>JAVUPR010000457.1:0-1418170 GCA_036785695.1 Gentiana straminea | reverse complement strand
CCTTAGAAACTTTTCCGAGCATGCAAAAGATTCTAGTGCACTACTAGCATAAATCGGGCAAATAGGAGAAAATGGTGCTTTAGACAAGGCTTCAGTGACAAAGTTGAAAAGATTGAACTCCGAGTATGTTCAAGAATTACCGAAAAAACTGTACCACAAGTAAAAGGTTAAGAGAATCACATTTGTATTTTCAAGAGCAAACATACGGGCAAACATAGCATGATAGATTCACGGAACATGTGGGCAAACATTCATGGAATACAAAGTACTTCAACGAATGCCGCTTTGAGAGAGCTTGCGTAAATCCATGACAACAAATCAAGTGAAACTCGATCATGGAAAGGAAAAGAAACTCGAAACCTAGTTTTCTTTTCATGTATTGTATTTTAATAATTTGTAACTCGCTCATCAATAAAATCTCGCTTCGCTTATTTTTGTTTACTTTTATTTTGTCTTTATCTTTTTGCATTGCTTTTAAGAAGCGTATTAACATCATCAAAAATGGGAAAATTGTTGGAGATAAAATTCATGTTTTGATGATGATTCATCAGCTATTTTAATTATTGTTTTTAACCTCATTAACGAAGTGTCATAACTAGTTGTTATGAGCAAAGAAAAAGATGTCTAGAAATCGATGTATAGGATTTATTAGAACTCGACAAACCGTATAAGAAAATGAAAAAAACATTGTAATAATTCTAGGGTCGGGGAACCGAGAAAACGAGAACCGACTTGATGACTTTAAAAGAACAAAGTTTACAATCGAAGATAAATCATTTTGGAAAACTCGACTTAGAGCACACCGGCCATCCGAAGAACCGAAGAAGGTAAGGTGGCGAGGGACATAGACTCGGTTGACTTATCTGTATGTATAGGGCGAGGAAACAAACTCGTTGGATGAAGAACCGAGGGGACCCAGCAGTCGCCTATTGAAAACTCGAAGAACTCGAGGGTTCAAACTTAGTTATTAAGATTAAAAAGTTCGAGATCAGTAAAGTTAGAATTTAGGTAAGACTCTTATGGCTCTGAAATCGACTTTATGGATCTTGAAAGAAGTTCTAAGATACATAAGGACAATAATACCTTAGTTGATTTACGGAATGGTGTGCGGTGATTAAACCAACAATGATCGATGAAAAATAGAGTACCGAGTTTTTGAAGAAGAGTAAAACTCGGCTAATGCTCTTAAGCCGAAAACCGACTAATTCCAATAAGCACCCGCTTTTCATGCCGAGGTCAAGAAAAACTGAAGAAGATCTGACTGTTATAAAGCATGCAATTTTATTGGTTGCACAGAAATGTCAGAAAGGACACTGACATTCATCATATTGAGCAGGACCACCAACGGATACAAGGCACAAATTCAAATGTTCAAATTCATCTAACCAATGGAGAAACCCCTGTAAATAGATTACTTCTATAACAAAAAGAAGTGTGGAATTCTAAGAATTGATCTAGTCAAGAAAGATTCTACAAAGGGGGAAAGCAAATCTAAAGAATTCCTGCTAAATACTTTATTGCAAGATCAAGTAATCTTCAAGTGTTCATAGGCATTTAAAGAAAGATCAAGATCAAACATTTGAATAAAAACATAGCCTGAGCATATTATATACATCTAGAAGAAGAAGCTCAAATCATAATGCTGAATCATAGTTATTGATTCAAGTCTCAACTTTGATTTTATCAAAGGTTTAGACTGTGAAACACCAAGAAGGTGTGAAGGATAGTTTAGTGCGCTCAAGAAGACCGTGTTTGTGATGAAATCAAGGTGAAGAGACAATTCAACACTTCAAGGAACAGGGAGCAAGCTTAGTTTAAACAAGAATCTCACATGTTGAAGATCAAGCTGGATGATTGTGAAACTAGGGATTAGTGAAGGACAATCAAGCGTGTTTAAATTTACTTTGTGTCTTGTAACGTAAACCTCAAAAACATAGTGAATTTGGCCTCCTACATCACAAAGGGAAGAGAGGACCGACATGATTACACCACCGCAACCTCTATAATTTCGTCTAATTTACTTACTTACTTTACGCATTTAATTATTGCATCTAAATTTATATTGCACCCGATTACACTCAAGAAACATAAGAAACTGGTCGCACATCATTGCATTTTATCTAAACAAATTGATAAAGTCAAGTTTCATACAAAGGCTTAATAATCCGCCGCCGGTTAACTCGCTCAACATAAGTCGGTCTTCACTAATACTTAACTAAGTTAGCTAAACTCCGCACAAGTTTAAAGCCGAACTCAATCGTTCAAGATTCGCTTTTTGGGTCCAAGTTTATTCGCCCCCTCTAAACTTGTGTCACTTTCCAAGTGACCAACAATAAATAACACATAACATATTGGAAAAAATAAATAAAAAAAATCCATTGCGAGTGCCTATAAATGGAGGTCCATGATAATTGGTATGCCATGATCGTGACTGCACTGTATCCAGCCTCCGCCACAAGAATTTTTGAATCTAAATGAATGTTTGTTGATTCGCTTAAGACAATCTTAGGAAGAATGACCTCTAGCTAATTTTTGTGAATATTTAGGTGCTGATTTTCTCCTTATATAGTGGGACAGAGCTACCGAGATCCAGGGGTGGTCTCGTTCCCCCATTTTCGGGAATTCCTAAAATGCCCATTCCATTAGTAATATGCACAAGGAATTACCACGTATATTTTGTTGTTCCCTCATAAAGCTATATTTTTATGTATTATGGTGGTATTGTCGCTATACTTCAATGAAGTTCGGGGTTCGATTCCCCTTGGTATCATTTTTTATTTTTCCAATCTTTCCCTTTCTTTTATAGTTTTTTTTAAAGTCTATATTATTATACAAACAATAAAATCCTTTTAAATAGTCAATATCCTTGTTCACTTATTCATTATATAGCCATTTATTCCTTAATAATAGTCATCACTCTCCTAATATTAAAAAATTATGTGCAATATCTCTTCAATATCTAAACTAACCACAACGTTCTTATTTGTATCTATAAAGGTGTTCTTTTAAGAACACATACTATTTAGCATTATACTTTGAATGTTGTTCCTCTCAACTGAAAACATGCCCATAGATTGTTTTGTGTGTTCCCGATTATTACGTGCATTAAATTTCTTCGATTTGTTAAGTTATATTTACTATAAACATTTCTCACCATATAGAAATCTATAAATACAGTATACAAAATCAGTTTTGTTGTCATCGTTTAGACATTATAAAAAAGACATTTACTTTTATTACGCTCAATAAAAATTTATTTCAATATATTTGGCATTAGTGGCACGCCCTATAGTTAGAACACTCACATTAGATCCTTTTAATGAGTACTATATTTTACATTTTTAAATTTATGTTTTTTAAGTTTACGAAATCCCTATTCAATATGAAATGCATCCGATTCTTTATTTTACAGATACAATGGATATAAAGGAAAATTTACGGAATCTGCATGAATGCGGTAGATGTAAAGGAAAATTTACAGAATTTGTATTTTATAGTAAAATTTCGTGTATACGCTGCCGTGTTATTTTAACCAACCAATGGTTTCTAATGAATGTGTTGTGGGTGCAATCTCCTAAACTGGTCCCCAGTCGCTAATACCACAACCTAGTTTACCCTATATTTGGTTCAACAAATTCCCTTTATAGGATTTAATTGACCTAATATGTTTAAGAACTTTGAGACGCTCTGCATCCACCGAGTTCACGGCTTAGCTAGAAAAACCATACCAAGGAACAGGCTACGAATAACTCGACTAGTTCGTGCATGGCAATCCTAAAACCCTATTTCGCACACTCTCTCAGAAAATACATTTATAAGGTCATGTGTGGGATCAATTAATGGTTAGTTACTCCACTAAAGGCATTTTGTTCAAGTTTTAGGACACAACAATTCAAAAGATTCAATTTTTAAGCTCTACCCGTCCTTAGATCTTCGTTTAGGCATCAATTTCGTTATTCCAGTGCCTAATTTAGCTATCAGGAATTTAGCTACGCATAATTGCTAGAACAAAACCAGAAATCATAAAAGAAATGGAAGAAAGAATGATAAAAGATAAGAAAAATAAATACCAATAGCTTGGAAGCGACCCACAATGAAGAACTTGAAAAAAGAAATCAACAATCTTGAAGTAACTAGATGCAAGAAAATAATTTTTCTAAAGGGTTCTTTTGGAAAAGTAAACCTAAGAACTCAGTAGGAAATTAAATTCTGAAGAAGTGAGTATAAAATTCGACCTAATTGGCTTTTATATGGCCAAAATCCGACCACAAATGGTGAAACCCGGTAAAAAACACGTGTTCCATGCGTGAGCATGGGAGAGCATGCACGCGCATGCAATCTCCGAATCCCCGCCTTTCTAGCTAAAATATCATGCATGCACATGGAATAATCATGCATGTGCATGCATATTTGATCCACTCCAACATTGGAACACCTTCGCAATTTTATGATAGTTTTGCGTGCGTAACTCCGATTGAGCGATTCAAGCGCGCATGCAATCTCGAATCCCCTCATTTTTCTAGCCGAAATATCATGCATGCACATGGAATAATCATGCCCGCACATGCATGTTTGATCCACTCCAACATTGGAACACCTTCGCAATTTTACGATAGTTTTGCGTGTAGAACTCCGATTGAGTGATTCAAGTTGCGTTGGAAAGCTTATTCAAGGGAACTTATAAAACGCCTCTAAGGGAGCATAAAATTCAGATTAAGTCATAGAAGCATGAAAACATCAATGATTCTTGATCCATTTCAACTCTTTAGCTTCGGGTGCTTGCTTTCACCTCTCAAAATCATCTTTTCATCATCAATAACTCCTCTCCCAGGATCACAATGGACCTATTCCCTACACGTACCAACAAAAATACCGCACATAACTTCCGCAAGATAAAATTGGTATGAAAATTACTATGATTCACCAAAAATGACGAGATTTCTGGACTAATCGTCTTTGACCTCAAGGTGAATTAAATGGTGAAAATCCGTCATAAATCACTCAAACTACCCCAAAAGTGCATCAAATAAGTCATAAACAAGGGTAAAATCATGTAAGAAATGATGCAAAGTTGACTCTCATCAACCGCTCTTCTTGGGCGCACTAGTGGGCGATTGATGATCGCTACCACCCATCTATAGGCGATTAGGAAGAGGGAATATGGGCGCTATGCCAATCTTAAGATTGGGGATAGGAGTATGTTTTAAATTTTGAGCGGTGTCAATCTTGCCGATATGTTCACTACACGAGTTCCAATAAGAAAGTTTCAGTTGTGTCTGGACTTGCTGAACATCCAAAGCTGTTAATCTGTATCCGGGAGTACTCAGCTGAGGTGAGGGTTCTGCTGAGGTATTCAAGTCTAAAGAAAAAGAGGAAATCTAGCACTTGTCTATGCATCTGTTTTGGTTGGTCTGCATGGAGTTCAAGTCCAGGTGGAGATTTGTAATGGTGACTTAAACTATGTATGCTGAATTTCGTAATCTGGGTAGTGTACTCAGCCGAGTCTGTGTGGAAGCATAGTCTGGTCCACAGAGCATGGAACTGCTGCTGAGGCTGGTGTTCAGCTGAAGGAAGTCAGCAGAGTTGATCAACTGCTGAGTCTGCTGTGATGAGTTGGTTCTCAACATTTCCTGTATTTGTTGGCTTATTTTCTGTTCTTTACTCACAATCACCATAACTTCATGATCGTTCCGTTATAACATCTTCTAAACAGTTTTAGATATTTCTGGGCATTTTGCTTGTGAAATTATAACAAACATTTCTTTTTTTTCCCCTTTACTAGTTATTATTTTGTTTTGTATTTCTAGAGTATCACTGTTATTCACACCATGGTCAATATATTTTTGGGGCACCACATTGGGATTTGACCTCTCTAGAGTTGAACTTATGCACGAAACTTGACTCTGGAGAGGTCGAAAGAAAATTCCGACCTTTGCAAAGTCGAAATTTTTCTGAAGTGTGGTGTCTGGATAGATCGACTGCGGTGCGATTAAAAGTGATTAAAAATAGCCTTTTTAATGAATCTAATATGTTAAGTTCATTTTGAAGTCTACTTTGTCTACTAATTATCAAAAGGGATATTATTTTCACCACACTTATTCTACTAGTGCACCATTTTACTTATGCACCACAGTAGAACCGACCTTGTGAAAGTTGGTTCTGGTGCAAAAAACAGACTTCTCGTGAGTATGAAGCCCAAAGTCGGTTCTTGGCTCCAGAATCGAGTTTCATAAAGTCGGTTCTACTGTGGTGCACATGTAAAATGATGCACGTGTAGAATACGTGTGTTGCAAATAGTAGCCAAAATCAATATTAAAAATAGATTCGAAGTGCATCCGTCTAGTGGTGAACTAGACTATAATCTGACATAAATATCAGTGTTCGAACCCCGTTAGGGCAAAAAAAAAAAACTATTGCATTCCATTATGGTGAAAAATTCAATGGAAGAATACATATACAAGAAAGCCCGGTATAAATGATATGCCTGATCGATGATCTATAATCCAAGATCGAGTCTTTTCACAAGAATGCAAACCCAACTTGAGAATCAAATCCACCAACTACGTACACGAAGAAAACAATTGGGTTTTCTTCCATGCCTAGGAATCGAAGTATTGGGTTTGAATAAAGCCTTACAAATTAAACTATCTTGGGTCACCAAAAGAAGAAGACGTAAGGTCGAGGAAATTGGTTTTCCGACCAACTGATAATCCAACTCCATGGAAAGACATTACTCTTTTTCCTCCAATAGTTTTTCAACCTTTTGCGGTGGAGGTATTATATCATAACATAGTAATGCCATTGGATATATGTGGCCAGGAACACCATCGATGCCGTTGAATCTGAACTTCTTAGGGTATCAATTCGGAATGAAATTCTGGGAAGAGATTCTGACACACCGTCTAATCTTATTGAGGATATACATGACAAAGATTGCCGTCACAATTTCGAGGAGATTCAAGCACAAGTTCAAACCCGAGTCTTCACTAAAAGAAGATGTGAAGGACATTGGACCGATTCGTACAAATTTTGAAGTCCATTTTGTTCCGAATAGGTTATATATGGACGATTGTGCCCTTACCTAGCTTTCCCCAAAAGGAAGATGTTGTGCCTTCAGTGTTCCAAAGATCAGCATTCGCCTCGTAATAATGGAGCGAATTACAAGGTTGTGGAAGTAGGTAAAGTGAAGTCTTTGAAACCGGCTTTATTTAACGAAAGAGGCGAACCTTCGGCCGCCGTGATCCGAGTCGGGTTTTTAGCATATCACTAAATTCATTACTTCGTGAACCATCTTTGTATAACCATTTGGTCACTAAAGCATTGAAAGTCAGGGAATTAAAACTCAACCTGCAGGCAAAGCAATACCAAGAACATTAGAAAATTGAAAATGATGTAGCAAAATTGAAAATGAAGTTGCAAATTCATTGCAAGACGTTCACACAGTTTAAAAGGCTAGACATAATTATCAAAATTGTGACGGATTAAATAACTAGGAGGAAACATTTATCTTGAAAAAAATTTTCCAAATGAATTTTGATTTAAACAATTAAGGCTATCATACAAATGGCTAAACAAAAATAAAAAAAAATTGACATAAACAATTGTCCATTCTCATAATAAATTAACACATTGGTATGTCGTATTAAATGAAATGACACAAAATCGACTAATGCAAAGCGATAGAAAAGTGGGTGAAATAGAAAGAGCAATACCGATACATCAATTGACAAAAAGAGAGGCCTCCTCAATCGTGTGATTTTCGGTGGACCCAACATTTACTTTGCAAAAGATCGACAAAACAAGGGACATTCTCAAAAGAAGTGTTTTTTTTTTTGCGTAAAACACCGCCGTTATGGGAAAAAAATGTATTTGGGTATGCACTACATTCAAGGAAAAAAATAGTTTTCCAATTAGATTTGAGATTCTGTGTGGTTTATGGTTGTGTTTCTTGCCTTCACGTTCTTCCAGTTCAATAGACATAACACATAACATAAAGGAAAAAAATAAAATGAAAAGACATCGCAAAGTACCTTTACACCGAGGCCCAGGATAATTGATATGCCATGATCAACGATCTGTAGTTCTATCCAGGGTTCTTCCACAGGAATTTCTGAATCCAAATACATGGTTTGTTAATTCGCTTAAAAAATCTCAGAAAGAATAACCTCTAGGAATTTTTCATGAATATTTGTGTCATGATTTGCTCCCTTATATAGAGAGGCGTAGCTAAAGAGATTTGAGTGGGGCTCGTGGTCCCATTTTTGGAAATTACAAAAATGCCCATTGCAATAGTAATATTCACAAGGAAGTACTACGTATACTTTTTTCTTTTAAAACTAAATTTTTATGTATCGTGGTCGTTATCGTCTCTAAACTTCGATGAAGTTGTGGTTCGAATCCCCTAGGTATCATTTTTTTCTTTTTCTGATATTTCCTTTTCTTCTATTCTTTTAAAATCTCTATATTATTCCTATACAAACTACACAATCCTTTTAGTACTCAATGTCCTTAATCATTTTTTGTTCTTTTTAAACAATATGCCTGAAGTCCTAACAAGAATTGGGGTAAATGGTACTTTTAATTGTCTTCTATACGAGGGCAATCTCACTCTTTTTACCAATGCAACTTTGCCAAAAGAACCTGGAATCACTTTCAAGGTCAGTTGAACCATCCTCTTGTTTATACCTTATCCTCTTACCTCAAAACATGGTGGCAACCGAACCGAGATGGTTCAGTCAAAATCGCATGTCAGCATGTTCCCTCCTTCATTATTTGGGAATTGTGGAAATGCCGAAACTGGATTATTCATGATAATCATTGTCCCTCCTTCACACACATGATCCATAATATCTATCTGTACTTGAAGTTGGCACTACTACAAAAAAATCTCTACAGAATTGACACTGATGACAATTGTTGCTCGATAATGGCCTCTTAAATCACTTTAATTTGTTCCCAAAATTACCACCATTGCCTATAGCATGGAGAAAGTCGGATCGCAATTTTTGTAAACTCAATCACAATTTTTGTACACTCAATGTCGATGGTTCTTCACTTGGTAATCTGGCCCCTCATGAGGTGGGTTCATTATTCGTGACGTGGATGGACGTTTACTTCTTGCTACTTAAGAAAATTATGGTCTTTCTACAAGCATCATCATGGAAACTAAATCTCTTTTAGCTGGCCTTCTTTTTGGTGTTGCTCAAGGTTTGATTCGTGTTCAGATCGAGACTCACTCCCAACCTCTTGCCAAGGTGATCGAAAGTTCATATGACACTCCTTCGAAAATCGCCAATGATATTACCACTATAAAAGACATGCTTTGTAAACATGGCTTAACTATCAAACATGTTTTTCCATAAGCTTATAATGCAGCAAATTTCATAGCCAAACATGCCTTTATGACTGCCTCATCCATTCACTATGACTATGTCGATACACTCCCTCATCAACTACGACTTATTATTCATGCAGATCAACGTGCTATACAGGGCCGGCCCTATGGCGGGCGAGATGGGCGGTCGCCCATGGCCCATGATATAAGGGGGCCCTAAATTAGATCTTTTTACAGTAGTTTAAGGTAATCTAGTAGGTATGAAGTGATTATATACTCCTATTGATGCTAGTTTGATTCTTGATCTTAATTGTCATGTTTAGGTTTTAATTTTTTATTGTAATGAATTTAACGTTAAACTCTTGTAAAGTAATGATCTATGTTGCACGTACACGGACACGATACGTCGTGTGACATGACACGGACACGGAGATACGGCTAATTCCAAAATTTAAGGACACGACACTGTTGAAATAGTGTCCTAAACCCAATCGGGTTGGACCGGATCTGACCGGGTCGGATCATTTCTACTATTTTTTTATGTTTGTACATATATTAAATGGCTTTACTATTATTATATATTTGTTCGTTTAACGAACCAATCACGATATTGTTATATGATATCGTCCTTAGTGTCAAACTTTGAAAGAACCATGATAGTGATTATGGTTGATGAGATCTCGACTCACTTTAAAAGGTTTGATCCTTAAATGTCTCTAGTCGTATATACTATCAAACGGGACATTGATAATACGATTTTACTAGCACGTATTAGATGTCTTCTATCTTATTGAAGATAGGGGTAGATCTCATATGCGTATGTTAGACTAACCCACTTACTTTATTAAGTGTCACACTATGTGGTGGTTCTGTAATTATCCTGAGACCGGAGTATTCATGGCATCACGGTGTGGATTGTCATACTTTGACACTATCGAGGTTTCCCCTAGCCATGGGGCGATCATGCTGTGGTGATTGGGTATGATACTGAAACATGCGTTGGATTCATGTTGCTCGTCCGGAGATCACGTATCCTATTATTAGGAGTAAATATCCGAAAGAGCCTTCTTATAAAGATTGTCTTACTCTCGTGAATCTTTGCAAAGTGGGAGTAAATGAGTTACTTCGAGAGATCATGATATCCAGGTTATAAGATACGGTCGTTGATGCTTGCCACTCGACGTACGACCATATTGATATTATTACAAAGTTGATAGATTCTATTTACACGGTAATTGTTTCACATAAAAGGTAGTAGTTATTGCATTTGACTCTTCCGATGATCGGGGGTCACGGTGTGTTGTTAGATACTATTCCGTGATCGTTAGGTGTGAAGGGCATTTTCGTAATTCGCTCTTACGTCTATGGACAACATATTCGAAAGCCTATCGGGTCACACACATAAGAACATCTAGCCGGATTAAAATGCGGTTATAGGATAACCAAATAATGAATGTTTTATCTCGACTATAAAGAAGTATAAAGTGGTAAATTAATATAGTGGTATTTATTTATTATGAATAAATATAATACAAGATATTAATTATGTTGATTAATTAAATATACACATAATGTATATGTATATGGCGCATGTATGTGTATATTGATACACATGTATTTTGCAAATTAATTAATCATAGTATTACATTAATTAAAGAATATTCCGTAAACCAACTTATTGGCGAAAGGGGCACAGTGCATGACTAAGTGTATATGATACACTTGGATTGTGCAATTTAATTAATAAGATTACCTTAACATTAATAATGGATATTAATTAATTTTTGAAAAATAGATTTATGGTCATAAGATATAGATTAAATAATATTAGATATTGACAAATATCTTGGAAATATTTAATATGAGATATTAAATTAAATGAGATAATTGAATCAAAGATACTTTTCATATTTTATTAGGAAAATGATTTCTCTCTCCTCAATCTTTCAGAAGCTTTTCCCAATCCGATTGGGAGCGATTATGGGGTACCACTTCCTCTATAAAAGAGAGGGGTTGGCTAGCTATTTTGTACATCACAATTAGAAGAGTTCTAATTTACTAGAAAATTGAAAGATTCCTAGAGAGAGATTTTGAGATAGAGAAAAGGTCGGTCTAGCAACATAGTTTATCTGGTAACAATCCATGAGGGATTCCGGCGGGTCGTTCGTGTGGATCAACGGTAGAACTCGAACACTTGGGCGGCTCCGTGCGTAAACTACAACCGTAGACAAAGCGTCGATCCAATTGGATCAATCAAGGTATTCTCTTGCTTACTTCTTTTATGCTTGTTGCTTAATCGAAGTCAATCTCGGGTAAAAAAGAAATAAAATTTTCAATTCCGTTGCGTGTCCGCGTAGATTTCCTAACAAAGGGTATCGTAGAAAGCATCAAGCTTAAGCAAGAAGCATGTTAATTTGCGTAGTTAATTTTATCGTTTAAATCATGTAATTAAATGATAAAATATTTTTGATTCGCAAAACGATACACGAAAAGAAAAAAAAAACAAATCAGCGGCTTGGGGTGCTCGGCCGATCGGCGGCGGCACCCTACCGGAAAATCGGCGGCGACGCTGGCGGCTTTTGCTGTCGACGTCGGCTATGGATATTTTGGTGGAACCCCGATGTATTTGTTTTATGTTTTTTTTTATTCAAAATAGTTCATAGTAGTAATTGATAATATCTTTTTGTTCAGTAGATGTCATGTGATTAACTAATGGTTCAAATATTTTGAGCCATTGTGATGCCATATTGCATTAAATAATATTGGCCTTTCCAAATTATGTTTGGGATAGACGTAGGCCCTTTTTCCAAATATTTGATTTTGGAAAAGGCCTAGGCTTAGGCCTTTTTCCAAATTTTGATTTTTGAAAGGGCCTAGGTTGGTGCCTTTTGATTTTGGAAATCAAAGACATCCATTTCGATAAGAAATCAAAAGGAAGGAGACAAATGAGACTAAATTGTAATTTTTTGATTTATTTTGGAATATTTCTAATTGATTAAAATTAAAATTGAAATCGTTTAAAACTAACCGTTAATTTTGTTTTGATTAAAATCATTTAATTAATTAAATATTAATTAGTTAATTGATTGGATAAAATTATTTGATTGATTTAACGTTAATCGATTAATTAAGACGCAAGTTGGTAGTTTTAATATTATCTTTTTCAAAAGATCTTATTGTGTGGATTTGATATGTTAGATATAATATGATTATATGGACCTCGATTGATCATGGACTCGACCAATAGATAGATGTGTGTGATTTATTTTTTGTGTTGGTTTTAAAATTGTCATAGGTCGTTATAAAGAACGTGACCTAGTTTATTTTCTCGCATTATCCCATTCCCGTAAGCTACCCCCGTGTGCGGTGGGTGTCTTTATTTTATTAGATAAAATTTATGTAACAATTATGGAGCGGAAGATGAAGGCCAAAGAAAGACAAAAATAAAGATCCCATTAGAGAATGGTGCATTAAAAATCCTATTGGTAGTTGCAAACCTACCTTAGATTGTGACCCGCGGTTTCCTCGCCTTGTATTCGAAAGCGCACCTAGGAAAAGTCAATGATCATACCGGTTAATTTACACATTCATTTATTTTGTGCTTGTATTTATCTTATATGATACGATAGATGCATGACTAGGCACGATCTAGATGAAAGTGTAGGATGTATGTCTATAGAGATATATAAAAATGATGAGACCGTAAATAAAATTAATTAAGTGAATTAATTATCATAAATACTCCCACGACAAAAACTAGAGTCTTATTTTGCCTCCCAATATTATAATGACGGTGAAGTGCCCTTGTTCGGATCCAACTGATCGGCCCACGTCGGGAGTTGACATACCTTGGGTATATCACTATTAACGAGATACAATCGTTAAGGGATCTCATGAATATTTGGGTTACAACTCGACTAAAGTTTTGCGGTGATTGGCCCACGTAAGGACCGTCTAACTTTAGACACAAGGGGTTGGCTATCACATAGTGACGTGAAGTGTCAAAGAGCTGACTAGTCAACCACCAAGAGTCGCATAGAGATGTGATTGGTAAAATGTCACCTACTTGTCGAATTATCTCGGTTGATCGACCCACATCGGGAATCGGGGCAACTAGATGAGATCTTGGCCACTAAATAATATTTAAAAATTCTTGAAAGTTAATTGGGAGTAGTTGACAAGTGGGAGCAAAATCATAAACCATAAGACTATTTATGATTTTGCATGTATAAACAACAACACTCTTTTTTTATTTTTATGTTGTTGTTTTTTTAGCAAACTTTTATTTCTGTTTTTTAGTTCTAAATTAGTAAAACCAAATTATGACTGTTACCTTTTTAGAAACGTTCTCAAGTATGGTTAAGCAATTTTAATCCTTTTAAATAAGCAATGACACGAGAAACCACGTTATAGTAGCTGTAGACAAGCGAGACTACATATTTGATGGAGTGCTCCATGAATTTAATTATTAATGACAACGGAAGCTCATGATGTGATTAAATAACTTGAAATAAGTCTCAACGAATTTATCATATATTGGATACGATCCAATATGATCATTCTGTTATATGATGACAATTAATTCAAACATTGGATAAAAATGACCACATCAAATTTTGGAAATGTTTTTTTTCAACATTGTAACATTTAAGTATCGACTTAATTCTTTAATCATTGCTTGAAGGTCTTTTAAAATGGTTCATGTTTTGAATATGATTCCAAAGGGTAGTAAACCATTTAATAGACTTTGGATTTTCTTTATGAAAGAAGATTAAAGGATATAGTTCTTGGTATTTTTCTTAAGTCTTATGAAGACTGAAGTAAGAAATATTCACGAGTTCTTAAAAGATTACAAGGAAAGTAAGGGCATGTGCTTAAAATAAGAGATCTTATCTAAGTCTCTATTCTAGGCAAGTATGTTGTCTAAGTTCAAGTCAACTCTTAGATATATGATATCTTACGAGTATGATTAAATTAGAAAGATTAAAATATAGAGTACACCAAAATACGGATAGTAAAGCAAACGTTGCGATATTTTCGGTTTTGTATTCTGAGTCTAGTAAACTGGGGACCTTTGCCAAAATACAACTATTGAGGCAAGGCAATTTCTGGACTACCATTCCGTTGTCGAAATACCACTCTGTTTTTCGCGTTTTAGGTGTTTTTGGAACCAAACTAAACCCTAATTGGGAAGGGAAACCCCAATAGGGGATTTGTGTACCTTAAGATCGTGCACATTTGTGAAAAAAATGGGAGAAAATCGTGAACCAAAATCGTGAAAATTGCACTAAAGTGGTATTTCCACATTTACACCACGTAATGGGTGGCGTTCCGTAAAAATCCCAAGAACCGACAAAGGAACTAAATGAATGTTATTGTGTTCCGCTTCTGGCGAAGAACATGAGCTTAGTTGTTTGTGAGGATTTAGTAGACATCTTCGCTATAAGGAACAAATGTTATTCCGACAAAGTTGAACGGTCACCGAATCTAACATACTAGATTAATGTCACTATATAGTCGATGTAGGTGAAGAAATCTCAACCAAATGTTTGAATGGTCGTTATCCTTGATATTTGTGGTCGTCCCGTATGTCGAATCTCCGGAAGAGAAACGTTCAATAAAATGTCATTCGATGATGTGTGTGATTATGAATCGTGGGTAATACGTATCTTATCTAAAGATGACTAAAATACCCTTTTATGAAAAGGTTATAAATTCTAGAAAAATTGTCTAGAGCCTAAACATACCGATGTTTGGTGGCTTATGACAATTAATGGCACAAATAATTGCATATTAATATCTATGACTATTTTCAAAAATAGTTGAATGCTCTTAGTGAAGTACAACAATTCAGAATGCCTAGAAAGTTTGAGCTAGTACGAATATGAGATCGATGAGCTACTTAGGAGTTAATCTTCAATTGAATTGAAGTAATCAATCCCTGAAGGGAGTTTCAGAAGCTGTCTGAAATAGAATCAGATTCTCCCTTGAAGGATACCATCTTTGGGATACGCGATTAGATTGTGTTCTTAAATGGGAACAACACTTTATATGAAAAACCGAGAAGTCTACCTAAAAGATGCCTACGCATTTGTGGATAAGGAGTGAATTCGGTTCACCCCACTTCCATAAATAGAGGCATTTAGCACCGAGTGCTTGAAGTAGGACCGAAATTTTGCATACACGTTCGTGTCGTGAAATATCTTAATGCATTGAGAAAAGGTTGGTTATAAAACTCGTAAAATCGTAGAATGACGGTTATACCGTCAAACTCGGTCCGATAGAGTCTATAAATAACAACCTTTGATCTTGAAGTATTTGTACTCCGATGTTACTAATCGATTTGTTCACCCACATCCAACACCGGCAATTGGTGATAACACTAATAAAAAATACTAAACTTGATGAGTATATCGATCCCCCCCGAACGTAGTGGGAGTATGGTTTGTCCATTAACCATTGCAGACCTTACGGTCTATAAGGTAGATTGATAACATATAGTCATTCGTGGGCCGTGTAGATCCCGATCATAGAGGTTGGTTTAAAAGCTATAACCCCGTGAATGCGCTTTGATACTCCAATTTCGTTAAAACTCTTGTAGAACCACCTGAGTATCTCAGACCTAGCGGGAGTAATTGGAACTACACAGAGAAGAGTCGAATGAATAGGAAAGTTTAACTTCCAACGCAAAGCTGAGTAATTTAGGGGTGATTCCCTAATAGGTAGAGACTTAACCAGACCGTGATCTCTCTTACCACTCAGTCTTGCTTGATTTCGTCAGAAAGCGGGAAATAGGGGTGATTCCCTAAGACTTCCTTGCCGAACAACGGAATCTGAATTCATTCGAACAAAAGGGTTTTAGCTAAGAACAAATAATGCATTCGTTACAAAGTAGAAAATAGGGGTGATTCCCTAAGACCATTTTGCGAGACTAATGGTATCTTAATTTATTCGTAAAGAACCTTTGGCAAAGTTGCTCGCCATAGCTTAAATCCTTTGGGGATTAAAGCAAACCTCTAGGTCATTTCAAAGTCATATATTTTAATATGTGGACTTGACCGTAATGTTGATAAGTCTTTTGTAGACTTGGCATCAATATTAGTAAAGTAGTATGTAGATTAGTGTTTGTGAATGGTGACACTGAAATAGTTGGAAACAACATGGGTGTGTTATCTGAAGTCAGAGTCTGACATGCCATCGGGATTCATTCTTAAGGATTTGATTCGCTCAAATTCTCGAGAATCGATCATTGGCAATCCCATCTATTCACCTAGTTAAGATATTCATGCATTTATGCACCATTCAACGATGTAGTATACCCTACCTCTCAGAATGATTATCTAAACCCGCATGAATACGAAATAGGATGTTTAGTGAATCCTCCGCCTTTCTTCGGGAGAATGAGGAATAATATGCTAGTATATTCAGTGCAAACTAGAATATAAGTGATAACACTGATTCTGGCTTTAGGTCAGATTAAGGATCATCGTTAAGTCGTTTTCGTCCTCAGTGTTGAATCAAAGGCATATTGAAATCGTACCACCGGATTAGATGGAAAGGCGACGTTTCGATCCCAAAGATTGACTCAAGCCGCCAACCTACCTAATCAGTGTACCAAGTCACATGGTATTCGGATTCTAAGTACGCGCCGGGTCACTGACCTACCCTGCGGCGGCACACTCCGGTTGTGCTTGGAAGGATGAATTACTAAGATGCGCTTGGAGGGTACAGATTTGAGGGATATGTCTCACTTGTTTTGAGCAAGTGGGAGAATATTGTAGATATAGATATAAAGGGTGTGCTCTAAAACAATTAATCCACTTGCCTTTCGTGCAAGTGGGAGATTGTTAGGTGTAGTTCCCGGAAGACAATTATATAATTGTTTTAGGACAGAATTAATAATTCATCTTATTATATGCATGTATGTTTATAATTAAGACACTACTGAAAACCCTAAGTACATCGTTTATGTAATCACATAACTCATTGTATGGCTATACACAAGAGGATTGAATTGGTGAGATGTACTTAAAATTAACTTAGTCCGTAGTGTTGATTAATCTGAGGATGGGTCTCATGATTAAAATGCTAATAATGCACCCAGAACACTTTGCGGTGTGACAAGCCTTATCCGGACTCGTCGGTAATAGGGTACCTAGTGGGGCATTTATATACGATGATAATCATATAGGGCTGGACCGATTTGATTTGAGTTCTCGATATAATTTCGTGATCGAGAAGTCTTATCGAATCACAAGATGATCATATATGGATTAATCTCAATCCCGAGATGATCACGCATAACCGCTTAGACTAGGGTAGAGTTTGATGTGTTAGTAAGGATCACTTCGTAGTATGTGGTCCAACACTTCTCGTTGGCTATATTCTAGAATGAGTGAGTAGTCCGTGCTATCGCGTATATGGAATCCATTCCTTCCCTCAGAAGTAGACAGATACGCTTCCCTTATTTGTTAGCCCTAAGAAAATGATCGATCCCAGGAGTTCATGTTAGACTAATTAGCTACTAGTCTGGTATGTGAACTAATTGATCACTAGGGGGTTAATGGTAAATAAGGATAATATGTTTCGAGAAGGGTTTACGGAAATATCCCGACTCGAAATGAACACCAAATGGAAGAATTATCCGTATGTAATGATTATATCGTTGACGCTTATCAACTCATGGTTGAGTGTAAGTTATCTATATTCGGCGTAGTTCGCTTTCGGGTTTATGGTGGTGTAATCCCGGAATTAATAGATTGAATATTATTGTTCGATCTAACGGATAATATTATTTAATTTATTGTAGCTACTGAATATGGGTCCATGGTCCCCGACGTGGCTCTTAATATAGCATATAGGTTTTCTCGTCGTTTCACCTCAATTATAATTAAATAGTTCGATTGGACTATTTAATTGATATGTGGATTAATTGTTTAGTTGGACTAGATAATTAAATACATGAAAAAGAATTTTTTTATGGACTCGGCCCAAATAAATGAAAAATGTGCATGACCTAATTAATTAGGGTTTGGGGCGCATATTATGTTATTATTTGTTGGGAAATTAGTTTTCTTAATAAATAATAAGACATGTGATTAGATAATTTATGTGTTAAATAATTTAAGGAAAAGAAAATCTTTTGTATATCCTTATTAATTTGGGAATATTCTAGATTTATGTTTTTAAGGAAAAGGATTAATATGATTGATTTTGTATTAATTAATTAATCCTTGGAGGACAAGGATTACCCTCCTATATAAAGAGAGTTCTCCCAAGCCTAAAACACAACGCAAAAGTCGAAATTTTGGGTAGTATTATAGCTTAGAGATTTCGGCCATTATACTAAGGGTTCGAGTTTTAGAAAAACTTTGGGTTTTCTAAGGTAGCATATCGAGGAGGTCAAGCGGCTTGAATCACCATCCATTTGGTGTTGCTTGGAGATACACGTCGGAAGATGGTGGCTTCTCAATTCTTGGATCTTGGATCTCGGATTGTTCTAGACGTTTATTCATAATAAACCGGTAAGCAATCTAAACCTCCTTGTAGGTTTAGATCTATTTATTTATGTATTTTGGTTGTTAGATGTAGATCTTGTATTTTCTCGCGCGTAATCGTGTGGATCTTGATACATCCGGCGATATTACATCCTACAGCTTGGGGGAGGCCTCCAAGGAGTCTAATGTCAGCAAGAAGAAGATTGCCGAGTTGAGGTAAACTCGAGGGGAGCTCGGGGGCGCCATTGAGCTCAGAGACAAGGAGAAAAAGGCTTTCCACGATCATCTTTTGGTCAAATAGGTGGAGCTGAAGTCAAGGCGGCTACTCGCCTTAAGGATACATAGATGAAATCGTGCAAGCTCAAATCCTAGCTCAAGAGGGTGAGCTAAAGTCCTTAGCGAGTGAACTTGCCGAGGAAAAGAAGGCAAAGGAGCAGGAGGTTAGGGACCACTAGTGCAAGGGTGGCCAGCTTGGAAGCCACAATCCCGGCTCGGTGTGCCGGGGCCATTCAAGAATACAAGGCTTCGGCGAAATTTGCCAAGGCCTTGAAGGTGTTGCTGATCCATGTCCTCAACCATGGGTATATCCGTGGAGTGGAAGAGGCGAGGATCCAATATCCTTCCATTGTACGAGAGGACCTTCCTAAGAAGGTTTATTATAAGCAGGGAATGAGTGCGGTCTACACCGAGCGTGTCTAGGATTTTAAGGTCGGGCTGGACATCGTATCCAAGTATGTTGTCCAGCTGACTACTACTTCTTGTTGGCTCCTTCATCAGAGCCTCAAAAGTGTCCTACTCCAGACTCTTAAAGTTTTTAGGCGTTTGTTTGTTTTTTATTTGAAAATTTTGTACTATGATTTTATTAAATAAGTTATTTTGTTTTGTATTTATTTTTGTTATATTGTTGGAGGAGTATGCCCCTCGCATGCCATTTATTTGTCTTAACTTTTGGATGGCATACTTGTTTAGACAAAGTGTGATTTTTATTGTTGGAGAGGGGTATGTCCCCCAAGCATGTTATGCACTACGTATAACGCCGAGCTCGACTTGGGTTAAATTGTATCGCCGTTTAATAGAATTATTCAAGGGGCGCGCTGCCCAATATGCAACTCTGAGTTTTCAAAGTGCACACTTATGATTGTATATAGGGCCGAGCTCTATTCATGAGCTCGGATAACTATGCGCTAGGTACTGAAATTTCATAAGTCAAGTTAGCTTTAGTTCTGTGTTAGCTTACAACGAGCAGGAGTATGTCTGACCGTATTTAATATAAACTGAGTTAGTCTTAAACGAATAACATCATGGCGAGAGGGACAAGATTGGCCTAACTTATCCCTGGCAACGGCGCCAGGGGGGCAAGAGCTGGCCTAACTTATCACATGAAGTTTTAAGGGAGAGCAAGGCCATGCTAGTGCTGACTTCTCGTTTAAAAGCACGGCGAGTAGGGCCAGGCTAGTGCTGACTTCTCGTGTTAAAGTATTGGACGAGCAGGGCTAGGCTGTGCTGACTTCTCATTTTAAAGAACGGCGAGCAGGGATGGGCTAGTGCTGACCACTCGCGTGAAAAAGTTGTACATGTGTTTGTCCTGTAAAATCAATAAAAACCATGAAAAATTGAGAACAAAATGATAGTAAATTAACGTACCGTTTGCTTATAGTGTAATTCGTCGGTGCCGAACCGAAGTCGGTCTTATAAAAGGCTCGCCGTTGTGCGAGTTCCAAATATGATGCCGAATGAAATTCGACTTATAGAAGGCTCACCCGAAGGCGAGTTCCAAGTATGATGCGGACCCGAAGCCGGACTTACGTAAGGCTCACCCGAAGGCGAGTTCCAAATATGACGCCGAACTAAATCGGCCTTATAGATGGCTCGGCCGAAGGTGAGTTCCAAATATGATGCCGACCCGAAGCCGGACTTACGTAAGGCTCGCTCGAAGGTGAGTTCCAAATATGATGCCAAACTAAATCGACTTGTAAAAGGTTCGCCCGAAGGTGAGTTTCAAATATGATGCCGGACTTATAAAGAGGCTCGCCCCAAGGCGAGTTCCAAATATGATGCCGAACTAAATCGGACATACGTAAGGCTCGCCCGAAGGTGAGTTCCGTAAATGATGCCGAACTAAATTGGACTTACGAAGGCTCGCCCGAAGGCGTGTTCAAAATATGATGCCAACCCGAAGAAGGACTTACGTGTCTCGCCCGGAGGCGAGTTCCAAGAATTAGATAGTTTGATCATTTAAGTTGTAGAAATAAAAACCGAATGAGAGCTTGTATCTTGAGAGCTCAGATCTGGAGAGCTGGGGGAGCTCGGCTCGGATCATGGAGAATAAGGAATAAAACTCACAACTTATTTTGGTTTTACTGCAACAACATTCAGGCGACGATCGGGTATCGAAACGAACTCCGATCAACATGAAATTTGGAGAGCTTGTTCATCCCTCCTTCGTCTTCACCGCTAAATAGCATGTTGTACACATATATGTGTTTTTTATTGAGGAAACTATATAGAGACATAATATTTCTATAATTTCGTGTGATAATAATCATTGACATATATTAATATATGAATCAAGTACAAATTGAGATGGATATGTACATATATCTGCATAGAATACCCCAACTTGCGGTATAATATATAAAATTGGATTTTCCATAACAAGTACTAGAATATGCAATAAACACTCTAATTTAGATGTAAAATAAACTAGTGATCATAAACAATATACTTTTATTGAAACAAAAGGCAACTTTGACCATAGGCATACGAATATTTGCAGAGACATGGAGCAACTCGATAAACACAATCTTAACAAAGGTTTCGAGACTCATATTTAGAGCATATGGTATAGTTTATCAAGCATGTATATAAAAAATATTTGCACAGGAATTCAGAGAGGAATGGATCTAATCTCGCAGATAGAAGAATCAACTATTAAGCGCTCGATTTGAAAGCTCTAACCATATGAACTTTCAGATTTTCATTCAACTCAACCATTCATAAGCATCAGTTATTTAGGTGTCAAATTTCGGATTAAATTAAAGTCAAATAAAGTACTGAACTTGCAAAAGATGAAGAAAGCTTCCATGATTTAGCCGATTCACAGGCTGAGTATTTTGATTCATGTTGGTAAAAGTGGGGGAGCTAGGCTTGGATCATGGAGAGTTGGGGGAGCTCGGCTCGGATTTTCCCAGTCTTCGTCATCTTCATCCTCTTCTACCCGGAGGGCATTGAGAACAACTTCTTTTTTTGTATCATCCAAAGACGTGAGTTGATCTACCAACTCCTGGTGGGTTGTATCAAGAGAGACTGGCTCATGCTGCTGGTTCTGGTTGTGGGCATCCGATTTAGTTGCATTGTTGGCCTTGTTGCCGTTGGCGGCTTGTTGTCGTGTGGTTGACTCTTAGAGCTTTTCTTGAGAACACCCTCCTTCTAGCACCAATTGACCATCCAAAAATCATCAGAGTAAACTTCCAGGGTTCTTTCTCTTGATGATAACCCAAGGATGCTCCTTCGATCCAAAAAATAGTAAAAGATGGGGTGTTTTGGGATGATTTAGACTGCAACTGAGATGTTGTTTCTCAAGCTGCCTACGTATCCAATGCTGTGATTAGAATCAAGTCCTTCGTATTTCCTTAGGGTTGGTTTATATAGAGGAGTGTTATGCCCAAAGGCGGAGTGGGCCTTATCCTTGTTAGGCTTGGACTGCGTGTTCCCTAAAGAAAAGATAACTACGATTTAATCTCCTTAATTGTTGGAGATAATTACGTGTATATTTGAATGTCAGGATTATAGTAGTATATGAGGGATTCTTCCCATATTTATTTGATTATCAAACACGTGGGAAATACGAGTGAGGATGGACTCTGGCCGACTTAGATGGCCCTAGCTGAACTGGCTGAAACCTTCTGTTTTTGGGCCAACCTATGATGGTCGGGGAAAATAGCCGAGCTTGGATCAGCTCGGATTCTTGCGTGCATAAGAGGTTTGGTCCGAGAGGGACTTGACCCGACCTATATGATCGGGCAGGGGCCGGTTTGACCACAAGTACATGCCGACCTAGAGGGGTCGGAGGATGGTGACCGAGCTCATGCAACTCGGGTACTGGGATTTCTGGCCCTTTATGAAGGCTTTTCTCTATCTTTATTTATTATTGTGCTGATGTGGAGGTGACACGTGAGTAAGGTCAGTTTCTGGCATCGTCATCAACCAAAAAGAGATAAATGTTACTGAGGAAATAATAGGAGATATATTTGGCTTTGATAGATCTTCCTAAACATCTATTATTAAATTGAGCAAAGAACAGAGAGAAAAGATATGTAAAGAAATTGCAAGAGAACCTAGCTCAGAAGTATCCTTGTCAAGGAAAGTTGGACTCCTCAAACCAGAATTTGGTTACTTGACCCAAATGCTAGCCAAATGTGTTATTAGAAATGCTGGAAAAGTTCAGCAGTCTATGTGGCACTAAGATAGATCTACTCTACGTGCTCTGGTTCGAAGAGAACTTCAATTGGAAAAGATACATCTTCAATTAGATGGTTGGCCTATTCACTTTTGAATAACCCAAGAAGAAAACTGATGTCAAGAAAGGCAGATTCTATCACACAAAGACTCTTGCTTTGTTGGTTCAGAGAATTCTTAATCATTTCAAAATTCGCGAAGTAGAAATGACTGCAATAGTGGATGGAAAGATTGCAGTTGAAGATGTGAAGAAAGTGTTTGTTAAGCGAAAGTTTACACAACAGAAGCTGAACCAAAGAAGAAGAAGAAGAAGAAAACAACCAAAAAAATTCTTACAGCAGAGGGAGCTCTGAATGACATTGAAAAACTATAGGACAGAAGAAGAAAGATGGAAGAAATTGTTGAAACCAAAACTCGCCGAATCGTTGAAAATAGGAAGGAAACCTCACCGTAAAAATCAATACTTTCACCAATGAAAGTCGATCGATAAGAAAGCCAAAACTCGGTGAAGAAACTCATACCAAACCACAAGAAACCGATATGCCGAATGAATCAAGCATGGAAGTACATGTATCGTCCCGAAGACACTTAAATGTGACATTCGGGGGAACCAGCCTGGAACCGAACTTTATAAAGAAGATGTTGAAAGTGAAGATGACCTCGATTACACTAGATATTGCAGAATTCTTAGTCTTATAACAAAAGCTAAATCTACTCCACACAAGTCGATCCATAGTAGCTTATGAAAAGTCAATCAAGGAAGCCGAACCTTCTCGCCAAAAAAGAAAGAAAAAACTGAGAATTATATTCAGCAGGAAGTGGTCAGTCTTGTTGTAGACGTTGAAGTGAATCAAGAAAAATTATCTACAGAAGAAGCCACACAGAAAATTGAAGAAAGACATGTTGATGAACCTGTAGAAATTGATCAAGAAGTTCAAACTGAAAAAGTTGTCAACCCAGTTGTTGCTATCAATGAACCATCCTCTTAGATTGAAGCTCCTAGCACAACTGAAGTTGCTTCCACATCTAAGAATCTCATCACACAGTTGAAATTGACCCCACCAACATTGCTCAAAAAATTGCAGCTGACTGCATAAGGCTAGATGCCTATCACTACTAGAAAACTGAGGAACCATGAGTGTTTGGTCTGTATGATATCACCCATCTTGCACAATTATTTGATGCCACTGAGTTTCTAAGCAATGGTTACTTAGCAATCAGAAGCAGACATTGGATGAAATTGACGGGAAGTGCTCCTTCAAGCATAAGCAAAAAGAAAGATGATGACAGTGATGATGATAATTCACATGGAGATCCAAACTTGCAAAAAGGGATTCTTGCATCTATATAGACAGGGAAGTCAATTGAAGCTGCTGATAAAGAAGATAAAGCAGATGAATTAGCAAGTAAAGACAGTTCTGAAGAAACTGATGAATCTATTGCGATGGACTCAGAAACTCTGTTCGAATCAAAAACCCAAAAGGAACCAGAACTAAAAGGTTATGAATCACCTACAGATGGAGAATTTATGAACATAGCCAAGGATGCGGTTGGCCAAGCTGGAGAACTGGAGAATGAAGAAGCTGTTGATGAATTTGATGTAAAATTATCACTAGTGAATATTGTTGAAATATCATCTCTAGATGAAGTAATGAAACAATTAGCAATGCGCAGAAAGTCAAAAGAATATAGAAATCAACTAAAGAGGATTGTCTCTACTTCACCTAAAGGATAATTGAGTGAGAAACTCAAAACAAAAAGAAGTTTCAAAAACTGACATTATTGGAAATAAGTCAATAATTGAAACTGCAAAGAATTCTGAAGCTGGAACACACAAGTTTGAAGAAACTCCAACTGTTAACAAGGATGTGCCTACACAAGTTGAGTTGATAAAGTTAAACTTTAATGAAATTCAAAATTCAAAAGGAAGATTTGAGCATTTTTTATGAAGTCCTAAACTCAATGAAAGAAAACAAGGAAGAAAGAAAGTAATTAATCAAAGAAGTGCTTGACATCAAGAACAATTGTCATGATTCTTTGATAGAAATAAGGAAAACCACTATTGAGTCTAAAGCAAGGAAAACTGAGAATCAATATCTACTAGAACACTCTACCAATGATGTTCTCAATAGATTACTTCTAGTATAAAACACTCTGAATGACTCAGTAGTAGCCTAGACAATTTTGCCATCGAATCAACAACATGTAAACTCATTCATTCAATGTTTGATTCAGAAGGATGATGCCAATAATAAGGGAAATATGGATATCCTTAAAGTCAATGTTGAAGATATGACAGGAGTTCTTGGGGCAAATATGAAATGCTCACTGAACATAAGAAAGCCAGAGCTGACATTTATGATGAAGAAATGAAGCTGATAGTCAAATTTTCATAACCAACTAAGAAAAGACTTGCGTTTGGACTCACACCTATATAACATCTTCAATAGTCTACCAGTTAAGGAAAATTAAACCAGAGAACGAGCCTTGTACAATTTTTTTATGATGAAGAAGGTTACTGTTAATTACTGGAAAAAGTTGAATAAATGGGAAAAAGATGGATCGTTGAAAGATGTTGAATAAAGTACAAGTGAAGTTAACTTAACATCTGGAAGAGAAGTACTGGACAAATTGACAATAGATGAAGTACTAAGGAAGAGCATGCTGAGATTTTCTATCTGGTTTATAAGGAAATATTTTGGAAGATACAACACGGTCACTTCATGGCAGATCTGGGCTAACTTCAACAACATGGAATTTGATACAGTGTACAATTCAACGAAAGAGGCTGCTGGAGAATTTACAAAAAGATGTTGATTATGGAAAAAGAAAAGGCTTAAAACGGGATAGAAATTTAGAAGAAGACTTAGTTCTCTTATTTTTTAATTACTCCATGTTGTAATCTATTACAATAGTTATTCGTACAATCATCAATAAACAAAGTATCGCTTTTCTCGCATTGTTTACTTGACTTTTGTTATTTATTCTATCTTTTTGCATTTCTTTTAATGAGGGTGTTGGAAATAAAATAAATGTTTTGATGATGATTCATCACTTATTTAATTATTCTTTTAAACCCTATTGATAGAGTGTCATAACTAGTCGTTATAGTACAATGCAAAAAGATGTCCGAAACTTAATGTATAAGATTTATTGTAGTCTAATTTTTACATATGTTAATCGACAGTAATCGTAATAGATTAGGTTCAAAACTGAGAAACTGACTTTTGAAGATCAACTGAGTTTACAAATACAACTAGACATTAAACTAAGAAGTACTCAAGACTGAAGAAGGTAAGTTCGCTGAGGGATCAGACTCAGTTGACTTATCTAGAAGATGAAGGTTGAGAGGACAAACTCGCTTATGAAGAAATGAGGGTCCAAATTCGGTTATTGAAGATAGAAGAACTAAGGGTTCAAACTCGCTTTATGAAGGCAAAAGCCAAGACTTTGTAGTTCTTCAATGAAGTGTTGTTACATAAGGACATTGTAACTCGCTTAATGAATTAATTTGGTGTACTCGATCCGTACACTAAAGGATTTGATGAAGTTAGAGTACTCGCCAAGAAGAGTACAAAATCGAGTTAATGCTCTATATCGCTTGTAAGCCGAAAAACCGACCTATTTAGTTTTAAATAAGTCGGTCAAAGAAATCGCTTTACATACGTAATCGAACGTTGGAAATAAAGCATTCCAATTGGTTGAATGACTAATATATAAGAACGGTCACTGACACATCTTACATATATATCCGTTGATAGATATAAGGATTCAAATTCAAACGTTGGAAATTCCCCTATAAGTACATCACCTTTACTTCAAGATGAAGTGTGGAATTCTAACGATCTAATTATTAAGAAATATTCAAGTAAGGGAGAAAGGAAATTAAAGAATTTCTACTATAATCATAAATTGCAAGATCAAGATCAAAATTCTTTTAAGTGTTCCTGAAGGACTCAAGAAATTATCAAGCTACAACACTTGAAGAAAACAAAGCTCATTGTCCATATCATACACATCAAGAAGAAGAAGCTCACACATTGAATCACATCTTTGATTCAAGTCTCAACTTTGTTTTACAAAGGTTAAGACTGTGAAACAACAAGACGGTGTGAAGGACAGTTGAGTTGCAATCAGGAAGACTTTGATTGTGGTGGAGCTGGAGAAGAGGCAATTCTACCCTCTAAGGACTAGTGAAGCGGTTACAGAACAACAATCCAACATGTTCTTTAATTGTGTAGATAATGAAGCTATAGTGATTAGCCAAGGACTATCGTTTAGGACTTTTGTAACCGATCTACCTCAAAGAGTTCTTATGAAATTTTCCTCCAACACCATATGGGAAGAGAGGACCGGCGGGATTACACCACCCGGAGCCTCTATATGTTTTGTGTTATTTATTTTATGCATTTACTTACAACATTTACGATTGTAATTGTTTATTTTATTATTCCATAATCCATCAAAGCACAAACTCATCAAACATTAGTAATTGAATAAACACAAGATATTTCGAGACAAACTAATAACCGATCGTTTACACAAAAGGCTTTAAATATATCCGATGCCGCTTAACTCGCATGAGAAAAAGTCATTTTGACTTAGACTCGCCTTTGTTAGCTTAACTCCGTACATGTTTTCAAAGGGACCAATTGTTTTGAATTTAAAGTACAAAGTTTTTGTCACAAGTTTATTCAACCCCCTATAAACTTGTGCTTAGCCTTTTCACCGGGACCAACAATTGGTATCGGAGTGGATTTTCTATTCTACAGAAGAACCCTCACTAATTTTTATCAAGTTGTCGGCTTAAAGTAACTGGCACTCAGTTATTTACAATACCAATCCAAAAATTGTTATCAGAGCAGTGTGCTTCAACATTTGAGAGATCTACTGATTAAGGAATACTACATCCAAAATATCTATTTATTTGTCTATTTTAAAATAATTTCAAATATGCATCATGGACTCACAAAATCACCATAGAAGTGAGATTTGATGGATACAAGAACAAATTGCAGGCATTTGTTGCTGATACTCAAGAGAAACTAGTTGAAGCATTCATTGAAGATCCAGTAAGTACCAATAATAATGAGATTGCTTAATCTGGAATTGAAGATTCATTAGAAGACACTGAGATATTACCATTAATCTTTGGAGCAGAAAATCAAGCTGAAAGTAATGAAGAAATCATACTATTTGGAACTGATCAAACTGATCATGTTGATGAACCAAGCAAAGGAAAACATGCAATAGGATGTGACAAAGCCAGAAATGGAAACACACAGATTAAATGTCATGAGGTAAGTGCTTCAACATTCAACTATTACAATGCCATAGGCAATCATAGAAATTCAGATTTCAATAAAACCTTGGACATACTCATGAAGGAATTAGAGGAAATTCAAAAGCATTATGAGAATTCCAAAAAGGAAAAGAATTATTGAAAGTTGAAGTTCTAAGTTTGAATGGTGAGATCAATCTTATCAAGTCTAAAATTAGAACTCAAGACATTAGCTCCACTGATGATATAGTAGAAGTAATAAATATCAATGAAACATCAGTTGAACTAGCTTATAAAGTTCACTTCAAACTAGGAAAGCCATATGCTGACTGAACATTCTTAAGGTTTGATAATCATAAGAATTCTAAGGCATGACCTAGTTGAGATGCACCTAACTTTGTGGCTGCACAAAAGTCTAGAGCTCAGAAAGCTGCTGAAACTATTAGAACTGATAAAAACTCAGCAAAGCCTCATTTCAAAACTGACAAAACTGTAAGATCAGTTGGTGGCACTCAACAACCTAAGAGATCCTATAGAAAAACTCAGAAGGCTAAAAATGGCAGAACGGATCAAGAATCAGTAAACAAACCATTCAAGTCTTATATACCAAAGAATGATTCTCATTCTAGGGATACTAGATTTAAGGGGAAAGGAAGATTTTGTCCTACTAATGAAGACTGAATGTTCTTACAACCACTGCTAGACCAACTCAGTTTCACAAATATCATAAGGATAAGACTATTAAAACAAGACAATAGAATTATGTGAAGACAGATAGATCAAAAAGAAATTGTAGTAAGTCAAAACGTCAAGAAAAGTATATGAGAAAAATGAACTCAATCAAGAAGAAACCATCTTCACATGGTTTAAGAGTTAATCCAAAGACTAACTAGAAAGGACCCAAACATGTATAGGTACCAAAGAAATATTAACTTGTTTTGCAGGAGGACAAATGGTTTTAGAGGAAGTACCCCAAGGATAGACTGAAATACAAGATTCAAACTAAGGATCGACTCAAGGGTGGATAAGCTCCAAACTTGAAATCAACAGCCGGAGATACATTGTATCAAACATATTTACTGATACAAGCTATGGATGTCACAAAAGTTGCAACCTACTTTAATCTCAACCATCCATCTCCACTAAGATACCATCTTTTCCGTATCTCAAAACAGGGACGTGATTGATGACAAGACATTTAACCTATTCAAATTCATAACTGTTCATCTACCTTCGATCTATAAATTCAATTTCTTTTTCTCACAAAATCATTATGATATTCAGTTTACTCACTCCCTCATTTAAAGAATTTACTTCATCTTCAATTCTTCAAAGTGTAATCACATTAGAAATTATGTCTAAAGCAATAGTGAACCTGGAATGATCATCTCAATTGATCAATTTGTTAAGAAGTATGGAAATTCAGACCTAGACAAACATATTGTAGAGAAAATTAGAAAGATTAATGGTCATGAAGAAGTGTTCAACATAGCTCGATAGTGTATACTTGGAAAGCATAGGAGATTTCTATGAAAATGGAGCAATTACCATTGAAGAAGAAGTTGTTTACACTTACATTACCACAAATAATGAAAAAGAAATTAAGGTTACCGAAAACCTTTAAGCATACATCTTCGGGTTCGAAAAATCTCGATATTCATCTCGTTATCAAATTGGATAATGTGAAGAGAGAGAAGTTGTGGAAGGAAATTGCATTCAACACAAAAATAGAAGTGACCTTGACAGAAAACATGGATTTCTAAAACCGAATTTGGCTATCTAACTCGCATTCTAGCCAAGTGTGTGATTGGAAGCGATGGGAACTTTAGTAATCTATTTGGCACCAAGTTAGATTTATTGTATGTGATTTTGTTTGAAGAAAATTCAACCGGAAGAGATACATTCTTGATCAATTGGCGGGACAACTCATATCTGAAAAACCCAAGAAGAAAACTAATGTGAAGAAACAAAGATTCTATCATAAAAAGACTCTTGCCTTGCTAGTTCAAAGAATTCTCGATCATTTTGGAGTTGCCAAAAGAGAATAAACTGCAATAGTGGATGGAAAGGTTGTTGTCAAAGCTGAGAAGACCAAGTCAGTTAAGAGGAAAGATGACACATCACATGTTGAACTAAAGAAGAAGAAGAAAAAAACCTCCAAGAATGTTCTCGCAACTGAAGAAGCCTTGGAAACATTGAGAAACTAAAAGATAGAAGAAGAAGTCTGGATGAAATTGCAGAAACTAGGACCTCAGATTCTACTGAGAAAAGAAAGGAAGCCTCACCAGTAAAATCATTGCTTTTCAGACACTGAAAGACGATCAGAAAAGAAGGAAAAAATCAATGAATAAACCCCCACAAAACCACAACAAGTTATTGTCACAAAGGATTCCGTTACAGACAACAAGAAACTATCAAGAAGTACCTAAAGCTGACACACTGGGGGAACCAGTTCCAGAAACGGAATTAGTTAGAGAAGCTACTGAAAGCGAGGATGATGAAATTACACCTGAGATTGCGGATATACTTAGTCTGATAGATAAATCAAAGTCCACCCCTCAGAAATCTGCATCCAAAGTTCCCTACGAAGAATAAACCAAGGAAGTTGAGGCATCTTAGTCTAAGAACAAAGAAAAAACTACGAAGTATGTTTAACAACAATTCATAACACTGAATGACCTTGTTGAAGAGGTAAATCAAGAGAAAGGAGTTGCAGAAGAAAAGGCCACAAATCATGCAATCTAACCTAGTCGTTGTCTTCAAGCTCAATTGCATAAATGATGCATTTTATGGGCTGTTCTTCCTCCGACTTGGCCTGCTCTTGCTCCAAATAAATGTCTAGGATCAGATTATTCAAAGCCTCTCGCATCCTTTTCTTTTGGAGCCTCGTCATAGGCCCATCTCAAATTACCAGATGATCTATCGGCTGCATCGGGGCCAAAGGGTCGGGAACCTCATTCGTGATCGTATCACAGAAGAAAAGGCCACTTAGAAAATTGAGGAAAGACATGTTGCGAAACCTTTAGTGGACCCAGAAGTTGAAGTTGTTAATCCAGTTATAGTTGAAGAAGAATCCAGCAAAACTGAAACTGAGAAAGTTGTTGACCTAGTTGCTGTTACAACTGAACCCCCTCTTGTACCTGAGAATGAAGCCCCTAGAGAAACTGAAGCCGCTACACTTCAAAACATGCTAGTTCACAAGCCAAAACTGATCCTACAACTAACATTGCTCAAAATATCATAGCTAATTGTAGAAGGCTAGATGGCTATCATTACTGGAAATTCAGTTCAATCAAGAATCAAGAAGAACAACGGGAACTCATGGATGCTGAGGAATCACGGGTGTGTGGTCTGTATGACATCACTCATCTATCATAACTATTTGATGCCAGTAATTTTCTAAGCGGGGGATATTCCGCAATTAGAAACAAACACCGGAAAAGAATTACAGAGGGCGGTCCCTCAAGATCAACCAAAAAGGTTGATGATGATAATGATGATGATTCATAGGACCCAAACTTACAGAAATGGATTTTGGCATCTCTGCAGGCAAAGAAATCAGTTGAAGCTACTGATAAATAAAAGTCAGGTGAATCAGCCAGGGAAGACCGCTCGGAAGAAACTGATGAATCAAATGCATCTGATTCAAAAACTCAGTCTGAATCAGGATTAAAAGGTTATGAATCACCTACTGATAGAGGAGTTCCAGAAATAGCCAAAGATGCAGTTGATCAAGCAGAGGTCAAGAAATTGAAGAATCTGATGATGAGTTTGATGTAAAACTATCACTAGTCAAAGATGCTGAAAAGTTAACGTTATATGAAGTTAGAAGACAATCTGCTAAGCGGAGAAAAGCTGAAGAGTATAAAGATCAACTAAAAAAGATTGTCTCTACTCCACTCAAAGGAGAACTGACAAAGAAACTCGAAACAGAAGGAGTTCCAGAAACAGACAATGTTGGAAATAAGTCAGAAATGGAAACTGAAGCTCAAAGAACTAACAAAGGGCTAGAAATGGAAACTGAGAAGATGTCTGAGACTAAAACTGACAAGAAAGATACACCTACCCAAATTGAGTTTATTAAGTACAATTTCTATGAACTTGTCAACATTCTGAAGGAGGATTTGAGCATTTTCGATAAATTTTTGAACTCTATGGAAGAGAACAAGGCAGAAAGAATGATAATGATGAAGAAAGTAGAAGACGTCAAGAACAACTATCATGACACATTGATACAGATAAGGAAATCAACCATTGTGTCTGAAGCAAGAAAAAACTGAGACTCAGGTTGGATTAGAAAACCTTGCCAACGATGTTTATAGAAGACTACTCTTTGTTGAAAACACTTTAAAGGACTCAGTGGTAGCATTGATCATTTTGGCATCTAATCAACAGAACCTAATTCTAAAAGTCAATGCTGAAAGTATGACATGACTTCTTGGAACCATTGATGAAAAGCTCTATGAACTGAAGAATGCTAGAGCTAACATTGATGATGAAGAAATGAAACTGATTGTCAAATTCTTGGAACCTGCCAAGAGAAGACTGGAAATGGATTCATAGCTTTACAACATCTTCAACAACCTACCAGTCAAAGAAAATGAAACCAGAGAACAAGCCTTATAAACTTTTCTTACAAAGAAGAAAGTTCTTGTTCATTACTGGAGGAAACTAACAAATTGGAAAGAAGATGGAACGGTGGAGGATGTTGAAAAAGATACTGGAAATGTTGACATAGCAATTTTCAAGGGGGTACTTGAAAAATCAACAACTGATGAAGTACTAAAGAAGTGCGTGCTGAGATTCACTACCTTGTTCAACAAGAAGTTTTTCAGAAAACTCAGCATGGCTACCTCTTGGCAAATTTGGGCCAGCATCAACAATTTTGAATTCAGTCCAGTATACAATGCTATAAGAGAAGTTGTTGAAGAGTTTGACAATGATTATTGATAAGGGAAAAACAAGAGAAAATAAGAAAAAGACTTAATTTTATTCAACTATGTTGCATTTTAATACCTTCGTAACTCAGTATAACTTCAAATTTAATAAAGTTTCAGTTCTCTCAAATTTGGTTGTTCGTTATTTTTATTTTTGTTATTATCTTTTCGCATTGCTTTTAAGGAGGGTTTTGGCATCATAAAAATTGAGGAAATTGTTGGAAATAAAATTATTTTTTTGATGATGATTCATGACTTATTTAGTTATTCTTCTAAACCCCATTGATGGAGTTCCATAACTAGTTGTTATAGTGCAAAGCAAAAAGATGTCTACAACTGAATGTATAAGATTTATTAGACTCTGGTTTTTTAATAAGTTAATCAGACAACCACTGTAATAGATTAGGTTCAAAACTAAGAAACAAACTTTAGAAGATCAACTAAGTTTACAAATACAACTAGACATTAAACTAATAAGTACTCAAGACTAAAGAAGGTAAGTTCACTGAGGGAACAGACTCAGGTGACTTATCTAGAAGTTGAAGGCTGAGAGGAAAAACTCAGTTTTGAAGAACTAAGTGTCCATACACAGTTATTGAAGATAGAAGAACTGAGGGTTCAAACTCGCTTATGAAGAAAAGATCCAAGACTTTAAAGTTAGACTTCAGGCAAGTCTGTGATCGCCTCAACTAACTTTGTAGATCTTGTATGAAGCTTTGTACCATAAGGACAATGTAACTCAGTTAATGAATTAATTTGGTGTACTCTAATCTAGACACTAAAAGATCAGATGAAGTTAGAGTACTCGGTTTTTGAGGAAGAGTACAAAACTGAGTTAATGCTCTATATCAGTTGTAAGCTGAAAAACTGACTTATTCAGCTTTTAGATAAGTCATCAAAATCGCTTTTACATACAAAATCGAACGTTGGAAATCAAGCATATCATTCGGTCAAGGACTAACATATCGAACGAAATACGACACATCTGAAATATATAGCCGTTGATAGCTATAAGGATTCAAATTCAAACGTTGGAAAAACAATAGATCACCTTTACTTCAAGATGAAGTGTGGAATTCTAACGATCATATTATTAAGAAATATTCAAGAAAGGGAAAGGAAATTAAATAATTCCTACTATATTCTATAATTGCAAGATCAAGATCAAAATTCTTCTAAGTGTTCCTGAAGCATTCAAGAAATTATCAAGCTAGAACTCTTGAAGAAATAAAGCTCACTGTGGATATCATATACATCAAGAAAAGTAGCTTACATAAATTTAATCATATCTCTGATTCATGTCTCAACTTTGTTCATACAAAGGTTAAGACTGTGAAACACCAAGATGGTGTGAATGACAGTTTAGTTGCGGTCAGGAATACTGTGTTTGTTGTGGAGCTGGAGAAGAGGTAATTCTACCCTCTAAGGACTAGTGAAGCAGTTGGGGAGCAGCAATCCAACATGTTCTTTAATTTGTAGATATTGAAGCTATAGGGATCAGGTAAGGACTATCGTTTGTGACTTTTTGTAACCGATCTACCTCAAAGATTTCTAGTGAAATTTTCCTCCAACATCATAGGGGAAGAGAGGACTGACATGATTACACCACCTGGAACCTCTATATGTTTTGTGTTATTTATTTTACGCATTTACTTACAGCATTTATTATTTTGATTGTTTATTTTATCATTTCCTAGTCCAACAAAGCACAAACTCAGCAAACATTATAAACTAAGTAAACATAGCATACTTCAAGACAAACTAATAACCGAATTTTTACACCAAAGGTTTTAAATATATCCACTGCCAGTTAACACATTTTGAGAAAAAGTCATTTAGACTTATACTCGCCTTTGTTAGCTTAACTCCGTACAAGTTTTTAAAGGGACCAAATTGTTTTGAATTTAAAGTATAATGTTTTTGGTCACAAGTTTATTCACCCCCTAAACTTGTGCTTAGCCTTTTCCCTGGGACCAATAGAGGTTATTGACATCATCAAAAAGGGGGAAATTCTTTGAAATAAAATTATTATTTTGCTGATGATTCATGACTTATTTAGTTATTTAAACCACATTGATGGATTCCCCTAGCAAGTTGTTATAGTGAAAAGCAAAAAGATGTCTACAACTGAATGTGTAGGATTTATTACAATCTAATTATTGTATAGGTTGAATCAAACAAGCACTGTAATAGAATAGGTTCAAAATTGAGAAACTGACTTTTGAGTGTAAACTGAGTTCACATATACATCAAGCATTTATGAAGACTGAAGAACTGAGGGTTCTAACTCAGTTATGTGGACTGAAGAACTGAGGGTTCAAACTCAGTTATTTAGGTAAGTATGTGTTGGCCTGAACTGACTTTATTGATCTTGTATTGAAGGCTATGTTCCATAAGGATAATGTAACTTAGTTAATACTATGAGATTTTAAATGGTGTACTCGGTTCTCACAAAAGTAAGGATTAGATAAAGAATATAATACTTAGATTTGATGAAGAGTATAAAAATTAGTTAATGCTCTATAAAACTGAAAACTGATTTTGTCAGTACACAAATCAGTTTTACATGAAAATCGGAATGTTGAAGATCAATCAATTTAATTGGTTGAAAGACTATCATTGTTAGAAAGGACAATTTCATCTAACATATATTAAGCAGGACCACCCACGGTTATAGGGATTCAAATTTGAATGTTGGAAAATCCTATATAAATAGAGCACTCATCAAACAAGAAAAACTGCAGAGTTCTTAGGTTTAAAAACATTAAGAAATATCAAGATTATGGGGGAAAGGGAATCAAGAACTCCTGGTAAGATCACAATTGCAAGATCAATAAATCTTCTAAGTGTTTAAAAGCATTCAGGAAATCATCTAGACAAGATTACACCTGAAGAAACAGAGCTCACTGTGCAAATCATATACATCCGTAAGAATAAGCTCAAATGCTTGAATCTTCTCAGATTGGCCTCTATTCCTAACCGTAAACCCTAAGAATTTGCCCGCTCGTACACCAAATGTGCATTTGGCCGGATTGAGCTTCATTGAATGTCCTCAAACGTTCTCAATGGTTTCCTTGAGGTCGGCGGCATGGCCGCCAGTTGGGGATTTTATGATCAACTTATCAGAGGAGGTGAACAAAGTCTTTAGCTCTCAAATCGGGAAAAATATTGAAAGGCATCATTTCGTAATAATACAACCCCCATCCGCTCTGATGTCCATTTTTTCCTTATCAGATTCAGCCATTTTGACCTGATGATAACCTAAATATGCACCTAAGAAGCTGATTATATCGAACGGCAATCGATTCCACTAGCTGATCGATCTTAGGAAGTTGGTATGCATCTTTTGGAGAAGCCTTGTTGATGTCCATGAAATGTACTATTGGTCCCTTGGAAAGGCTAACACAAGTTTAGAGGGGGGGGTGCATAAACTTGTCACCAAAAACAGGATTATAACCAAATTAAGGTTCAGTTAAAACTTGTGTGGAGTTAAGCTGACTGAGATGAGTTTAAGTCAAACTGACTTAAGCAAAACTGAGTCAACTAGCAGCGGATTAAATTCTAGCCTATTTCTTGATCTTGTTATTCTATATGAAAGCTGAGTGTGCTAAACTGAATTCTGGTGAATGTCAGTTTTTGAGCTGTGAGGTGTATAACAATCAATTCTCAGAATGCTATAGTAAAAAATCCTAAGTAAATAAATAAATGCGTAAAGTAAATGAGGAAAATATTATAGAGGTTCCAGGTGGTGTAATCCTGTCAGTCCTCTCTTCCCCGTGGTGTATGAGGAAAATTCCACTAGAACTTCATGAGGTGAGTCATTACAAAAATTCCTAAACAATAGTCCTTGGCTAATCCTAGCTTCACTATCTAAATAGTTGTAGAACGGTAGAATTGCTTTGCTCCGCAATTGCTTGAACACCGGTCCTTGAAGGGTTACGTATGCCTCTTCACCGCCTACCACCACAAACACGATCCTACCCGACCGCCGTGACAATTGTCCTTGGCAAAACCTTCCCGGTTTGCTTCACAGTCTAAACCTTTGATGTTGAATCAAAGTTGGGTTGAGAATCAATGAATTGATTCTTGTTTGTGGGTCTTCAAAGTGTCTGAATCTAGATAAATTCTGTGTAGCTTGAACACTTGAAGAAATCCTTGATATGATCTTGTTATAGCGCAGAGATGAAAGCAATTTGAATAACTAAGACTAGTGCACGAAATGCTTGTTGATCTTATTGATTCTGTTGTTTTTCCTTGGTGCAAAGTCCTCTATTTATAGTGTGAGGTCCAACATCTATCTTGTAACGCCTATATTTTGTGACAGTTCTGATGTTTCAGTATTTCATCCAATAAAGTTGCTTCCTTTAAAACGTTCGACTGTACTGTCAGTTTGTTGGATGACTGACTTATAAAACTGAGTTTCTTGATCAGCTTTATACTGTGTTTATTAGTTGTCAGTTTCTTGACTGACTTGGACCATTAACTGAGATTTTACTCTATCACAAATATCAGTACTCCAGTTTTCATCTGATTATAATTGACTTAATCAGAGTATACCATAAGCAATTATCTTCTAAGAATTCATTGTCCTTATGATTCTTAGGTCTTCATACATGATCCATAAAGTCAGTTCCGGTCACCACAAACTTGCCTGAAGTCTAACATTATTGTCTCGCCTTGTGATCTTCATAACTGGGTTTGAACCCTCTGTTCTTCAATCTTCAATAACTGAGTCTGTGACCCTCAGCTCTTCATCAACTAAGTTTGAACCCTCAGTTCTTCTGTCTTCTAGAAAATCCAACTGAGTTTGTGACCCTCAGCGAACTTACCTTCTTCAGTTTCATAATGGTGTAGTCTGAGTCAGTTTTTTTATCTTGACGATTTCCAGTTTTCTAAATGACTTCTAGTTTTTAGTTTCACGACACACTAACTATTACAGTGATCGTCTGATGTAACCTATACAAATATCAGACTCTAGTAAGACCTATACATTCAGTTCTAGACATCTTTTAGCTTTTCACTATAACAGCTAGCTTCAGCACTTCATCAATTAGGTTAAGATAATATTCTGAGTAAATATGATGAATTATCATCAAAACATAAATTTTATTTCCAACAATTTCCCCCTTTTTGATGATGCCAAAACTCTCCCTAAAAGAAAAGCTTAAAGATTAAAACAATGTAAAACTGGAAAACATGATTTCATTAGAATGCGCAAAAACTGGAATAGTTACACTTTGTTCAAATAAATTTTAACTAGAGTCTAAGCTCCATTCTGTGCTTTTTGTGTAATTGTAATATACTTCATCTTTTTGTCATGTAGACGATAATCATGTTCTAGCTTAGAGCCTTCCTTAGAAAAGGTCTTGTTATAGTCTACTTGACTTCGTTCTTTCCATTTTCTCCAAAAAATTAACTTTGGTAAAGCTGATTCATCCAAGTAGTATTTTTCAAATTCTGCTACGTCAGCTTTCATTGGTTCAACTTTGTCTTTTATCTTCAGTTTGTCTTCAATCCTCTTGAAATTTTTATATTGCGCCATCTCCTGATTGTAGAATTCGTCAAATAAGAAGTAATTCAAGGATTCTTCAATAGTCTTATCCTTTTACCTGGCTTTGATAGGATTATGATCTTTGACAAACTTTAACCACAGATTCTTTGTAAGAGTAGCTCTCCGATCTTCAGGTTGACTGTAGTTCTCAATGAGCTGCTCATCAGTTAATTATTTCTTTAAGAACTTCGGATCTGATTTATATTATTCCAATTTGTCTTCAAGTTGCTTCTTCACTCTGAGTAACTTCAGCTTTCCTTCTTCAGCTTCCCCTATTTTGGCATCATACAATTGATCTACCAATGCATGGGTTGCCTATTGATCGGCTGAGATACGTTGCTGAGAAGCAAGTACTTCTTTGAGCTGATTCTCTAATCCGTAGATGTGCTTATTCATATGCCACTGAGCCGAGCATGTGTTTCCCTATCTACTGCGGTTGAGTCTTCTGGTTTCTATTTAAGTAACAAAATTTCTGAGGCAGAGCTTGAACTTGACTTATGGATCATCTCTAATCTTGCCTGAACTGAGATATCTATTTTCGTTCTGTAATCTAGATATCCAAAGATGTTTGACAGACGGCCATTGTATGCATCCTTTTGGCTGAGCACAATCTTCAAGTTCTCATGAACTTTGCCCAATTCCTCCTTTGTCAGGATATCAGAAGGATCATATGTTGCTTCTGTTTTAACTTTAGACTGAGTGATATCTTCAATGATCTTAAGTTGTTGATTATTAAGTCTATCAGCTGCTTGCTGATTGTTAGCTGTCTGATTTCCAACTGGCAAATCTTCTTGCTGAGTTACAGTTTGCGTAGCTTGGAGTCGAGGTTGAGTATTTTTCTGCAAAACTGTAATCATATCAGCTTCTTTCCTTGAATTATCATCCTTCTTCTTCAAAGAATCCTTGGGAGAAGATGATGTGGCTGATTGTCTGCGTTGAGCTAGTTCAGTGAATCTATTGAAAAAATTTGGAAGAAACTCTGACATAGGAAACAGAGTATATAGATCTCTAATTTCCAATTCCTTCAAGAGTAAATTTTCTTTAGATTGTAAGATAGCATCACGAGAATCTTCTGGTTTGAGTTTCATCTCCATTAGATTGATAATTCTATCAGCTTCAAAACTAGGAGCTTGTTGCTGATCTGAATGTTGTTGTAACTAAGAAGTATAATCAGCATGAATATCTTTCCGCATGATTTCAGCTATCAGTTGTTGTAGTTCCCCCTCGCCTGGTGCTTTCGACTCGAAGTGCCGGGGTACAAACATTTGATAACCGATTTTTCTTTTCTTGAGTTAGCTTTCCGCTTGACTCCTTTGTGTTCGACTTCCCCGCCGAGACACGCTTTCTGTCCGGCTTCGGGTTGGGAAGTTGTTCCCGTGTGGCTCGCTACAATTCCCTCTCGTATCGGTAGTTGTGGCTGTAGTTTTTCTTGCTTTCTTCCCCGCCTTGAGTTTCTCCAAATAAAATTGAATGATTCCACCGAGTGTTTTCTTCGGTCGGAATCTCCCAACGCTTACTTGTCCTTCGGTTTGAGCTTTACGTACGCTTTCCAATTCAGCCAAGTGTTGCTTCTTTATCTAATTGATGACATAACCGGCCCAGCTTGAATTCTAGTTCGTCCTAAATTATGTTCATTAGATAAACATTATCATCGATAATGTGTTGATTACTATGGATTTTCCAATAACATGTCTGTTTGAGCCATCTACTAAGGAGTCCCAATTACGGCTTGAGTTTATCAATATGAATGCCAACTTCTACTGGTTCCTTAGATAATGAAATTTGTCTAAGAAAGGCGTCTCTTTTTAATTGTAGACGAGTCAAGTCTATTGATGTCACAAATGAATTTTTGAAACCAAATAGTGACTTCATGACTCGTTCATTGATAATAATTCGATCTCCATGAACTGTAGTGACGAGGGAGTCTCTTATCAGACGCATGTTCTCCTAGAACTATAAAATCCCTTCCACATCACGTTTTTCATTAAATGTGACCTCTAGAATGCTTTTTAATCCTGGTTGTTTCTGGATCTTCACGCAGATATAGCTTGTTAACAGAGTGTTGTTGCACATAGCCTCATAAATTTTGAATGTATACACATCTAAATCTGTGATCAATCTTTCTTCTTGAGATTTCTTTGAGGTGGTCATTTTTGGGTGTGAAAACAAAAATTGTATTTTGAGATGATAGGATTATGAAAAATCTGATATTTTGTTTTTAAGGAAATGTGAACGGAGGTTGGATATATAGAGATGATGTACAGACGGTTGATTAGTACAACTTTTCAAATTCCATGATGGTTTGTGTAATCAAAGCATGTACTTGTTCGACAAGAGAGTGGGGTGTACACGCAATATATTCGACAAAAACTATGGTAATGAAATGCGATATAAACGCTCGTCGGTTTTATCTTATCAACCTTTGACTTAAGTTGACTCTTATAAAGACTGAAGTAAACTTTCAGTTCCAGTTGGTCAGTTTGAGATTGTTGATGTCAATGACTAATCTGTTAAGTGAGTGCACCCGGCATAACAAAGATTAATCCACTTGACGAATCTCTGGCTTAAACTGACTTGACTGACTTAACTGACTTTGATTATCCCCAACTCAGTTCTTAATTTGGCAAATCTTTCTTTTTCCAAAGGTTTTGTAAAGATATCGGGCAACTGATCTTCGCAGGTACATAAAGAACTCGTAATATCCTTTTTCTCTGCATGATCTCTTATAAAGTGATGACGCACATCAATATGTTTTGTCCTTGAGTGTAAAAGTGGATTGTCAGTAATTGCAATGGCACTTGTGTTATCACAAATTATGGGAATCGTTCCTTCTTCTATCCCATAATCTCTTAATTGTTGTCTAATCCATAGAACTTGAGCACAACAACTTCCAGCTGCTATATACTCTGCTTCAGCTTGTTGAAGTTGAGATAGAATTTTGATTTTTGCTGAACCAAGACACAAGTATATTTACTAGCAACTGACATGTGCCTGAGGTGCTCTTCCTGTCCACTTTGCATCATGCATAATCTGAGTCTGAATAGGATATCAGCTTCAATTCTCCTTCTTTTGAAGACCAAATTCCAACTCCATCAGTATCTTTCTGATACTTCAAGGTTCTTTTTACAACTGTGAGATGACTTTCCTTTGGTTTCGACTAAATCTTGCACATACACCAACTGTAAAAAGATATGTCTGGCCTACTTATTGTAAGATAGAGTAAGCTTCCAATCATTCTTCTGTAAAGTGTTTGATCAACATCTTTGCCTTATTTGTCTTCATTTAGTCTTATGTTGGTCCCCATTGTTGTAGAAATTCCAGCTGATTTTTCCATACCAAATTTTTTTATAAGTTCTCTTGTATACTTGGTTTGGTGAATGAAAATTCCATCATCTAATTGTTTAACTTGTAATCCAAGAAAATAATTCAATTCTCCCATCATACTCATATGAAATTTGCTCTTCATTAAACTTGCAAATTTCTTACATAACTGTTCATTTTCTGATGCAAAAATAATGTCATCAACATAGATCTAAACAAGTAGAGTGCTCTCTTCATTTTTCATTCTGAATAAAGTTTTGTCGATTGTTCCTTTGATAAATCCATTATCCACTAAAAACTGAGATAGAGTTTCATACCAAGCTCTTGGTGCTTGTTTAAGTCCATAAAGAGCTTTCCTTAGTCTGAAAACATTATCAGCTTGATCTTTGATCTCGAATCCAGGTGGTTATTAAACATAAACTTCTTCTTCAAGTATTCCATTTAAAAATGCGCTTTTAACATCCATCTGGTATACTTTGAACTTTTTGTGAGCTGCAAAGGCAAGAAATAGTCTGATTGCTTCCAATCTTACAACTGGTGCATAAGTTTCATAAAAGTCTATGCCTTCTTCTTAAGAATACCTTTTAGCTACAAGTCTAGATTTGCTTATGATGATATTCCCATCTTCATCAAGTTTGTTTCTGAAAACCCATTTGGTCCAATGATATTCACATGAACTGGTTTTTCTACCGATTCCCATAGTTGATTTCTTTCGAATTCATTCGAGCTCTTCTTGCATTGCTAGTATCCGTCTGGATCTTTCAAAGCTTCTTCTATCTCCTTAGGTTCGGATTGAGATAGAAAACTTGCAATCATTGCATCTAGTTGATGTCTTGTTCAAACTCTGGCTTGAGTGTCACCAATAACTTGTTCTTCAGGGTGATTTCCCAACCATTGATAAACAGGTGCTTGCATCAAGGGATCTTCATTTTGTTCGACGTGTTCTTCATGAACTGGTTCTTGATTTTCTTCAACTGAGTCAGAATCATGTTGTTCAGGAGTGGGTTGTTGAGTAGTTGGAAACTGAGACTGATCTTGATCTGAAGAATTCTAAATCCGTAGTCTTCCAATGTTAACAAAAACCGATTCTGGCAAGACTGCTAACTGAGACTGAGAAATTGGTTATGGTCTGTCTACAGTTGTTTAACCAGGGAAGTTAGGTTCATCAAATACCACTTGTATTGATTCCTCATGCTTGAGTGTCCTTTTATTTAGTACTCTGAATGCTTTGCTGACACTTGAATATCCCAGAAAAATTCCTTCATCGGCTTTGGGCTGAAAAACATGAAGTTGAACTTTCCCATTATTGTGTATGAAACATTTGCTTCCAAAAGCATGGAAGTAAGAAAGATTTGGTTTTCTTCCATTCCAAATTTCATAAGGAGTCTTCTCATGCCTTTTATTCATGATAGCTCTGTTTTCTGTATAGCAAGCTGTGTTAACTGCTTCTGCCCAATATCTTTCAGCAACTCCATTTTTTTGAGGTGTTGTTGTGGCAGCAAGTTGGTGTAAAACACCTTTTTCTTCACAATATTCAATAATCATATTGTTGAGAAATTCAGTTCCTTTATCTGATCTTATCTTCACAACTGATACATCTTCTGATTCTGAAGTCTATTGAGTAGTTCTGTAAGTCTTTGCTTGGTTTCACTTTTCTTGGTTAAGAAGATAACCCAAGTATATCTTGAAAAATCGTCAACTACCACCAATGTATACTTCTTTCTACTGATACTAATTGGTGTAATAGGTCCAAATAAGTCCATATGTAGTAGCTCCAGAACTCTGGTTGTTGAATGCTGAGATTTAGTCTTGAAACTTGCTTTTGTTTGCTTTCCTTGTTGACAAGCATCACATAAGCTATCCTTTTTATATGAGATTTTAGGTAGTCCAATGACAAATTGTTTCTTGACGAGGGTGTTGATGTCATCAAAGTTTAGATGACTCGGTTTCTTGTGTCACAACCAGCTGATTTCTGATTTGGTATGCACAATTAAATAGGTTTCTGCAAACTATAGTCCAATCTACAACATACATATTCTCTTTTCTTCTTCCGGCTAAAACAACTTGAAATGTTGTTTCAATGATGAAGATGCGAAATCTTTGTCAAAAGTAACTTTATATCCCATATCACGAATTGATCGGTCTTTGAGTAGATTGTAATGCAATCCTTCTACATAAGATACATTCTTGATTGTGAGACCATTTTTGATCGTGGTGCCATATCCTTTGGTGAATCCAGGTTTGACTTTACTTCCAAAATTAACTTTTGGTCAATCTTTGGCAAAAAAATCACTTAGACAATCCTTGCACTTTGTCATGTGCCTTGAGCAACCACTGTCAAAGTACCATATATCCTACAAAACAAATTAAAATGTTTTAGGTACCCAACTCTGTTTGGTCCATAGTGGTCGCTTGTTAGTACAACTCGGGTATATTTCCATAGGGTCTTCCCCGAAATTGTTGCACTTGTTTTCATATATATAGGCCACACTTCCATAATATCTTTTTCTGGATTGTGTCTTATGTATATGATTTCTCAGGTCTTTTGGTTCACTCAAATTTCCAAAATGTTTTCTATTATTAAAATTTGAATCATAAACATAATTCCTTCTGTACCGAGGTCTGGACTGTCCTTGGCACTGGGACTTTTGCTGAGAACTGAGATTAGCTCTCTTCTGAGTTTTGGACTGAAACTTGTGATAAGTTTTCTGTCTGGAATGATTGTTCTTATCGGTTTTATTAGTAGATGCAGTAAAATTCCAATCATCATCAGTGGGATATAATCTTCCTTTCCCTCTGGATGTGTGAATCTTTGAATGGTTGACATTCTTAGATTTACCCTGATTGTAATTTTTCTGATGTTCTTGACTTGGTCGCTTTTTGTGGATCCGCGCTTGATTTACCATTTCGCTTTCCTTGAGATACAATTGATCTACCATTTGGTTTACCTTTGTTGGTAGATACAATTGTCTTCTTAGAAAACTGATTTATCCTATGTGATACTGACTTTACTGGTTTAACAATTTTCTCAGTTTGTGGAAGTTGCTCAGCTACAAACTTAATACAAGTTTTGGTACTAGGTTCAGCAACTTTGCTAGTTCAATCCTTGGAAGATTGTTGTGTATCAAATCCTAAGCCCGTTTTGTCTCCATATGGCTTTCCTAATTTGAATCCAGTAGCTGAACTTGATTGAGCAAATGATTCACTTGCTGCTGCTGATGCAGTAGGCTGATTCTGATTCTTTTCTTTATCAGTTTTAGCCAGTTTCATCATATTTAGTTCAGACTTCAATCTTTCAACTTCAAGAATTAGAATCTCTTTCTCAGCTTTAATTGATTCATAACCAGCTTGGATAGTTACTAGCTGATTCATCAATTCATCAAGTGTTTCTTCTAATTCTAGATTTTTTGGATTGGAGTCAGCAGTTGAAGAACATGCATTTTGCATGGAATTCTGAGCTGAAGAGTATTTAGAATTGGATTCGCATACCTCATTTGGACTTTCCATATGAGCCATTAAAGCTGTGTCGTCTGATAATCTTTCAGTACCAGCTTCATAGTCTGACTCATCTCCGGCTAGGAGTGCTCTTCTTCCAGTTCTTCGTTGCTGAGTCTGCTTGGTCAGTTCTGGACATTCAGCTTTGTAATGTCCAGGCTTCTTACATTTGAAGCAAAGATATTCATCATCTTTCTTCTTTTCAGGAGTCCTCTTGATGAACTTCTGAGTGACTGGGTGTCCACTCTTCATCCTTCGAATTCTGTTCATCATTAGTGCCATCTGTTCTTCCATCTCATCCAATTGCTGAAGATTGCTAGATGAGGTTTCTTGGTTATCATTTGATGCTGCTGCTGCAAAAGCTGTTTTTTTAGGTTCCTCCATGGCTTTGATTAAGGCCGTTGTCATGGTGAAATCTTCGCTAAATTTGTAAGGTTTGAGATCAAGAAGATTTTGAAGGAATCTTCTATGTCAAGTCTTCTTGATTCTTCCATTGCTGTAACCTTCATCTTCCAGCACATTGGTAAAGCCTTCAAGATTCTAGTGTTGATTTCTTTCTTGGTATACTCAATTTTGAGTAAAGCCAATTCATCCATGATAGCGCTGAATCTTGTTTCCATTTGGTCAATATTTTTGCCAGACTTCATCTTGAAATTCTCAAACTTCTGTTTTGCTAAAGAGATCTTATTCTCTTTAATCGAATCAGTTCCTTCACAAACTAACTGAAGTTTTTCCCATATATATTTTCCAGTGGTACAATCCTTGACTTTCAGGTACATGTTTTCATCAAGTGTTCTGAGTATGATATCCATGGTGACATTGTTCAGGTTGTTTCTCTTCCGATCATCACTGGTCCATTCAGCTTTTGGATTTGGAACTCTAACTTGATTTCCATCAACAGTTGCATGTGAGTAATCCGGATGGGTCCATCGCTTAGTACATCAATCATCTCATCATGAGAAGCCGCTAGTAAAGCCTGAAAACGACGTCTATATTCATCAAATCTGTCCATGTTGCACATCAGCATTTGTCTGGCATAATGATTGTTATCCATAGTGAGAGAGTGAGAACTGATTATGTGAAAATTTAGAAACATGAGCTTGCTAAAAAGAACATGTCGGTCCCTAGGAAAGGCTAACAAAATTTTAGAGGGGGGGTGAATAAACTTGTCCCTAAAACTGGATTTAAAACAAATTATGGTTTAGTTAAAACTTGTGTGGAGTTAAGCTGACTGAGCTGAGTTTAAGTCAAACTGACTTAAGCAAAAACTGAGTCAACCGGCAGCGGATATAATTCTAGCCTTTTTCTTGATCTTGTTATCCTATGTGAAAGCTGAGTGTGTTAAACTGAAATTTGTTGAATGTCAGTCTGTGAGCTGTGAGTTGTATTACAAACAAATTCTCAGAATGCTGTAAATAAATGCTAAGTAAATAAATAAATGCGTAAAGTAAATAAACAAGAGTTATAGAGGTTCCAGGTGGTGTAATCCCGTCGGTCCTCTCTTCCCCGTGGTGCGGAGGAAAATTCCACTAGAACTTCTTGAGGTGAACTGTTACAAAAAGTCCTAAACATTAGTCTTTGGCTAATCCCTAGCTTCACTATCTAAACAGTTGTAGAACGGTAGAATTGCTGCTCTTCAATAGCTTGAACACTGGTCCTTGAAGGGTTACGTATGCCTCTTCACCAGCTACCACCTCAAACACAGTCTACCCGACTGCTTGTAACAACTGTCCTTGGGAGAACCTTCCCGGTTTGCTTCACAATCTAAACCTTTGATGTAGAATCAAAGTTGGGCTGAGAATCAATAAATTGATTCTTGTTTGTGGTTCTTCAAAGTGTCTGAATCTGGATAAATTTTGTTTAGCTTGAACACTTGAAGAAGTTCTTGATATGATCTTGTTATAGTGCAGAGATGATAGCAATTCGAATAACTAAGACTAGTGCACAAAAATGCTTGTTGATCTTGATAATTCTGTAAAATCCTCGTATTTGATCCTTGGTGCAAGGTCCTCTATTTATAGTGTGAGGTCCGACGTTCATCTTCAATGAATTTGAATTGTTTCAACGTCTATCTTGTAACGGCTATATTTTCTGACCTTTCTGATGTGTCTGTATTTCATCCAATAAAATAGCTTTCTTAAAACGTTCGACTGTACTATCAGTTTGTTGGATGGCTGACATATAAAACTGAGTTTACTGATCAGTTTTATACTGTGTTCATCAGTTGTCAGTTTCTTGACTGACTTGGAGCATTAACTGAGATTTTTCTCTTCTTCAAATATCATTACTCCAGTTTACATCTGATTATAATTGACTTAATCATAGTACACCATAAACAATTATCTTCTAAGAATTCATTGTCCTTATGATTCTTAGGCCTTCATACAAGATCCATAGAGTCAGTTCAGGTCACCACAAACTTGCCTGAAGTCTAACTTTATAGTATCGACTTGTAATCTTCATAACTGAGTTTGAACCCTTAGTTCTTCAATCTTTTATAACTGAGTCTGTGACGCTCAGTTCTTCAATATTCTAGATAAGTCAACCGAGTTTGTGTCCCTTAGCAAACTTATCTTCTTCAGTTTCATATTGGTGTATTCTGAGTCAGTTTGTTTACTTTAACAATTTCCAGTTTTCTAAATGATTTCTAGTTTTCAGTTTCACGACACACTATCTATTACTGTGCTTGTCTGATGTAACCTATACAAATATCAGACTCTAGTAAAACCTATACATTCAATTCTAGACATCTTTTAGCTTTTCACTATAACAGCTAGCTTCAGCACTTCATCAATGAGGTTAAGATAATATTCTGAGTAAATATGATGAATTATCATCAAAACATAAATTTTATTTCCAACAATTTCCCCCTTTTTGATGATGCCAAAACTCTACCTAAAAGAAAAGCTTAAAGATCAAAACAATGTAAAACTGGAAAACATGATTTCATCAGAATATGCAAAAACTGGAATAGTTACACTTTGTTCAAATAAATTTGACTAAAGACTAAGTTCCTTTCTGTGCTTTTTGTTTAACTGAGATATACTTCATCTCTTTGTCATGTAGACGAAAATTATGTTCTAGTTTTGAATCTTCCTTAGAAAAGGTCTTGTTATAGTCTACTTGACTTCCTTCTTTCCATTTTCTCCATAAAATTAACTTTGGAAAAGCTAATTCTTTTAAGCAGTAATTTTCAAATTCGGCTACATCAGCTTTCATTTGTTCATCTTTGTCTTTAATCTTCGCTTTGTCTTCAATCTTCTTGATCTTCTTGTATTGTGCCATTTTCGATTGTAGAGTTCATCAAATAAGAAGTAGTTCAAAGATTCTTTATTAGTCTTATCCTTGTACTTGGCTTTGATAGGATTATGATCTTTGACAAAATTTAACCACAGATCCTTGGAAGAGTAGCTCTCCGATCTTCGGGTTGACTGTAGTTCTCAATGAGCTGCTCATCAGTTAATTCTTTCTTTAAGAACTTTGGATCTGATTTATATTTTTCCAATTCGTCTTCATGTTGCTTCTTTACTCTGAGTAAATTCAGCTTTTCTTCTTCAGCTTCCACCATTTTGGCATCATACAATTGATCTCCCAAAGCATGGGTTGCCTATTGATCGGCTGAGATACATTGCTGAGAAGCAAGTACTTCTTTGAGCTGATTCTCTAATCCATAGATGTGCTGATTCATATGCCAGTGAGCCTGAGCATGTGTTTCCCTATCTACTGCGGTTGAGTCTTCTAGTTTCTGTTTAAGTAACAAAATTTCTGAGGCAGAGCTTGAACTTGACTTATGGATCATCTCTAATCTTGCTTGAACTGAGATATCTATTTTAGTTTAATAATCTAGATATCCAGAGATATTTGATAGAAGGCCATTGTGTGCATCCCTTTGACTGAGCTTAATCTTCATGTTTTCATGAACTTTGGCCAATTCGTCCTTTTTCAGGATATCAGAAGGATCATATGTTTCTTCTGTTTGATCTTTAGACTGAGTGATATCTTTAATGATCATAGGTTGATTTTTAATTCTATCAGCTGCTTGCTGATTGTTAGTTGTCAGATTTTCAACTGGCAAATCTTCTTGCTGAGTTACAGTTTGTGTAGCTAGAGGTTGAGGTTGAGTTTCTGTTGGCAAAACTGTAGTCATATCAGTTTCTTTTCTTGAATTATCATCTTCATCATCATCCTTCTTCTTTGAAATATCATCGGGAATGTATGATGTGGCTGATTCTCTTCATTGAGCTAGTTCGGTGAATCTATTTAAGCAATTTGCAAGAAACTTCGTCATAGGAAACGAGTATATAGATCTCTAATTTCCAATTCCTTCAAGAGTAACTTTTCTTCGATTGTAAGATAGCATCCCGAGAATCTTCTTGGTTTGAGTTTCATCTTCATTAGCTTGATAATTCTATCAGCTTAAAAAACTGGGGCTAGTTGCTGATCTGATTGTTGTTGTAACTGAGAAGTACAATCAGCAGTGATATTTTCCTTTGTAATTTCGGTTGTCGGTTGTTGTTGTTCCCCCTCGCCTGGTGCTTTCTTACTTGAAGTTCCTAGGTACAAACATTTTACAACTAATCTTTCTTTTGCTGAATCAGCTTTTCGCTTGATTCCTTTATGTTCAGCTTCCTGCTGAGACAAAGTTTTCTGTCTGGCTTCAGGTTGGGAAGTTGTTCTTGTAGCTGCTGCGATTACCTCTGTAGCTGTAGTTTGTCTTTCTGTATTACCTTCCTTGAGTTTTTCCAAATAAAATTGAATGATTCCACTGAGTTTTTCTTCAGTCGGAATCTGCCGATAGTTGCTTGTCCTTCAGCTTGGGCTCTTTCTACACTTTCTAATTCAGCTAAGTGTTGCTTTTTTATCTGATTGACGACATAACCGGCCCAGTTGAATTCTATTTCGTCCCAAATTATGTTCATCAGATAAATATTATCTTCGGATAGTGTACTGATTCCTTTGGATTTTCCAATATCATGTTTGCTGAGCCATCGGCTGAGAAATCCAAACTCTGGCTTGAGTTTATCAACATGAATACCAACTTCTACTGGTTCTTTAGATAATGTAATCTGCCTAAGAAAGGCGTCCCTTTTCAATGGTAGAGAAGTCAAATCTATTGATGTCATAGATGAATTTGTGAAACCAAATAGTGACCTCTTGACTCTTTCATTGATAATAATACGATCTCCACGAACTATAATGAATATAGAGTCTCTTACCAAACGCATATTCTCCCGTAACTGCAAAATTCCTTCTACATCGCGTTTTTCGTTGAAAGTGACCCCAAGATATTTCTTAATCCTGGTTGTTTCGAATCTTCTCGCGAGATATAACTCACTAACGAGTGTTGTTGCACACAGTTTCATAAATTTCAAATGTATACTCATCTAACTCTATGATCAATCTTTCTTCTTTTGAGTTCTTTGAGGTGGTCATTTTTGAGTGTGAAAACAAAATTGAATTTTGAGAAGGATTATGAAAAATCTGAATTTTTGTTTTCAAGAAAGAGATTGAGTTTACTAGAATTTTGAAACGTTTGATTTAGGAGAGTGTGAACGAGGGATGGATATATAGGGATGATGTACTGGCGGTTGAGTAGTACAACTTTTCAAATTCCATGATGGTTTGTGTAACCAAGACATGTACTGTTCTGACGGTAATGGGGTGTACACGCAATACATTAGACAAAAGAACTATGTTAATTAAATGCGATATAACCGTTGTCGGTTTTATCTTATCAACCTTTGACTTAAGTTGACAGGAGTAAAACTGTTTCTGGGTTCAGTTTTTCAGTTCCGTTAAGTCTTTTAGTTTTAGTTGGTCAGTTTGAGATTGTTGATGTCAATGACTAATCTGTTAAGTGAGCGCACCCAGCATAACAAAGATTAATCCCCTTGACGAATCTCTGGCTTAACTTACTTAACTAACTTTGATTATCCCTAATACAGTTCTGAGTTTGGCAAATATTTCTTTGTCTAATGGTTTTGTAAAGATATCAGCCAACTGATATCCAGTAGGAACATAGAGAACTGTAATATCCTTTTTCTCCGCATGATCTCTTATAAAGTGGTGACACACATCAATGTGTTTTGTCCTTGAGTGTAAGACTGGATTGCCAATTATTGCAATGGCACTTGTGTTATCACATATTAGAGGAATCATTCCTTCTTCTATCCCAAAATCTCTTAATTGCTTTATAATGCATAAAACTTGAGCACAACAACTTCTAGCTGCTATGTACTCTGCTTCAGCTGTTGAAGTTGAGATAGAATTTTGGTTTTTGCTAAACCAAGACAAAATTCTATTTCCTAGTAGCTGACATGTGCCTGAGGTGCCCTTTCTATCCACTTTGCATCCTGCATAATCCGAGTCTAAGTAAGATATCAGTTTGAATTCTCCTTCACTTGAATACCAAATACCAACTCCATCTGTTTCTTTCAGATACTTCAAGGTCCTTTTTACAACTATGAGATGGATTTCCTTCGGTTTTGACTAAAATCGGCTCATACGAAACGGAAAAAGATATATCCGGCCTACTTGTTTGTAAGATAGAGTAAGCTTCCAATCATTCTTCTCGTAAAGTGTTTGATCAACATCTTTGCTTTCTTTGTCTTCATCTAGCTTGATGTTGGTCCCCATTGGTGTAGCAATTCCAGTTGATTTCTCCATACAAAACTTTTTGATAAGTTCTCTTGTATACTTGGTTTGGTGAATGAAAATTCCATCATCTAATTGTTTAACTTGTAATCCAAGAAAATAATTCAATTCTCCCATCATACACATTTGAAATTTGCTCTTCATTAAACTTGCAAATTTCTCACATAACTGTTCATTTTTTATCCAAAAATGATGTCATCAACAAAGATTTGAACAAGCAGAGTGTTCTCTTCATTCTTCATTCTGAATAAGGTTTTGTTGATAGTTCTTTTGATAAATCCATTATCCACTAGAAACTGAGATAAAGTTTCATACCAAGCTCTTGGTGCTTGTTTAAGTCCATAAAGAGCTTTCCTTAATCTAAAAACTTTATAAGCTTGATCTTTAGTCTCGAATCTAGGTGGTTGTTGAACATACACTTCTTCTTCAAGAACTCCATTCAAAAATCCACTTTTAACGTCCATTTGGTATACTCTGAACTTTTTGTGAGCTACAAAGGCGAGAAATAGCCTGATTGCCTCAAATCTTGCAACTGTTGCATAAGTTTCATCAAAGTCTATGCCTTCTGCTTGAGAATATCCTTTAGCTACAAGTCTAGCTTTGTTTCTGATGATATTCCCATCTTCATCAAGTTTATTTCTGAAAACCCATTTGGTTCCAATGACATTTACATGAACTGGTCTTTCTTCCAATTCCCATACTTGATTCCTTTCAAATTCATTCAGTTCTTCTTGCATAGCTAATATCCAAATCTAGATCTTTCAAAGCTTCTTCTATTTCCTTAGGTTCAGATTGAGATAGTAAACATGCAATCATTGCATCTAGTTGATGTCTTGTTCGAACGCCAGCTTGAGTGTCACCAATAACTTGTTCTTTAGGGTGATCTCTCATCCATTGATAAACAAGTGTTTGCATCAAAGGATATATATTTTTTTCGACTGGTTCTTCAAGAACTGGTTCTTGAATTTCTTCAACTGAGTCAGAATCATGTTGTTCAGGAGTGGGTTGTTGAACAGTTGGAAACTGAGACTGATCTGGATCTGAACATTCTGAAATCCGTAGTCTTCCAATGTCAACACAAACTGATTCTGGCAATACTGGTAACTGAGACCGAGAAACGGTTGCAGTCCGTCTTCGCTTGTTTCTCCGGGGATGTTTGGATCATCAAGCACTACATGTATAGATTGTTAGGTGTAGTGCCCGAAATTCAATTTGTGTAATTGTTTTTAATAATAGATGACGAAATTTATCTCACCTTATTACTTGCTTTGTGCTTGTAAAGTAATACACTGCGCTGCAAAACCTAAGTATATCCGTATGTAACCACTTAACTCGGTGTATGGATTACACATGAGGATTGAGTTACTGGGGATATGCTTAAACTGTTAGTCCGTGGTGAACTTAATCAGAGTTTAGGGTCTCATGATTAAAACACCAATAATGCGCCCAGAACACCTTAGGGTGTGATAGTCTTATCCGGACTGTCGGTAGAGGGTACTTACATGGGGCATTTATATATGATGGCATTCATATAGGACTGGACCGATTTAATATGAATTTCTCGATATAATTCCGTAATTGAGGAATCTTATTAAATCATTAGATGATCATATATGGATCAACCTTAATCCTGAGGTGATCACAGGGTGCTGCTTGTCTCGGGGTAGTGTTTGATGTGTTAGTTACGGTTCACTTGAATATGTGTTCCAAACCACTTCTCATTGGCACTATCTCCTGATGAGTGAGTAGTTCTGATTTTCACAGACATGAAATCCATTCCTTCCCGTGGGAAGTAGAGAGACCGATCCCTTATTTGTTAGCCCTAAGAAAGTGATCGATCCCGAGAGTTCACATTTGACTAATTAGCTACTAGTCGGATATGTGCACTAATTGATCATCGGGGGTTAATGGTAAATAAGGATAAGATATTCGTGTGTCGGGTTTACGGAGACATCCCACACGAGTGGACGATCATGGAGGGTTAATCCGTATGTAGTGATTATATAAATAGACGCTTATTCACAATATGGGTTGAGTATAAGTATACATCTATAATCGGTAGAGTTCAGTTTCGGGTTTATGATGGCGTAATCCCGGAATTAATAATTAATGTACTTATTATGTTCGATGAATAATTAATTATTGGAGCTACTGGTTATAGGTCCATGGTCCCCGATGTGGCTTCTATAATTCGGAATGATATTCTTGTTATTTGGGCCTCAGTGATAATTAATTGGTTGGGCTAATTAATTGACATGCATGGATATTATTAGTCATTAAAGAAAATATTCTTTTATTTTGTTTAATTAATTAATTACTTAAATAATTAAAACTTGGAGACCAAGGATTTACTCTCCTATAAAAGGAGAGTTATTCCAAGTGTAATGGCAATTGAAAAATTCGACTAGACCACTAAATAAAGAGAGAAAAAAATTAGTTTTCTTGTCTTGGGTTTTTGAAGAAGAAAAACTACAAGTTTTTCTTGGTGTTGCATATCAAGGAGGTTCTCATATCAAGAAGGGTGTCCACCAACCACCGTTTGGAGAACACATTGAAAGATCAAGGCTTCTCATCCTAAGATCTTGGCTTCTCTTCTTTCTATTGGTATGATTTTATTAACCCCCTTGTAGTTGTTAAATCCTTTATTTATGTGTTATAATATATAAATCGTGATCCATCCGCTACGCATAGATCTAATTCGTTTAGATCTGAGCTCCTACATCCTTCATAGATTCCTCATGCTTGAGTGTCCTTTTATTTAGTACTCTAAAATCTTTGCTGACGCTTGAATATCCTAGAAAAATTCCTTCATCAGCTTTGGGCTGAAAAACATGAAGTTGATCTTTCCCATTATTGTGTAAGGAACATTTTCTTCCAAAAGCATGAAAGTAAGAAACATTTGGTTTCCTTACATTCCAAATTTCATAAGGAGTTTTCTCATGCCTTTTATTCATGAGAGCTCTGTGCTGTGTATAGCAAGTTGTGTTAACTGTTCTGCCCAATATCTTTCAGGTAGCTTTGCTTCACATATCATCGTTCTTCCTGCTTTTTTGAGTGTTCTGTTTCTCCTTTTAGCTACACCATTCCGTTGAGGTGTTGTTGTAGCAGCGAGTTGGTGTAAAACAACATTTTCTTCACAATATTCAATAATCACATTGTTGAGGAATTCAGTTCCTTTGTCTGATCTTATCTTCACAACTGATACTCCTTTTCTGATTTTGAAGTCTTGGTTCAGTAAGTCTTTGCACGGTTTCACTTTTCTTGGTTAAGAAGATGACCCAAGTGTATCTTGAAAAATTGTCTACTGCCACCAATGTATATTTCTTTCCACTGATACTGACTGGTGTAATAGGTCCAAATAAGTCCATATGTAGTAGATCAAGACTTCTGGTTGTTGAATGCTAAGCTTTAGTCTTGAAACTTGCTTTTGTTTGCTTTCCTTGTTGACATGCATCACATAAGCTATCATTTTTATATGAGATTTATGGTGGTCCGATGACAAGCTTGTTTCTTGACAAGGGTGTTGATGTCATCAAAGTTTAGATGACTCAATTTCTTGTGCCACAACCAACTGATTTCTGATTTGGTATGCACAAGAAAACAGGTTTCTGCAACGGCTGTTGTCCAGTCTACAACATACATATTCTCTTTTCTTCTTCCGGCTAAAACAACTTGAGATGTTGTTTCACTGACGACAATGCAGAAATCTTTGTCAAAAGTAACTTTGTATCCCATATCACGAATTGATCGGTGCTTTGAGCGATTGTAATGCAATCCTTCTACATAAGATACATTCTTGATTGTGAGTCCATTTCTGATTAAGGTACCATACCCTTTGGTGTATCCAAGTTTGTCTTTACTTCCAAAATTAACCTTTGGTGCATCCTTTGCAATAAAATTACTTGAGACAATCCTTGCTCTTTGTCACGTTCCTAGAGCAACCACTTTGTCAAAGTACCATACATCCTGCAATGAAAATTAAACATTTTTAGGTACCCAAATTTGTTTGGGTCCATAGGGGTCAGTTGTCAGTACAACTCTGGGAATATATCCTTTAGGTATTCTTCGGATATTGTTGCACTTGTTTTCGTATATGTAAGCAACACTCCCATAGTGTCTATGCTTGGATTGTGTCTTATTTATATGATTTCTCAGATCTTTTGACTGAAACCTATTTCCATGATGATTTCTATTATTGAAACTTGAATAATAACCATCATCTCTTTTGTATTGAGGTCTATATTAAGAACTGTAACGAGTCCTTTTTTCAACTTCGGGCTGAAACTTGTAATAAGTTTTCTGCCTGAAATGATTGTTTTCATCAGTTTGAATATTGCATTCAGAGATATTCAAGTCATCATCAGTTGGAAACAATATGCCTTTCCCATGACTTTGTGAATCTTTGAATAATTAACATTCTTGGATTTATTATGACTGAAGTTTCTCTGGTTCTTGGCTTGATCAGCTTTAGTAGATTCAGAAGTAAATCTACTTTTTTCTATTTTGATGATGTTCAGCTGTTTTACCTTTTTGGTTGAACTTGTTGTTGTTTACAGCTGAACTTTTTGAAAGTTGACGCTGTGGTTGACTTGATTTACGTTGAACTTGTTTTACTGGTTCAACAAACTTCTTAATCTGAGGACATTGTTCAGCTTTGATTCCCGAAGTGCCCTAAGATTCCTACAAAAGATATAAAAGGAAAACGAAGAAAATGGTTAGCAACTTCCTTCTCAGTTGGGATTAGACCCCACTATTACGGACCTACTAACTAAAACTAACAGGGATATACATAGAATCATGGAGGCTGTCAGAATTTAAAATTCTGAACCTCAATTAATCTTGGGTAACCCATGGTAAATGGGGTTCAGAATTTCTTATTCTTGCAGTACAACAATGCAGGTTTATTTCAGGATGACTCAAGAATCAAAATAAAAGAAAAATAACAACATCTCAATTAGGGTTAAATATGTTTATTCTTGGAAGTGGCCATTGTCCCCGGAAACGGCACGAAAAACTGGATCGTCGCGCATTATGTCAATTATGCTAGCAAGATTACTAGGTCAAATTATAGCTTAGCAACGGCGAATCAAAGTCGATCCCATAGAGACAATGCAACTCAAGTATAAACGAATCCAACCTATCGAGAAGACAAATACGGTCATTGACAAACAATAAACAAAGAAAGAACATGGTATTCTTTCCTCATCCCACCTGTCTACTAACTTGATATAGTTAATCATTATGTTTAATTCCCCACATGATTTCCTTAAATCAAACAAACGTTTTCATTCAGTTTAGCTACGGGTGCATCTCCTTACCCTATCTACTTCCATTTGCAATAACAACAAACAATCTATGCGCAACTAACCTCCTTCGATGGTTGTATTAGCCCATACGCCATAAGATCTTAAGATGCCGGCACGAGACCAAAAACCTCCCTAAGCAGCTATCGACAATGACTGTTCCTAGGGATCCATTAAGACAATGTCCTAACTAACACTTCACCTTCCAAGTCGTTCGTGTTGATTTACGATATATGAATATGAGATTTGCCAGACCTAAATAATCATTTTAATTAATCCTATCGATCAACGTAGATAACGCTAAATCTCCAGATTAGGGTTACCTAAATATTACCACGATTAATTGGAATAGACCACCGATTTATCGGTGTCGTTGGTTCCTATTCTGGAATCTACATTGCTTCGTATTGATTAATTCAAGTAAATTTTGGGGTTGTTAAACATTCAGATTAACTATAACACGTAAATACAAGTAGATCTTTCATAATAAAGACGTAAAGGAACATTCAATTCTTCATAACTTTGGTTTCGTAGATCTAACTTTTTCTAATCAAGCTAGATATGGCAAGAAGAGAAGGAAACCGGAAAATAAATCACCAAAAGCTAAAGAAACTTTATTTCATCATCTTGATCATTGTATTTGAAATATTTATAATAATGTATGATGTGCTCTCGCCCGCGGCTTTATATAGATACAATAGCTGACTTATGACTCAAGTAAACCCTAACCGGTCTAATAGATGTTGCAGACTTCTGTTTCTTGTCCTCCAAGACCTCGATAAGTCGGGCCTGGGGTTCGATTAATCGGCCTAACTTTTTGTACCTTTTTCTGGCAGATCTCTTTTTGAACTTTCTCCACATGGCCCAATGTCTTTCTTTCAACCTATATTCGTCCTTAGCTGCTCCAGATTTTTGTACATCCTAAAAAGTGTATAAAACACGATGAAACAGTACCAAATCAATGGAATAATAATGCAAATACAGAATCTTGAACCTAGAAACACACACAACATTTAACACATATTACATATGATAACGAGCCTATCTATCCCCTCTTGAGCATGATTTGGGATAAATAAATGTATAATTAATGGTAATATTTAGGGCGTTATCAGCTCCATCTTGTTGGTGATCCAGCTGCGGATTTTGTGTTTTGAAATGTTATAGAACGTTGATTCTTAGGCCGTACAACCCAAAAATCAAAGTTTTTACTGAAAATAGAACTTGAGAAAGGGCGGTGGACTTCCTGGAGAGGCCGTACAAACCAGTTTAACGGTAGAGATAGCTGCCTGAGAAGGATATTTCTTTATGATTTTCCAGGTAACGGAGCCAACTGAAATCGTCGAAAATATCATGGTGGCGGTAATGGTTGAAACGTGTGGATATCTTGCTATCCGGTGAGGGTGTTGGTGATGGTGGTGGTAATTACGAATATTATGAAGATTCCTACGACGCGTTCAGTATGATACAAATGCGAGTAGGACGTCGACAAATTGGCGAGCTTGGCCTTCTTATATTAATGCGCGAATGAATATGATTTACACGTCGCTCCTATTTATAGACATCGGACTAATCATGATTAAGCTAATCTTGACAAGACCTAATTAAGTACAATTAAGCATAAATGTGACCCCGGGCTTGTACGCAGTAGTTAACCCCGAAGCCGGCTATATTTGATGCGGGTCCGCTAGCAGTCTTGTATCGTCAAGCGATCGATTCTCGGTCGAGAGAGAGTTGCGTCCGGTTTTGCCTTGATCTCAGGAGGCGATACGCGTGAAAGGCTTCCGGGCCGTCAAGATTCGGTCTTGGCCCCGGGTTCTTTAGAAACTAAGGATAAGCTCCGCAAATGTTGTCTTGCTCCCGGCTTGGCGGCTTGCGGGTTGAAGGTGCACCGTTCGATTCTTGTGTGATGTGACCTTTGATCGGGGAAGATCCCGGGTCCGTAATACCGTCTTTGGGTTCGATATATCAGCTACGAAATCCCTAAGTGACATTGTGGATTTCATAACCACGAGTGACTAGTTCTTCTATCTATCCAAAATTATGCATTTGTGATAGCTTTTATCAGTATTAGTTGATTGGGAATGATTGAACTTGTTGTTAGAACCTATTGTATGTTAACTCTCCTTATTCGAATTGGTTGATATTTTGTGTTGAATTCATGACCTAGAACTTACACACACACATTTAGATGATATCGACCGAAGATTATTTGTGTGGAAAAAGGGATAAGAGACCGATAGGTAAAAGCATCCTTAACAAGAATTCGGTTTCTTGCACGGCGTTTATAGTTTCTTTATGCAATAAAAAAAATAAATTATAGTCCAATTGAATTCAACTTAAAACGTGAAGAGTTTTTTTGTTTTGTTTTGTTTTTATTTATTATTTTTTACACAATCCACAAGCTTTGTTTTGAAAATAAACTCATTTATACGCATCCAAAAAGTCCAAATCCATGTTCTAACTATAGTCATTTGTAATTGTCTCACCCTTCATATTAAGAGATGGATTTTCCCTCACAACACAACCTGGATTTTAAGGATAAGGATTCCCCGTCTCTTATATGAGTTTGAATTTATATTTTCTACATTGTACTAGAGTGATTCGACTAATATTTTTATTGTGTTCTTGTCAATCGTTCAAAAAAAGTCGGCTAGATGGGAGTTCGTTGCAATAATCTAAACGAACCCTCGCCCCTCCACATTTACAATTTTTTACCATTGTGTTGTATTATAAATAAATAAATAAACATTTGAAAAGGATGCAGTATGGATGGCGGCTTGGACAAGGACAGGAAAAACAATAAAATTAAAGACTTGTAGGACTGTACAATGTTGGACTGTTTATCCATGATGTGCCTATGACATACAGTTTGGTTTGTTTGTATGATTTTGGCCTTTTGTCTTATATTCTGATTTCAATCATAAAATTGTAGGGTGCTGGTCTAGCAAATCTAGGCAATACGCGCGTGCTTTCTCAATGCGGTGATGCAATGCTTCACTCATACAGTGCCGCTGCTTCAAAGAAAGCGTACCCCTTGAAATCCTTGCCCCTGAAGGAGTTCCTTCATCAGGGTGCCGCGAGCCTTATCCTGGAGCCGACAAGCTAAGCGGCAAATGAACATGGTTTCCAGCTTCTCTCATATGTTCGAATCGGCGCCGCCGCGAGCTCGGATCGGACAAGCTAAGCCCCGTTGAACCTCAAGGTGGTTGTTGAATGACTATGACCTCCACCATCTTGCTCGCCTCATAATATTCGATTTCGTCATCGCAATGTGCGCGAAACAAAAGAAATCAGTGGCTTAGAAATAAAGTACTGAAAATAACATTTTTTTAGAATTAAATATTTTCATTTAAGTTTCAAAGTTTAACACACATATACATTTTTTTAATGAACGAAGCCTTTTATTAAAAGAAATAGAGAAGGTCCGTACAAAGCCGTATCTAAATTTAACCTTCATTAGACATGTTCTTGATTTCCTAACATACCGAAATCTTTTGGAATGTCGCATTTTATAAATAAATATAACATCAGTCCAATTCAGTTCAACATCCTTTCTGTTTATTATTAATTTTTTTTATTGAAGCCATTTGGATATACCTGCACAAAGAAATAACTAATGCTGATGGTGTGACGTTATTAGATACCTAATGCAAAAATGAAACATTTAACGACAATATTAGATAACTGAATTTGTTAGTGTTCATCCATGTCAAGAGAGATCTGGGAAGGAAATGAAATGATAAAAAAAAATGTCGAAAGAGTACCTATCCACCGGGGTTAATTGCAAATGCCATGCATCCACCCACAACACTTGATAAATGAAATGATATGTCAAGATCAACGATCTATCTAATACATGATTTTTTAAAGAAATCTCTTCGTCTGGAATCTTTAAAAGAAAAGGAATTTTTTTCATTTGCCTTGCAAAAGCTACAAAAATGAAAGAAATAGACCGCTGCGAGAAATCTTGAAAATCTGGGTATTCATATATATGCACCTTATACATAGGAGCGGCGAAAGTAATTGTGGGCTAGGGTTCGGGAATTTGGTAGATTTTTTCCTCTTCAACAAATGTTTGTACATCCAATTTGGAAAATTCATTAGTGTATAGAAATTGATAAGTCAAGTTCACACGTGTGTGCACACTTGCACATATATTGTTAAAGACTAGCATCACTCGAAAAAAACATGGGGCGGTGGTAATAAATGACAACAAATAAATAAAAATTAATAAATAGGACATCGAGCTATAAGGACATTTTAATTCTAAATTCTCCAAAATAGCCCTATTAGTACGTTTCTCCGACGCCATGTCATGGTCAACCATTTCCCGGAGAGAACACGTGCGTGCGTTTAATTCCACTTCCATAAAATAAAATAAAAAACAAATTCCCCAAAATCAGGTAAAAACTCCATGAATATTTTCTCTGTAGTCCAGGCAAGTCACAGTTCAAGGTTACCCAATTTCGGAAAGGAGCAACAATTTGGGTTTTGAAATTTGTTGATCCTTAGGAATAATTAAAGGAGGAAGAAGAAGATTAAAAAGGGGAATTTTATTTGCAGAGAAAGAATAGAAATTTATAGATCATTTTCCTTCTAACTGCATATGGAAATTTGTAGATAAACTATTTTTGTCTAGTGAAATTCGTATTCCACTGATTTATGCGATTTTTTTTTTTCTAATTCCACTATTTATATTCCACTGTTTGTATGCCAATGTTTTTAAATTCCACAATTTTTCTTCCATTGTTAAGGTATTTCACTATGTATGGATTCCACTGGGTATGAATTTGATGATTAACAAAAAAAAATTGAGAAGCAGACTAAAAGAAATTGAAAGCTCACTGGGAGAAGATGATAAGCAGAGAGAGAAGTAGACAAGCCGATTTTCACAAAAAATATACTTTATATATATGGATATATGCGGTTAGAAGGAAATCGGATCATTTAAAACGGAAAAGCATATCCCTTAAATCAAGACATCGTAATAATATCGGTTAAAAGAATGGAAGGGTAGAAATGTTTAGTGGAATATATTTTTGTCCTTATCACCATAAAAAAAATTCCACTGGATTGGATACATATTTCTATTTAGAATGCCCTTTTCCACAATAAATCCAAAAAACAATAATGTATTGTTTGAATTTAAAAAAACTAATATTGATTATTGATTATTTTACTTGCGTATAGTGTGCATCTATATAAACACTGCAAGAAAATCCTAAGAATTCATTTTGTAAACAAAAAAACACGGTGCATAAGAATTATTTACAATAGGAATTAATATCTAGAGAACTACTTTAAATAGAGTCCGTGGTGAAATTTATTGATGTTTGGGATTTTTCAATCAAACATCCATTAGTGCCCTTGAACAAATAGGGTGTGACTGCCTTATGCGGGCCATCGTTGTTGGAGACCATTATATGTGATGAAATCACATGGGACTGGATCGAGTCGATATAATCATCTCATACTTTGCCCTTTACGAGAGAATCTAACTAGATTATTAGATGACAATTTATGGATTAAACTTTAATCCTGATATGCTTACAAGCTCATGCATTTTCATGGTGACGTTTGATTTGACGGTACGGTTAGCTTAGTTATGCTTTTCGAATCACGAATTTGTTAGTAATACCATCCGCAACGGAAGCGATTTAAGGATCTAGATCTATAAATTACACGTAATAAAATAACTATATCTACTCTACAAGGGGGTTGTAGATCATACATCTTGGATCTCAAAATCCAAGTAGAAGAACCGCAATAGGAAGAACAAAGGATGGTGTGAAGAGCACCACGATCTTCCGCACGTGTGATCCGAGCAACTCCCGGTGGAAGGAAATCCCCGTCTCGAATCCTCCCGATATGCTACCCGGAAAACCTCCAAGATCTTCCTCTCTCACCCCTTGGCCGAATTTTTCCTTCCTCTCTCTAAGAGATAGAAGTCGAAATTTGTGTTGTGTTTTATGAGTTGGGAAAAGCCTCTTTATATAAGAGAGCTCTTCTTGTCCTCCAAAGATTTTATTTTGCCAAATAAATAAATCTAATAAATAAAAGATAATCCTTGAATATTCTAGAACAAATCTAGAATAATAATTATCTTTATTTTTACCATAAAATATTTATCCAATAAATATTTTGTGCACATGTCTTATTAATCCACAAGAAAACAATTTTTTGTTCACTAAGACAAGCCTTGGAGGCCGAAAATTCTCCTTCCCTCCTAGGGTTCGAGATTTCGGCCATGACACACAAATTGGGCCAAGATTATGAAAAATGTCTTTTTCACATATTTAATTATTTAGCCAACTAATTTAATAGTCCACTAAACAATTAATTCACATATCGTTTTAATTAAATTCTAATAAGAACTAAATTAATATTATCAGGATTCGACGTCCGAGAATAGCTATGCTATATTGGAGGCACGTCGGGGACCATGGACTAATAATCGACGGCTCCGATAAATCAAATAAATAATTATCTTACGAACGTAATAATTATATTCGATAAATAAATCACGGAATATGCCACCATAATCCCGTGATCGCACTCCTCCGATTATGAGATTATATTTATCTCCTCACGAGAATGATAATAAGCGTCCATTGATATAATCATTACATATGGAATAATCCTCCATAGACTGTTCATTCTAAATCGGGAAGTTACCGTTAACCCTTTTAGAACCTCTTATCCTTATTTACCATTAACCCCCTAGTGATCAATTAATTCATACAACTCACTGGTATCTAATCAGTGTAATATGAACTCATATGATCGATCAGTTTCTAGGATTAAAAAATAAGGGAACTGTCTATCTACTTCCATAAATGGAAGGAATGGATTCCGTATCTGCGATAACACAGACTATTCACTCAATCCAGTACAATGCCAAGATGGGGTAATTTAGATCACAGACTGAGTGTAATCCTTAACCGTCAAGTCAAACTTCATACTGATTCAAGCAGTTGAATGTGATCACCTCAGGATTAAGATATATCCATAAATATGATCATCGATTGATTCGATAAGACTTCTCGATTACGAAATTATATCATGAATTCTAATCAAATCGGTCCAGCCCTATATGATATATCTATCATATATAAATGCCCCAGTAGGTTTCCTTAAACGAAAGTCCGGAGAAGACAATCACACCTATTGTGTTCTGGGCGCATTAATAGCACGTTAAAGGAGAGACCCGATACTCTCGATTAACTTCACTACGGGCAAATTGTATTTTAAGTACATCTTCACAAACTCAATCCTCCCGTGTATATCCCATACACTGAGTTAAGTGATTACATAAACGATATACTTTAGGGTCTTCTGTAGTGTAAATACTATTTTCACATCGGTGAATATGAGAATAATAAATATGAATAATAATATCATTTCATTTATTAAATAAAACAATTACTAAATTGTTTTTCGGGCATTACACCTAACAATCTCCCACTTGCACGAAAGCATGTGATTAATTGTTTTAGAGCACACCCTATTATTTAAAATACTGCAAACTATCACTCCCACTTGCTCTAAAGCAAATGAGACATGTATCTAATACCTATAGTCTCCAAGTGTCTACTAAAAGCTTCAATCGACAGTGTCTTGGTGAATGGATCAGCAGGATTATCGGCGGAGGCGATTTTTCGGACGGAAATGTCCCCTCTATCGACAAAATCGTTGATCACCCTGTATTTCCTCTCTCTATATGCTTCGACTTATTGTGCTTTCGAGGTTCCCTAGAGTTGGCAATGGCCCCATTATTATCACAATAGAGAGTAATAGGATCTTCAGCATTCGGGACAACGCCTAATCCGCTGATGAACTTTCTTAACCAAATCAGCTTGCTTCCTTAGCCGCCTCGGAGGCCGCTATGAACTCGGCTTCCATTGTTGAATCTGCTGTGCTGGATTGCTTTTGGCTTCTCCATTCTATTGCACCGCCACCAAGCGTAAACACTGAACCAGAGGTTGATTTAGAATCATCTCTGTCTGACTGAAAGTCAGAATCGGTGTACCCTGCTAACTCCAAACTCCCACTCGAATAGACGAGCATATAATTTCTGGTTTGCTTCAAATATTTGATGATCATGAGATTCTTTACTGTTGTCTAGTGCGGTTGCCCTGGATTTGACTGAAAACGGCTGACTAATCCAACGCCGTAACAAATATCAGGTCTCGTACACCTCATAGCATACATAAGACTACCAACCGCCGAGGCATATGGCACTCTTCCCATAGCTTCAGTCTCTTCAGAAGTTTGAGGCCCCTGAGTCTTAGAGAGGTAAACGCCGTGACGGGTCTGTAGAAAACCCTTCTTGGCGTTCTCCATACTGAAGCGTGCCGACCTTATCTATATAAGTTGCTTAGGACAGAGCTAACATCCTGTTCTTGAGATCCCTTATAATTTGGATCCCTAGAACATAACTCGCTTCTCCCAAATCCTTCATTTGGAATTGCGTGGTCAACCAACTTTTCACGTCAGACATCATCCCCTTATCGTTGCCAATTAGGAGTATGTCATCAACGTACAACACTAGAAATACAATACTATCTTTGATAACCTTCTTGTACACATAAGATTCAGCAAAGTGTTGTTCGAAATCATAAGACTTGATCGTGTGATCGATTCTATGATACTTGAGCAACTTGCACACCATGTGCTCTCGACCTCCTTCAATGAATCCTTCGGTTGCTTTGCATATAGATTTCCTTGTCGAGAAAGCCATTTAGAAACGCTTTTGTATTAACATCCATTTGCCGATTTCATAATCCAGACATGCAGCAATCGAAAGGAGGATGCGGATGGTTTTCATCATGGCCACAGGTGAGAAGGTTTCCTCGTAGTCTATGCCCTCTCGCTGTGTGTAACCTTTGGCTACCAGCCGTGCTTTGAAGGTTTCGACCTTCCCATATATTCCTCTCTTTCGCTTGTAGAGCCATTTACGTCCAATGGGCCTTTCACCCTGAGGAAGTTCTACAAGTTTCCAGACTGAGTTAGAGTACATAGACTCCATCTCTTGATTCATTGCGTCAATCCATTTATCCTTATCGTGATCCAATAAGGCCTTCTTATAGGTCGGAGGATAATCTTCCACCCCATCAGAGGTGACTACGTTCGTCTCTAAATCCATGCCGTACCGAGCCGGTGGCCAAACCACTCTCGCAGTACGTCTAGGTGGAACTGGAATGTCGGAAGTAACTATTGTATTATTAGTGTTGTTTACAGGAACCTCAAAATCCACAATAGGCCTGACGTCATCGGAGAGTAATTCCTCTAGTACAATTTTACTTTGAGGTATGTGGTCTTTCATATAACTTTCCTCCAAAAACGTAGCGTTAGTCGAGACTAGCACTTTGTTATCTTCCGGATCGTAAAATAGACCACCACGTGTACCTTTTGGATAGCCTACAAACAAACACACTTTCGTACGTGATTGTAGCTTAGTAGTCTTGTCCATCAGCACATGTGCAGGACAACCCCATATGCGGAAGTGACGAATGCTTTTGCGACGTCTGGACCACATCTCTACGGTTGTCTTTTCGACAAACTTTGACGGTACTGCATTCAAAATGTAGACCGCTGCTTCTAAAGCATAACCCCAATTCACGTGTATTGTTATGTACATGTATTCAAAATGTGTAAAGGGGTTCAATGCTTAGACACAGCCCAATACTCGAATATTTGCATGTAATAGTACTAGGTGGAAATTCAATCTTTGTGATGTTTTCATTGAATCATGAGTTGGTTTATATTATGACTGTTGTTTTTTAGTGAACCAAGGATTACACTTAAATGGGGGAGGAATGTTGGTGATTTAAGTATAATCACAAGCCATTGAGGTTATCGGGGTTTAGTGCAAGGATGGTTATGCTCGTAACGCTATATTATAAGTACGGAGGTGCGGAGTGCACGCTTATATAAGTGTTTACAAGTGTATGGATGTAAAATGAGCAAGTGGAATTCGTAAAACAATCGGAAATTCGTTTTTGGAAAATCAGTGTCACAGGCGCCAGCCTGTGACACTAGGCGGCCGCCTGTGGTGTTTTGCCTAGGCAAAATGTTGGACAGGTTCATGTTCAGTTTTCTGGTTCTCTTAGGCACCCGCCTGTCACTCATAGGCCCGCCTGTCACTCATAGGCGCCCGCCTGTGGCCCGAAAACTGAATTATTGGTGTCTCTTGGTCATTTTAAGTGGATACAACCAAATGGAACCTTTTCATTTGGTGTCAATCACTTAAGGAATGATTTCCTTTGCTCTCTTTCGGATCCAAGTGCTATATATAAGCAAGTTTACATTGTTAAATATATAACAACAAATGTAAGCATCCTTGTTAGTCAATTATATACATCTTAAAACTTCTAAGTACTCTTTAATCTCTTTGTCCAGAGATAAATGTTGTTCTCTCAGTTTTGTATCTCACTTAAATATTCGTGAAACTCGGGACAAGGTATAAGGGTCGAATAATTTAAGAAGGACAGTGTTTTTCGTGAAACTGTGAGGTTCCAAATATCTTCTAAGTTTTCAGGGATTCAAGACATTATTGATCTTTTATACACCCAACTTACAACATTATCAAGTTCCATTTTCGCATAGTTAAATCATATCGAAGGTGCCGCTATTGCAAACGTAAACGATCCGAGGGACCGCCTCGGATCCATTAATTATTGACGAGCATGACGATAAGGCCTGTTCATTTTGTCGGTGCAAGGCACAGGCGGTTGAGAATCAAAGACAATGAGGGGTTGTGATGAGGGAAATTGCAGTTGCGGCAGAAAATGCTAGTCAAACCACAGTAACACCCTGCCCCGGAGGGCGAGAATCTCTTTAATGTAATTGGTTATGCACTTTTGTTGTTCACGTTATGGAAAGCACCTATGTTCAGAGAAAAAATTAAGCAAAAGCATCATTTAATTTTTTTTTCAACAAACACTGAGGCGAAAATTGTAGATTTCGGATACATTGAAGGACAAAAATCATACGTTTGTGTTAGAAATAAAATTTGAGTTTTGATGATGATTCATCTTTATTTGTTTAATTGTTTGTTTACAACCCATTGATGAAGTGCTGAAACTAGCTTTTATAGTGCAGAGCTAAAAGATGTTTAGAAAAGAATGTATATGATTTATTAGAGTCTGATCTATGTATAGGTTGAATCAGAAAAACACTGTAATAGTTAGAGAGTCATAAACCGAGAACTCGGAAATCATTATGATAACCGAATATCACACAAGGCCGAGAGTACAAAACGAAAGTGTTACTCGAGCCAAGAACGAGATTCACTCGGGCGAAGAAGGAAAGTTCGGCCGAGGGACATAACCTCGACCGGCTTATCTAGAAGTTGAAGGTCGGGGAACAAACCGAGTTAATGAAGAATGAAGAACTATGGGTTCAAACTCGGTTTATGAAGATTCAAAGCCGAGACTATAAAGTTAGAATTCAGGCAAGACTGTGATGACCTGAACTGACTTTATGGATCTTGTATCAAGGCCTATGATGCATAAGGACAACGATATCTTAGATGATTTATAATAAATGATATACTATGATTAAGTCAATTATAATCAGATGGGAGTAAGAGTAATAAGTTTTGAAGAAGTGTAAAAACTTAGTTAACGCTCTTAAACGGAAACACTCTGCTGGAAACTGACAAATCCCAGTTAACTCAGTTTCAAAGCCAAAGTAAAGTAAAGATAGTTGAATGAGAAACAAAAAGTTACAAATCAAGCATTCTCATTGGATGAAGGACTGTCATGTCAGAATGGTTACTGACATCTCACATACAACCGTTTCATGGTTAAAGGATTCAAAATTCAAACAAGATGAACGTTGGACCTCACACTATAAATAGAGGACTTGGCATCAAGGATCACACACAGAACACCTAATTGAATACAAGTTTGCAAGCATTTTAAGACCAAGCTCTGTTCATCTCAATTGCTATCAACTTTGTGCTCACCAAGAACGATCAAGATTTCTTCCAAGTTTGCAAACTTCAAAGAATACATCAAGAATACAACACTTTGATGAACCACAAGCAAGAATCAAATTTTTTATTCTCTGCCCAACTTTGATTTTTATCAAAGGTTTAGACTGTGAAGCAATCTAGTCAAGGATTTTCCAAGGACAGTTGTATTTGTAGTCAGGTTAGACTGTGTTTGTGGTGGTAGCTGGAGAAGAGGCAATACAACCCTCTAAGGACCAATGTGCAAGTAGTTGGAGAGCAGCAATCCGACCTGTTAGGAACATTTTATTATGTTTTGATGATGGCCATACTAGCTGTTATAGCAAGCCTGAAATAAGTTAGAATTCTCTGTATATGTCTTTACTTAGAGTCTGACATGTTGTATAAGTTGAGTCAGACAAGTATTGTACTAGTTGGTAGGACGGCAAAGTGAAAACGGACATTCGGCGAGTGAAGCCGACCAGCACCGGCGAGAGATACGAGAGAAGGGATTATGATCGACTTATAACCAAGGAAGTCGTGATGACCTTGGATAAGTCTAATTTATGAAACTCAATATTCCAATATGGTGTACACCGATCTCACCCAAATCAAGGATCGGTGAAGTATAAAGATTCTCCGAAACTAAAGCAAAGAAGAAAACGAGTGAATCGGTGAGTACACCGACCGTCGGCAAAGAGAAAACAAAACGGCGAAGAAAGAACTAACGGCTAAGTCGAAGGCTCACTCCACCGTTCTACGGACGGTGAAGAGACACTTACAATATCGTATTTAATATACATTGAAGATTCGACGGATCATGCATTAAATGCACAATCATTAAAGGATCAATCAAGGACGGATTTTCTCGCTATACATTTGAAAGAAGAATCCGATCACCGAAATCAAGGAGAATACAATTAAGGGGGAATCAAGAATAAAATCAAGGATTATTCCCTCATTAATATAGCCAACGGACGGAATTTCAAAATCAAGGCTATTCAAGGCTATAAATAGAAGGCATTGACGAAAAAAGAAAATAACGATTAAGAAAAAAAGAAAGCGAAACTCGTCAATTAGAAAAGCCTTCTCTCTCGAACTTACAAGGATACATCTAGTGATCAACTCAAATATCGAACTACAAAGTCATATTCGAATTGAGATTGATCAAGCAAGTGCGTGAATCACATTCACATCAAACTCGAAGCAACCGAATCGAGGCAATCCGAGAAGGAGTTGAAACTGTGATAGCTGTTGAAGGATTTTGATCTCAAGGAGCAGCAAAAGGAAGACTGAATCACTGAAGCTGTTGCAGTCAAGGAGCGATAGTCTTGTAGATTGTGAAGCTTGGGAAGCCAAGGACAATCATACTGTTGTATCTGTGAAAACAATAGTGAATTCCTCCGATCATCACAGGAGAAGAGTGGATTAAGGGATTACACCACCCCGAACCACTATAAGCCTTGTGTCAATTTAATTTCGCAATTTACTTTACAAAGCACTTATTTAATTTGCCTACATCATAACACATATCTGTGATTGTCTAAACTGATTTGAAAACAACATAGTAAGAAGGGACTTATCCGCTGCCCAAAAGCTTTTAAAACACAAGAAAAGTTTTTGAAACTCCACTATAGTCATTCACCCCCCCCTCTGACTATAGTTTCACCCTTCTCTGGGACCAACAATTGGTATCGGAGCAGTGTTCCTAGTATCAGAACCTGTTCAGATCTAATTTCTGGTAACAAGGAGATCACATATTTTCAAAGTAGTTTTCAAATCTGAAGTTTTTCATTCACTGCCATTTTTATCTTCAATTGCACTGATGGATTCCTCAAACTTCTTGTCAAAAGTACCGTTTTCAATGTTAATAATTTTGATGAATATAAAATAAGAATGTTATCTCATCTTGCAAAGCAACTCGTGAGGAGATGCGGATGTAATCAATGACGGCCCAATCATGATCACTAATGTGGTAGGCACGGGAGCGATCAAGGAAAGGAGATAGACAAACCCAAGAAAGATTGGACCAAAGATGACGGGAGAAGAGCAAACCTAGACTTTGTAGCAAAAGATATGATCTTAAAGACTCTAGACAAAACATGTTCATGAGAATCAAAGATCGCAAAACAAAGAAAGGAGATGTGGGACAAACTATCATTGATAAATGAAGGATCCGAAGCGATCAAAGAAAACAAATTATCTGTTGCAAAACGAAATTTGAGAACTTTAAAATGAAGACGGTGAATCCATTGATCAAATGGACAACGCATTCTCAAGCATCATCGTTGAACTGCAACAACTTGGACACACATATCCACAAAAAGAAGTATGCTTGAAGATCTTGAGAGGACTACCCGAAAGATGGAAGATCATAACATCGAATCGAGAGGAACAACAAATCTTGCAAGCACCGACACTCGACACCGATGTCCCAATTGAAAGCTCATGAATTCGAATTGAACGGTGAAGATGGTGGTCCGGCGAGAGACACACAAAATTACTTGCATTAGCCGCACCCCAAGAAAGTAACTTTGCCGAATGCATCGAAAAGAGACACAAGAACTAAAAGAACGGTAGCTTTATTAGTTAAACGTTTTGACAGTTTAAAAAGAAGCCATTCAAGGGAAATTCAACATCAAACAAAAAGTCAAGCTCAAACAGAGACATGAAGAAGAAAGATGATGAATACAGATGCTTCAACTACAATAAGAGAGGTCACTTCAAGGCTGATTGTCCTGAAGAAAATGACAAAGATGGTGAAAAGAAGAAATTCAAAGCATCTGAAAAGAGAAAGGGCAAGAAGGCACTTAAGGCGAGAATCCGGCGAAAGAAAAGCATGAAGAATCATCGACAATGCCTCGGATGATAGTGATGAAGAAGACAAATTCGAAAAATGAAAAGGCATGCCTATGCCTCATGACCAAAGAATTGGATGAAGACAAAAGTGATAGTTCAGACACTGAGGAAACAAGCCTATGTTTAATGGCTAAAGAATCAGATGAAACTGAGGTAACATCTAGTTCATGTTCTTCATCTAATGCATTCACATCTAACACTGCACAATCCTCTAGTCTTCCATTAGATACAGCAGACCTAGTCCAAAATCTCATGACTAAATTTGATGAAATTGAAAAGAATCATGAAATTCTGGAAAAGGAATGCAAGGATCTAAGAAAAGAGAATAAGAGGTTAAAGAAAGAACTGGATAAAACAAGAGTGAATTAACTAGTAAGGAGACCTACTTAAATGATCAACAAAAAGCGAGATGACCATACATCGTTACCAACGAATCGCTTAAGAAGAACTCCTCACCGGTAAAAGGTAATCACCGCACCACTAAAAGCACCGGCTTACAAACCCTCAAAAAGGTTTGGATCCGGATACCGGTCTTGGCTATAACGGTCGGGATGAACGTAGGGATAATAGTCAACACAATTCTAAATTGAGGACCACTAATGGACCAAAATTTAGAAAGGGACGACCATGTCTCCAACGGATCATCCCGTTCCGGTGAAGTCAAAACCCACCGTAGTGAAACGACGGACTAAATCCTCATTCCAATCATACAAAAACAACGACCATCCGAAAGGTAAAGGCGGACTTTTTCCCTCGAGAGGATGATTGGAATGTCACACCTCCAAAATACAAGAGGAAACCATTCCACAAAATGCATCATGTGATTAAGAAAAATCAATCTAGCTATGTTCCTAGACACATGAAGCAAGAAAGGTTTCCTATTGCATATTGGAAAGTGAAGAAGGATATAAATGCACCAAAAGGTGGAAAAAAGTATCGAATACCTTCGTAAAAATATTAGAAGCTATTCGCCATGCCTTATACATATGAAGTTGATGACTTCAATTATCCAAAGAGAAGACCTTTTGGATACATACTTGGTATGGGAGGCATGATCTGCTAACGAGATATGGACCCAAACGGTGTTGGGTACCCAAACTTAATTAATGTTTTGTAGGATGTCTGGTACATAGACAGTGGATGTTCCAGACACATGACAGGAAACAAGAAATGGGTCACTGATTTTAAAGCTTTTGATGTACCCAAACTCACATTTGAAGGAAAATAAAACCCTGACAAGATTAAAGGGGAAGGCACAATACTCAAAAACAATCTAAAGATTCAAAATGTGGCATATGTCAAGGGACTTAACTTCAATCTGACGAGCATCAGTCAATTCTGTGACAAAGGCTACAATGTGCACTTCAACAAAGAAGGATGCAAAGTGATTCACAATCAAACAAACATAGTGGTTCTTGCGGGTAGAAGACAAGACAACATGTATGTGGTGGATCGGAGAACAACCAAGGCGAGAAACATGTCTACTTGTCAAGAATAAACAATCAACAAGTTTGGATTTGGCACAGAAGATTAAATCACACTGAATTTCAAGACCATCAACAAACTATCAAGGAGCAAGTTAGTTGAAGGCCTGCCGAGATCACATTCAAGAAAGAGAGTCTATGTGATGCTTGTCGAAAGGAAAACAAATAAAAAGCTCATTCAAATCAAAGCCTCATCAATCTACAACAAGAGTTCTACATCTACCGCACATGGACTGTTTGGACCAAATCCTCCGGTAAGTGTGAGTGGTAAGAAATATACTCTTGTAGTGGTAGATGACTTCTCAAAATACACCTGGACCATCTTCATGAACAAGAAGAAAGAAACACTCAAGAAGCTACCAGACTTGCTGAGAAGACTTGTTAAGGGTGATTTTATGTGATTTATACCGTTATATTTCGTAACGATTTCTCCCATAATCTGATAAATTGCATAGAAAAGTAAGTGCTTATTAGATTTATTGAGCAAACGAGTTTTAAATGTGTTTAAATGCAAAATCGAGATATTTACGTGATTTTATCGGTGTTTTATGTTTATTCGTATGATGTTACATTTTGCATGTTTCTATCATGTTGTTAGGTACGTTTTCATGATGAGTAAGGAGCTTAAACGATGATCACATGAAGATGGAAGAGTTGAAAGATGTTTAAGTGAAGAATCATTGAAGAAACCGGAACCAGGCACTTCATGGGGATTTTGTCCACACTTTTAGGCACTTTCAGGGAAAGTTGTCTTGATGAAAGTTGTAGAGGATTGAAATAGCTTTCCAACGCATGTTGAATCACCTCATTTGGAGCCCTAGAAGTGAAGTTATGAGCAAAATACTAGAGCAAGGTAGTGGACGGGCGTCCATAAAAGTGAACTGGCGTCCCGAATCGTATTTTACATTCGAGAGTTCGTACGCGTTCGAACGAGCGTTCATTCTCCGTTCATAGAGGCTGGACGAGCGTCCAAGATAGTGGACGGGCGTCCACGGCACCGACTCGGCGAAACCGACCTAAAAATCTATAAATAGGCGCGATTTCCCAAACCCTAATCATACAATTTTCGAACCCTAAACCCTAGGGGCAGCTTGGCTGCGTTTTTCCTTCAGCTTTTCTCTAGTTTTATGCACTTAAACTTCTAGATTAGATTAGATAATTTCATGTACTTTTTATTCAACAATTCGATGTGCAAAGGATGCTAGGAGGCTAAATCCTCCTTGAACGAGCGTTGTGAAGCCGTCCGTTTCAACAGTTTGATCTCGAGTTCGTGATTATTTTGTGAGTGTCTATTAAAGTTGTTACCTTTATCATGTTTTTATATGTTGATTGCATGCTATATCGAAAGATCCGTGCCTTTGTTTCTTGTTTGCTTGATGAAAGTCATGTTAACCTTAGAACACCATGATAAAAGTTTAGACCTTTAATCTAATCACAACGAAAGTTATTAGATTGAATCTCTAGATTAGAAATTGAAAGATTTCACGCCTAGGTTAGAAAGACTTAATCTTTAATCGAAAGATCGAAGATTAGAAAACGAACTTGTCTACGAAAGTAGGTGTTCATGCCTTAGATAGGTGAATCACAACTTGAGTAGAGATCACGAAATAATCCGAATTAGTATCAAACGTTGATAGGATAGGTGGAACAATTGCTCGTTCGTTCGTTAAAATTTGATTTAAATCACTTGACTCGAATTGCTTAGCTTAGTTTAGTTTATTTTATTTTTCTCGCGACTTAGTTAGTTTTTATTGCTTCCAATCTTTCCTAGCATTGGATTAATCTCCTCTGTCTAGTTACTTTTATGCAATATTTGTTTAGGTTAGTTTTCGTGACAATAATTAGTTAAAAACAAAAGCTAGGGTTCACAACAAGACTAGTTCCCCGTAAGATCGACCCGGCATTAGCCTCCATACTACGATCCTTGCACTTGAGGTTAACCGGTTTATTACTTGTTGTTTTGTATTGATAAAATCCGGGACAAGTTTTTGGCGCCGTTGCCGGGGAACCGGACGGTTGCCTAGTTTTTGTTTTTATTTGTTTTTCGTTTTTCTCGTTTAGTTTTTTTTTCTTTTTGTTTTTAGGTTTTAATCCCTTGTTTTTAGGTCGATTCCTGGAAGATTAACCTTTAAGTAGTTAGGATATTGGTGTTTTAGATTAGGGTTAAAGTTTGTATTTCGTGATTAGTTTTTATAAAAATTTTTGCTTCTAGTTTTCTTTACTTTTCTCTCGTTCGAAATCGTTTGTTCTTTTTTCTAAAATTTTGCATATGAACGAGCGTCCATACCTACTGAACGCCCGTCCACTCTTGTAAAAATTTCAACTCGTTCATACCTCGGACGCCCGTCCAAAGGAGTTCGAAAAAAAAACGGACGAGCGTTCGGTTTTGAACGCCCGTCCACTTCAACCTAGTGCGACGCCCGTCCAGGGACATTGGACGCCCGTCCGTCCCGTCCCGCCATCGTTTTTGTCTTCTTTATTTAGGTAGGGTTTTTGTTTTATCCTTTCTAGTTTCCACATTGATTCGGTGACATCTAAGGTTGAATCATCTGACTCCACACCTTTCACGATCAAATTTTAGGATAAAAGGGTCCGTTTTAGCACTTGATAGTATTTTGGCCATAACTTTCGGCTCGAGTGTCGGATTGGCGCGCAGGACCCCAATTCGGAAAGCTCGTTCCGACGCCGACGACATGGTAGACGGCCAAAGGCCGTCTGACACCGTTTTCGAGGTCAAAATCCACTGTTTTCCCTTCCATTTTGGGCTCAGAAGATTTCAACATGTTTTTGGTGTTTCCTGTTTTTCTGTTTTTAAATTTTTCGTAGTTAAGTTTCGTAGTTTTTGATTCCTCTAGGTTTAGTTATCCTTTCCCTCTGTCTGATCTGTCCTTTCGTCACTTTCTATCCTTTCTTGCTCAACACCTTGAGTTGGTGTTCGGTTTATGCAAACTCGTAGTCATAAGGGACCACTAATCTATTCCCCGACCCCGAGCGGACCATAGTCCGACCCAATAGGCGGAGACTTCGTTTCGACGAAGGAAACGCTCTAGATCAAGAATTTGAGCAATATCTTTCGGAGAAATCGAAAGAATAGTAATAATGGCGGCGGAAGATAGACGGACGTTGGCCGACTATGCCATGCCCGGTACGGTCACCATCAACCCGGCTATCGTCATGCCTACCATTACTCGCTCCAAACTTCGAGCTTAAACCCGGACTTATACGGATGATGCAAAGCATGCATCAATTTTCCATGGTTTCCCATCCGAAAACCCCCACACTCACTTACACACATTCTTGCAAATATGCGGTACTACCCGTATCCAAGGTGTAAGTGAGGACGCCATCAAGCTTAAACTATTTCCATTTTCCTTACGGGGGAGGCACTCGAGTGGTATCACTCTCTCCCCTCTCGAATCCATCACTACGTGGGCGGAGCTCGAGAAGGAATTTCTAAGTCAATACTTTCCTCCTTCAAAAACAACCCATTGTCCGAACGAAATCTTCACATTCCGTCGACCGGAAAATGAGTCATTCTTTGAGGCGTGGAAATGGTTTAAGTCTCTCCCGCGAAAGTGTCCCCATCATGGCTTGCCAAAGCAAAGGCAAGTCCATACTTTCTTCGGTGGATTGACCGAGCTCACCAAGGGCATGGTCAATAGTTCCTCCGGTGGGGCATTTCTCAAGAAAACACCTGATGAGGGGTGGGCGCTGTTCGAGGACATTGCCAAGTACAATTATGCCCCCTCTTATCAAGCCATTCAAGCACCTCCTCCGCCTCCCAAGGTCGAAGAGGTGACTATGCAAAATCTCGTTGCCATGTTGCAGAAGCAAATGGCAACCTCTCAAATGACAGCCTCTCAAAACTTCTCAAATCCGAGTTATCAGGCTCCTTCACCTTCACGAAACTCTCAAGTTCCGTATTGTGAAGCTTGTCGTCGACCGGCCATATGACCGGCCAATGTCAATTTTCTTCCCCCTCTCGCTCGGCAAGTCAATGTTGTTCATGACTATGGACAAGATAATCCAATCGCATGCCAAGTATGTGATAGCATGGGGCATATCGCTCGCTTCGTCCCATGATTGGGCGTAATGCGGAAGTCAATGCTTTCTCGGCCGTACAAATCGTAGATTCAATAACCAATTCTCTCGGCCGTAATCAGCTTCCAAAACCAAGGGTTTAATCAATCTTCGGGATTTAATCCTAATTCGAACTTCAATAGAAACCCCGGTATTAATCGAACCCAAGCTATAATTCTTCCAATCCACAAGAAAGGTTCAATCGAATTGGCCCGCCAATTCTAATTTCGCATTCCAAAGTCGGCCAAGCCGCCATTTCCCCGGACTTCCAAAACTCTCAAGGCACCTCCCACCAGGACGATATAAAAGCCGAATGGAATTCATTTCGGGAGGAGCAAAGCAGACGATGAAAAGTCTTGAGAGGCAAATCGGGCAATTGGTGAGCGCTTAGCCTCTAGACCGTCGTGCGCTTCCCGGCTTCACGGAAAAGAATCCAAGAGGCGGGCACGTCGCTCGTGCCGATTTAAGCGAAGAATCAATGCACCGACCTGGTTCCTTCACCTCCGTACGGTAGAGAAGAGGCCGGTGCAATGAATTTGAGAAGTGGTTCTCAAGTTAGTGGTCCCCCGGCTTCCGGGAAACCACTAGCCCCTCCCCGCCACCGATAAGGCAGAGGGAAGTTGAGCACCCATCGTCCCCTTGGCCGCAAGGCAAATCGTGGCCGATCCCCCGATAGAAGAAAGAGTTGAGATCCCTCAAGTGGCCGATCCCTTGAGGAATAAAGAATCGATCGGATATCCTCGGTGGCCGTTCCCCCGAGAAGTGAAATAATTGAGGATCCTCGGTGGCCGATCCCCCGAGGACTAATGAGTTAAATGATAGTCGTGGCCGATCCCCGACTAATAAAAAGTCCGAAAAAGTTGTAAGGTGGAAGGACATGGAAGACAAAGTCGTTAAGTGCTTCCTCAAAGAAAGTATTTTCCGAGAGTGAGTTGAAGAAGCTTCCATTTCCACCGAGGAAGAGCAACATCCCTCCGAGTGAGGATAAGAAATATGAAAAGGTGCTTAACCTTTTGAAAAATACTCGGTAAATCTCGCCATTATCCGAGGTCTTGGTCGAGATGCCTAAGTATACAAAATTCATCAAGGATGTTGTGTCTTCGAAGAAAAAGTTAGCGAAAATGGATCGTGCAATTGGTGAGGATTGTTCAATGATCAATTATCCGTACTTACCAATCAAAAGAGGTGACCCCGGAAAATTCGTGCTCACATTGCGTATGGGAGGCTTAGTCTTTCCAAATTCTTTATGTGACTTGGGTGCATCCATCGCCCGATGCCATTGTCCGTGTGTGAGCAAATTTGGGTTTACAAAGTCTTCTAGAACCCACTTCCATGAACCTTCGCCGCCGATAGATCTTCTAAGAAAGCTTCGTGGATTCTCGAAAGACATTTTAGTCCGGATCGATAGATTTACCTTTCCCGTTGATTGGTACGTCTTAGATATGGGAAAAGATGAGAAAGTCCCCCCGATTCTTGGGAGACCATTCCTGTCCACAGCTAGAGCCCTCATCGATTGCGATGGTGGGCAAGTAACTATCCGAGTTGGTGACCAAGAGGTGAGCTATAGTGTTTCTAAATCTATTCAAGTACCCTCCGGTTCTCCAACCGGCTTTTCCATTGAGGAGACGTTTCATGACTTCAATGACTTCATGGATAAGCAAGTCTTGGTCGTAGAAGCGGAATATGAGCGATTGATCGATAATCCGAATAGCCATGGTGTGGTTAATCTAGATCGCTTAGCGGTGAATTCGAGGATGAGCTAAGAGAAGAAGCTTTGGCGGTAGGGCCACTAAGTAAGCTCAACGATGTTGAGTTGAGGAGTGGAGATCTTAAATCAAGTCTAGAGGAACCCCCGTAGATTTGGTTCCGAAGCCGTTGCCTAAACATCTTAAATATGTATTTTTAAGAGAAGGTGACAAGCTTCCTTTGATCATCTCTCGCCAAGCTATCTCGAATAGAAGAGCTTAAATTGTTAAACGTCTTGCGCAAAAATGAGAAAGCCTTTGGATGGCAAGTGGGAGATATCCGAGGGATATCTCCCGACATCCGTATGCACAAGATCAAGACTAGGAGGGTGCAAAACGAGTTAGACGGCCTCAAAGAAGGCTTAACCCTCACATGCAAGAAGTAGTCAAAAAGGAAATTATAAACTTCTAGGATATGGGTATCATTTACGCCATCGCGGATAAGAATGGGTTTCCCCACTCAAGTAGTTCCCAAGAAAGGTGGAATTACTATTGAGAAGAACGAGAAGGGAGAAGAGATAGCACCGAGGCTCGTTACGGATACGGTATGTATCGATTATCGAAAGCTCAATGAGGTCACAATGAAAGATCATTTCCCCTTCCTTTCATTGACCGGATGCTTGAGCGTCCGGCGGGGCACGCATTCTACGTTTCTTCGATGGATATTCGGATACTTCCGTATACCCATCGATCCCGTTGACCAAGAGAAGACTACTTTCACTTGCCCTTATGGGACATTCGCCTACGTACGGATGCCATTTGGTCTCTCGTAATGCCCGGCCACCTTCCAAAGGTGTATGATGGCAATCTTTGACGGGCTAGTTGAAAAGTGCATGGAGATTTTTATGGATGATTTCTCGGTCTTTGGTCAATCCTTCGATGATTGCCTCGATAATCTTGATCATGTGTTGTCTAGATGTGTGGAAAAGGACTTAGTGCTCAATTGGGAAAAATGCCATTTCATGGTAGATGAAGGCATAGTTCTTGGCCACAAAGTGTCAGCCAAAGGTATAGAAGTAGATAGGGCCAAGGTTGAAGCTATTGAGAAGATGAGTTATCCTAAGAATGTTCGGGAGGTCCGAGGTTTTCTCGGACATGTCGGCTTCTATAGGAGGTTCATCCAAGACTTTTCAAAGATTGCCAAGCCCCTATCTACTTTACTCAAAGAAGACGTTACTTTTGATTTTGATGAGAATTGCAAGCGCGCGTTTGAGGAGCTCAAGAGTAGGTTATCTCCGCTCCAATTCTTATATCGCCGGACCGGAACCTACCCTTTGAGCTTATGTGTGATGCATCCAACTATGCCGTTGGTGCGCCTTAGGGCAAAAGCTTAATGGAAAGTTCCACCTATCTATTATGCCGCTCACACACCGAATCCTTCTCAAGTTAACTACACGACAACCGAAAAGGAACTATTAGCCGTAGTCTTTGCTATGGATAAGTTTCGTAGTTACTTGCCGGGTGCTCAAGTGATTGTGTGGACCGACCACGCCGCTTTGCGATATCTCATGACCAAAAAGGAAGCTAAACCGCGCCTCGCGTTGGATACTCACCCTCCAAGAGTTTGACGTTCAAATCAAAGATAAGAAGGGCGGTGAGAACGTAGTGGCGGATCATGTTTCTAGGGTGTTAAATGAGGAAAAGGATGAACCGATGATATAGATCTTTACTTTCCTCTGAGAACATTATGTTGATAGACGGTTGTCCTCCCGATGTTCCATGGTATTCCTCCATTGTAAACTACCTTCATGCCCGTTATCTCGATCCCGAAATGTCTTATCAAGAGAAGAAGAAGTTCTTCTCTCGATATGAAATATTTCGTTTGGGATGAACCTTATCTTTTCAAGATCCGTAAAGATGGTTTGCTTAGGAGATGTGTTCCGGAATCCGAGCAACGCGATATAATCGAGCAATGCCATAGTGGACCCACAGTGGTCACTTTGGTCCTTGGAAAACGGTTGCGAAGATCTTCCAATCCGGTTTCTATTGGCCCACGATCTTTAAAGACGCGAAGCTTTCTTCGCAAAGCTTGTGATAGTTGCCAAAGAACCGGAGCTTTGACAAGGCGTTTTGACATGCCGTTGAAACCCATCCTTGAATGCGAAGTCTTTGATGTTTGGGGCATCGATTTTATGGGACCATTCCCATCATCTTGTGGCAACAAATACATCTTAGTCTCGCGTTGACTATGTTTCGAAATGGGTGGAGGCAATTGCCACTCCTCACAATGATCATAAAACGGTCATGAAATTTCGAAGAAGAACATCTTTGTGAGGTTTGGATGTCCACGTGCCTTGATCGCTGATGAAGGGACACACTTCGCAACCGACCTTTGGAAAAAGTCCTCGAGAAGTATGGTGTTCGCCATAAAATTGGCACACCATATCATCCGATGACTAGTGGTCGTTGAGCGAAGCAACCGAGTCTTAAGAAAATCCTGGAGAAGACGGTGAATAGTCATAGAAAAGACTGGAGTCTGAAGTTGGACGATGTACTTTGGGCATATAGGACTGCCTATAAGACCCCTATGGGTACATCGCCATATCAAATGGTTTACGGTAAGCCATGCCATCTGCCAGTTGAGCTAGAGCACAGAGCTTATTGGGCTACAAAGTTTCTTAACTTCGATTCCCAATCCTGTGGCAAACACCGGCTGCAGCAGTTGCATGAGCTTGATGAATTTAGACTCCAGGCTTACGAGAGTGCCAGGATTAGTAAGGAAAAGATGAAACTCCTCCATGACGCCAAGATAAAGAAGAGAGAATTCCGGGTCGGCGAGCAAGTTCTCTTATACAATTCTAGGTTACATTTGTTTCCTGGGAAGTTGAGAACACGTTGGTCTGGTCCATTTGAGATTCTCCAAATCATTCCTGGGGGCGTTCTAGAACTGCGCGGTTATGGTGATCAACCGTTCCGAGTGAATGGTCAAAGGTGTAAACATTACCTTGGTCAAGCCAAGGAAAGTCCTTTGATTGTTAAGTTCCTCGAAATCCTCGGGTGTAGCACCCCTAAAGTCGATGAGTTTACCGAGTTTTCGCCTGACTTGTTTTCGGAGGATGACGGTGTTGGTCCATCAGAAGAAGTTCTAGCAGGTAGTTGGGATATGGAAGAGTTTTTCAAAGAGCAACAACTTAAGAGGAAGCTGGCAAAGAAGAGATCGACCATGGGGAAGTTTAAGCGGGCTTGGAAAGCTATCAAAGATTTGACCCCATGTATGAGATGTTTCTGCAGCCACGCTACTGATGAGAGCTTACACGAGGTAGTGGCTGGCAGAAAAGTCAAATGGCCTGACCCAGGCTGAGCTTAAATGGTGTCGAGCTAACGACATAAACCAAAAGCGCTACTAGGGGCACCCTAGATATCTGTATTTATTTTGTTTATTTTCTTTTGTTTTTCTTTTGTGTGTCTTCGTTTAGTTTTAGTCTAGTTAGGGTTTTGTGTGAATCGCTTCCGTATTTGTAATTGACGGTTGGATGTTCTCGCACTTTTCCTTGGACGATGATTTTTCCATCTAATACGATTATCTCTTGTGTTTCATATGATATAATTTCCCCTATCCCCCGAGGTACGTTTTGTGTTGTTTTTCATGTATGCGGATACTTGCGATAGCAATTGTGAGTTTCGATGATATCGCTTTTCCGGTGGATGGTCCACGATCATCGCTTTCATCAAGCATTTTTGGATCCGGATCGCGACCACTTCCGTACTTGCCACTTTCGAACTACTATCGCCTAAGTTCTTTCTTTCTTTTTATTTCTCGCACAACATGAGGACATGTTGTTATTTAAGTGTGGGGGAGGGGAATGATCGCTATGTATATACCATTTGCTTATATGATGTTATTTCTATGCTAAATGAGCTAAATTTTCAAAATTTTTGTTTTGTCTCGAGTGAGCAATGCATGTTTTTGTTCGGTTTGTTATAGTCATCGATGCTTTATGTCGTATGTTTGATAAGTTAGTTGTTTCACCTGATTTATTTTTCACGTGCCATAGTGAATGAAGAGCTATTTTTATAAGGTTATACCCCGTTTTGGATTAGTAGTTTTTGATTTTCTTATAAGTCATGTACTTAGTGCTACGTATATATCGTGAGATTTATGGTAGTTTGTATTTAGTTCCGTAGTATGAGGTACTGTGAATATCTAGAAGTTTGAATGTGATAAGTAACACGTAACTAATGTTGTTAAAAAAGTTGAATTAATATGAAATTATTGGGTGTGTCGAAAGCTAGTCGATGATTTGAGTGAGGTAGGGTATACCACGTATGTCCTATACCACTATGATGACTAAGAGCTCACGACGCTTAGGAAAAAGCTGCCTTATGATTGGAGTAAGGTAGGGTATTATCTCGAAATGTCCTATTCTCGCTATGAGGGCAATAGCTCATTCTAATGTGTGTTTAAAGTGAAAAATTAAATCAACTAAAAATGTTATGAAATGTATATAAGACTAAGTTATCGTTATCTTATCCCCTAAGATAAACCGATAGATATGTTGTAGGGATTATCCTCTCGAGTATTTCGTAAAGGCCCTAGATATATTCGATCATTCTTTTCGGGATATGTCACGTTTGTAGGGTGCATCTTATGAGTGTCATTTATTGCTAGTCTACGAGGGGGTATTAGCTAGTTTTACTTTGAGTTCCTCAAGTTTGGATTTAGTGGAAGTTTTCTATGGCTATGCACACACACGATGGTGAACTTCTAAGTTATTGAATATATGTTATATTTGTTGAGATGTCTATACTATCTCGAGCTTGATTTTGTTTTGTTTTGCTCGGGACGAGCAAGGTTTAAGTGTGGGGGAGTTGTTAAGGGTGATTTTATATGATTTATACCGTTATATTTCGTAACGATTTCTCCCATAATCTGATAAATTGCATAGAAAAGTAAGTGCTTATTAGATTTATTGAGCAAACGAGTTTTAAATGTGTTTAAATGCAAAATCGAGATATTTACGTGATTTTATCGGTGTTTTATGTTTATTCGTATGATGTTACATTTTGCATGTTTCTATCATGTTGTTAGGTACGTTTTCATGATGAGTAAGGAGCTTAAACGATGATCACATGAAGATGGAAGAGTTGAAAGATGTTTAAGTGAAGAATCATTGAAGAAACCGGAACCAGGCACTTCATGGGGATTTTGTCCACACTTGTAGGCACTTTCAGGGAAAGTTGTCTTGATGAAATAGCTTTCCAACGCATGTTGAATCACCTCATTTGGAGCCCTAGAAGTGAAGTTATGAGCAAAATACTAGAGCAAGGTAGTGGACGGGCGTCCATAAAAGTGAACTAGCGTCCGTAATCGTATTTTACATTCGAGAGTTCGTACGCGTTCGAACGAGCGTTCATTCTCCGTTCATAGAGGCTGGACGAGCGTCCAAGATAGTGGACGGGCGTCCACGGCACCGACTCAGCGAAACCGACCTAAAAATCTATAAATAGGCGCGATTTCCCAAACCCTAATCATACAATTTTCGAACCCTAAACCCTAGGGGCAGCTTGGCTGCGTTTTTCCTTCAGCTTTTTCTCTAGTTTTATGCACTTAAACTTCTAGATTAGATTAGATAATTTCATGTACTTTTTATTCAACAATTCGATGTGCAAAGGATGCTAGGAGGCTAAATCCTCCTTGAACGAGCGTTGTGAAGCCGTCCGTTTCAACAGTTTGATCTCGAGTTCGTGATTATTTTGTGAGTGTCTATTAAAGTTGTTACCTTTATCATGTTTTTATATGTTGATTGCATGCTATATCGAAAGATCCGTGCCTTTGTTTCTTGTTTGCTTGATGAAAGTCATGTTAACCTTAGAACACCATGATAAAAGTTTAGACCTTTAATCTAATCACAACGAAAGTTATTAGATTGAATCTCTAGATTAGAAATTGAAAGATTTCACGCCTAGGTTAGAAAGACTTAATCTTTAATCGAAAGATCGAAGATTAGAAAACGAACTTGTCTACGAAAGTAGGTGTTCATGCCTTAGATAGGTGAATCACAACTTGAGTAGAGATCACGAAATAATCCGAATTAGTATCAAACGTTGATAGGATAGGTGGAACAATTGCTCGTTCGTTCGTTAAAATTTGATTTAAATCACTTGACTCGAATTGCTTAGCTTAGTTTAGTTTATTTTATTTTTCTCGCGACTTAGTTAGTTTTTATTGCTTCCAATCTTTCCTAGCATTGGATTAATCTCCTCTCGTCTAGTTACTTTTATGCAATATTTGTTTAGGTTAGTTTTCGTGACAATAATTAGTTAAAAACAAAAGCTAGGGTTCACAACAGTCTAGTTCCCCGTAAGATCGACCCGGCATTAGCCTCCATACTACGATCCTTGCACTTGAGGTTAACCGGTTTATTACTTGTTGTTTTGTATTGATAAAATCCGGGACAAGACTCCGGAATGAAAAAGAGCTAAAAATTATCAAAATCAGATCAGATAGAGGCACTGAATTTCTAAATGAAATTATCGAACCTATTGTGAAGAAAATGGAGTACTACATCAACTATCTCAGCGGGAACTCCACAACAAAATGGTGTAGCGAGAAGAAGAAACAGAACTCTCAAAGAAGCGAATCGAACAATGATTGCCGAAGCATGCTTGCCAAAGAGATTCTCAAGGTCAAGCACAAACACAAGCATGCCATACACAAAACAGATCAATCATCAACAAACATCATGGAAAAACTCCATATGAATTATGGAATGGTAGAAAACCCAATATCTCATATTTTCATATGTTTGGATCAAAATGTTTTGTCTTGAACAGAATCATCTCGCATACCTTTGATGAGAAGGTCGATGAAGCAATCTTCATGGGATACTCGGACACCGGAAAGCATTCGAGTACTAAATAAAAGAACATTGGTGATTGAAGAATCAATACATGTGGTTTTTGATGAACCATATACAAATGGTGAAGATCTTCAAGACCAAGAAGAGAAAGCACGCACGAGGCAAATCTATACAAATGCAACCATACCAAATACTATCCCGAATCATCTTTTTGAAAATCAAGAGGAGCCACATATCAATACAACAGGAGAAGCACACGAAATTGAAGTTCATGCTCGGCATGAAGGTATGGAAGCACCAAGTGAAGATCAACTTCAACCGGACCTAAATTGGCTTAGAGACCATCCCGAAGAACAAGTCATTGGAGATATTCACACCGGAGTCGAACAAGAAGACAACCTGGAGCACATGCTAACTTGCTTTCTATCACAAGTGGAACCCAAGACCATAGATGATGCCATCCAAGATGCAGATTGGATCACAACCATGCAAGAAGAACTAAATGAATTTGAAAGAAATGAAGTCTGGGGAACTTGTTGACAGACTGGAAATGGCCAACATAATTGGTGCAAAATGGGTATTCGGGAACAAGATGGATGAGCAAGGAACTGTTGTCGAAACAAAGCAAGGCTAGTTGCCAAAGGATATTCCCAAGGTGAAGGAATAGATTATGATGAAACCTTTGCTCCAGTAGCAAGATTGGAAGCAATAAGACTTTTTCTAGCATTTGCTGCACACAAAGACTTCAAAGTCTATCAAATGGATGTCAAAAGTGCATTCCTAAACGGACTTTTGGAAGAAGAAGTTTATGTAGAACAACCTCCTGGATTTCAAATCAAAGGAAAAGAAGACAAAGTATACAAACTCAAGAAGGCCCTCTATGGCCTCAAACAGGCACCTAGAGCCTGGTATGAAACACTGTCACAATTTCTGATCAAGAATGGATTCAACAAAGGAACTATAGACAAGACTCTATTTAAACTAGAGGAAGGGGCAAGCACATTGCTAGTGCAAATCTATGTTGATGACATAATCTTTGGATCGGAAGATGAAAAGTTGTGTGAGAAATTTGCAAACCTAATGAAGAGCAAATTTCAGATGAGCATGATGGGAGAATTAAACTACTTCCTTGGCCTTCAAGTAAACCAAATGAAGGATGGCATTTTCATTAGTCAAGCAAAATATACAAGAGATTTGATACACAAGTATGGGATGGACACAAGTGGCACGAACAGACACACCACCAATGTGTGCCGAGTCATACTTGGAAAAGATGAAGGAGGAAAAGATGTTGATCGAAAAATGTATAGAGGAATTATTGGATCATTGTTATACTTAACGCAAGCGGACCCGATATTGCATTTGCGGTAGGAGTGTGTGCTAGATTTCAAGCTCAACCAAAAGAATCACATCTTCTAGCAAACTAAAAGGATAATCAAATACTTGAAACACACCATCAATGTTGGCATTTGGTACCCAAAAGATGGAGGATTTACACCGATATCATATTCGGACTCGACTATCTTTGGATGCAAAATAGATAGAAAAAGCACCTCTCGGAACATGCCAAATGCTAGGAACCGGACTAGTCTCGTGGTTCGCAAAAAGCAAAACTCTATATCTACATCAACAGCTGAAGCAGAATATATAGCAGCATGTAGCTTTTGTGCACAAGTACTGTGGATAAGACAACAGCTAAGGGACTATGGAGTCGAAGAGAAAACAATCCCAATCATGTGTGACAACACAAGTGCAATATCTATTACAGAAAATCCAAGTATTGCATTCAAGAACAAAGCACATTGATGTAAGACATCATTTTATCGAGACCATGTTGAAAAGGGAGATGTCATCCTAAAATACATATCCACCGAAGACCAACTGGCGACATCTTCACTAAACCTCTCGGTTATGAAAGATTTAGTATGTTGAGAACTCGAGTTAGGGATGATTGAAATTGACTAAGTATCAATGAGCGGCTAACCGGAGTAATCGGCTAAGTGACTTCATCAACCGGTACAACCTTTGCCGTTACGGGAGATGTAGCAGGTAAGGCACCGGTATCCAGCGAGAGGTAACTTAACGATTGTTAGGAACAGTTCAATGAAGCGACTCGGTGAAGAACTCATTGGACCGGTTAAGTGACCAAATAAGGCACTTCACCGAAATAAAGAATTGGACAAATTCAAAGTGTGAACAAAATCAATTCTGAATACACGTGGAGAATAAGGAAATTATGGAGGATTATTCAGTACACACGTGGCGATCACTTTATGATCATGGAGGTAATTATATTAATTTTTTTTTGAATTATAAACTCCTCTATTCCCGGGCTCTATCATTACTTGCCTCAAACCACTCCCCCCTCTACGCTCGAATATCGCGTTTTTCATACACAAAATCACGCCATTATGTCACTAAATCCTTCCATATTCAAACCACGTTCACACTACCCAAATCACACTATATAAACAATACTTAGAGATGTTCAGAAATCTTTACATACTTCTGCAAATTACAAACCCTACTTTTTCTCAAAATATACTCTTCCAATCCTCCTCTACCTATCGATGGCTTCATCCTCCCAAATCACTGATACTGAAAAATACTACGAAAAATCAATCATAACCGGATCGTTTTTCAAGCCTGAGTACTATATCTCTTATTGTGACAACGATGCACAAGCACGACGCCTGGTCGATTGCTGTGTACAAATTTGGGGCAGATGACCTTTCTAAACCCCCCAATAACGGTATCTGCTATGAGAATCTGATAGCATTTTGGAAAAACGCAAAGTTTATGCCCAGCACGAAGAAGACTGAAGTTGATCGCATCACAAGCTCAATCTTTGGAAAGCACATAGTCATCACGCCCGATACACTCAACAGGTTCCTGAACCTCCCCCAAATTGGTCCTGCAAATGTCAAGCTTGTGACGACAGACATCCCAAAATTCTGGGCTGAAATAGCCAAACGCCCCAAGCCAAACAAAAAACGTACAATCTACCTAGATCAATGCTCAAACTTCCGTTTGCTGAATTTGCACCGGTCATCACCAAAAATATTGAAGGGAGAAAGGGGTCACTGGAAAACCTAACTGAGGTCAGGATCAAACTGATGGCCATAATCTACGAACGAATAAAGTTTGATTGGGCAACCTTCGTATTCAATCGATTGAAGGATCAGATTCAAAAGGAGATTGACTTATCAATCACCGCACCAAACAAGGGTTTGCAGAAAAAGGGCGATTTCTGGGAAAAGAAGTCATACGGGTTCCCTCTTCAACACCTGTTCAACGCCATGAAAGTACAACCCACAAATTTGCAATCCCCACACAAGTCCAAAACAATGTTCACCTACATCAAGGCTTCCCTGAAGCCGAAACCCATTGCTGGTCAAAAGAGGAAACAACCTTAATCCAGCAGATCAGGAGTGGGACGAAGAACCAGGTCTCAAAAGGCACAAGTAGATACCACTGTGCCCAACATCCGCAACTTAAATGAGCCTATGATATTAAGTGATGACACAGAAACGAAGAAGAAAAAGCAACAGGAGAAAATTGTTTATCTGGAGGAGGGTGGGGAAGGATATAGAATCACCTCATCTGAAGAGGAAGAGATAGACGAGGCAGAAGATGAGTCAGAAGATGAACACCTAGAAGGTGAAGCTCATGTAGCAAATCAGGAAGATATGGGCATATCTGACGATGAACTGACCCTCGAGGAAGTGCTTTTCAAAAGCATTGGTACGGTTGACAAACAGCTCAGTGAGCCAGCTGATAAAGCTCACTCAGCGGAAATTGCCAACGCCCCCACAATTGCACAAGGGGGAAAAGAAGCAGATGAAGAAGTTCAATACCAACAACCTCCTCTAGATGACCCCGGGCCTACTGAGGCAGAACAAGAAAAGTTGGAAGAAAAAGAAGAGGTTCAAAATGAGGAGGCAGAGAAGGAAAAGAAAGAAAAAGAAGTTGAAGTGGAAACTGAGGAGCAGCAAGGTGAAGATGCTGAGAGTGAAAATGATGAGGATGAAGAGGATGTCCATGTGGCACCTAAAGAAATTGATCCAGAGAGAGTCTTCAATCTGGACATTCAACCCCTTATTGTGGACATGGAAAGGCAATATTACAGCAAGCAAAACCTGAAGCATGCCTTAAGGAGTGAAGCAACCTCCTTCAATCACAAGATTGAGGCTCTCATCAGCCACATCAAAATCCAAGATGAAGTCATGGAGAGACAAGGGAACTTAATTTCCAACTTACAACACCTCATCCCTCACCATGTCCAAACCAATCTTGAATTCCATGCTGAGACGGTTGACAACAATCTCAAGCCCTTGGTGGACACCCTCAATGCTCACACATCCAAAATTCAGCACCTAGATGAGATCATGGAGCATTTTGGCAAGCAACTGGACTTTCTCATCAAAGTTGGTGAGGCCAACAACAAATTACTGGAGAAAAGATTTGGCCCTCTCCCTGAGTCTGATGCAGCAATTGCAGACCTTGAGGCACATTTTGATGCTGCCACAAAGGGGGAAGATAACTCAAAGCCTGAAAGCTCCAGTGGAAAGAGACAGGGCAGCAAAGGCAAGGACAGCAAAGGCAAGGGCATCGGGTTTGAAGAAATGAAGAAGTAAACCAATTGCACATTGCTTAATTCAATTCAATATATCTTATCATTTGTCTTTGTTCATTTAAATAAAAAGATGCAATATCTTATTGCCCTATGATGGAAGAATAAAATCATTGAGTTTTTAATCTGTTGATAATTATGAAATTTTCTTGATTACTTATGTTCAGGCTTATGAGGGTTTTGGCATCATCAAAAAGGGGGAAATTGTTAGGAACATTTTATTATGTTTTGATGATGGCCATACTAGTGTTATAGCAAGCCTGCAATTAGTTAGAATTCTCTTGTATAAGTCTTTACTTAGAGTCCGACATGTTGTATAAGTTGAGTCGACAAGTATTGTACTAGTTGGTAGGACGGCAAAGTGAAAACGGACATTCGGCGAGTGAAGCCGGCCAAGCACCAAAGCAGAGATACGAGAGAAGGGATTATGATCGACTTATAACCAAGGAAGTCCGTGATGACCTTGGATAAGTCTAATTTATGAAACTCAATATTCCAATATGGTGTACACCGATCTCACCCAAATCAAGGATCGGTGAAGTATAAAGATTCTCCCGAAACTAAAGCAAAGAAGAAAACAAGTGAATCGGTGAGTACACCGACCGTCGGCAAAGAGAAAACAAAACGGCGAAGAAAGAACCGAAGGCTAAGTCGAAGGCTCACTCCACCGTTCTACGGACGGTGAAGAGACACTTACAAGATCGAGATTTAATATACATTGAAGATTCGACGGATCATGCATTAAATGCACAATCATTAAAGGATCAATCAAGGACGGATTTTCTCGCTATACATTTGAAAGAAGAATCCGATCACTGAAATCAAGGAGAATACAATTAAGGGGGAATCAAGAATAAAATCAAGGATTATTCCCTCATTAATATAGCCAACGGACGGAATTTCAAAATCAAGGCTATTCAAGGCTATAAATAGAAGGCATTGACAGAAAAAGAAAATAACGATTAAGAAAAAAAAGAAAGCGGAAACTCTATCAATTAGAAAAGCCTTCTCTCTGAACTTACAAGGATACATCTAGTGATCAACTCAAATATCAGAACTACAAAGTCATATTCAGAATTGATATTGATCAAGCAAGTGCGTGAATCACATTCACATCAAACTCAAGCAACCGAATCGAGGCAATCGAGAAGGAGTTGAAACTGTGATAGTTTGTTGAAGGATTTTGATCTCAAGGAGCAAGAAAAGGAAGACCGAATCACCGAAGCCATTGCGATCAAGGAGCGATAGTCTTGTAGATTGTGAAGCTTGGGAAGCCAAGGACAATCATACCGTTGTTGTCTCGTGAAAACAATAGTGAATTCCTCCGATCATCACAAGAGAAGAGTGGATTAAGGGATTACACCACCCTGAACCACTATAAGCCTTGTGTCAATTTAATTTCTGCAATTTACTTTACAGCACTTATTTAATTTGCCTACATCATAACACATATCTGTGATTGTCTAAACTGATTTGAAAACAACATAGTAAGAAGGGACTTATCCGCTGCCCAAAAGCTTTTAAAACACAAGAAAAGTTTTTGAAACTCCACTATAGTCATTCACCCCCCCCCCCCTCTGACTATAGTTTCACCCTTCTCTGGGACCAACACGACCTGTTCTTTGATTGATTAGATAGTGAAGCTAGGATCAGTCAAGGACTATCAGTTTAGGACTTTTGGTAACTGGATACCTCAAATAGTTCTAGTGGAATTTTTCTCCGCATCACAGGGGAAGAGAGGACTGATAGGATTACACCACCTGGAACCTCTATAATTTTTGCTCACATTATTTTACGCATTTACTTACTGTTATTTAGTTTTTAGTCATTGTGATTGTTTTTATACAGTCTATTCAAGCATAGAGAACCTGATTGTTATATACAAACACAGTTCAAAAACTGACATTCACCAGAATTGAGTTTTGCATAATCAACTTTTTCAAAGATACAACAACATCCGTTAAAGACCTAAAACTTATATCCGCTGCCGGTTGACTTAGTTACCGCATAAGTCAGTTTGACTTATACTCAGCTTAGTTAGCTCAACCCCACAAAAGTTTAAAACTGAACTTGATTTGTTTTAACATCCAGCTTTTGGTGACAAGTTTATTCAACCCCCTCTAAACTTGTGTCAGCCTTTTCACGGGACCAACAATTGGTATTGGAGCACAGTTTCTATTCCAGCTTATCAGTTCAAATAACTGGTATTCAGTTATTTCTGATACCAATCAACAATTGGTATCGAGCATTGTTTTGAACAAGAACTTGTTCGATAATTCCTCTAGTTGATCTTCTGAGAATGCTCGGTTCCCGCTTTTGAGTCTTTGCATAACTCAGCTTTCACAATCTTGCATCATGGACAACAATCAATATGCTAAACAAATGCTTATGTGCAACATGGATCGTTTTGATGAGTATAGACGTCGGTTGCAAGCCTGTCTTACTGCTACACATGATAAGATGATGGATGTGCTTACTGATGGACCAATTCAACTCACTCACATGCAAATAGTTGAAGGAGGTGCTCAAGTTAAAGTTCCCAAGCCTAAAAGTGAATGGAATAATGATGATAGGAAGAGGAACAATCTCAACAATGTTGCCACAGACATTATCCTCAGAACCTTGGACAGTAACATGTACCTGAAAGTCAAAGAATGCACAACTGCCAGAGAAATATGGGAGAAACTATAGCTGGTGTGTGAAGGAACTGATTCTATCAAGGAGAGAAAATCTCAGTGGCAAAACAAAAGTTTCATGATTTCAAAATGAAACCTGGAGAAACCATTGAACAAATGAAGACAAGATTCAGTGCAATAATGGATGAACTGGCACTACTCAAGATAGAATACACCAAGAAGAAAGTCAATACAATGATTCTCAAAGCTTTACCCTCATGCTGGAAATGAATGTAACAGCCATGGAAGAATCAAGAATACTTGATCAAGAAGACATATTCAAGACCTTCTCAGATTTTAAAGCCAATGAGTTTAGTCAAGATTTCACGCTTGTCTCAAGAAGAATAAAAGAACTTGAAGATCCAAAGACCTTAGCTCTTGCAGCAGCTAATGATAACCTAGAAATATCAAACAACAATCTTCAACAACTGGATGAAATGGAGGAATAGATGGCACTATTGATGAACTAAATTAGAAGAATGAAAAGTGGCCAACTAGTAACTCAAAAACACATCAAGAAAACTCCTGAAAGAAAGAAAGATGATGAGTATTTGTCTTTCAACTGCAAAAAGCCTGGACATTACAAGGCTAAATGTCTAGAATTGATCAACAAAAGAACACAGCAAAGAAGAACTGGAAGAAGAGCATTATTAGTTGGTGATGAGTCAGACTATGAAGCAGGCACTGAAAGACTCTCAGATGACACAGCTTTAATGGCTCACAGGGAAGATTCAAATGAGGTATGTAAATCCAATTCTAAGTATACTTCAGCACATATTTCCAAAGGAAATTCTTGTTCTTCAACAACTGGTTCTAATCCTAGAAATCCTGAATTAGAGGAAACTCTTGATGAATCCATGAATCAGCTAGTAGCAATACAAGCTGGTTATGAGTCAATCAAAGCAGAGAAAGAATCTTTATTTTTGGAAGTCGCAAGATTAAAAATGGAACTGAACATGTTAAAGCTGATAGAACTGTCAAGGCAATGAATTAGCATCAGCCTACTACATCAGTAGCAACAACTGAATCTTTAGCTCAGTCAAGTTCTGCAACTGGATTCAAATCAAGAAAGCCCTACTATGATAGAACTGGCTTAGGATTTGATACACAAAAAACTTCAAAGGAAGGAACTAGTAAAGCTAGTGAACCTAATGTCAGAACTGGCATTAAGTTTATGGCTAAAGAAATTCCTCAAACTGAGGAGCATGCTGAACTAGTTATATCAACTTAACATGAATCAACTCGGTTTCAACATCGCTTTTCTAAGAAGTCAATCGCACCAAATAACAAAGGTAAGTCTAAAGGTAGATCAAATTTGTACCTCAAAGAAATAAAGATGACAGATCATATGCCAGATCTACATAAACCAACCATGCCAAGAACTAGAAAAATTTCAATCAAAGTAAATCCAAGAATGTTAATCATTCAAAGATTAACAAATTCAAGGGGAAAGGCAGATTATTTCCCACTGATGATGATTGGAACTTCTCTGAACCTATTGCTAAAACTGAAGAGAACAATCTTTCAAGACAGAAGACTAACTACAAGTCTCAGTCAAGAAATCAACAGAGAACTTCCTAAAGTCTCGGCGAGAAGCTCGTACGAAGTCGGTCCAGACATTAATACAAATAGAATGATGGTTACTACTCATCATTCAACAATATAAAGCAACATGGAAGTCAGTTTAGACCAAAAATCTTGAGAGAGCATATAAATAGGACACAATCCAAAAATAGATACTATGGGAATATGGCTTATATATATGAGAGCAAGTGCAACAATTTCCGAAAGAGTCCCTATGGAAATATCCCAAATGTTGTACTCACAACTGACCCTTATGGACCCAAAAAGAGTTGGGCACCTAAAACTCATTAATCTGTCTTGCAGGAAAAATGGTACTTTGATAGTGGTTGCTCAAGACACATGACAAGGAGCAAAGACTGTCTGATTAATTTTGTTGCCAAAGATGGACCTAAAGTAAACGTTGGAAGCAAGGAAAGACCTGGATATACAAGTGGATATGGGAAGTTGATGAAAAATGGACTCACAATCAAGAATGTATCATATGTTGAAGGACTTCACTATAATATTCTCAGCACTAGTCAATTTTGTGACATGGGATACAAAGTTACTTTTGACAAAGAGTTTTGCATTGTTGTTAGTTAAACAACATATCAAGTAGTTCTTGCCGGAAGAAGAAAAGACAATATGTATATTGTGAATTGGACAACAGCAGTCTCAGAGACCTGTTTACTTGTTGATGTATTACTTTTATATGATTAACATTACGTTATATTATTATGTTTTATCAACGAATTCTATATAAAATATATGAAATTATGATATAAATAGTATGAAATATTAATCTTTATAGTTTAGTATAGTTAGTAGTAAAAGTTAGTAATAATAGTAAAAAGTTATCGTTTTGTACCGATTTTAGTAAATCGGAGTGTCGTGTCAGATTTACGTGGGTATTTGTGGTATTTTATTGAAGATTTATAAACCAACACCCTGAGAATCGACATTATGAAGTATAATCATATCTTTGGAAGGATTTAGAGAGTGTCACGAGCTTAAGTGGTCAAGTGGTCAATCGAAGTGGTCAAGTGGCTAATCGATTTGATTAAGTGGTAATCGAGAAATATCTTCGACAAAAGAATGGCTCATTAAAACGACATTTTCTGAAGAAGAGTCCTTCATGAAAGTTGTAGATCATTCAATCGAGCTTTCCAATGCCTCTTGAATCATGTTGTTTAGAGATCCAGAACTCGAGATATGAATTTTAGAAGTTTTATTCCAAAATATATAATTATATCCGTAAATTGGATAATTAACGGGAGATGGATGTAATGATTACACCGGCCCGGTCCGGCCTTCACCAAAATTTCTATAAAAGGAGCCTCAGATGCAACAGATCGAAGTGTACCAATATATATATATACAATATCCTATATATACATTATCTATATCTTTTCTTTTATTTTCGTAGTTTGTAAATAGGCTTTATGCCAAAAATAATAATACCGTAGTATTGTTGTAATGCTCGGGAAATTATCGGAAGTTCGGTGTTGTTGAAGTTGTTGTAATATCCGGAAGAATACGACTCTGATTCAGCATTTGTAATCGGGTAAAATTTCTAAAGTATTTATGTTTTTTATGTTTGTTTTTTTTATCTTTTTAGTTGTTATAATGTTTTTAGGCTAAATCTAATAACTAGCCAAAGTTATGTAATCTTTTTATTTCGATCTTTTTGGTAAAGGAATGCTGTCTAAGTAAAATCTGATTAAAATTGAGTTAATTGAATCTTTTTCTATTTTGCAACGTATTGATAATATTCGGATTGACATAATTAACCAAGATATAACCTAACGATGAACTGACCAGAGAAGTTAGGATATGAGATAAAAGATAGAAAAACCGGAGGGTAAAATTGGCCGTGCGTAAAGCGTGACAACGGAATCTATTTCCTACCCGGGGGCAGATTTGTCTTGGGAAAGATGAACCTTATTAAATTTGTGCTCAAGATCGTAATAATGTTAAAATCAACGGTTTAATTGAAACTAACACCGGAAAGTTAAATCGATCCGCCTGACAACCGGAGCCTTTTGAATAACATCGGCCGTCTGACAAACGGAATAACCTCTTTTATCCGGGGTAGATTTGTACTCGGTACCTGTTCAGAATAACTGAGATTAGCATCCTTGTGGAGATTAAACTGATGACAATTTGACATATGACAATTTCATACGCTCGTGTGAGGAGGAATTGTTAACCTCACGAGTGCAACGTTTCATTTACTCAATTGGACCTAATATAAAAGGAAAGATCGAGCACATTCCGTTTACTGAAAAAGATCGTATAAATCAATTATATAAACTTTGGCTAGTTCTATAAAATTATTTGGCTAGTTCTATTTGTCTATATATTGGTATCTATATATTTATATCTATATATATATTTTGCATTCTATGTACATCTATATATATTTATATATCTATATATATTATATTAGAATAACTTTTAAATTACGCATTTACTTTATGTTAAGTAGAATAGTAGTAATCTGTGTGATAAAATTGCGGTTTAGATCGAGTTAATAACAGCTCTTTGGTGTTTAACCACACTTAAAAGAATTACCACGTTTTCCCTGAGGATTCGACACTCTGACTCACCACACTAGCACTATGATTTGACCCGGTACACTGCCGGTTAGGATCTGTATAGCCTAGAAAAGGTCCGTCAGCTTTCTGGCGCCGTTGCCGGGGAACGCACGTCGCTAATTTCTTTCTTTGTGTCTATGGTTACTACTTGTATTAGCTCAAAATTCTCGAGAATAAATCAACACTTTTTCTTATCTCATTTCTATTTTATTTTTCGTTGGTATATACTTTCTTTTAGTACCAATTTTCTTCTTCTATAAAACTCGAGCATTTTTCTATTTTCGTTAGTTGATGACCAGAAGCGGTAAAACCTCACTTACTCCTTATAAGCCTGACATAAACGCTTACGAAAGGCAGTTGCGAATAGAGAGTAAACGTGGTCAAACCAGCTATGGACTCCTTGGAAAATCTCCAACGGAATCATCTTCTAATAAAAATACGAAATGGTTTGAAACCAAGGATGAAACAAATTAACAGAGGCTAGATCATGCTCAATGGCATGGACAAAACCCTGTTAACCCTAATAATAATCAAAATCATAATAATAGAAATAATCAAGATCGGAACCAGAATAATCGTAATAACCCACCAAACCCGAGACCTATCTGTGATCAAACCATAAGAAGAAACTAGACTAATAATCCCATACTTTTACCCAATGAAGGAGCGAATAATTTCGAAATTAAATCTCATCTTTTTGGTTTAATTGACGCAAGAGCCCAATTCCTAGGAGAGGATGATGAAGATCCACATCATCATCTCTATCTTTTGAAGAACTCGTGCAATACACCAAAAGTCAAGGTGCTCATAAGGAACTAACGAGGATGACTATGTTTCCTTTTTCTTTAAAAGGACGAGCCCGAGATTGGTTTATGTCTCTTCCACATCATTCACTTACTAGTTGGGAGGATATTCAAACTGAATTTCTGAAACAATACTTCACTCCAGGACGAAATTTGGAATTAAAAGTCGAGGTTGCTAACTTTAGACAGGGATCTGAAGAAACGCTTGGGAATGCTTGGGAAAGATTTAAAAAATTGTTAAGAGCCTGTCCCGACCATGGTTATTCCTTAGATATGCAAATTCAACTTTTCTGTCGTAAATTAAGAAAAGATTCACATGCAGATGTAGATCATGCATATGGTGGCTCTTTAATGATGAGTGAAGCTCAAATAGTTTACGATGCTATAGAAAAGATTTCTAAAAATAACAGAATGTGGGAAACCGGTTCTAGCACCAGAAAAGTAGCTTTTGCAGGAGAATGTACATCTAATATGGAAGTTCTAGCACATTTAGAAATTTTGAGTAGGAAATTTGATGGCCTACAATCGAACAGAAACCAAAGTTCAGAAACTAGTACACCAACTGAATACTCAAATCAGGATAATATGTCAATAGGGATCGAAGAACCAACATGATATTCAAGAGAGGAGGTGAGTTTCCTTCAGCAGCATTGGAATTTGAACAATGCATATTCAAACTCGTTTAATGCTATTAGAAGAGATCACCCTACTTTTCGATGATCTGAAAACCCTAGTAAGCAAGGACAACCGCCATATCCGGTTCGATAGGAATATGAATAATAATCAAGTTTATCAAGAAAACACATCTAATCGAATTTACAATCATTACCTAGATCCTATCCTCAACATACCACTCAAAGTATACCAAGTAACTCAAAGTTCAACTCAACCTGCGAAGGAGTTGAAAAATGGGAAAAACTAATGGAGAATATGATGGGTGTAGTATCTACTCAAGCTAAGAATATGGAAACAATGATGACTTCTATAGGTACAGTTTCTAAGGATATGAGTTCAATGAAAACATCTATGAGTGGACATGATACCAGAATGAGAACGATAGAAGCCTCATTAAGGAATATGGAAGATCATTTGAGTAGGGAAGGTGAACGTAATAATAGTAGACCTCCTGGAGGATTACCAAGCAATACTGAAAGAAACCCAAGAGAGGTAAATATTGTAGTTACGAGAAGTAGAAAACTCTGTGGTAGTAATGGAGCAGAAAACTTCGGAAATAATGAAGTAGAAAATGATTTAGATGGGAAAAATAATGAAACTAAATATGAACTTGAATTCACTGAAGAGGAAGAAGAAATTATAGAGAATTTCTTGAAAAGAAATAGAAGTTTGGAACCTGAGAATGAAGGTGAAAAATGGGAAAAAATCACTAGGATTTTGAAAGATCCCATGGATAAAGATTTAAGGACTTGTTAGAATGGAAGATAATGAAAACAAGGATGAAAAACAAGAAGGACTGAAGGAATCTGAAGTAGAGATGGATTCCTGGAATGTTTTAAAAGAAAAAACTCAAGATCATGATACTTGGCGATTAAGTAATACTCAAAAGTTTAAGGAGAAAGGAAAAGAGAAAATGACGTTGGGATCAAAGGTTATAGATTTAGAATCTTTACCTTACCCACCTAAAGATCAAATTAAAAAGATTAAAACTGATCAGAAGTATGCTCGTTTCCTTGATACTTTTTGTCATATTCATGTTAATATCCCTGTTATCGAAGCTCTAATTAGTATGCCTGCTTATGGAAAGTTTCTGAAAGATATTCGTCAAACAAGAAAAAATTAGAGGAATATGAGAATATATGCCTAAATGAAGAATGTTCTCAGCTTTTGCGGATAAGTTACCACCTCAACTGAAAGATCCTGGAAGTTTTACCATTCCGTGTGAAATTGGGGGATTTCTGTTTAAGAAGGTCTTATGTGATCTTGGAGCTAGTATAAATCTCATGTCTTATGAGGATTATAGAAAGCTAGGCATAAGAAAGCTTACGAAGACTGAAATGACTCTGCAGATGGCAGATAGATCGATTAAATACCCTAAAGGAATTATTGAGGACGTATTGGTTAAAGTAGATAAGTTCTATTTTCCAGTAGACTTTGTAGTTATGGAAATGGAAGAAGGATATTCAGCGCCACTTATCTTAGGTCGACCATTTCTAGCTACAGGAAGAACTTTAATAGATGTCTAGAAAGGAGAGTTAATTATGAGAGTCAATAAAGAGGAAGTTGCTTTCAATATCTTTAAAGCTATGGAACATCCATACAGATCACCAGAATCATGTTCTTTTATAGAAGATATTCATTCTGTCTATGATAATCAGTTACCAACTTTTGAAGACAGATTAGAAGAATGCTTAACTTTGTCTATCTATAAGGAAGATGAGAAACACACCGAAATGAAAGAGATAATCCTTTCTCTAGATAAAGGAAGTTTTACTTTTAAACCTTCATGGCATAAGTAATTGGAATTAGAACTAGAAGGACCAGTTCTTAAACCATCACTGGAAGATCCACTTAAGAATCTGGAATTGAAACCGTTACCTTTAAATCTGAAGTATGCTTTTCTTGAAACTAATAATATATTACTGGTTATTATTTCATCATCTTTAACTGAGCAACAAGAAGATCAATTACTTAGAATGTTGAAAAAGCATAAGAAAGCTTTTGGATGGACAGTTGCCGATATTCGAGGTATTAGCCCTGAGATTTGCGTTCATAAGATAATTCTGAAGGAAGATGCTAAACCTTGTATTCAACCACAACGCCGCCTCAACCCAAATTTGCAGTTAATTGTTAAGAAAGAGGTCATTAAGCTATTAGAAATGGGGATAATTTTTCCTATATCTAATAGTGAATGGGTAAGTCCAACTCAAGTGGTACCAAAGAAAGGAGGTTTCACAGTGAAAGAGAATGAAAAGAATGAATGGATTCCGTCAAGAGAGATTACAGGTTATCGAATGTGCATTGATTTTAGAAAACTAAATGATCATACTAAGAAAGATCATCATCCACTTCCATTCATAGTTCAGATGTTGGAACGTTTAAGTGGACATAAGTATTACTGTTTCTTAGATGGTTATTCAGGATATTTACAGATATTCATTGCAGCAGGAGATAGAGAAAAAACTACTTTCACTTGTCCTTATGGAGATTTTGCTTATAAAAGAATGCCGTTTGGTTTATGTAATGCACCAGCTACGTTTCAAAGGTGTATGATGGCTATATTTGCTGATATGGTTGAGAAATTCTTAGAAATTTTTATGGATGACTTTAGTGTTTACGGAGACTTATTTGATGTTTGTTTGTTACACTTAGAACGAGTGTTACAACGCTGTGAAGATACCAATTTAGTTTTAAACTGGGAAAAATGTCATCTAATGGTATCAGAAGGGATTGTTCTAGGTCATAGAATCTCTGAAGTAGGTATCGAAGTTGATAAAGCTAAAGTCGAGGTAATCGAAAAGTTACCTCCACCAGTTAATTTAAGAACCCTAAGAGGATTTCTCGGACATGCGGGATTTTATAGAAGATTCATTGCCGATTTCTCAAAAATAGCAAAACCTCTAAGTCATTTGCTTGAAAAAGAAGTACCTTTTAACTTTAATAGTAAATGTATGGAAGCTTTTCAGACCCTAAAAGCAAGGTTAACTACTGCACCAGTTTTAGTAGCACCAGATTGGAATTTGCCGTTTGAAATTATGTGTGATGCAAGTGATTTAGCTGTAGGAGCTGTTTTAGGTCAGAGATATAACAAAATTCTCAAAGCTATTTACTATGCATCTCACACATTAAACACTGCTCAACTAAATTATGAAACTACAGAAAAAGAACTGTTGGCTGTGATTTTTGCCTTAGATAAGTTTAGATCGTGTATTGTTGGTTCTAAGGTAATAATTTATACAGACAATTCAGCACTGAAGTATTTACTGAATAAGAAAGATGCTAAACCTCGTCTTCTTAGATGGATTCTATTACTTCAAGAATTCGATATTGAAATTAAAGATAAAAAAGGAAGTGAGAATGTAGTAGCAGATCATCTAAGTAGAATGGCAAATGATGAAGAAATAGGAAATGAAATTAAAGATTCATTTCCTGATGAACAACTATTTAGAATAGATACTCCTTCAACCATGCAGTTATTAAAAAATAGAATTCCTTCTAAGGAATTGTCACCTTGGTTTGGAGATATCATTAATTACTTAACTCCGTGATTATATTCCGTCTCATTGGACTTGGCAACAGAAAAAGAAATTCTTTTACGACTTAAAATTTTATTACTGGGAGGAACCAGATCTTTTCCATAAATGTTCGGATGGGATAATCAGAAAATGTGTGCCTGATAATGAAATTTTAAGTGTTTTGTCATTTTGTCATGATCGTGAGGCGGGAGGTCTTCTGGAGGTTGGGAAACCTGCTTTTAAAGTTTTACAATGTGGTTTTTATTGGCCTACACTATATAGAGATGCTTATAAGTATGTTAAATCTTGTGAATCTTGTCAAAAATGGGGAAATATATCTAAAAAACATGAAATGCCTATGCAACCTATTTTAGAATATGAGTTATTTGATGTTTGGGGTATAGATTTCATGGGACCTTTCCCTATATCTTTTGGAAAAAGATTTATTCTTGTAATGGTAGATTATGTTTCGAAATGGGTAGAAGTTTGAAGCTCTTCCCACTAATGATACCAAAGTTGTCATACGATTCCTTAAAAAGAATATATTTACCAGATATGGCATTCCGAGGGCTATCATTAGTGATAGAGGGTCACACTTTTGCAATAGACCATTTACTAAGATAGTTGAAAAATATGGTGTAACACATAAGTTAGGAACGCCCTATCATCCGCAAACCAGTGGACAGGTAGAGGTGTCAAATAGAGAAATCAAAAGAATCGTGGAGAAAACAGTGGAATCAAATCGTAAAAACTGGGCAGTTAAATTAGATGATGCATTATGGGCGTACAGAACAGCTTTTAAAACACCAATTGGTTGTTCTCCCTATAAGCTAGTCTTTGGTAAGTCTTGTCATCTCCCAGTTGAGTTAGAACACCGAGCCTTCGGGCTATTAGATTTCGAATTTCGATTCTAAGGTCATCGGTGATCATAGATTGCTTCAATGAACGAACTAGAAGAATTTCGTCTCGATTCTTATGAAAATGCTCGAATCTACAAGGAACGCACGAAATCTTTCCATGATAAGAGAATCTTTAAACGTGAGTTCCATGTAGATGATCGAGTGCTCCCGTACAATTCACGTTTAAAGTTGTTTCCGGGTAAGCTTAAATCAAGATGGACGGAGTCCATTTAAAGTAACACGGGTTTACAAATGCGGAGTCGTTGAACTAACGATGGAAATACAACTTTTATAGCCAATGGCCACGAGTGAAGTTATTTGTGGAGGGAGAAGGAATCACACGAAAGAAGAAGTAATGCTACCGATTGATCCCCCGACAAATTGAAAAAGCGAGAAAATCCGAAAAACTAAAAAGCGAGCGAAATCGAAATCACCGAATACCGGGTGCTATCTATCTTTACTCTACTTTTCGTATTTTTATTTATGTTTAAACTCTTTTCGTCTTTTACCGGATAGACGTAAAAGAACTGGATGTCTTTTTAGATAGATTAGGAGTTTTTGTTTTACTTTTGAAATTAGGCCTTGATAAAGATGTCGCGTTTGCTATAGAAGCTTTAGTTTTTGAACAAAACAAGAAATTGTTGAGAGAGATTAGATTGAAAGAAGTTTGTAATGGAACATCAAGAAGTGCAATATAAAGAAGGGCAAAGTTTCGATGAGATGCGAACTGTGGAAAAAGTGAACATGTTGGACGCCGTGGAAAAAACACAACCAAATCCCAGGATGAGTGTTTGAATATTGTTAGGAAGGGAACGATTAGGTGGTTATCCGAAAATCCCGATGGAATTCCTAGAGATAATTCAAATGCTTCATTTTTAGGAGTTAGGTTGATTGAACGTTATATCAGAACTCTGGAAGATTTAGAAATCGAAGAATCAGGAACACCTTAAGTTTCGAGTCTTTTCTTATGTTTTATTTTATAAAATTTTCGCATAACTTATGAAAATTTTATAAAATTGGATCTTTATGAAATTTGAGGAGTTTTATAAAAGTTTTTTTTAGTTTTAATTTAGATGTTTTATAAGAGTTAATATAAATTTATTAAATTTTTATAAGCTTTTTATTAAGTGTTATAAAGATTTTATTAAATTTTTAGAAATTGTTATAAAATTATAAGATTTCCTTCAAATTTTATTTTTAAGATTTTAATTAAGTTTTAATCAAGTTTAATTAAGTTTTATTAGAGTTTTTTTTTAAGTTTTAAATAAAAATCATAAAAAGTAAAAAAAATCGGAAAAAGTAAAAAATTGTACACGGACCGATCCGGCCCTTAATCCGGACCGATCACCGATCCGGGGTTTAAATGGATAAAAAACGGGGACTCCTTTTTCTTCTTCTTCTTCCCTAATTTTTTACACAACAGCCGCCCCACACCCAAAACCCCACCACTCAAATTTTTTTCAATTCCTTCCACAAAAATTCACCTCTCACACTAATACACTACTTGATTTCTTCATCATTCTATCTCCTCTCTTCCACAAAAGTTACAAAAATTAAAAAGGATAAAAAAACAAGCTTCATTCTTTTCCGGCTACTTTACAACTTTTCCGGCCTACTTTTCAACGTTTTCTTCATATTAAGGTATTATTTAGTTATCAATTTTGTATTTTTCATAATTTTTTAGATTAATTTCAACTGTTTTGATTTTTGAATGTGTTGTGACATTTTTATTTTGTTGTTTTTGTTGTTGTTTTTGTGTTATTGATTGGCTTTACCAATATCGTAGAATGGCTGAGTCGAGTAGAAAAGCCTCTAAGAAGCGGAAATCAAACATTCCTATAGCAACTCCGGTAGTAGGCACAATAGTTTTATCACCTGAAGAAGAAGCCGTAAGCTTCAATGAAACAGCATCACAAGAAGCTAAGAATGCGTATCAAAGGATTTATAGTAAATGTGATGTTTTGATTGAAAGAGGATTAGATTTTGATGACTTAGGTGATGAAGTTAAGGATATTTTTACGAGACGTCAGTGGTTAGAATTAGCAGCCAGAAGAGAAGGGGAAATAAATATGACTTTAGTAGCTGAATTTTATTCGGTTTTGTCTACTATGTCACAGGATGAGCTTACTGAACGCAATATGTACCCCTAAGAACTAGAAATGTTCCTTTTAACCCTGCCATTATAAATGCGATTTTGGGAGTTGAAGTTTTTCCAGATGATGAAGATTACAGGGTAGTTTGGAATTTAGATGATCCTGCAACATTTGAGCAGACTGCCTTGAGAGCTCAGAATACTTTTGATTCAACCGCTGTGTGGGTTGAAAATAGGTTTAATTACGGGAAGTGTTTTAGAGGTTTAAGGGCGATTAAAAGGTTTATTAGCCATAATCTCTATCCTTCGAGTAAGCATACGGCTTATGGAAAAGAAGATGTGTGTATCGCTTGGGCGATGGTAAATGATGTAAAAGTGGATGTTGGAAGGGTAATATTTAAAAGAGTTTTCGAGAGCATTGTCATCGCCAGACCAGGGAGTCATATGTACTTCCCTTGTTTTATTTCGGATTTATGTCGTAGGTCGGGAGTACCATTCCTGCCTAATGACAAGTTAGCTCTGGCTGATGCACCTCTGATTGGACCAAGTTTGACTAGGCTTCCAGATGGTAGAATAAGCTCTTTGATCAGAAGACGTCAAACTCAACCACCTCCACCAGTTTCCGCATCTTCTTCTTCTTTTCCATCTTTTTCTAGTCAGCCTCAACAAACTCCTTTCTCCAACACTATTACTTATGATATGTTTCAATCTTTAGTTTGGGACGTTGCACGTGGTCAAGCCAACATGGCTTTGTATGTTGAAAGTAATAGGCAGTGGTGTGACGATATTCGTAGAGGTTTAAGGAGAAACGAGCAGTTGCTTCGTAATCCTACTTTTGATGATCCTGCCTATCCACCTTGTCAGTCTGATCCGTATACCTTACCAGAGTGGGTAGCACCTATTCCACCACCTTCGAGCTTTCATCTAATGTCATATCCTTTTGGAAGCCAATCGAGTGGTACAGGTGTATTTTCGACAGGTATTCAGAGACCCGCGATGTCTAGTTGGGGAGGATTCACTGAGTTTGCGCATATCACTACTGGCATGAGTTCTATGGGTCTTGATAGTTCAGTCAGGACCACGACTACAGTTCAACCGCCAGCTTCTCAGTCGTTTCCGAGTTCAAGCTTTTATGTTGATCCTGAGGAAGATTTTGAAGAAGATTGAATTTCATGACTATGTTTGATTAACATTTTTACTGCACGTTTTATTTATTTTTTTTTCGACATTTTCATTTAGATATTGGTTTGTTTTCGTTTTCGTTTATTTTCATTTTATAATCGTTTTATCGAAATATGGTTTTCATTCTAAATCGTTTTAATTTTTATAAACTATAAAAACCCAAAAATAATTTTGTATCATTACTATGTCATTTTCAAAATATAATTAATGTGTCGTTTTATCAGTTCGTATCAAGTTAGATGAATTTAATTCAAATTTTATAAAAAAATCTTCAAAGCATATACACATGTAAGAAGTAAAAACAAAAACCAATTTGACATTTACCTCTGTACTCGGTAAAAGAAAATTGAGGCCGGACCGAGCCGGCCTAGTCTCGGACCGATCCGGGAAAAAGGATGACTCATTCTCGAGTCCGTCTAATGCACCCACGTATGCTTTTTACTATCTATTTAATAAAGTAAAGATATGAGCAAGATTTGCCATCTCTTTTTACTTTCTTTCATTTTCTATCTGTTTACCTTCTTGTAATTTTTATTTTTTTTTTATTTTTTTTTTACTTTTCATCTAGTTTTAAAAATGTCAAACCAATCCTCGCCCTCTGTTAATTCATATGAGCCAAATACTCCGGAAGCTATGGCTCCTGAATCACAAGCTTCAAACGATAATATACTTTTACACCATCGTTTTGCTAATTCTCCAATCCAGTTGGAAAAAGGTTTGAATTTCGATAAGCTAGATCTATGGGGTAAAACTGTTATTAGAGGATTCGGTTGGAAGAAGTTTGTAAGTGCGCCAAGAGGAAGAATAAATATCTCGATTGTTCGGGAATTTTATTCTGCCTTAATGACGACACCTATGATTGAAATAACTCAAATTGTCTCAGTAAGAGGAGTGGCTGTTCCCTTCTCTTCGTCTATTATAAACCAACTTTTTGAAATTCCGCCTGTTACGCTGCAACATTTCGAGATGAAATAGGGACTACAAAATCCATATAATCATTTGAATAAAGTGCATGAGTCTTTCCAATGTCTGTTTCCACTTTTCGACACAAATCACGATATGTCTACCCGTGCTTTACTTCCACACCTAAAGGCGTGGAAGCATTTTATTAATTCTAGAGTATATCCCACCTAGGATTTTGCAAACCTTGCCGAGAATGAAATGCTTCTGCTATATGCTTTGACATTTGGTGAATTTGTAGATTGGGGTATTTTAATACAGAGGACGGTGTTGGAATTTGCAATAACAAGGGGCAGTAGGGGGAAGCCTATGCCTTCTTCATCGATGATTTCAAGATTGTGTGTTCAAATGAATGGAGTTGAAGAGCTTGAGACGGATGAAATTTTTCCGTCTAGAGATAATAGAGTTGGCTTGTTACCGGTTGATACACCGGGTTGTTCGTCAACAATTTATATGGTTTGTTGGTTGTTAGTTTATGATAGTTTAAGTTTTTAATAAGTTAACTTAAGTTAAGTTAGTAGTAATAAGTTTATGTTTTTTAAGTTTGTAATAGTTTTTATCATGTTTAATATATATGTTTGAGGTGTTATAATATATTTAGATTTTTATCCAGAAGGACAAAATTATCAAAAAATCGAGATAGAAGGAAACTGTAATTTAATAAGGACAAAAGTACTAACAATTATGAAGTAACAAATATGGAATAGAGTAAATATGAAGTAACAATTGTGAAACACAAAGTAACATTAACACGTGAAGTAACAATTTTAAAGTAACAATTATGATTTTTGTCCTTTATAATCATTAAAATGTTACTTTTGTCCTTCCAGACCCATTTATTAATTTTTTTGTCCTTATGGCCCCTTCCCCCTAATATATTAGTATACGTTAAGTAAAAAATCAAAATAATAACGATAATATATAATTTTAATTTTATTTTCAAACCTAGTTTTTACTACTCATTGAACATCGGGACGATGTCACTTCGTAAGTGGGGAGTAGAGTTAGGTTAGAAAATTCATTAAAATTTTCGGAAAAAATTTAAAATTATAATTATATTATATGTCTAATTTAGATTTTAATAAGATTTTAAGTTTATATAATTAAGTAATTAATATTAAATATTGTTTTCATGAAATTATATAATTATGTTGATAATTATAAGTAAAATTTTTAGAATAATTTTCTTTTCAGTATGAATTATGAGTTTGGAATTGGACTAGGGATGACGATTTTTGGCACCACAAAAATATAACTATATCCAAATAGCCTACCTAAACCAATTTCCAATTTTTGTCCCTACTTCAGCCTTGATTAGAGTGATCAAGACCTCACTCGAAATTGCTATTTTAATTAACTAGAAGTAATCGACCTTTAGCTAATTTTGGTCTACATTTCCTTAAAAATTCCGCAAGTTTGTACGTACTTATGAAAAGAGATGAAGACATAAAAGCTAAGTTTTGGTGTATGTTGAGATTGGAAAAATTAGATAAGTATTAGTATATTCGATATTACCTCATGACACTTGCAAGATAGTCGATTTTGGTAATAAGTTAGGATATGTTAATATTCTATAAAAGAATTAAGAACGAAGCACCATATCTACACAGAATTAATCAAATATCAGGTATCTTCCTTAACTGTGATCGACAACCTAAAAAAAAGTACATATCGGTTGTAGCTACCAATGATTTGAGTGCAGTAAGGTGTTATCTCGAAACGTCCTATATCACTATGAGGTTTAAAAGCTCCCGATTGCCTGATGATAGTAGTCCAGCTAGGGTATTATCTCGAAATGTCCTATTGCTGGGAATGAAGGCATAGAATGAAAGAGAAAAAGTCGAATCATAAGATCTCAAGAATGATTACAAGTTTAAGGAAACCGGACTTGTAATTTTCGATCGAAAGAGTAATACTCCGATCAATCTTGATGAAGCAATGCTTGTAAGTATGATTTTCTACACACATTCACGCTTTTAGTTCTTAATGTTAAAAAAAAAAAAGAGAAAAAATATGAAAAATAGAGGGAATAAAATAGGATGTTATTAATCGACATTGTTTTTTGATCAAGAATATGAAGATGTAGGTACGTACGACTTGCCTCTTTCTTTTTTTTGATTTCTTTTTTCCGGTTAACCAACATCCTGAGCCTAACCTCTATAAGCCATTTTGTCAATTATCTGACCAAGTTTACGATTCCAGGATTTCATAATACTTGCGATTAAAAATAATTCTAATATTTTATTTATACTTATTAAGTATTACATGTACGATTTCATCTAAATAATGTTTGATGTTTAAGTTATTTAAGTTATATATATTTTTTTGTCTTCTTACAATTTTAAATTAGAATAAGTAATATATTTATAATATTGACAATATAAATTACATTAAAAATTGTAATCTGATCAATTATTACCGCTTATTTTTGTTCGAGGACGATCAAAATCTAAGTGGGGAGTAGTTGATGTATTACTTTTATATGATTAAAATTACGTTATATTATTATGTTTTATCAACGAATTCTATATAAAATATATGAAATTATGATTTAAATAGTATGAAATATTAATATTTATAGTGTAGTATAGTTAGTAGTAAAAGTTAGTAATAATAGTAAAAAGTTATCGTTTTGTACCGATTTTAGTAAATCGGAGTGTCGTGTCAGATTTACGTGGGTATTTGTGGTATTTTATTGCAGATTCATAAACCAAGACCCCGAGAATCGACATTATGAAGTATAATCATATCTTTGGAAGGATTTAGAGAGTGTCACGAGCTTAAGTGGTCAAGTGGTCAATCGAAGTGGTCAAGTGGCTAATCGATTTGATTAAGTGGTAATCGAGAAATATCTTCGACAAAAGAATGGCTAATTAAAAAGACATTTTCTTAAGAAGAGTCCTGCATGAAAGTTGTAGATCATTCAACGAGCTTTCCAATGCCTCTTGAATCATGTTGTTTGGAGATCTAGAACTCAAGATATGAATTTTAGAAGTTTTATTCCAAAATATATAATTATATCCGTAAATTGGATAATTAAGGGGAGATGGATGTAATGATTACACCGGCCCAGTCCGGCTATGACCCGGCCCGGTCCGGCCTTCACCAAAATTTCTATAAAAGGAGCCTCGGATGCAACGATCGAAGTGTACCAATATATATATATACAATATCATATATATATATATATCTATATATCTTTTCTTTTATTTTCGTAGTTTGTAAATAGGCCTTATGCCAAAAATAATAATACCGTAGTATTGTTGTAATGCTCGGGAAATTATCGGAAGTTCGGTGTTGTTGAAGTTGTTGTAATATCCGGAAGAATACGACTCTGATTCAAAGATTTGTAATTGGGTAAAATTTCTAAAGTATTTATGTTTGTTATGTTTGTTTTTACCTTTTTAGTTGTTATAATGTTTTTAGGCTAAATCTAATAACTAGCCAAAGTTATGTAATCGTTTTATTTCGATCTTTTTGGTAAAGGAATGCTGTCTAAGTAAAATCTGATTAAAATTGAGTTAATTGAATCTTTTTCTATTTTGCAACGTATTGATAATATTCGGATTGACGTAATTAACCAAGATGAATCGCAACATATAACCTAACGATGAACCGACCGGAGAGAAGTTAGGATATGAGATAAAAGATAGAAAAACCGGAGGGTAAAATTGGCCGTGCGTAAAGCGTGACAACGGAATCCTATTTCCTACCCGGGGGCAGATTTGTCTTGGGAAAGATGAACCTTATTAAATTTGTGCTTAAGATCGTAATAATGTTAAAATCAACGGTTTAATTGAAACTAACACCGGAAAGTTAAATCGATCCGCCTGACAACCGGAGCCTTTTGAATAACATCGGCCGTCTGACAAACGGAATAACCTCTTTTATCCGGGGTAGATTTGTACTCGGTACTTGTTCAGAATAACTGAGATTAGCATGGGGCAGTTGTGGAGATTAAACTGATGACAATTTGACATATGACAATTTCATACGCTCGTGTGAGGAGGAATTGTTAACCTCACGAGTGCACCGTTTCATTTACTCAATTGGACCTAATATAAAAGGAAAGATCGAGCACATTCCGTTTACTGAAAAAGATCGTATAAATCAATTATATAAACTTTGGCTAGTTCTATAAAATTATTTGGCTAGTTCTATTTGTCTATATATTGGTATCTATATATTTATATCTATATATATTTTGCATTCCATGTACATCTATATATATTTATATATCTATATATATTATATTAGAATAACTTTTAAATTACGCATTTACTTTATGTTAAGTAGAATAGTAGTAATATGTGTGATAAAATTGCAGTTTAGATCGAGTTAATAACAGCTCTTTGGTGTTTAACCACACTTAAAAGAATTACCACGTTTTCCCTGAGGATTCGACACTCTGACTCACCACACTAGCACTATGATTTGACCCGGTACACTGCCGGTTAGGATCTGTATAGCCTAGAAAAGGTCGTCAGCTTTCTGGCGCCGTTGCCGGGGAACGCACGTCGCTAATTTCTTTCTTTGTGTCTATGGTTACTACTTGTATTAGCTCAAAATTCTCGAGAATAAATCAACACTTTTTCTTATCTCATTTCTATTTTATTTTTCGTTGGTATCTACTTTCTTTTAGTACCAAATTTTCTTCTTCTATAAAACTCGAGCATTTTTCTCTTTTCGTTAGTTGATGACCAGAAGCGGTAAAACCTCACTTACTCCTTATAAGCCTGACATAAACGCTTACGAAAGGCAGTTGCGAATAGAGAGTAAACGTGGTCAAACCAGCTTAGGACTCCTTGGAAAATCTCCAACGGAATCATCTTCTAATAAAAATACAGAAATGGCTGAAACCAGTGATGAAACAAATTAACAGAGGCTAGATCATGCTCAAGGGCATGGACAAAACCCTGTTAACCGTAATAATAATCAAAATCATAATAATAGAAATAATCAAGATCTGAACCAGAATAATCTTAATAACCCACCAAACCCGAGACCTATCTGTGATCAAACCATAAGAAGAAACCAGACTAATAATCCCATACTTTTACCCAATGAAGGAGCGAATAATTTCGAAATTAAACCTCATCTTTTTGGTTTAATTGACGCAAGAGCCCAATTTCTAGGAGAGGATGATGAAGATCCACATCATCATCTCTATCTTTTTGAAGAACTGTGCAATACAGCCAAAAGTCAAGGTGCTCATAAGGAACTAACGAGGATGACTATGTTTAATCAAGGCTAACAATGGAACCAAGGAGAATTGCTCAATTGATGAATTAACAGAGGTAATAAACATCACAGAATCATCAGTTGTTCCGATTCCTAGTGTTCAGTTCAAACCAAGAAAACCATTTGGAGATAGAACAGGTTTAGGGTTTGACAATCAACAGAATTCTAAGTTCAGACCTAGTTAAGCTGCACCTAAGTTTGTTGCTACATAAAAGTCAGGAACTCAGAAAACTGATAAAATTGTTAGAGCTGACAAAAACTCAACACTGCCTCGAACAAAAACTGAAAAAACTATAAAAATCAGTTGGAGACAATTCACAAACTAACAGATTCTACAGAAAGAATCAGAAGGTTGGAAAGGGCAGAACTGATCAGAGATCAGTTAAAAGGACATTCAAGTCATATCCGTTAAAGAATGGTAATCATTCATGGAATACCATATTCAGGGGGAAAGGAAGACTTTTTCCCACTGATGAAGACTAGAATGGACCAATGATCACTCAGTCACACAAAATTTTCAAGAAAAAGATGTTCGAGTCGAAAAAGCAAAATTTTGGGAAAACTGACCTTACTCAGTCAAAATATCAAGAAAAGCATACAAATAATTTGGAGGTTAAGGCTAAGATCAACAAGCCATTATCAAAGAACTCCAGAAAACCAAAAACTAATCAAATAGGACCCAAACGGATATGGGTACCAAAAATTTCTCAATTTGTTTTGCAGAGAGAAAATCAAAAGTCGAGAAAACGAGAACCGAGAATTCTCAAAACCGAGTCATATTTTCAACTAGGTTTTGGAACTGATCAAATGGACATCTGATTCAAGTTTTGGATAATATCAAAGATAGACCTTTACAGTTGGAGATACACCGTATCTACTGTATTTACTGATACAAGCTACGGATGACAGAAAAGAGATGACCTAGATTAATCTCAACCATCCATCTTCACCACTCACCACCTTTTTCACAATCCCAATGCCAGATGTGACTTATGACAAGATGTTTTAAGACCTACTCAAATATTTCTAGCTGCCTCATCTACCATCTACAAATACCTTTGTATTTTCCACATCAATTCTTTACACTCAGTTCTTGCACAATCCCTTTATCAAACTTCTTCTCTAACTTTCAACTATTTCAAAATCCATTCAACCTTCAGATATCATGACTTTTACTAGAGTAGAACCTGGAATGATCATCTCACTCGGTCAATATGTTGCAATATATACAGATCGAGCCCAGAAAATTGCAGAGAAAATCCAGAAAATCAATGGACTGGAGCAAGTGTTCAACATCAATTTGAAGAGTTTATGTCTGGACAGCATCGGTGACTTCTATGAATTTGGGAGCAAAAGCATAGAAGATGAAAATATTTTTACTTACACTACCAAGGTCAATGAGAAAGAAATCAAGGTCACTGAGGATCTAATTGCAGATATCTTCGGCTTTGAGAAATCTGGATTTACTTTAGTCTTGAATGTGACCAACGAACAAAAGGAGAAGTTGTGGAAAATCATTGCAATCAAAGAAGACTCAAATGTGCTGTTATCTGGAAGTACAGGACTTCTCAAACCAGAATTTAATTATCTGACCAAGATGCTCGCAAACTGCATAATCGGAAATGCAGGCAATTTCGGCAATCTTTCTTGTACCAAGATAGATTTGCTATATGTGATCTGGTTTGAAGAAGATTTCAATTGCCAGAGATACATTTTGAACCAATTGATAGCACAATCTTCTTATGTGCCCAAGAAGAAAACTGATGAGAATAAAGGAAGATTTTATCATAAGAAGACTCTTGCACTTTTGGCTCAAAGAATTATCGATCACTTTGGAATTGCAAAGAGAAGGGAAACTGCAATTGTTGATGGCAAAATTGCAAAGAAAGAAGAAAATCTAGAAAGTGGAAAGTCAAGGTTCTCGAAACCGAACTTAAGAAGAAGAGGAAGAGGTCAACTAAGAAAATGACCAAGGCCGAGGCACCGGAAGTTCTTGAGAGACTAAAGGAGAAAAAGAGAAAACTCGAAGATTCGGTCAAAGCAAAGGTTGACAAAGTTGTTGAGAAAATAATGGAGCCTTCACCAAAGAAAATCTGCTACCTCGCTTCTTTGAAAGTCAATGAAAGAAACTCAAAACTGAGGAAACCCCCACAAAACCAGTTCTCCCTGAAATAGAGTATGTTGCTGAAGATGTACCCATTAAATAATCAGCGGGGGAAATTCAAGAATTTGTTCCATCACTGCCAGAAGTTGACGCTCACGGGGAACAAACCCTGAGAACTGAATTCGATGATGAAGAAACTGACAGTGGGGAGAGCTGATTGGATTAGAAGTATTGACCATGCTCAACTTAATTGCTAAGTCTAGATCAACTCCAAAAAATCAGTATCTAGACTTGAGTATGAAGAGTCGATCAAAGAATTGGAACCTTCTCAGTCACAAGAAAAAGAAGTTGTTGAAGTTGAATCTGCACCTGCACAAGTCACCACTCTGGATGAACTTGGTAATAAAGAAGAAGTTGAAGAAGAAACTGACGATAATGAAAAAGGAGGAACCAGTTGCTGAACTGGAAACCGAACCTGTCAAAGAACCAGTTGTTGAATTAAATGAGCCTCAGGCAGCTGAATCAAGAAAAGATCCTGAACAGTTTACAGAACCAACAGCAGAAATTCAATCCTTACCAGAAAAAGAAGTTGTTGCTGAGGAGAAACTAGAAACTGAGCAAGTCACCTTAGTCCCAGAAATTGAAGCTGAATCATCTGTCATTCTATTTGTTGCTAAGGGGGAACCCAGCAAAACTGAAGTAGAGAAACCTGAAGCTGAGAGAGTTGAGACTCTAGCTGAATCCAATCCAGAGATTCCTAGAGAAACTGAAGAGGTTGCAGCACAGCTTGGTCGGTCTGTTGATATTGGGAAACTCATTGAAGCTGACTGCAGGAGACCTGATGCTTATAAACATTGGAAGTTTAGCTCAATCCCAAATCAAAGAAATCAACTAGAGGGAATGGAAAACACAGAGCAATGGGTTTTTGACCAATTCAATATCACTCATCTATCTCAACAATTCAGCGGGACTTGACCAAAATGTTGATAAGTCTTTTGTAGACTTGGAATCAATATTCGTAAAGTAGTATGTAGATTAGTGTTTGTGAATGGTGAAATGATCGGGGTCAATCAGGTTATAATATACTTGACCACCATAAACCAATACTAGCAAGAGGACTAGGCCCATCGTAGTATAGCTATAGTGAATCAAGGTCGATCCCATAGGGAACCAATTGTGGATCATCTTATATACAAATAATTAATTAAACATGTCAAGGACATAGAGGTGGTCTACGACCAACATAAGACAAGAAACGTAAAGACACGACTCGACACAACGTAATTAACCTCCCCAATTATAGTCTTTATCGTTTGGACCTAGATAATTTATATAATAAACCGAACTTATTAACTGTCAATCCGTTTGTATCTATCTTAGATTGGCTACGGGAGTCATCCTCTTAAACTTGACTTAGCACCGGTAGGTCACTAGATCACTGTGATATTGTTACGTGACTTCGCCTTTTGGTGCCTCCATCTCATATAACTTACACGCTTACGACTCTAAGGATGCCGATATTGACCGTACACCTCGTCTAGGCAACGTTCCTATGGTTAGGCGTACTTCCTAAACGATTACTCAAGCTCTCGTCCAACTAGCAATTACCAAGTTATAGTCTCATGCTAATCTATGATGTATGTATAATCAGGTGCTAGCAATCCCCAAATATAAACCTACCTAGATAACGCTGAACGTCCGAAGATCAATTCATGAGCCTACCCAAGAGTCTTATATTGGTATTTCCTTTTTACACATTTTAATTAAACTAAGCGAGTAACGTAGCCATAGCCATACCTACTGAGATGATAAATTCTATTAAGTTAACCTAACCATAAAGACATGGCTATCTAATGGATGAACAGGGGGCTCGGTCGACCGAATAGGTGGGCTCGGTCGACCGAGTGAACTCAATCGGTCACCCGAATCAATTTCGTCCCCAGATTACATCCCTGAACGTATCTCTCAGCGTTTTGATGACGGTCAAATTATACCCGTAAAAGTCATCAACGTTGACCTTAAATCGAGATTAATAATATATATTTCATATTAAATCACATGTTTATATTTATTATTTAATGTTAAGTGATTATTAATATGATATTTGGTATTTAGCCGTTTTCATTATTAAAAGCCGATTTATTGTGCGATAAATGTTTATTTTGTAGATCACGACAAATCGAGAGGATTAATGTCATTCAATCAATGGTCTCAAGATAAGGAAGGAAGGAAATCGGAGCATTAAATGAGAGAGTAATCGGATCGACATGCAAACGTGCAGTGGGGAGCAAGGCAAACGAAGAAAACGTGTGAAAATGGGCATTTCTAGGTTCGGTCGACCGAGCCTAATGCTTCGGTCGACCGAGTGAAGATCTTCGGTTGACCGAGCCTCGGGTTTGGGTCGGTTTTCGGCTTTAATCGTGTTTATCTTCTAGAACCACCCTAAGTCGGCAAAAACCTCTATATAAGCAAGCAGCTACGAGAATTGTAATATACACCAACACATCCCTTCATTCTTTTCTTCAATCTTACAATTCATAATACAACTTTGATACAATGTAGAATAATGTGAAGGTTTCCAGCAATTTAAAGGCTGCGATTATGTAAGCCTTTATTTTCTGTTTCTTTTCTTTTAAGTAATTAATCCCTTCCAATTATGTTTTATCGTTTGAGTTAGTTAATTCATAGCTAGGTGATGTAGATCTAGGCTATGACGTTAGGGATGTGGCGAAGCCTTGTCTATGAGGATCCCATAACCTACGTCATATGTTTAACGTCTATTCATGAATCTGCTTGGTTTAATTAATGTGTATCTAAGTAGTTTATATGATCTCTTTACGAGTCACTGTTTAATCTGTTCTGTATGATGAAACGCTGAGAAATATATTCTAGGATGTAATCTGGGATGAAATCGTTTGGGTGACCGAATGGAATCATTCGGTCGACCGAGTGTCTATGCTCGGTCGACCGAGCCCCTATTTGTCTGTTAGTTAGTCCGCCACGTCTTTATGGTAGGTTTAGCTTAGTAGGATTTATTATCTCAGTAGGTATGGCCACGGCTACGTTGCTCATCAGTTTTAATTAGCGTACGATTAGGAAATACCAATATAGGGCTCCTAGGTCGGCTCATGAATGATCTTCCGGGGCTTTCAGCGAGATCTAGGTAGGTTTTGTATTAGGGAATTGACGTCACCTAGTTATACGTAGTTCGTAAACTAGCATGAGACCTAAAAGGTAATTGTTAGTTGGACGAGGGCTTGAGCGATCGTTTAGGAAGTACGCCTAACCATAGGAATGTTGCCTAGATGAGGTGTACGATTAATATCGGCATCCTTAGTGTCGTAAGCGTGCGAGTTATATGAGATGGAAGCCTAAAAAGCGAAGTCACGTAATGTAGCACAGTGATCTAGTAACCTAACCGGTGCTAAGTCAAGTTTAAGAGGATGACTCCCGTAGCCAATCTAAGGTAGATACAAACGGATTGACAGTTAATAAGTTCAGTTTATTATATAAATTATCTAGGTCCAAATGATAAAGACTATAATTGGGGAGGTTAATTACGTTGTGTCGAGTCGTGTCTTTACCTTTCTTGTCTTATGTTGGTCGTAGACCACCTCTATGTCCTTGACATGTTTAATTAATTGTTTGTATATAAGATGATCCACAATTGGTTCCCTGTGGGATCGACCTTGATTCACTATAGCTATACTACGATGGGCCTAGTCCTCTTGCTAGTATTGGTTTATGGTGGTCAAGTATATTATAACCTGATTGACGACGTCATCACGTTTCATCATACACAACATATTAAACAATAATTCGTAAAGCATTCATATAAACTAACATAGATACGCATTAATTAAAGCAAGTAGATTCATGAATAAATACTAAGTGTATGACGTAGGTTATGGGATCCCCATAGACAAGGCTTCGCCACATCCATAACGACATAACCTAGATCTACATCATCTAGCTATGAATTAACTAACTCAAAACAATAAAGCATAATTGGGAGGGATTAATTACTTAAAAGAAAGAAACATAAAATAAAGGCTTACATATTGAAGCCCTTAAATTGCTGGAAACACCCTCAATAAACTACATTGAATCAAGATATGAATAGAGTGATTTTATTGAATGATATTCTAAGGTATATATTACAATTCTCGTAGTCGCTTGCTTATATAGAGGTTTTTGCCGACTTAGGGTGGTTCTAGAAGGTAAACACGACTAAAGCCCTAAACCGCCCCGAAGCTGACACTCGGTCAACCGAAAGATGACACTCGGTCGACCGAGCCTAATGGTTCGGTCGACCGAACCTATATTTTCCATGTTCTACACGTTTTCTTCGTTTGCCTTGCTCCCCACCGCACGTTTGCATGTCGATCCGATTACTCTCTCATTTAATGCTCCGATTTCCTTCCTTCCTTATCTTGAGATAATTGATTGAATGACACTAATCTTCTCGATTTGTAATGATCTCGTAAAATCAACATTAATCGCACAAGAAATCGGATAAAAACGAGTAAATACCAATTTACATAATATAAATCACATAATATTAAATATTAAATATAAACGTGTGATTTAATATAAAATGCGTATTATTAATCTCGATTTAAGGTCAATGTTGATGACTTTTACGGGTATAATTTGACCGTCATCAACTACCCCCACTTAGACTTTGATCGTCCCGAACAAAGCATCAATAAGTCATTCCCCAAGACAACATTTTCTATGGTCAAATCATACTTACACAAGAAACTCAAGTCAACTCATACTAGTCATGCTCATAAGATATCCATTATTCACTACTCGCTATGAATCGTAGTGATGTGTGCATGTGCATTGGTTTTATATAAATGTGGCAGGATTAGAGTTTATGCTAACTTCGCAATCTCAACCTACCAACCTCAGCATTCATACTTCTCAAGCCTTTAAATTTTTGAAGCACTAGAGCAATAAGCAAGAGCGTATCTATAGAGTTTTTGGACTTGGAGACCGAGTACTACTCAAAGCCTCTTAAAGAGTTGAATATTCATATCTTCATATTTTTCAAATACTATAAATCTCAAGGAAGAAAACTTTTTAAAGTATCCCCCTATCTTAGATCAAATATAGCATTGAATATTACCACAAGCGCAGGGCTACTTTGGTAATGTTACTACAAGCCCAGTGTTTTAACGCATTGTCAAACACAGGTACGTCTCAAGCATATTACTCCGCTTTTGTTGACAAGAATATCAGAATACATCAGCAGATAGATATTGACACTAGGTAGGCATAACCAATCATCTATGCAATGTACACAATATTTTCAATTTTTTTTTATAAATTGCGCGGTATAACTCGATTCATAGATTGAGTAATTTGAATAATAAATAACTACTTGCAAAAACGGGCATGAATATCCTTAAATTTACTTAACATAAGTATAAAATGATCACGTACTCATGCAACTTGGTTTATTTCCTATCAATTCTTAGCTAGGAACTCACAATTCTAAGGGTACGAGATAAATAATATGGTATTTATTCATTTTTCAATTTTTCAATTTTTTCTACCGTTTCATTCAAATTTCAATTATAACATAACATAGCTAAGTCTCCTTACTACCCCCCACTTAAACATGGCATTGTCCTCAATGACAAAAATAAATGAGAATTTAAGAAAAAGACTTAGCTCGGAAACGGCTCTCAAGTAATGGAACAATATCGGAGTAAATGTCGGCACGTTGTGGAGAAGCAAGTGAAAACCCGTATAAGCGTACAAACTCCACGAAACCGTTAATAACACCATGTCTATGGAAGTTATAAAATAATGTGGCAGTAATTAGGTATAAATACCGAAAAACAGTTTAAGCCACTTTATTTTATACAACCAAAGACAAGAAAAATACTAATTAGAAAGAAAAATAAACAAGCAACTAAAGATGGTGGTCTTCATCTAAAAACCGGGTGGATAAGACAAAGATCAAAAAGCATAACCCCATGTGGGAAAACACGAGGTGGACTGGCTCACTATGTATTCATTCCAAAGATAAAAGAGAAACTTGGTAAGGTATAACGGATGCAATGCGACCTAGAGGATAACGATAAAATCAAATACTTAGCGCAGACGCTTCTCGCTTGCATTGGATATCAACAGCTTAGGGAGATGTAGCTACTCCTCGAAATTACTAATAACCCAATGTATCACGCAAAAGTCATAACCGTCAGCAACAAGGTCTGATCGGTGTGATAGTTCAGAACAAAACTTATCATCTAGAAATGCCGGAATAGACGGAAAAAAATGTGAAATTTAAAACTTCCGGTAGAAAGATAAGTTGTACTTTGATCGAACCAAAAACCTTTAAAATCTAGCTAGGGTCAGAGCTACACTTACCCCAACTAGGATCATGAAAATCAAAATAATAAAAGATAATCATTAAAGCTGAGCAATATTTCAAATTCCGCAACACAAAGGTATTTTGTAAACAAAATGGAGGTGGAGAGTATGATGGGTTTAGAAAAAGATACACATAAGGATGGGAAGAAAAGATAAATGACGGGTAAGGAATTGTGTTTATGGGTGGGTTGAAAATGGTTAAGGCATTGAGATTGGGTGGGAGAGTGAAACGGATGGAAAGAAAGAGAGGCGATGAAAGAATGGTTAGAAATGTGAACTGTTGGGGCAGATTGGTGAGAGGATCGAAAAGTTTGAAGGGTGAAAAGGTATAAATGAAAGGATAAGGATAGTTGCAGAATGAATTGCGCACCACTTTGAATTTTCACTTGGATCACCATTCTAAAAGATTTTGGAAGTTGACCAAAATTGTTCTTGTTCGCACCAATCATTCTCTGTTACATTTTCAGTAATTCTCAAGCTCTCTTAATGCTTCCATCTTAAGGTGGATTGCTAAATTTCTTTTTCTTTAGCAATTTCTCGACTCTCCTACGGAACTCTATTTCACGTGGCCTATATTGAGTAAAAAAGTTTTGCACATCCTTAGCCCAATGGCCATCGGAACACGGCAAAAAATAAAAAAATAACAAACCTCAACATATGTCACGTTACTTTTATTTGACTCAAAGAAAACAAAACCTATAATCCTAAAAAGAAATCCTAAGGGTTTTAAAGAAGTAGTTCTGAGTTTAAAGTCCTCAGCTCGACGTTCCAAAAAAATTATCCTTGTCAATTATCATTCTTGGATCGCCAGACTTTGACCCTTCGCGCACTATAAGAGGTGGGCTTGTTGCTTTTGCGGATTAATACCCTTCCCTTGGTTGTGAGACCTAGGAAACGACATTTTTCCATACCATTTATCCAAAGCTCTTACCTCGGCTCTCGTTTTAGGAATTAGTGAATTTGGTTAAAATTACGGTTTTGGGCTTGACAATAAGAAACAATGAATCAAAGTACTCCGAATAAGGTCGGTTATGTAGGCAAGCCTACGCCGTCTTATTCGTTGGAACATATGTGACAGTTCAGGCCAATCCGTCAAGATCAAGCCCCGTTTAGCCCGAAGGCTTATCGGCTATGCTAAGTCTTGTGGAACTGCTGTAACGTACATCACACGTGGAGGGGAGTCGATTGAGCCGAGGCTCGGTTAAACTCGCCCGGCCATGGTTAGACCATTTCCGAACCCATGTACTAAGAGTCTCCGATTTCTAAATTGTCACCCAAAGCGTAATCTCGTTTCGTTTAAGGTGGGTTCACCGAGAAGCCATCACCATAAAACTCAACGAAAGCGAGAAGATTGTGTTCTCTCAAAACTCAACGTCTTCTTTAGATTGCGAATGCTTAAACTACACAATTTGTTGCTCCCCTGGCGCAGGTAGAAGCAATCTCATGCATAGGACAAAGAGATTTTAACGAAACTACGAGGAACTCTTTATTCATTGCTTCCTTTCAACGACTACATGTTTCCTTACACCCTCTAGATGAGACATTTGGGCGTAACCTTCCACACTAATAGAATTAATCTTACGGACCACTCCGGGCCAAGATTCATACTAAGGTTCATGTATAGGCTAACTTATGCTCAAAAAACCACAAGGTAGTAAAACATAAGCAAAAAAAAAGGTAGTACCTTGCCTTCAACATTGTACCACGAAGAATTTAAGCCGTAATATATATATATATATATATATATATATATATATATATATATATATATATATATATATATATATATATATATATATATATATATATATATATATATTTTTCGGAGCCATCTTGGTGCTTTAATGGTATTGCTTCCATCGCTTTTCCCATCGTAGAGTAGTAATTCCGCATGTTGCCGGGTTATTTTCTCGCCGCCCTTGAAAAATTATTGATCGGGGTCAATCAGGTTATAATATACTTGACCACCATAAACCAATACTAGCAAGAGGACTAGGCCCATCGTAGTATAGCTATAGTGAATCAAGGTCGATCCCACAGGGAACCAATTGTGGATCATCTTATATACAAATAATTAATTAAACATGTCAAGGACATAGAGGCGGTCTACGACCAACATAAGACAAGAAAAGTAAAGACACGACTCGACACAACGTAATTAACCTCCCCAATTATAGTCTTTATCGTTTGGACCTAGATAATTTATATAATAAACTGAACTTATTAACTGTCAATCCGTTTGTATCTATCTTAGATTGGCTACGGGAGTCATCCTCTTAAACTTGACTTAGCACCGGTAGGTCACTAGATCACTGTGATATTGTTACGTGACTTCGCCTTTTGGTGCCTCCATCTCATATAACTCACACGCTTACGACTCTAAGGATGCCGAGGCAACATTCCTATGGTTAGGCGTACTTCCTAAACGATTACTCAAGCTCTCGTCCAACTAGCAATTACCAAGTTATAGTCTCATGCTAATCTACGATGTATGTATATTCAGGTGCTAGCAATCCCCAAATATAAACCTACCTAGATAACGCTGAACGTCCGAAGATCAATTCATGAGCCTACCCAAGAGTCTTATATTGGTATTTCCTTTTTACACATTTTAATTAAACTAAGCGAGTAACGTAGCCATAGCCATACCTACTGAGATGATAAATTCTATTAAGTTAACCTAACCATAAAGACATGGCTATCTAACGGATGAACAGGGGGCTCGGTCGACCGAATAGGTGGGCTCGGTCGACCGAGTGAACTCATTCGGTCACCCGAATCAATTTCGTCCCCAGATTACATCCCTGAACGTATCTCTCAGCGTTTCATCATACACAACATATTAAACAGTAATTCGTAAAGCATTCATATAAACTAACATAGATACGCATTAATTAAAGCAAGTAGATTCATGAATAAATACTAAGTGTATGACGTAGGTTATGGGATCCCCATAGACAAGGCTTCGCCACATCCATAACGACATAACCTAGATCTACATCATCGAGCTATGAATTAACTAACTCAAAACAATAAAGCATAATTGGGAGGGATTAATTACTTAAAAGAAAGAAACAGAAAATAATGGCTTACATATTGAAGCCCTTAAATTGCTGGAAACACCCTCAATAAACTACATTGAATCAAGATATGAATAGAGTGATTTTATTGAATGATATTCTAAGGTATATATTACAATTCTCGTAGCTGCTTCCTTATATAGAGGTTTTTGCCGACTTAGGGTGGTTCTAGAAGGTAAACACGACTAAAGCCCTAAACCGCCCCGAAGCTGACACTCGGTCAACCGAAAGATGACACTCGGTCGACCGAGCCTAATGGTTCGGTCGACCGAACCTATATTTTCCATGTTCTACACGTTTTCTTCGTTTGCCTTGCTCCCCACTGCACGTTTGCATGTCGATCCGATTACTCTCTCATTTAATGCTCCGATTTCCTTCCTTCCTTATCTTAAGATAATTGATTGAATGAGACTAATCTTCTCGATTTCTAATGATCTGTAAAATCAACATTAAATCGGATAAAAACGAGTAAATACAAATTTACATAATATAAATCACATAACATTAAATATTAAATATAAACATGTGATTTAATATAAAATGCGTATTATTAATCTCGATTTAAGGTCAATGTTGATGACTTTTACGGGTATAATTTGACCGTCATCATGAAACTGAACTAGTTGGAAACAACATGGGTGTGTTATGTGAAGTCAGAGTCTAACATGCCATCGGGATTCATTCTTAAGGTTTTGATTCGCTCAAATTCTCGAGAATCGATCATTGGCAATCCCATCTATTCACCTAGTTAAGATATTCATGCATTTATGCACCATTCAACGATGTAGTATACCCTACCTCTCAAGAATGATTATCTAAACCTGCAGATGAATACGAAATAGGATGTTTAGTGAATCCTCCAGTCTTTTCGGGAGAATGAAGAATAATATGCTAGTATATTCAGGTGCAAACTAGAATATAAGTGATAACACTGATTCTGGCTTTAGGTCAGATTAAGGATCATCGTTAAGTCGATTTCGTCCTCAGTGTTGAATCAAAGGCATATTGAAATCGTACCACCGGATTAGATGGAAAGGCGATGTTTCGATCCCAAGGATTGACTCAACCCGCCAACCTACCTAATCAGTGTACCAAGTCACATGGTATTCGGAATCTAAGTACGCGCCGGGTCACTGACCTACCCTGCGGCAGCACACTCCGGTTGTGCTTGGAAGGATGAATTACAAAGATGCGCTTGGAGGGTACAGATTTGAGGGATACGTCTCACTTGTTTTGAGCAAGTGGGAGAATATTGTAGATATAGATATAAAGGGTGTGCTCTAAAACAATTAATCCACTTGCCTTTCGTGCAAGTGGGAGATTGTTAGGTGTAGTGCCCGGAAGACAATTATATAATTGTTTTAGGACAGAATTAATAACTCATCTTATTATATGCATGTATGTTTATAATTAAGACACTACTGAAAACCCTAAGTACCTCGTTTATGTAATCACATAACTCAGTGTATGGCTATACACAAGAGGATTGAGTTGGTGAGATGTACTTAAAATTAACTTAGTCCGTAGTGTTGATTAATCTGAGGACGGGTCTCATGATTAAAATGCTAATAATGCACCCAGAACACTTTGCGGTGTGACAGTCTTATCCGGACTGTCGGTAATAGGGTACCTAGTGGGGCATTTATATATGATGATAATCATATAGGGATGGACCGATTTGATTTGAGTTCTCGATATAATTTCATGATTGAGAAGTCTTATCGAATCACAAGATGATCGTATATGGATTAATCTCAATCCTGAGGTGATCACAGACAACTTCTTAGACTAGGGTAGAGTTTGATGTGTTAGTAAGGATCACTTCGTAGTATGTGGTACAACACTTCTCGTTGGCTATATTCTGGAATGAGTGAGTAGTCTGTGCTATCGCAGATATGGAATCCATTCCTTCCCTCGGGAAGTAGACAGACAGTTCCCTTATTTGTTAGCCCTAAGAAAATGATCGATCCCAGGAGTTCATGTTAGACTAATTAGCTACTAGTCTGGTATGTGAACTAATTGATCACTAGGGGGTTAATGGTAAATAAGGATAATATGTTTCGAGAAGGGTTTACGGAAATATCCCGACTCGAAATGAACACTCTATGGAAGAATTATCCGTATGTAATGATTATGTCAGTGGACGCTTATCAACTCATGGTTGAGTGTAAGTTATCTATATTCGGCAGAGTTCAGTTTCGGGTTTATGGTGGTGTAATCCCGGAATTAATAGATTGAATATTATTGTTCGATCTGATGGATAATATTATTTAATTTATTGTAGCTACTGAATATGGGTCGATGGTCCTCAATTATAATTAATAGATTGAAATTTATTTAATTTCTCGTCATTTAACCTCAATTATAATTAAATAGTTCGATTGGACTATTTAATTGATATGTGGATTAATTGTTTAGTTGGACTAGATAATTAAATACATGAAAAAGAATATTTTCGTGGACTCGGCCCAAATAAATAAAAAATGTGCATGACCTAATTAATTAGGGTTTGGGGCGCATATTATGTTATTATTTGTTGGGAAAATAGTTTTCTTAATAAATAATAAGAAATGTGATTAGATAATTTATGTGTTAAATAATTTAAGGAAAAGAAAATCTTTTGTATATCCTTATTAATTTGGGAATATTCTAGATTTATGTTTTTAAGGAAAAGGATTAATATGATTGATTTTGTATTAATTAATTAATCCTTGGAGGACAAGGATTACCCTCCTATATAAAGAGAGTTCTCACAAGCCTAAAACACAACACAAAAGTCGAAATTTTGGGAAGTATTATGGCTTAGAGATTTCGGCCATTATACTAAGGGTTCGAGTTTTAGAAAAAATTTGGGTTTTTCTAAGGTAGCATATCGAGGAGGTCAAGCGGCTTGAATCACCATCCATTTGGTGTTGCTTGGAGATACACGTCGGAAGACGGTCGCTTCTCAATTCTTGGATCTTGGATCTCGGATTGTTCTAGACGTTTATTCATAATAAACTGGTAGGCAATCTAAACCTCCTTGTAGGTTTAGATCTATTTATTTATGTATTTTGGTTGTTAGATCTAGATCTTGTATTTTCTCGTCGCGTAATCGGGTGGATCTTGATAGATCCGGCGATATTACATCCTACAAGCCGGGGGAGGCCTCCAAGGAGTCTAATGTCGCAAGAAGAAGATTGCCGAGTTGAGGTAAACTCGAGGGAAGCTCGGGGCGCCGTCGAGCTCGAGACAAGGAGAAAAAGGCTTTCCACGATCATCTTTTGGTCAAATAGGTGGAGTTGAAGTCAAGGCGGCTACTCGCCTTAAGGATACATAGATGAAATCTGTGCAAGCTCAAATCCTAGCTCAAGAGGGTGAGCTAAAGTCCTTAGCGAGTGAACTTGCTGAGGAAAAGAAGGCAAAAGTGCAGGAGGTTAGGGACCACCAGGCAAGGGTGGCCAGTTTGGAAGCCACAATCTCGGCTCGGTGTGCCGGGGCCATTCAAGAATACAAGGCTTCGGTGAAATTTGCCAAGGCCTTGAAGGTGTTGTTGATCCATGTCCTCAACCATGGGTATACCCATGGAGTGGAAGAGGCGAGGATCCAATATCCTTCCCTTGTGCGGGAGGACCTTCCTAAGAAGGTTTATTATAAGCAGGGAATGAGTGCGGTCTACACCGAGCGTGTCCAGGATTTTAAGGTCGGGCTGGACATCGTATCCAAGTATGTTGTCCAGCTGACTACTACTTCTTGTTCGGCTCCTTCATCAGAGCCTCAAAAGCGTCCTACTCCAGACTCTTAAAGTTTTTAGGCGTTTGTTTGTTTTTGATTTGAAAAGTTTGTACTATGATTTTATTAAATAAGTTATTTTGTTTTGTATTTATTTTTGTTATATTGTTGGAGGAGTATGCCCCTCAGTATGCCATTTATTAGTCTTAACTTTTGGATGGTATACTTGTTTAGACTGTGTGTGATTGTTATTGTTGGAGAGGGGTATGTCCCCCAGTATTTTATGCACTACGTATAACGCCGAGCTCAGTACTTGGGTTAAATTGTATCAGCGTTTAATAGAATTATTCAAGGGGCGCGCTGCCCAATATGCAACTCTGAGTTTTCAAAGTGCACACTTATGATTGTATATAGGGCCGAGCTCTATTCATGAGCTCGGATAACTATGCGCTAGGTACTGAAATTTCACAAGTCAAGTTAGCTTTAGTTCTGTGTTAGCGTACAACGAGCAGGAGTATGTCTGACCGTATTTAATATAAACTGAGTTAGTCTTAAACGAATAACATCATGGTGAGGGGGACAATATTGGCCTAACTTATCCCTGGCAACGGCACCAGGGGGCAAGAGCTGGCCTAACTTATCACATGAAGTTTTAAGGGAGAGCAAGGCCATGCTAGTGCTGACTTCTCGTTTAAAAGCACGGCGAGTAGGGCCAAGCTAATGCTGACTTCTCGCGTTAAAGTATTGGACGAGCAGGGCTAGGCTGTGCTGACTTCTCATTTTAAAGAACGGCGAGCAGGGGTGGGCTAATGCTACCACTCGCGTGAAAAAGTTGTACATGTGTTTGTCCTGTAAAATCAATAAAAACCATGAAAAATTGAGAACAAAATGATAGTAAATTAACATACCGTTTGCTTATAGGTGTAATCTGTCGGTGCCGAACTGAAGTAGGTCTTATAAAAGGCTCGCTCGCAGGCGAGTTCCAAATATGATGCCGAATGAAATTCGGACTTATACAAGGCTCACCCGAAGGCGAGTTCCAAGTATGATGCCGACCTAAAGCCGGACTTACAAAAGGCTCACCCGAAGGCGAGTTCCAAATATGACGCCGAACTAAATCGGCCTTATAGATGGCTCGGCCGAATGTGAGTTCCAAATATGATGCCGACCTGAAGCCGGACTTACAGAAGGCTCGCCCGAAGGTGAGTTCCAAATATGATGCCGAACTAAATCAGACTTGTAAAAGGCTCGCCCGAAGGTGAGTTTCAAATATGATGCCGGACTTATAGAAGGCTCGCCCGAAGGCGAGTTCCAAATATGATGCCGAACTAAATCGGACATACAGAAGGCTCGCCCGAAGGTGAGTTCCAGATATGATGCCGAACTAAATTGGACTTATAGAAGGCTCGCCCGAAGGCGTGTTCAAAATATGATGCCAACCTGAAGACGGACTTACAGAAGGCTCGCCCGGAGGCGTGTTCCAAGAATAAGATAGTTTGATCATTTAAGTTGTAGAAATAAAAACCGAATGAGAGCTTGTATCTTGGGAGCTCAGATCTGGAGAGCTGGGGGAGCTCGGCTTGGATCACGGAGAATAAGGAATAAAACTCACAGCTTATTTTGGTGTTACTGCAGCAACATTCAGGCGACGATCGGGAATCGAAACGAACTCCGATCAACATGAAATTTGGAGAGCTTGTTCATCCCTCCTTCGTCTTCACCTGCTAAATAGCATGTTGTACATATATATGTGTTTTTTATTGAGGAAACTATATAGAGACATAATATTTGTATAATTTCGTGTGATAATAATCATTGACATATATTAATATATGAATCAAGTACATATTGAGATGGATATGTACATATATCTTCATAGAATACCCCAACTTGCGGTATAATATATAAAATTGGATTTTCCAAAACAAGTACTAGAATATGCAATAAACACTCTAATTTAGATGTAAAATAAACTAGTGATCATAAACAATATACTTTTATTGAAACAAAAGGCAACTTTGGCCATAGGCATACGAATATTTGCAGAGACATGGAGCAACTCGATAAACACAATCTTAACAAAGGTTTCGAGACTCATATTTAGAGCATATGGTATAGTTTATCAAGCATGTATATAAAAAATTTTTGCACATGAATTCAGAGAGGAATGGATCTAATCTCGCAGATAGAAGAATCAGCTATTAAGCACTCGATTTGAAAGCTCTAACCATATGAACTTTCAGATTTTCATTCAGCTCAACCATTCATAAGCATCAGTTATTTAGGTGTCAAATTTCGGATTAAATTAAAGTCAAATAAAGTACTGAACTTGCAAAAGATGAAGAAAGCTTCCATGATTTAGCCGATTCACAGGCTGAGTATTTTGATTCATGTTGGTAAAACTGGGGGAGCTAGGCTTGGATCATGGAGAGTTGGGGGAGCTCGGCTCGGATTTTCCCAGTCTTCGTCATCTTCATCCTCTTCTACCCGGAGGGCATTGAGAACAGCTTCTTTTTTTGTATCATCCAAAGACGTGAGTTGATCTACCAACTCCTGGTGGGTTGTATCAAGAGAGACTGGCTCATGCTGCTGGTTCTGGTTGTTGGCATCCGATTTAGTTGCATTGTTGGCCTTGTTGCCGTTGGCGGCTTGTTGTCGTGTGGTTGACTCTTAGAGCTTCTCTTGAGATTATCAAATCAGAACACCCTCCTTCTAGCACCAATTGACCATCCAAAATCATCAGAGTAAACTTCCAGGGTTCTTTCTCTTGATGATAACCCAAGGATGCTCCTTCGATCCAAAAAATAGTAAAAGAGGGGGTGTTTTGGGATGATTTAGACTGCACTTGAGATGTTGTTTCTCAAGCTGCCTACGTATCCAATGCTGTGATTGGAATCAAGTCTTCGTATTTCCTTAGGGATGGTTTATATAGAGGAGTGTTATGCCCAAAGGCGGAGTGGGCCTTATCCTTGTTAGGCTTGGACTGCGTGTTCCCTAAAGAAAAGATAACTAAGATTTAATCTCCTTAATTGTTGGAGATAATTATGTGTATATTTGAATGTCAGGATTATAGTAGTATATGAGGGATTCTTCCCATATTTATTTGATTATCAAACACGTGGGAAATACGAGTGAGGATGGACTCTGGACGACTTAGATGGCCCTAGCTGAACTGGCTGAAACCTTATGTTTTTGGGCCAACCTACGATGGTCGGGGAAAATAGCCGAGCTTGGATTAGCTCGGATTCTTGCATGCATAAGAGGTTTGGTCCGAGAGGGACTTGACCCGACCTATATGATCGGGCAGGGGCCGGTTTGACCACAAGTACATGCCGACCTAGAGGGGTCGGAGGATGGTGACCGAGCTCATGCAACTCGTGTACTAGGATTTCTGGCCCTTCATGAAGGCTTTTCTCTATCTTTATTTATTATTGTGCTGATGTGTAGGTGACACGTGAGTAAGGTCAGTTTCTGGCATCGTCATCAACCAAAAAGAGATAAATGTTATTGAGGAAATAATAGCAGATATATTTGGCTTTGATAGATCTTCCTAAACATCTATTATTAAATTGAGCAAAGAACGAGAGAGAAAAGATATGTAAAGAAATTGCAAGAGAACCCAAATTTCGAAGTATCCTTGTCAAGGAAGGTTGGACTCCTCAAACCGAATTTGGTTACTTGACCCAAATGCTAGCCAAATGTGTTATTAGAAATGCTTTGGAAAAGTTCAAGCCTATTATGTGGCACTAAGATAGATCTACTCTACGTGCTCGGTTCGAAGAGAACTTCAATTGGAAAAGATACATCTTCAATTAGATGGTTGGCCTATTCACTTCGAATAACCCAAGAAGAAAACGATGTCAAGAAAGGCGATTCTATCACACAAAGACTCTTGCTTTGTTGGTTCGTAGAATTCTTAATCATTTAAAAATTCGCGAAGTAGAAATGACTGCAATAGTGGATGGAAAGATTGTAGTTGAAGATGTGAAGAAAGTGTTAGTTAAGCGAAAGTTTACACAACATAAGCTGAACCAAAGAAGAAGAAGAAGAAGAAAACAACCAAAAAAATTCTTACATCGAGAAGCTCGAATGACATTGAAAAACTAAAGGATAGAAGAAGAAAGATGGAAGAAATTGTTGAAACCAAAACTGCCGAATCATTGAAAATAGGAAGGAAACCTCAAATAGAAAAATAAATACTTTCGGTCAATGAAAGTCGATCGATAAGAAAGCCAAAACTGGTGAAGAAACTCATACCAAACCACAAGAAACTGATATGCCGAATGAATCAGTTATGGAAGTACATGTATCAGTCCCGAAGACACTTAAATGTGACGTTCAGGGGGAACCAGTTCTGGAAACTGAAATTTATAAAGAAGATGTTGAAAGTGAAGATGACCTGATTACACTAGATATTGCAGGAATTCTTAGTCTTATAACAAAAGCAAAATCTACTCCACACAAGTCAGCATCCAAAGTAGCTTATGAAAAGTCAATCAAGGAAGCTGAACCTTCTTAGTCAAAAAAGAAAGAAAAAACTGAGAATTATATTCAGCAGGAAGTGGTCAGTCTTGTTGTAGACGTTGATGTGAATCAAGAAAAATTATCTACAGAAGAAGCCACACAGAAAATTGAAGAAAGACATGTTGATGAACCCGTGTAGAAGTTGATCAAGAAGTTCAAATCCGAAAAAGTTGTCAACCCATTGTTGCTATCAATGAACCATCCTCTTAGATTGAAGCTCCTAGCACAACCGAAGTTGCTTCCACATCTAAGAATCTCATCACACAACCGAAATTGACCCCACCAACATTGCTCAAAAAATGGCAAATTTGATCGCATAAGGCTAGATGCCTATCACTACTAGAAAACGAGGAACCATTAGTGTTTGGTCCGTATGATATCACCCATCTTGCACAATTATTTGTGCCACCGAGTTTCTAAGCAATGGTTACTCAGCAATCAGAAGCAGACATTGGATGAAATTGACGGGAAGTGCTCCTTCAAGCATAACCAAAAAGAAAGATGATGACAGTGATGATGATAATTCACATGGAGATCCAAACTTGCAAAAAGGGATTCTTGCATCTATATAGACAGGGAAGTCAATTGAAGCTGCTGATAAAGAAGATAAAGAAGAGAAATTAGCAAGTAAAGTCAGTTCTGAAGAAACTGATGAATCTATTGCGACGGACTCAGAAACTTTGTTTGAATCAAAAACCCAAAAGGAACCAGAACTAAAAGGTTATGAATCACCTACAGATGGAGAAGTTATGAACATAGCCAAGGATGCGGTTGACCAAGCTGGAGAACTGGAGAATGAAGAAGCTGTTGATGAATTTGATGTAAAATTATCACTAGTGAATATTGTTGAAATATCATCTCTAGATGAAGTAATGAAACAATTAGCAATGCACAGAAAGTCAAAAGAATATAGAAATCAACTAAAGAGGATTGTCTCTACTTCACCTAAAGGATAATTGAGTGAGAAACTCAAAACAAAAAGAAGTTTCAAAAATTGACATTATTGGAAATAAGTCAATAATTGAAACTGCAAAGAATTCTGAAGCTGGAACACACAAGTTTGAAGAAACTCCAACTATTAACAAAGATGTGCCTACACAAGTTGAGTTGATAAAGTAAAACTTTAATGAAATTCAAAATTCAAAAGGAAGATTTGAGCATTTTTTATGAAGTCCTAAACTCAATTAAAGAAAACAAGGAAGAAAGAAAGTAATTAATCAAAGAAGTGCATGACATCAAGAACAATTGTCATGATTCTTTGATAGAAATAAGGAAAACCACTATTGAGTCTAAAGCAAGGAAAACTGAGAATCAGTATCTACTAGAACACTCTACCAATGATGTTCTCAATAGATTACTTCTAGTATAAAACACTCTGAATGACTCAGTAGTAGCCTAGACAATTTTGGCATCGAATCAACAACATGTAAACTCATTCATTCAATGTTTCATTCAGAAGGATGATGCCAATAATAAGGGAAATATGGATATCCTTAAAGTCAATGTTGAAGATATGACAGGAGTTCCTGGGGCAAAGATGAAATTCTCACTGAACATAAGAAAGCCAGAGCTGACATTTATGATGAAGAAATGAAGCTGATAGTCAAATTTTCATAACCAACTAAGAAAAGACTTGCGTTTGGACTCACACCTATATAACATCTTCAATAGTCTACCAGTTAAGGAAAATTAAACCAGAGAACAAGCCTTGTACAATTTTCTTATGATGAAGAAGGTTACTGTTAATTACTGGAAAAAGTTGAATAAATGGGAAAAAGATGGATCGTTGAAAGATGTTGAATGAAGTACAAGTGAAGTTAACTTAACATCTGGAAGAGAAGTACTGGACAAATTGACAATTGATGAAGTACTAAGGAAGAGCATGCTGAGATTTTCTATCTGGTTTAGAAGGAAATAATTTGGAAGATACAACACGGTCACTTCATGGCAGATCTGGGCTAACATCAACAACATGGAATTTGATACCGTGTACAATTCAACGAAAGAGGCTGCTGGAGAATTTACAAAAAGATGTTGATTATGGAAAAAGAAAAAGCTTAAAACGGGATAGAAATTGAGAAGAAGACTTAGTTCTCTTATTTTTTAATTAATCCATGTTGTAATCTATTACAATAGTTATTCAGGCAATCATCAATAAACAAAGTATCAATTTTCTCAGTTTTGTTTACTTGACTTTTGTTATTTATTCTATCTTTTTGCATTTCTTTTAATGAGGGTGTTGGAAATAAAATAAATGTTTTGATGATGATTCATCACTTATTTAATTATTCTTTTAAACCCTATTGATAGAGTGTCATAACTAGCTGTTATAGTACAATGCAAAAAGATGTCTAAAACTTAATGTATAAGATTTATTAGAGTCTAATTTTTACATATGTTAATCAGACAGACACTGTAATAGATTAGGTTGTAAACTGAGAAACTGACTTTTGAAGATCAACTGAGTTTACAAATACAACTAGACAATAAACTAAGAAGTACTCAAGACTGAAGAAGGTATGTTAAATGAGGGATCAGACTCAGTTGACTTATCTAGAAGTTGAAGGCGGAGAGGACAAACTCAGTTTTGAAGAAATGAGGGTCCAAATTCGGTTATTGAAGATAAAAGAACTAAGGGTTCAAACTCAGTTTATGAAGGCAAAAGCCAAGACTTTGTAGATCTTCAATGAAGTTTTGTTACATAAGGACATTGTAACTCAGTTAATGAATTAATTTGGTGTACTCTGATCCAGACACTAAAAGATCTGATGAAGTTAGAGTACTCGGTTTTTGAAGAAGAGTACAAAACTGAGTTAATGCTCTATATCAGTTGTAAGCTGAAAAACTGACCTATTTAGTTTTAAATAAGTCAGTCAGCAAATCAGTTTTACATACAGAATCAGAACGTTGGAAATAAATCATTCCAATTGGTTGAATGACTAATATATAAGAACGGTCACTGACACATCTTACATATATATCTGTTGATAGATATAAGGTTTCAAATTCAAACGTTTGAAAGTCCCCTATAAGTAGATCACCTTTACTTCAAGATGAACTGTGGAATTCTAACGATCTAATTATTAAGAAATATTCAAGTAAGGGAGAAAGGAAATTAAAGAATTTCTACTATAATCATAAATTGCAAGATCAAGATCAAAATGCTTTTAAGTGTTCCTGAAGGACTCAAGAAATTATCAAGCTACAACACTTGAAGAAAACAAAGCTCATTGTCCATATCATACACATCAAGAAGAAGAAGCTCACACATTGAATCACATCTTTGATTCAAGTCTCAACTTTGTTCATACAAAGGTTAAGACTGTGAAACAACAAGACAGTGTGAACGACAGTTGAGTTGCAGTCAGGAAGACTTTGATTGTGGTGGAGCTGGAGAAGAGGCAATTTTACCCTCTAAGGACTAGTGAAGCGGTTACAGAACAACAATCCAACATGTTCTTTAATTGTGTAGATAATGAAGCTATAGGGATTAGCCAAGGACTATCGTTTAGGACTTTTGTAACCGATCTACCTCAAAGAGTTCTTGTGAAATTTTCCTCCAACACGATATGGGAAGAGAGGACTGACGGGATTACACCACCTGGAGCCTCTATATGTTTTGTGTTATTTATTTTATGCATTTACTTACAACATTTACGATTGTAATTGTTTATTTTATTATTCCATAATCCATCAAAGCACAAACTCGGCAAACATTAGTAATTGAATAAACACAAGATATTTCGAGACAAACTAATAACCGATCGTTTTTACACAAAAGGCTTTAAATATATCCGATGCCGCTTAACTCGGTATGAGAAAAAGTCATTTTGACTTAGACTCAGCTTTGTTAGCTTAACTCCGTACATGTTTTCAAAGGGACCAATTGTTTTGAATTTAAAGTACAAAGTTTTTGTCACAAGTTTATTCAACCCCCCTATAAACTTGTGCTTAGCCTTTTCACTGGGACCAACAATTGGTATCGGAGTGGAGTTTCTATTCTACAGAAGATCCCTCACTAATTTTTATCAAGTTGTCGGCTTAAAGTAACTGGCACTCCTCGATACCAATCCAACAATTGTTATCAGAGCAGTGTGCTTCAACATTTGAGAGATCTACTGGTTAAGGAATAATGCATCCAAAATATCTATTTATTTGTCTATTTTAAAATAATTTCAAATCTGCATCATGGACTCACAAAATCACCATAGAAGTGAGATTTGATGGATACAAGAACAAATTGCAGGCATTTGTTGCTGATACTCAAGAGAAACTAGTTGAAGCATTCATTGAAGATCAAGTAAGTACCATTAATCTTTGAACCATACTATTTGGAACTAATTGCAGGCATTTGTTGCTGATAATGAGATTGCTTAATCTGGAATTGAAGATTCATTAGAAGACACTGAGATATTACCATTAATCTTCGGAGCAGAAAATCAAGCTGAAGGTAATGAAGAAATCATACTATTTGGAACTAATCAAACTGATCACGTTGATGAACCAAGCAAAGGAAAACATGCAATAGGATGTGACAAAGCCAGAAATGGAAACGCACAGATTAAATGTCATGAGGTAAGTGCTTCAACATTCAACTGTTACAATGCCATAGGCAATCATAGAAATTCAGATTTCAATAAAACCTTGGACATACTCATGAAGGAATTAGAGGAAATTCAAAAGCATTATGAGAATTCCAAAAAGGGAAAAGAATTATTGAAAGTTGAAGTTCTAAGATTGAATGGTGAGATCAATCTTATCAAGTCTAAAAGTAGAACTCAAGACATTAGCTCCACTGATGATATAGTAAAAGTAATAAATATCAATGAAACTTCAGTTGAACCTGCTTCTAAAGTTCACTTCAAACTAGGAAAGCCATATGCTGCTGAACATTGTTAAGGTTTGATAATCATATGAATTCTAAGGCATGACCTAGTTCAGCTGCACCTAACTTTGTGGCTGCACAAAAGTCTAGAGCTCAGAAAGCTGCTGAAACTATTAGAACTGATTAAAACTCAGCAAAGCTTCATTTCAAAACTGACAAAACTGTAAGATCAGTTGGTGGCACTCAACAACCTAACAGATCCTATAGAAAAACTCAGAAGGCTAAAAATGGCAGAACTGATCAAGAATCAGTAAACAAACCATTCAAGTCTTATATACCAAAGAATGATTCTCATTATAGGGATACTAGATTTAAGGGGAAAGGAAGATTTTGTCCTACTAATGAAGACTGAATGTTCTTACAACCACTGCTAGACCAACTCAGTTTCACAAATATCATAAGGATAAGACTATTAAAACAAGACAACAGAATTATGTGAAGACAGATAGATCAAAAAGAAATTGTAGTAAGTCAAAACGTCAAGAAAAGTATATGAGAAAAATGAACTCAATCAAGATGAAACCATCTTCACATGGTTTAAGAGTTAATCCAAAGACTAACTAGAAAGGACCCAAACATGTATAGGTACCAAAGAAATATTAACTTGTTTTGCAGGAGGACAAATGGTTTTAGAGGAAGTACCCCAAGGATAGACTGAAATACAAGATTCAAACTAAGGATCGACTCAAGGGTGGATAAGCTCAAAACTTGAAATCAATAGCCGGAGATACATTGTATCAAACATATTTACTGATACAAGCTATGGATGTCACAAAAGTTGCAACCTACTTTAATCTCAACCATCCATCTCCACTAAGATACCATCTTTTCCGTATCTCAAAACGGGACGTGATTGATGACAAGACATTTAACCTATTCAAATTCATAACTGTTCATCTACCTTCGATCTATAAATTCAATTTCTTTTTCTCACAATATCATTATGATATTCAGTTTACTCACTCCCTCATTTAAAGAATTTACTTCATCTTCAATTCTTCAAAGTGTAATCACATTAGAAATTATGTCTAAAGCAATAGTGAACCTGGAATGATCATCTCAATTGATCAATTTGTTAAGAAGTATGGAAATTCAGACTTAGACAAACATATTGCAGAGAAAATTAGAAAGATTAAAGGTCATGAAGAAGTGTTCAACATAGCTCTGGATAGTGTATACTTGGAAAGCATAGGAGATTTCTATGAAAATGGAGCAATTACCAATGAAGAAGAAGTTGTTTACACTTACATTACCACAGCGAATGAAAAAGAAATTAAGGTTACTGAAAACCTTTAAGCATACATCTTCGGGTTCGAAAAATCTCGATATTCATCTGTTATCAAATTGGATAATGCGAAGAGAGAGAAGTTGTGGAAGGAAATTGCATTCAACACAAAAATAGAAGTGACCTTGACAGGAAAACATGGATTTCTAAAACCAGAATTTGGCTATCTAACTCAGATTCTAGCCAAGTGTGTGATTGGAAGCGATGGGAACTTTAGTAATCTATTTGGCACCAAGTTAGATTTATTGTATGTGATTTTGTTTGAAGAAAAATTCCACCGGAAGAGATACATTCTTGATCAATTGGCGGGACAACTCATATCTGAAAAACCAAGAAGAAAACTAATGTGAAGAAACAAAGATTCTATCATAAAAAGACTCTTGCCTTGCTAGTTCAAAGAATTCTCGATCATTTTGGAGTTGCCAAAAGAGAATAAACTGCAATAGTGGATGGAAAGGTTGTTGTCAAAGCTGAGAAGACCAAGTCAGTTAAGAGGAAAGATGACACATCACATGTTGAACTAAAGAAGAAGAAGAAAAAAACCTCCAAGAATGTTCTCGCAACTGAAGAAGCCTTGTAAACATTGAGAAACTAAAAGATAGAAGAAGAAGTCTGGATGAAATTGCAGAAACTAGGACCTCTGATTCTACTGAGAAAAGAAAGGAAGCCTCACCAGTAAAATCATTCCTTTTTAAACACTGAAAGCCGATCAGAAAAGAAGGAAAAAATCAATGAATAAACCCCCACAAAACCACAACAAGTTATTGTCACAAAGGATTCCGTTACAGACAACAAGAAACTATTCCAGAAGTACCTAAAGCTGACACACTGGGGGAACCAGTTCCAGAAACGGAATTAGTTAGAGAAGCTACTGAAAGCGAGGATGATGAAATTACACATGAGATTGCGGATATACTCAGTCTGATAGATAAATCAAAGTCTACCCCTCAAAAATCTGCATCCAAAGTTCCCTACGAAGAATAAACCAAGGAAGTTGAGGCATCTCAGTCTGAGACCAAAGAAAAAACTACGAAGTATGTTTAACAACAATTCATAACACTGAATGACCTTGTTGAAGAGGTAAATCAAGAGAAATGAGTTGCAGAATGATGCGTATACGGTTCCAGGAAACGACTCAAGGGATCAATGGTGAGCTATGAATCCTAAACCTAGAGTCTCCGACCTAGGCTAAGGCCAAGAATAGACAACGCGTGCTCAAAACGCTGATTCGTTCTTGAAGGATGTAATCTCTACGACAAAGAGACTACTCACTCGCAAGTGATTTTGTTTTAATCAGTCACAGATTAAAACGGCAAGAAGAGAAAGTTCTCAACTCAATAATATGATTAAACTTCAAAATTATGTGTCCTTATTATGATAACAACTTGCCTATATATAGGCTACCAATAAAAGACTAGTTTTCCTCCTTGGCAATGTGGGAGTAATAAACTAGTAGAATAAAAATCTAAATAAAATAAACTAACCCTAGGCGCCACTTATAGGGGCTTTCTAAGCATTCTTGTGTCATCTAGCCCACAAGGTAATTATTAAATAAAATCCAACACCAAAATAATAAAACAAGCCCAAAACAACCTAATAGATGGCGCCACAAATCTTGCAATCTAACCAAGCCCATCTTCGTTGTCTTCAAGCCCAATTGCATAAATGATGCATTTTATGGGCTGTTCTTCCTCCGACTTGGGCTGCTCTTGCTCCAAATAAATGTCTAGGATCGATTATTCAAAGCCTCTCGCATCCTTTTCTTTTGGAGCCTCGTCATAGGCCCATCTCGAATTACCAGATGATCTATCAGCTGCATCGGGGCCAAAGGGTCGGGAACCTCATTCGTGATCGTATCATTCCCTCCCGGTTGCGAAGGATCTGTCCTCAGATCGTAAGGATTGTCAAAGGGCATCAAATCCGCCACATTAATCGAATTCGAGACGCCCCAATCTTCGGGAATAGCAATCTTGTAGACGTTGTTGTTGATCCGCTCCAGCACTTCAAAAGGTCCATCACCACGAGGATGTCACTTGGTTTTCCGCTGCTTGGGAAAACGGTTCTTTGCGATAATGCAGCCAAACCCAATCGCCGGGTTCAAAAATAACTTCCTTGCGGCCCTTATTCGCTTGCTTCATGTACCGAGCCGTTGCGTTTTCTACATTCTTCCGAGCCTATGCATGCAACTCTTTCACCAACTCAGCCTTTGCGTCACCATCCAAACTGACTTGCATACCTGCGGGCAAAGGGGCTAATGAGAAATGGGTTTCAGGATTGAACCCATATACAATTTCAAAAGGTGTAAAACGAGTCGCAGAATGTGTACAACGATTATAAGCGAACTCCACAAAGGGTAAGCAAGTCTCCCAATTTCGCAAATTCTTTTGAACAACGATACGAAGCAATTGACCCAAAACACGATTAACTACTTCGGTTTGGCCGTCCGTTTGGGGGTGATACGCGAGAAGAATATAATAATTGAGTACCCAAACGCTGCCATAAAACTCTCCAAAAATGACTTATAAACTTCACATCACGATCACTCACTATAGTACGAGGCACACCATGTAAACGAACAACTTCACGAAAGAATAAATCGGCTATATGAGACGCATCATTCATTTTAGAACAAGCAATGAAATGCGCCATCTTAGAAAATCTACCCACCACCACAAAAATAGAATCATGACCATTCCTAGAACGAGGTAAACCCAAAACAAAATCCATGGACAATCGGTCCCAAGGGGACGTGGGTATCGGTAGTGGTGTGTACAAACCGTGAGGTGCGGACTTGGACTTAGCATGTTTGCACACAATACAAGAAGCACAAAAACGATTAACATCTACACGCATGTGAGGCCAATAAAAATGCGACTTAAGCATATCTAGTGTTTTAGTGACTCCAAAATGTCCCATAAGACCTCCACCATGTGCTTCACGAACAAGTAATTCACGTAGTGAACATTGAGGAATACACAAAGCATGCTCACGATATAAAAAACCTTCACTCCTATAAAACTTATCATGAGCAGATTCACTAGCTGCAGCAAACGGTTCAGCAAAATCAGGGTCTAAGATGTACAACTCCTTAATAAATTCAAAGCCAAGAAATTTAGTTTGCATCGTCGTGATCAAAGTGTATCTACGTGACAAAGCATCAACTACTACATTATCTTGACCTTTTTTATACTTAATCACATAAGGAAAAGATTCTATAAACTCCATCCAACGAACATGCCGTTTACTCAATTTACCCTGGCCCTTAAGGTATTTAAGTGATTCATGGTCTGTGTGAATAATAAATTCCCTAGGCCTCAAATAGTGCTGCCATGTGTGAAGACACCGAACTAAAGCATATAATTCCTTATCATAAGTGGCATAATTTAGCTGAGGGCCCTTAAGTTTTTCACTATAGTAAGCAATAGGCGACCCTCCTGAATAAGCACTCCACCAACACCCACACCCGAAGCATCACATTCAATCTCAAAAGCCTTATTAAAATCAGGTAAAGCAAGTATGGGGGCTGAAATTAAACGAGCTTTAAGAGTTTCGAAAGACTCCCTTTGCTTAGGTCCCCAATGGAAAGGAACGTTCTTCTTGACCAATTCGTTCAGTGGGGCGGCGATGCCACTAAAATCCCGCACAAAGCGCCTATAGAAGCTTGCCAAGCCATGGAAACTACGAACTTCCGCGGCTGATTTTGGTTCAGGCCACTCCTTGACCGCTTTAATCTTCTCTTGATCAACCTCAACACCCTGTGCACTCACAACAAATCCAAGAAACACGACTCTATCCATGCCAAAAGTACACTTTTTAAGGTTAGCATACAATCGAGCATCACAAAGTGTTTCTAAAACAGCACTTAGGTGACTAACATGTTCTTCTAAGTTATGGCTATAAATCAAGATATCATCGAAATAGACAACCACAAACTTACCAATAAAGTCCCTGAGTACTTCATTCATTAATCGCATAAACGTGCTAGGTGCATTTGTCAATCCAAAAGGCATTACCAGCCACTCATATAAACCAAATTTAGTTTTAAACGCCGTTTTCCACTCATCACCCTCACGTATTCGCACTTGATGATAGCCACTTTTTAAATCAATTTTAGAAAATATTTGCGCACCACATAACTCATCTAGCATATCATCTAAACGGGGAATTGGATGACGATACCTGATTGTAATTTGGTTTATAGCCCGACAATCCACGCACATGCGCCAAGTGCCATCTTTCTTAGGCACCACAATTACCGGTACCGCGCATGGACTCATGGACTCTTGTATTTTGCCCTTTTCCAACAGCTCCGTCACTTGCCGTTGTATCTCCTTGGTCTCATCCGGGTTTGCCCGATAGGCTGGTCGGTTGGGTAGTGTAGAACCCGGGATGAAATCAATTTGGTGCTCCACGCCTCGCAACGGTGGCAATCCGCTTGGCTCCTCCTCGGGAAAGATATCCGCAAAATCCTACAATAACGACACCACAACACTAGGAAGAGAATCTGTTATGTCGAAATAAGCATAAAACAGGGGAGGGGTGGGGAGGGGTGGGGAGGGGGGTTTCGGCCTCTCTATAAATAAAGAGGAGAGGGGTAGTGCCATCTTCTATAGCACAAATGACCTCGACCACCCCTAATGTAGAAAGATCCTAGCACTCGCTCACCTTTATTCTTCACCGTTTTTTTTTCTCCCTCGGTGCTAATGGCGCCCTCCCTTACTTTCAACTTTTCGACTTTATTTTTCCCCTCATATGGTACTAAAGCGCCCTCCCTTACCTTTTCTTTGTCAACTTTTATTTTTCCCTCCACTCGAGTTCGCACACCCTCTTTATTTTTCTCTCCCGTCGGAACAATTGCTTTTTCCTTTTTCGACTGTACTCCCTCGGATTTCCGTTGTGCCTCACGACCCGCAGCTAATTTAAGTTGGTCTTTATGAGCATCCTCAGGTGATAAAGCGCGAAGTATAATATTTTTCCCTTTATGCCGCAGCGTATAAGTGTTCGCATACCCATCATATATCACTCTCCTATCAAATTGCCATGGTCGTCCCAAAAGAATATGCCCAACATGCATTGGCACGACATCACATAGAACCTCATCATCAAGTCGTCCAAGGGTGAAAGAAATCAGAGCCTGCTTCGTCACACTAATCTCGCCGACGTCGTTCAACCATTGTAGCTTATACGGGTGAGGATGGGGTATCGTAGGCATCCCCACGCTCGAAACAAAACCGGCACTAATGACGTTTGTACAACTCCCCGGATCGATAATCATCAAACAAAGCTTCCCATTAACTAAGCACCGTGTATGAAAGATATTTTCACGTTGCAAGTTATCCTCTACCTTTACCACACTACTCAACGCCCTCTTGATCACAAAAGCCGATTGATCACAAAAGCCGATTGATATACATCTCCGCCCATTGGGTCCTCCGGACGGTAATCAACATCATCATCTTCCTCTTCCTCCACATCCGACGCCGACTCATAACTCCGGTCATCTATAGCCTCTCCAAGCACCAAAATACGCCATTTGGAAGGGCATTGAGAAGCTATGTGTCCCAGACCATGACACTTATGGCACCGTATCTCATGTGATGGTTTGGAGGTCGTGGCGGTTCTCGTCCCTTTTTCAATCTCTCTCGGCCTAGGAGCTTCCCTTGGCGGGAATAAGGACTGTTTCGGGTCTGTTTGAGGAAATTTATTGGGATCTACCTTAGATTGGAAAGTACGGAAACCAGAAACGTTACCTCCGGACTGTTTACAGTAGGCGGATTTCTGACGCTTAATTTGATTTTCATGCGTCACGGTTGCATGTAACATATCATCCAAAGTCTGACACTTGTGCAATTCCACTCGATTCGCAATATCCAATCGTAACCCTGTCAAAAAACGCTGCATGGTCATCTCCTCATCTTCGTCAACCTGAGCCTTCGCCAAGAGGGTGACTAATTCCTGATAATAATCATCCACAGAACGCTCTCCTTGCTGAATAGTTTGCAACTTACGATATTGCTCCCGGTAATACGAATGAGGAACAAAACGCTTCCTCATTTCTTGTCTCAAATCCTGCCACGTACTTATATCCCTCGCACCATTTTTGCGCCTCATAAAATTTGTTTGCTTTAACCATACCATAGCATATCCCGTAAATTCAAGCTGCGCAAGTCTACACTTCTTCTCCTCAGAATAATTATTGCACGCAAAATCTGCTCCAATTTCGACTCCCAGTCAATGTACACATCTGCGTCGACAGAACCGGAAAAAGATGGCAACTTCATTTTAATTTGTCGCATATTATTATCCACTAGGTCATCCTCGTGGTATATCATCATTGTCGTCGACGGCCATGTTACCTCTCGTTACCTCCACCCCCGTTAACACCATCACCACCATTCCTATTACCACCATTCCCACCATTTCTATTGTCACCATTACCACCGTCCCTTCTCATCATTTCGTCCAGCCTGGTTGTCAACGCAGCCACGGCGTTGGGTAGGTTGGCCAAACCAGCCATGTTTCAGTGCAAATCGGCTATGTCCTGTTTAATTTCCTCTTGAAAAGTCTCAGTAGCACTCTGCAAATCACGCCTCAAACTGTCGGTCATCTGCAAATCACGCCTTTTTTTTTCACAACCTCACAACGCTCGTGTTTGCACTCACCCTCGTCCTCTCAGTCGTAGGAGTTCCGTCTGCAAACAAATCAGAATAACGAGCAACACGAGTACAGTTCAAATGCCACAACCTAGACTTAGACAACTAGGATTCGGTTTGAAAAATTTTTGGTGACGGACACAAAGGGTGAAGGCGTGTGGAATGGTAAGGGTGGCAGATTTCACTTTTTGGAAAAGTCGGGATCCTAGGATTTTTGTATTTAAGTAAAGGATGTAGGATTTCACTTTTTGGCGAAATCGGGATCCTAGGACTTTTGTAGTTAAGTAAAGGATGTAGGATTTCACTTTTTAGCGAAGTCGGGATCCTAGCAAGTAAATTCAAAATTTTTTTAATTTTTTTTTAATTGACTAGGCCGAACTTTGAGGGAAATATATCACAGGAAACAAATTAGATTAAAGCAAATCAAGTAGATCAATTAGGTCTACCCTTTTTATTGGTTCAGGTCCTTTTGTTATTTGTTTTTTTTTTTTTTTTTTTTTTTGTTGATGATGATCGACAAACAAGATCAAATAAGAGAAGGTAATAATATATATATATATATATATATATATATATATATATATATATATATATATTTTTTTTTTTTTTTTTTTTTTTTTTATCAGCCGCAATGAACGCAAGAAAGAAGAACATCAACACAGAATTTTTTAATTTTTTTTGACGATGCAACAGAAAGAAAAAAAAGGCCACGTATGATCAAGATTAGGTATATGGAAGCAAGGATCGCAAGATTAGGTATACGGAAACAACAAACGAAAAGGCTGCAAGTTTTTTTTTTTTTTGAGTAAGAACAAGAAACGAAAGAACAATGGAAATTAAAACAAATAAGGATATTTGATACCTCGGTCACTGGTCTCTGATACCAACTGATGCGGATACGGTTCCAGGAAACGACTCAAGGGATCAATGGTGAGCTATGAATCCTAAACCTAGAGTCTCCGACCTAGGCTAAGGCCAAGAATAGACAACGCGTGCTCAAAACGCTGATTCGTTCTTGAAGGATGTAATCTCTACGACAAAAAGACTACTCACTCGCAAGTAATTTTGTTTTAATCAGTCACAGATTAAAACGGCAAGAAGAGAAAGTTCTCAACTCAATAATATGATTAAACTTCAAAATTATGTGTCCTTATTATGATAACGACTTGCCTATATATAGGCTACCAATAAAAGACTAGTTTTCCTCCTTGGCAATGTGGGAGTAATAAACTAGTAGAATAAAAATCTAAATAAAATAAACTAACCCTAGGCGCCACTTATAGGGGCTTTCTAAGCCTTCTTGTGTCATCTAGCCCACAAGGAAATTATTAAATAAAATCCAACACCAAAATAATAAAACAAGCCCAAAACAACCTAATAGATGGCGCCACAAATAATGCAATCTAACCAAGCCCATCTTCGTTGTCTTCAAGCTCAATTGCATAAATGATGCATTTTATGGGCTGTTCTTCCTCCGACTTGGGCTGCTCTTGCTCCAAATAAATGTCTAGGATCAGATTATTCAAAGCCTCTCGCATCCTTTTCTTTTGGAGCCTCGTCATAGGCCCATCTCAAATTACCAGATGATCTATCGGCTGCATCGGGGCCAAAGGGTCGGGAACCTCATTCATGATCGTATCACAGAAGAAAAGGCCACTTAGAAAATTGAGGAAAGACATGTTGCAAAACCTTTAGTGGACCCAGAAGTTGAAGTTGTTAATCCAGTTATAGTTGAAGAAGAATCCAGCAAAACTGAAACTGAGAAAGTTGTTGACCTAGTTGCTGTTACAACTGAACCCCCTCTTGTACCTGAGAATGAAGCCCCTAGAGAAACTGAAGCCGCTACAACTTCAAAACATGCTAGTTCACAAGCCAAAACTGATCCTACAACTAACATTGCTCAAAATATCATAGCTAATTGTAGAAGGCTAGATGGCTATCATTACTGGAAATTCAGTTCAATCAAGAGTCAAGAAGAACAACGGGAACTCATGGAAGCTGAGGAACCACGGGTGTGTGGTCTGTATGGCATCACTCATCTATCATAACTATTTGATGCCAGTAATTTTCTAAGCAGGGGATATTCCGCAATTAGAAACAAACACTGGAAAAGAATTACAGAGGGCGGTCCCTCAAGATCAACCAAAAAGGTTGATGATGATAATGATGATGATTCATAGGACCCAAACTTACAGAAATGGATTTTGGCATCTCTGCAGGAAAAGAAATCAGTTGAAGCTACTGATAAATAAAAGTCAGGTGAATCAGCCAGGGATGACCGCTCGGAAGAAACAGATGAATGAAAATGCATCTGATTCAGAAACTCAGTCTGAATCAGGATTAAAAGGTTATGAATCACCTACTGATAGAGGAGTTCCAGAAATAGCCAAAGATGCAGTTGATCAAGCAGAAGGTCAAGAAATTGAAGAATCTGATGATGAGTTTGATGTAAAACTATCACTAGTCAAAGATGCTTTGAAAAGTTAACGTTATATGAAGTTAGAAGACAATCGCTAAGCGGAGAAAAGTCAAAGAGTATAAAGATCAATTAAAAAAGATTGTCTCTACTCCACTCAAAGGAGAACCGACAAAGAAACTCGAAACGAAGGAGTTCCGAAACGTACAATGTTGGAAATAAGTCAGAAATGGAAACTGAAGCTCAAAGAACTAACAAAGGGCCAGAAATGGAAACTGAGAAGATGTCTGAGACTAAAACTGACAAGAAAGATACACCTACCCAAATTGAGTTGATAAAGTACAATTTCTATGAACTTGTCAACATTCTGAAGGAGGATTTGAGCATTTTCGATAAATTTTTGAAATCTATGGAAGAGAACAAGGCAGAAAGAATGATATTGATGAAGAAAGTAGAAGACGTCAAGAACAACTGTCATGACACATTGATACAGATAAGGAAATCAACCATTGTGTCTGAAGCAAGAAAAAACTGAGACTCAGGATAGATTAGAAAACCTTGCCAACGATGTTTATAGAAGACTACTCTTTGTTGAAAACACTTTAAAGGACTCAGTGGTAGCATTGACCATTTTGGCATCTAATCAACAGAACCTAAATTCTAAAAGTCAATGCTGAAAGTATGACATGACTTCTTGGAACCATTGATGAAAAGCTCTATGAACTGAAAATGCTAGAGCAAACATTGATGATGAAGAAATGAAACTGATTGTCAAATTCTTGGGACCTGCCAAGAGAAGACTGGAAATGGATTCATAGCTTTAAAACATCTTCAACAACCTACCAGTCAAAGAAAATGAAACCAGAGAACAAGCCTTAGAAACTTTTCTTACAATGAAGAAAGTTCTTGTTCATTACTGGAGGAAACTAACAGATTGGCAAGAAGATGGAACGCTGGAAGATGTTGAAAAATATACTGGAAATGTTGACATAGCAATTTTCAAGGGGGTACTTGAAAAATCAACAACTGATGAAGTACTAAATAAGTGCGTGCTGAGATTCACTACCTTGTTCAACAAGAAGTTTTTCAGAAAATTGAGCATTGCTACCTCTTGGCAAATTTGGGCCGGCATCAACAATTTTGAATTCAGTCCAGTATACAATGCTATAAGAGAAGTTGTTGAAGAGTTTGACAATGATTATTGATAAGGGAAAAACAAGAGAAAATAAGAAAGAGACTTAATTTTATTCAACTATGTTGCATTTTAATACCTTTGTAACTCAGTATAACTTAAAATTTAATAAAGTTTCAGTTCTCTCAGCTTTGGTTGTTCGTTATTTTTATTTTTGTTATTATCTTTTCGCATTGCTTTTAAGGAGGGTTTTGGCATCATAAAAATTGAGGAAATTTTTGGAAATAAAATTATTTTTTTGATGATGATTCATGACTTATTTAGTTATTCTTCTAAACCCCATTGATGGAGTTCCATAACTAGTTGTTATAGTGCAAAGCAAAAAGCTGTCTAGAACTGAATGTATAAGATTTATTAGACTCTGGTTTTTTAATAAGTTAATCAGACAACCACTGTAATAGATTAGGTTCAAAACTAAGAAACAAACTTTAGAAGATCAACTAAGTTTACAAATACAACTAGACATTAAAATAATAAGTACTCAAGACTAAAGAAGGTAAGTTCACTGAGGGAACAGACTCAAGTGACTTATCTAGAAGTTGAAGGCTGAGAGGAAAAACTCAGTTTTGAAGAACTAAGTGTCCAAACACAGTTATTGAAGATAGAAGAACTGAGGGTTCAAACTCGGTTTATGAAGACAAGATCCAAGACTTTAAAGTTAGACTTCAGGCAAGTCTGTGATCGCCTCAACTAACTTTGTAGATATTGTATGAAGCTTTGTACCATAAGGACAATGTAACTCAGTTAATGAATTAATTTGGTGTACTCTGATCCAGACACTAAAAGATCAGATGAAGTTAGAGTACTCGGTTTTTGAGGAAGAGTACAAAACTGAGTTAATGCTCTATATCAGTTGTAAGCTGAAAATCTGACTTATTCGAGTTTTAGATAAGTCGATCGGCAAATCGCTTTTACATACAAAATCGAACGTTGGAAATCAAGCATATCATTCGGGTCGAAGGACTAACATATCGAACAAATCACCGACACATCTGAAATATATAGCCGTTGATAGCTATAAGGATTCAAATTCAAACGTTGGAAAAACAATAGATCACCTTTACTTCAAGATGAAGTGTGGAATTCTAACGATCATATTATTAAGAAATATTCAAGAAAGGGGAAAAGAAATTAAAGAATTCCTACTATATTCTATAATTGCAAGATCAAGATCAAAATTCTTCTATGTGTTCTTGAAGCATTCAAGAAATTATCAAGCTACAACTCTTGAAGAAATAGAGCTCACTGTGGATATCATATACATCAAGAAAAGTAGCTCACATAAATTTAATCATATCTCTGATTCATGTCTCAACTTTGTTCATACAAAGGTTAAGACTGTGAAACACCAAGATGGTGTGAAGGACAATTTAGTTGCAGTCAGGAATACTGTGTTTGTTATGGAGCTGGAGAAGAGGTAATTCTACCCTCTAAGGACTAGTGAAGCAGTTGGGGAGCAGCAATCCAACATGTTCTTTAATTTGTAGATATTGAAGCTATAGGGATCGAGTAAGGACTATCGTTTGTGACTTTTTGTAACCGATCTACCTCAAAGATTTCTAGTGAAATTTTCCTCCAACATCACAGGGGAAGAGAGGACTGACATGATTACACCACCTGTAACCTCTATATGTTTTGTGTTATTTATTTTACGCATTTACTTACAGCATTTATTATTTTGATTGTTTATTTTATCATTTCCTAGTCCAACCAAGCACAAACTCAGCAAACATTATAAACTGAGTAAACGTAGCTTACTTCAAGACAAACTGATAACCGAATTTTTACACCAAAGGTTTTAAATTTATCCACTGCCAGTTAACACAGTTTGAGAAAAAGTCATTTTGACTTATACTCAGCTTTGTTAGCTTAACTCCGTACAAGTTTTTAAAGGGACCAAATTGTTTTGAATTTAAAGTATAATGTTTTTGGTCATAAGTTTATTCACCCCCCCTAAACTTGTGCTTAGCCTTTTCCCTGGGACCAATAGAGGTTATTGACATCATCAAAATGGGGGAAATTCTTTGAAATAAAATTATTATTTTGCTGATGATTCATGACTTATTTAGTTATTTAAACCACATTGATGGATTCCCCTAGCAAGTTGTTATATTGAAAAGCAAAAATATGTCTACAACTGAATGTGTAGGATTTATTACAGTCTAACTATTGTATAGGTTGAATCAAACAAGCACTTTAATAGAATAGGTTCAAAATTGAGAAACTGACTTTTGAGTGTAAGCTGAGTTCACATATACATCAAGCATTTATGAAGACCGAAGAACTGAGGGTTCAAACTCAGTTATGTGGACTAAAGAACTGAGGGTTCAAACTCAGTTATAGAAGACTAAAAACCAAGAATGTAAGGTTAGAATTTAGCTAAGTATGTGTTGGCCTGAACTGACTTTATTGATCTTGTATTGAAGGCTATGTTCCATAAGGATAATGTGACTTAGTTAATACTATGAGATTTTAAATGGTGTACTCGGTTCTCACAAAAGTAAGGATTAGATAAAGAATATAATACTTAGATTTGATGAAGAGTATAAAACTTAGTTAATGCTCTATAAAACTGAAAACTGATTTTGTCAGTACACAAATCAGTTTTACATGAAAATCAGAATGTTGAAGATCAATCAATTTAATTGGTTGAAAGACTGTCATTGTTAGAAAGGACAATTTCATCTAACATATATTAAGCAGGACCACCCACGGCTATAGGGATTCAAATTTGAATGTTGGAAAATCCCATATAAATAGAGCACTCATCAAACAAGAAAAAGTGCAGAGTTCTAAGGTTTAAAAACATTAAGAAATATCAAGATTACGGGGGAAAGGGAATCAAGAACTCCTGCTAAGATCACAACTGCAAGATCAATAAATCTTCTAAGTGTTTAAAAGCATTCAGGAAATCATCTAGACAAGATTACACCTGAAGAAACAGAGCTCATTGTGCAAATCATATACATCCAGAAGAATAAGCTCAAATGCTTGAATCTTCTCAGGATTGGCCTCTATTCCTAACCGTAAACCCTAAGAATTTGCCCGCTCAGACACCAAATGTGCATTTGGCCAGATTGAGCTTCATTGAATGTCCTCAAACGTTCTCAATGGTTTCCTTGAGGTCGGCGGCGTGGCCGCCAGTTGGGGATTTTATGATCAACTTATCAGAGGAGGGTGAACAAAGTCTTTAGCTCTCAAATCGGGAAAAATATTGAAAGGCATCATTTCATAATAATACAACCCCCATCCGCTCTGATGGCCATTTTTTCCTTATCAGATTCAGCCATTTTGACCTGATGATAACCTAAATATGCACCTAAGAAGCTGATTATATCGAACGGCAATAAATTCCACTAGCTGATCGATCTTAGGAAGTTGGTATGCATCTTTTGGACAAGCCTTGTTGATGTCCATGAAATGTACTATTGGTCCCTTGGAAAGGCTAACACAAGTTTAGAGGGGGGGTGAATAAACTTGTCACCAAAAACTGGATTATAACCAAATTAAGGTTCAGTTAAAACTTGTGTGGAGTTAAGCTGACTGAGATGAGTTTAAGTCAAACTGACTTAAGCAAAACTGAGTCAACTGGCAGTGGATTAAATTCTAGCCTATTTCTTGATCTTGTTATTCTATATGAAAGCTGAGTGTGCTAAACTGAATTCTGGTGAATGTCAGTTTGTGAGCTGTGAGGTGTATAACAATCAATTCTCAGAATGCTATAGTAAAAAATCCTAAGTAAATAAATAAATGCGTAAAGTAAATGAGGAAAATATTATAGAGGTTCCAGGTGGTGTAATCTTGTCATCCTCTCTTCCCCTGTGGTGTATGAGGAAAATTCCACTAGAACTTCTTGAGGTGAGCTGTTACAAAAATTCCTAAACAATAGTCCTTGGCTAATCCTAGCTTCACTATCTAAATAGTTGTAGAACAGGTAGAATTGCTGCTCTGCAATTGCTTGAACACTTGTCCTTGAAGGGTTACGTATGCCTCTTCACCAGCTACCACCACAAACACAGTCTACCCGACTGCTGTGACAATTGTCCTTGGCAAAACCTTCCCGGTTTGCTTCACGGTCTAAACCTTTGATGTAGAATCAAAGTTGGGTTGAGAATCAATGAATTGATTCTTGTTTGTGGTTCTTCAAAGTGTCGGAATCTAGATAAATTCTGTGTAGCTTGAACACTTGAAGAAATCCTTGATATGATCTTGTTATAGCGCAGAGATGATAGGAATTTGAATAACTAAGACTAGTGCACGAAATGCTTGTTGATCTTTTTGATTTTGTTGTTTTTCCTTGGTGCAAAGTCCTCTATTTATAGTGTGAGGTCCAACGTTCATCTTATTTGAATTTGAATTGTATCAACGGCTATATTTTTTGACAGTTCTGATGTGTCAGTATTTCATCCAATAAAGTTGCTTCCTTTAAAACGTTCGACTGTACTGTCAGTTTTTGGATGACTGACTTATAAAACTGAGTTTCCTGATCAGCTTTATACTGTGTTTATTAGTTGTCAGTTTCTTGACTGACTTGGACCATTAACTGAGATTTTACTCTTTTACAAATATCAGTACTCCAGTTTTCATCTGATTATAATTGACTTAATCAGAGTATACCATAAGCAATTATCTTCTAAGAATTCATTATCCTTATGATTCTTAGGTCTTCATACATGATCCATAAAGTCAGTTCAGGTCACCACAAACTTGCCTGAAGTCTAACTTTATTCTCTCGCCTTGTGATCTTAATAAATGAGTTTGAACCCTCAGTTCTTCAATCTTCAATAACTGAGTCTGTGACCCTCAGCTCTTCATCAACTGAGTTTGAACCCTCGTTCTTCTGTCTTCTAGAAAATCCAACTGAGTTTGTGACCCTCAGCGAACTTACCTTCTTCAGTTTCATAATGGTGTAGTCTGAGTCAGTTTGTTTATCTTAACGATTTCCAGTTTTCTAAATGACTTCTAGTTTTTAGTTTCACGACACACTAACTATTACAACGATCGTCCGATGTAACCATACAAATATCGACTCTAGTAAGACCTATACATTCGCTTCTAGACATCTTTTAGCTTTTCACTATAACAACTAGCTCCAGCACTTCATCAATTAGGTTAAGATAATATTATGAGTAAATATGATGAATTATCATCAAAACATAAATTTTATTTCCAACAATTTCCCCCTTTTTGATGATGCCAAAACTCTCCCTAAAAGAAAAGCTTAAAGATTAAAACAATGTAAAACTGGAAAACATGATTTCATTAGAATGCGCAAAAACTGGAATAGTTACACTTTGTTCAAATAAATTTTAACTAGAGTCTAAGCTCCATTCTGTGCTTTTTGTGTAGCTGTAATATACTTCATATTTTTGTCATGTAGACGATAATCATGTTCTAGCTTAGAGCCTTCCTTAGAAAATGTCTTGTTATAGTCTACTTGACTTCGTTCTTTCCATTTTCTCCATAAAATTAACTTTGGTAAAGCTGATTCATCCAAGTAGTATTTTTCAAATTCTGCTATGTCAGCTATCATTGGTTCAACTTTGTCTTCTATCTTCGCTTGTCTTCAATCCTCTTGAACTTCTTATATTGCGCCATCTCCTGATTGTAGAATTCGTCAGAAAAGAAGTAATTCAAGGATTCTTCAATAGTCTTATCCTTTTACAAGGCTTTGATAGGATTATGATCTTTGACAAACTTTAACCACAGATTCTTTGTAAGAGTAGCTCTCCGATCTTCAGGTTGACTGTAGTTCTCAATGAGCTGCACATCAGTTAATTCTTTCTTTAAGAACTTTGGATCTAATTTATATTTTTCCAATTCGTCTTCAAGTTGCTTCTTTACTCTGAGTACTTCTTTGAGCTGATTCTCTAATCCGTAGATGTGCTTATTCATATGCCAGTGAGCCTAAGCATGTGTTTCCCTATCTACTGTGGTTGAGTCTTCTAGTTTCTATTTAAGTAACAAAATTTCTGAGGCAGAGCTTGAACTTGACTTATGGATCATCTCTAATCTTGCCTGAACTGAGATATCTATTTTCGTTCTGTAATCTAGATATCCAGAGATGTTTGACAGACGGCCATTGTATGCATCCTTTTGGCTGAGCACAATCTTCAAGTTCTCATGAACTTTGCCCAATTCCTCATTTGTCAGGATATCAGAAGGATCATATGTTGCTTCTGTTTGAACTTTTGACTGAGTGATATCTTCAATGATCTTAAGTTGTTGATTATTAAGTCTATCAACTACTTGCTGATTGTTAGCTGTCTGATTTCCAACTGGCAAATCTTCTTGCTGAGTTACAGTTTGCGTAGCTTGGAGTCGAGGTTGAGTATTTTTCTGCAAAACTGTAATCATATCAGCTTCTTTCCTTGAATTATCATCCTTCTTCTTCAAAGAATCCTTGGGAGAAGATGATGTGGCTGATTGGCTGCGTTGAGCTAGTTCAGTGAATCTATTGAAAAAATTTGGAAGAAACTCTGACATAGGAAACAGAGTATATAGATCTCTAATTTCCAATTCCTTCAAGAGTAACTTTTCTTCAGATTGTAAGATAGCATCACGAGAATCTTCTGGTTTGAGTTTCATCTCCATTAGATTGATAATTCTATCAGCTTCAAAACTAGGAGCTTGTTGCTGATCTGAATGGTGTTGTAACTGAGAAGTATAATCAGCATGAATATCTTTCTGCGTGATTTCAGCTATCAGTTGTTGTAGTTCCCCCTCAGTTGGTGCTTTCTGACTCGAAGTGCCTGGGTACTAACATTTGACAACCGATTTTTCTTTTGCTGAGTTAGCTTTCCGCTTGACTCCTTTGTGTTCAGCTTCCTGCTGAGACACAGTTTCATGTCTGGCTTCAGGTTGGGAAGTTGTTCCTGTGACTGCTACAATTCCCTCTGTATCCGTAGTTGTGGCTGTAGTTTGTCTTGATTTCTTCCCTGCCTTGAGTTTCTCCAAATAAAATTGAATGATTCCACTAAGTGTTTTCTTCAGTCGGAATCTCCCAACAGTTACTTGTCCTTCAGTTTGAACTTTCTGTACGCTTTCCAATTCAGCCAAGTGTTGCATCTTTATCTAATTGATGACACAACCGGCCCAGTTGAATTCTAGTTCGTCCTAAATTATGTTCATTAGATAAACATTATCATCAGATAATGTGTTGATTACTTTGGATTTTCCAATAACATGTCTGCTGAGCCATCTACTAAGGAGTCCAAATTCTGGCTTGAGTTTATCAATATGAATGACAACTTCTACTGATTCCTTAGATAAAGAAATTTGTCTAAGAAATGCGTCTCTTTTTAATTGTAAACGAGTCAAGTCTATTGATGTCACATATGAATTTTTGAAACCAAATAGTGACTTCATGACTCGTTCATTGATAATAATTCGATCTCCATGAACTGTAGTGATGAGGGAGTCTCTTATCAGACGCATGTTCTCCTAGAACTGTAAAATCCCTTCCACATCACGTTTTTCGTTAAATGTGACCTCTAGAATGCTTTTTAATCCTGGTTGTTTCTGGATCTTCACGCAGATATAGCTTGTTAACAGAGTGTTGTTGCACATAGCCTCATAAATTTCGAATGTATACACATCTAAATCTGTGATCAATCTTTCTTCTTGAGATTTCTTTGAGGTGGTCATTTCTGGGTTTGAAAACAAAAATTGTATTTTGAGATGGAAGGATTATGAGAAATCTGATTTTTTGTTTTTAAGGAAATGTGAACGGAGGTTGGATATATAGAGATGATGTACTGACGGTTGATTAGTACAAATTTTCAAATTCCATGATGGTTTGTGTAATCAAAGCATGTACTGTTCTGACGGTAGTGGGGTGTACACGCAATATATTCTGACAAAAACTATGGTAATTAAATGCGATATAAACGATGTCGGTTTTATCTTTTCAACCTTTGACTTAAGTTGACTCTTATAAAGACTGAAGTAAACTTTCAGTTCCAGTTGGTCAGTTTCGAGATTGTTGATGTCAATGACTAATCTGTTAAGTGAGCGCACATAACAAAGATTAAACCCCTTGACGAATCTCTGGCTTAAACTGACTTGACTGACTTAACTGACTTTGATTATCCCCAACTCTGTTCTTAATTTGGCAAATCTTTCTTTTTCCAAAGGTTTTTAAAGATATTGGGCAACTGATCTTCAGTAGGTACATAAAGAACTGTAATATGCTTTTTCTCTGCATGATCTCTTATAAAGTGATGACGCACATCAATATGTTTTGTCCTTGAGTGTAAAAATGGATTGTCAGTAATTGCAATGGCACTTGTGTTATCACACATTATGGGAATCGTTCCTTCTTCTATCCCATAATCTCTTAATTGTTGTCTAATCCATAGAACTTGAGCACAACAACTTCCAGCTGCTATGTACTCTGCTTAAGCTGTTGAAGTTGAGATAGAATTTTGATTTTTGCTTGAACCAAGACACAAGTATATTTACTAGCAACCGACATGTGCCCGAGGTGCTCTTCCCGTCCACTTTGCATCATGCATAATCCGAGTCCGAATAGGATATCGCCTTCAATTCTCCTTCTTTTGAAGACCAAATTCCAACTCCATCGCATCTTTCGATACTTCAAGGTTCTTTTTACAACCGTGAGATGACTTTCCTTTGGTTTCGACTAAATCTTGCACATACACCAACCGTAAAAAGATATGTATGGCCTACTTGCCGTAACGATAGAGTAAGCTTTCAATCAATCTTCTCGTAAAGTGTTTGATCAACATCTTTGCCTTATTTGTCTTCATTTAGTCTGATGTTGGTCCCCATTGGTGTAGAAATTCCAGCTGATTTTTCCATACCAAACTTTTTGATAAGATCTCTTGTATACTTGGTTTGGTGAATGAAAATTCCATCATCTAATTGTTTAACTTGTAATCCAAGAAAATAATTCAATTCTCCCATCATACTCATATGAAATTTGCTCTTCAATAAACTTGCAAATTTCTTACCAGCTGATTTCTGATTTGGTATGCACAATTAAACAGGTTTCTGCAACAGCTATAGTCCAATCTACAACATACATATTCTCTTTTCTTCTTCCGGCTAAAACAACTTGAAATGCTGTTTCAATGATGAAGATACAGAAATCTTTGTCAAAAGTAACTTTATATCCCATATCACAGAATTGACTGGAGCTGAGTAGATTGTAATGCAATCCTTCTACATAAGATACATTCTTGATTGTGAGACCATTTTTGATCAGGGTGCCATATCCTTTGGTGAATCCAGGTTTGTCTTTACTTCCAAAATTAAATTTTGGTCCATCTTTGGCAAAAAAAATCACTTAGACAATCCTTGCACTTTGTCATGTGCCTTGAGCAACCACTGTCAAAGTACCATATATCCTGCAAAACAAATTAAAATGTTTTAGGTACCCAACTCTGTTTGGGTCCATAGTGGATAGTTGTTAGTACAACTCTGGGTATATTTCCATAGGGTCTTCCCTGGAAATTGTTGCACTTGTTTTCATATATATAGGCCATACTTCCATAATATCTTTTTCTGGATTGTGTCTTATGTATATGATTTCTCAGGTCTTTTGGTTCACTCTAATTTCCAAAATGTTTTCTATTATTAAAATTTGAATCATAACCATATTTCCTTCTGTACTGAGGTCTGGACTGACCTTGGTACTGGGACTTTTGCTGAGAACTGAGATTAGCTCTCTGCTGAGTTTTGGACTAAAACTTGTGATAAGTTTTCTGTCTGGAATGTTTGTTCTTATCAGTTTTATTAGTAGATGCAGTAAAATTCCAATCATCATCAGTGGGATATAATCTTCCTTTCCCTCTGGATGTGTGAATCTTTGAATGGTTGACATTATTAGATTTACCCTAATTGTAATTTTTCTGATGTTCTTGACTTGATCAGTTTTTGTGGATCCGGCAGTTGATTTACCATTTCAGTTTCCTTGAGATACAACTGATCTACCATTTGGTTTACCTTTGTTGGTAGATACAATTGTCTTCTTAGAAAACTGATTTATCCTATGTGATACTGACTTTACTGGTTTAACAATTTTCTCAGTTTGTGGAAGTTGCTCAGCTACAAACATAATACAAGTTTTGGTACTAGGTTCAGCAGCTTTGCTAGTTCAATCCTTAGAAGATTGTTGTGTATCAAATCCTAAGCCCGTTTTGTCTCCATATGGCTTTCCTGATTTGAATCCAGTAGCTGAACTTGATTGAGCAAATGATTCACTTGCCGCTCGTCGTCGATGCGATGAGGTCGATACTGATTCTTTTCTTTATCAGTTTTAGCCAATTTCATCATATTTAGTTCAGACTTCAATCTTTCAACTTCAAGAATTAGAATCTCTTTCTCATCTTTAATTGATTCATAACCAGCTTGAAAAGTTACTAGCTGATTCATCAATTCATCAAGTGTTTCTTCTAATTCTAGATTTTTTGGATTGGAGTCAGCAGTTGAAGAACATGCATTTTGCATGGAAATCTGAGCTGAAGAGTATTTAGAATTGGATTCACATACCTCATTTGGACTTTCCATGTGAGCCATTAAAGATGTGTCGTCTGATAATCTTTCAGTACCAGCTTTATAGTCTGACTCATCTCCGGCTAGGAGTGATCTTCTTCCAGTTCTTCGTTGCTGAGTCTGCTTGGTCAGTTCTGGACATTCAGCTTTGTAATGTCCAGGCTTCTTACATTTGAAGCAAAGATATTCATCGTCTTTCTTCTTTTCAGGAGTCCTCTTGATGAACTTCTGAGTGACTGGGTGTCCACTCTTCATCCTTCGAATTCTGTTCATCATTAGTGCCATCTGTTCTTCCATCTCATCCAATTGCTGAAGATTGCTAGATGAGGTTTCTTGGTTATCATTTGATGTTGCTGCTGCAAGAGCTGTTGTTTTAGGTTCCTCCATGGCTTTGATTAAGGCCGTTGTCATGGTGAAATCTTCGCTAAATTCGTAAGGTTTGAGATCTGAGAAGATTTTGAAGGAATCTTCTATGTCAAGTCTTCTTGATTCTTCCATTGTTGTAACCTTCATCTTCCAGCACATTGGTAAAGCCTTCAAGATTCTAGTGTTGATTTCTTTCTTGGTATACTCAATTTTGGGTAAAGCCAATTCATCCATGATAACGCTGAATCTTGTTTCCATTTGGTCAATATTTTTGCCAGACTTCATCTTGAAATTCTCAAACTTCTGTTTTGCTACAGAGATCTTATTATCTTTAATCGAATTAGTTCCTTCGCAAACTAACTGAAGTTTTTCCCATATATCTTTTCCAGTGGTACAATCCTTGACTTTCAGGTACATGTTTCTATCAAGTGTTCTGAGTATGATATCCATGGCGACATTGTTCAGGTTGTTTCTCTTCCGATCATCACTGGTCCATTCAGCTTTTGGATTGGGAACTCTAACTTGATTTCCATCAACATTTTGCATGTGAGTAATCTGGATGGGTCCATTAGTTAGTACATCAATCATCTCATCATGAGAAGCCCTAGTAAATCCTGAAAACGACGTCTATATTCATCAAATCTGTCCATGTTGCACATCAGCATTTCTCTGGCATAATTATTGTTATCCATAGTGAGAGAGTGAGAACTGATTATGTGAAAATTTAGAAACTGAGTTTTCTAAAAAGAACATGTCGGTCCCTTGGAAAGGCTAACACAAGTTTAGAGGGGGGGTGAATAAACTTGTCCCTAAAACTGGATTTAAAACAAATTATGGTTTAGTTAAAACTTGTGTGGAGTTAAGCTGACTGAGCTGAGTTTAAGTCAAACTGACTTAAGCAAAGACTGAGTCAACCGGCAGCGGATATAATTCTAGCCTTTTTCTTGATCTTGTTATCCTATGTGAAAGCTGAGTGTGTTAAACTGAATTTTGTTGAATGTCAGTCTGTGAGCTGTGAGTTGTATTACAAACAAATTCTCAGATGCTGTAAATAAATGCTAAGTAAATAAATAAATGCGTAAAGTAAATAAACAAGAGTTATAGAGGTTACAGGTGGTGTAATCCCGTCGGTCCTCTCTTCCCCGTGGTGCGGAGGAAAATTCCACTAGAACTTCGAGGTGAACTCGTTACAAAAAGTCCTAAACATTAGTCTTTGGCTAATCCCTAGCTTCACTATCAACAGTTGTAGAACATGTAGAATTTTTGCTCTTCAATAGCTTGAACACCGGTCCTTGAAGGGTTACGTATGCCTCTTCACCACTACCACTCAAACACATCCTACCCGATCGCTTGTAACAATCGTCCTTGCGTAACCTTCCCGGTTTGCTTCACAATCTAAACCTTTGATGTAGAATCAAAGTTGGGCTGAGAATCACTAAATTGATTCTTGTTTGTGGTTCTTCAAAGTGTCTGAATCTGGATAAATTTTGTTTAGCTTGAACACTTGAAGAAGTTCTTGATATGATCTTGTTATAGTGCAGAGATGATAGCAATTCGAATAACTAAGACTAGTGCACAAAAATGCTTGTTGATCTTGATAATTCTGTAAAATCCTCGTATTTGATCCTTTGTGCAAGGTCCTCTATTTATAGTGTGAGGTCCAACGTTCATCTTCAATGAATTTGAATTGTTTCAACGTCTATCTTGTAACGGCTATATTTTCTGACCGTTCTGATGTGTCTGTATTTCATCCAATAAAATAGCTTTCTTTAAAACGTTCGACTGTACTATCAGTTTGTTGGATGGCTGACATATAAAACTGAGTTTACTGATCAGTTTTATACTGTGTTCATTAGTTGTCAGTTTCTTGAATGACTTGGAGCATTAACTGAGATTTTTCTCTTCTTCAAATATCAGTACTCCAGTTTACATCTGATTATAATTGACTTAATCATAGTACACCATAAACAATTATCTTCTAAGAATTCATTGTCCTTATGATTCTTAGGCCTTCATACAAGATCCATAAAGTCAGCTTTAGGTCACCACAAACTTGCCCGAAGTCTAACTTTATAGTATCGACTTGTAATCTTCATAACCGAGTTTGAACCCTTATTTCTTCAATCTTCTATAACCGAGTCCGTGACGCTCGCTTCTTCAATATTCTAGATAAGTCAACCGAGTTTGTGTCCCTCGGCAAACTTATCTTCTTCGATTTCATATTGGTGTATTCTCGAGTCGGTTTGTTTACTTTAACAATTTCCGAGTTTATAAATGATTTCTAGTTTTCAATTTCACGACACACTATTTATTACGGTGCTTGTCCGATGTAACCTATACAAATATCAGACTCTAGTAAAACCTATACATTCAATTCTAGAAATCTTTTAGCTTTTCACTATAACAGCTAGCTTCAACACTTCATCAATGAGGTTAAGATAATATTCTGAGTAAATATGATGAATTATCATCAAAACATAAATTTTATTTCCAACAATTTCCCCCTTTTTGATGATGCCAAAACTCTACCTAAAAGAAAAGCTTAAAGATCAAAAAAATGTAAAACAATGTAAAACTGGAAAACAGGATTTCATCAGAATATGCAAAAACTGGAATAGTTACACTTTGTTCAAATAAATTTGACTAAAGACTAAGTTCCTTTCTGTGCTTTTTGTTTAACAGGGATATACTTCATCTCTTTGTCATGTAGACGAAAATTATGTTCTAGTTTTGAGTCTTCCTTAGAAAAGGTCTTGTTATAGTCTACTTGACTTCCTTCTTTCCATTTTCTCCATAAAATTAACTTTGGAAAAGCTAATTCATTTAAGTAGTAATTTTCAAATTCAGCTACATCAGCTTTCATTAGTTCATCTTTGTCTTTAATCTTCAGTTTGTCTTCAATCTTCTTGATCTTCTTGTATTGTGCCATTTTCTGATTGTAGAGTTCATCAAATAAGAAGTAGTTCAAAGATTCTTTAATAGTCTTATCCTTGTACTTGGCTTTGATAGGATTATGATCTTTGACAAAATTTAACCACAGATCCTTGGAAGAGTAGCTCTCCGATCTTCGGGTTGACTGTAGTTCTCAATGAGTTGCTCATCAGTTAATTCTTTCTTTGAGAACTTTGGATCTGATTTATATTTTTCCAATTCGTCTTCAAGTTGCTTCTTTACTCTGAGTAACTTCATCTTTTCTTCTTCAGCTTCCCCCATTTTGGCATCATACAATTGATCTACCAAAGCATGGGTTGCCTATTGATCGGCTGAGATACGTTGCTGCGAAGCGAGTACTTCTTTGAGCTAATTCTCTAATCCGTAGATGTGCTGATTCATATGCCAGTGAGCCTGAGCATGTGTTTCCCTATCTACTGCGGTTGAGTCTTCTAGTTTCTGTTTAAGTAACAAAATTTTTGAGGCAGAGCTTGAACTTGACTTATGGATCATCTCTAATCTTGCCTGAACTGAGATATCTATTTTTGTTTAATAATCTAGATATCCAGAGATATTTGATAGAAGGCCATTGTGTGCATCCCTTTGACTGAGCTTAATCTTCATGTTTTCATGAACTTTGGCCAATTCGTCCTTTGTCAGGATATCAGATGGATCATATGTTGCTTCTGTTTGATCTTTAGACTGAGTGATATCTTTAATGATCATAGGTTGATTTTTAATTCTATTAGCTGCTTGCTGATTGTTAGTTGTCAGATTTTCAACTGGCAAATCTTCTTGCTGAGTTACAGTTTGTGTAGCTAGAGGTTGAGGTTGAGTTTCTGTCTGCAAAACTGTAGTCATATCAGTTTCTTTTCTTGATTTATCATCTTCATCATCATCCTTCTTCTTTGAAATATCATCGGGAATGGATGATGTGGCTGATTCTCTTCATTGAGCTAGTTCAGTGAATCTATTTAAGCAATTTGCAAGAAACTTTGTCATAGGAAACAGAGTATATAGATCTCTAATTTCAAATTCCTTCAAGAGTAACTTTTCTTCAGATTGTAAGATAGAATCCTGAGAATCTTCTGGTTTGAGTTTCATCTTCATTAGCTTGATAATTCTATCAGCTTCAAAAACTTGGGCTTGTTGCTGATCTGATTGTTATTGTAATTGAGAAGTACAATCAGCAGTGATATTTTCCTTTGTAATTTCAGTTGTCAGTTGTTGTTGTTCCCCCTCAGTTGGTGCTTTCTTACTTGAAGTTCCTGGGTACAAACATTTTACAACTAATCTTTCTTTTGCTGAATCAGTTTTTCGCTTGATTCCTTTATGTTCAGCTTCCTGCTGAGACACAGTTTTCTGTCTGGCTTCAGGTTGGGAAGTTGTTCTTGTAGCTGCTGCGATTACCTCTGTAGCTGTAGTTTGTCTTTCTGTATTCCCTTCATTGAGTTTTTCCAAATAAAATTGAATGATTCCAATGAGTTTTTCTTCAGTCGGAATCTGCCGATAGTTGCTTGTCCTTCAGCTTGGGATCTTTGTACACTTTCTAATTCAGCTAAGTGTTGCTTTTTTATCTGATTGACGACATAACTGGCCCAATTGAATTCTATTTCGGCCCAAATTATGTTCATCAGATAAACATTATCTTCGGATAGTGTACTGATTCCTTTGGATTTTCCAATATCATGTTTGCTGAGCCATCGGCTGAGAAATCCAAACTCTAGCTTGAGTTTATCAACATGAATACCAACTTCTACTGGTTCTTTAGATAATGTAATATGCCTAAGAAAGGCGTTCATTTTCAATGGTAGAGAAGTCAAATCTATTGATGTCACAGATGAATTTGTGAAACCAAATAGTGACCTCATGACTCTTTCATTGATAATAATACGATCTCCACGAACTATAGTGAATAGAGAGTCTCTTACCAAACGCATATTCTCCCAGAACTGCAAAATTCCTTCTACATCACGTTTTTCGTTGAAAGTGACCCCAAGATATTTCTTAATCCTGGTTGTTTCTGAATCTTCTCGCAGATATAACTCGCTAACAGAGTGTTGTTGCACACAGTTTCATAAATTTCAAATGTATACTCATCTAACTCTATGATCAATCTTTCTTCTTTTGAGTTCTTTGAGGTGGTCATTTTTGAGTGTGAAAACAAAATTGAATTTTGACAAGGATTATGAAAAATCTGAATTTTTGTTTTCAAGAAAGAGATTGAGTTTACAAGAATTTTGAAACGTTTGATTTAGGAGAGTGTGAACGAGGGATGGATATATAGGGATGATGTACTGGCGGTTGAGTAGTACAACTTTTCAAATTCCATGATGGTTTGTGTAACCAAGACATGTACTGTTCTGACAGTAATGGGGTGTACACGCAATACATTAGACAAAAGAACTATGTTAATTAAATGCGATATAACCGTTGTCGGTTTTATCTTATCAACCTTTGATTAACTAAAACTTTTGATTATCTTTCCTTGGTCGGTTTGAGATTGTTGATGTCAATGACTAATCGTTAAGTGAGCACACCCGAGTTTGGCAAAACTTTGATTATCTTTCTTTTGGCAAATCTTTCTTTGTCCAATGGTTTTGTAAAGATATCAGCCAACTGATCTCCAGTAGGAACATAGAGAACTGTAATATCCTTTTTCTCCACATGATCTCTTATAAATTGGTGACACACATCAATGTGTTTTGTCCTTGAGTTTAAGACTGGATTGCCAATTATTGCAATGGCACTTGTGTTATCACATATTATAGGAATCATTCCTTCTTCTATCCCAAAATCTCTTAATTGTTTTCTAATCCATAAAACTTGAGCACAACAACTTCCAGCTGCTATGTACTCGGCTTCAGCTGTTGAAGTTGAGATAGAATTTTGGTTTTTGCTAAACCAAGACAAAATTCTATTTCCTAGTAGCTGACATGTGCCTGAGGTGCCTTTTCTATCCACTTTGCATCCTGCATAATCTGAGTCTAAGTAAGATATCAGTTTGAATTCTCCTTCACATGAATACCAAATACCAACTCCATCTGTATCTTTCAGATACTTCAAGGTCCTTTTTACAACTATGAGATGGATTTCCTTTGGTTTTGACTAAAATCTGGCTCATACACCAACAGTAAAAGATATATCTGGCCTACTTGCTGTAAGATAGAGTAAGCTTCCAATCATTCTTCTCTAAAGTGTTTGATCAACATCTTTGCTTTCTTTGTCTTCATCAAGCCTGATGTTGGTCCCCATTGGTGTAGCAATTCCAGTTGATTTCTCCATACAAAACTTTTTGATAAGTTCTCTTGTATACTTGGTTTGGTGAATGAAAATTCCATCATCTAATTGTTAAACTTGTAATCCAAGAAAATAATTCAATTCTCCCATCATACTCATTTGAAATTTTCTCTTCATTAAACTTGCAAATTTCTCACATAACTGTTCATTTTTTGATCCAAAAATGATGTCATCAACAAAGATTTGAACAAGCAGAGTGTTCTCTTCATTCTTCATTCTGAATAAGGTTTTGTTGATAGTTCTTTGATAAATCCATTATCCACTAGAAACTGAGATAAAGTTTCATACCAAGCTCTTGGTGCTTGTTTAAGTCCATAAAGAGCTTTCCTTAATCTAAAAACTTTATCAGCTTGATCTTTAATCTCGAATCTAGGTGGTTGTTGAACATACACTTCTTCTTCAAGAACTCCATTCAAAAATGCACTTTTAACGTCCATCTGATATACTCTGAACTTTTTGTGAGCTACAAAGGCGAGAAATAGCCTGATTGCCTCCAATCTTGCAACTGTTGCATAAGTTTCATCAAAGTCTATGCCTTCTGTTTCACATGAAAGGTAGTAGTCATTGCATTTGACTCTTCCGATGATTGGGGGTCACGGTGTGTTGCTAGACGCTATCCCGTGATCGTTAGGCATGAAGGGCATTTTCGTAATTTGCACTTTGTGTCTACGACCAACATATTCGGAAGCCTATCGGGTCACACACATATGAACATCTAGCCGGATTAAAATATGGTTATAGATGATAACCAAATAAGGAAAGTTTATCTCGAGACTATAAAGGTTATAGTGGTAAATTAATATGGTGTTATTTATTTATTATGAATAAATTAAATACAAGATATTAATAATATTATATTAATTAAAGAATATTCCGGAAGCCAATATTTGGCTATATGGGCGCCACATTGAAGTGTATAAGATACACTTGGATTGTGCAATTTAATTAATGATATTACCTATTATTAATATTAGATATTAATAAAATAAAATAATATATATATATTGAATGCATGCGTGTGTGTACATTGATTGCAAATTGGATTTGCATGTATGCGCACCATGGTGTTTATATTTGGTATATATTAATAGATTTATATGTGTTATATATATGTGATAAATACACATGTATAAATTGATTTATGGTAATATAATAAAAGATAAATATTGTCAATATAAGATGTTGACAATATCTTGGAAATATTCAATATAAGATATTGACAAAATCCTAGATTTATTTAATATAAGATATTATAATAAATGAGATAAATCAATCAATTATATTTTCCTTATTTTATTGGGAAAATGTTTTCTTCCTCTCCACTCTGCTAAGAGGCGCCACTTCCATTATAAATAGGAGGTGGGTGTCAAGCTCTTTTGTAATTCACAATTGCAAGAGCTCATAGTTCTTGTGTAAAATAGAGAGCATCTTTTAGAGAGTTGGAGAGAGGGGAAAAAGGCCGGTCTAGCAACCGGAGTTTTCCAATAGCAATCCATGATGGGATTCCGGCGGGCTGTTCGTGTGGACTAGCGGTAGAGGCCGAACGCTTGGGCGGCTCTATGTAGAACTACTCTCCTTAGACGGTCAAAGCGTCGATCTTTTAGATCAACCAAGGTAACCACCGTCTCTAGCTTATTTGTTTATTGCTTAAACGAAGTCGATCTTGGGTCGATAGGAAATAAATTTTTGAATTCCGCTGCGTTCCCGCGTAGATTTCCTAACAGTGGTATCAGAGAGAGCTTCGAGCTTAAGAAATAAGCATGTTATTGTGCGTAGTTAATTTTATCGTTTAAATCATGTGATCAAAAGATTAAAGATTTTTAATTCGCAAAGTTGATACACGAAAAGAAAAGAAAAAAAAAAGGGCGGCAATGGTGGTGCTCGGTCGATCGGCGGCGGCACCACCACCGTGTGATCGCCGGCGGCGGCGGCGGCCTCCGGGCTGCCGGCGGCTGCTGGTGTGATGCGGTGGCCCCAATTTTGTTTTGTGTATTTTGTGATTTAATATGGTTCATAGTTGTGATTATTAATTTTCCTTTGTTTAGTTGTGTCATGTGGCTAACCAATGGTTCAAATAGTTTGGCCATTGGGATGCCACATGTCATCAAAATAATAATGGCCTTTCCAAACTTTGTTTGGAATAGGCTAGCCCTTTCCAAATATTTGATTTGGGAAAAGGCCTAGGCCTAGGCCACTTCCAAAATTTTGATTTTGGAAAGTGGCCAGGCTTAAACCAAAATTATTTGGCCTTTCCAAATATTTGATTTGGAATAGGCCTAGGCCCTTTTCAAATATTTGATTTGTAAAAGGCCTAGGCCTAGGCCACTTCCAAAATTTTGATTTTGGAAAGTGGCCAGGCCTAAGCCAAATTTGGTTTAGGAAACCAAAGACATCCCTTTTGATTACGAATCAAAAGGAAAGAAACAAAAGAGAAATAATTTTAATTTTGATTTATTTTGGAATAGTTCTAATTAATTGAAATTAAAATTAAAATCGTTTAAAATTAATCGTTAATTTTATTTCGATTAAATCATTTAATTAATTAAATGTTAATTAGTTAATTGATTGGATAAAATTATTTGATAGATTAAATGTTAATTGATTAATTAAGACGCAAATAGTTAAATTTTAATTTTATCTTTTTTCATAAGATTTTATTGTATGGATTAGATATAGTAGATATAATATGATTATATGGACCCCGATTGATCATGGACTCGACCGATATGATAGATGTGAATGATTTAATTTTTCTGTTGGTTTAAAAATTGTCCTATGCCGTTATGAAGAACGTGACCTAGTTTATTTTCTGCATTTATCCAATTCCCGTTAGCTTCCCCCGTTTGCGGCGGGTGTATTTATTTTATTAGATAGAATTAAATGTAACAAGAATGGAGCAGAAGACGGAGACCAAAGAGAGAAGAATAAAGATCACATTGGAGAATGGCGCATTAAAGATCCTATTGGCGGTTGCAGCTACCCTTAGATTGTGACCCGCGGTTTCGTCAGTTTGTATTCGAAACCGCACCTAAGAAAAGTCCATGATCATACCGGTTATTTTACGCATTTATTTATTTTGTGCTTGTATTTATTTTATATGATACGATAGATGCATGACTAGGCACGATCTAGATAAATGTGTAGGATGTATGTTTATAGAGATAGACATATTTATGATGAGACCATAATTAAATTAATTAAGTGAATTAATTTACATAAATACTTCCACCTCAAAAGAATCAAGTTGAAATTGCCTCCCCATATTATAATGACGGTGAAGAGCCCTTGTTCGGATCCAACTCATCAGCCAAAGCAGGGGGTTGACCTACCTCGGGTATATCGTTATTATCGAGATATGATCGGATGAGATCTCACGAATATTGGGGTTATGACTTGACTAAGAATTCTCTCGACCACCAGCCAAAGCGGGGTCGTTTGGATTTTAGAGGCAAGGGTTTGACTACTTCATAAGATGAAACTTGTCAAAGAGTTGACTAGTCAAACAACAAGAGTCGTATAGGATACGATTGACAAAGGGATATTGTCTACCTATTATGCTATTTTCGGCCCACCAGCCAAAGCGGGGGTCGGGGTAGTTTAGTGGGATCTTGTCCACTAAAGAAATTACTAATTCTTGAAAGTCAATTGGAAGTAGTTGACTAGTGGGAGCAAAATCATAAACCAAAAGACCAATTTTGATTTTGCGTGTATAAACAACAACACTCCCTTATTTTCATTTTTATGTTGTAGTTTTAGCAAACTTTATATTTATGTTTTATTCTCGATTAGTAAAACCAAATTATGACTGTTACCTTTTGAGAAACGTTCTCAAGTATGGTTAAGTAATTTTAATCCTTTTAAAATAAGCAATGACACGAGCAATACCGTTATAGTAGTTAGAGACAAGGAGACCACATATTTGATGCAGTACTCCAAGGCTTTAATTATTAATGAAAAGCGGAAGCTCATTGGATACGATCCAATATGATCATTCAGTCATACGATGACAATTAATTCAAACGTTGGATAAGAATGACCACATCTAATTTTGGAAATGTTGTTTTCAAAATTATAAGATTTAAGTATCGACTTAATTCTTTCATAGCTTAGAGGTTAATTAAATAGTCAATGTTTTGAATACGATTCAAAAGGTTAAATAAACTATTTAATAAGCTTTAGATTTTCTTTATGAAAGGAAATCAAAGACATAGCTTTTGTGATCTTTCTTAAGTCTTATGAAGACTACAATAAGAAACATTTTTCAAGTGCTTAAAGGATTAAAAAGGGAAAGTTAGGGCATGTGTTAAATAGAGAACTTATTGAAGTTTCTATTCTAGGCAAGTAGGTTGAGATGAATCTGTCTAAGTTCAAATCAACTCTTAGATATATGATATCTTGCGAGTGTGACTAAATTAGAAAGATTAAATGCAGATATGGAAGGTGGAGCAAACGTTGTAACACTTACCATATTCTGGATCTAGTAAACTGATAAGGGAACTAAATAAATGTTATTATGTTCCGGTTCTTATGAAGAACATGCTTTCAGTTATTTGTTAGGATTTAGTAGACATATTCAATTGTAAAGAATAAATGTTATTCCGATAAAGTTGGAAGGTCACTGAATCTAACATACTAGATTGATGTCACTGTATAGATGATATAAGTGATGGGATCTCAACTAAATATTTGTATGGTTATTATCCTTGATTTGTGGTTACTCTAGACATAGTCTCTCTGGAAGGGAAGCGTGTAATTAAACGTCATTTTGATGATGTTGAACCATATGATTATGAATCATGTGGGTTATACGTATCTTATCCAAAGAGGACTAAAATACCCTTTTTTCGAAAAGGTTGTAAAATCTAGAAAAATTGTCTAAAGCCTAAACATACCGATGTTCGTTGGCTTATGACAATTAATGCCACAAATAATTGTTTATTAATCTCTATGACTATTTTAGAAATAGTTGAATGTATTTATTGAAGTACGACAATTCGGAAAGCCCGAAAAGTTTGAGCTAGTACGAATATGAGATTGATGAGCAACTTAGGAATTAATCTTCAATTGGATTGAAGTAATTGATACCTGAAGGGTGTTTCAGAAGTCGTCTGAAAGGGAATAAGATTCTCCCTTGAAGGATACCATCTTTGGGATACGCAATTAGATTGTGTTCCCAAAATGGAAAATAACACTTTATATGATAAAGGTGTGACGCAAGCCATGCGATGTATCCCTTACCCATTTCGGGATAGTGCCCTTATACTTAACCTAGTTCCAAAGAATAAAGGTTGAATAAATTCCATATTAGATATGGAAGGGGATAATGTCAAATCTATCTTAACCGATGATTTGAAGTTGTCATAGGCAAAGTCATAAAGGCTTGGAGCCTAGTACGACAAATGCCACTTTGTGGAATGTCTTAGCTAGCACGCTGGACATTATTTACTCATCCGTGGAGCAAAATGTTTGTCTCCAAACATGTTGTCTTCTAGAGGAAGTATTTCTTCCAAAAGAAACAGTGGGAGTAAAATTAGATATCAAAGGATTTTGAGAACCACAAAGATATATTCAACCATAGGAACGTGAGCAGACGCCACATAGCGATGAGGTGTAGAACACTGCTCAATGCACACAAAAGTTCTGTAAGTCTGTGGATAACCTCAAGCCTGAAAAGGCTGCTGGTATGTTCATCTAGAAGAATGAATATCTCACGACTTATGAAGGAATGTTTGAAAGGCAAGATTGAGAGATATGGCCAGGAGCCATAATATCGAATTAGATTCCATCCGTGACAACCAGGTTATGAACCTAGTCTTGTCTTACCTAGAGGGAATGTCCCTGTAAGGCTGAGCCCAGTTCTATTCAGACTATGCTTGTTATAACTTCGTATCATGGCTATATGATAGTTTTGAAGACGTTGGGCAGAAAGCTCGATGTTGATTGATGATAACATGATATGTGAGCCCTCGAGATCCATTTATGGACTCAAACAAGTTTCTCTAGACAATTTCTTTGTTTGATAATCAAAGGAGTTTGATTTAGTCAAAAGAAGGATATGCCAATGTGCAAGAAGGACAGTGGGAGTGTGTTACGATTTTTGAGTAAGGTATTGGATATCTCTCTCGAGAATTGTCACCCCATGTCACAGTCAATTAATGTTTGGTAGTTCAAGATCTTTACGAAAGCACTTGGATTGGCAGTTCTTATTTTTAGAAATAAGAATCTATAGTGATAGATTTAACTGCTGTTAGATTATTGTTTACCTATATAGATGTGATGCTAAAAGAAGTTTAGCATAGATCGCAAGATCTATCTATGTTAGGACGTTGGTCCTAAAGATGAGGTGAAAGATGATGATGCTTATGGAAGGTTTCCTTCGCTACTGCGATAGAAACCATCTTATAGGTGATGCCGGATGTTCATAGTCCATGAATAGTCATGAGCAAGTATGAAAGTAAATCTGGTGAATGTCGAGAATATCCTTAAACAAGTTAAGGAAGAGTTCCTAGTTTATTGAAACTTGGAATTAAATAAACGTAGATATACAGACGTATATCCTGAGTCTTATGAAGGCAAGTGGGAGCTACAGTCTGGGTTTGCAATCACTTTGATTAAGTGATACAGTGAGCTGGAAATGTTCTAGCCTATGGGTCACTGTAAACACTACAACTTAGCCAAAACACAGTAGTGCCTTAGAGGCGCAGCGGGAGCAGTACATGGATCTAGAAGGTTCGTTCCTGAACCTAGTACGGTTCTTCCACCTTTTCTATATAGCTGATATAGTAAGTGGATTCATTGCTTGAAGCAAGGACCATGGTCTCGTCAGAGATTCGTGTGTGTGTTGAGGCGGTTCCTTTGACTTGGTCATTTGGAACGTGATATGAAGATATTCTGAGTCCCCATGGATAGAGATCCGTTTAAGGCTAGGGCTAGTTGCGAGTATTGCATGAGATTCTTGTGTTTCAACTTGGTATTGTGTGTGCGAGTGATTGGTTTTAGGCCAAGTGGGAGATTGTTGGAATAGTGTCCTAAACCCAATCGGGTTGGACCGGATCCGACCGGGTCGGATCATTTCTACTATTTCTTTATGTTTATACATATATAAAATGGCTTTTATGTTGTCATATATCTGTTCTTCTAAAGAACCAATTATGAATTGTTATATGATAACGTCCTTAGTATTAAACTGTGATAGAGAAACCATGATAGGCGATTATGGTTGATGAGATCTCTAATCACTTTAATAAGTTTGATACTTAAATGTCTCTAGGCTGATGTACTATTAAACGGGGCATTGATAGTATAAACGGACTAGCACGTATTAGATGTCTTCTCGTCTTTAGGGCGGGGATAGATCTCGTCTATCGAAGTGTAGAGACACTTGGACCGTACGTGGACGTGTATTAGAAATGCGTACGTTAGGCGACCCCCACTTACACGGATAAGTGTCACACTATGTGACGGTTGTGTAATTATCCTTTTGACCGGAGTCTTCATGGCATCACGGTGTGGATTGTCATGCTTTGACACTATTGAGGTTTCCCCAGCCATGGGGCGATCATGCGGTAGTGATTGGGTCGATACGAAGCATGGAGTATACATGATTGGTCGTCCGGGAATCGCGTATCCTATGATAGGGATCGAATATCCGAAATGGCCTTCTTATAAGGAATGTCTTACTCTCGTGAATCTTTGCAAAGTGGGAGTAAACGAGTTACTTCGAGAGAGCATGATATCCAGATTATAAGATACGGTCGTTAATGTTTGACACTCGACGTACGACCGTATGGATATTATTACGGCGATAGGATTGTAAGTTACACGGTAAGCTCGTTTCACATGAAAGGTAGTAGTCATTGCATTTGACTCTTCCGATGATTGGGGGTCACGGTGTGTTGCTAGACGCTATCCCGTGATCGTTAGGCATGAAGGGCATTTTCGTAATTTGCACTTTGTGTCTACGGCCAACATATTCGGAAGCCTATCGGGTCACACACATATGAACATCTAGCCGGATTAAAATGTGGTTATAGATGATAACCAAATAAGGAAAGTTTATCTCGAGACTATAAAGGTTATAGTGGTAAATTAATATGGTGTTATTTATTTATTATGAATAAATTAAATACAAGATATTAATAATATTATATTAATTAAAGAATATTCCGGAAGCCAATATTTGGCTATATGGGGCGCCACATTGAAGTGTATAAGATACACTTGGATTGTGCAATTTAATTAATGATATTACCTATTATTAATATTAGATATTAATAAAATAAAATAATATATATATATTGAATGCATGCGTGTGTGTACATTGATTGCAAATTGGATTTGCATGTATGCGCACCATGGTGTTTATATTTGGTATATATTAATAGATTTATATGTGTTATATATATGTGATAAATACACATGTGTAAATTGATTTATGGTAATATAATAAAAGATAAATATTGTCAATATAAGATGTTGACAATATCTTGGAAATATTCAATATAAGATATTGACAAAATCCTAGATTTATTTAATATAAGATATTATAATAAATGAGATAAATCAATCAATTATATTTTCCTTATTTTATTGGGAAAATGTTTTCTTCCTCTCCACTCTGCTAGAGGCGCCACTTCCATTATAAATAGGATGTGGGTGTCAAGCTCTTTTGTACATCACAATTGCAAGAGCTCATAGTTCTTGTGTAAAATAGAGAGCATCTTTTAGAGAGTTGGAGAGAGGGGAAAAAGGCCGGTCTAGAAACCGGAGTTTTCCAATAGCAATCCATGATGGGATTCCGGCGGGCTGTTCGTGTGGACTAGCGGTAGAGGCCGAACGCTTGGGCGGCTCTATGCAGAACTACTCTCCTTAGACGGTCAAAGCGTCGATCTTTTAGATCAACCAAGGTAACCACCGTCTTTAGCTTATTTGTTTATTGCTTAAACGAAGTCGATCTTGGGTCGATAGGAAATAAATTTTTGAATTCCACTGCGTTCCCGCGTAGATTTCCTAACAATTCCCATCTTCATCAAGTTTATTTCTGAAAACCCATTTGGTTCCAATGACATTTACATGAACTGGTCTTTCTACCAATTCCCATACTTGATTTCTTTCAAATTCATTCAGTTCTTCTTGCATAGCTAATATCCAGTCTAGATCTTTCAAAGCATCTTCTATTTCCTTAGGTTCAGATTGAGATAGAAAACATGCAATCATTGCATCTAGTTGATATCTTGTTCGAACGCCAGCTTGAGTGTCACCAATAACTTGTTCTTCAGGGTGATCTCTCATCCATTGATAAACATGTGTTTGCATCAAAGGATATATATATTTTTTGACTGGTTCTTCAAGAACTGGTTCTTCAATTTCTTCAACTGAGTCAGAATCATGTTGTTCAGGAGTGGGTTGTTGAACAGTTGGAAATTGAGACTGATCTAGATCTGAACATTATGAAATCCGTAGTCTTCCAATGTCAACACAAACTGATTCTGGCAATACTGGTAACTGAGACTGAGAAACTGGTTCTGGTCTGTCTTCAGTTGTTTCTCCAGGGATGTTTGGATCATCAAGCACTACATGTATGGATTGTTAGTTGTAGTGCCCAAAATTCAATTTGTGTAATTGTTTTTAATAATGGATGACAGAATTTATCTCACCTTATTACTTGCTTTGTGCTTGTAAAGTAATACACTGCTGCAAACCCTAAGTATATTTGTATGTAACCACTTAACTCAGTGTATGGATTACACATGAGGATTGAGTTACTGGGGATATGCTTAAACTGTTAGTCCGTGGTGAACTTAATCAGAGTTTAGGGTCTCATGATTAAAACACCAATAATGCGCCCAGAACACCTTAGGGTGTGATGGTCTTATCCGGACTGTCGGTAGAGGGTACTTACGTGGGGCATTTATATATGATGGCATTCATATAGGACTGGACCGATTTTATATGAATTTCTCGATATAATTCCGTAATTGAGGAATCTTATTAAATAATTAGATGATCATATATGGATCAACCTTAATCCTGAGGTGATCACAGGGTGCTGCTTGTCTCGGGGTAGTGCTTGATGTGTTAGTTACGGTTCACTTGAATATGTGTTCCAAACCACTTCTCATTGGCACTATCTCCTGATGAATGAGTAGTTCTGATTTTCACAGACATGAAATCCATTCCTTCCTGTGGGAAGTAGAGAGACAGTCCCCTTATTTGTTAGCCCAAAGAAAGTGATCGATCCCGGGAGTTCACATTTGACTAATTTGCTATTAGTCAGATATGTGCACTAATTGATCATCAGGGGGTTAATGGTAAATAAGGATAAGATATTCTGTGTCGGGTTTACGGAGACATCCCACACAGAGTGGACAGTCTATGGAGGGTTAATCCGTATGTAGTGATTATATAAATGGACGCTTATTCACAATATGGGTTGAGTATAAGTATACATCTATAATCGGTAGAGTTCAGTTTCGGGTTTATGATGGCGTAATCCCAGAATTAATAATTAATGTACTTATTCTATTCGATGAATAATTAATTATTGGAGCTATTGGTTATAGGTCCATGGTCCCCGATGTGGCTTCTATAATTCGGAATGATATTCTTGTTATTTGGGCCTCAGTGATAATTAATTGGTTGGGCTAATTAATTGATATGCATGGATATTATTTAGTTGGGCTAAATAATATAATACACATAAAAAAAATTATGTGGGCTTGGAAACCCTAAGTGTGGCGCCAATTTTGAGTCTCTTTTAGCACAAGAATTGATTTTTTTGTGTTATGGAAAATAAAAGATATTCTTGTTATATGATTGGTTGGATGACTTGTTATTTGATTTCCTATTGGTCAATACATGTCACAATTAGTCATTAAGGAAAATATTCTTTTATTTTGTTTAATTAATTATTTACTTAATTAATTAAATCTTGGAGACCAAGGATTTACTCTCCTATAAAAGGAGAGTTATTGCAAGTGTAATGGCAATTGAAAAATTAGTTTTCTTGTCTTGGGTTTTTTAAGAAGAAAAACTACAAGTTTTTCTTGGTGTTGCATATCAAGGAGGTTCTCATATCAAGAAGGGTGTCCACCAACCACTGTTTGAAGAACACATTGGAAGATCAAGGCTTCTCATCCTATGATCTTGGCTTCTCTTCTTTCTATTGGTATGATATTCTTAACCCCCTTGTAGTTGTTAAATCCTTTATTTATGTGTTATAATATATAAATCGTGATCCATCCGCTGCGCATAGATCTAATTCGTTTAGATCTGAGCTCCGACATCCTTCATGTGGTATCGGAACCAAGTTCCACGATTTATGTAGTTATAATCATAAATAAATGATTTAAAGGAGTGGAATTGCATGTAGATAAATTTTAACTTTTTATATGCATAGATATTGATTGGTTGTTGTGGTTGAAGAGATGGATTGGGGGTGTAATATTCCGATTTTCGGGAAAGGGCAGACGTGTCATTTTGCGAAAATGAAATATTAGTATTCCTTTTCTTTTATTGGGTTTAAGTATTTTATTGATTATTTATACATAATTTTCGAGTTATATGTATATACAATTAAGGGATTATTCTGATTTTGGTAATTAAAGGACAATTAAGAAAAAAGGGATTTATGGGAAATTGGTATTTAAGGAAAAATTAACACACAATAATCCCATAACCTAGACTAAATCAGAAAATCAGTTTTTACATCTTCTCTCTCTATGCAAATTGGAGAAGAAAGAAGGCTAAGAGATTTGTTGCAATATCTGAAGCGTTGCTTGATCGTTTTCAGATCAGAGTATAGCTTTGGAACCGTTGTGAGGAGCACATCGTTTGGATATCAGTTTTGTGGGAAGGGCTGCAAACTTTCAAGGCTGTTTGAATCTGGTTTGTGGCTGCAATTAGGTAAGAAACTCTTCCTATGATCTCAGTTATGATTCGTAAAGTGTAGATAGGTATTCTTGGGATGTTTAGATGTTTAGATAATGTTTTTCTTTGATCAAGGATCATTGGTATTCTTGGGATGTTTAGATGTGTTGTACTACGTTTTTCTGTGTTTAATTCAATGCCAATTTGGTCAGAAACGGATTTGAAATCGAGTCTTGACGACTTTAGCGTTTTGGGAAAAACCTAGGCGGACGGGCGTTCGCAACCCTAGTAGCTCAAACGGGCGTTTGCACAAGGCAGACAGGCGTCTGAGGTTAGATTTTTTATTCAGGATGTAGCTGTTTTTGACGGACGGGCGTTTGGGGTTTAGTGGACGGGCGTTTGATTACAAACGGGCGTCCATAGGAGGTCGGACGGGCGTCTGGCCTGTTTTACCTTGTTTTTACGGTTTTATCGTTCTAGTTTGGTTTCGGGTTTCATAATCATGTTATTATTGTTTTAAACCCTTATTTATGATATAATAATATTGGATAACTTAAACAAGCCTGAATTGAACTTCTGATTCGTTCAGTTAAAACACCGAATGTACTCTTAAAGGGAGTTGAAGTTCGGATCCGTCGGAAGGGCATGATAGGCTTGTGCTTTGATGAATTAGCAGTCATCAATGTCTGTGTAATTGCTAGGCCTTGTCTATGTCTAGTGGTCTAGGAAGAGAGTAGTCAAGGTGAGGGAGATTAATTGAAAACACATAGCTGGTTAGTTAATCATTCTAATAAAACACGTACTTGACTAGTAAAAGATTAAACAAAATATCGCAATGTGTGTGCTACCTCTGAAGGTGGAAGAGCCCGTAGGTCAAAAGAACCATAAGTTCGGGGGACTCCACTGAGGTGTGCGTACTATCGGAGCCTACCTAGTCTAGCCTCCGTGGATATTGGTGTGATCCACTAATATGTTGCAATCGATATCTCCTGGTGGATATACATCAGGCGTAGTGCCCTTGAGTGCGGTTGTAACCTAGATAAGTTAAGTAGAAACGTTTAGGCAATTCATGTGGATGGACATGAGATGAACCCTAGATTGAGTCGGTCAAACATAAACAACTAATCTTTTAATTATCTTATCTTTATAAATTTTGATTGTTATCATTGCTTCTCTTTCTTATTAAGTATGTTGTACTGACCTCAAATGCATGTTTTTTATGTGTTTGGGGGTGAGAAGATGAATAGGTCGATAATATTTTCGAGGAGGAGTTCGATGATGACGTTTGAAGACGCCTCATTGAATATTTTACTTTTGTCCTTTTGTTATCCTTTGTTAGACTGTTGCTTTAGACTTTTGGTCTTTCGAGACTTGTAGTATCGTACGTTCTTTTGGATTTCGTATTTTCCTTGAATGTAATAAGTTACATTTCCACCTTTAGATGTTGTTTCTATTCTTGGATGTTTGGAAATTTTTATACCCGAGTCTTTTGCTTCCGTTTGCTTGTTTTTGAAACGACGTAGTAGTGGCATATGTATGAAATGATTTTATTTTTATTTTATACGTGCCGAACGTTCCTTTTCTGGATAAGGACTCGGTGTACGGGAACGGGGCGTTACAGTTGGTATCAGAGAGAAGCATCCTTTAGGCTTTCTTTCATTTAAGATAAGTTTTCTGTAGATCCTTTAGTAACGTTCTGGTTTTCTTTGATCATCAGGATGGTGTTCACGAGAACTGGAGCGGGTGCAGAGACTTCTGGAGTTCATCGGGAAAGTCTAACACCGGTCGTAGGAGGCGGTGTTGTGAGGCAGATTCCACCACCTCAGCGGAGTTTGTCACCACCACCTCACACTGCGACACCCACACCAAGGTCTCAACAGGGTTTGTAACCGAGACCACATCAGGAGAAACCTCCACGATGGCACGTCGGGAGCTCGATCGGTTCAGTTTTCCTTGGTGAGCGATGTTCCAGCAGGTTTTGTACCACCACCAGCAAGTTACCCTCAACACCAACAATCCTTTTATCCTCCACCAGTCAGTGTTTACCCTCCACCAATGAGCCACCCCTTGCCACTAGTGTTTCACCAACAGCAGCAGACCTTCTACCCACTTCCTGTAGGTCATACCCCTCGACCTATTGTACCCCTTTCACCGTGGTTCGACCATTAGCAAGGTTCTTGTTATCCACCTTTTGGTTTCCAACAATCTCAGCCAACCCCACAGCACTACAAGAATTATCATCAGGGATACTACCCTTTTCAGCCTGAACCTCAAGCGAATCCAGCCTACCCTCAGCAACAGCACTACCAGCAGTAAGTACCTTTCGGCTATCCTCCGGTTTACCCACCCGTGAGACCAGCTTTTGAGCAAGCATGATGGAGGTCAAGTTAAATTATTAACTCGATACCTACTAACACACTAGCAAGAGAACTAGGTTCAATTGTAGTATAGCTGGATAGAGTCGAGGTCGATCCCACAGAGACTCGGCACAAATAAAACACAACTTTATCCTATTAGACCTAAATTGAAAGGGCGGTCTACGACCAACTAAATGCGATAAATAAAATAGTGACAACCACAAGACACAAGAGACCACAAAGACGGACTAAAGACTACTAAAACACGGATAATACGGTTGATATTATCTAAACAAACGGTATTGATTATGCTAGTAGATTATAACTCCCCCATGTGAAATAGGATGATAACGAGATAAAACAAACGTTAAGGATTAATTATTATGACTACGGGAGTCATCCCCTAAGGTAGATTTAGCTCCGGTTAGGCCCTCTAAATCATCGTGCCTCCATTACGTGACTTCGCTTTTTAATGCCTCCATCTCATATAACTTCTGACACAATTACGAAACTAGGGATGCCGGTATAAACCGTAACCTCATCTAAGCAACATTCCTAGGGTAAGGCGTACTTCTTAGATGCCGATTCAATTTATATCCTAAGTAACAATCACTTTTTGAGTTTCATGTTAAATTATGATGACAAATAATTAAGTTGATCAGGTTTAATTACTCGTTTTAATTCCAAATCGTAGAATCGACGTAGTCGAAGCCGATCATAATATTGCCCTACACATCACCACGCTCGGTCGACCGAACGACAGCACTCGGGCGACCGAACACAGTTTTGTGTCGGAACAAATCATGATTACTTCTTAACGTTTCTAACCTAAACACATGGGTTCGTAAATTAATCTACATCACGCAATCAATACAAGAAAAACTACTCCATAATAAAATACATCAGATCTACGAATAAAGATTGCATAATTGAATAGTCATACCCTCAAAGACGAGAGTGACTCCCACTCTTTAATGCGCTCCACAACCGGAGAATCCGATGAATCCACAATGTATGAACATAAAGAAAAGAAAACTAAAACTAAAACTTAAAAACTCAAATTGTCTTGTGTTGTAGTGGTGTGTTTTTTCCAACATCGAGGCTGCTGCTTATATAGGGGTTGTAGCCGACATAAGAAGGATCCAGAAGATAGAGACGCGTTAATCTGATTAGGCTCGGGTGACCGAACAGTTACGCTCGGTCGACCGAATGGCATGGCTCGGTCGACCGAGCCTCCCTCTTTACGCGTTTTCAATTTCGCTTCGTCTGACTTGTTCCCCACTTCACTCTTCTATGCTGATCTGATTTATCTCTTAACTAATGCTCCGATTTTCTTCCTTATTATCTTGATATTCACTGATTGAATGACATTTATCCTCCCGATTTATCATGATCTGCAAAATCAGCATTTATCGCACAATTAATTGCTCTTTTATAATAAAAATAGCTTAAATACCAATTATCACATTAATAATCACTTATCATTAAATAATAAATATAAACAGGTGATTTAATATGAAATATATATAATTAACTCCGATTTAAGGTTATAATTGATGACATAAATAGGTATATTTTAACCGTCATCAAAGCACCGGCTGTGGATTGGTACACAAGATTGAGAACGAATCGGGTTGAGAACTTCTATGGGAATGTTGAACATTCAAAGGCCGAGGAATGGATAAAGAGCTTCGAGTAGCAATGGCACAGCTGGCGGTTAGTTTCCTTTTGGGCACATCAGAAGCTTGGATAGATGCTATACAGAGTAGCAATGGCAAAGTAACCGACTGGGCAGCTTTCAAAGCTATGTTCTATAATGAGTACTTTCCGGCAACGGTACAGGCAGATAAGGCAAGTCAGTTTTTGAAGCTCAACCAGGGTATCTACATGACGGTATCTCAGTATACCAATAAGTTTAATGAGTTGGGACGATTCTATCTTGAGCTCATGAAAGTGGAAGAGAGGAAGATGGCCCTCTATAAGGAAAGGTTAGCTCATGAAATACAGTCTGGCATGTTTGGATTTACAGCAAGGAACATGGCAGAGTTATTGAATAAAGCCTTGGAGGTTGAGACCTTCAGGAAGAAGGCTACGGTGGTTATTGGGAACAAGAGTAACTTTGGGACTAGTCAGGGTAATCACCGAGGAGCCCCTCAACAGAATGCTAAGAAGACAACAGCTCCTCCAGGCGCTAAGGCCCCAAGCATTGCACCCCTGTGTTCCAAGTGCAATAGGAATCATTCAGGAGAGTGCAGAGCTAGTTCAGGCGGTTGCTACTTTTGCGGAGAACCGGGGCACTTTTCTAGAGAATGTCCCAATAAGGGGAATAAAGGGAGTACGAGCCGAGAAAACGGGAGAAGCGGCCCGAGCCGACCAGTTCGAGTTTTTGCGGCTGATGCTAGAGATGCAGAACCAGAAGATGATGTTATCTCAGGTACCTTGTTGTTATCTTATTAAGATATTGTTATAGCGCGTTTATTCATGCTGTAATTTTATTTAAATGAATGAACATGCATCCTAAATACGATAATGTTAGATAATCTAGTGGTCAGAGCTTTGTTCGATACAGGAGCGTCTAAGACTTTTGTGTCGACCAAGGTAGCTAAGAAGTTGAGTTTACCTTCGGAACCTTTAAGAAACACCTTGGAGATAACTACTCCATTAGGAAAGGTAACAAAGGTAACTAGGATGATACCTCAAGTGGAAGTTCGAGTTGGATCTTATCGATGCAAGAGCGACTTTAAAGTTCTGGACTTTTCAGACATTGACGTGATTCTTGGGATAGATTAGCTATCCGAGAATTTTGTTCATCTAGATTGCCGAGAGAAGAAAGTGACCTTTAAGGTACCCGGGAAATTAGATAAGACGTATCAGGGGAATGTGTACAAGCCGAGTAAGAAGCGACATCCGATAATTTCAGCGGTTAAGGCAATTAGAGCTTGTCAGAAGGGTTATGAAGGCTACTTCTTGTATGCAATGTATGTCGAACAAGTGAAGCCCACGCTTGAGGAAACCCCTGTAGTGAGCGAGTATCATGAAGTGTTTCCAAAAGAGTTACCGGGAAACATGCCGGATAGAGAGATAGAGTTTGAGATCAAGTTGATACCGTGAGCGGCACCAGTTTCCAAGGCACCCTATAGAATGGAACCGGCTGAGTTAAAGTAGTTGAAAGCTCAACTTAAGGATATGCTTGAGAGGAATATAATTCAGCCCAGTACTTCACCTTGGGGAACCCCTATTTTGTTCGTGAAGAAGAAAGATGGTAGCATGAGGATGTGTATCGACTACAGAGCGTTGAATAACCTTACCATCAAGAATAAGTACCCCTTGCCAAGGATAGATGATCTGTTTAATCAGTTGCAAGGCAAGAATGTGTTCTCTAAGATTGACCTTAGGTCCGGTTGTCATCAGTTGAAGATCAAGGTGGCAGATATACCGAAGACGGCTTTTAGTACGAGGTATGGACATTATGAGTTCTTAGTTATGCCTTTAGGACTCACTAATGCTCCATCTGCATTTATGGATTTGATGCAGCGAGCTTTCATGCCATACTTGGATAAGTTTGTGATAGTGTTCATAGACGACATCCTAGTATACTCTAAGGATGAGAAGGAACACGAGGAACACTTAAGGATAGTGTTGGATACCTTGAAGAAGAATCAGTTGTTTGCTAAGTTCTCTAAGTGTGACTATTGGTTGAAGCAAGTCAGTTTCTTGGGACATGTCATTTCTGGAGATGTTATCCAAGTTGATCCAGCAAAGATAGAAGCAGTTGAGAATTGACCTAAACCTACAACAGTTTCAGAAGTAAGGAGCTTTCTTGGTTTGGCTGGCTACTATAGGAAGTTCGTGCAAGACTTTTCAAAGATAGCTACTTCACTCACTAAACTTACACAGAAGAATGTGAAGTTCGAATGGACTAGCGAGTGTGATGCAGCTTTTCATACCTTGAAGGATAGGTTGACTACGGCCCCAGTGTTAGCAGTTCCGGAGATTTTTGATAACTACGACGTCTACACGGATGCTTCGGGATAGGGTCTAGGTTGTGTGTTGATGCAAGGGGGGAAAGTGATTGCTTATGCATCTAGGCGATTGAAGGTGCATGAGAAGAATTACCCGACACATGACTAGAGTTTGAAGTACTTCTTTACTCACGAGAATCCGAATATGAGACGAGAGGAGATGGCTAGAGTTCGTAAAAGATTATGATTTGGATATCCAGTACCACCCAGGCGGTAGTGGCGGATGCTTTGAGCAGGAAGCCAGTGTTTGCGGTTTCAAGCGTCGAAGATGTAGCAGAAAGGTTAGATGGGCTGGAAATCAGTAGCTTTGATCAGATTGAAGACCGACAGTTTGTGGCGCTGTTGTTAGCAAGATCTGAGTTGATGGATGATATTCGGGAGAAGCAAGATGAAAACTCAACATTGGTTGATATGAAACGAGTTGCTAGAGAGAAGCCTACAGTGGGTTATGTCTTGGACAAGAACGGAAACCTTTGGTACCAGGATCGTTTGTGTGTACCTAATCTTGGCGACCTAAGACAGAGAATCATGGAAGAGGCACATTGAATTGCTTTTGCAGTTCACCCAGGATCTACTAAGATGTACCGAGACTTGAAGAAGAAGTTTTGATGGCCTTCGATGAAGGTAGAGATAGCCAAGTTCGTGGCAGAATGCGATATTTGTCAGAAGGTGAAGGCGGAGCATAGAAGACCAGGAGTAATGCTTAAGCCGTTGGATATCCCTGAATGGAAGTGGGATAAGATTACGATGGATTTCATCACCGGTTTACCAAGGACAAGAGGTGGGCATGACACGATTTGGGTAATTGTGGATAGATTGACTATGTCCGCCCATTTCTTGCCGTATAAGGTTGATATGCCTTTGAAGACGATGACGAAGCTATACTTGGATAATATAATGAAGTTACACGGAGTTCCTATCTCTATAGTCTTGAATCGAGATAGTCGATTCGTCAGTCGGTTTTGGAAGAGTTTACAAGAAGCCTTTGGAACCAAGTTGGATTTGAGTACGGCCTTTCATCCTCAGACAGATGGACAATCTGAGAGGACCATCCAAACACTTGAGGACATGCTAAGAGCTTGTGTTTGGAAGTAGGTGGATCATGGGATGATTACCTACCGGTTGCAGAGTGTATGGATTTTGACTAGTTCTTCAAGAACTGGTTCTTGAATTTCTTCAACTGAGTCAGAATCATGTTGTTCAGGAGTGGGTTGTTGAACAGTTGGAAACTGAGACTGATCTGGATCTGAACAATCTGAAATCCGTAGTCTTCCAATGTCAACACAAACCGATTCTAGCAATACGGTAACCGAGACCGAGAAACGGTTCGTCCGTCTTCGATTGTTTCTCCCGGGATGTTTGGTTCATCAAACACTACATGTATAGATTGTTAGGTGTAGTGCCCAAAATACAATTTGTGTAATTGTTTTTAATAATGGATGACGAATTTATCTCACCTTATTACTTGCTTTGTGCTTGTAAAGTAATACACTGCTGCAAACCCTAAGTATTTTTGTATGTAACCACTTAACTCAGTGTAGGGATTACACGTGAGGATTGGGTTAGTGGGGATATGCTTAAACTGTTATTCCGTGGTGAACTTAATCAGAGTTTAGGGTCTCATTATTAAAACACCAATAATGCACCCAGAACACCTTAGGGTGTGATAGTCTTATCCGGACTGTCGGTAGAGGGTACCTATATGGGGCATTTATATATGATGGCATTCATATAGGACTGGACCGATTAAATCTGAATTTCTTGATATAATTCCGTAATCAAGGAATCTTATTAAATAATTAGATGATCATATATGGATCAACCTTAATCCTGAGGTGATCACAGGGTGCTGCTTGTCTCGGGGTAGTGTTTGATGTATTGCTACGGTTCACTTGAATATGTGTTCCAAGCAACTTCTCATTGCACTATCTCCTGATGAGTGAGTAGTTCTGATTTTCACAGACATGGAATCCATTCCTTCCTGCGGGAAGTAGAGAGACAGTCCACATATTTGTTAGCCCTAAGAAAGTGATCGATCCCGGGAGTTCACATTTGACTAATTAGCTACTAGTCAGATATGTGCACTAATTGATCTTCAGGGAGTTAATGGTAAATAAGGATAAGATATTCTGTGTTGGGTTTACGGAGACATCCCACACTGACTGGACAGTCTATGGAGGGTTAATCCGTGTGTAGTGATTATATCAATGGACGTTTATTCACTCTATGGGTTGAGTATAAGTATACATCTATAATCGGTAGAGTTCAGTTTCGGGTTTATGGTGGCGTAATCTCGGGATTAATAATTAATGTACTTATTATGTTCGATGAATAATTAATTATTGGAGCTACTGGTTATAGGTCCATGGTCCCCGGTGTGGCTTCTATAATTCGGAATGATATTCTTGTTATTTGGGCCTCAGTGATAATTAATTGGCTGGGCTAATTAATTGACATGCATGGATATTATTAGTCATTAAAGAAAATATTCTTTTATTTTGTTTAATTAATTATTTACTTAAATAATTAAAACTTGGAGACCAAGGATTTACTCTCCTATAAAAGGAGAGTTATTCCAAGTGTACCGTTTGGAGAACACATTGGAAGATCAAGGCTTCTCATCCTAAGATCTTGGCTTCTCTTCTTTCTATTGGTATGATTTTCTTAACCCCCTTGTAGTTGTTAAATCCTTTATTTATGTGTTATAATATATAAATCGTGATCCATCCGCTGCGCATAGATCTAATTCGTTTAGATCTGAGCTCCTACATCCTTCATAGATTCCTCATGCTTGAGTGTCCTTTTATTTAGTACTCTAAAATCTTTGCTGACGCTTGAATATCCTATAAAAATTCCTTCATCAGCTTTGGGCTGAAAAACATGAAGTTGATCTTTCCCATTATTGTGTAAGGAACATTTGCTTCCAAAAGCATGAAAGTAAGAAACATTTGGTTTCCTTCCATTCCAAATTTCATAAGGAGTTTTCTCATGCCTTTTATTCATGAGAGCTCTGTTCTGTGTATAGCAAGTTGTGTTAACTGCTTCGCCCAATATCTTTCAGGTAGCTTTGCTTCACAGATCATCATTCTTCCTGCTTCTTTGAGTGTTCTATTTCTCCTTTTAGCTACACCATTCCGTTGAGGTGTTGTTGTAGCGAATGAGTTGGTGTAAAACAACATTTTCTTCACAATATTCAATAATCACATTGTTGAGGAATTCGGTTCCTTTGTCTGATCTTATCTTCACAGCTGATACTCCTTTTCTGATTCTGAAGTCTCTTGGTAGTTCAGTAAGTCTTTGCACGGTTTCACTTTTATTGGTTAAGAAGATGACCCAAGTGTATCTTGAAAATCGTCTACTGCCACCAATGTATATTTCTTTCCACTGATACTGACTGGTGTAATAGGTCCAAATAAGTCCATATGTAGTAGATCAAGACTTCTGGTTGTTGAATGCTAAGCTTTAGTCTTGAAACTTGCTTTTGTTTGCTTTCCTTGTTGACATGCATCACATAAGCTATCATTTTTATATGAGATTTATGGTAGTCCGATGACAGCTATTTCTTGACAAGGGTGTTGATGTCATCAAATTTTAGATGACTCAATTTCTTGTGCCACAACCAACGATTTCGATTTGGTATGCACAAGAAAACGAGGTTTCTGGTCGTTGTCCGATCTACAACATACATATTCTCTTTTCTTATTCCGGCTAAAACAACTAGAGATGTTGTTTCGCTGAAGACAATGCAGAAATCTTTGTCAAAAGTAACTTTGTATCCCATATCACAGAATTGACTGGTGCTGAGCAGATTGTAATGCAATCCTTCTACATAAGATACATTCTTGATTGTGAGTCCATTTCTGATTAAGGTACCATACCCTTTGGTGTATTCCAGTTTGTCTTGACTTCCAAAATTAACCTTTGGTCCATCCTTTGCAATAAAATTACTGAGACAATCCTTGCTCTTTGTCACGTTCCTAGAGCAACCACTGTCAAAGTACCATACATCCTGCAATGAAAATTAAACATTTTTAGGTACCCAACTTTGTTTGGGTCCATAGGGGTCAGTTGTCAGTAGAACTCTGGGAATATATCCTTTAGGTATTCTTCGGATATTGTTGCACTTGTTTTCGTATATGTAAGCAACACTCCCATAGTGTCTATGCTTGGATTGTGTCTTATTTATATGATTTCTCAGATCTTTTGACTGAAACCTATTTCCATGATGATTTCTATTATTGAAACTTGAATAATAACCATCATCTCTTTTGTATTAAGGTCTATATTGAGAACTGTAACGAGTCCTTTTTTGACCTTCGGGCTGAAACTTGTAATAGGTTTTCTGCCTTAAATGATTGTTTTCATCAGTTTGAATATTGCATTCAGAGATATTCAAGTCATCATCAGTTGGAAACAATCTGGCTTTCCCCTGACTTTGTGAATCTTTGAATAATTAACATTCTTGGATTTATTATGACTGAAATTTCTCTGGTTCTTGGCTTGATCAGCTTTAGTAGATTCAGAAGTAAATCTACTTTTTTCTATTTTGATGATGTTCAGCTGTTTTACCTTTTTGGTTGAACTTGTTGTTGTTTACAGCTGAACTTTTTGAAAATTGACGATGTGGTTGACTTGATTTAAGTTGAACTTGTTTTACTGGTTCAACAAACTTCTTAATCTGAGGACATTGTTCAGCTATGATTCCCGAAGTGCCCTAAGATTCCTACAAAAGATATAAAAGGAAAACGAAGAAAATGGTTAGCAACTTCCTCCTCAGTTGGGATTAGACCCCACTATTACGGACCTACTAACTAAAACTAACAGGGATATACATAGAATCATGGAGGCTGTCAGAACTTAAAATTCTGAACCTCAATTAATCTTGGGTAACCCATGGTAAATCGGGTTCAGAATTTATTATTCTTGCAGTACAACAATGCAGGTTTATTTCAGGATGACTCAATAATCAAAATAAAAGAAAAATAACAACATCTCAATTAGGGTTAAATATGTTTATTCTTGGAAGTGGCAATTGTCCCCGGCAACGGCGCCAAAAACTGGATCGTCGCGCATTATGTCGATTATACTAGCAAGAGTACTAGGTCAAATTATAGCTTAGCAACGGCGAATCAAAGTCGATCCCATAGAGACAATGCAACTCAAGTATAAACGAATCCAACCTATTTAGAAGACAAATACGGTCATTGACAAACAATAAACAAAGAAAGAACATGGTATTCTTTCCTCAGCCCACCTATCTACTAACTTGATATAGTTAATCATTATGTTTACTTCCCCACATGATTTCCTTAAATCAAACAAACGTTTTCATTCAGTTTAGCTACGGGTGCATCTCCTAACCCTATCTACTTCCATTTGCAATAACAACAGACAATCTATGTGCAACTAACCTCCTTCGATGGTTGTATTAGCCCATACGCCATAAGATCTTAAGATGCCGGCACGAGACCAAAAACCTCCTTAAGCAGCTATCGACAATGACTAGCACGTTCCTAGGGATCCATTAAGACAATGTCATAACTAACACTTCACCTTCCAAGTCGTTCGTGTTGATTTACGATATATGAATATGAGATTTGCCAGACCTAAATAATCGTTTTAATTAATCCTATCGATCAACGTAGATAACGCTAAATCTCCAGATTAGGGTTACCTAAATATTACCACGATTAATCGGTGTCGTTGGTTCCTATTCTGGAATCTACATTGCTTCGTATTGATTAATTCAAGTAAATTTTGGGGTTGTTAAACATTCAGATTAACTATAACACGTAAATACAAGTAGATCTTTCATAATAAAGACGTAAAGGAACGTTCAATTCTTCATAACTTTGGTTACGGAGATCTAACTTGATCTAATCAAGCTAGATATGGCAAGAAGAGAAGGAAACCGGAAAATAAATCACCAAAAGCTAAAGAAACTTTATTTCATCATCTTGATCATTGTATATGAAATATTTATAATAATGTATGATGTGCTCTCAGTTATGCGGCTTTATATAGATACAATAGGCGACTTATGACTCAAGTAAACCCTAACCGGTCTAATAGATGCTACAGACTTCCGTTTCTTGTCCTCCAAGACCTCGATAAGTCGGGCCTGGGGTTCGATGTTAAGGGTGATTTTATACGATTTATTCCGTTATATTTTATAATGATTCCCCTCCATATTTGTATAATTTGCATAGAAATCGAGCTTTATATTGAAGTATTGAGCAAGTGATGTTTTTAATGGGTTAGTTGCAAAATTGTATGATATATGTGTAAAATTGTTGATTTCATGTTGATTTGGATATTATTACATTTTTCGATGTTTTTGATGACGTGTAGATGCATAATTGCGGTTCAAAAGATGATTAAATGAAGATAAATGTCGGATTTAATGGATGAAAAAGAGATAAGGATGGAATTGGCTAGAAGAAAAGAGATAGAGTTGAAGATTTCGAATTGGGATCCAGCTGAACTGGCGTCCAAGTCCCGTCCAGGAGAAGATTTTTGATTCAGAGAGTTTGGACGCTGAGTGGACGGGCATCTGAAGCAAGTCCAAGGCAACCCGAACGAGCGTTCAGATGAGTTGACGGGCGTCCACGGCCGACATGCTGAAAACCGACTTACTTTCCCTATAAATAGCAGCGCGGATTTCAACCCTAAGGATACATTATTGAGACCTATTGATACACAATCATTAGGAGAAAACCCTAGGCGGCCCCAGCCCCCTGGGTTGCGATTTTTCTTGTTTTTCCTTCGCTTTCTATTTCGTTTTGCTGTTTTATGCTGAATGCTTGGAGGATGAGCAATTGTTCAAACTATGTGAATCTGTTTCAGCAGGTTCTTTATTTTCAATCTAGATTTGTTTTGTGAATTTGATTAAAGTTGTATCTTTTCCATATGTTTATTTTGTTATGCAATCAATATCGAAAGATGAATTGTTGTTGATGTTTACCGTATGACGAGAGTCGGTGTAAACCTTAGATCACCATAGGAAAGATGGGATTTTTAATCTTGACATAACGAGAGTTGATAGGTTGAATATCTAGGTTGGTAGATTTAGAGATCTTACACCTTGTTTTGAGAGCGTTAATCTCTATAGATCGAGAGATGATGAGATTGATAGACGAATTATCTACGAGAGTAGGAATTCATACCTTTGATAGGTGAACCACAACTTGAATTAAATCATCATAAGATAGTTTAGAGAGGAAATTGAGGGTTGCGGGATCGGTGGATTATTGTTTGTTCATTGTTTAATCACCATGATCATTGTCTTGTTTATTTTCTTTGTAATTTAAATTTTATCTTTGTTCGCAACGATGTCTTCCTGGCATTGGACTGACAATCCTCTGTCCAGTTTATTTTCCGTTTTAGTTTAGGTTTAGTAATAATAGTATCAATCTTAGGAAAATTAATTGAACTAGATACCCCGATTCCCTAAGATCGACTCCGGTATTAATCGCTATACTACGATCCCTACACTTGGGGAATACCGGATTTATAAATTTTATTACTTGTTGTTTTCATTGCATAAAATCCGTGACAAGTTTTTGGCGCCGTTGCCGGGGAATCGGTACGGTCGTCTAGTTTCTTATTAATTTTTTCTAAAGTTGTTCTGTTTTGTGTTTCGTAGGTAGTTTGTGTTATCTAGTGATTATTAATTTTTCATAGGTTTGTGTTTAAGTTCCAATTAGGGTTTTGTTTAGTTTTCGTGTTTTGTTTGGACCTGTTTTCGTGTTTAGCAGCGTTTATGTGCTTCAGTTTGAACGTAAACGGGCGTCCTGAGCTATTGGACGCCCGTCCGTCCAAATCTGATCGTCTCTGTTTGTGTTTTGCCCAGGCAGACGAGCGTCCAGTAACTTGGACGCCCGTCCTGTTCTTTCTCCTGGCAGATGTCCGTCCAGTAACTTGGACGCCCGTCTGGCCTGTCTGTCACCAGTTTTTTTTTATTTATTTATTTTTTGTTTTAGGTAGATACCTTGGTTTGTCTTTCTTTTGCTTATTAAATAAATGTACTACGGTTTCTGTTTTTCATAGGTAGGTTTCGTAGGTAGGGTTCTGAGGTTGAATCATCTGACTCCACGTTTTTCGCGGTCAAACTTTTGGATAAAAGGGCTCGTTTTAGCACTAGTTAGTATTTTGTCCGTAACTTTTGGCTCGAGTGTCCGTTTGGCGCGCAGGACCCCAATTCGGAAAGCTCGTTCCGACGCCGACGACGTTGTGAACAGCCTAAGGCTGTTCAACTATGTTTTCGAGGTCAAAATCCACTGTTTTCCCTTCCATTTTGGGCTCAGAAGATTTCAACACGTTTTTTTTTTCCTTTTTTTTTAGTGTTTTCTGTTTTTCTGTTTTAAAATTTTCGTGGTTTAGGTTTAGGTTTCTGTTTCCGTATCTTTTTAGGTAGTTTTCAATAAAAGTAGCATTAAATAAATTGAGAGTTTTCTTTTATTTTTGCCGTGTTTCGATGACCGTTGGGTTAAGAATGTGCAAAAAGTTTTTTTAACTCGATTTGTGAAACGTGAATTGACGAGTTTTTTTTTAGGTAGTTTTTTTTTTACTAGGGTTTGTTCATTAGGGTTTATTAGGTTTCTGTTTCTTCTAGGGTTAGGTTTTCTTTTCCTAATAAAAACTTGGGTTTCTTAAAGCTTCTAGGGTTTATGATGCATGAAGTGTATCTGAGGTTGATGATATAGGTCGAGTTTCTGTTTGGTGCGCATTACACTAGTGCCGGACGAGCGTCTACTTCTTCTGAACGCCTGCCCACTCTGTGTGGCCTCCGGACGTGCGTCCAGAGAAGTGAACGCCCGTCCATCCAACCCCACTTATTCTGGATATGCTTTTACAGAACCTGGACGTGCGACCGTCCAGTTCATAAATCCCAGACCAGACGCCCGTCCATACACGTGAACGGCCGTCCAACCACCCAGTTTTTTTTAAAATGTTAAGGGTTTGTGATGAATATACTAATAAGAATTTGCATTCTTTCACCCCTGATTTGGATGCTTTACTTTAAGCCTCTATGGCCTTTTCCATCTATTGCGGTCCATGTTAGAGTGACTGTTTGTGTTTCGACGTTACTGTTGTGGCATGGCTTCATTATCTTACACACCCATTTACCTCTGATTCTTGGGATGCACTTATAAGAGGGTGTCATGAAATTCATTCACACACACTTAGTTGTTTTATTAGTTGAGTGTTAGATAAGTCGTGATTGTGAGATGCTTAGTTCAAAATTTTCTTAACTTGATTTTTAATGCTTTATTTGACGTGGATACTTCTATATGAGCTTCTGTGGCTAGTTATTTTTACGTAGATGTTCTGAACTTGCATGTTTACATCTTTCCATCTACCGATCCATGTTAAATAATTGATTAACTTTTATATACATGATTCATCTATGCATGTTATAGTTAATGTCGGTTCTCGTATGCTATAACTGTTCTTATTGTTATTTAGTAGCTAATGTCGGTTTCCGTATGCTACATATCGTTGTGATGAATCTTGTCAGCTTTGAGACCTATGTGCTTTCTTGTTATTTTTGTAGCTCATATGGGTAGCTACTGTCGGTTTTCTGTTGCTACCATTGCCTCTTATGAGTTATATCTGTTTAGTATAGCTAACTGTTGGTTCTCCATAATGCTATCACTTTTGATGAGTCTTAAGGCGCGTCTACACTTTTGCATGTAATGAATAGTACTTGTCGTTTATCGTAAACTTGTCATTATTTGGTAGACGTTTATTATATACATGTCGTGTTGCAAATGAGTGGGCTAGTTTTCTTTCTTTTATTTTTGCATATCATTTAGATGCATATCATTTAATTGCATATCATGTAGATTGCATTGTAATATATTTTCATGTAGTTGCACCTAGCCTAACTATTTTGTAATGTTCCATGTATATGTTCCATCTTTATATGAGCTTAATCTGAAAAAATCTCTATGACTTCTTTTCCGTGTGAGCCTCTGTGGCCTTTATATATGCGTAGATGTCCTGTTCTTTCACCGTTATGGTTTTCTTTCCATCTATTGCAATCCATGTTGAGTAATTCACCTAGCTAGATGTGAATCTAATATGACTTATGCTGTTCCTTTTGTCGTCTATCTAGGGTGTTAGGGTTGTTAAAGCCACGTCTACACTTCACATGGCAAGCTTCTGTGGCTTTGCATAATCGAATTTTGTTGCGCTTCTGTGGCGTTATTTAGTAGACGTTTATTTGACCTTCCTTCTATGGTTGACATGTTTCATCGCTTAATCTGAGTTGTAGATTAGGGCAACATCTATGGAATTAGTTGGGCTAGTTTATTTTCTTTATTTTCGTTTTGCCTTTTTAGTATAGTTGCATATCATTTAGTTGCATTGTATTTTATTCTTTTTTTTTTCTTTTATTTTTATTTTTCTTTTTAGTGCACCTAGCCCTGCTACTTTGTAGTGTCCTCTATCCTTATTTCCGTATGCACATGTTGGTCCATATTTGTATTGTAAGCTTCTGTGGCTTATTTGACGCTTAGGTGTCCTGTACTTTCCCTGTGTGGTGATTTTTCCATCTGAGCCATTATATCATGTGCTTATTTCTTGTCTATAATTATTTTTTCCATGTTATATTCCCCCGTGTTCCCCGAGATATTGCCATGTTTTTCAAGTGGTGCAGGTATATTTTTAGATGTTCTTGTTAAGCTAGCCTTGGAAGTGAATCTGGAGAGGAATACCTATGACATCTCGTGCCTCGGAAACGCGGATCGATTATCTATCCTTCTTCAGCCTATCTTCATATCATTACCGAATCAGCTAAGTTCTTTTATCTTTTCTTTAATTCTGCACAACATGAGGACATGTTGTAATTTAAGTGTGGGGGAGGGAAATGGTTTTATGTATCTACATTCATTTGCCATACTATTATATTTCTATGAAAAAGTGCTAAATTTTTGCTTCGTCCCAAGTGAACAAAGGCATATCTTTATTTGAGTTTTTATATCATTGGTGCGTTATTTTGCATATTTAGTAAATTTAGATGTTTCACCAACACTATTTTTCACGTGCCATAGTAAATGATGAGCTATATTTTAAAGCTATGCCCATTTGATTAGAGAATTTTGATGATTATCGCATGATTCTTCGCTTACATATGAATTTTGAAAATTTTAATAGGTTGTGTTTAGAATTAAAGTATGACATACTGTGAATATCTGAAGGTTTTAATGTGATAGGAGGGATATAATTTAAGGTTTGAATACCACTCTAAGATGAATTGTATGAATAATATATGTGTATGTCGGATACAGCTACCGATGATTTGAGTGCGGTAGGGCATTATCACGAAATGTCCTATACCACTATGAGGTTCAATAGCTCCCAACTGCCTGATGATAGTAGTCCAGCTAGGGTGTTATCACGAAACGTCCTATTGCTGGGAATGAGGGCATATGCTATACGTGTGTAATTAAGAGAACTTTAAGAAAAATTAGCAAATGGTAATGTGAAAAGATGGTTGGAAACCGTAGTTATCTTCTGACTATCCCCAGTATAAACTGAACGATATGTTGTAGGGATTATCCTCTAAGTATGTCGGAAATATTTTATATACTCCTTATTATTTTTCGAATATGTATGTTTTGTGAGGTGCATGTTATAATCACTTTTATATTTCTGATCTAAATGGGATGTTGGCTAGTTTTGCTTGAATCAATTTCAAGTGTGGATTTAGTGGAAATTTATTATGGCTATGCACACACACTTGGGTGAACCTCTAAACTATTGAATATGCTTTATGGTTGCATAAATGTTTATATGTCTCGAGTCTTGATTTTGTTTTTTCTTGCTCGGGACGAGCAAGGTTTAAGTGTGGGGGAGTTGTTAAGGGTGATTTTATACGATTTATTCCGTTATATTTTATAATGATTCCCCTCCATATTTGTATAATTTGCATAGAAATCGAGCTTTATATTGAAGTATTGAGCAAGTGATGTTTTTAATGGGTTAGTTGCAAAATTGTATGATATATGTGTAAAATTGTTGATTTCTTGTTGATTTGGATATTATTACATTTTGCGATGTTTTTTATGACGTGTAGATGCATAATTGAGGTTCAAAAGATGATTAAATGAAGATAAATGTCGGATTTAATGGATGAAAAAGAGATAAGGATGGAATTGGCTAGAAGAAAAGAGATAGAGTTGAAGATTTCGAATTTCGATCCAGCTGAACTGGCGTCCAAGTCCCGTCCAACCTGGACTGGCGTCCATCAAAGAGGACTGGCGTCCAGGAGAAGATTTTTGATTCAGAGAGTTTGGACGCTGAGTGGACGGGCGTCTGAAGCAAGTCCAAGGCAACCCAAACGAGCGTCCAGATGAGTGGACGGGTGTCCACGGCCGACATGCTGAAAACCGACTTACTTTCCCTATAAATAGCAAATAGCGATTTCAACCCTAAGGATACATTATTGAGACCTATTGATACACAATCATTAGGAGAAAACCCTAGGCGGCCCCAGGCCCCTTAGGGGAGGCTGGGGTTGCGATTTTTCTTGTTTTTCCTTCGCTTTCTATTTCGTTTTGCTGTTTTATGCTGAATGCTTGAAGGCTGAGCAATTGTTCAAACTATGTGAATCCGTTTCAGCAGGTTTTTTATTTTCAATCTAGATTTGTTTTGTGAATTTGATTAAAGTTGTATCTTTTCCATGTGTTTATTTTGTTATGCAATCAATATCGAAAGATGAATTGTTGTTGATGTTTACCGTATGACGAGAGTCGGTGTAAACCTTAGATCACCATAGGAAAGATGGGATTTTTAATCTTGACATAACGAGAGTTGATAGGTTGAATATCTTGGTTGGTAGATTTAGAGATCTTACACCTTGTTTTGAGAGCGTTAATCTCTATAGATCGAGAGATGATGAGATTGATAGACGAATTATCTACAAGAGTAGGAATTCATACCTTTGATAGGTGAACCACAACTTGAATTAAATCATCATAAGATAGTTTAGAGGGGAAATTGAGGGTTGCGGGATCGGTGGATTATTGTTTGTTCATTGTTTAATCACCATGATCATTGTCTTGTTTATTTTCTTTGTAATTTAAATTTTATCTTTGTTCGCAACGATGTCTTCCTGGCATTGGACTGACAATCCTCTGTCCAGTTTATTTTCCGTTTTAGTTTAGGTTTAGTAATAATAGTATCAATCTTAGGAAAATTAATTGAACTAGATACCCCGATTCCCTGAGATCGACTCCGGTATTAATCGCTATACTACGATCCCTACACTTGGGGAATACCGGATTTATAAATTTTATTACTTGTTGTTTTCATTGCATAAAATCGTGACATTCGATTAATCGGCCTAACTTTTTGTCCCTTTTTCCGCGGATCTCTTTTTGAACTTTCTCCACATGGCCCAATGTCTTTCTTTCACCTACATTCGTCCTTAGTCGCTCCGCATTTTTGTACATCCTAAAAAGTGTATAAAACAAGACGAAACAGTACCAAATCAATGGAATAATAATGCAAATACAGAATCTTGAACCTAGAAACACACACAGAATTTAACACATATTACATATGATAACGAGCATATCTATCCCCTCTTGAGCATGATTTGGGGTAAATAAATGTATAATTAATGGTAATATTTAGGGCGTTATCAGCTCCATCTTGTTGGTGATCCAGCTGCGGATTTTGTGTTTAGAAATGATAAAGAACGTTGATATATTCTTAGGCCGTACAACCCAAAAATCAAAGTTTTTACTGAAAATAGATCTTGAGAAAGGGCGGTGGACTTCCTGGAGACGCCGTACAAACCAGTTGAACGGTAGAGATAGCTGCCTAAGAAGTATATTTCTTTATGATTTTCCCGGTAACGGAGCCAACTGTAATCATCGAAAATATCATGGTGGCGGTAACGGTTGAAACGTGTGGATATCTTGCTATCCGGTGAGGGTGTTGGTGATGGTGGTGGTAATTACGAATATTTTGAAGATTCCTACGACGCGTTCAGTATGATACAAATGCGAGTAGGACGTCGACAAATTGGCAGTGCTTGGCCTTCTTATATTAATCTGCGAATGAATATGATTTACACGCTGCTCCTATTTATAGACATCGGACTAATCATGATTAAGCTAATCTTGACAAGACATAATTAAGTACAATTAAGCATAAATGTGACCCCGGGCTTGTACGCAGTAGTTAACCCCGAAGCCGGCTATGTTTGATGCGGGTCCACTAGCAGTCTTGTAAAGTCAAGCGATCTGATTCTCAGTCATGAGAGAGTTGCGTCTGGTTTTGCCTTGATCTGTTAGGAGGCGATACGCATGAAAGGCCTCCGGGCTGTCAAGATTCAGTCTTGGCCCCGGGTTCTTTAGAAACTAAGGATAAGCTCCACAGCTGTTGTCTTGCACCCAGCTTGGCAGCTTGCGGGTTGAAGGTGCAGCCGTTCAGTTGCTATGATGTGACCTTCGATCGGGGAAGATCCTGGGTCCGTAATACCGTCTTTGGGTTCGATATATCAGCTACGAAATCCCTAAGTGACATTGTGGATTTCATAACCATGAGTGACTAGTTCTTCTATCTATCCAAAATTATGCATTTGTGATAGCTTTTATCAGTATTAGTTGATTGGGAATGATTGAACTTGTTGTTAGAACCTTGTGTATGTTAACTCTCCTTATTCGAATTGGTTTATATTTTGTGTTGAATTCATGACCTAGAACTTACACACACACATTTAGATGATATCGACCGAAGATTATTTGTGTGGGAAAAGGGATAAGAGACCGATAGGTAAAAGCATCCTTAACAAGAATTCGGTTTCTTGCACAGCGTTTATAGTTTCTTTATGCAATAAAATAAATAAATTATAGTCCAATTGAATTCAACTTAAAACGTGAAGAGTTTTTTTGTTTTGTTTTGTTTTTATTTTTTATTTTTTACACAATCCACAAGCTTTGTTTTGAAAATAAACTCATTTATATGCATCCAAATAGTACGTCTAAATCCATGTTCTAACTATAGTCATTTGTAATTGTCTCACCCTTCATATTAAGAGATGGATTTTCCCTCACAACACAACCTGGATTTTAAGGATAAGGATTCCATGTCTCTTATATGAGTTTGAATTTATATTTTCTACATTGTACTAGAGTGATTCGACTAATATTTTTATTGGAAAATTAGGGATAAGGACATAATCTGGAATATTATTAAGTAACAGGACAGCTACATATTTTTTATAGGGAGAAGGACAACTGCATAATTTTTATAGCGAGAAGGACAAACAGTGAATCCCGAAAATTAGTGAATCTCCCCGTGAATCCCGAAATCAGTGAATTTCGATAGTGAATTTCGACAATGAATCCCGAAAATTAGTGAATTTCGACAATGAATTTTGAAAATTAGTGAATTTCGACAGTGAATTTCGGCAGTGAATTTAAACAGTGAATTTTGAACACAAGTGAATTTCAACAGTGAATAAATTGTTTTGTCCTTTACGCAAAATTTTCAAAAGACTGTCCTTCTACTCAATTGATGAAATATTTCTGTCCTTCTCCTTCATTCCCCCTATTTTTATTGTGTTCTTGTCAATCGTTCAAAAAAAGTCGGCTAGATGGGAGTTCGTTGCAATAATCTAAACGAACCCTCGCCCCTCCACATTTACAATTTTTTACCGTTGTGTTGTATTATAAATAAATAAATAAACATTTGAAAAGGATGCAGTATGGATGGCGGCTTGGACAAGGACAGGAAAAACAATAAAATTAAAGACTTGTAGGACTGTATAATGTTGGACTGTTTATCCATGATGTGCCTATGACATACAGTTTGGTTTGTTTGTATGATTTTGGCCTTTTGTCTTATATTCTGATTTCAATCATAAAATTGTAGGGTGCTGGTCTAGCAAATCTAGGCAATACGTGCTTTCTCAATGCGGTGATGCAATGCTTCACTCATGCAGTGCCGCTGCTTCAAAGAAAGCGTACCCCTTGAAATCCTTGCCCCTGAAGGAGTTCCATCATCAGAGTGCCGCGAGCCTTATCCTGGAGCCGACAAGCTAAGCGGCAAATGAACATGGTTTCCAGCTTCTCTCATATGTTCCGAATCAGAGCGCCGCCGCGAGCTCGGATCGGCCAAGCTAAGCCCCGTTGAACCTCAAGGTGGTTGTTGAATGACTATGACCTCCACCATCTTGCTGCCTCATCATATTCGATTTCGTCATCATCGCAACAGGCGCGAAACAAAAGAAATCAGTGGCTTAGAAATAAAGTACTGAAAATAACATTTTTTTAGAATTAAATATTTTCATTTACGTTTCAAAGTTTAACACACATATACAATTTTTTAATGAACGAAGCCTTTTATTAAAAGAAATAGAGAAGGTCCGTACAAAGCCGTATTTAAATTTAACCTTCATTAGACATGTTCTTGATTTCCTAACATACTGAAATCTTTTGGAATGTCGCATTTTATAAATAAATAAATAAAACTTCAGTCCAATTCAGTTCAACATCCTTTCTGTTTATTATTAATTTTTTTTATTGAAGCCATTTGGATATACCTGCACAAAGAAATAACTAATGCTGATGGTGTGACGTTATTAGATACCTAATGCAAAAAATGAAACATTTAACGACAATATTAGATAACTGAATTTGTTAGTGTTCATCCATGTCAAGAGAGATCTGGGAAGGAATAGTACATTAAATAAAATGATAAAAAAAATTGTCGAAAGAGTACCTCTCCACCGGGGTTAATTGCCAATGCCATGCATCCACCAACAACACTTGATAAATGAAATGATATGTCAAGATCAACGATCTATCTAATACATGATTTTTTAAAGAAATCTCTTCGTCTGGAATCTTTAAAAGAAAAGGAATTGTTTTCATTTGCCTTGCAAAAGCTACAAAAATGAAAGAAATAGACCGCTGCGAGAAATCTTGAAAATCTGGGTATTCATATATATGCACCTTATACATAGGAGCGGCGAAAGTAATTGTGGGCTAGGGTTCGGGAATTTGGTAGATTTTTTCCTCTTCTACAAATGTTTGTACATCCAATTTAGAAAACTCATGAGTGTATAGAAATTGATAAGTCAAATTCACACGCGTGTGCACACTTGCACATATATTGTTAAGACTAACATCACTCAAAAAAGCAAGGGGCGTGTTAATAAATGACAACAAATAAATAAATAATAATAAATAGGACATCGATAGAAAAAAAATGGGCTACAAGGACATTTTACTTCTTCATTCTCCAAAATACCCCTATTAGTACGTTTCTCCAACGCCACGTCATAGTCAACCATTTCCCGGAGAGAACACGTGCATTTAATTCCACTTCCATAAAATAAAATAAAAAACAAATTCCCCAAAATCAGGTAAAAACTCCATGAATATTTTCTCTATAGTCCAGGCAAGTCACAATTCAAGGTTACCCAATTTCGGAAAGGAGCAACAATTTGGGTTTTGAAATTTGTTGATCCTTAGGAATAATTAAAGGAGGAAGAACAAGATTATAAAGGGGAATTTGAATTTGAAGAAGTTCTTAAAACTATAGAACTTCAAGAAAAGAAAACTGTAAAACAGAAAACTGAAGACTGAAAGAAAAGAATTTCTTATTTCATTTGATGATTCGATCAATTGAGTTTACATTGGTGCTAATACATGTATATATAGGCTATGCTAGAACCTACTAGAACCTATTGTAGTTGGAGAAGTAGTTATAACCGAATTTAATTAACTGAAATGACTGTAACCACCTTCGACCGTGTTGTGGTTGAAGGTGTTCGACGAAATGCTTCACTGAACTTCTACTTATGCCTTTGTTGCCTTCAGCTTGTTCCCAACTTGTAGAACTTCATTTCACCCCCCTCAAGCCGAACTAGGATTGGAATAGATGTTTGAAGTATGTAGTTTTGAAAGGAGATAGTGAAAGATAGGCGCATCTAATGCCTTTGTTAGAATGTCGGCCAGCTGATTTTGAGTGTTTACTGGCTGCAATTTGACTAGACCTGATTGTACCTTTTCTCTTACCATATGGCAGTCAATCTCTATGTGTTTTGTTCTCTCATTAAATACTGGATTATGTGCTATATGCATTGCACTTTGACTATCACAAAACATAGGAATGGGGGTAGGAACAGAAACATGCAGGTCTTGTAAAATATAAAGGAGCCATTGTAACTCACAAACACCTAAAGCCATTGCTCTGTATTCAGCTTCTGCTGAACTTCTACTGACTGTAGGCTGTTTTTTGGACTTCCATGAGATCAGTGATGATCCTAAAAACATACAATATTCTGTGATGGACCTCCTTGTATCATGACAACCACCCCAGTCTGAATCTGTAAATGCTGTGAGTTTTAGATCATTTGTTGCTGGGAAAAAAATGCCTTGTCTTTGGAGCCATTTTGATGTACCTTAGTAACCCGTTGGCGACTTGAAGTTGGTTGATTGTAGGAGCAACAAGAAATTGGCTTAATTGATGAACATCAAAAGATAGGTCTCGGTCCGGAAATGGTTAAGTATAATAATTTACCAACCGGACTTCTATACATGGTGTTTTCGGGGAGGAGTTCGAATCACCATTTGTTAAATGGACCTTACTCGCATTGGTGTTTTGGCTGGTTTGCAACCTAAAAATCCATATTCGCAAGAAGGTTTAGTGCATACTTTCTTTGACACACAGAATGCCTTTGGTAGATCTTGCAACTTCTAGACCTAAGAAATATTTTAATTCTCCTAGGTCTTTGATTAGGAATAGGTTATGGAGGTAAGACTTTAGCTTAATATTGAGATCCATGTTGCCACTTGCTAGTACTATGTCATCTACATAGACTAGGGCAGCAATGAATGAGGTGGCGCTTCTTTTTGTGAAAAGACTATAATCATGTTTACTCTGTTGATATTCAGATTGTGTAATGCTTCTGTCAATTTGCAGTTCCATATCGTACTAGCTTGTTTGAGTCCATTAAGGGACTTAACAAGTTTCCAAACCTTGCCTTTTGGGGCTTCAAAACCCTGTGGGAGCTTCATATACACCTCTTATGTCAAGTCACCATGCAAAAAGGCATTATTTACATCAAGTTGATGTAGGTGATAGCCTTTTGCAGTTGCTAATGCTAACAAAACTCTGACTGTGTTCATTTTTGCCACTAGAGAAAAGGTTTCCTCATAATCTATGCCATAGGTTTGAGTGTAGCCCTTGGCAACTAACCTAGCTTTATATCTTTCAATAGATCCATCTGCTTTATACTTGACCTTGTATACCCATTTGCATCCAATAGGTTGTTTCCCTGGTGGTAGATCCATTATCTGCCAAGTGTTTGTACTGATCAAAGCATCAATCTCCTTTTTCATGGCTTCCTGCCATTCTTTCTTTTTGACAGCCTGAATATAAGTGGTAGGTTCTTGTATCTTGTCTATTGCCATGACAAATGTCTTGTAGTTGTCAGAAATATTCTGAAAATTGACAGCAGAATCTAAAGGGTAAGGAGTTGTTTGAGATGTCTGATTGCATATGTACTGATTTAGAAATGATGGCGTCTTCATTTCTCTAGTGGATCTTCTAACATTTACTGGATTTGATGAAACCACAGGAATGTTGGATGTAGAACTTTGAGTTGTAGACTCTTCCTCAGATTCATGATCATTGTTTTCTGATCCTTCTGGAATTGGATTTGGACTGTCTGGATGAATAGGGGTGTTGTCTGTTTCAACAACTGGATTGAAAAACTGGGGATAATCACAAGTATTAGAAAAATTAGGTACAGGAAAAGACCAATTGCTGTGTAAAGGTTCCTTGTGTAATATAAGAAATGGGAAATGTTGTTCGTGGAAAACTACATTTCTTGAAACAAAAACTTCCTGTGTGGATATATCTATTAGTGTATATCCTTTTTGATGATCTGCATGCCCCAAATATGCACAAGTTCTTGCCCATGCATCAAATTTTGTCCTTGCAACTGGTAAGGTGCAGGAAAATACACGACAACCAAATACTCTCAGTATGTCATAATTAGGCTGTTTTCCATGAAGCATAAAGAAAGGATTGTTGTTATCAAGTATAGGAGTTGGCAACATGTTGATCAGTTTGACAGCATGTAAGACACAATAACCCCATAAATTTAATGGTAAATGAGACTGAATTTTTAATGCTCTGGCAACATTCATGATGTGTTGATGTTTTCCTTCCACAACACCATTTTGTTGTGGAGTGTCTACACAACTTGATTCATGAATGATGCCTTTTGCATCATAAAATTCTGTGAATTTGAATTCCTGACCATTATTAGACCAAATGACTTTTAAAGTCTTGTTGAAATGATTTGCAGCATAGAAATAGAATGCAGAAATAACATGTCTTACTTCGTCTTTGGATTTCAAGAGGTATACCCAAGTATATCTACTAAAATCATCTACAATTTTTAGAAAATATGACTGTCCATGGATAGTTTGATGCCTATAAGTACCCCAAATATCCATGTGTACCAAATCTAAAATGGAACTAACAGATCTAGTACTCATTGGAAAAGGTAATTTCTTTTGTTTTGCTAAAGGACACACTAGCATACAGAAGTTTTAAGAATCTGAATCTGAGTACAACTCTTATGTAAAAAATCAGTTCTATTAATTGAAAGATGGCCTAATCTATAGTGCCATAGCATATCTGCTTCAATTCTGTCTGACAAAGGAACTTGTGTATGTGCACTTAATGCAGTATGATTTATGCATGCTGATTTCATGATGTACATGCCCTTCTCCTTTTCAGCTGATCCAATCATCTTCCCATTGGACTTGTCCTGTATCAAACACTTGTTAGAAACAAACAAAACAAATATATTTACAGCAGAGGTTAGTTTGTTAATAGATATTAAGTTGTATTTGAAACCGGTACACAAAGCTCTTGTGACAAGATTAGTTGCTCATTAAGTTTTATACTTGCCTATGTAGGTTATAGGAATGTTTTGACCATTAGGCAAAGTGACCGTAGCTCCATTAACGGGTTTTCTGGTGATGAATAAACTATCATCATACACAATATGATCTGTAGCTCCTGAGTCTATAAATAACAAGTAATAGACAAACCTTGAACCTCAGTAGGATCTGGTTTAAAGTTGGTGGTGAAAGCAGTCACTTGATTAACAGCAGGATGATTGCCATCATTTTTCTGACCCTCTATCATCTTCATCAATTGAGACATCTGATCCTGTGGCTGATTAATCTGATTTTGTTGTACTGAACCATAAACTGAATCTGATACAGGATCTGGACCATTTTCTTGATTAACCATGTTGACTCTTGGTCTTGATTTCCACCCTGGTGGGAATCCATGCTTTTTGTAACACTTGTCAATAGTATGACCATTATATCCACAGTAAGAACACTTGCACTTTCTTTCTATTAGTATTAGTTCTAGTATTGCCTTGATTTCCGGACGATTCGATTTTGATACCTTTCTTTGTGTAGAAGGGTACGATTTTGATTTGGCTTATTCGCCTTGAACTTGATTAACAAATTAAAAGCTGTAATATCGACCCTTGTGGATGCCACTAGAGCATATTCGCCTACCTTTCAAACTTGATAGCCATGGCAAAAGCCTGTTTTAAACTAGGCAGAGGAGTGGACAGATAAACTTGTCATCTAACAGGTGCAAAAGTATCATTTAGTCCTTTCATAAAACGGATTACATGATTAGCCTCTACAAAATCTATCATCTTAGCACTGATGTTACAGGCACAAGGATGTCCACAATCACAATGAGGAACATGTTTTACTATGTCTATTTCATACCATTTAGCTTTCAACTTTGTAAAATAAGAAGTAACGGACGGGGAGCCTGTTTTAATCACATTAACTTCCTCAACCAAATCTGCCACTCTGAAGTAATCCACATTTGAAAAATGATCCTCCAATTCTAACCACATATCTCTAGCAGATTTGATCCACATTACACTCTGTGCTATATCAGGAATCACAGATTTGATTATCCAAGTAAGGACTGTTGTATTACATTGACTCCAAATTCTATACAGCTGATCATTGACATCAGGTTTCTTGATCATACCATCAATAAAACCTAACTTATTTTTCGTTTCAAGCATCATTGTCATCGATCGAGCCCAAGAATGATAATTCCGAGCATCAAGAGGAGGAGAAACTAAAGGTATTGTGGGATTTTCACTAGGATGCAAGTAAAATTTGCTAGAAGTACTAACCACAAGACATGTGCCTTCAAGTGTTGCAGAATTGTTTTCTTGATTCGCCATTGTTGACAATCTGTCAGGAATCGAACGGAAACTTCGCACGAACCAGTAACACCAAGAAATGCAGAACACTCTCAAGGTTCTGAATCTATACGAGAACAACTACAGAAAACAAAATCATGATACTCTCAAGATCACGGTGACACTCTCAAGATCACAATCAAATGCAGCAGCTTGCGAATTTCTCTGATACCATGAAGAAGTTCTTAAAACTATAGAACTACAAGAAAAGAAAACTGGAAAACGAAAAAGCGACGACGGCGAAAGAAAAGAATTTCTTATTTCATTTGATGATTCGATCAATTGAGTTTACATTGGTGCTAATACATGTATATATAGGCTATGCTAGAACCTACTAGAACCTATTGTAGTTGGAGAAGTAGTTATAACCGAATTTAATTAACGAAATGGTGTAACCACCTTCAACCGTTTTGTGGTTGAAGGTGTTCGACGAAATACTTCACTGAACTTCTACTTTTGCCTTTGTTGCCTTCAACTTGTTCCCAACTTGTAGAACTTCATTTCAGATTTGCAGAGAAACAATAGAAATTTATAGATCCATTTTCCTTCTAACTGCATATAGAAATTGTAGATAAACTATTTTTGTCTAGCGAAATTCGTATTCCACTGATTTATGCGAATTTTTTTCTAATTCTACTATTTATATTCCACTGTTTGTATGCCAATGTTTTTAAATTCCACAATTTTTCTTCCACTGTTAAGGTATTTCACTATGTATGGATTCCACTGTGTATGAATTTGATGATTAACAAAAAAAAAAATTGAGAAGCAGACTAAAAGAAATTGAAAGCTCACTTGGAGAAGATATAAGCAGAGAGAGAGAGAAGTAGACGATTTTGAATGCATTCAGACAATTGCAACTTTATTACTTATTTATTTTTTGTTTGCTGTACAAATTTTTTTTTTGAATTTCCAGTCAAAAAAGATTTACCTAATGAAAAAGCTTTTAAAGCGGCCCAATATCCCTTTCTTTTCCCAATTTTTTTTACGAATATGCCGATTTTCACAAAAAATATACTTTATATGGATATATGCGGTTAGAAAGAAATCGGATCATTTAAAACGGAAAAGCAAATCCCTTAAATCAAGACATCACAATAATATCGGTTAAAAGAATTGAAGGGTAGAAATGTTTAGTGGAATATATTTTTGTCCTTATCACCATAAAAAAAATTCCACCGGATTGAATACATATTTCTATTGCTAGAATGCCCTTTTCCACAATAAAGCCAAAAAACAATAATGTATTGTTTGAATTTAAAAAAAGTAATATTTATTATTGATTATTTTACTTGCGTATAGTGTGCATCTTGTTAGTAATATCATCCGCAACGGAAGCGATTTAAGGATCTAGATCTATAAAATACACGTAATAAAATAACTAGATCTACATCTACAAGGGGGGTTGTAGATCATACCTCTTGGATCTCAAAATCCAAGTTGAAGAACCGCAAAGGAAAGAAGGTGTGAAGAGCACCACGATCTTCCGTACGTGTGATCCAAGCAACTCCCGGTGGAAGGAAATTCTCGTCTCGAATCCTTCCGATATGCTACCCGGAAAAATCTCCAAGATTTTCCCTCTATACCCTCTTGGCCGAAATTTATTCCTTCCCTCTCTAAGAGGTGAAGTCGAAATTATTGTGTGTGTTAAGGCTTAGGAGAACTCCCTTTATATAGGAGAGTAATCCTTGTCCTCCAAGGATTAAATAATTAAGAGATAATTATTACATTAATCCTTTTCCAAATAAAAGATAAATATAATATTTATCCCAAACAAATTAGGATAAATAAATATATTATCCAATATTCCATGATTTATCATTTAAAAAATAAAAGATAAATCACACATTAAATAATTATCCAAGAAAATAAATTCCTTAATAATTAAATAATATAACATGCGCACCTTTTCCTTCAAATTCAAAGTCCACGCATATTTGACCAATTTGGGTCAAAATTGGTCAACACACCAATTCGGGCCGAGTCCACGAAAAATGTCTTTTCCGTGTATTTAATTATTTAGTCCAACTAAACAATTAATTCACATATCGTTTTAATAAAGTCCAACAAGAACTAAATTAATATTATTAGGATTCGACGTCGAGAATAGCTATGCTATATTAGGAGGCACGTCGGGGACCATGGACTAATAATCAGCGGCTCCGATAAATCAAATAAATAATTATCTTACGCACAGAATAATTATATTCGATAAATCAATCACGGGAATATGCCACCATAATCCCGTGATTTGCACTCCTCCGATTATGAGATTATATTTATCTCCTCACGAGAATAATAATAAGCGTCCATTGATATAATCATTACATATGGATTAATCCTCCATAGACTGTTCATTCTAAATCGGGAAGTTACCGTTAACCCTTTTTAGAACATCTTATCCTTATTTACCATTAACCCCCTAGTGATCAATTAATTCATACACCCCACTGGTAGCTAATCAGTGTAATATGAACTCCATAGATCGATCGGTTTCTAGGATTAACAAATAAGGGAACTGTCATCTACTTCCGAAAATGGAAGGAATGGATTCCGTATCCGTGATAACACGGACTACTCACTCAATCCGATACAATGCCAAGATGGGGTAATTCGGACCACGGACTCGGTGTAATCCTTAACCGTCAAGTCAAACTTCATGCGATTCAAGCGGTTGATTGTGATCACCTCAGGATTAAGATATATCCATAAATATGATCATCCATTGATTCGATAAGAATTCTCGATTACGGAATTATATCGTGAACTCTAATCAAATCGGTCCAGCCCTATATGATATATCTATCATATATAAATGCCCCACTAGGTTCTCTTAACCGAAAGTCCGGATAAGACAATCACACCTATTGTGTTATGGGCGCATTAATAGCACGTTAAAGGAGAGACCCGATACTCTCGATTAACTTCACTACGGGCTAATTGTATTTTAAGTACATCTTCACTAACTCAATCCTCCCGTGTATATACCATACACTGAGTTAAGTGATTACATAAACGATATACTTTAGGGTTTTCTGTAGTGTAAATACTATTGTCACATCGGTGAATATGAGAATAATAAATATGAATAATAATGTCAATTCATTTATTAAATAAAACAATTACAAAAATTGTCTTTCGGGCATCACACCTAACAATCTCCCACTTGCACGAAAGCATGTGATTAATTGTTTTAGAGCACACCCTATTATTTAAAATACAACAAACTACATCTCCCACTTGCTCTAAAGCAATGGAGACTTATCCCGTAATCTAGTACCCACTAAGCATGTCATAACCATTTCAGATTCCAAAGTACACTCCGAGTATGCCGTCGTAGGATAGGTCAGTGACTCGGGGAGCACCTACATCTAAATGTCATGGGTCTTAATGATTAGTCAGGTTGTCGGCTCGAGACGATCCGTAGAATCGAAACGTTATCGGTCCATCTAATCATGTGGTACTTAGTAAACACTGAGCCCGAGATCGACTTAACGATCATCCTCAATCTGACTTAAAGTCAAAATCAGTGTATCACACATATCCAAGTTCACACATGAATATGTCCGCATATTATTCCTCGTTCTCTCAAGATACTAAAGGACATGCTAAACTTGCTTTGTTAACCGCCGAATCTAAGATTCGATCAAAGTTGACGTTCAATAACCTGACCATCTCTTACTATAAAGAGAATCTATCCCATTTCTCTTGATCCGAAGATTTAGAGAGTCATTCTGAGGCATAGGGTAGAACTTCCTCGTTGAATGTTGCATACACGGATGCATCATCTTAACCAATAAGATGGATGGGAAACCGATGGATCGATTCTAATGAATTCGACCGAGTCAAACTCTTCGAGAATGTTGTCCAAATCTCTGTTGCGAGAGAGTTGTGGTATTGTCGTATTCGACTTCGGATAACACACCCATGTTGATTCCAATCGGTGCGGTGTTATCCTTCACAAACACTAATATATGTATATATTTACTACGTACTAAAATTGATATCCGATCTACAAAAGACTTATCAATATTACGGTCAAATCCACATATTGTAGAAATATATGACTTCCAATGACCGAGAGGTTTGCTTTTTATCCACAAAAGGACATAAGCCTTGACGGTCATCCCGTCATAAGTTCATAAGGCAATACCCTTTTTATTCCGAATGAATCCAGACTCCGTTTGTTTGGCAAGAAAGTCTCAGGGAATCACCCCTATTTTCTGCTTTTGAACGAAATCATGCAATACCGAACTCATTCTACTCTTTTCCGTGTAGATCCAATTACTCCCACCGGGGCACCGAGACGCTCGGGTGGTTCTACAAGAGCATGAACGAATTGGAGTTCCAAACTCCATTCACGGGGTTATTGCTATTAAACCAACCTCTATTATCGAGAATCCTATCTTGCTCACAAAAGAGCCATAGGTCATCAATCGATCCTCGGACTACAAAGTACGCGAAACCGTAATGGGTAATGGATAAACCATACTCCCAATACTTACTGGGTGGATCGAAATTCTGATCTAGTTTAGTAGTATTTAGTGTTATCACCAACAACCGATGTTGGATGTGGTCTGATTTTAATCAGTTAGTAACTACCTTGAGTAAACGTACTGCAAGGTTCAAGGTTTTACTGTTCGTAGACTCTATCAGAAAGACGCAACATTATAACTGTCCCTTCCCGATTTCAAGAATCAAACCTTTTTCTCAATGCTACAAGATATATAACGATTGGTCACTGACCGAACGTGTTCGCGAAATTCCCAGACCTACCTTCAAGCACCGTGTGCTAAATGCTTATATTTATGGAAGTGGGGTGAACCAAATCCACACCTTATCCGTAAATTCCAAAGCATATTCTAGGTAGACTTCTCGGTCTTATATTTCAATGCAGACCGTTATTTCACTTCCAATATCTTTATTGAGTTAAGCGATGTGTATTGTAGCGCATCTAAAACTATATAAGGCAATTTAACGGTTTCTCACTTAGTGAAAGCATTTCACTATGAGGCGAGCCGAGCATCGGTCCCTAGGACTATATGATGGCCCATTTCGAGTATAGAATACTCTATCTCGTTGAAAACGAGAGAAACCTCAAAATATTTTGGATAAACTTACCGGAGTGTTTGAATAGTTATCAGACAAGAAGTCACTACTCGGAAGCTCCTACTAGCTTGTGTCTTTCATCAGACCCCGAAGGTCGTCATGAACAAGCTATGTTACTTCTTTATAACCATTATCCTTTCCCGATTGAAAGGAAACTTAGTCATTGAACCTTTGAGACAATATAACCAGGTACCGGGAGAAAGGAATCACCCTGAGCCAGTCTTCAGGTCTTGTCTTTTAGGGACTATGCACTAACTATGGAATATGAAGAAGCGTTTATCTAAATATAGAAACCAATTGCTCTTAATAGTTCTTAAGATGTGTTTTATATACATATTTTAGCAATTCTAAGTGGTTTTGACTTTATCAAACAAAAGTCCGAGTCTTGGATTCGTACTACAAATGGTATATTCACTTTCTATACGACAAACAAATTATCGAATATAAGGTAAATCCATTCGTTCCAACGAATCTTAAACTGAAAATAAATTTTCCGCGATATTCAAGGATTGAATCCGAGATTCATTTCCTTATATCACTCCCACAATTCTAGCTAAAATTAACTGCCCGTTGTTTACTCCTTTAATCGCTAAATGCACTGCTACCTTGTTCTTCCAAAGAACTTAGCTCGAGAAAATCTCCAAGGATTCATAGGTTGGTGATCCAAAATCACTGTCCTTATCCTATGATTTTCAGTTAATTAATTTTTCGGTTCAGCCTTAAAGTTTTCTCAGTTTAGATGACTAACACTTTTAGACAGATTCTCCCATTCTTGACTTTCCGTAAATGGAAAAAATCTTGAACCAGCGGTTCGTTTGAGTAGACACTACTCTTGAACCGTGGGATGTCTATTTCGAGTGTCTGGACTTCTCGGATTTTCTAATATACCAGAAAAAACAACAAATCATAACATTAAAGCTCCCACTAGTTTATCGGTTCCAAATACCGTCTAACGAGCAATGCTTTATTTTTATGATTTTCCTATTTTTTCGATTTAGAAAAAATCTCATAGTTCCAATGTTTCCAGAAAAACAACAAATCATAGAACTCCCACTAGTTCATCGATTCCAAATATCGTCCAACTAGCGACATTTCATGGCTTTCCGGTTTTTCAATTAGAACGGTTACGTGTGTAGTCAGTTACACTTTTCTAATGTTCTAGAAAAACAACAAATCATAAAGCTCCCACTAGTTCATCGATTCCAAATATCGTCCAACTAGTAACACTTCATGATTTTCCGATTTTTCAATTAGAAAATTTCTTGTGTAATTACTACACACTCAAAATTCACTAAAAGAATTTCAAAGTCCGAAATCTCCTTTGATCAAACTAAGTTTGTCTTCCGTTTGACACGAATGACACTAGTGACATACCTATATGTCACTGGTTTTTAAAAGGCTTAAGAGAAAATATCTCTTTCGAAAATTAATTGCATTATCGATTAACTAGTTCAACGTCCTAGTTACTTTCCACTTTTTAACGAAGTCAATACTAGTCAATTTTAAGCAATTTAGTAAGGGATATTATGCTGTAAATAAAATGACATAAATTAATTCAAGTTTAACACTACTATATTATTTTATTTTAGGAATTGTAAACAAGGTTTTAACCTCGCATCTCAGTGCCGCCGTAGGGTAGGTCAAAGAGATGACGGTTAAATCGAGACAATCTCATCAATGAATAACTTGTGAGAATCGAACATCCCACGAGAATCGAACATCCCTTTATTCATTGACTACCTTCCTTTTTTAGCCTAGATATTACCAAAAATATCCTTTATGAGTGTGACCTACTATATCGGATCTCTTAGGTACGCCCCGAGTGTGCCGTCGTAGGATAGGTCGGTGACCCGACGAGTACCCGTAAATCCTATCCTTTCGGAGACCAAGCCATGAATGTTGATAGGGGTGAACACCATCCGTAGGGGGACGAAATCAAAGCGCCGCGAGGCGTCACCCTTCTCTCACTTACTTGTATCTATAGTAGAGGCCGTGGGGTTGGGCATCGCCTCCCCGCTCCTCTCAATATTTTGGAAGTGGTTGTGGGTTAACTAACTACGTCTTTTTGATGTTAACATAAAAGCTCATCAAATCAAGGATTCCAAATGGTGTCGGTAACGCAGGCAAGCCTACCCATCCTATTCGTTGGAACATATATGACAGTCGGACGAAGTCGGGTCAAGAGAGCCCCATTGAGATAGGAAGGAATCACCCCTCCGCTCGCCGGTGTAGCTTAGTCTTGCCGGACCCCCGTGCATACATCACACTAGGAGGGTTAAGTCGGTCGAGCCTAGCTCAGTTGACCACCCAACCTGTAGGCGAACCGTTTTTATCCAAGATTTATTGTTCTTTTAACATCATTCAATCTCGTAGACACTACGAATCGAAAACGTGATCTCGTTTGGGCTTTAAGGCGGTTCACCGAGAACACACACCGAAAGGCTTAACGATTTCATAACCCGTCCTCGGATATTTAATTAGTTACTAAATTTATTAATTACCACGTATTAATTAAATTTCAACTAATTACACGAGTTTGTATACATGCCTATTTTAATTACCAAAATTAAAATTCTACATGTATGCATGGAGTGGATTTATGATATGATGCATGTCATGGCAATTCCGATTTTATATCTATTTTATGATCAAACACATAAAAATAAATTGCGGAAAATTTAAACACCGAGATGGATCGTTGGTACCCCCGACTAACCTATTTTCTAAAGAAAAGTAAAACTAATTCTAAGTCTTCAAATCTCGATCTTCGATCTTGATCTTGAAACTTCCGGATCTCGAACCTTCGATCTCGACACGAACTACGAACGACGAAGAGAGGAGGCCGTAATATACCAATATATTTAAAATATATCTATATTATCAAATTGTTTTGTAAAAAAAAACTTTTCCTCTTTTTTTATTTTTATTTTTATTTTTATGAGGCACTCGGCCAAAGTTAATAATATTTTTTTTTTTTTTTTTTTTACAGCATGTCACGGCAGCAAAATTAAAAAAAACTTTTTTTTTTTTTTTGTTAGGTCAAACCTTTCGGCAAATACATTAGGTTACAAAAAAAAATTGCAGCCGCCAAAAAAAAAAAAAAAATTTGCCGACGGGAAAATTAAATTAATTAAACAATTCGGCCTCCTCCCGTTTTTACATTTTTGATGATCTTCAACACATCATCTTCGTAGTCTCGAACCCGGATCAAAATCAAAAAACAAAAGGTACTATCTTTTACAATTTTTCGTATGACATAAAATAAATTACACATCCTATGCTCAATTGATGCTAATCAAAAGAGCTACAAAATAGATCTACGGGTAAACAATACCAACCCAATCCATCTCTTCAACCACGACATTCATAATCATAAAAAAAATAAACAATTTTCGGCCCCCTTTTTTTTAAAAAAAAAATTTGGGACAAAAAATCTACATGTTTACCACTCCTAGATCTAATATTTTATACGTATAAATATAGATCAACTTGGCTCTGCTACCACTGTTAGTAATATCATCCGCAACGGAAGCGATTTAAGGATCTAGATCTATAAAATACACGTAATAAAATAACTAGATCTACATCTACAAGGGGGGTTGTAGATCATACCTCTTGGATCTCAAAATCCAAGTTGAAGAACCGCAAAGGAAAGAAGGTGTGAAGAGCACCACGATCTTCCGTACGTGTGATCCAAGCAACTCCCGGTGGAAGGAAATTCTCGTCTCGAATCCTTCCGATATGCTACCCGGAAAAATCTCCAAGATTTTCCCTCTATACCCTCTTGGCCGAAATTTATTCCTTCCCTCTCTAAGAGGTGAAGTCGAAATTATTGTGTGTGTTAAGGCTTAGGAGAACTCCCTTTATATAGGAGAGTAATCATTGTCCTCCAAGGATTAAATAATTAAGAGATAATTATTACATTAATCCTTTTCCAAATAAAAGATAAATATAATATTTATCCCAAACAAATTAGGATAAATAAATATATTATCCAATATTCCATGATTTATCATTTAAAAAATAAAAGATAAATCACACATTAAATAATTATCCAAGAAAATAAATTCCTTAATAATTAAATAATATAACATGCGCACCTTTTCCTTCAAATTCAAAGTCCACGCATATTTGACCAATTTGGGTCAAAATTGGTCAACACACCAATTCGGGCGGTCCACGAAAAATGTCTTTTCCGTGTATTTAATTATTTAGTCCAACTAAACAATTAATTCACATATCGTTTTAATAAAGTCCAACAAGAACTAAATTAATATTATTAGGATTCGACGTCGAGAATAGCTATGCTATATTAGGAGGCACGTCGGGGACCATGGACTAATAATCAGCGGCTCCGATAAATCAAATAAATAATTATCTTACGCACAGAATAATTATATTCGATAAATCAATCACAGGAATATGCCACCATAATCCCGTGACTGCACTCCTCCGATTATGAGATTATATTTATCTCCTCACGAGAATAATAATAAGCGTCCATTGATATAATCATTACATATGGATTAATCCTCCATAGACTGTTCATTCTAAATCGGGAAGTCACCGTTAACCCTTTTTAGAACATCTTATCCTTATTTACCATTAACCCCCTAGTGATCAATTAATTCATACACCCCATTGGTAGCTAATCAGTGTAATATGAACTCCATGGATCGATCAGTTTCTAGGATTAACAAATAAGGGAACTGTCTATCTACTTCCGAAAATGGAAGGAATGGATTCCGTATACGTGATAACACGGACTACTCACTCAATCCAAGTACAATGCCAAGATGGGGTAATTCGGACCACGGACTCGGTGTAATCCTTAACCGTCAAGTCAAACTTCATACGATTCAAGCGGTTGGTAGCGTGATCACCTCGGGATTAAGATATATCCATAAATATGATCATCCATTGATTCGATAAGAATTCTCGATTACGGAATTATATCGTGAACTCTAATCAAATCGGTCCGTTCATTATATGATATATCTATCATATATAAATGCCCCACTAGGTTCTCTTAACCGAAAGTCCGGATAAGACAATCACACCTATTGTGTTATGGGCGCATTAATAGCACGTTAAAGGAGAGACCCGATACTCTCGATTAACTTCACTACGGGCTAATTGTATTTTAAGTACATCTTCACTAACTCAATCCTCCCGTGTATATACCATACACGAGTTAAGTGATTACATAAACGATATACTTTAGGGTTTTCTGTAGTGTAAATACTATTGTCACATCGGTGAAAATGAGAATAATAAATATGAATAATAATGTCAATTCATTTATTAAATAAAACAATTACAAAAATTGTCTTTCGGGCATCACACCTAACACATCTATATAAACACTGCAAGAAAATCCCAAGGATTCATTTTGTTAACAAAAAAACACGCTGCATAAGAATTATTACTGTTAGTTTTGTATCTTTATGGGCCTTTTTTTTGCATGTTATCATCATGGTCTTCTAGATAGTAAATATTACGAAAAATACCAAAAATGATATAATTTTAAGGTGTGGGAATAAATGACAAAAAGGAAAGAGAAATATGAATTAGGAAAGTGCAAACAAAAATCGTGGGATAAGGGCAAATGCACCGTTCGTTGCCCAAATCCACTATTCGTTACACGGACCGGTTTCACATGGGCTTGACAATTTATTCTCCGATTTTAGTCACTTTGGTTGTTTTTATTTGATGGGATTAAGAATTAGGCGATTTCGTAAAGTGGCTAGTTGAAAGTGTTTTTTATTTTATTTTATTTAAATTCGGAAATAAAAAATCATTTAAGTAAGATAAATAACTGAAAATGAAAAATAATGTATTTATTGCAGGAAAACAACGTGTGTGTGAATTACATAGAGACGTTCAAAACATATGTGATTTTTTCGTTCAATCTAACGGATAGTTAAAGGAATGTGATAATTGCAAAGATTTAGATACCAAAAATAGCATGATTACAAAATAAAACATGTCTGGCAGGTCACAAGTTTGAGCAAAAGATATGAGTGTTTTGTGTAATACAATCTTATTTACTGTCCTCTAGCCGCTCCCAAACCCTAGCCCACATTTCCTCAAGCTTCTTTCGAAACGGTTAGCCAACAGTTCCTCTAGCAACTCCTGTATATAAGGTCAGTGGCGGCCTTGCCATTTGGTGGCCTAGCATCCCGTCTATGGCCGACACAACAGGCAGGGCCCAACTACTTGTTTTAACCAAGAAAAAATTAATATGCCCAACCCAATTAGCCCAACTTCTTTCTGTATTAAAAGTATTTCTAATAGGCCCCAATCAGCCCAAGATACGTTGTTCATTTTTAACAAATCATAGTCTTATTAGTCTTATGTACTGAAAGAGAAAAAAAATAATTCTAATGTCATTTTTTTGATTAAATTCTAATGTCAATAATCAATATGACAATATGTATTTAAATTTTTTTATCCATGATATCGATTGAGAAGAATGTGATTGATGAAATTGACCATTCTACATTGAATAATGATTTTGCATCTAAATTTGTTACAAAAGCGACGTTAAAGTTGTAATGTGCAAGTTTGTTTTGTGCATACGTATGAATATAGATTTTGCATCTAAATATTCCAGAAAAAATGTCGAAATACTACTTTTTAGGTATGTTTTGTAAGTACCAATGAATTTGAATTTTTGTATCTAAACATGTTAGACACGTGATGTTGAAGTAGTATTTTGTATGTGTGTTTTCAAAAAAAAAAAAACTTTGAACCAAAAAAAACCGTCCGACAAACTCGTTTTAGGCCTCTAAATTTGATAAAGACAACAACCTAGTGCTTTGATAATAATAAAAAAATACTAAATGTAAAGATGAATAAGAAGTACAAAGCACATACATCAATATTGGCGCAAGAACTAAGGGCTAAACTGCTGCTAAAGAGTATCACATAATATTTTAAGGGAAATGTTTTTTTTCTTGTTGATTTCTTCGATTTTTTGCTTCACAATGTTGACTATTTACCGTAAATGAGTTATCAAGTACCCTTTTCACATAGTTAAATCGTATCGGAGGTGCCGCTATTGCAAACGGAAACGATCCGAGGGACCGCCTCGGATCCGTTAATTATTGACGAGCATGACGATAAGGCCTGTTCATTTTGTCGGTGCAAGGCGCAGGCGGTTGAGAATCAAAGATAATGAGGGGTTGTGATGAGGGAAATTGCAGTTGCGGCAGAAAATGCTGGTCAAACCAGTAACGCCCTGCCCCGGAGGGCGAGAATCTCTTTAATGTAATTGGTTCTGCACTTTTGTTTTTCACGTTATGGAAAGCACCTACGTTCGGAGAAAAAAATAAGCAAAAGCATCATTTAAATTTTTTTTTCAACAAACACTGAGGCGAAAATTGTAGATTTCGGATACATTGAAGACAAAAATCATATGTTTGTGTTAGAAATAAAATTTGAGTTTTGATGATGATTCATCTTTATTTGTTTAATTGTTTACTTACAACCCATTGATGAAGTGCTGAAACTAGCTTTTATAGTGCAGAGCTAAAAGATATTTAGAAAATAATGTATATGATTTATTAGAGTCTGATCAATGTATAGATTGAATCAGACAAACTCTGTAATAGTTAGAGAGTCATAAAACTGAGAACTGGAAATCATTATGATAACTGAATATCACACAAACTAAGAGTACAAAACTGAAAGTGTTACTCAGAGCCAATAACTGAGATTTACTCAGAACCGAAGAAGGAAAGTTCGCTGAGGGACACAGCCTCGGGTGGCTTATTTAGAAGTTGAAGGCTGAGGGAACAAACTCAGTTAATGAAGAATGAACAACTGCGGGTTCAAACTCAATTTATGAAGATTCAAAGCCGAGACTGTAAAGTTAGAATTCAGGCAAGACTGTGATGACCTGAACTGACTTTATGGATCTTTTATTAAGGCCTAAGATGCATAAGGACAATGATATCTTAGATGATTTATAATAAACGGTGTACTCTGATTAAGTCAATTATAATCAGATGGGAGTAAGAGTAATAAGTTTTGAAGAAGAGTAAAAACTCAGTAACACTCTTAAACTGAAACACTCAGTTGGAAACTGAAAAATCCTAGTTAACTCAGTTTCAAGCTGAAGTAAAGTAAAGATAGTTGAATGAGAATCAGAACGTTACAAATCAAGAATTCTCATTGGATGAAAGACTGTCATGTCAGAACGGTTACCGACATCTGACATACAACCGTTTGATAGTTAAAGGATTCAAAATTCAAACAAGATGAACGTTGGAACTCACACTATAAATAGAGGACTTGACATCAAGGATCAAACACACAGAACACCGAATTGAATACAAGTTTGCAAGCATTTTAAGACCAAGCTCTGTTCATCCCAATTGCTATCAACTTTGTGCTCACCAAGAACGATCAAGATTTCTTCCATGTTTTCAAACTTCAAAGAATACATCAAGAACACAACACTTTGATGAACCACAAGCAAGAATCAAAATTTTGATTCTCAGCCCAACTTTGATTTTTGTCAAAGGTTTAGACTGTGAAGCAATCTAGTCAAGGATTTGCCAAGGACAGTTGTATTTGTAGTCAGGGTAGACTGTGTTTATGGTGGTAGCTGGAGAAGAGGCAATACAACCCTTTAAAGACCAGTGTGCAAGTAGTTGGAGAGCAGCAATCCGACCTGTTCTTTGATTGATTAGATAGTGAAGCTAGGATCAGTCAAGGACTATCAGTTTAGGACTTTTTGTAACCGGATACCTCAAAGAGTTCTAGTTGAATTTTCCTCCGCATCACAGGGGAAGAGATGACTGACAGGATTACACCACCTGGAACCTCTATAATTCTTGCTCACTTTATTTTACGCATTTACTTACTGTTATTTAGTTTTTAGTCTTTGTGATTGTTTTTATACAGTTTGTTCAAGCATACAGAACCAGATTGTTATATACACACACATTTCACAAATTGACATTCACCAGAATTCCGTTTTGCATAATCAGCTTTCTCAAAGATACAACAACATCGGTTAAAGGCTAAACCTTATATCCGTTGCCGGTTGACTCAGTTTCAGCATAAGTCAGTTTGACTTATACTCAGCTTAGTCAGCTCAACCCCACACAAGTTTAAAACTGAACTTGATTTGTTTTAAGATCCATTTTTTGGTGACAAGTTTATTCACCCCCCCCCCTCTAAACTTGTGTTAGCCTTTTCACGGGACCAACAATTGGTATCGGAGCAGAGTTTCTATTCCAGCTTATCAGTTCAAATAACTGGTATTCAGTTACTTCCGATACCAATCAACAATTGGTATCGGAGAAGTGTTTTTGAACAAGAACTTGTTGTGATAATTTCCTCTAGTTGATCTTCTGAGAAAGCTCATTTTCCCAGTTTTTAGTCTTTGCATAACTCAACTTTCACAATCTTGCATCATGGACAACAATCAGTATGCTAAACAAATGCTTATGTGCAACATGGATTGTTTTGATGAGTATAGACGTCGGTTGCAGGCCTTTCTTGCTGCTACACATGATGAGATGATGGATGTGCTTACTGATGGACCAATTCAGATCACTCACATGCAAACAGTTGAAGGAGGTGCTCAAGTTAGAGTTCCCAAGCCTAAAAATTAATGGAATAATGATGATAGGAAGAGGAACAATCTCAACAATGTTGCCATGGACATTATCCTCAGAACCTTGGACAGTAACATGTACCTGAAAGTCAAAGAATGTACAACTGCAAAAGAAATATGGGAGAAACTATAGCTGGTGTGTGAAGGAACTGATTCTATCATGGAGAACAAAATCTCAGTTGCAAGACAAAAGTTTCATGATTTCAAAATAAAACCTAGAGAAACCATTGAACAAATGGAGACAAGATTCAGTGCAATAATGGATGAACTAGCACTACTCAAGATAGAATTCACCAAGAAGAAAGTCAATACCATGATTCTCAAAGCTTTACCCTCATGCTGGAAAATAAGGGTAACAGCCATGGAAGAAACAAGAAAACTTGATGAAGAAGACACATTCAAGATCTTGTCATATTTTAAAGCCTATGAGTTTAGTGAAGATTTCACAGTTGTCTCAGCTGCAATAAAAGAACTTGAAGATCCAAAGACCATACCTCTTGCAACAGCTAATGATAACCTAGAAATATCAAACAACAATCTTCAACAAATGGATGAAATGGAGGAATAGATAGCACTAATGATGAACTAAATTAGAAGAATGAAGAGTGGCCAACTAGTAACTCAAAAATACATCAAGAAAACTCCTGAAAGAAAGAAAGATGATGAGTATTTTTGTTTCAACTGCAAAAAGCCTGGACATTACAAGGCTGAATGTCTAGAATTGACCAACAAAAGAACTCAGCAAAGAAGAGCATTATTAGCTGGTGATGAGTCAGACTATGAAGCAAGCACTGAAAGACTCTCAGATGACACAGCTTTAATGGCTCACATGGAAGATTCAAATGAGGTATGTAAATCCAATTCTAAGTATACTTCAGCACAGATTTCCATAGAAAATGCTTGTTCTTCAACAACTTGTTCTAATCCTAGAAATCCTGAATTAGAGGAAACTCTTGATGAATCGATGAATCTGCTAGTTGCAATACAAGTTGGTTATGAGTCAATCAAAGTAGAGAAAGAATCTTTAATTTTGGAAGTCGAAATATTAAAACGGAACTGAAAATGTTAAAGCTGATAAGAACTGACAAGGCAATGAATCAACATCATCCTACTACATCAGTAGCAGCAGCTGAATCTTTAGCTCAATCAAGTTCTGCAACTGGAATCAAATCAAGAAAGCCCTACGGTGATAGAAGTAGCTTAGGATTTGATACACAGCAAACTTCAAAGGAAGGAACTATTAAAGCTGGTGAACCTAATGTCAGAACTGGCATTAAGTTTATGGCTGAAGAAATTCCTCAAACTGAGAAGCATGCTGAACTAGTTATATCAACTCAACATGAATCAACTCAGTTTCAACATCAGTTTTCTAAGAAGTCAGCTGCACCAAATAACAAAGGTAAATCTAAAGGTAGATTAGCTGTACCTCAAAGAAATAAAGATGATAGATCATATGCCTGATCTACATAAACCAGCCATGCCAAGAACCAAAAAAATTTCAATCAAAGTAAATCCAAGAATGATAATCATTCAAAGATTAAAAAATTCAAGGGGAAAGGCAGATTATTTCCCACTAATGATGATTGGAACTTCTCTAAACCTATTGCTAAAACTGAAGAGAACAATCTTTCAAGATAGAAGACTAACTACAAGTCTCAGTCAAGAAATCAGCAGAGAACTTTCCTAAAGTCTCAGCAGAAAGCTCTGTACAGAAGTCTGTCCAGACATTAGTACAAACAGAATGATAGTTACTACTCATCTTTCAATAGTATAAAGCAACATGGAAGTTAGTTTAGACCAAAAGTCTTGAGAGAGCATATAAATAGGACATAATCCATAAATAGATAGTATGGGAATATGGCTTATATATATGAGAACAAGTGCAACAATTTTCGAAGGAGTCCCTATGGAAATATCCCAAATGTTGTACTCACAACTGACACTTATGGACCCAAAAAGAGTTGGGTACCTAAAACTCATTAATTTGTCTTGCAGGAAATATGGTAATTGACAGTGGTTGCTCAAAACACATGACAAGGAGCAAAGACTGTCTGATTGATTTTGTTGCCAAAGATGGACCTAAAGTCAACTTTGGAAGCAAGGACAGACCTGGATATACAAGTGGATATGGGAAGTTGATGAAAAATGGACTCACAATCAAGAATGTATCATTTGTTGAAGGACATCACTACAATCTTCTCAGCACTAGTCAATTTTGTGACATGGGATACAAAGTTACTTTTGACAAAGAGTTTTGCATTGTTGTTAATGACACACCATATCAAGTAGTTCTTTCCAGCAGAAGAAAAGACAATATGTATGTTGTGGATTGGACAACAGCAGTCTCAGAGACCTGTTTACTTGTTCATACCAAATCAGAAATCAGCTGGCTATGGCACAAGAAACTGAGTCATCTCAACTTTGATGACATCAATCTACTGGTCAAGAAAGAATTAGTGATTGGACTACTAGAAAGTTCATACAAAGAGGACAAACTATGTGATGCTTGTCAAAAAGGGAAGCAAGTAAAAGAAAGTTTCAAGACCAAGTCTCAACACTCAACAACAAGGGTCCTAGAACTTTTGCATATTGATTTGTTTGGACCAGTTACACCTATCAGTTTCAGTAGAAAGAAATATACATTGGTGGTGGTTGATGATTCCTCAAGGTACACATGGGTAATTTTAATGACAAAGAAAATTGAGACCAAGCAAAAACTTACAGAAATGCTAAAGAAACTTCATAATAAGAAAAGTGTCATAGTTGTCAGGATAAGATCTGACAAAGGAACTGGATTTCTGAACAATGTGATCATTGAATACTGTGAAGAAAATGGAGTAATACATCAACTTGAAGCTACAACAACACCTCAGCATAATGGAGTAGATGAAAGAAGAAATAGATCCCTCAAGGAAGCAGGAAGAACAATGATCCATGAATCTAAGCTACCTGAAAGATATTGGGCAGAAGCAGTGATTACAACTTTCTACACTCAGAACAGAGCTCTTATGAACAAAAGGTTGGAGAAAACACCATATGAGATATGGAATGGTAGGAAACCAAATGTCTCATATTTTTCATGCCTTTTGAAGCAAATGCTACATACACAATAATGGAAAGGATCAGCTCAAGACTGTTGGTCCCAGAGAAGGGTAAAACTATAGTCAGGGGGGGTGAATGACTATAGTGGAGTTTCAAAAACATTTCTTGTATTTAAAAGCATTTGGGCTGCGGATAAGTCCTTTCTTAATATGTTGTTTCAAAGTAGATTACGTAATCACAGATATAAGATATGATATAAGCAATTAAATAAATGCAGTAAGGTAAATTGCTGAAACTAAATTGACACAAAGGTTTATAGTGGTTCAGGGTGGTGTAATCCATTAATCCACTCTTCTTCTTTGATGATTGGAGGAATTCACTATTGTTTTCACATATACAATAGCCTGATTGTCATTGACTACACAAGCTTCACAATCTTGAAGACTATCACTCCCTGACTTCAACAGCTTCAGTGACTCAGTCTCTTTCACTGCTCCTTGAGAACAAATCTTTCAGCAGCTATCACAAACACAACTCCTTCTCAGATGACTCTGATTCAGTTGCTTGATTGAGGTGAATTGGATTCACAGAACTTGTTGATCAAACTCAATGCTTGATGCTGGAATTTTAGTTCTCAGTTTTGAGTAGATCACTAGATGTTTCTTTTTCAGCACAGATAGAAAGCTTTTCACTTTTACAGCGTTGTTGCTCAGATTCAATCGTTCTACCTCTTGTTATTTTCTTGAATGTCAATGCCTTCTATTTATAGTCTTGATAATCCTTGATTTGAATTTTTGTCCGTTGGCTATATTAATGAGGGGAATAATCCTTGATTTTATTCTTGATTCCCCCTTAATTATATTCTCCTTGATTTTAGTGATCGGATTTTTCTTCAAACGTTTATCAGAAAATCCGTCCTTGATTGATCCTCTATTGATTGTGCATTTAATGCTTGACCCTCTATATCTTTTTCATATTTTAAAATCTGATCAAGTAAGGTTTACTTGACCGTTCTCTGAACAGTTAAGTGACTGTCTGACTTTTCCATTTAGATCTTCCTTCACTGCTTTGTCTTTACTTAGCCAATAATCAGTTCACTTTGCCGAGTCACTGTTTCCTTTATTCTTTTAGGTTCAGGAGAGTCTTTGTACTTCACTGATCCTTGATTTGTGTGAGATCAGTGTACACCATATTTAAACATTAAGTTTCATTACTTTAAACATAACTTAGACTTATCCAAGGTCATCACAGACTTCCTTGGTTATAAGTCAGACCATAATGTCTTCATGCTTCTCTGCTGGTACATGGCTGGCCTCACTTTGCCGAATATATGTTTCACTTTTCCGTCCTACCAACTAGTACAATACTTGTCTGACTTAACTTATACAACATGTCAGACTCTAAGTAAAGACTTATACAGAGAATTCTAACTTAGTTCAGGCTTGCTATAACAGCTAGTATGGACATCATCAAAACATTATAAAATGTTCCTAATAATTTCCTCCTTTTTGATGATGCCAAAACCCTCATAAGCCTGAACATAAGTATGCCAAAATTTTCATAATAAACACTGTAATAAAACTCAATAATTTTATTCATATATTTCAGGGCAGTAGGAAATATAAGTTCAAAACATATTCAAAGTACAGTAAATATATTTTGCTCAATTCAGCTTTGTACCTCTTGAATTTTGTGGTCTGAACCTCCTCTATATCTTTCCGATCAATTTCTGGGAACTTCCACTTCCGGTATGCCATAGCAGTGTACTTAGAGACTCTATGAAATATTCTCTTGGCAAAGAGTCTGTTAAAGTCATGCGTAGTCTCATTTGCCCTGGGTTCTCCAAAATATTTCTCAAGTCTATCCCTAGCTTCAGCAATGTGTGAGTCAACAAACTTGAGATATTTGTACAGATCCCATTGGTCTTGTTTGTTCATTCTCCCCATAGGGTTGAAGAATTTTGCCATATAGTTGAAATCTTCTTGTTGCTCACTTGGTAAATCTTCCGGTCCATTAGCAGAGAGTGATATGGTTGTACTTGTTCTGCTGGTACCAACATTTTGCTTAAGAGATGCATGTTGTCTTTTAACATCATTGTACATTTTGGCCATATCAACTCTCATTTTTTCATCTTGATAGCTTAGCCAGTCTGCTCATGCTTCATATTACGTTTGATTTGGATACAGACCTTCTTGGACTCTGAAGAATTCTCTTACACTGTCTCGTACTTCAGCCTCATATTCTTGCCTGTTTCTATGGGTTAGGAAACTTATTTTCTCTCTGCTCGTACCGGTTCTGTGTTGACTTGCTGATCTCCTTTACTAATATTATCCAGGTCTTTGCTGACTTCTTGATCTATCTCTATCATCATCCCTTCTTTGAATGGGATGAGGGAAACCTATGCAGGATTCATTTGATATCTTTTCCCTCTCCTCTCTTGCCTTTCTTAGCTGCTCTTCAGCTTTATTTCGAATTCTCAGTTCCATGTCCCTTGCTCTTAGCTGCTCCTCAGTAAAATTTGGGTGTCTGACTGTTGACCCTCCAGGCTTATCCTTATTTTCCCCCTTTTTGGCCGCATCAATACCTTGTTGGAGCAAGATGTTGTTTGTAGCTTCGGCTGTACCAATCAGTGTGTCCAGTTTGGAGTCTATTGATGCAAATCTAGCATCATGATCATTTATCCTCCTAATTACACTGCCAAACCTGGTGCCAAGTGCTGAGGCCATTGCTTCGTGTTCCTGAGAAATGTGTTGTCGTAGGCTTGAGAAATTGTGATTAAAATTGATATTCATCTGTTTGATCAGGTTGGCCTGTCATTGCACAACAATGTTTTGTGCATCAATATACTCAGGAACAGCCTGAAATCTTCTTTCAATGGAGTGACTTTCATCTTTAAATGGTGAAGTCATGGATCTGAGATACATGGCTTGTTGTTCCAGTTCCTCAGCCAGCCGATCTGCTGCCTTTTCAAAGGCCTCAGTTGTTACGCCAGTGTTTAGTTGAGTAGGTGTGTGACGGATGTCAGCTGGCTTTGGTAATGTTTGATGTCCTCTGTCTGGATGTTCAGTAACATCTACACCAGCTTCTACCTCATCAAGGACTTGAGTGGAAGTGAATTGTGGTGTAGCATTGTCTCCTATTCCCCCTTGCTCTGTGCTGGGAATTGCCTTGACTGGAGTTGCAGCAGCTGAGCCAGTGTCCAATACTGCTATAGGGTCAGCCGGAATGTCAACAGATAGTGGCTGATGTGTTGTCTTAGTTGGTGAGGTTGGCTTTTCTGATGCATGTGTTTGTAGAAAAGAGCTTAAGAGAATGTTATCATCAATTGCATCAGCAGTTCGTTCATCCTCTTTGTCTTGGCCATCAATAGTATCCTTTGGATCATTTCCATTGCCATTTTGATCAGCACCATCATCATCATTGTGGTCATCACCATCATCATCATCATGGTTATCACTTTCATCAACTGATTCATCACTTTCTTTGACAGAGGGTGGATGTATCTTTTCTTTAGCTGCATCAACCATATCCCAGAGTGGTGACTCATCGAGTAAACCAACCAGGTTTGATATCCCAAGAAAGTTAAAAAAAACTAAGCCTCATCAGCAAGCATGCGTTCTGAGTCTTGAATCTGAATTCTGGAATCACCTTTCTTCCATTCAAGATATGCTGCAATTCGATCATCAATATCATTTGCAGACAACTGTGCCGGTTCTTCTGGAGTTTCTTCATCATCATCTTCAGTGTCTCCTGCAACCTCCTCATTTTGAGGTTGTTCATCCTCACTTCCACTTTCTGCCTCTGGTTGATCTGCCGCTACTTCAAAATACTCTTCTTCTTCTTCATCAATTATCTTTCCAAAATCTTTCTTGTCCAAATTTCTTTGAACCTTTTGCTTCTTTCTTTGGCCAGATGTGTGTTTTGTGGTTTTCTCCTGCTTGCTTTTGCTGTTTGACATAAGTAAACATGGTTTTGGATTCATACAACTTATGGAGTTGGACAACTGGAACTTTCAAACTTTGCAAAAGATAGTGTAGTTGAATCCCATAGGATTTCTTTACCCAGAAGATCCCCTTTTTCTTCTTTCCTTATGCTAATCCCTTTTTAGCAGCAGTTGCCTCTCCCTGGATTTTTCTTTGATTCTATGGAAGAAATAAGTTGCCCATTTAAACTCCAGACTATGATATATGATTCCCATAAGACGCATTCTGACCTCTATCATAGCATTGTTTTCCCCTAACTTTCCTTCAATTGTTTTCCCAACTAAGGCACTGAATTCATTGAAGGACTTTTTTAAGGCAGATCTAAGACAATTGAATTTCTTAGGGCCTGGGTTTTTCGCTTTAGCGAGTGTATCCCAAAATTCGACCAAGTTTTATGGAATGAGAGCCACTTTTGCCTGACCTTTATTTGAAAGTTTGAGATGTTTGCGAATTACCTTCGTTGTAATGACCACTTCTATGTCGTTAACAGATGCAACGATCTTGTCTTCATCCCATTTGTCACCTTCTTCTGCAGGGAGCCCAAGGACATATTTTGCAGTCTTCCAGAAGGAGATTAGACTTTCATAGCAAATATCGGTGATTGGAGGATTTAGAAAAGTCAATAATCTTAGGTTTTTGCATCCAATTGCCAGTTTTTATGCGTCTTCGTCATTTCCACATAGCTTTAAGTAGTGTTCACTTGAAAGAACGACCCAGTGGAAATTGATTTCTCATACTGTTTTCCAGTTTGAGTGTTTGAAGAGAATGAAGCCATTGTTTGAGATTTGAGAGAGGGCTTTAATTTTGCAGTGAGAAAGTAGGATTTATGATTTGCAAGAGAGCGTAAAGAATTCTAAAAAATCTCTAAGTGTGTTTTATATAGGATGATTTGTGTCGTGTGATCGTGGTTGAATATGGAAGGATTTTGTGACGTAATGGCGTGATTTTATTTATATAAATTGCGGTATTTGAGTATAGTGAGGGAGTGGATTTAGGTAAGTAATGATAGATCCCAGGAATCGAGGCGTTTGTAATTCAAAAATAATATGGTTACCTCCACGAATGTAGATTGATCTCCACGTGTGTAATCTTTCATAGTATAATCCTCCATAACTTCTTGATTTTCCATGTGTATAAGGTTGATTTGATTAACACTTTAGTTTGCTAGTGACTCAAATTCATATTTCGGTGGAGTGCCTTGGCTGGTCACTTAGCCGGTGTAGTGACTTCTTCACTAAGCTGTTGTATATAACTGTTCCTAAAAATCAGTGAAGTTAACTTCGCTTAGTACCATTGCTTTACCTGCTACATCTCCTGTAATGGCAAAGGTTGAATCAGCTGGTTAAGTTACTTAGTTGATTACTCCAGTTAGCTGCTTCTTAGTACTTAGTGAATTTCTATCATTCCCAACTCAGTTCTCAACTTGCTAAATCTTTCATGACTGAGTGGTTTTGTGAAGATGTCAGCCAATTGTTCTTCAGTAGGTATGTATCTTAGTATGACATCTCATTTCTCAACATGATCTCTAATGAAATGATGCCTTACATCAATGTGCTTTGTTCTTGAGTGTAATACTGGATTCTGAGTAATGGATATTGCACTTGTGTTGTCACACATGATTGTAATTGTCTTCTCCTCCATTCCATAATCCCTTTGATACACTACAAGAAAATCGGCTTTTAGTGAGAGGAATTCCCCATATTAAAAGCCCGATTCCCGTCATTAAAGGCTTTTAATGACAGGAAATATCCTTTCATTGCTGCCTCCGCCGTTAAAGGTAATAATGACGGGAATGGATTCCCGTTATTAATATAAATACATACAATGGGAGGATTACCCATCATTGAAATTGTCTACAATGACGATAAATCCTCTCATTATAGAGTTATTTCCCCACATTACATAATGATTTATTGACGAAAATTCCCCTCATTATTGGGCTATATGTCCTCATCAAATAGCTTTCAATGACGACATTTCCCCTCACTACTTAGTTAATTGTCCCCCATTAAATCATTCTTTTGATGACGACGAATACCCCGTTGTAGGGGTAATTTTCCCCTCATTAAATCATGTATTCACAAAAAATCCTCTGTATAGGATCGTAAGTAATTATAATAACGACAAAACTAACAATATTGTGCATGTCATCAACCGTTGTAAGAAAGGGAAAAAATGTCATAATCACATCATTTCAACTCATTATGAAAAGAATATTTTGAATGTCCATATTTTGAGCATGAGTTGATAATTCTTGATAAGGATAAGTACTGTATCTCCTATAAGTAATTTATAACGAAGAAACCACATCATTTATTACTAAGTATCGTCATACTTGTTTCAAAAGCACCCTCTCCAATGCCATACCGATCACAATCCTGCACAATAGGATCTTTGGAATGTAAATAAAGGCATCAAGGCTGAAAACTGTAAATTAGACGCATTAATTAGAAAGTCACACTTAATAGATATTAAATGGTTTGAATACTCTTTTCATCTCTTATAGATTAGAAAAGTTCGGGAAAGAACTCCACAATCCTAAAGTGGAGACTTCATATATCTCCAATCCCAGAAGTGCATACCGTAACTAAATCTACCTAGAAGATAACATTTCCAATTCTATTATCATGCACAAATGTACATCTTGGTGAACCGGTCAAGGGGAAGCAGACTATAATGTGCACAAATGTATTTCATTGAGAACACGAGCATAGTGAAACAGGTGGTAAGAACAAGAGAAATAGTTCATTATACCATGCAAAACAATACTTCCTTAGCATAAACTGAGACTAAAAGATATAAAACTTAAACTGCAACAACAAGGATAATTATTTCGAATTAAAAGGTCCCATTTACACTCTAATACGATTTCAAACGCTAACCATGTCAAACACAAAACAAGAAATAAACAAAATCAAATAAAGAACATCACAAGTAATCCCAAAGGCCTGGCATTCACCATATTGCAATTGAAATGAGGAATTTACAAGATTCAATAAATGAATCAGATACTAACCTCGATATTATAAACCCCTATTCTGCCATCAAAATGTGATGCTCATATAACCCCTACAATCCTAGGATACCAATGAATATCGAAATTCCAGTTACTTCCAAATTGGCGATTCGGAACAATCGCATTCAATTGAATAAGACAGTGAACACATTTATTTACTTAGTGTCACCTCAAGATATGTAGGAAGGGGATATGATGAAACGGCAAGGCAAAGAGAAGAGTATAGAATTAGATAAATAACAGTACCAGGTATGCTTAATAAATAAACACACACACTAATGCAAGCATCAGCATTTCATTCTTTTCCTCTCCAGAAATAAGATTCCAACAAATTGTCTTTAGCCCAACAAAGGAGATAGGAACTATCATTTGGACACCATGATAGAAATAACACCTGACAGAAGGAAATAGGCCGACAAAATTATCCCACAGTAGTAACCAGCCATAATGTGTGGAATTGCATTCCATATCACAACTATGCATAAAGATATAAAAAAAAATGGGAAAAGGTCCAAACAAAACAACAAAATGAGGGGCATTCAATTGAGCTAAAGCATCCAGCATGAGATAACTCACTACATATTTAGACCGTTTTGGACCTGGATACACGATTTTACTTCACATAATGTCACTGTGACGGGAAGTTGTGATCTCATGTCAGAAAGCTTATGTTTTTTTGCTGCTAAGCAAAGCTAAATAAAAAAATGAAAAAAAAAACCTGGATGTTATAGAGGCACGAGCATATGAGAAGCAAAAAGAGAATGGTAATGCATTGGAGCAATAATGATCAACATAAAAGAAAGGGCAAATAAGCGCCAAGTCAAACAACTCACATATAGAAGGGAAAACAATAATTTAACTATATTTTCTTTACTGTATTATTAACTAGAAAATATACCCAAGTGTCTCATCACCACTAAAACACACATTTCAAGTTGAAACTATTGTAAGACCGTATAACATGATGCATTACAAAAGGACATCAACTTAACAAAAAAAAGCTTTCAATATACTTTTTGTGAGCCCTGCACTCTCTAACATGAGACATTGTGTTCCTTAAATCCCACAGCTGAGTCAAAAGATCACCAAGTTCATAAGAAAACTTCAACATAAAAAAGGATTATCAAGTACAAGAGTAAACAAAGTACCCTAAGATTAGGTGAACTATCTTCATCCGAAGCAACAAAGAGTTGAGTAGCAAGATCTGGATTCAACTACAAAACAGAGCTCCCTCTCCGATTTGAATCTAAAAAACTGCAAAAGACTGTAAAATGAGGACAGCCTACATAAGATTTTGGGAAGTACTTTTAAGCATTATCACTCAGATAAACTTAATGATATGAATCTGAGTCCAAATTCTACTCCAACATTTTACTCCGATTCTTATCACTTAACATGTCCAGAGTGTTGATATTGGTAATAAGTATTACCTTGTCATTGGCTTTTACTTCTTTAAATCCATAACGACCCATCAAAAGAATATAATCTTCGACAAAAGAAACCACTTCGATAAAATCTAAAAGCAAAAGACATTATGAACATAACAAATTCTTTTCAAAACCTGCCAACGACACACTTGTGAGTACCACCAATCTTGTAAATATCAAGTGACCACTGGCAGTTGACTAGCCAAAGTTGACATGGACGATGACAACAATGTTAATGTGTATCTTTTCCTCATCCATGTGAAGACCTAGGAAATAAAAGGAAACACATTCATATAATATTGAAAGAGGTAAGACAAAATGCAGTCATTTGCACAAGCTAAAAACAGAGAATACATATGTATACCTCAAAACTAAATTCCTTTTCAGTACTTTAAGAAACTTATAGTATGCCTAAATATAGTTCCATCGGGTATCCAACAGAAATCGGGATGAAAAAAAAGCTATTCATTAAACCGTGACACATACCACAACAGAAACTGCTGGATGACGAATCTGTTTATTGGGGTTGTTTAAAACCCATAATCATGCTTCCAGCTCCATAAATCTCCTGAGAAACAGAATGCCCAAATATAAAAAATATTATCTAATTTCTGCTACACTAGGAAAAGGAGATAAGATTGTCAATATCGGGGAATATTATAAACCGGTAAAGAGAAAAGATAAGACCATTCCCTGTAGAATGGAAAACACATCATATAACAAAGAATGGAGGTTGGATCGAAATTTGGGTGCATTTGGAACTTTTTGATTGTATAACTTTCCCTGAAGCATAAGGGGGTGTTCTAGAAGAATTCAAACAAAAATAGTCTCCCTGTGCCTGATGAGGTAGGCAACAGGTCCAAGGATACAAACTAATCTCCTCAAGACAAGTCTTGATAGGTTTTTACCAAGGAAACACATTTTATTATAAGTTTAATATATTGCCTACTAGAACAATTTATTAACTGAACATGAAACTTTGGTGAATGGTGCACATCATCAACAGTAATAACCTTCAAGACCAAAACAAATGGTGGATAATAAAGCCTGATAATCAAATCCATAATGAAAACTCATCCAATAATTGTAGCAATGTATATTATTTCAAACAAAAAATCAATATATTTTTAAATGTAAAAGTTGGAGACTTTTTGGCAAATCAAAATAGTTTAATAATATTATATAAAAATTGTTCGATCCTCAAATGGTTCATAGAACTACCATTACAAGAGACTATTACACTCTATAATGAAAATTAATCCTTGTAGTGCAAAGCATAAACTCAACACCCTTCGTCAATGCTTCTATTATCCGCCTTGCAAATTTTTATTGTAGTTGAAAATCACTGACTAAGCTTAACATAGATGCATTTTCATATGATAGACAAAAATACGAAAACAATCATTTACATGGGGCCAACCCTTATAACCCATTAGCTATTTCACTAAGAATGTGATAAAGTTTTTGGAGTTGTTTCACAGGGCAATATGTGTACAAAATCCAATAAAATAAAACAACCACATTTTCCTACATAACTGCTTTCAAGACAAAATAAACCTTATAGCCTGCACCAGGAGAGACCACCGGAGAAGATAGCCTTGGAAGCCGTCCTTGGCTGGGACTGGAGGCTGGTGAACAGTCGTGGTGTAGACGACGGCAAAGCGCCCCTGCCCCTCTGCTTTGGCCGGAATTCGTGTATCTCCTGCCGCCTTGGACCTCCAGGTGGTGGAGTGCGACGATGAGTAAGTTGACTGGTCACCGGCGTGTGGTAGTTGCTGGAGGAGGATGGAGGAGGAAAGCCGACGGGATGCTTGGAGGAATTTTAGGGGTTTTTGGGGCAAGTTTTAATTGGGAACGATGGTAATGAATTTGGGTGGGTGGGGTTTTGTTATAAGAAAATATTAAAAAAAATGCATTTTTTAATGGTAAAAAATAATTAGAACTTAATGACAGGAAATCAGACCATTAATGACAGAATGTAAAATTTCGTCATTAAGAATAATATTTTCGACATTAAAACAATTTTCTCTCATTATAAGTATCATATAATGACAGTATTGTGAACCGTCATTGTGTTTTCGTCACTGAAACACAGTTTTCTTGTAGTGATACTGTCTGATCCAGAGTACTTGTGCACAACAACTACCTGCTGCTATATATTCTGCTTCAGCTGTTGATGTGGATATGGAGTTTTGCTTTTTGCTAAACAATGATACTAGTCTGTTGCCTAGAATCTGACATGTTCCATAGGTTCTTTTTCTATATATCTTGCATCCAGCATAGTCAGAGTCTGAATAAGATATTAATTTGAATCCTCCATCTTTTGGTTACCAAATTCCAACATTGATTGTGTTCTTCAGGTATTTGATTATTCTTTTGGCTGCTAGAAGATGTGATTCCTTTGGTTGAGCTAGAAATCTTGCACACACTCCTACTGCAAAAGCCATATCAGGTCTGCTTGCAGATAGATAGAGTAGGGATCCAATGATTCCTCTATACAATTTTTGATCAACATCTTTTCCACTTTCATCTTTTCCAAGAGTGACTCTTTCACTCATTGGTGTATCTAATGTGCCACTTGTGTCCATACCATACTTGTGAATTATGTCTTTAGTGTATTTGGCTTGATTTATGAAAATTCCATCTTTCATTTGTTTTACTTGTACCCCAAGGAAGTAATTTAATTCTCCCATCATGCTCATATGAAATTTTCTCTTCATTAGGTTTGCAAATTTCTCACATAACTTTTCATCCTCTGATCCAAATATAATGTCATCAACATAGATTTGTACCAGCAATGTACTTGTTCCTTCCTCTAATTTGAAAAGTGTCTTATCTATAGTTCCCTTGTTGAATCCATTCTTGATCAAGAATTGTTATAGTGTCTCATAACAAGCTCTGGGTGCCTATTTGAGTCCATAAAGTGCCTTTTTGAGCTTGTACACCTTATCTTCTTTCCCTTTGAGTTGAAAACCAGGAGGTTGTTCCACATATACTTCTTCTTGCAAAAGTCCATTCAGAAATGCACTCTTGACATCCATTTGGTAAACTTTGAAGTCTTTGTGGGCTGCAAAAGCTAGAAAGAGTCTGATTGCTTCCAATCTTGCTACTGGGGCAAAGGTTTCATCATAATCTATTCCTTCTGCTTGAGAGTAGCCTTTTGCAACTAGCCTTGCTTTGTTTCTAACAACTGTTCCTTGTTCATCCATCTTGTTTCTGAATACCCATTTTGTTCCAATGATGTTGGCTATGTCTGGTCTATCAACAAGTTCCCATACCTCATTTCTTTCAAACTCATTTAGTTCTTCTTGCATAGCTGTAATCCAAGCAAAATCTTGAATTGCACCATCTATTGTTTTGGGCTTTATTTGAGATAGAAAATATGTTTGCATATGCTCAAGTTTTCTTCTGGTTCTGACTCCTGTGTGAATGTCTCCAATGACTTGTTCTTTAGGATGATATCTTAGCCAGTTGATATATGGTTGAAGTTGTTCTTGACTTGGTGCTTCCACAACTTCAGCTTGTGTATTAGCTTCATACCCTTGTGCCGGTACCTCTTCTGTTGTATTGACTGGTGGTTCATCTTGATTACTGTTGTATTCATGTGGACTTGTCTTGGTCCTGCTTCTTCAAGTTTTTGAAGGCTTTCACCATTTGTGTTTGACTCATCAAAGACTACATGAATTGATTCTTCAATCACCAGGGTCCTTTTGGTTAGTACTTTTAATGCTTTGCTGGTGTCTGAGTATCCCATAAAGATTGCTTCATCAGCTTTTTCATCAAAAGTGTGTAACTGATTCCTGTTCAACACAAAGCATTTAGGTCCAAACATATGCAAATATGAGATATTAGGTTTTCTTCCATTCCATATTTCATATGGTGTTTTTCCATGATGTTTGTTGATGATTGATCTATTTTGAGTATAGCATGTAGTATTTGTTGCTTCAGCCCAGAATCTCTTTGGTAAACATGGTTCTGCAATCATTGTTCTGACTGCTTTTTTGATAGTTCTGTTTCTTCTTTCTGCTACACCATTCTGCTGTGGAGTCCTGCTGCTGATAGTTGGTGCAGTACTCCATTTTCTTCACAGTAGGTTCTGATAATTTCATTTAGAAACTATGTGCCTCTATCTGATCTGCTCTTGATGATCTTCAGTTCCTTCTCATTTTGAATTCTTCTTAACAAATCTGGCAGCTTCTTGAGTGTCTGTCTCTTCTTGTTCATGAATATAGTCCAGGTGTATTTGGAGAAGTCGTCTACCACTACCAGAGTGTATTTATTCCCACTTATACTGACTGGTCCAAAAAGATCCATATGTAGCAGATGTAGAATTCTTGTTGTTGATTGATAGGGCTTTGACTTGAAGGAGCTTTTGATTTGTTTTCCTTTCTGACATGCATCACAAAGACTTTCCTTCTTGAATGTGATCTCTGGCAGGCCTTCAACTAACTTGTTCTTTGATAATGTGTTGATGGTCTTGAAATTTAGGTGATTTAATCTTCTATGCCAAATCCAGCTGGTTAAATGTTTACTTTTGACAAGCAAACATGTTTCTGCATTAGCTGTTCTCCAATCCACCATATACATGTTGTCTTCTCTTTTTCTTGCAAGAACCACTGTGTTGGTTTGGATGTGAATCACCTTGCATCCTTCCTTGTTGAAGTGCACATTGTAGCCTTTTCACAGAACAGACTTATACTCAATAGGTTGAAGCTTAGTCCTTTAACGTATGCCACATTATGAATCTTCAAATTGTTTTTGAGCATTATGCCTTCCGCCTTAATTTTACCAGGGTTTTCTTTTCCTCCAAAGGTGACTTTAGGTCCTTCAAAAGCTTTAAAGTCAGTGAGCCATCCCTTGTTTCCTGTCATGTGTCTGGAACATCCACTGTCTATGTACCAGACATCCTACAAAACAAATTAATTATGTTTAGGTACCCAATATTGTTTGGGTCCATACCTGTTAGCAGTCATGCCTCCTACTCCAAGTATATATCCAAATGATCTTCTTTTTGGATAGTTAAAGTCATCAACTTCACGTTAGGTGTAGTGCTTGAAAGACAATTTATGTATTTGTTTTTGACAGTATTTATAATTCATCTTAATATTTGCATTTATGCTTATATTATACATTACTGAAAACCCTAAGTATATTCGTATGTAATCACATAACTCAGTGTATGGCATACACATGAGGATTGAGTTAGTGATGATATGCTTAAAACTAGTTAATCCTTGGTGAATTTAATCAGAGTATGGGTGTCATGATTAATATACCAATAATGCGCCCAGAACACTTAGCGGTGTGACCGTCTTATCCGGACCGTCGGTATAGGGTACCTAGTGGGGCATTTATATATGATGTCTATCATATAGGGCTGGATCTATTTGATTTAAATTCTCGATATAATTCTGTGATCTTGAAATCTTATCGAATCACAAGATGATCATATATGGATTAATCTCAATCCTGATGTGATCACAGTCAACTGCTTGGTTCAAAGTAGGGTTTGATGTGTTAGTTAAGGATCACTTGGATATATGTGATCGGAACACTTCTCGTTGGCTCTATTCTGGAATGAGTGAGTAGTCTATGACATCACAGTTATGGAATCTATTCCTTCTTGCGGGAAGTAGACAGACAGTTTCCTTATTTGTTAATCCAAGAAACTGATCGATGGGCCCAGTTCATATTATATTAGTTATGAACTAATTGATCACTAGGGGGTTAATGGTAAATAAGGATAAGATGTTTTGATAAGCGTTTACAGAAATATCCCGAATCAAAACGAACAGTCTATGGAGGATTTATCAGTATGTAATGATTATATCAATGGACGCTTTTACTCAATGATTAGAGTGTAAGTATATATCTATAATCGATAGAGTTCAGTTTCGGGTTTATGGTGGCGTAATCCCGGAATTAATAGATTGAATAAGAATTGTTCTATTCGATGAATAATTTTATTTAATTTATTGTAGCTACTAGTTATAGGACCATGGTCCCCGATGTGGCTCCTAACATGCATATGTTTCTTGACATTGGGCCTCAATAGTAATTAAGTAGTTGGACTATTTAATTGTGGTGCGATTTATTATTTATTGGACTAAATAATTAAATATATGGAAAAGACAATTTTAATTGACTCGACCCTTTTGTGTATCATACGTGTGCTAACCTGATTAAATTAGGGGAGGCGCATTTTGTAAGTATATATTTATCAAGAAATTAGTTTTCTTAGATAATTATATGACTTGTGATTAATTTTGTATTTGTTAAATAATTAACTGGAAAAATATTAGATTGATCCTTAAATATTCTAGATTTGTTCTAGATTATTCTAGGAGTATCTTTTATTTAATAAGGATTATTATAATTGATTTTGCATTAATTATTAAATCCTTAGAGGACAATGATTTCTCTCCTATACAAAGAGAGCTCTCCTAAATCCTACAGATGATGGAAAAACATGCCATATACACAATTATAATGGGAGATGTCAACTTCCTATTAGGGTTTCGAGTTGGGAAAATCTTCGGGATTCTCCCGGCAGCATATCAAGGAGGTCAAGCATCAATGATCGATATCCACCGGTCATTGCTTGGAGAAACACATCGGAAGACTGTGGCATCTCAACTATTTGGATCTCGGCTTCTCAATCTTTGGATCTAATCTTTTGATTGGTAAGTAGATCTAACCTTCTTGTAGGTAGATCGTAAATTATGTGCTTTAATTTTATATGATCGTGATCCTTTTGTTTATTCCGCTGCGTAATCGGGCGGATCTAGATCCGTCCGGCGATGTTACATCCAACAAGTTGTATCAGAGCCTACGATCTATAAATTAAAGTACATAATTGATAGATCTAGGAGTGGATTTGTATGTCTAGATTGCATTGTTTTTCTTTTTTTTTATTTAAAATTCAAAAAAATTCATGATGATGAATGCTTTGATATGTTGTGGTTGAAGAGATGGATTGGGGTTGACACTGTTTACCCATTAGATCTATTGTAAACTCATATAAATTCGTTATATGAGTATAGGAAATTTTGTAATTTATTTGTTGATGTATTTTTAAATTTCGTAGGAATAGATCTGTTTTGTTGTTGTTCGAACTTTCTGTTTTTCCTGTTTATTGAGCCGTTGAAACGACAATCCCTCCAGTCAAAAAAAGGCCAAAAGTTTATGAAAAGGCCCTCAAAATTCGGTGTCGATCGGAGTCCGGCTCGATATCAAATCGCTGCAATAAAGTTTATCTGTAACAGAAAAGCACAGCAGCTATAAAAACCCTAGCTATGAGTTCGTCGATTTTCTGGAAGTGTTTGAAACATTGAAACATAGATCCGACCATTCAGATTGACTAACATGGAGTTTTGTACAAGCCCTAAAAATTTCAGGTCGATCGGGTTTTTCCTCGATGCCCGATTGGCCCCGGGAAGACACTGCTGCGCCGCGGTTATAAACAGATGCAGCAGTTGGATCGGTGGATTGCTGGAGAAAATTGGGCCATCGAAACTTGGATCCAACCGTCCATATTGAACCAGGAGGAGTGCAGAACAGGCCCATAAAGTTTCATGACAATCAGAGTTCTTTTGGATGCCCGTTGATCGATGAAACGGATCAGAAGCAGATTGTATTAGAAACTAGAAAACCCTAGTTAGGTTTATTTATTTATTTTCTAATAGGTTAGATACGGGGGTGCCAACGGTCCATCTTGATGTTTATTTTCCACACTAGTATGTATGCTTAGGATGTATGCACAGAACTGGAAAATTGCCATGACATGCATCATATCATGAATTCCACTCCATATGCATACATGTAGCTATTTAATTCTGGATAATTAATTAGGCATGTATTCAACTCGATTAATTAGTTTAATATTTAATTAATTGTTGTGGGAATTAAATATTTTAAAAACTAATTAAAGAACCGAGGAATCGGGTTTTGTCAATCGTTAAGTTTTCGGTGATGGATTCTCGGTGAATCCCACCTTAAACCGGAACGAGATTGCGGGTTTGTTCCGTAATGTGTACGGGAAAGTTTGAAAATTTAAGAAATCGGAAAATCATGATACATGGGTTCGGAAATGGTCTAAACATGGTTGGTAAGTTCAATTGAGCTATGGCTCGATCGACTCACCCTCCATGTGTGACGTTTGCACGGGGGTTCGAAAAGACTTAGCATATCCGACAAGCCTTTACGGCTAAACGGGGCTTCTCTTAGCCGGATCCGACCGACAGTCACATATGTTCCAACGAATAAGACGGGTAGGCTTGCCTACATTACCGACACCATTCGGGTACATGATTTGTTGTTTTTTAAAATATTGTCAAGTCCAAAACCGCGATCAGTAAACCCACCACTTTTTCAAAATATTGCGTGAGAGCGGGGAATGCGACACCCGACCTCACGGCCTCTACTATAGATGCAAGCAAGTTAAAGAATGGCGACGCCTCGTGCCACTTTCATTTCGGCCCCCTTCGGATGGTGTTCACCGCTATCAAAATTCAAGGCTTGGTCTCCGAAAGGATAGGATCTTGAGGACTCGCCGGGTCACTGACCTGCCCTACGTAGGCATACTCGGGGCGTACTTAAAGGTCTGATATAGTAGGTCACACTCATCAGGGTATTTTAGGAAATATCTTGGCTGAAAAAGGAAGGTAATCGACGATTAAAGTATGGGATGTACGATTCCCATGAGATGTTTGATTCTCAAAGTTTAATCATCGAGAGAGATTGTCTCAGTTTAACCATCATCGTGCTGATACCAACTCCCTAGACGGCGGTACGATGTGAGGTTAAATCCTTGGAATGGTAGGATATACTTTTACAGTTTATAATTCCTAAATTATCTAGTCGTGTATATATGGATTTTTTCTGTCAATTTTGTTTACAACTATCATCTCTAGGCTACTAAACTGCGAGTGTAATGACTTCATTAAAAGTGGAAAGTAACAAGAACGTTGAACTCATCGAAGAATGCATTTAAATTTCGGAAGAGATATTCCTCTTGAGCCTTTAAATCTTAAGTGACATAGTATAGGTATGTCACTGCTGTCACTTGTGTTGAACGAGAGACGCACTTAGTTCAAAGATGATGTAGGACTGTATGAAATTCTATTAGTGAATTTTAATTGTGTGAGTAATCACACAAGAAATTTCTAATTGAAAAATTGGAAAATCATAAATAAAGTGTTGCTAGTTAGACGGTATTTGGAACCGTTAAACTAGTGGGAGCTTTATTCTTATGATTTGTTGTTTTTCTGAATCATTAGAAATGTGTAAGAGACTGCACAATAGTTTTTCCATTGCTGGAAAAACATGAACAAAGCATTACTAGTTAGACGGTATTTGGAACCGATAAACTAGTGGGAGCTTAGTTCTGATGATTTTCTAATCTGTGAAAAATCAAAGCATTGCTAGTTAGACGGTATTTGGAACCGATAAACTAGTGGGAGCTTTAACCTTATGATTTGTTGATTTATTAGAAAAATCAAATAGTCCAAACGAGTAACAGTATCATTAGACATCCCGCAGTTCACGAGTAGTGTCTACTCAAATGAACTGCTAGTTCAAGACTGTTTCCATATAAGGAAAGTCAAGAATGGGAAAGAATGTCTATACGTGTTAAACTAAATAGTTTTAAGGCTAAACCGGAATATTAATAAATAGAAAATCAGAGGATAAGGAAGGTGATTTCGGATCACTGACCAATGCATCCTTAATGATTTCCTCGAAAGCTAAGTTCTTTGGAAGAACCAGGTAACCATGCATTAAACGATAAATAGAGTAGACAACGGGCAGTTATTTCAGCTAGAATAGTTGGAGTGATATAAGGAAATGAATTTCAGATTCAATCCTTGAATATCACAAAAAATTTATTTTCTGTTTTCAGATTCGTTGGAATAAATGGATTCACTTTCAATTCGATATTTTGTTTGTCTTATAGAAAGTGAATATGGCTTTTGTAGCATGAATCCAAGACTCAGACTTTTGTTTGATAAAGTCAAAACCACTAAGAAATGCTGAAAATGTATAGGTAACACATCTTAAACTATTAAAGGCAAAAGGTTTTCGTATTTAGATAAACACTTCTTCATACTTTATTAATTAGTGCATATTTCCTAAAGACAATATCTGAAGACTGGCTTAGGGTGATTCCTATCTCCCAGTCAAGGAACACTGTCTCAAAAGGAACAATGACTAAGCGTCCTTTCAATCGGGAAAGGGTAATAGATTTAAAGAAGTAACATAGCTTGTTCATAATGACCTTCGGGGTCTTATGAAAGATACAAGTTAGAAGGAGCTTCTGAGTAGTGACATCTCTCAGACAACTACCCGAAACGCCAGTAAGATTATCTAAAATATTTGGATGTATCTCTGATTTCACCAGAGATAGAGTATTACATGCTTAGTAATAGGCCATAGCATAGTCTTGGAACTGATGCTCGGCCTGCCTCCCAGTGGAATTTATCCACTGAGGGATAACACCATAAATTTGCCTCATATAGTTATTAATGTGCTACAATACACTGCTTAAATCATTTAAGATATTGGTTGCAAAATAACGGTTTATGCTATCATGTAAAACTGAGAAGTCTACCTAGAAGTTGCTTACAAATTTGTGGATAATGAGTGAATTCGGTTCACCCCACTTCCGTCAGTATAGGCATTTTGCACTTAGTGCTTGAAGGTAGAACTGAAACTTTACGTACACGTTTAGATGATGACTTTTCGTGGAATATCTTATACGTTGAGTAAAGGTTGGTTATAAGATTCTTAAGATCAGAATGTGACGGTTATACTGTCAAAACCCCTTCTGAAAGGGTCTATGAATAACAACCTTGGACTTTGGAGTACGTTTACTCAAGGTAGTTACTAACTGATTAGATAAGACCACGTCCAACATTGGTTGTTGGTGATAACACTGATAATTACTACTAGATTAGAATATCAATACACCAAGAGCGCAATGGGAGTATGGTTTAACCATTACCTATTGTGGTTTTCTGAAGACTTTGCAGTTTACAGAGGTGATTGATAACCTATGGTTCCTTGCGGGTTGTATAGGATTCTAATCAATAGAGGTTGGTTTAAAAACCATAACCCTGTGAATGAAGTTTTGATACTCCAGTTCTGTTCACACTCTTGTCGAACCACCTGAGTGTCTCAGGCCCAGTGGGAGTAATTGGATCTACATGATATGAGTCGAATGAATAGAAAGTTTAACTTTTGGTACAAAGCTGAGTGGTCTAGGGTGATTCCCTAACAAGTAGAGAGTTAAACAGACCGTGAATTCTCTCACCACTCGGTCTTGTTTGATTTCGTTAGAAAGCATAAAATATGGGTGATTCCCTAACACTTTCTTGCCGAACAAATGGAATCTGAATTCATTCAGAACAGAATGGTTTTAGCTAAGAATAAATGCATGATTTCATTAGAAAGTAGGAAATAGGGGTAACTCCCTGAGGCTTTCTTACCAATCAAACGGAATCTGAATTGATTCATCAACCAAGGCTTATATCCTTTAAGGATCAAGGCAAACCTCTAGGTCATTTAAAAGTCACATATTTCAAGTATGTGGACTTGACCAGAATATTGATAAGTCTTTCATAGACTGGATGTCGGTATTGGTAAAGTAGTATATACATTAGTTCATGAATGGAAACACTGAAACAATTGGAAACAACATGGGTGTGTTATCTGAAGTCGGAAACTGACATGCCAAGATTCTCTTTATGAAAGATTCGGACTACATTCTAAAGGATTTGATTCGGTAAAATTCCCGAGAATATGTGACTGGCAATCCCATCTATCCTAATGGTTAAGATGATTTTGCATATTGGTATGCAACATTCAACGAAGTAGTCCTACCCTACCTCTAACGGAATGCTTCTCTCATGGAAGACAATTTCTGTAATTTTTTTTGACAGGATTTATAATTCATCTGAATATTGGCATTTATGCTTATATTATACACTGCTGAAAACCCTAAGTAAATCGGTATGTAATCATATAACTCAGTGTATGGCATACACACGAGGATTGAGTTAGTGATGATATGCTTAAAACTAGTTAGTCCATGGTGAATTTAATCAGAGTATGGGTCTCATGATTAATAAACCAATAATGCGCCCAGAACACTTAACGGTGTGACCGTCTTATCCGGACCGTCGGTATAGGGTACCTAGTGGGGCATTTATATATGATGTCTATCATATAGGACTGGACCGATTTGATTTAAATTCTCGATATAACTCTGTGATCGAGAAATCTTATCAAATGACAAGATGATCATATATGGATCAATCTCAATCCTGATGTGATCATAGTATACTACTTGGTTCAAAGTAGGGTTTGATGTTTTAGTTAAGGATCACTTGGATATATGTGATCTGAACACTTCTCGTTGGCTCTATTCTGGAATGAGTGAGTAGTCTGTGACTTCATAGAAATGGACTACATTCCTTCCTGTGGGAAGTAGACAGACAGTTCCCTTATTTGTTAATCCTAGAAACTGATCGATGGGCCCAGTTCATATTATATTAGTTAGGAACTAATTGATCACTAGGGGTTAATGGTAAATAAAGATAAGATGTTTTGATAAGGGTTTACAGAAATATCCCGAATCAAAACGAGCAGTCTATGGAGGATTTATCCGTATGTAATGATTATATCAATGGACGCTTTTACTCAATGATTAAAGTGTAAGTATATATCTATAATCAATAGAGTTCAGTTTCGGGTTTATGGTGGCGTAATCCCGGAATTAATAGATTGAATAAGAATTGTTCTGTTCGATGAATAATTTTATTTAATTTATTGTAGCTACTGGTTATAGGTCCATGTTCCCCGATGAGGCTCCTAACATGCATATGTTTCTTGACGTTGGGCCTCAATAATAATTATGTAGTTGGACTATTTAATTGATGTGCGATTTATTATTTATTGGACTAAATAATTAAATACATGGAAAATACATTTTTCATGGACCCGACCCTTTTGTTTATCATACGTGTGCTAACCTGATTAAATTAGGGGAGGCGCATTTTGTAAGTATATATTTATCAAGAAATTAGTTGTCTTGGATAATTATATGACATGTGATTAATTGTTTATTTGTTAAATAATTAACTGGAAAAATATTAGATTGATCCTTAAATAATCTAGATTTGTTCTAGATTATTCTAGGAGTGTATTTTATTTAATAAGGATTATTATAATTGATTTTGTATTAATTATTTGTTGGACATATTTTAAGTTTTAGTGATGGGTGTCAGACTAGCTGTTATAGAGCAAAGGCAAAAAGGTGTCTAGTTTAAATGTATAGGCTTATTAGAGTTTGATCTTTGTAAAGGTTTGATTAAACAAGCACTGTAAAAGGTCAGCTGAATTTCATCAGCATACTGTCTAGGTCAGTAAGGTACCTGAGTCAGTAGACTAGTTTAGGAATCTGCTGAAGACTGAAGGCTGATGGCTCAAACTCAGTTATTGAAGGTTAAGGGATCAAACTTAGTATTTAAAGTCAAGGATATAGAATCAGAATTTAGGGAAGTCTGTGATGACCTAAGCTGATTACATATACCTTGTGTTCAAGGTCTAAGTTCCACAAGTTTAGTGGTGATTGGAACATAGTTATGTTCAAAATGGTGTAATCTAACTTCATAATCATAAGTTAGATAAAAGACATCAGCTGAAGTGTTTTATAAACACAGCAAACTTCAGTCATCTGACTGATAAGCATTTCAGCAGACTTACATACACAGAATCTTGCTGAATGCATATTTCGATTAAATCAAAGGTTACGTTGGAAGATTACAAGGAAAAGGACAGATAACAACTCTTAATTTTGCCAACAATTCAATGGTCAAGATTAAAAGAACGTTGGAAAGAAATAGAGGTTTATCTAATGGATACAAGTCAAAGGGTGGACAGTCTGAAAACTGTCAAAAAGTAAACTTACAGTGTCAGTAATATGTACAAGGACCGAAAGCAAGTCAAGATGGGAGCAAATCTGAAACGGCTATGTTTTCAATTTCAAACATAAGTCACAAGGATTCTCACCTATAAATAGAAGGCCCCTGATACAGAAACGAGGGATGAATCTTAAGAAGAAAACAATAAATCTTGAGCTATCAGATTCTCATCAAGAAATCACCCTGCTGACATTACAGAACTTAAAGCTACTGATCTAGTAAATTTTTCAAGTGTAACCTGCTATCAAGCTACATCAAGTTCACACACTTGAAGACATCAAGATGCTGATCATTTCAACCTGATCAAGCTGCTGAAAGCTAAATCACTTACTTTATTCAAACTTTCTTTTACAAGAAACCTTCTGAAGACAGAGAAGCACTTAGGTGTCAAGAACTGTTGTTTGTGATGAAGCTGGTGAAGAGGCAATCCTACCCTTCAAGGACCAGTGGAAGACTTTGGAGCAGCAATCCTACCTGTTCCAAGTGTTCAGTTTGTGAAGCCATAGTTATTGGTGAAGGACAGACAACTTAAGGATTTTTGTAACTGCAACCTCAAAGATCTCTAGTGAATTTCCTCCAACATCACAGGAGAAGAGTGGACGGACATGATTACACCACCTGGAACCACTATAAAATCTGCCCATTTACTTTCTGCATTTACTTTCTGCATTTAGTATATTCAGCACATCAACCTATTGAAACTAGAAACTGAATCACACACTCACACTACTGAGTATCTAATGCTTGGTATCATATTTTAACAACAAGTAATAAGGCTTAACTTGAATATATTCCGCTGTAATAAATTCAGTAAAATCAACAATCGAGGACTGCGAGAGGTCGCAAGATTATCGAGCAACGAAAGCGCCGAGTTTGTTAACTCCAAAAGTTTTAAGTGTTAAGTTTATTCACCTCCCCTCTAAACTTAACCAAAGCCTTTTCAAGGGACCAACAATTGGTATCAGAGAAGTGCTTCTGTTCTTAAGTAATCCTACTTGTTGTGCTTGTGAAAATACTTTGAAAACTTTTTCATGTTTCTGATTTTCAAAGCTTTGCATCATGGATAAAAACCAGTATGCTGGAACAATGTTGATGTGTTATTTAGATCGTTTTGATGAGTATAAATGTCGTAAGCAGGCTTTTCTAGCTGCAACACATGATGAGATGATGGATGTGCTGATTGATGGACCACTGGAAATCACAAAAGCTATAACTGTAGATGGTCAAACTCAGTACATTCCAAAACCAAAAATAGAATGAAATGCTAAAGATAGAAAAAGAGCAAATCTCAACAATATTGCTATTAATATCATATACAGAACCTTGGATAGCAATATGTTCATAAAAGTGAAGGATTGCAAGACTGCAAAGGAACTTTGGGATAAGTTACAATTAATCTGTGAAGGCACTGATGCAATCAAGAAGAACAAAATCAGTGTGGCAAAGAAGAAGTTCCAATATTTCAAAATGAAACCAAATGAAACCATTGAAAAAATGGAATCAAGATTCAATGCCATCATGGATGAACTCACCCTACTGTGTGTAAACTATTCAAAAGAAGAAATCAATTCAAAAATCTTAGAAGCCTTACCTGCAAAAGAAGTTTGGGAAATGAAGGTGACTGCCAAAGAAGAAATGAGAAGTCTACATGAAGAGGACACCTTCAAATTATTTTCAGATCTCAAGGCTTATGAATTCAACAAGAAACTTGTACCTGAGACTGAAAAGAAGAACCAAAGACCACTGCATTGGCTGCTACACATCAAGAAGAAACATCAGGAGCTCAAGATGACCTACTGGATGAGATGCAAGAGCAAATTGCCCTACTGAGCAAGAAAATCAGAATGATGAAAACTGGAAGGGGTTCTCCAAGGAATTTCACAAAGAAATCTAGTGAAAAGAAGAAGGATGAATCCAAGAAAGACAATGATTACTTGTGCTATCAATGCAAGAAACCAAGACACTTCAAACCTGACTGTCCTAAACTAAAACATAAAAAGGTACCTGATTATCTGTGCTTCAACTGCAAGAAGCCTGGACATTTCAGACCCGATTGTCTAGACCTACTGAAGAGCAAAAGTCAGCAAAGAAGATCTGGCAAGAAAGCTATGGTTGCTGAAGATGAATTAGGATATGAAGTTGAATCAGAAAAAGGAAATGAATCTGATGATACTGCACTTGTTGCTGATAAGGATGATTATGCTTTAATTCCAAATATGGATGAAACTGAGGAGGTATACAATTCTGTATCTATAAACACTCCTGCTGAAAGTGATTGTGAATCAACCTGTGGTTCAAATCCAAAAAATTCTGACAATGAAGAAACTTTGGATGCCATCCTTAATCAACTGAGGATAATACAATCTGGTTATAAGATTGTGAAGGCTGAAAAAGAAGCTCTTCAAACAGAAGTTGAAAGGTTAAAAGCTGAATTAAGAATTCTCAAGGGAAAGAAAAAGAGGTTGGACAGAATCAACATAAGTCTGATGTACATTCAGTAGCAGCTGAATCTGCTAAACAATCTTGTTCCTCCTCTGCATTCAAATCTGGAAAGCCTTATGGTGATTGAACTGGCCATGGATTTGGGACTCAACAATCCAATAAGAGTTGATCCATCAAGGTTACTGAACCTAGTACCAGAATTGGTCCTAAGTTTGTACCTGCACAAGATCCAACTCCCAAAAAGGTTGCTGAGGCAATGAAGCCTATTGAGAATACTTCAAAGAGGAAAAATCAAAAAGTAAAAAAGGACATCAGTACCTAATAAAAGGAATAAATTCAAAGGTAGGACTACTGGACATTCTAGACTTGCTGATAGCAGACCTGCTACTAAGTCTGCTGGACCACAAAAGGGCAAAAATCAGAAATATTCCAAGGATAAGGATCCTAAACCTAAAAATGTCAATCATTCTAGGGATACTTATCTCAGGGGGAAAGGTAGATTATTCCCTACTGATGATGATTTGCATATTCCTACACCTACTGCTAGAAACAATAGATATAACCATACTGCTATGGTAAAACCTCAGCAAAGGACTCAGCAGAGGACTTATACAAGACCTCAGCAGGGACCTCAGCAGACTCCATATTGCAGGGTTGTTCCTAACAGACAACAAACCTATGGTTATGCTAATGCTTCTAACAATAGAAATCACTCCAAACAGCATTACATACCAAAAGGCCAGAAAGCATGTGTGAGTCCTACACAACCAAATGTTAGACCTTATGGATATGTAGAATACATGTATGAACAAAATTATAACACTTTTCAAAGAAGACCTTATGGAAATTTGCCAAGGGTCATGCTTACCACTGACCACTATGGACCCAAACTGTTTTGGGTACCTAAAATACATTAACTTTGTTTTGTAGGGTGTCTGGTATTTTGACAGTGGATGTTCCAGACATATGACAAAGAATAAGCACTGTCTGACAAACTATGTGGTAATGGATGGTCCAAGAGTGAATTTTGGCAACAAGAACACACCAGGATACACAAGAGGATATGGTACTCTTGTGAGAAATGGATTAACTATCAGGAATGTTGCATTTGTGGAAGACTGGACTACAACCTACTGAGCACTGGACAGTTTTGTGACATGGATTACAAGGCCACTTTTGACAAAGGCACATGTATTGTCATAAGTGAAAGAGGTGATCAAGTTGGGTTGGCTGGAAGAAGACAACAAAACATGTATGTTATGGATTGGTCTACTGCTACTCCAGAAACATGCCTGATTGTGCATACCAAGTCAGAACTTAATTGGTTATGGCATAAGAAGTTAAATCATCTAAAATTTGATGATATCAATCAGTTGGTGAAGAAGAAACTGTTGATTGGTTTACCTGAGATCACATTCAAAAATGATGCTATATGTGATGCTTGTCAGCAAGGTAAACAAACAAAATCAAGCTTCAAGTCAAAGACTAAGCAATCAACAAAAAGAGTTTTGGAGCTGATGCACATGGATCTATTTGGACCAGTAACACCAACAAGTGTGACAGGAAAGAAGTACACTCTAGTAGTTGTGGATGATTATTCAAGATACATTTGGGTAGTATTCATGAACAAGAAAAGTGAAACACTTCAAAAGATGCCTGAACTTTTAAAGAGATTGCAAAATGAGAAAAGTTTGACAGTAGTGAAGATCAGATCAGACAAAGTTACTGAATTTCTCAATAAAGTTATAAGATAATATTGTGAGCATAATGGTGTACTGCATCAACTGGATGCTACTGGTACATCTCAACAAAAAAGGGGTTGCTGAGAGAAGAAACAGGACATTGAAAGAAGAAGGAAGGACCATGATTTGTGAAGCATTATTACCTGAAAGATATTGGGTGAAGCAGTCAATACGGCATGCTATACACAAAATAGGACCTCAGTGAACAAGAAGCTGCTGAAGTCAGCTTATGAGATTTGGAATGGAAGGAAACCTAATATATCCTATTTCCATCCATTTGGAAGAAAATGTTTTATATTAAATTATAAGGAGCAACTAAAGACTTTCCAACCAAAATCAGTGATGGAATCTTTTTGGGATATTCTTCTGTCAGCAAGGCATTCAGGGAACTGAACAAAAGAACACTGAAACATGAAGAAACAATACATGTTGTATTTGATGAACCTAAGTTCACTAGAATGGAAGATGAAGCTTTAGAACCTGCTAGAATCAACAAGTCACTGATCCGGAATGTGTTGATGTTTTGGAAAGGATAAATGACTTAAAAATTTCTGAATCTACCCCTGCTGAACACCCCGCTGGTAACACTACTGATGCAACAACTGAGGCAGTTCAAGGATCTCCTGAACCCCTTGCTGAAGCAACAACAGACCCTACTGAAGATGATGTTCCTGAAAATCAAACTAACCAGAATCCACAATGGTTAAGGGATCACCCTGCTGAGCAAGTTATTGGCAATATTCAGCAAGATGTGAGAACTAGAAGACAACTAGAAGCAATGTTTACTTGTTTTCTATCTCAAATGGAGCCTAAAGTTGTAGAAGAAGCAATATTAGATCCAGATTGGATAATTTCTATGCAAGAGGAATTGAATGAATTTGAAAGAAATCAAGTTTGGACCCTAGTGGAAAGGCCTAATCATGCAAACATAATTGGAACCAAATGGGTATACAGAAACAAATTGGATGAATCTGACACCATTGTGAGGAATAAGGTCAGACTAGTAGCAAAAGGCTATTCTCAAGCAGAAGGAATATATATTGATGAGACATATGCCCAGTTGCATGATTGGAAGCTATAAGATTATTCTTAGCATATGCTGCTTACAAAAACTTCAAAGTATACCAGATGGATGTCAAGAGTGCATTTCTGAATGGCATTCTGGAAGACGAGGTTTATGTTCAGCAACCTCCTGGTTTTGAAGTGAAAGATCAAGAAGATAAAGTGTACAGACTCAATAAGGCACTTTATGGTTTGAAACAAGCACCACGAGCATGGTATGAGACCCTATCCCAATTCTTGATGGACAATGGTGTTACCAAAGGAACCATTGACAAGACTCTTTCCAGAATCAATGAAGATGACAGCACCCTGCTGGTACAGATTTATGTTGATGGCATAATTTTTGGCTCTGAAAATGAATTGCTATGTGAAAAGTTTGCTAATCTGTTGAAAAGTAAATTCCAAATGAGTATGATGGGAGAAATGAACTATTTCTTGGGATTGCAAGTCAAACAAATGAAAGATGGAATCTTCATTCATCAAACCAAGTATACCAAGGAGCTACTGAAGAAATTTGGTATGGAAAATAGCACCAAGGTACCAACTCCTATGAGTACAAACATTAGATTGGATGAAGACAAGGAAGGCAAAGATGCTGATCAGACCTTATACAGAAGGATGATAGGCAGTCTACTGTACCTTACTTCCAGGAGACCTGATATATCCTTTGATGTAGGTGTTTTGCAAGATTTCAATCTAAACCAAAAGAAAGTCATCTAGTTGCAGTCAAAAGGATTCTCAAGTATCTAAAAGAGACTTTGGGAGTAGGGATATGGTATTCAAAAGATGGTAGCTTCAAGGTTATATCCTACTTAGATTCTGATTATGAAGGATGCAAGGTTGATAGAAAAAGCACAACAGGAACTTGTCAATTGATGGGAAATAGACTAGTTTCCTGGTTTAGCAAGAAACAGAACTCGGTATCAACTTCTACTACTGAAGCTGAATATATAGCTGCTGGAAGTTGTTGTGCACAAATATTATGGTTAAGACAAAAATTAAGGGATTATGGAATTGAAGAAAGAGAAATTCCTATAATGTGTGACAACACAAGTGCAATTGCAATCAAAGAAAATCCTGTTTTGCACTCAAGAACCAAGCATATTGATGTGAGACATCACTTTATAAGAGATCATGTTGAAAAGAAAGATGTGGTTGTTCTTTACATCCCTACTGAAGATCAACTTGCTGATATTTTTACTAAACCATTGGATAGTGAAAGATTTGCTAAATTAAGGACTGAACTTGGAATTATAAAAGTTGACTGATACACCTTTGATCAGCAATGTACTAGAATTCACCAAGGGGATTAGTCTTTGTTATGTTAGGTGAGCTCACTTAGCAGACTTGTCATTGGTATACACAATTCCATGTACTTATTTATGTTTGGACAATTGAGCAAATGAAGTTGCCAAGGGGATTGGTCTTTGTCCTGTTAGGTGAGCTCAGTTGACAGATCATTCATTGGTGTTAAACATCATCTTGTATTATCAGTTGGACAAAACAAGAGGAATTGAAGATTAGTAGAGTTACTTTGTCAGCAGGCTGCTGAGTCATTCTTCATCAGCAGACTGCTGATCCAAGTCTAATGAGATGAAGGCTGCTAAATTATATGTTACAAGACAGTCAAACTTAAATAAAGTCAACGGTAATTGGATATTATTCTTATCCTTTATAACCGCAGTTACAAATATCCAGCAGTTGCAACTATCATGAATTCAACTAGTGGGACACGTGGCAAAATCTCATTTATTCCTACTTTAATCGTGGTTAATGCTACAGTGCACGTACTTTATATGACAGTTACCATCCACTACTTTCTCGATATATACTGATATATATACAGAGACATTACATACAACTCTCAGATCGATATTTCTCTGCAAATACATTGTGTGAACATAGATTTGAAAACTTTCTTCTTCATCTTTTTCATCACTAATGGTGGACAAGGATGATATTCACATTGGAACAAGCCAAAGTGTCAGGGGATTTGTTGTTGATGCTAACAAACCGAGTTGGCTATCAATATTGGTAGAAGAATCAGATGATACGAAGGACTGGAAGATGTTCTTAATCTGAGATTGGAAAGCATCTCCTACACGAATGTTGTAAACTTCTGGAGAAACATAAGAGATAATAGAGAGGCATTTACTACCACAGTAAATTGCCAAGAGAATGGAGTCTCCTCAAACCTGCTGAGGGAAGCATTTGGTTTTGGACCTGGAAATAATGCTCCAACCAATCATGAAGTAATGGGGCTGTCAAGATTGGATTTTGTCGATAAAATAAAGACCAACAACACCATCAAATCATCACTGAGTATCAATGTGAAGCATATAAGGATGGAGTATAATCTGAGTAAGATTATAGCAAAGAACATTTTGGGATTCAGTGGAAGCCTGGATACACTGTCTGGACCCAAGATTGATCTAATGATCATCATCTGCAAAAGCAAGAAGCTTGATTGGGCTTGTTTCTTTGTCCAATACATGAAGAATGTGATATAGAGGAAAGAGAAGGGACCAGGAAGTCCAAGACATTGCCCTTGGGTTTGATGATTCAGGCCCTGCTGACTCATTTGAAGTTTGCTGATGTTGCACCTGAAATATTAAACAAGTCCATATATAAGAAGGAGATCAGCTATCTCATCCCTGGATTGGATGATGATGAAGATGTAGATGATGAGGAAACAAAGAGTGACAATGATGGAAATGATGATGCTGGTGGTGAGCAGGTTAAACAAGTTGCTAAATTTGCTGCAATTAAGAAGGATGCTGAGAAGAGAAAGGCTGCTGACACTAGAAAGATTACTCAGTTGCTTAAGCCAAAGAAGACAAAGCAGAAATCAATAGACCCTGCAAAATCTACTGAGGTTCCAGCTGAAGCTGAGGCTACTGAACCTGCTGAAATTGTAAAAAAGAAATCTACTGTTGAAATATTAAAAGAGCAACAGAAAGAAGAGAGATGAAAGAGGAAAGCTGCTGAGAGTGAAGCTGAACAACCTTCAAAGAGAATGAAGGAAATTGTGAAGAAGAATAAACATGGAAAAGGGAAAGAATTGAAGATTCTAGAATCTCAAAGGGAAGTAGAAGAAGAGGCTGTTGAGCCTATTGCTGATGTTGGTGTTATTGTTGAGCGACACAGTGAAGAACCACAACAGACTGCTGTACCTAAGCCTGCTGTAAAAGTAGTTGAACATGTTCCTGACCCTGCTGTGAATGCTACAACTCAGGGGGAAGAACACACGGTTGCTGACACTGCGTTGTTACACATACAAGTTAGGGGGAACCAAGTGTGGAACAATTGGAGGTGGTAGGTACAAATGTACAATCTGAAGTACCTACTGACTTGGTTGCATCTGCTGAGGAAACATTGAATCTACTTGTTGAGACCTTTGGAGGATAACAAGTTGAACATACAGAACCTAGAAAGCCTTCAATGCCTTTTGAGAGGAAGGAGAAGAAAAGAAAAGAAGGATATGTTGATCCCAAACTTAAGCTGGTTGCTGATTACTTTCAATGGAAGTTTGGATATTATAAGAAACAAAAATCAGCTACTGAGCCAATGATAGATTTTGAAGAATGGGCTTTTAAGAAGTTAGAGGTGGAAAACCTACTTGACCTGGTTAATACTTCCTTGCTGGAAATGAGGTTGATGGAAATCATTGAAGGAGAAAAGGGAGAAGGAGGTATCCGGTTAAAAGACCCTAGGGATGCACCAGATAGTGATAATTCATCATCATCTGATTCTGATGATGATCATCCTACACATCAAGGAGAAGCCAGTGGAACTGCATTATCCACTGAACCAAGAGTAGAACAATCTACTAGTGCTGCCAAGTCTGCTGAGGGCCAGCAAACTGATCAAATGGATGAAGATCTGGAAGATCTAACTATAGATGATTTGGAGGCTCTAATCAATGATGGAATAAATCTTGGAGATAACAGGTTGGTTGGTACTTCTGATACATTCTAGGTTGTGGAGTCAGATGTGAAACCTGATGATCAACAGACTAAAAATTTTGATGCGGAGAAGATTATTGAACACAGTGAGCCTGATATCAGTTCTGAAGATTCAGCTCAGTATCAGGAGTAGATTGATACTCAGGACACCTTATCTAAAACTGCTGATAGTCTATAGAAAATTACTGATGCTAGAGGATTTCTAGGGAAAATATGGCTATTTTTCCTTTTATTTCTGTAGAACAGAGGGTCCTACTCACTGAGGAACAAACAGTGATTGGACAGAGATTGGACATGGTGATGGGTTTTGAAGGATCACCCCAACTTCTTGAGGAGGTTCAGGCTGCTGAGGCACAAACAGGACCTGAACAAAGGTCGGAACTAGAGGTACAGGTTGTTGAGGAATAGACAACACCTGGACAAAGGTTGGAACTCATGATGGGTTTAGAGGAAACCCCTGCAATTATTGAAAACTAGGCTGTTGTAGTACAACCTACTGTGGCAAAGGGTACTGAAGGAAAGGATAGTCAGCAGACTGCTATTAATGAGGATGAATGACTGCTGGACTATGATTTTATTGATGAGGAGTTTCAAATGCCTGAAGAAGAATTTGTTGTTGTTGAACCTCAATAGGCATATGTGCCATTGTTTGAAGAAGAACCTATTTTGGAAGATCGTTTTGGTGCTATAGTTGAAGAAGGTCATGACCCTGTTGTAAGGGATATGAGTTGGGCCATGGTTGTCAGCAGACAGAGGGCACAGTACAATGTTGAAGAACCTGCAGATGATGCTGCTGGACATATTGATGGAGGTGTGGCTGGTGCAGTACCAGCACATGTGTTGGATGAGTTTAGGGCAGTCAGACATGAAATTACACAGTTAAGAACTCAACTTGACAACAAGAGCAAAGGTTTGAAGATTTGATGAACCTGGTGAAAAATAGAGGGAGGACTACTGAAACTGTTGCTTCCAATATCACATCCACTTAGTTTGCTCTTGCTGATCTTACCAAAGATGTGAGAGGTATAAAACAAGGGAATACACTGAAGGATCATTTCTTGAAAGAACAACTTGCCTCCATTCACAAGAAGCTTGATAAGCTTGCTGAGGCACCCATGTCTGATGTACTCGACCCTGCTGGAACATCTCAACCTGCTGTATTAGATCCTAAGATCACTGAGAGGATAACTCTACTGGAGCAAATAATGGAAGGAAGGATCACTGCAGTTGACACCAGAACTGAAATTATGGAAAGTCAACTGAACAATTTAGTAATCACACAGGAGAGTGTTCATGGCCTGCTTTCCCATTTTGTTGATGATGTCAATAAAGGGGAAGAGAGCCAGACAGTAGTAGCAAAAGAGGCTGCAAGGATTTTTTGTTCAAAAGAAATGGGAGGCTGATACAAATGCATTCAGAGAACCTGCACTTGGCAGACTTCAGCTGACTGATGACCTCTTCAAAGAATACAATAAGCAATACTACAATAAGAGGAGACCTTACCATGACAAGGGTTTCCATGAAGGGCTAAATTCCTTTTTTGGACTTAAGGTCTGGGAAGCTAGAGTTAAAGCTTTAAGAGCTTCACACAGAGGTGATAGAGGTGGAAGAAGTCTACCTACTACATCTGCAAAAGAATCTTTGGAAGAGTTCAAGAAATTGTACATGCGTCAATGATTCAGAGTACACCAAATCAACCTAACTCTACCCGAGGCAAGGAAATGGTGGAAGGAAGTGAATCCTCATATTGATTTTTCCCTTACTGAAAATTAATGGATGAGAGAAATGGTCAGAGACATAAGGGAATATCAAGAGCAACAAGAAAGAGAGAGACAAGAAAGAGAAATGAGGAACTAGTTCAGCAGACTTACATTATTCTTTATCTTTTGTTGAATCTAGTTTGTAATAATGATGAACAAATATGATTATAATGAGAATTGAATGAATTTGTTCTGTTTTTTTTGTTTTTATCATTTTTGCTTTGCTGTAAGGAGGGTATTGGCATCATCACCAAAAAGAGGCAAATTGTTGGACATATTTTAAGTTTTAGTGATGAGTGCTAGACTAGCTGTTGTAGAGCAAAGGCAAAAAGGTGTTTATATTAAATGTATAGGCTTATTAGAGTTTGATCTTTGTATAGGTTTGATTAAACAAACACTGTAAAAGGTCAGCTGAATTTCATCAGCAGACCTGTCTAGGTCAGTAAGGTACCTAAGTCAGTAGACTAGTTTAGGAATCTGCTGAAGACTGGAGGCTGAGGGTTCAAACTCAGTTATTGAAGGCTAGGGGATCAAACTTAGTATTTAAAGTCAAGGACATGGAATCAGAATTTACGGAAGTCTGTGATGGCCTAAGCTGATTACATATACCTTGTGTTCAAGGTCTAAGTTCCACAAGTTTAGTGGTGATTGGAACTTAGTTATGTTCAAAATGGTGTAATATAACTTCACAATCATAAGTTAGATAAAAGACAGTCAGCTGAAGATTTTTATAAATACAGCAAACTTCAGACAGACTGATAAGGAATTCAACAGACTTACATACACAGAAACCTGCTGAATGCATATTTCGATTTAATCGAAGGTTACATTGGAAGATTACAAGGAAAAGGAAAGATAACAACTCTTGATTTTGCCAACAAATCAATGGTCAAGATTAAAAGAACGTTGGAAAGAAACAGGGGTTTATCTAATGGATACAAGTCAAAGGGTGGACAGTCTGAAAACTGTCAAAAAGTAAACTGACAGTGTCAGTATAATGTACAGGGACATAAAGCGAGTCAAGATGGGGACAAATCTGAAACGGATATGTTTTGAATTTCAAACATAAGTCACAAGGATTCTCACCTATAAATAGAAGACCCCTGATACAGAAACGGGGGATGAATCTCAAGAAGAAAAACAATCAATCTTGAGCTATCAGATTCTCATCAAGAAATCACCCTGCTGACATTACTGAACTTAAAGCTACTGATCTAGTAAATTCTTCAAGTGTAACCTGCTATCAAGCTACATCAAGTTCACACACCTGAAGACATCAAGCTGCTGATCATTTCATCCTGATCAAGCTGCTGAAAGCTGAATCACTTACTTGATTCAAACTTTCTTTTACAAGAAACCAGCTGAATACAGAGAAGCACTTATGTGTCAAGAACTGTTGTTTGTAGTGAAGCTCGTGAAGAGGAAATCCTACCCTTCAAAGACCAGTGGAAGAAATTGGAGCAGCAATCCTACATGTTCCAAGTGTTTTCGGTTTGTGAAGCCATAGTTATTGGTGAAGGATAGACAACTTAGGGATTTTTGTAACTTCAACCTCAAATATCTCTAGTGAATTTCCTCCAACATCATAGAAGAAGAGTGGACTGACAGGATTACACCGCCTGGAACCACTATAAAATCTGCCCACTTACTTTTTGCATTTACTTTCTGCATTTAGTATATTCAGCACATCAACCTACTGAAACTAGCAACTGAATCACACACTCACACTAATGAGTATCTAATGCTTGGTATCATATTTTAACAACAAGTAATAAGGCTTAACTTGAATATATTCTGCTGCAACAAATTCAGTAAAATCAACGATCGTAGCGGACTACGAGCCATCGGCGAAGCTACGAGTGGTTAGCGGACTGCGAGCGGTCGGCGGGCTGCGAACTTGATGAGTTTGTTAACTCCAAAAGTTTTAAGTGTTAAGTTTATTCACCCCCCTCCCCCTCTAAACTTAACCAAAGCCTTTTCAAGGGACCAACATTATTAAATCTTTGGAGGACAATGATTTCTCTCCTATATAAAGAGAGCTCTCCTAAATCCTACAGATGATGGAAAAACACGCCATATACACAATTATAATGGGGAGATGTCCACTTCCTATTAGGGTTTCGAGTTGGGAAATCTTCAGAATTTTCCGGGTAGCATATCAAGGAGGTCAAGCATCAAGGATCGATATCCACCGGTCGTTGCTTGGAGATACACATTGGAAGACTGTGGCATCTCAACTATTTGGATCTCGGCTTCTCAATCTTTGGATCTAATCTTTTGATTGGTAAGTAGATATAACCTTCATGTAGGTAGATCTTAAATTATGTGCTTTAATTTTATATGATCGCGATCCTCTTGTTTATTCCGCTGTGTAATCGGGTGTATCTAGATCTGTCCGGCGATGTTACATCCAACACTTCATATGTATAAGGCATGGAAGAATAGCTTATAATATTTCTACTGAAGGTATTCTGATACTTTTCTCTACTTTTTGGTGCATTTGCATCCTTTTTCACTTTCCAATATGCAGTAGGAAACCTATGTTGCTTCATGTGTCTAGGTATGACCCTTGGTTGGTTTATCTTAAACATATGATGCATGGCATGAAATGGTTTCTTTCAGTATTTTGGAGGTGCTGCATTCCAATCATCTTCTGAAGGTTAAAGTCTTCATTTACCTTTCATAGAGCCTTTGCTTTTGGTTGACTGATTGATGGTTTGGTCTGCTGTTTCACTACACTGGGTTTTGACTTCACCGGTGCAGGATGAGTGGTTGAAACTATGGTCTGTCCTTTTCTGAACTTTGGTCCATTGTTGGTTCTAGATTCAGAATTGTGTCGTCCATTGTTTCTATTCTCATCCTAACTGTTGTAGCCAAGACCAGATCTGGATCCAAACCTTTTTGAGGGTTTGAAAATTTGTGCATTCAGTGGTGCAGTGGTGATCTTGACTGGTAGGGAAATTTTCTCAGCTGATCTTTCAACATTGGATGATTGATCATCTACTGTTTGTTGATCAGTTGGGTGAATCTCCTTACTAGTTTTTTCAGCTTTTACTTTGTGCATTCTTTCTTTAATCTTTTATTCTCCATTCTTAGATTCTCACACTCCTGTTCCAGAACTTCATGATTCAAATCAATTTCTTCAAATTTACTCATGAGATTTTGAATTAGGTTTGCAGAATCTAGTGGAAGAATAGAAGATTGTGCAGTGTTAGATGTGGATGCACTTGACGATGAGTATGGGCTAGAAGTTACCTTGGTTTCATTAGATTCTTTAGCCATAAGGCACAGGTAAGCCTTTTCATTTTCTGAGTTGTCAGCTTCATCATCTTCATCAGAATCATGTTCTGATGATTCTTCATTCTTTTCACCGCTAGATTCAGCTTTGAGTGCTTATTGCTTTTTCTCTTTTCAGTTGTCTTGTACTTCTTCTGATCCTCATCTTTGTCTTTTTCTTCAGGATATTCAGCCTTGAAATGTCCTTTCTTCTTGCAGTTGAAGCATCTGTATTCATCATCCTTTTTCTTCATGTCCTTGCTTGTGCTAGACTTCTTGTATGATGATGAACCTCCTTTGAATTGCTTCTTTTTGCTAAACCTGTCAAAATGTTTTACAAGTAGAGCTACATGTTCCTTCACTCTGTGTCTCTTTCTTTGTTTGCATCAGGTTTGTTTGACTTTCTTTGGGGTGCAACCAGTGCACTGGCCTTATGTGCCTCTGCTGGTGCACTGTCTTCGCCGTTCAATTCAAATTCATGAGCCTTTAGTTGAGACATTAGAGTTAAGATATCAGTGGTTGTAAGATTTGTTGTCCCTCTGATTACTGATGTGATGATCTTCCATCTTTCAGGTAGGCCTCTCAAGATCTTCAAGCACACTTCTTTCTGTGGATATGTGTGTCCAAGTTGTTGTAGTTCGGTGATGATGCTTGAGAATTTGTTGTCCATTTGATCAATGGTTTCACCAGCCTTCATTTTGAAGTTCTCAATTTTCTATTTTGAAACAGACAATTTGTTTTCCTTGACTGCTTCTGATCTTTCATTGATCAGTTCCTTTTGTCCCACATCTCTTTTGCTGTTTTGCAATCTTTGATCCTCATGAACAGTTACTGTCTAGAGTCTTCAAAATCATGTATTTTGCAACAAAATCGAGATTTGCTTTACTCCTGTCATCCTTGGTCCAATATTTCTTGAGTTTGTCTATTATTTTTCCTTGATCTGCTCCTGTGGCTCCACAGTTGTAATCTCGATTGGGCTATCATTAATTACATCCAGCATCTCCTCATGAGTTGCAGCAAGATGAGACAACATTCTTATTTTGTATTAATCAAAATTATTAACATTGAATACATGTACCTTTGACATAAAATTTGAGGAATCCATAAATACAAGTAAGAGATATATATATATATTTTTATTGAAAGCACTGATTTGAAAAACTACTTTGAAAATATGTGATCTCCTTGTTACCAAAAAATAGATCTGAACAGGTTCTGATACTAGGAACACTGCTCTGATACCAATTGTTGGTCGCAGAGAAGGGTAAAAGTATTGTTAGAGGGGGGGGTGAATGACTATAGTGGAGTTTCAAAAACTTTTCTTGTATTCAAAAGCTTTTGGACAGTGGATAAGTCCCTTCTTAATATGTTGTTTCATAGTAGATTACGTAATCACATATATAAGATATGATATAAGCAATTAAATAAATGCAGTAAGGTAAATTGCTGAAAGTAAATTGACACAAAGTTTATAGTGGTTTAGGGTGGTGTAATCCCTTAATCCACTCTTCTCCTGTGATGATTGGAGGAATTCACTATTGTTTTCACAGATACAATAGCCTGATTGTCCTTGACTACACAAGCTTCACAATCTTCAAGACTATCACTCCCTGGCTTCAACAGCTTCAGTGACTCAGTCTCTTTCACTGCTCCTTGAGAACAAATCTTTCAGAAGCTATCACAAACACAACTCCTTTTCAGATGGCTCTAATACAGTTGCTTGATTGAGGTGAATTGGATTCACAGAACTTGTTGATCAAACTCAGTGCTTGATGCTGGAATTTTAGTTCTCAGTTTTGAGTAGATCACTAGTTGTTTCTTTTTCAGCACATATAGAAGGCTTTTCACTTTTACAGTGTTTTTTCTCAGATTCAATCGTTCTACCTCTTGTTATTTTCTTGACTGTCAATGCCTTCTATTTATAGCCTTGATAATCCTTGATTTGAATTTCCGTCCGTTGGCTATATTAATGAGGGGAATAATCCTTGATTTTATTATTGATTCCCCCTTAATTATATTCTCCTTGATTTTAGTGATCGGATTTTTCTCCAAACGTTTATCAGAAAATCCATCCTTGATTGATCCTCTATTGATTGTGCATTTAATGATTGACCCTCTGTATCTTCTTCATATTTCAAAATCTGATCAAGTAAGGTTTACTTGACCGTTCTCTGAACAGTTAAGTGACTGTCTGACTTTGCCATTTAGATCTTCCTTCATTGCTTTGTCTTTACTTAGCCAATAATCAGTTCACTTTTCCGATTCACTGTTTCCTTTATTCTTTTAGGTTCAGGAGAGTCTTTGTACTTCACTAATCCTTGATTTGTGTGAGATCAGTGTACACCATATTCAAAAATTAAGTTTCATCACTTGAAACATAACTTAGACTTATCCAAGGTCATCACAGACTTCCTTGGTTATAAGTCAGACCATAATGTCTTCAGGCTTCTCTGCTGGCCTCACTTTACCGAATATCTTTTTTACTTTGCCGTCCTACCAACTAGTTCAAAACTTGTCTGACTTAACTTATACAACATGTCAGACTCTAAATAAAGTCTTATACAGAGAATTCTAACTTAGTTCAGGATTGCTATAACAGGTAGTATGGCAATCATCAAAACCTAATAAAATGTTCCTAACAAAGACCTTTCAACCTGAAACTGATGAAGGAATATTCTTAGGATATTCAAGTGTTAGTAACACATTCAGAGTGTTAAACAAAAGAACACTCAAGCATGAAGAAACAATACATGTGGTTTTTGATGAACCAAACTTCATTATTGATACAATTGAAGACAGAGAAGAACCAGTTTCTCAGTCTCAGTCACAGAAATCTCTAAAATCAGTTTTTGTTGATATGGGAAGGTTAAGATTATCAAAATCTTAGATTAAGATCGTCTCAGTTTCCAACGGTAGAAGCTACAGTTGAACAACATGAAACTGATCCAGCTCAAGAAAATCAAGCTCAAGCATATCAGATTCCAGAAGCTGAATTTCATGAAAAACAAGTTCAGCAAAATGAGGATCCTATAATGATATCTTAGATGATTTATAAGAAATGGTGTACTATGATTATGTCAATTATATCAGATGAGAGTAAGAGTACTAAGTTTTGAAGAAGAGTAAAAACTCAGTTAATGCTCTTAAACTGAAACATTCAGCTGGAAATTGACAAATCCCAGTTAACTCGGTTTCAAGTTGAAGTAAAGTAAAGAAAGCTGAATAAGAATCAAAACGTTACAAATCAAGCATTCTCATTGAATGAAGGGCTATCATGTCAGAATGCTCACTGACATCTGACATACAACTGTTTGATAGCTAAAGGATTCAAATTTCAAACAAGATGAATGTTGGACCCCACACTATAAATATTGGACTTGGCATCAAGGATCAAACACACAGAACACCAAATTAAATAAAAGTTTGCAAGCATTTGAAGACCAAGCTCTGTTCATCTGAATTGCTATCAACTTTGTGCTCACCAAGAATGAACAAGATTTCTTCCAAGTGTTCAAACTTCAAAGAATACAACACTTTGAAGAACCACAAGCAAGAATTAAATTTTTTATTCTCAGCCCAACTTTGATTTTTTATCAAAGGTTTAGACTGTGAAGCAATCCGGTCAAGGATTTGCCCCGGACAGTTGTATTTGCAGTCAGGGTAGACTGTGTTTGTGGTGATAGCTGGAGAAGAGGCAATACAACCCTCTAAGGACCAGTGTGCAAGCAGTTGGAGAGCAGTAATCCGACCTGTTCTTTGATTGCTTAGATAGTGAAGCTAGGATCAGTCAAGGACTATTATTTTAGGACTTTTTGTAACCGGATACCTCAAAGGGTTCTAGTGGAATTTTTGTCCGCATCATAGGGGAAGAGAGGACTGACAAGATTACACCACCTGGAACCTCTATAATTCTTGCTCACTTTATTTTATGCGTTTACTTACTGTTATTTAGTTTTTAGTATTTGTGATTGTTTTATATAGTTTCATCAAGCATACAGAACCTGATTGTTATATACACACAGTTCACAAACTAACATTCACCAGAATTCAGTTTTGCATAATCAGCTTTTTCAAAGATAAAACAAGATCAGTTAAAGGCTAAAACTTATATCCGCTACCGGTTGACTCGGTTTCAGAGTAAGTCAGTTTCACTTATACTCAGCTTAGTCAGCTCAAATCCACACAAGTTTAAAACTAAACCTGATTTGTTTTAAATTCAAATTTTGTTGACAAGATTATTCACCCACCTCTAAACTTGTGTCAGCCTTTTCACAGGACCAACAGTTTGATAACTTTATTTGAGATTCTGTGTTGTTCTTGGTTGTGTTTCTTGGTTTCATGTTCTACCATATCATCTATTAAAATCTAAAATAACTGTTGGAAATAAAATTTATGTTCTGATGATGATTCATCAGTTATTTTGATTATTGTTTTTAAACCCATTGATGAAGTGTCATATCTAGCTGTTATAGTGCAAAGCAAAAAGATGTCTAGAAATCGATATATAGGATTTATCAGAGTCTGACAATTGTATAAGTAAATACGACAAGCACTGTAATAATTCTTGGGCCAGAACTGAGAAAATAAGAAACTGACTTGATGACTTTAAAAGAACTGAGTTTATAACTGAAGATAAATTAGTTTGGAAAACTGACTCAGAGCACACCAACTGAAGAAATAAATAAGGTTCGTTGAGGGATACAAACTCCGATGACTTATCTAGATGCAGAAGGCCGAGGGAACAAATTCAGTGGATGAAGAACTGAGGGACCTAGACTCAGCTATTGGAAACTAAAGAACTGAGGGTTCAAAGATAGCTTAACTCCGCACAAGTTTAAAGCTGAAGTCAATATGGTTCAAGATTCAGTTTTTAGGGACAAGTTTATTCACCCCCTCTAAACTTGTATCAGCCTTTCAAAGGGACAAACATTGGTATCGTAGTAAATCTTCTACTCTGAAGAGATCTCCGAATGAGTTTATCAGTTTGATATAACTAAGCATCAGTATCAGAAGCCGAATCTCTGTTAGAAAGGTTTTTCAAATATCTATTTTCATAAGGATTTTCAAAACTGCATCATGGATGCACATCATAACCTTAGAAGCTTAATTAATTACTCAATTTTCAGATTTGATGAATACAAAATCATACTTCAGGCTCTTGTTGCTGATACTCAAGAAAAGTTGATTGATACATTCACTGAAGATCCATCCATTACAAACAATGAAGGAAATGCTGAAATACTACCCATAAGGTTTGAAGGAAATGATCATGGTGAAAGTGATGAAGAAATCATACTTTTTGGAACTAATATGAGGAGCAACACTGCTGGATCAAATAAAGGCAAGCAGATAATGGAATATAAAGAAGCTACAACTGAAAATTATTGATTGTCACACTGCCATAAACAATCACAGAAATATAGATTTCAATGAAACCTTGGATATACTCATAAAGGAATTAGAGGAAATTCAAAAGAATTATGAGAATGTGAAAAAGGAAAAAAGAATTGTTGAAAGCTGATATTCTAAGATTGAATGCGAGATCCATTTTATCAAGGCTAACAATTGAACCCAGGAGAATCGCTCAACTGGTGAATTAACAGAGGTAATAAACATCACATAATCATCAGTTGATCCGATTCCTAGTGTTCAGTTCAAACCGGAAAACCATTTGGAGACTGAACAGGTTTAGGGTTTTACAATCAACAGAATTCTAAGTTCAGACCAAGTTCAGCTGCACCTAAGTTTGTTGCTGCATAAAAGTCCGGAACTCAGAAAACTGATAAAATCGTTAGAGCTGACAAAAACTCAACACAGCTTCGAACAAAAATTGACAAAACTGTAAAATTAGTTGGAGACAGTTCACAAACTACCTGATTCTACAGAAAGAATCAAAAGGCTGGAAAGGGCAGAACTGATCAGAGATTAGTTAAAAGGACATTTAAGTCTTATCCACCAAAGAATGGTAATCATTCATGGAGTACTAGATTCAGGGGAAAAGGAAGACTTTTTCCCACTGATGAAGACTGGAATGGACCAATGATCACTCAGTCCCACAAAATTTTGGAGAAAAAGGCGTTCGAGTCGAGAAAGCAAAATTTTGGGAAAACAGACCTTACTCAGTCAAAATATCAAGAAAGGCATACAAATAATTTGGAGGTTAAGGCTAAGACCAACAAGCCATTGTCAAAGAACTCCAGAAAACCAAAAACTAATCAAATAGGACCCAAACATATATGGGTACCAAAAATTTCTCAATTTGTTTTGCAGGAGAAAATCAAAATCTGAGAAAATTGAGAACCAGCAATTCTCAAAACTGAGTCATATTTTCAACTGGGTTTTGGAACTGATCAAAGGACAATTGATTCAAGTTTTGGATAATATCAAAGCAAGACCTTTACAGATGGTGATACACCGTATCTACTGTATTTACTGATACAAGCTACGGATGACAGAAAAGAGATGACCTAAAATAATCTCAACCGTCCATCTTCTCCACTCACCACCTTTTTCATAATCCCAACACCATATGTGACTATGACAAGATGTTTTAAGACCTACTCAAAACTTTCTAACTGCCTCATCTACCATCTACAAATACCTTCTTATTTTCCACATTAATTCTTTACACTCAGTTCTTGCACAATCCCTCTATCAAACTTCTTCTCCAACTTTCAAGTATTTCTGAATCCATTCAACCTTCAGATATCATGAATTTTACAAGAGTAGAACATGGAATGATCATCTCACTCGATCAATATGTTGCAAGATATACAGATCGAACACTAGCCCATAAAATTGCAGAGAAAATCCGGAAAATAAATGGACTGGAACATGTGTTCAACATCAATTTGAAGAGTTTATGTCTGGACAGCATCGGTGGATTCTATGAGTTTGGGAGCAAAAGCATAGAAGATGAAAATATTTTTACTTACACTACCAAGGTCAATGAGAAAGAAATCAAGGTCACTGAGGATCGCTTTGAGAAATCTGGATTTACTTCAGTCTTGAAAGCGACCAAAGATCAAAGGGAAAAGTTGTGGAAAATCATTGCAATCAAAGAAGACTCAAATGTGCTGTTATCTGGAAATACAGGACTTCTCAAACCAGAATTTAATTATCTGACCAAGATGCTCGCAAACTGCATAATCGGAAATGCAGTCAATTTCAACAATCTTTCTGGTACCAAGATAGATTTGCTATATGTGATCTGCTTTGAAGAAGATTCAATTGGTAGAGATACATTTTGGACCAATTGATAGCACAATCTTCTGTTGTGCCCAAGAAGAAAACTGGTGAGAAGAAAGAAAGATTTTATCATAGGAAGACTCTTGCACTTTTGGCTCAAAGAATTATCTATCACTTTGGAATTGCAAGGAGAAGGGAAACTGCAATTGTTGATGGCAAAATTGCAGCTAAAGAAGAAAAATCTGGAAAGAGGAAAGCTGAAGATTCTGAAACTGAACCTAAGAAGAAGAGGAAGAGGTCATCTAATAAAATGACCACGGTTGAGGCACTGGAAGATCTTGAGAGACTAAAGAAGAAAAAGAGAAAACGGGAAGCTTCAGTCAAAGCAAAGGTTGACAAAGTTGCTGAGAAAATAATGGAGCCTTAACCAGCAAAATCTGCTACCTCAGTTGCTGAAAGTCAAGCAAAGAAACTCAGACCTGAGGAAACCCCCACAAAACCAGTTCTTATTGAAATAGAGTATGTTGCTGAAGACGTACCCATTCAAGAATCAGCGGGAGAAATTCAAGATTTTGTTCCGTCACTGCCAGAAGCTGTCACTCACGGGGAACAAACTCTGAGAACTGAATTCGATGATGAAGAAACTGACAGTGGGGAGAGCTGATTAGATCAGAAGTATTGACCATGCTCAACTTAATTGTTAAGTCTAGATCAACTCCATAAAAATCAGCATCTAGACTTGAGTATGAAGAGTCGATCAAAGAATTGGAAGCTTCTCAGTCACAAGAAAAAGAAGTTGTTGAAGTTGAATCGGACCAGCACAAGTCAGCACTCTGGATGAACTTGGTAATAAAGAAAAAGTTGAAGAAAAAGCTGACGATAATGAAAAAAGAAAGGAACCAGTTCCTGAACTGGAAACTGAACCTATCAAAGAACCTGTTGCTGAATTAAATTAGCCTCAGGCAGCTGAATCAAGAAAAGATCCTGAACAGTTCACTGAACCAGCAGCTGAAATTCAATCCTTACCCGAAAAAGAAGTTGTTGCTGAGGAGAAACTGGAAACTGAGCAAGGCACTTCAGTCACAGAAATGAAAGCTGAATCATCCATCATCCTAGTTGTTACTGAGAGGGAACCCAGAAAACCTGAAGCTGAGAGAGTTGAGACTCTAGCTGAATCCAATCCAGAGATTCCTAGAGAAACTGAAGAGGTTGCAACACATCTTGGTCCGTCTGTTGATATTTGGAAACTCTGTTGGTCCCTTGAAAAGGCTTTGGTTAAGTTTAGAGGGGGGTGAATAAACTTAACACTTAAAACTTTGGAGTTAACAAATTCTGCAACTTCAGCAGTCTGCTGATACTTCGAGTCTGCTGAGACTTCGATAGCTGGCGATAAACGATAGTCTACTGATAGTTGAGTTTGCTGAATTTGTGCAGCGGAATTATATCAAAATTAAGCCTTAATACTTGTTGTTAAATATGATACTAAGTATTAGATACTCAGTAGTGCAAGTGTGAGATTTTAGTTGCTAGGTTCAGTAGATTGATGTGTATAATAAACTAAGTGCAGAATATAAATGCTGAAAGTAAGTAGGCAGATTTTATAGTGGTTCCAGGTGGCGTAATCCTGTCAGTCCACTCTTCTCCTGTGATGTTGGAGGAAATTCACTAGAGATCTTTGATGTATATGTTACAAAGATTCCTAAGTTGTTTGTCCTTCACCAATAACTATGGCTTCACAAGGCGAAAGCGGGAACGGTAGGATTGCGCTCTGAGTCTTCCACTTGGTCCTTGAAGGGTAGGATTGCCTCTTCACCGGCTCCACCACAAACAACGATCTTTCACACCCAACGGATGCTTCACTTTGTCTTCGAGGTTCTTTATAAAATAAAGAATGAATCAAGTAAATGATTCATTTGCAGCAGCTTGATTAGGATGATGTAATCAGCAGCTTGCAGTCTTCAAGTGTGTAATCTTGATGTAGCTTGAATACGGAATTCACTTGAAGAAATTCTCAAGATCAGCAGCTTAATGCTCAGTAAGTTCAGCAGGGTGTTTTTCAGCTCAGAGTTATCACTTAAAGTTTATCCAAAATTCATCATCTTTTTCTGAGTTGAAAGTCCACTATTTATAGGTAGGAATGCATGTGACTTGTATTTGAAATTCAAATGTGACCGTTCCTTGTTTTTGTCCCATCTGATTTGCAGTCTGTCACTATTCATAGGATCGACACTTTGTCGAAATTCCTTTTTGACGATGCATGCGATCATCCACCCCTTTGACTTGTATCCAATGGATAAAAATATAAATCATCCCAACGTCTTTTTAATCTCAGCCTTTGATTTCCTTGATAAGTCAGAGGTAGTTGGCTGTCCTTATCCATTTAATCTTCCAATAATCTTGAATTAATCGAGGTATAATATCAGCAGGTTCATCAGTCTGCTGAAGTACCTATCAGTTTGCTGAACAGCAATTTGCTGTGTATAAAATGTAATGCAGCTGATTTCCTTTATCTAACTTTTACTTGTGAAGTTAGATTACACCATTTTAATTATAACCAAGTTCCAAACATCATCCAACTTATGGAACTTAGACCTTCACACAAGGTATATGTAATCGGTTTAGGTCATCACGGACTTGCCTAAATTCGATTCCATATCCTTGACTTTAAATACTAATTTTGATCCCTTAGCCTTCATTTGCGAGTTTGAACCCTCGGCCTTCGGTCTTCGGTCTTCGGCGGGTTCAAGACTAGTCTGCGACCTATCTACCCTGCGGCCTAGACCGATCTGTTGATATCAACCAGCAGGCCTTTACAGTGCTTGTTTGATCAAACCTATTTATGAATCAAACTATAATAAACCTATACATTTGATCTAGACATCTTTTTGCCTTTGCACTATAACAGCTAGTATGGCACTCATTATCAAAACTAAGAAATAAGTCCAACAATTTCCCCCTTTTTGGTGATGATGCCACTACCCTCACCTAATCAGCAAAGCAAAAAGATAAAGACAAAAACAGAACAAGTATTCATCTTTCATTAAAATCATTTGTTCAAGGCTATTACAAACTAGATACAGCAAAGATAAATTAATGTAAGTATGCTGATCTATTGTCTCTTTTCTCTTTCTTGTCTAGCCTTCTCAGCTTGCTCTTGATAGGCTATGATCTGTTCTATCATATCCCTCATCCATTCATTTTCAATCAGTGTAAAATCAATGTAGGGATTAACTTGTTTCCACCAGTTCCAAGCTTCAGGCAGGATAAGATTGATATCATTCACTCGAATCCAAACTTCATGTATAGTTCCTTGAATTCATCAAGTGAGTCCTTTGCTTTTGTGATAGGTAAGGTCCTATCACCTCTGCCACTTCTTCCACCTCTGCCTCCTCTGTAAGTTGCCCTTAAGGCTCTGATTCTTGCTTCCCAAAATTTCAATCCCAAGAAAGAGTTTAGACCTTCATGAAATCCCATGTCATGATAAGGTCTTCTTCAGTTATAGTATTCTTTCTTGTATTGTCTAAAGAGATCATCAGTAAGTTGCACTCTGCCAGGTGCAGGTTGCCTGAAGGCATTGGTATCATCTTGCCATCTCTTTTGTGCAAAAAGTCTTGCAGCCTCTTTTGCTGCAGCTGATTGGCCCTCTTCCCCCTTAGTGACATCATCAACAAAACGGGAAATGAGGCCATGAATACCCTCCTGTGAGATGATCACTCTATTCAATTGACCTTCTATAGCTCCAGTTCTTGTATCAAGTGAAGTAATCCTTGATTGCAGGGTCTCCTCCAGTAGGTTGATTCTTTCAGTAAGTTTGGGATCAGGCATAGCAGGTTGTTGTGCGGCGACGAGCGAGCTCGGCGAGGTTTAGGTGTAGCAACAAGGTTGTCAAGTTTCTCATGAATGGAAATGAATTGGTCTTTCAGAAACTTTTCTTTGGCAGTATTTCCAACCTTGATGCCCCTCACATCTAATATCAGATAATTCACAGCATTTTGAGTAGATGTGAAGTTTGAAGCAACTGTGGCAGTTGATTGTCAGTTTTCATTTACCATCTTCATCAGTTCTTCAAATCTATCTTCCTGTCTGTCCAGTTGTGTCCTTAACTGTTGCATATCATGCCTTACAGTTCTTAACTCATTTAGTACTTCAACTGGTACTTCACTGGTCATCCTTCCACCAGTGGTTTCATCAGCAGGCTCCTCCACATTATACTGTGGTCTCTGATTGCTTACTACCATTGCCCTACTCCTATCCAGTCCAGCAGGGTTAGGTCCTTCATATTCCTCCGGGATAGGATCAATAGCGAGTTCCTCAAAAACGGTACAAATGCACGAGGGGGGTTAACATCAATATTTTCTTCTTCGGGCATCGAAACTCCTCATCACGAAGTCAAAGTCCAAGAGCGGTTGCTCATCTTCATTAACGGCGGTCTGTCGCGACCATCTTTCCCTTCGGTGGTCTTGCCTCCGTGAGAGGCTCCACTACGGCGGCCTCATCAACGGCGGGGGTTTCCTCCAAACCCAAATCGGGTTCCAACCTTTGTCCGAGTCTTTTTTGAGACTCGAACCCGTACCTCCTGTTCCAACCTTTGTGCAGGTGCTGTTTGTAGCCCAGCAACCTGTACCTCCTCTTCAACACTCTGTGGATTGAATATAGCCTCATTATCCACTTGGAATCCTTCTGCATGACCAATCTTGTGTAGGATGATGGCAGTTTTAGTAAGAGTGCCCTCAAAGTCAAATCCACCTTGATATTCAATGGACTCTTTTGAACTGGCACTAGGTTCATTGAAATCAGTAACCTTTTCTCCATCCAAATCCTCACTCTGTTCATCTTCAGTTTGTGCAGTAGGCTCTACAACATGCAATGTACTTGGTTCATCAGCTAGCCTACCAGCACTCAGATTGATTCCTTCATTGATCAATGCTTCCAGATCATCCATGGTGAGATCCTGTAGATCCTCATCCATCTCTCCAGTCTGCTGGACCTCAGCAGACTTACCAGTATTAGTGGACTGTTGTGCAGGTGGTTCAATGATTAATGCAGTCCCACTTTGGTTGCTCCTGGTCTGAGGGAAATCTCCTCTAGAATCGATGATGAGGAAGAATCATCATCACCATCTCTTGGATCTCTAAACTTGATACCTTCCTCTTTCTGTTGTTCATCAAACAAATCCATCAGCCTTGATTGCAGCAGGGTGGTATCAACTAGATCCAGCAGGTTCTCTACTCCCAATTTTTCAAAAGCCCATTCTTCAAAATCTGTCATAGGTTCAGCAGCTGGCTTTTGTCTCTTGTAGAAACCAAACTTCCATTGGAAATAGTCAGCAATTTTCTGAAGTTTGGGATCTACATACTCTTATGTTTTCTTCCTTTCTTTCACATGCCTTTCAAAGGGCATGAAAGATCTCTGGGAGCGACTCCGGTGCCTTATTGACCTCCAAAGGTTCCAACAAGTAAGTTCATGGTTTCTTCAACGGATGTTTGAAAGTCGGTAGGTTCTTTGAGATTGTACATTTGTGCCTACTACTTCCATCGTACCACACTTGGTTCCCCGACTTACATGCTCATCGAGCGGGGTTAGCGACGGTACTCTTCTTCCCGAGTTCTTGCCACACTTGCGGGGTCTTCAACCAAGTCTTCAAATATCTCTTCAACTACCACGGCGGGTTCGGGTTCGGTGGTTTGCTTGTGGTTCCTCGGCGAGATACTACGGCGGGCTCGGGGTCGGTGGCTGCGTGTATCTCTCAACGGTTGCTCAACAACAACCTGTCCAGCATCAGTAGACTTGACACCCTCTTCAGGTGAGGATTCAGTAATCTCCACAGGCCTGATTATAGTCAAGGGCTCAGCCTCAACAGCCTCTTCTTCTGCTTCTACTGGTGCTTCCTCTTGGATTCTTTGAGCTTCCAAGTTTCTTAATTCTTTTCCCTTTCCATGTTTCTTCTTTTTGGCAATTTCCTTCATTCTTTTGGAGAGGGGTTCATCATCATCTTTTCCAGTAGATTTTCTCTTTCTACTAGCTTCCTTCTGTTGTTCTCTCAAAATTTCAACAACAGTTTTCCTTGCAGCTACAGCAGGGTCAGTAACCTCCACTTGACCCTCAGCAGACTCAGCAGTCTGTGCTATTTCCTTTCTTGTTTTCTTTGAAGGCTTTGAAACTTCAGTTATTTTCTTTGTATTTCCACCTTTTCTTTTCTCAGCAGCCTTCTTTGGTGCAGCAGGTTTAACAGATTTCTTTTTAGGTTGCTTAACCTGCTCACCACCAGCATCACCATCATCTCCATCATTATCATCATCAGCAGCCTCTCCAGCAACCTCTTCATCATCATCTAGACCGGGGATAGCATCATCAATTTCCTTCTTGTATCTACGGGCGATTGATCTTTTCGGATGCTACATCGGGGATCTCCCGGATGATTCGGCGGGGTACGAACCATCAAACCTAAAGGCAGGGCCTTGGACTTCCTATTTCCCTCTTTGTCTTCCTTGAAGACCTTCTTCATATAATGGATGAAGTATCTAGCCCAATCAAACTTCATGCTCCTGCAGATGATAATCATCAACTCTATCTTGGGCCCTGATAGAGTATCCATACTTCCAACTAGTCCCAGTATATTTTTAGCAATCAGTTTGCTCAGCAGACTGTATTCACTTCCAATATGTTTGCAGTTGATGCCTGGAACGGATTTGGTGGCTGCATTTGTTTTAATCTGATCAACAAATGCCATTTTGTCCAAACCCATTGCTTCAGGATTGACTGAGCCATCCACCACTTCAACAAATCCAAAAACTTCTCTCAGCAACCTGGGGGAAACTTCAATTTCTTGCCCATTCACAGCAGTTTTAAATGCTTCAGTTCCTTCTTGTATCTAAATATTTCTCCAGAAACTGACAACATTTGTATAAGAAATTGTTTCCAGTCTTAGATTCAACACATTCTCCAGACCAGCATACCTCCTTATTCTTCGACCAATGTTAATGGCTAGTTCAGTTCTGTTTGCATCTTCAACAAAACCTCTAACACTTTGGCTTGATTCTATTTGGACATCAACCTTTTCCGCCATTTGTAAGAGAAGAATTAGATGAAGAAAATTGAATCTCAAATCTGTGTTCACACAGTGTAGAAATCGCAGTGATAAAGCAGATTTGCAAGTAGAGATTCTCTTTGTATGATAGCCTTGAATATATAGACGGTGGGTGGTTGAAGCTGTCGGTGCACGTACATCCATGTCAACCATGATTAATCTGAATAAATGCTGGCTTGACACGTGTTCCATAACGTATGATAACCGTTAGATCGTGTTAACTACGGTTATAAAGATAAAATAAATATCCCGCCAATATGCTTTTTGACTTTAATAACTTTGACTGAGTAACGTTCCATCCAGCAGGGTGATCCTCAGTAGGGTGGGTTCAGCAGTCTGCTGATAAATAGGCTTCCGCAGCCTGCTGACATAAGTACTCTGCTGATCCTTGTATTCTTCTTGTTTTGTTCAATTGATAATACAAGATTAAGTTTAATACCAATGAGCGTCTGTCAAGTGAGCTCACCCAAAATGACAAAGACCAATCCCCTTGGCAACCTCATTTGCTCAATTGTCCAAACATAAGTACATGGAATTGTTGATACCAATGACTAATCTGCTAAGTGAGCTCACCCATCATAGCAAAGACTAATCCCCTTGGTGAATTCCAGTACACTGCTGATTATCAGTCAACTTTGATAATTCCAAGTTCAGTCCTTAATTTGGCAAATCTTTCACTGTCAAGTGGTTTAGTAAAGATATCAGCAAGTTGATCTTCAGTAGGGATGTATAGAACCACCACATCTTTCTTTTCAACATGATCTCTTATAAAATGATGTCTCACATCAATGTGCTTGGTTCTTGAGTGCAAAACGGGATTTTACGTGATTGCAATTGCACTTGTGTTATCACACATAATTGGAATTTCCTTTTCTTCAATTCCATAATCCCTTAATTGTTGTCTTAGCCATAGTACTTGTGCACAGCAACTTCCAGCAGCAATGTATTCAGCTTCAGCAGTGGAAGTTGATATAGAATTCTGTTTCTTGCTAAACCGGGAAACCGATCTATTTCCCATTAGCGACGGGTTCCTGAGTGCTTTTTCGACAATCTTGCATCCGGCATAATCGAATCGAGTAGGATATAACCTTGAAGCTTCCTTCCTTGGAATACCATATCCCTACTCCCAAAGTCTCTTTTAGATACTTGAGAACTCTCTTGATTTGCACCTAAATGACTTTCTTTAGGTTTAGATTGAAATCTAGCACAAACACCTACAACAAAGGATATATCGAGTCTGTGGCGATTAGGTACGACGATGCGCCTATCATCCTTCTGTATAAGGTCTGATCAACATCTTTGCCTTCTTTATCTTCATCCAGTCTAATATTTGTACTCATAGGAGTTGAGTTCTTGGTGCTGTTTTCCATACCAAACTTCTTCAGCAACTCCTTGGTGTACTTGGTTTGATGAATGAAGATTCCATCTTTCATCTGTTTAACTTGCAATCCCAAAAATTAATTCATTTCTCCCATCATACTCATTTGGAATTTGCTCTTCATTAGATTTGCAAACTTTTCACAAAGTAAATCATTTTCAGAACCAAAAATTATGTCATCCACATAAATTTGTACCAGCAGGGTGTTGTTCCCTTCACTGATTCTGAAAAGTGTCTTGTCAATGGTTCCTTTTGTAAAACCATTGTCCACCAAGAATTGAGATAGAGTCTCATACCATGCTCTTGGTGCTTGTTTCAATCCATAAAGTGCTTTGTTGTCTATACACTTTATCTTCTTGATCTTTAACTTCAAATCCGGAGGTTCTTGAACATACACTTCCTCCTCTAGGATACCATTCAAAAATGCACTCTTGACATCCATTTGATATACTTTGAAGTTCTTATATGCAGCATGTGCCAAGAATAATCTGATAGCTTCCAATCTTGCAACAGGTGCATAAGTTTCATCAAAATCTATTCCTTCTACTTGAGAATAGCCTTTTGCAACTAGTATGGCCTTATTCCTCACAATGGTACCAGATTCATCAAGTTTATTTCTATATACCCACTTAGTACCAATGATATTTGCATGACTTGGCCTTTCAACTAGTGTCCAAACTTGATTTCTTTCAAATTCATTTAATTCCTCTTGCATAGCTATTATCCAATCAGGATCTGAAATAGCTTCTTCAACAACTTTTCGTTCCATTTGAGATAGAAAACAAGTAAACATAGCTTCCAGTTGTCTTCTAGTCCTCACACCTTGCTGTACATTGCCAATAACTTGTTCAGCAGGGTGATTCCTTAACCATTGTGGATTTTGGTTATTTTGATTTTCAGGAACATCATCTTCAGTAGGGTCTGCTGGTAGCTTCTTCTACGGGGGTTCAGCAGATCCTTGAACTGCTTCAGTTGTTGCATCAGTAACATTATCAGCAGGGTGTTCAGCAGGGGCAGTATCAGAAACTTTCAAGTCATTGAATCTTTCCAAAACTTCAACACAATCTGGATCAGTGACTTGTTGATTCTCAGCAGGTCCACAATCTTCATCTTCCATACCAGTAAACTTAGGTTCATCAAACACAACATGGATTGTTTCCTCATGTTTCAGTGACCTCTTGTTAAGTACCCTGAATGCTCTGCTGACTGAAGAATATCCCAAGAATATTCCTTCATCTGATTTTGGTTGGAATGTTTTCAAATGAACTTTATGATTTAGAATGAAACATTTGCTTCCAAATGGATGGAAATAAGATATGTTAGGTTTCCTTCCATTCCAAACCTCATAAGGTGTCTTCAGCAGCTTCTTGTTTACTGATGTTCTATTTTGTGTATAGCATGCTATATTTACTGCTTCAGCCCAATATCTTTCAGGTAGCAATGCTTCACAAATCATTGTTCTTCCTGCTTCCTTTAAAGTTCTGTTTCTTCTTTCAGCAACCCCATTTTGCTGAGGTGTACCAACGACGACAAGTTGATGTAGTACACAATTCTGTTCACAATATTCTCTTATAACTTTGTTGAGAAATTCAGTACCCTGATCGATCTTATCTTTATTACTTGTTAAACTTTTCTCATTTTGTAATCTCTTCAAAAGATTAGGCATGCTTTGAAGTGTTTCACTTTTCTGGTTCATAAATATCACCCAAGTATACCTTGAATAATCATCCACAACCACTAAAGTGTACTTCTTTCCTGTTACACTTGTTGGAGTTATTGGTCCAAAAATATCCATGTGCATCAGCTCCAACACTCTATTAGTTGATTGTTTGGTCTTTGATTTGAAACTTGACTTTATCTGTTTACCCTGCTGACATGCATCACATATAGCATCCTTTTTGAATGTGATCTCGGTAAACCAATCACCGACTTCTTCTTCACCAACCGATTGATGTCATCAAAGTTTAAGTGATTTAACTTCTTGTGCCATAACCAATTGAGTTCGATTTGGTATGCACAATCGAGCGAGTTTCGGAACTGAGTAGACCAATCCACCACATACATGTTCGTTGTCTTCTACCGGCAAGTACAACTTGATCACCTCTTTCACTAATGACAATACGATTGTCTTTGTCAAAAGTGACCTTGTATCCCATGTCACGAAATTGTCCGGTGCTCGGCAAGTTGTAGTCCGATCCTTCCACATATGCAACATTCTTGATTGTAAGTCCATTTCGATAAGTGTGCCATATCCTCTTGTATATCCAGGTGTATTCTTGTTGCCAAAATTCACCCTTGGACCATCTTTTGTCACAAAGTTTGACGGACGGTGCTTATTCTTTGTCATGTGTCCGGAACATCCACTTTGTCAAAGTACCGGACACCCTACAAAACAAAGTTAATGCATTTTAGGTACCCAAACCTGTTTGGGTCCATAGTGGTCAGTAGCAAGCATGACCCTTGGTATGTTTCCATAAGGTCTTCTCCTGAATGTGTCATACTTTGGTTCATACTTGTATTCCACACATCCATAAGTTCTAACAGTAGGTTGTGTAGGAATCACATATGTTTTCTGGCCTTTTGGTTTATAATGCTGTTTAAAGTGATTCTTGGTGTTAGAAGCATTAGTATAACCAGTTGTTTGCTGTCTGTTAGGAACAGCCCTGTAATATGGAGTCTGCTGAGGTCTTGTGTAAGTCCTCTGCTGATCCCATTGCCTAGGTTTTACCCTAGCTGCATGGTTATACTTGTTGTATCTAACAGTAGATGCAGGAATGTTCCAATCATCATCAGTGGGAAACAGTCTACCTTTCCCCCTGAGATAAGTATCCCTTGAATGATTAACATTTTTGGGTTTAGGATTCTTATCCTTGGAATATTTCTGTTTCTTACCCTTCTGTGGTCCAGCAGACTTAGTAGCAGGTCTGCTATCAGCAGGTTTAGAAGGCACATCAGTCCTATTTTTAGATTTATTCTTTTTATTAGGAGATGTTGACTTCTTTGACCTCTGATTTTGCTTCCTTGAAGCATTCTCATTGGCTTTTACTGCTTCAGCAACCTTACTGGGAGTTGGATCTAGTGCAGGTACAAACTTAGGACCAATTGTGGTACTAGGTTCAGTAACTTTACTGGATCCATTCTTGTTAGATTGCTGAGTTCCAAATCCAAGCCCTGTTCTATCCCCATAAGGATTTCCTGATTTGTATGCAGTATTGGAACAAGATGGTTCGACAGATTCAGAGGCTGCTGGATGTTCAGCAGACTTATGCTGATTCTGTCCAACATCTTTTTCCTTACCTTTGAGAACCCTTAATTCAGCTTTCAATCTTCCAACTTCCAATTCAAGAGCTTCTTTTTCGGCCTTCACAATCTCATAACCAGATTGTATTATCCTCGATTGATTAAGGATGGCATCCAAAGTCTCATTGTTGTCGAATTTTTAGGATTTGAACCACGGGTTGATTCACAATCACTTCCAAAGGAGTGTTGATGGATACGGTGTTGTATACCTCCTCGGTTTCATCCATATTGGCCATCAAAGCATAATCCTCCATATCAGCAACCAGTGCAGTGTCATCTGATTCATTTCCCTTTTCAGATTCCACTTCATACCCTGATTCATCTTCTGCAACCATAGCCTTCTTGCCATGTCTTCTTTGTTGACTTTTGGTCTTCAGCAAGTCTGGACAGTCAGGTCTAAAATGTCCAGGCTTCTTGCAATTGAAGCAAAGATAATCAGGTTCCTTGCCTTGTTTTAACTCAGGACAATCGGGTTTGAAGTGTCCCGGTTTCTTGCAATGAAAGCACGGATAGTCATTATCTTTCTTTGGTTCTTCTTTCCTTCTTTCGGTAGGCCTCTTTGTGAAATTTCTTGAAGGGGCCTTTCCGGTATTCATCATCCCGATTTTCTTGCTCGGTAGGGCAATTTGTTCTTGCATCTCATCCAAGCATATCATCCTCGTCCTCCCGATGTTTCTTCATGATGTGAAGCGACCAATGCGATGGTCTTTGGCTCTTCCTTTTCGATCTCGGTACAAGCTTTTTGCTTTGAATTCATAGGCCTTTAGATCGAAAACAATTTGAAGGTATCTTCTTCATGCAACTTTCTCATTTCTTCAATTGCAGTCACCTTCATTTTCCAAACATCTTTTGCAGGTAGAGCTTCCAAGATTTTGGTGTTTATTTCCTCTTTTGAATAACTTACACTCAGCAGGGTAAGTTCATCCAGGATTGCATTGAATCTAGATTCCATTTGCTCAATGGTTTCATTTGGCAGCATCTTGAACTTTTGAAATCTCTTTCTGGCCACACTGATTTTGTTCTTCGTTATTGCATCAATGCCTTCACAGATCAAATGTATCTTGTCCCAAAGTTCCTTAGCAGTTTTGCAATGTTTAACCTTCATGTACATATTGCTATCCAAAGTTCTATAAATGATATCAATAGCAATGTTGTTGAGGTTTGCTCTTTTTCTGTCTTCTGCATTCCATTCTCTTTTTGGTTTAGGAATGTACTCAGTTGTATCACCCACTGTTACTGCCTTAGTAATCTCCAGTGGTCCATCAGTTAGTACATCCATCATCTCATCATGAGTTGCAGCAAGGTAAGCCGGCATTCGACGTTTATACTCATCAAATCTATCTAGAGAGCACATCAACATAGTTCTAGCATACTGTGTGTTATCCATGATGCAAGTCTTTGAAAATCAGTAACTTGAAAGAAAGCTTTAAAGAATTTTCACAAGCACAACAAGTAGGATTCCTTCAAACAGAAGCACTGCTCTGATACCAATTGTTGGTCCCTTGAAAAGGCTATGGTTAAGTTTAGAGGGGGGGGTGAATAAACTTAACACTTAAAACTTTGGAGTTAACAAATTCGCAACTTCGGCGGTCTGCGATACTTCGAGTCTGTTTGAGACTTCGATAGCTGCGATAAACGGTAGTCTACGATAATTGAGTTTGCTTTGAATTTGTGCGGCGGAATTATATCAAAATTAAGCCTTAATACTTGTTGTTAAATATGATACTAAGTATTAGATACTCAGTAGTGCAAGTGTGAGATTTCAGTTGCTAGGTTCAGTAGATTGATGTGTATAATAAACTATGTGCAGAATATAAATGCTGAAAGTAAGTAGGCAGATTTTATAGTGGTTCCAGGTGGCGTAATCCTGTCAGTCCACTCTTCTCCTGTGATGTTGGAGGAAATTCACTAGAGATCTTTGATGTAGCTGTTACAAAGATTCCTAAGTTGTTTGTCCTTCACCAATAACTATGGCTTCACAAACTGAAAACTGGGAACAAGTAGGATTGCTTTGCTCCCGAGTCTTCCACCGGTCCTTGAAGGGTAGGATTGCCTCTTCACCACGGCTCCACCACAAACAACGAGTCTTTCACACCCAACGGATGCTTCACTTGTCTTCGGCGGTTCTTTATAAAATAAAGAATGAATCAAGTAAATGATTCGGTTGCGGCGCTTGATTAGGATGATGTAATCGGCGGCTTGCGATCTTCAAGTGTGTAATCTTGATGTAGCTTGAATACGGAATGCACTTGAAGAAATTCTCTAGATCAGCAGCTTTATGCTCAGTAAGTTCAGCAGGGTGTTTTTCAGCTCAGAGTTATCACTTAAAGTTTATCCAAAATTCATCATCTTTTTCTGAGTTGAAAGTCCTCTATTTATAGGTAGGAATGCATGTGACTTGTATTTGAAATTCAAATGTGACCGTTCCCTGGTTTTGTCCCATCTGATTTGCAGTCTGTCACTATTCATAGGACTGACACTGTCAGAATTCCTTTTTGACAAGGTGCGATCCGTCCACCCTTTGACTTGTATCCAATGGATAAAAATATAAATCATCCCAACGTCTTTTTAATCTCAGCCTTTGATTTCCTTGATAAGTCAGAGGTAGTTGGCTGTCCTTATCCATGTAATCTTCCAATAATCTTGAATTAATCGAGGTATAATATCAGCAGGTTCATCAGTCTGCTGAAGTACCTATCAGTTTGCTGAACAGCAATTTGCTGTGTATAAAATGTAATGCAGCTGATTTCCTTTATCTAACTTTTACTTGTGAAGTTAGATTACACCATTTTAATTATAACCAAGTTCCAAACATCATCCAACTTATGGAACTTAGACCTTCTACACAAGGTATATGTAATCAGTTTAGGTCATCACAGACTTGCCTAAATTCTGATTCCATATCCTTGACTTTAAATACTAATTTTGATCCCTTAGCCTTCATTTACTGAGTTTGAACCCTCAGCCTTCAGTCTTCAGTCTTCAGCAGGTTCAAGACTAGTCTACTGACCTATCTACCCTACTGACCTAGACCGGTAGTCTGCTGATATCAACCAGCAGGCCTTTACAGTGCTTGTTTGATCAAACCTATTTATGAATCAAACTCTAATAAACCTATACATTTGATCTAGACATCTTTTTGCCTTTGCACTATAACAGCTAGTATGGCACTCATCATCAAAACTAAGAAATAAGTCCAACAAACTCATTGAAGCTGACCGCGGGAGACTTGATGCTTATCAACATTGGAAGTTCAGCTCAATCCCAAATCAAAGAAATCAACTAGAGGGAATGGAAAATAAAGAGCAATGGGTGTTTGACCTATTCAATATCACTCATCTATCTCAACTATTCAGCCCCGATGAATTTCTAAGAACGGGTTATTCATTGATTAGAAATAGTTACTGGAAGAAGCATGCTGAAAAGGAATCTTTTAAGTCTTAGAAAGATGATGATGATGAGGATGATTCTCAGGGAGATTTGATTTGTAGAATGGAATTCTTGCTTCACTTTAAGAAAAGGAAGCATCAAAAGATGTTGTTGAGAGTTTTGATGAAGATAGCTTTGGAGATAGTAGTGGAGATCCAGACTCTGAAACTCAGTATGAATCAGATAATGAAGAGAAAGAAGGATATCAGTCTCCGACTGACAAAGGTGTACTTGAAATAGTGAAAGCTGAAGCTGACCAAGCCAAAGCTGACTTTGCTAAAGAAGAAAATGATGGCAAGTCACCTATCAAGGAAACAGATTTAGCTGAAGAAATGAGGAAGTCTGAGGATTTCAAAGAAAATCTGGAAAACATCGCATCCTCTCCCATCCAAGAAATTAAGTTATCTGAAGATGAAAAAGGCAAAACTGAAGAAAAAGAAGCTGAAACAAAGAAGGAAGTACCTACACAAGCTGAGACCATCAAATACTATTTTAATGAGCTTGTGAGGATACAAAAAGATGATTTAAGTGTTTTTGGAAAATTATTGAAGTCCATGGAGGAGAACAAAGATGAGAGAGTCAACATGGAAAAGATATTGGATAGTGTCAAAAATAACTGCCATAACACTTTGATCAAAATACGAAAAACAACCATTGAAACTGACGCAAGGAAAACTGAGACACAAGGAAGATTGGAAGGCATTCTTAACAATGTAGTTGACAGACTGATTCTACTGAAGAATGCAATGAAATACTCAGTGGTTGCATAGAATATATTTGCATCGAACCAGCAGCACCTGAATTCTTATATCAGGAGCTTGATCAATAAAGATGATGTGAATAAGGGGGAAAGTCTGGACCTTTTAAAAGTCAATGCACTTGACATGCCAAAGTTCTTGAAAGCATTGAGAAACTGGTTGAGATGAAGAAAGCTAGAGGAGACATGACTGATGAAGAGATGGAGCTAATTGCAAAGTTCTCAGAACCAACTCAGAAAAGACTTGGTCTTGATTCACAGCTTAGAAACTTAGGCGAATCAAGGGAACAAACCTTAGAAACTTTTCTGAGCATGCAAAAGATTCTACTGCACTACTAGAATAAACTGGGCAAATTGGAGAAAAATGCTGCTCTAGACAAGGCTTCAGACAAAGTTGAAAAGATTGAACCTGAGTACGTTCAAGAATTACTGAAAACAGCCACAAGCGAAAGGTAAAGGAGAATCGTATTTGTATTTTCAAGAGAAAACATATGGGCAAACATAGCATGACAGATTCATGGAACATATGGGCAAGCATTCATGGAATACAAAGTACTTCAACGAATGCTGCTTTGAGAGAGCTTGCTGAAATCCATGACAGAAAATCAAGTGAAACTGATCAAGGGAAAGGAAAAGAAACTGAAACCTAGTTTTCTTTTCATGTATTGTTTTTTAATACTTTGTAACTCAGTTCATCAATAAACTCTCAGTTTCTCAGTTATTTGTGTTTACTTTTATTTTGTCCTTATCTTTTTGCATTGCTTTTAAGGAACGTATTAACATCATCAAAAAGGGGGAAATTGTTGGAGATAGAATTTATGTTTCGATGATGATTCATCAGTTATTTTAATTATCGTTTTAAACCCCATTAATGAAGTTTCATAACTAGCTGTTATAGTGCAAAGCAAAAAGATGTCTAGAAGTCGATGTATAGGATTTATTAGAGTCTGACAATTGTATAAGAAAATCAGACAAGCACTGTAATAATTCTAGAGTCAGAACTGAGAAAACAAGAAACTGACTTGATGACTTTAAGAGAACTGAGTTTACAATTGAAGATAAATCAGTTTGGACAACTGACTCAAGGCACCCCATCTGAAGAACTGAAGAAGGTAAGGTCGTTGAGGGACATAGACTCGGTTGACTTATCTAGAAGCAGAAGGTTGAGGGAACAAACTCAGTGGATGAAGAACTGAGGGACCCAAACTCAGCTATCGGAAACTGAAGAACATATGGTTCAAAATCAGTTATGAAGATTAAAAGCCGAGACTGTCAAGTTAGAATTTAGGTAAGACTCTTATGGCCTGAACTGACTTTATGGATCTTGAAAGAAGATCTAAGATACATAAGGACAACAATATCTTAGTTGATTTATGGAATGGAGTACTCTGATTAAACCAACAATGATCAGATGAAAAATAGAGTACTGAGTTTTTGAAGTAGAGTAAAAACTCAGATAATGCTCTTAAGCTGAAAACTGACTAATTCAGTAAGACTAGTTTTCATTCTGAGGTCAAGAAAAACTAAAGAAGATCTGACCGTTATAAAGCAGGCTATTTTATTGGTTGCACAAAAATGTCAGAAAAGACACTGACATTCATCAAATTGAGCAGGACCACCAACGGATACAAGGGCTCAAATTCAAACGTTCAAATTCATCTAACCATTGGAGAAACCCCTATAAATATATTACTTCTATAACAAAAAGAAGTGCGGAATTCTAAGAATTGATCTAGTCAAGAAAGATTCTATAAAGGGGAAAAGCAAATCAAAAGAATTCCTGCTAAATACTTTATTGCAAGATCAAGTAATCTTCAAGTGTTCATAATCATTTAAAGAAAGATCAAGATCAAACATTTGAAGAAAAACAGAGCCTGGGCATATTATATACATCTAGAAGAAGAAGCTCAAATCATAAAGTTGAATCATAGTTATTGATTCAAGTCTCAACTTTGATTTTATCAAAGGTTTAGACTGTGAAACACCAAGAAGGTGTGAAGGATAGTTGAGTGCAGTTAGGCAGACTGTGTTTGTGATGAGCTGGTGAAGAGACAATTCAACCCTTCAAAGACTAGTGGAGCAAGCTTAGTTTAAACAACAATCTCACATGTTGAAGACTGAAGCTGGATGACTGTGAAGCTACGGATTAGTGAAGGACAATCAGTGTTTAAATTTACTTTGTGTCTTGTAAATGTAAACCTCAAGAACATAGTGCATTTGGCCTCCTACATCACAGGGGAAGAGAGGACTGACAGGATTACACAACCTGCAACTTCTATAATTTCTGTCTTATTTACTTACATACTTTACGCATTTAATTATTACATCTAAATTTATATTGCACCTGATTACACTCAGCAAACATAAGAAACTGAGTCAGCACATCATTGCATTTTATCTAAAGAAACTGATAAAGTCAAGTTTCATACAAAGGCTTAATAATCCGGTTCCGGTTAACTCAGTTCAGCATAAGTCAGTCTTGACTTATACTTAACTAAGTTAGCTAACTCCGCACAAGTTTAAAGCTGAACTCAATCTGGTTCAAGATTCAGTTTTTTGGTCCAAGTTTATTCACCCCCCTCTAAACTTGTGTCAGCCTTTCCAAGGGACCAACAATAACTAACATATAACATAAAGGAAAAATAAAAAATAAAAATCCATCGTAGAGTGCCTATAAATGGAGGTCCAGGGTAATTGGTATGCCATGATCAGTGACCTGTACCTCTATCCAGTCTCTTGCCACAAGAACTTTTGAATCTAAATGAATGCTTGTTGATTCGCTTAAGACAATCTTAGGAAGAATGACCTCTAGCTAATTTTTGTTAATATTTAGGTCCTGATTTTCCCCTTTATATAGTGGGGTAGAGCTACGGAGATCTGGGGGGTCCCTTTCCCCCCATTTTCGGGAATTCCTAAAATGGCCATTGCATTAGTAATATGCACAATGAATAACCACATATATTTTGTTATTCCCTCATAAAGCTATATTTTTATGTATTATGGTGGTACTGTCGCTATACTTCAATGAAGCTGGGGTTCAATTCCCCTTGGTATCATTTTTTCTTTTTCCAATCTTTCCATTTCTTCAACAGTTTTTTTAAACTCTTTATATTTTTTTTAAAACAACTTTATTTTATTAATGGACGAAATAAAGTGCTACAAAAAGTTTTCCATATCCCGGCCCGTCCCAAGTTTGCGTGATAGAATGCATAGCATGGCCTCCTCAAACCCTATGTGTGGCAAACCGAGTGTAGGAAAATCCATCACACAGGGAAGAGTAGTCGCTCTATGCATTACCAAAAAATCCCAACCTCCAAAAATATGTACAACGGTGGAAATCATAAGTAAAAGAATGGCGTCTGTGTGTCTCGAATCTTGTAGGAATGAGATGTGACTCGATCGCTGATTATACATCCGAAAGTCGTCGTCGTTCATAGATCGTTGCATCCGCTTGAGAGTATGTAACGTCCAGTTCCGATCCGGAGAATTGGCTACAACCATCATGTAGGGCAAAGCATCACATAGCAATAAAAGAGGGAGCACCATTGTAATCCACGAAAGGAACAAAAACACATGAATTGCACCCCTATCAGAGTGGTAGGGGCGTCCAAGGCTCAATGCACTCCAGAGATCCATTGAAAGGAGGCGTATCAAATGACTCTGTCCACATCACCAGCACGTAGGATAAGTGGAGAATACCAAGCAAAATCCAATGAGTAAAGTAGATAAAGAACTAAAACACCTGGTTTGCACCCCAACCAGAACTAGAGGGGTGCATCCATGTGAGCAGAGTAAGTGGTATGTATGCGTTTTGACTCCCAGGGCACCTTCCTTGTCTGCAGTCTGTCAATCTGAAAACACTGTGTAATGCGGTACAAAGTAGAATCGTAACAAAAATGGGAGAGTAAATGAGGGGAACAACACGACCTGGTTTGCACTCTTCACAAGTGAAGAGTGCTTCCTGGTGTCTGCACGACATGTCGGATATGAGGTGGTCCATGTAGATCATCGTGAATAAGATACAAAATATGTGGTGGGATCAGATGGATTGCCAAACATGGTGGTTAAATGCTGCAAGATTTCTCATGCAGTATTAAAACCCTCAATCTTGCTCCGAATGACATCCGACACTGAGGCTAAGAAGATGCCTCTTGCCTTATTATTCGCCTCTGTCCATTTTTTATGTTGATCACAAATGCGTTTAGGCGGATTTTGAGGGGGAAGAACATGGCACTCCTCAGTCAAAACAAACTGCACATTCACAAATACGAGAACCACGTTTACATTACTTTTCCACTTAGTAAAATTGTCGCCATTTAGCTTATCATTCAGTAATGTTTGAATTTGCGAAGACATGTTGCTGTAAAATGACAGAAATTTAATCAAATATACACTACTATACTTTGTATTTTAGGAATAATAAACTATATAAAGTCTGTCCTACCATTCCAAGGATTTAACCTCACATAGTACATGAGACAATCTCTCTCAATGATTAAGCTTCGAGAATCGAACATCTCACAGGAATCAGACATCCCGGACCTTTAATCATTGATTACCTTCCTTTTCCTAGCCTAGATATTTCGAAAATATCCACAAAGAGTGTGACCTACTATATCAGATCTCAGAGTACGCCCCGAGTATGCCTACGAGGGGCAGGTCAGTGACCCGGCTAGTACCCGATATCCTATCCTTTCGGAGACCGAGCCTTGAATTTTGATAGCGGTGAACACCATCCGAAAGGGTCCGAAATCAATGCGGCACGAGGTGTCACCATTCTCTCACGTGCTTGCATCTATAGTAGAGGCCGTGGGGTTGCCTGTATTGGTCACCGCGGTGCCACCCTCACGACACACAGTCGTGGCGGTAATATCCAACATTCCACGACAGAGAAATAAACATCCACCATTCATTATATAAAAGAAATGTTAAATTAAGTGCGATCTCCTGAAGAAAATGAAAATATGCGGAAACGTCAGTAAAATCTTAAAGTTTCGAAAATCCAGTAAAGTGGAAATATAAGACTGCGACTACGTGGCTCTCGAAACCACGACATCCCGGCAATAAGCAATCATCCAAGGAAACACCTGCTAAGAATCTGCTCCCCATAAACGGATCATAGCAGGGTCAACCAAAAGTAAAAACTTCAACTATAAAGTTGAGTAAGAATATATTTAGTATATATAAAATAGAAGACGACTAAAAGTTGAGTAAAAATTTCCAACCATATGCCAAAAACCAACCCATGAAAAAAAGGAAACAAAACATCACAACTATCTATACCTAAAGGTCCCGAATGTGCACATCCCTCAAAAGGGTAAACCCCTAAAGAGGAGGATCCTAAAGGTCATCCAATGGTACCATTAACTAAATGGACCATCACGTACTGGGGTACAAGGAAACCTTCCCGGGTTCCCGGCTTCGGGTGCTACCCTATCCGGCCCGACCATACCAATGTCTGCAACTCCCCAAATACGTTAAGGTCATTGAAGTCGTAAGGAAACCTTCCCGGTTTCCCGGCTTCGGGTGCTACCCTATCCGGCCCAACCACTATGGGTCTACAAACTTCAATGCCTAAAATCCAAATCTCACAGTGATGTCAATATCCCTGACTCATCAAACATGACTTCCAACACCTGTTCATAAGGTCGAACAACAACTAACAAGGAAAGGAAGACAAAACAAACTGGACGCCCATTTGGAAGGCTGGACGACCGTCCAAAAACTCTACTGGACGCCCGTCCAAAAACTCAGACGCTCGTCCACCAAAAACTGTTACATCTGAATCAATTTTAACACCTCAGACGCCCGTCTGGAATGTACCCAAGGCAGACGCCCATCCACGTGAATTAGACGCTCGTCCAGCCTGGGTTTCGACTAGAACCCTAGACCCCTCAATACGATTTTCACCTCGATTCACAACCAACACCAGCAATAAACAACCGATGCAGCACAGAGAACTTCATGAAACAAAATACCATATCATCTATAGACTTTAACCAAAGTGAAAACACACTGCTATGGGTGCTTAACATCTCAAAATCCTTTTCCCAACAAAACCACAATTACTTTATCATACAATGATACCATTAACACATATTTGCAGCTTTGTACATACATGTTTGGGACGTCCTTCCATGACCAAAACTATTATGAAAATCATAGTAACTTCTCACATATATCTGCCACTATGTATACTAACATAACCATAAACCACGTTGCATTTTCAGCCCCAAAATGTTATTTAAAACTCATGACGAACAAGCGTAAACGCAGACCATGGGAATATTCTTACCGGTAACGTTGCACTTCTTGAAAACCTTTTTGCTAACAAGCTAGAATCGATCCTCTACGAAGCCCGAATCTATAAAAGTAGGAAGGGCATTAATCACCACACAATTCTAGTGAATCACAAAGGTAGAACCCAAGATTCAAACCAACCCCCTCCAAACGCATAAATGGATCGGCCATGGCCTTTGGTCGGCCGATCATCATGCTCGATTTGTAGGGAAAAAAAACGATGCTTACCGACGACGACGACGGCGAATTCCTCAACACCAAGGAGAAATTTTTCTCTCCTTCTTCCTCACAAGAAAGTCGGCGGCAAGGGGGAGGGTTTTGGGTTTCACGCTGCTCTTTGGGAAAAAGGAAGGAAAAGGATTAAAAATCCTTTTAATTGCCAAAATAAGGGATTTGGAGAAATCTTTTCTTTTCTTTTAATTAAGGAGAATTAAAGAATTATAAAAATCATTTATTTAATTATTAATTAACTCTTCCATTTAATTAATAATCAGATAATCTCCCAAAATTTAATCCTTCACCGATTAGTTAGAAAGCCAAAAATTTCGGGATGTTACATCCTCCCCCTTAAGGCAAAACTTCGTCCTCGAAGTTCGGGTTCGTACCGGGCGTTATTCCGCCCCCCTTAAAACACCCTTCGTCCCCGAAGATAAGCAAAAAGGATTTTACGAAAAATGTTTGAAGATTGCATACCTTAAGAGAACAAATGCGGGTACTTCTGTCGCATAGCATCCTCAGCTTCCCATGTCGCCTCCACGGTGGCATGGTTAGACCATAAAACCTTGACGATGCTAACCTCACGTCACCTTGTTTTTCGTACCTTGGTATATAAAATCTTTACCGGTACTTCCTCGTAAGTCAAAGACTGATCTAGCTCAATGACCTCTGGTTCGATCACGTGAGAAGGATCACTCACGTACTTGCGCAGCTGAGATACGTGAAACACATTATGCACTTTGTCCAACGCCGGTGGTAAAGCTAGCCGATATGCCACTTCACCTATGCGGTCCGAGATCTCATATGGCCCCACGTACTTGGGACTCAACTTCCCTTTCTTGCCAAAACGCATCACTCCTCTGGTTGGTGATACACGTAGTAATACCTTATCGCCCACGGCGACCCGGTATCCCGGCGATGTAAATCCGCATAACTCTTCCCTATCTTGGGCAGCCTTCATCTTTTCTCGGATTATCCGTACCTCGCTAATCGTATCCTCGATCATCTGCGGTCCCAAGACCACTGCCTCGGACGAATCGTCCCAACAAACCGGACTCTTGCACTTCCTACCATAAAGTGCCTCAAAAGGTGCCATCTTAATACTGGCGTGATAGCTGTTGTTGTATGAAAACTCAATAAGATCGAGATTTTCTTCCCAAGAGCCCTTGAACTCTAATACGCATGCTCTCAGCATGTCCTCCAAAGTTTGTATAGTCCTCTCTGTCTGACCATCGGTAGCAGGGTGAAAAGTTGTACTCATCCGCAGCTCCGTCCCCAAGGCTGTCTGTAGCTCCTGCCAAAACCGAGATATGAATCTCGCATCTCTATCGGACACAATACTGTTGGGTATACCATGCAGTCTCACAATATTTCTCCGGTATGCCATAGCCAATTCTGTCTTACTCCAAGTGTCTTTCATCGGAATAAAATGCGCCGTTTTTGTCAGTCTATCCACAACGACCCAAATCATATTATTCCCTTTAGGACTCCTCGGTAGTCCGCATACAAAATCCATGGAGATAGAATCCCACTTCCAAACTGGCACATCCAGCGGCTGAAGCGTACCCTACGGACGTCGATGTTCAATCTTGACCTTCTGACAGGTCAAACACATTGACACAAATTCTGCTACTTCACGTTTCATATTGGGCCAACAAAAGGTTTTCTTGAGGTCTTTATATAGTTTGTCTCCTCCCGGATGTACAGAATAAAGCGTATTATGAGCCTCACTCAAGATCCGCCCCTTGAGTTCTTCGTCGGCTGGTACACACCACCGACCCTTAAACCGAACACTACCATCCTCGTGTAACGTAAAATCAGCTGCCCCATCTGTACCAATCTTGGCCTTCTTTGCCTCGATTACCTTGTCGCCCACTTGTCTCACCCGGATCTCATTATACAACTCAGGTTGCAAGACGAAGTCGCTTTTATCTCCGCCTTTCTGGATGACACAAATATCCATACGGTCCAACTCTTCTCGCAATCTGATCCGAGCTACTTCCTCGCACAAGGAATGAATCGACTTCCGACTCAAAGCGTCTACCACTACATTGGCCTTCCCTTCGTGGTATTGGATTTCGATGTCATAATCTTTAATTAACTCCAGCCAACGCCTCTTACGCATATTGAGCTCCTTCTGTGTAAATATGTACTTCAGACTCTTATGATCTGAGAATACCTTGAATGTTATCCCATACAGGTAGTGTCGCCATATCTTCAATGCGAAGACCACAGCTGCCAACTCTAAGTCGTGAGTCGGGTAGTTACTCTCATACGGCTTAAGCTGCCTTGATGCATACGCGATCACTCGCCTCCGTTGCATCGGCACACAACCCAAGCCATTATTCGAAGCATCAGTATAAACCTCGATGTCCTCATTCCCATCTGGTAATGCTAACACCGGAGCTGTAGTCAACCGTTCCTTAAGTAGTTGGAACGCCCTCTCACAATTGACATCCCATTAAAACCGGTTCTCTTTCTGCATCAATGCAGTCATCGGCCTCGCAATCTTGGAAAAGTCTTTTACAAACCACCGGTAATATCCAGCTAAACCCAAGAAAGTTTGAATTTCTGTAACGTTCTTAGGTGCTGGCCATTTCGCCACTGCCTCTACCTTGCTTGGATCAACGGATACGCCGTCTTTCGAGACAATGTGCCCCAAGAATGCTACTCGTTCCAACCAGAATTCACATTTGGATAGTTTCGCGTACAACTGTTTTTCCCGTAAAATCTGTAATACGAGCCTCAGGTGTTCGGCATGTTCCTCCTTAGTCTTAGAGTAGACTTAGATGTCATCAATAAAAACTACTACAAACTGGTCTAAGTAGGGTCCGAACACACGGTTCATCGGATCCATGAAAACTTCGCGGTGCGTTGGTCAATCCGAAAGGCATGACCGTGAACTCATAATGCCCGTACACAGGTACGAAATGCGGTTTTTGGAATATCCGCATCTACTACCCTCAACTCGGTGATACCCCGATCGCAAATCAATCTTCGAGAAAATACCTGCCCCCGTAGTTGATCGAACAAATCATCGATCCTCGGCAATGGATACTTGTTCTTCACTGTCACGTTGTTCAGCTCTCGGTAATCAATACAGAGTCGCAAACTACCGTCTTTCTTCTTCACAAATAATACCGGTGCTCCCCAAGGTGACACACTCGGTCGGATGTACCCCTTATCGAGCAGTTCTTTCTAATTGTACCTTCAATTCTGCTAATTCTTTAGGTGTCATACGATAAGGTGCTTTCGATATTGGTCTGGTCCCGGGCATCAACTCCACTGCAAACTCTACCTCCCTCTAGGGTGGCATACCTGGTATCTCATCCGGGAATACATCCTCAAAATCACAGACCACATGAATGTCCGTCAGTTTAGGATCCTCTGTACTTACATCATGCACATGACACATAAACAACGGATACCCTTTCTTGACGTAAGATCTCAAGGTCATCACTGAAACAATCTTTACGTTAGATTTGTCCACAAACCCTTTGTAAGATACTCGTACCCCTTTAGGGCCTCTTAAAGTCACCTTCTTCTGCTCACAATCAATTTTGGCTTTATGTTGGTTCAGCCAATCCATACCTAAAATAACGTCGAAGTTCTCGAGAGGGAACTCGATCAAGTCAACCGACAAGTTGACTCCCATAATCACTAACGGTACATCTGTACAACTTAGAACATGGTACCAACTCTCCTGACGGTTGCATAAACTTACTGTCAATCACCTCAAATGTAGCTAGGCCTAACCTCAAAACATGCGAACTTGCTACAAAGGAACATGATGCACCCGAATCAAAAAGTACATAGGATAAAAAAGAGTTAACCAGGAAATTACCCGTCACCACGTGGTTGCTCTACTCGGCCTCCTCTCTGCCCAGTGCGAATAATCTCCCAGTCTGATTTTTCTCAGCCCCCTGAGCTGTGCTGGCCGACCCTGATGGTCGGTTTCTGTTTCCACCAGTGGCCGTAGGTGCACCCCCCCGTCGGCTCAGTGCAGGAGTACCACTCTGCTGCTGGTTACCCCTACTCATGTTCCCCGTGTTGCTCCCTGGAGCCCCACCCATATTGCTCCCCGTAACCGACGCCGAACCGGCAGGTGTTGGAGCCGCAAAACACTCAAACCGTCTATGTCCAAACTTCCCGCAATTGTGACACTGGATTGGTGCACCTGAACAATCGGTACCCGGATGATTTCTCTGGCACCGCTTGCAATGATAACTTCGTGGCCGACTAAACCCCTGAGAGTTACCTCTCGCTGACTGACCACCACTGCCCCTGGTAAGGTGGGAATTTCCCGAAAAGGATGGTCGTACTGGTGGGTTCCCAGAATTGCTCCGCTTTTGCTGCCCCTGATTGTCTTCAGAGACACTCTTCCTCTTGTTAGTAGCATGTGCCGCTTTAACCTCTCTCCGAATCCTCTCAATGTTGCATGCTACTTCACACATCTATTTTTGGCTCGTAAAGCCCCTACTAGCCCCCATACGATCCCGGATCGTCAAATCTAAGTATTGCTCAAACTTCACCATCTTGGCCTCTTCAGTCGGCACTAGCTCGGGTGCATAGACCGCCAAGTCAACAAACTTCTCGTAGTACTCTTGAACTGTCATATCCCCCTGTCGGAGATTATTGAACTCAACTCGCAGCTCTTTCCTCTTAGATTCAGGAAAGAATTCATGCATCAGCTCTTGCTTAAACTCGGCCCAGCTCAGTGGTACCACCACTGGTTCCCCATGCTCACCTTCAGTCTGAGCCAACCGATCTTTGTTCGCACCCCACCACAGATCAGCCCTGTCAACCAGGTAGAAAACCGCTTGATCGACCTTCAGTTCTTCTGGACAGCCCATAGTGGTAAAAATCTTTTTGAACTCCCTAATTCACCATTCGAGCCCCTTAGGGTCTCCCTTACCATCATACTGGCTAGGTCTCTGCTGACTCACGACCCTAGTCATGCCGGTAGCTGACCCCTGAGGACGGTCCTCTGTCAGCCTATTAACTGCCTGAATCAGATCTTGATTCATCTTAACCAACTGCTCAATCAGCTGGTCCCTCTCAGTTCCATGTCTAGGAGGCATAGCTAAAGCTACAAAAATAAGCAATCATTTGTTCAGTTATCATAACAGTTACCATTCACATGTACTTGCACTTGTTGCCCAAAAATTAATTTCAACACAGCCACATTTCCACCTACATCATAACTTATCATACAATCCATACATAGGACTCAATACCTACCCCACACATCCTCACTATGCATATTTTAGTGAGTTGGTTCCTAAGGTTCATTTTAGGTGGTCCTGGTGTCGATGTCTTTGATACCACTTTGTAACACCCCGATTTCCAATCCCGTCGGCCGCCGGTATTGGTCACCGCGGTGCCACCCTCACGACACACAGTCGTGGCAGTAATATCCAACATTCCATGACAGATAAATAAACATCCACCATTCATTATATAAAAGAAATGTTAAATTAAGTGCAATCTCCTGAAGAAAATGAAAATATGCGGAAACGTTAGTAAAATCTTAAAGTTTCGAAAATCCAATAAAGTGGAAATATAAGACTGCGACTACGTGGCTCTCGAAACCACGCGACATCCCAGCAATAAGCAATCATCCAAGGAAACACCTGCTAAGAATCTGCTCCCCATAAACGGATCATAGCAGGGTCAACCAAAAGTAAAAACTTCAACTATAAAGTTGAGTAAGAATATATTTAGTATATATAAAATAGAAGACGACTAAAAGTTGAGTAAAAATTTCCAACCATATGCCAAAAACCAACCCATGAAAAAAAGGAAACAAAACATCACAACTATATATACCTAAAGGTCCCGAATGTGCACATCCCTGAAAAGGGTAAACCCCTAAAGAGGAGGATCCTAAAGGTCATCCAATGGTACCATTAACTAAATGGACCATCACGTACAGGGGTGCAAGGAAACCTTCCCGGGTTCCCGGCTTCGGGTGCTACCCTATCCGGCCCGACCATACCAATGTCTGCAACTCCCCAAATACGTTAAGGTCATTGAAGTCGTAAGGAAACCTTCCCGGGTTCCCGGCTTCGGGTGCTACCCTATCCGGCCCAACCACTATGGGTCTACAAACTTCAATGCCTAAAATCCAAATCTCACAGTGATGTCAATATCCCTGACTCATCAAACATGACTTCCAACACTTGTTCATAAGGTCGAACAACAACTAACAAGGAAAGGAAGACAAAACAAACTGGACGCCCGTTTGGAAGGATGGACGTCCATCCAAAAACTCTACTGGACGCCCGTCCAAAAACTCAGATGCTCGTCCACCAAAAATTGTTACATCCTGAATCAATTTTAACACCTCAGATGCCCGTCCAGATGATCCAGACGCCCGTATGGAATGTACCCAAGGCAAACGCCCGTCCACATGAATTAGACGCTCGTCTAGCCTGGGTTTCGACTAGAACCCTAGACCCCTCAATACGATTTTCACCTCGATTCACAACCAACACCAACAATAAACAACCGATCCAGCAAAGAGAACTTCATGAAACAAAATACCATATCATCTATAGACTTTAACCAAAGTGAAAACACACTGCTAGGGGTGCTTAACATCTCAAAATCCTTTTCCCAACATAACCACAATTACTTTATCATACAATGATACCATTAACACAGATTTGCAGCTTTGTACATACATGTTTGGGACGTCCTTCCATGACCAAAACTATTATGAAAATCATAGTAACTTCTCACATATATCTGCCACTATGTATACTAACATAACCATAAACCACATTGCATTTTCAGCCCCAAAATGTTATTTAAAACTCATGACGAACAAGCGTAAACGCAGACCATGGGAATAGTCTTACCGGTAACGTTGCACTTCTTGAAAACCTTTTTGCTAACAAGCTAGAATCGATCCTCTATGAAGCCCGAATCTATAAAAGAAGGAAGGGCCTTAAACACCACACAATTCTAGTGAATCACAAAGGTAGAACCCGAGATTCAAACCACCCCCCTCCAAACGCATAAATGGATCGGCCATGGCCTTTGGTCGGCCGATCATCATGCTCGATTTGTAGGGAAAAAAAAACGATGCTTACCGACGGCGACGACGGAGAATTCCTCAACACCAAGGAGAAATTTTTCTCTCCTTCTTCCGCACAAGAAAGTCGGCGGAAAGGGGGAGGGTTTTGGGTTTCACGCTGCTTTTTGGGAAAAAGGAAGGAAAAGGATTAAAAATCCTTTTAATTGCCAAAATAAGGAATTTGGAGAAATCTTTTCGTTTCTTTTAATTAAGGAGAATTAAAGATTTATAAAAATCCTTTATTTAATTATTAATTAACTCTTCCATTTAATTAATAAACAGATAATCTCCCAAAATTGAATCCTTCACCGATTAGTTAGAAAGCCAAAAATTTCGGGATGTTACACTTTAATCATTGATTACCTTCCTTTTCCTAGCCTAGATATTTCGAAAATATCCAGAAAGAGTGTGACCTACTATATCAGATCTCAGAGTACGCCCCGAGTATGCCTACGAGGGGCAGGTCAGTGACCCGGCGAGTACCCGATATCCTATCCTTTCGGAGACCAAGCCTTGAATTTTGATAGCGGTGAACACCATCCGAAGGGGGCCGAAATCAATGCGGCACGAGGTGTCACCATTCTCTCACGTGCTTGCATCTATAGTAGAGGCCGTGGGGTTGGCTGTCGCCTTCCCCGCTCCCACTCAATAATTTGAAAAAGTGGTGGGTTTACTAATTACGGTTTTGGCTTTTACAATAAGAAACAATAAATCAAAGTACTCCGAAAAGGGTCGGTTATGTAGGCAAGCCTACGCCGTCTTATTCGTTGGAACATATGTGACAGTTCAGGCCAATCCGGCAAGAGAAGCCCCGTTTAGCCCGAAGGCTTATCGGCTATGCTAAGTCCTGTCGAACTGCTGTAACGTACATCACACGTGGAGGGGAGTCGATTGACCAGAAGCTCGTTGAACTCGCTCAACCATGGTTAGACCATTTCCGAACCCATGTACTAAGATTCTCTGATTTCTAAATTGTCACCCAAAGCGTAATCTCGTTTCTGTTTAAGGTGGATTCACTGAGAAGCAATCACCGAAAAGCTCAATGATTTATCCAAGTGGGATTCACCGAGAATCCATCACTAAAATCGTAACGATTGACAAAACCCGGGTCCTCGGTTTTTATAATTAGCTACTTATTATTTAACTACCACATATTAAATTAATAAGCATTCATACTAATTATTCGAGTTATACACGTCTATTTTAATTCGAAATTAAAAAACTACGTGTATGCATTGGAGTGGAATCATGAAGATGCAAGTCATGGAAATTTTCCGGTTTTAAGCACATAATCTTGATCAAACACAAAATTATACCGAAAAGTAAACACCGAGATGGACCGTTGGTACCCCCGACTAACTATTTTCTAAGGAAAAGTACAACTTATACTATGTCTTCGAGTCTTGATCTTCGAATCTTGAACTCGAACAGTCGGATCACGAACCACGAACCACATCTAAATATAGATTGTTTTGTGTGTTCCCGATTATTACGTGCATTAAATTTCATTGATTTGTTAAGTTATATTTACTATAAACATTTCTCACCATATAGAAAGGTATAAATACAGATACAAAATCAGTTTTGTTGTCATCGTTTAGACATTATAAAAAAAGTCATTTACTTTTATTACGCTCAATAAAAATTTATTTCAGTATATTTGGCATCAGGGCACACCCAATAGTTAGAACACACACATTTGATCCTTTTAATGAGTAGTCTATTTTACAGTTTTAAATTTATGTTTTTTAAGTTTACGGAATCCCTATTCAATATGAAATGCATCAAGTTCTTTATTTTATGGGATACGATGGATATAAAAGAAAATTTACAGAATCTGGATGAATGCGGAAGATGTAAAGGAAAATTTACATAATCTGTATTTTATAGTAAAAATTCGAGTATACGCTGCCATGTTATTTTAACCAACCAATGGTTTCTAATGAATGTGTTGTGGGTGCAATCTCCTAAACTGGTCCCCAGTCGCTAATACCACAACCTAGTTTACCCTATATTTGGTTCAACAATCTCCTTTATAGTATTTAATTGACCTAGTATGATTAAGAACTATGAGACGCTCCGCATCCAACGAGTTCACGGCTCAGCTAGAAAAACCTTACCAAGGAACAGGCTGCGAATAACTCGACTAGTTCGTGCATGGCAATCCTAAAACCCTATTTCGCACACACCCTCGCAAAATACATTTATAAAGGTCATGTGTGGGATCGATTAATGGTTAGCTACTCCACTAAAGGCATTAGGGTCATGTTTTAGGACACAACAATTCAAAAGATTCAATTTTTAAGCCCTACCCGTCCTTAGATCATCGTTTAGGCATCAATTTCGTTATTCCATCGCATAATTTAGCTATCAGGAATTTAGCTACGCATAATTGCTAGAATGAAACAAGAAATCAAAAAAGAAATGGAAGAAAGCATGATAAAAGATAAGAAAAATAATTTACCAATAGTTTGGAAGCGATCCACAATGAGGAACTTGCAAAAAGAAATCAACAATCTTGAAGTAATTGGATGCAAGAAAATAATTTTTCTAAAGGGTTTTTCGAAAATTAAACCTAAGAACTCAGTAGGAAATTAAATTCTAAAGAAGTGGGTATAAAATTCGACCTAATTGGCTTTTATATGGCCAAAATCCGACCCCGAATGGTGAAACCCCGTAAAAAAAACACCAGTTCCATACGCGAGCATGGGGAGAGCATGCGCGTATGCAATCTCTAAATCCCCTCATTTTTCTAGCTGAAATATCATGCATGCACATGGAATAATCATGCCTGCGCATGCATGTTTGATCCACTCCAACATTGGAACACATTTAGTAATTTTACGATAGTTTTGCGTGTAGAACTCCGATTAGAGCGATTCAAGTTGCGTTGGAAAGCTTATTCAAGGGAGCTTATAAAACGCCTCTAAAGGAGTGTAAAATTCAGATTAAGCCACAGAAGCATGAAAACATCTATGATTCTTGATCCTTTTCAACTCTTTAGCTTCGGGTGCTTGTTTTCACCTCTCAAAATCATCTTTTCATCATCAATAACTCCTCTCCCGGGATCACAATGAACCTATTCCCTACACATACCAACATAAAATACCACACATAACTTCCTCAAGATAAAATAGGTATGAAAATTACAATAATTCACCAAAAATAATGAGATTTCCGGACTAATTGTCTTTGACCTCAAGGTGAATTAAATGGTGAAAATCCATCATAAATCACTCAAACTACCCTAAAAGTGCATCAAATAAGTCATAAACAAGGGTAAAATCATGTAAGAAATGAAGCAAAGTTGACTCTCATCAATCGATCTTCTTGGGCGCACTAGTGGGCGATTGATGATTGACCGCCCATCTATAGGCGATTGGGAAGAGAGGAATATGGGCGCTGCCGCCCATCTTAAGATGGGGTGTATAGGAGTATGTTTTAAATATTGAGCGGTGTCAATCTTGCTGATATGTTCACTAAACGAGTTCCAATAAGCATGTTTCAGTTGTGTCTGGACTTGCTGAACATCCAAAGCTGTTAATCTTTATCCGGAAGTACTCAGCTGAGGTGAGGGTTCTGCTGAGGTATTCAAGTCTAAAGAAAAAGAGGAAATCTGGCACTTGGCTATGCATCTGTTTTGGTTGGTCTGCATGGAGTTCAAGTCTAGGTGGAGATTTGTAATGGTGACTTAAACTATGTATGCTGAATTTTGTAATCTAAGTAGTGTACTCAGCCGAGTCTGTGTGGAAGCATAGTCTGGTCCGCAGAGCATGGAACTACTACTGAGGCTGGTGTTCAACTGAAAGAAGTCAGCAAAGTTGATCAACTGCTGAGTCTGCTATGATGAGTTGGTTCTCAACATTTCATGTGTTTGTTGGCTTATTTTCTGTTCTTTACTCACAATCACCATAACTTCCCGATCGTTCCGTCATAACATCTTCTAAACAGTTTTAGAGATTTCTAGGCATTTTGCTTGTGAAATTATAACAAACATTTCATTTTTTCCTCTTTACTAGTTATTATTTTGTTTTGTATTTCTAGAGTATCACTGTTATTCACACCATGGTCAATCTATTTTTCGGGCACCACATTGGGATTCGACCTCTCCAGAGTTGAACTTATGCACGAAACTTGACTCTGGAGAGGTCGAAAGAAAATTCCGACCTTCGCAAAGTCGAAATTTTCTGAAGTGTGGTGTCTGGATAGATCGACTGCGGTGCGATTAAAAGTAATTAAAAATATCCTTTTTAATGAATCTAATATGTTAAGTGCATTTTGAAGTCTACTTTGTCTATTAATTATCAAAAGGGCTATTATTTTCACCACACTTATTCTACTAGTGCACCATTTTACTTATGCATCACAGTAGAACCAACCTTGTGAAAGTTAGTTCTGGAGCAAAAAACAGACTACTCGTGGGTACGGAGCCCAAAGTCGGTTCTTGGCTCCAGAATTGAGTTTCACAAAGTCGGTTCTACTGTGGTGCACATGTAAAATTATGCACGTGTAGAATATGTGTGTTGCAAATAGTAGCCCAAAATCAATATTAAAAATAGGTTAGAAGATGTGTGTGGTTTGCTAGTTGTGCTTCTTAGTTTATATTTTTTTTATTTATATATATATATATATATATATATATATATATATATATATATATATATATATATCAATACATTACATATTAGAGACAATAATAACTATTGGATTCGCACAAGGTGCATCCGTCTAGTGGTGAACTAGATTATAATCTGACATGGAGATCACTGTTCGAACCCCGTTAGGCATAAAAAAACTATTGCATTCCATTATGGCGAAAAATGCAATGGAAGAATACATATACAAGAAAGCCCGCGGGTATAAATGATATGCCTGATCGACGATCTGTAATCCAAGACCGAGTCTTTTCACAAGAATGCAAACCCAACTTGAGAATCAAATCCACCAACTACGTACACGAAGAAAACAATTGGGTTTTCTTCCATGCCTAGGAATCGAAGTAATTGGGTTTGAATAAAGCATAATAAATTAAACTATCTTGGGTCATCAAAAGAAGAAGACGTATAAGGTCGAGGAAATTGGTTTTCCGACCAACTGATAATCCAACTCCATGGAAAGTCATTACTCTCTTTCCTCCAATAGTTTTTTCAACCTTTTGCGGTGGAGGCATTATATCATAACATAGTAATGCCATTGGATATATGTGGCCGGGAACACCATCGATATTGCCGCTGAATCTGAACTTCTTAGGGTATCAATTCGGAATGAAATTCTGGGAAGAGATTCTAACACACCGTCTAATCTTGTTGAGGATATACAGGACAACGATTGCCCTCACAATTTCGAGGAGATTCAGCACAAGTTCAAACCCGAGACTTCACTAAAAGAAGATGTGAAGGACATTGGACTGATTCGTACCAATTGTGAAGTCCCTTTTGTTCCGAATAGGTTATATATGGACGATCGCGCCCTTACCTAGCTTTCCCCAAAAGGAAGATGTTGTGCCTTCAGGTTCCAAAGATCAGCATTTGCCTCGTAATAATGGAGCGAATGACGAGGTTGTGGAAGTAGGTAAAGTGAAGTCTTTGAAACCGGCTTTATTTAACGAAAGAGGCGAACCTTCGTCCGCCAGTGATCCGAGTCGGGTTTTTAGCATATCACTAAATTCATTACTTCGTGAACCATCTTTGTATAACCATTTGGTCACTAAAGCAATGAAAGTTAGGGTATTAAAACTCAACCTGCAGGGAAAGCAATACCAAGAAGATTAGAAAATTGAAAATTCATTGCAAGATGTTCACACAGTTTAAAAGGCTAGACATAATTATCAAAATTGTGACGGATTAAATAACTAGGAGGAAACATTTAACTTGAAAATAAAAATTCCAAACGAATTTTGATTTAAACAATTAAGGCTATCATACAAATGGCTAAACAAAATAAAATAAAAAAAGACATAAACAATTGTCCACTCTCATAATAAATTAACACATTGGTATGTCGTATTAAATGACTTGATACAAAATCATAGTAATGCAAGCGATAGAAAAATGGGTGAAATAGAAAGAGCAAATACTGATACATCAATCGACAAAATGAGGGGCCTCCTCAATCATGTGATTTTCGGTAGACCCAACATTTACTTTGCAAAAGACGGACAAAACAAGGGACATTCTCTAAAGAAGTGTTTTTACAGAAAACACCGCCGTTATGGGAAAAAACGTATTTGGGTATGCACTACAGTCAAGGAAAAAAAATAGTTTTCCAATTAGATTTGAGATTCTGTGTGGTTTATGGTTGTGTTTCTTGCCTTCACGTTCTACCAGTTCAATAGACATAACACATAACATAAAGGAAAAAAATAAAATGAAAAGACATCGCAAAGTACCTTTACACCGAGGCCCTGGATAATTGATATGCCATGATCAACGATCTGTAGTTCTATCCAGGGTCCTTCCACAGGAATTTCTGAATCCAAATACATGGTTTGTTAATTCGCTTAAAAATTTCTCAAAAAGAATAACCTCTAGCAATTTTTCATGAATATTTGTGTCATGATTTGCTCCCTTATATAGAGGGGCGGAGCTAAAGAGATCTGAGTGGGGCTCGTGCCCCCATTTTTGGAAATTACAAAAATGCCCATTGCAATAGTAATATTCACAAGGAAGTTATACGTATATTTTTTTCTCTTAAAACTAAATTTTTATATATCGTGGTGTTACTGTCTCTAAACTTCGATGAAGTTGTGGTTCGATTCCCCTAGGTATAATTTTTTCTTTTTCCGATATTTCCTTTTCTTCTATTCTTTTTTAATCTCTATATTATTCTTATTCAAAACTATACAATCCTTTTAGTACTCAATGTCCTTAATCATTTTTTGTTCTTTTAAACAATATGCTGCCTATACCTAAAGTCCTAACAAGAATTGGGGTAAATGGTACTTTTAATTGTCTTCTCTATGTATACGAGGGCAATCTCACTCTTTTTACCAATGCAACTTTGCCAAAAGAATCTGGAATCACTTTCAAGGTTATCCTCTTTTTAGTTGAACCATCCTCTTGTTTCTACCTTATCCTCTTACCTCAAAACATGGTGGCAACCGAACCGAGATGGTTCAGTCAAAATCGCATGTCAGCATGTTCCCTCCTTCATTATTTGGGAATTATGGAAATGCCGAAACCGGATTATTCATGATAATCATTGTTCCTCCTTCACACACATGATCCATAATATCCATCAGAACTTGAAGTTGGCACTACTACAAAAAAATCTCTACAGAATTGACAATGATGACAATTTTTTGCTCGATAATGGCCTCTTAAATCTCTTTAATTTGTCCCCAAAATTACCACCATTGCCTATAGCATGGAGAAAGTCGGATCGCAATTTTTGTAAACTCAATCGCAATTTTTGTACACTCAATGTCGATGGTTCTTCACTTGGTAATCTGGCCCCTCTTGAGGTGGGTTCATTATTCGTGACGTGGATGGACATTTACTTCTTGCTACTTGAGAAAATTATGGTCTTTCTACAAGCATCATCATGGGAACTAAATCTCTTTTAGCTGGCCTTCTTTTTGGTGTTGCTCAAGGTTTGATTCGTGTTCAGATCGAGACTCACTCCCAACCTCTTGCCAAGGTGATCGAAAGTTCATATGAAACTCCTTCAAAAATCGCCAATGATATTACCACTATAAAAGACATGCTTTGTAAACATGGCTTAACTATCAAACATATTTTTCCAGAAGCTAATAATGCAGCAAATTTCTTAGCCAAACATGCCTTTATGACTGCCTCATCCATTCACTATGACAATGTCGATACACTCCCTCATCAACTATGACTTATTATTCATGCAGATCAACGTGCTATACAGGTCTCGCCCGGTCGCCCATGGCCCATGATATAAGGGGGCCCACAATTAGATCTTTTACAGTAGTTTAAGGTAATCTAGTAGATATGAAGTGATTATATACTCCTATTGATGCTACTTTGATTCTTGATCTTGTCATATTTAGGTTTTATTTCTTTATTGTAACGAATTTATCGTTAAACTCTTGTAAAGTAATGATCTATGTTGCACAGACACGGACACGGATACGTCGCATGACACGACACGGACACGGAGATACGGCAAATTCAAAAATTTAAGGACACGATACTGTTGAAATAGTGTCCTAAACCCAATCGGGTTGGACCGGATCTGACCGGGTCTGATCATTTCTACTATTTCTTTATGTTTGTACATATATTAAATGGCTTTACTGTTATTATATATTTGTTCGTTAAATGAACCAATCACGATATTGTTATATGATATCGTCCTTAGTGTCAAACTGTGAAAGAACCATGATAGTGATTATGGTTGATGAGATCTCGACTCACTTTAAAAGGTTTGATCCTTAAATGTCTCTAGTCGTATATACTATCAAACGGGACATTGATAGTACGATTTTACTAGCACGTATTAGATGTCTTCTACCTTATTGAAGATAGGGGTAGATCTCATATGCGTATGTTAGACTAACCGACTTACTTTATTAAATGTCACACTATGTGGTGGTTCTGTAATTATCCTGAGACCGGAGTCTTCATGGCATCACGGTGTGGATTGTCATACTTTGACACTATCGAGGTTTCCCCTATCCATGGGGTGATCATGCTGTAGTGATTGGGTGTGATACTGAAACATGCGTTGGATTCATGTTGCTCGTCCGGAGATCGCGTATCCTATTATTAAGAGTAAATATCCGAAAGGGCCTTCTTATAAAGATTGTCTTACTCTCGTGAATCTTTGCAAAGTGGGAGTAAATGAGTTACTTCGAGAGAGCATGATATCCAGGTTATAAGATACGGTCGTTGATGCTTGCCACTCGACGTACGACCATATTGATATTATTACAGTGATAGGATTCTATTTACATGGTAATTGTTTCACATGAAATGTAGTAGTCATTGCATTTGACTCTTCCGATGATTGGGGGTCACGGTGTGTTGCTAGATACTATTCTGTGATCGTTAGGTGTGAAGGGCATTTTCATAATTCACTCTTTACGTCTATGGACAACATATTCAAAAGCCTATCGGGTCACACGCATAAGAACATCTAGCTGGATTAAAATGCGGTTATAGTGATAAGCAAATAAGGAATGTTTTATCTCGACTATAAAGAATTATAGTGGTAAATTAATATGGTGGTATTTATTTATTATGAATAAATATAATACGAGAGATTAATTATGTTGATTAATTAAATATACATATAATGTATATGTATATGGCGCATGTATGTGTATATTGATTCACATGTATTTTGCAAATTAATTAATCATAGTATTACATTAATTAAATAATATTCCAGAAACCAATTTATTGGCGAAAGGGGCACAGATGACTAGTGTATATGATACACTTGGATTGTGAAATTTAATTAATAAGATTATCATAACATTAATATTGGATATTAATTGATTTTGGAAAAATAGATTTATGGTAATAAGATATAGATAGTGAATATTAGATATTGACAAATATTTTGGAAATATTTAATATGAGATATTAAATTAAATGAGATAATTGAATCAAAGATACTTTCCATATTTTATTAGGAAAATATTTTCTCTCTCCTCAATCTATTAGAAGCTTTTCCCAATCAGATTGGGAGCGATTATGGGGCACCACTTCCTCTATAAAAGAGAGAGGTTGGCTAGCTATTTTGTACATCGCAATTAGAAGAGTTCTAATTTACTAGAAAATTGAAAGATTCCTAGAGAAAGATTTTGAGGTAGAGAAAAGGCCGGTTTAGCAACCGATTTTATCTGGTAACAATTCATGAGGGGATTCCGGCGGGCTGTTCGTTTGCATCAACGGTAGAACTCGAACACTTGGGCGGCTCCGGGCAGAAACTACAACCGTAGACAAAGCGTCGATCCATTTGGATCAATCAAGGTACTCTCTTGCCTACTTCTTTTATGCTTGTTGCTTAAACGAAGTCAATCTTGGGTAAAAACGAAATAAAATTTTCAATTTTGTTGCATGTCCACGTAGATTTCCTAACATTGGTATCAGAGATAGCTTCGAGCTTAAGCAATAAGCATGTTAATTTGCGTAGTTAGTTTTATCGTTTAAATCACGTAATTAAAAGATAAAATATTTTTGATTCGCAAAACGATACACGAAAGAAAAAAAACAAATCAGCGGCTTGGGGTGCTCGGCCGATCGGCGGCGGCACCCACCGGAAAATCGGCGGAGACGCTGGCGGCTTTTGCTATCGACGTCGGCTATGGATATTTTGGTGGAATCCTCCGTTTGGTTTCGGACTGACTGGATCCATTTGGATCCAAGAAAAAGAAAGAATTATAAAATATAGTGAAGTAATGATGATAAAGTTGAAAAGTTGTATTGAAATTTGTGTAGTTAAAGTAATGATTGTTGATTTGAAATATTATATTGAAAAAGTAATGGTTAAATAGTGTAATGAGTGTATAAAGTGATGGATTAATATTATTTAATTTGTTGATGTTGATTGATTGATGAAAGAATTTATAATAAAATAATAGAATTAATAAAATAATAATAAATAAGTTAGTGGGGTGAATAAAATATTGGTTTGGGATCCAAATGGATCAACCTAGTCCCAAACCAAACAAGGGCCGAGGTTTTTGTTTTGTGTATTTTGTGATTCAAAATAGTTCATAGTAGTAATTGACAATATCTTTTTGTTCAGTGGATGTCATGTGATTAACTAATGATTTAAATAGTTTGGGCCATTGTGATGCCACATTGCATTAAATAATATTGGCCTTTCCAAATTATGTTTGGGATAGGCGTAGGCCCTTTTCAAAATATTTGATTTTGGAAAAGGCCTAGGCCTAGGCCCTTTTCCAAATTTTGATTTTCGAAAGGGCCTAGGTTGGTTCCTTTTGGTTTTGGAAATCAAAGACATCCATTTTGATATGAAATCAAAAGGAAGGAAACAAAGGAGACTAAATTGTAATTTTTTGATTTATTTTGGAATATTTCTAATTGATTAAAATTAAAATTGAAATCGTTTAAAACTAACTGTTAATTTTTTTTGATTAAAATCATTTAATTAATTACTTAATTGATTGGATAAAATTATTTGATTGATTTAACGTTAATCGATTAATTAAGATGCAAGTTGGTAGTTTTAATATATATCTTTTTCAAAAGATCTTATTGTGTGGATTTGATATGTTAGATATAATATGATTATATGAACCTCGATTGATCACGGACTCGACCAATAGGATAGATGTGTGTGATTTAATTTTTCTGTTGGTTTTAACATTGTCATAGGTCGTTATGAAGAACGTGACCTAGTTTATTTTCTGCATTATCTCATTCTCGTAAACTCCCCCCGTGTGCGGTGGGTGTCTTTATTTTATTAGATAAAATTTATGTAACAAGAATGGAGCGGAAGATGAAGGCCAAAGAAAGACGAAAATAAAGATCCCATTAGAGAATGGTGCATTAAAGATCCTATTGGTGGTTGTAGCTACCTTAGATTGTGACCCGCGGTTTCCTCAGTTTGTATTCGAAAGCGCACCTAGGAAAAGTCCATGATCATACCGTTTAATTTACGCATTCATTTATTTTGTGCTTGTATTTATTTTATATTATATGATAGATGCATGACTAGGCACGATCTAGATGAAAGTGTAGGATGTATGTCTATAAAGATAGATAAAAATTATGAGACCGTAAATAAAATTAATTAACTGAATTAATTGTCATAAATACTCCCACGACAAAAACAAGAGTCATATTTTGCCTCCTAAAATTATAATGACGGTGAAGAGCCCTTGTTCGGATCCAACTGATCGGCCTATGTCGGGAGTTGACATACCTTTGGTATATCATTATTAACGAGATACAATCGTTAAGAGATCTCATGAATATTTGGGCTACGACTCGACTAAAGTTCTTCGGTGATTGGCCCACGTTAGGACCGTCTAACTTTAGAGACAAGGGGTTGGCTATCACATAGTGACGTGAAGTGTCAAAGAGCTGACTAGTCAACCACCAAGAGTCGCATAGAGATGTGATTGGTAAAATGTTACCTACTTGTCGAATTATCTCGGTTGATTGGCCCACATCGGAAATCGGGGCAACTAGATGAGATCTTGGGCACTAAAGAATATTTAAAAATTCTTGAAAGTTAATTGGGAGTAGTTGACATGTCGGAGCAAAATCATAAACCATAAGACTATTTTTTATTTTGCATTTATAAACAACAACGCTCTTTTTTTTTTATGTTGTTGTTTTTTTAGCAAACTTTTATTTGTGTTTTTTATTTCTCGATTAGTAAAACCAAATTATGACTGTTACCTTTTTAGAAACGTTCTCAAGTATGGTTAAGTAATTTTAATCCTTTTAAATAAGCAATGACACGAGCAACCACGTTATAGTAGTTAGAGACAATGAGACTACATATTTTATGGAGTGCTCCATGACTTTAATTATTAATGACAACGGAAGCTCATGATGTGATTAAATCACTTGAAATAAGTCACAACTAATTTATCATATATTGGATACGATCCAGTATGATCATTCTGTCATATGATGACAATTAATTCAAACATTGGATAAAAATGACCACATCACATTTTGGAAATGTTTTTTTCAAAATTGTAAGATTTAAGTATCGACTTAACTCTTTAATCATTTCTTGAAGGTCGTTTAAAATGGTTCATGTTTTGAATATGATTCAAAAGGGTAGTAAACCATTTAATAGACTTTGGATTTTCTTTATGAAAGAAGATTAAAGGATATAGCTCTTGGTATTTTTCTTAAGTCTTATGAAGACTGGAGTAAGAAATATTCACGAGTGCTGAAAGGATTAAAAGGAAAGTTAGGGCAAGTGCTTAAAATAAGAGATCTTATCTAAGTCTCTATTCTTGGCAAGTATGTTGTCTAAGTTCAAGTGAACTCTTAGATATATGATATCTTACGAGTATGATTAAATTAGAAAGATTAAAATACGGAGTGCACCAAAATACAGATAGTAAAGCAAATGTTGCGATACTTTCGGTTTTGTATTCTGAGTCTAGTAAACTGACAAAGGAACTAAATGAATGTTATTGTGTTCCGGTTCTTATGAAGAACACGAGCTTAGTTGTTTGTGAGGATTTAGTAGACATCTTCAGTTATAAGGAACAAATGTTATTCCGACAAAGTTGAACGGTCACTGAATCTAACATACTACATTAATGTCACTATATAGTCGATGTAGGTGAAGAAATCTCAACCAAATGTTTGAATGGCAATTATCCTTGATATTTGTGGTTGTCCTAGATGTCGACTCTCTGGAAGATAAACGTTCAATAAAATGTCATTCTGATGATGTGTGTGATTATGAATCAGGTGGGTAATACATATCTTATCTAAAGATGACTAAAATACCCTTTTATGAAAAGGTTATAAATTCTAGAAAAATTGTCTAGAGCCTAAACATACCGATGTTTGGTGGCTTATGACAATTAATGGCACGAATAATTTCTTATTAATATCTATGAATATTTTTATAAATAGTTGAATGCTCTTAGTGAAGTACAACAATTCAGAATGCCTGGAAAGTTTGAGCTAGTACGAATATGAGATCGATGAGCTACTTAGGAGTTAATCTTCAATTGAATTGAAGTAATCAATCCCTGAAGGGTGTTTCAGAAGATGTCTGAAATAGAATCAGATTCTCCCTTGAAGGATACCATCTTTGGGATACACAATTAGATTGTGTTCTTAAATGGGCACAACACTTTATATGATAAAGGTGTGACGTAAGCCGTGCAAAGTATCCCTTACCTGTTTCGGGATAGTGCTCTTATACGATACATATACTTAACCGAGTTCTAAAGAATAATGGTTGGATAAATTCCATACCAGATATGGAAGACGATAACATCAAATCTATCTCAACCGATGATTTAGCGTTGTCATGCTTCTAGCAAGCATTCAATGTCTGAAAGGCTTGGAGCTTAATTAGTATGACATGTGCAACTTTGTGAATATCTTAGCTAGCAAGCTAGATATTATTTACTTGTCCGCAGAGCAAAAGGTGTTTGTCTCTAAACATGTTGTCTTCTAAAAGAAATAGTGGGAGTAAATTAAATCTCAAAAGAGTTTGAGAACCACAAAGAGATATTCAACCATTGGAACATGAGCAGGCGTCGCATAGTGATGAGGTGCAGGACACTGCTCCGTGCACACAAGTATTCTATGAGTCTACGGATGACCACATGCCCGAAAGGGCTGCTGGTATATTCATCTTAAAGAGTGAAGATCTCACGACTTATGCTGGAATGCTAGAAAGGCAAAATAAAGAGATATGGCTTATAGCCATAATGTCTGAAAAGGATTCCATGATTGACATAACAAGTTATGAACCTAGTCTGACTTACCTGAAGGGAATGTTTCGAAATATATGATAGGTCTTTATGAAAGACTAACGTGGAAGGGTAATAAGATTACTAGTTAAGACAAGTTGATGGCTAAAGGGCTACGAGGCCAAAACCTTGTGATTACCTTTATGCTACCAGATATATATGCTTAATGCAATTTAGATAGTGCTAGCTGTAGCTATGTATCATGGCTATATGATAGTATTGAAAATGTTGGGTCAATGGCTCAATGTTCTTAGACAATCGATAACATGATGTGTACGCTTATGAGATCCATTTATGGACTCAAACAAGTTCCTCTATATAAGTTCTTTGCTTTGATAAATCAAAGGATTTTGATTTCATCAAGAGGAAAGATATGCCTTATGTGCAGAAGGGTTAGAGGGCGTGTCATAGTTCTCGAGCAAGGTATTGGATATCCTTCTCGGAATCAGCACCCCATGTCACAGTCAATTAATGTTTGGTATTTCAAGTTCGTTACGAAATCTCTTGGAAGTAGCTGTTCTTGTTTTTGAAATAAGAATCTAAAGTGATAGATTTAGATAATGCTTGATCATCACAGTTCACTCTTATAGATGGGATGCTAAAAGAGTTTAGCATAGATCACATCACGAGATACCATTAGCCGGAATTCATGAGATCTATCTATGGTAGGACGTCAATCCTAAAGATAAGGTGAAAGATAATACTCATGGAAGGTTCCCTTTGCTACTGCAATAGGGTCCATCATAAGATTTATGCTAGATGTTCATACTCCATGAAGAGTCATGAGCAAATATGAAAGTGATTCTAGTAGATGTCGAGAGTATCCTTAAAAATGTTAAGGATGGTTCCTAGTTTATTGAAACTTGGAATCGAATAAACGTAGATATACATATGTATACCCTGAATCTTATATAGATAGTGGGAGCTACAGTCTGGGTTTGGAGTCACTTTGATAAAAGTGAAACAGTGAGCTGGAAATGTTCTCTGCTTGAGATCACTGTTGATTCTACAACCTAGCCGAAACACAGTAGTGCCTTGAAGGCATAGCGGGAGTAGTACATGGATCAAGAAGGTTCAATCCTGAACCTTTTATGGTTCTTCCACCTTTTCTATATAACAGATATAGTAGTGGATTCATTGCTTGAAGCGAGGATCAGGGTCTCGTCAGATATTCATGTGTGTGTTGAGGCGGTTCCTGTTGACATGGTCATTTGGAGCATGATATGAAGATAGTCTGAGTCCCCACGGATAGTGATCCATTTACGCTTTGGGTTGGTTACGGGTATTGCATGAGATTATTATGTTTCAGCATGGTCTTATGTGTGTGAGTGATTGGCTTTAGGCCAAGTGAGGGATTGTTGAAATAGTGTTCTAAACCCAATCGGGTTAGACCGGATCTGATCGGGTCGGATCATTTCCACTATTTCTTTATATTTGTACATATATTACATGGCTTTACTGTTATTATATATTTGTTCGTTTAACGAACCAATTACGATATTGTTATATGATAACGTCCTTAGTGTCAACTAAGAAAGAGAAACCATGATAGCCATTATGGTTGATGAGATGTCGACTCACTTTAAAAGGTTTGATACTTAAATGTCTCTAGTCGTATATACTATTAAACGGGACATTGATAGTACGATTAGACTAACACGTATTAGATGTCTTCTATCTTTTTGAAGATAGGGATAGATCTCGTGTTTCGAAGTGTTGAGACACTTGGACTGTACATGGACGTGTATTAGAGAATGCGTTGTTAGTAATATCATCCGCAGCGGAAGCGATTTAAGGATCTAGATCTATAAAATACACGTAATAAAATAACTAGTCTACATCTACAAGGGGGTTGTAGAACATACCTCTTGGATCTCAAAATCCAAGTTGAAGAACCGCAATAGAAAGAACGAACGAAGGTGTGAAGAGCACCACGATCTTCCGTACGTGTGATCCAAGCAACTCCCGGTGGAAGGAAATCCTCGTCTCGAATCCTTCCGATATGCTACCCGGAAAAATCTCCAAGATCTTCCCTCAACTACCCTTGGCCGAAATTTCCTTCCTCTCTAAGAGATGGAAGTCGAAATTTTATTGTGTGTTGTAAGGCTTGGGAGAACTCTCTTTATATAGGAGAGTAAAACTTAGCCTCCAAGGATTTAATAATTAATACAAAATCAATTATAATAATCCCATTAAATAAAAGATAATTCCATAATATTCTAGAACAAATCTAGAATAATATTTATCTTTATTTCTTTCCATAAATATTTATCCAATAAATATTTTTATGCACATGTCTTATTAATACACAAGAAAACAATTTCTTGTTCCATAAAAATAAGGGGGGGCGAAATTTACATATATTGACCTAGTCAATATTAATTTTGCCATTACACAATAATTGGGCCAAGATTATGGAAAATGTCTTTTCCACATATTTAATTATTTAGCCCAACTAATTTAATAGTCCACTAAACAATTAATTCACATATCGTTTTAATAAAGTCCAACAAGAACTAAATTAATATTATTAGGATTCGACGTCCGAGAATAGCTATGCTATATTAGGAGGCACGTCGGGGACCATGGACTAATAATCAACGGCTCCGATAAATCAAATAAATAATTATCTTACGAACGAATAATTATATTCGATAAATCAATCACAGAATATGCCACCATAATCCCGTGATCGCACTCCTCCGATTATGAGATTATATTTATCTCCTCACGAGAATAATAATAAGCGTCCATTGATATAATCATTACATATGGATTAATCCTCCATAGATCGTTCATTCTAAATCGGGAAGTTACCGTTAACCCTTTTTAGAACATTTTATCCTTATTTACCATTAACCCCCTAGTGATCAATTAATTCATACAACTCACCGGTAGCTAATCGTGTAATATGAACTCCATGGATCGATCGGTTTCTAGGATTAACAAATAAGGGAATCGTCTATCTACTTCCATAAATGGAAGGAATGGATTCCGTATCCGTGATAACACGGACTACTCACTCAATCCAAGTACAATGCCAAGATGGGGTAATTCGGACCACGGACTCGGTGTAATCCTTAACCGTCAAGTCAAACTTCATACCGATTCAAGCGCTTGATCGTGATCACCTCGGGATTAAGATATATCCATAAATATGATCATCCATTGACTCGATAAGAATTCTCGATTACGGAATTATATCGTGAACTCTAATCAAATCGGTCCAAATTTATAAGATATATCTATCATATATAAATGCCCCATTAGGTTCTCTTAACCGAAAGTCCGGATAAGACAATCACACATATTGTGTTCGGGCGCATTAATAGCACGTTAAAGGAGAGACCCAATACTCTCGATTAACTTCACTACGGGCTAATTGTATTTTAAGTACATCTTCACTAACTCAATCCTCCCGTGTATATACCATACACTGAGTTAAGTGATTACATAAACAATATACTTTAGGGTTTTCTGTAGTGTAAATACTATTGTCACATCGGTGAATATGAGAATAATAAATATGAATAATAATATCATTTCATTTATTAAATAAAACAATTATAAAATTGTCTTTCGGGCATCACACCTAACATGCGTACGTTAGACTGACCCACTTACTTTATTAAGTGTCGCACTATGTGGCGGTTGTGTAATTATCCTGAGACCGGAGACTTCATGGCATCATGGTGTGGATTGTCATACATTGACACTATTGAGGTTTCCCCTAGCCATGGGGCGATCATGCGGTAGTGATTGGGTGTGATACTGAAGCATACGTAGGATTCATGTTGCTCGTGCAGAAATTGCGTATCCTTTTATTAGGAGTAAATATCCGATAGGGCCTTCTTATAAGGATTGTCTTACTCCCGTGAATCTTTTCAAAGTGGGAGTAAATGAGTTACTTCGAGAGAGAATGATATCTAGGATATAAGATATGGTCGTTGATGCTTGACACTCGGCGTACGACCATATGGATATTATTACAGCGATATGATTCTATTTACACGGTAACTGTTTACATGAAAGGTAGTAGTCATTGCATTTGACTCTTTCGATGATTGGGGGTCACGGTGTGTTGCTAGACGCTATTCCGTGATCGCTAGGTGTGAAGGACATTTATGTAATTTTCTCTATATGTCTACGGCCAACATATTCGGAAGCCTATCGGGTCACACGCATAAAAACATCTAGCCGGATTAAAATGCAGTTATAATGATAACCAAATAAGGAAAGTTTTATCTCGACTATAAAGTGTTATAGTGGTAAATTAATATGGTGGTATTTATTTATTATCAATAAATATAATACAAGATATAAATTATGTTCATTAATTAAATATACACATAATGTATATGTATACGGCGCATGTATGTGTATATTGATACACATGTATTTTGCAAATTAATTAATCACAGTATTATATTAATTAAAGGATATTCCGGAAGCCAATTTATTGGCCAAAGTGGTGCACATGACTAGTGTATATGATACACTTGGATTGTGCAATTTAATTAATAAGATTACCATAACATTAATATTGGATATTAATTGATTTTTGGAAAAATAGATTTATGGTAATAAGATAAATATAGTCAATATTAGATATTGACAAATATCTTGAAAATATTAAATATGAGATATTAAATTAAATGAGATTATTCAATCAAAATTACATTACATATTTTATTAGGAAAAAGTTTTATCTCTCCTCAATCTATCAGAAGTTTTTTCCAATCAGATTGGGAGCTATAATGGGGTGCCACTTCCTCTATAAAAGCGAGGGGTTGGCTTGATCTGTTGTACATCACAATTATAAGAGTTTTAATTTACTCGAAAATTAAGAGCTTCCTAAAGAGAGGTTTTGAGAGAGAGAAAAAATCGGTCTAGCAACCGAGTTTTTCTGGTAGCAATCCATGATGGGATTCCGGTGGACTGTTCGTGTGGATCAATGGTAGAGGCCGAACTCTTGGGCGGCTCCATGCAGAAACTACAACCGTAGACAAAGCGTCGACCCAATTGGATCAATCATGGTATTCTCTTGTCTACTTCTTTTATGCTTGTTGCTTAAACGAAGTCGATCTTGGGTAAAAAGGAAATAAAATTTTGAATTCCGCTGCGTTCCCGTGTAGATTTCTTAACAGTGGTATTAGAGATAGCTTCGAGCTGAAGCAATGAGCATGTTAATTTGCGTAGTTAGTTTTATCGTTTAAATCATGTAATTAAAAGATGAAAGATTTTTGATTCGCAAAACGATACACGAAAAGAAAAAAAAACAAATCGGAGGCTTGGGGTGCTCAGCCGATCGGCGGCGGCACCCCACCAGAAAATCAGTGGCGGCGCTGGTGGCTTTTGCTGTCGACGTCGGCTGTCGGTTATTTTGGTGGAACCCCGATGTTATTGTTTTGTGTATTTTGTGATTCAATATAGTTCATAGTAGTAATTGATTATTTCTCTTTGTTTAGTAGATGTCGTGTGGTTAACTAATGGTTCAAATAGTTTGGGTCATTGGGATGCCACATGACATTAAATAATATTGGCCTTTACAAATTATGTTTGGGATCGGCCTAGGCCTTTTTCAAAATATTTGATTTTGGAAAAATCCATACGCCTAGGCCCTTTTCTAAATTTTGATTTTGGAAAAGGCCCATGTTGGTGCCTTTTGGTTTTGGAAATCAAATGCATCCCTTTTGATTAGAAATCAAAATGAAAGAAACAAAGCAGACTTAATTTTAATTTGGTTTATTTTGGAATGGTTCTAATTGATTAAAATTAAAATTGAAATTGTTTAAAATAAACCATTAATTTTATTTTGATTAAAATCATTTAATTAATTAAATGTTAATTAGTTAATTGATTGGATAAAATTATTTGATTGATTAAACGTTAATCGATTATTTAAGACGCAAGTTGGTAGTTTTAATATTTATCTTTTTCATAAGATTTTATTGTATGGAATAGATATGTTAAATATAATATGATTATATGGACCCCAATTGATTATGGACTAGACCTATATGATAGATGTGTGTGATTTAATTTTTCTCTTGGTTTTAAAATTGTCCTAGGCCTTTTTGAAGAACGTGACCTAGTTATTTTCTGCATTATCCCATTCCCGTAAGATCCCCCGTGTGCGGCGGGTGTATTTACTTTATTTGATAAAATATATTTAACAAGAATGGAGCGGAAGATGAAGGCCAAAGAAAGATGAAAATAACGATCCAATTGGAGAATAACACATTAAAGATCCTATTGGTGTTGCAGCTACCTTAGATTGTGACCCGTGGTTTCGCCAGTTTGTATTCGAAACCGCACCTAGGAAAAGTCCATGATCATATCGGTTAATTTACGCATTCATTTATTTTGTGCTTGTATTTATTTTATATTATACGATAGATGCATGACTAGGCACAATCTAGATGAATGTGTAGGATGTATGTCTATAGAGATAGAAAAAATTGATGAGACCGTAAATAAAATTAAGGTTTTAATGTTAAAAAGGAATATTTGAACATAGAAATATGTAGAAAAGACAGTGGAATTTTTATTCGGGAAAAAAGGACACGTCCTTATTCCAAACATTAGATTTGAGGCCAGTTCCACTGCAGCAAACGGTGGATTTGGGGTTATGAACGGTGGATTTGTCCTTATCAACTAATTTATATTTTCACTGTCCTGATTCCAATTTTTCCCCTCTTTTTTGTCCTTTTAAACCACTCCCCTTAAAATTAATTAGGTGAGTTAATTTTCATAAATATTCCCACGACAAAAACTAGAGTCATATTTTGTCTCCCAATATTATAATGACGGTGAAGAGCCCTTGTTCGGATCCAACTGATCAGCCCACGTCGGGAGTTGACCTACCATGGGTATATCATTATTATCGAGATATGATCGTTAAGAGATCCTATGAATATTTGGGTCACGACTCGACTAATGTTTAGCGGTGATTGCCCCACGTCAGGACCATCTCAACTTTAGAGACAAGGGGTTTGCTATCACATAGTGACATGAAGTGTCAAAGAATTTACTAGTCAACTACCAAGATTCACATAGAGATGTGATTGGTAAAGTGTTACCTACTTGTCGAATTATCACGGTTGATCGGCCCACATCGGGAATCGGGGTAACTAGATGAGATCTTGCCCACTAAAGAATATATAAAACATTTTGAAAGTCAATTGGGAGTAGTTGACTTGTGGGAGAAAAATCATAAACAATAAGACCATTTTTTATTTTGCATGTATAAACAACAACACTCTTTTTATCTTTTTTTTTTATGTTGTAGTTTTTATCATATGCGTATGTTAGACTAACCCACTTACTTTATTAAGTGTCACACTATGTGGTGGTTCTGTAATTATCCTGAGACCGGAGTCTTCATGGCATCATGGTGTGGATTGTCATACTTTGACACTATCGAGGTTTCCCCTAGCCATGGGGCTATCATGCTGTAGTGATTGGGTGTGATACTGAAACATGCGTTGGATTCATGTTGCTCGTCCGGAGATCGCGTATCCTATTATTAGGAGTAAATATCCGAAAGGGCCTTCTTATAAAGATTGTCTTACTCTCGTGAATCTTTGCAAAGTGGGAGTAAATGAGTTACTTCGAGAGAGTATGATATCCAGGTTATAAGATACGGTCGTTGATGCTTGCCACTCGACGTACGACCATATTGATATTATTACAGTGATAGGATTCTATTTACACGGTAATTGTTTCACAAGAAAGGTAGTAGTCGTTGCATTTGACTCTTCCGATGATTGGGGGTCACGGTGTGTTGCTAGATACTATTCCGTGATCGTAAGGTGTGAAGAGTATTTTCGTAATTCGCTCTTTACGTCTATGGACAACATATTCAAAAGCCTATCGGGTCACACGCATAAGAACATCTAGCTGGATTAAAATGCGGTTATAGTGATAAGCAAATAAGGAATGTTTTATCTCGACTATAGTGGTAAATTAATATGGTGGTATTTATTTATTATGAATAAATATAATACAAGATATTAATTATGTTGATTAATTAAATATACATATAATGTATATGTATATGGCGCATGTATGTGTATATTGATTCACATGTATTTTGCAAATTAATTAATCATAGTATTACATTAATTAAAGAATATTCTAGAAACCAATTTATTGGCGAAAGGGGCACAGATGACTAGTGTATATGATACACTTGGATTGTGCAATTTAATTAATAAGATTACCATAACATTAATATTGGATATTAATTGATTTTGTAAAAATAGATTTATGGTAATAAGATATAGATAGTCAATATTAGATATTGACAAATATCTTGGAAATATTTAATATGAGATATTAAATTAAATGAGATAATTGAATCAAAGATACTTTCCATATTTTATTAGGAAAATATTTTCTCTCTCCTCAATATATTAGAAGCTTTTCCCAATCAGATTGGGAGCGATTATGGGGCACCACTTCCCCTATAAAAGAGAGGGGTTGGCTAGCTATTTTGTACATCACAATTAGAAGAGTTCTAATTTACTAGAAAATTGAAAGATTCCTAGAGAGATATTTTGAGATAGAAAAAAGGTCGGTCTAGGAACCGAGTTTACCTGGTAACAATCCATGAGGGGATTCCGGCGGGCTGTTCGTGTGGATCAACGGTAGAACTCGAACACTTGGGCGGCTCCGTGCAGAAACTACAACCGTAGACAAAGCGTCGATCCAATTGGATAAATCAAGGTATTCTCTTGCCTACTTATTTTATGCTTTTAGCTTAAACGAAGTCAATCTTGGGTAACAAAAGAAATAAAATTTTCAATTCTGTTGCGTGTCCGCGTAGATTTCCTAACACTGGTATCAGAGATAGCTTCGACCTTAAGCAATAAGCATGTTATTTTGCGTAGTTAGTTTTATCGTTTAAATAACGTAATTAAAAGATAAAATATTTTTGATTCGCAAAACGATACACGAAAAGAAATAAAAACAAATCAGCGGCTTGGGGTGCTCGGCCGATCGGCGGCGGCACCCACCGGAAAATCGGCGGCAACGCTGGCGGCTTTTGCTGTCGACGTCGGCTATGGATATTTTGGTGGAACCCCGATGTTTTTGTTTTGTGTATTTTATGATTTAAAATAGTTCATAGTAGTAATTGACAATATCTTTTTGTTCAGTGGATGTCATGTGATTAACTAATGATTTAAATAGTTTGGGCCATTGTGATGCCATATTTCATTAAATAATATTGGCCTTTCCAAATTATGTTTGGGATAGGCGTAGGCCCTTTTCAAAATATTTGATTTTGGAAAAGGCCTAGGCCTAGGCCATTTTCTAAATTTTGATTTTCGAAAGGGCCTAGGTTGGTTCCTTTTGGTTTTGGAAATCAAAGACATCCATTTTGATAAGAAATCAAAAGGAAGGAAACAAAGGAGACTAAATTGTAATTTTTTGATTTATTTTGGAATATTTCTAATTGATTAAAATTAAAATTGAAATCGTTTAAAACTAACCGTTAATTTTGTTTTGATTAAAATCATTTAATTAATTAAATATTAATTAGTTAATTGATTGGATAAAGTTATTTGATTGATTTAACGTTAATCGATTAATTAAGACGCAAGTTGGTAGTTTTAATATTTATCTTTTTCAAAAGATTTTATTGTGTGGATTTGATATGTTAGATATAATATGATTATATGAACCTCGATTGATCACGGACTCGACCAATAGGATAGATGTGTGTGATTTAATTTTTCTGTTGGTTTTAAAATTGTCATAGGTCGTTATGAAAAACGTGACATAGTTTATTTTCTGCATTATCCCATTCCCGTAAGCTCCCCCAGTGTGCGGTGGGTGTCTTTATTTTATAAGATAAAATTTGTGTAACAAGAATGGAGCGGAAGATGAAGGCCAAAGAAAGACGAAAATAAATATCCCATTAGAGAATGGTGCATTAAAGATCCTATTGGTGGTTGCAGCTACCTTAGATTGTGACCCGCGGTTTCCTCAGTTTGTATTCGAAAGCGCACCTAGGAAAAGTCCATGATCATACCGGTTAATTTACGCATTCATTTATTTTGTACTTGTATTTATTTTATATGATACGATAGATGCATGACTATGCACGATCTAGATGAAAGTGTAGGATGTATGTCTATAGAGATAGATAAAAATTATGAGACCGTAAATAAAATTAATTAAGTGAATTAATTGTCATAAATACTCCCACGACAAAAACTAGAGTCATATTTTGCCTCCCAATATTATAATGACAGTGAAGAGCTCTTGTTCGGATCCAACTGATCAGCCCACGTCGGGAGTTGACATACCTTGGGTATATCATTATTAAGGAGATACAATCGTTAAGAGATCTCATGAATATTTGGGTTACGACTTGACTAAATTTTTGCGGTGATTGGCCCACCTCAGGACCGTCTAACTTTAGAGACAAGGGGTTGGCTATCATATAGTGACGTGAAGTGTCAAAGAGCTAACCACCAAGAGTCGCATAGAGATGTGATTGGTAAAATGTTACCTACTTGTCGAATTATCTCGGTTGATTGGCCCACATCGGGAATCGGGGCAACTAGATGAGATCTTGGGCACTAAAGAATATTTAAAAATTCTTGAAAGTTAATTGGGAGTAGTTGACAAGTGGGAGCAAAATCATAAACCATAAGACTATTTTTGATTTTGCATGTATAAACAACAACACTCTTTTTTTTAATTTTTATGTTGTTGTTTTTTTAGCAAACTTTTATTTGTGTTTTTTAGTTCTCGATTAGTAAAACCAAATTATGACTGTTACCTTTTTAGAAACGTTCTCATGTATGGTAGTAATTTTAATCCTTTTAAATAAGCAATGACACGAGCAACCACGTTATAGTAGTTAGAGACAAGGAGACAACATATTTGATGGAGTGCTCCATGACTTTAATTATTAATGACAACGGAAGCTCATGATGTGATTAAATCACTTGAAATAAGTCTCAACGAATTTATCATATATTGGATACGATCCAATATGATCATTCTGTCATATAATGACAATTAATTCAAACATTGGATAAAAATGACCACATCACATTTTGGAAATGTTTTTTTCAAAATCGTAAGTTTTAAGTATCGACTTAATTCTTTAATCTTTGCGGTCGTTTAAAATGTTTCATGTTTTGAATATGATTCAAAAGGGTAGTAAACCATATAATAGACTTTGGATTTTCTTTATGAAAGAAGATTAAAGGATATATCTCTTGGTATTTTTCTTAAGTCTTATGAAGACTGAAGTAAGAAATATTCACGAGTGCTGAAAGGATTAAATGGAAAGTTAGGGCAAGTGCTTAAAATAAGAGATCTTATCTAAGTCTCTATTCTAGGCAAGTATGTTGTCTAAGTTCAAGTCAACTCTTAGATATATGATATCTTACGAGTATGATTAAATTAGAAAGATTAAAATACAGAGTACACCAAAATACGGATAGTAAAGCAAACGTTGCGATATTTTCGGTTTTGTATTCTCGGTCTAGTAAACTTACAAAGGAACTAAATGAATGTTATTGTGTTCCGGTTCTTATGAAGAACATGAGCTTAGTTGTTTGTGAGGATTTAGTAGACATCTTCAGTTATAAGGAACAAATGTTATTCCGACAAAGTTGAACGGTCACTGAATCTAACATACTAGATTAATGTCACTATATAGTCGATGTAGGTGAAGAAATCTCAACCAAATGTTTGAATGGCTGTTATCCTTGATATTTGTGGCTGTCCTAGATGTCGACTCTCTGGAGAGAAACGATCAATAAAATGTCATTTTGATGATGTGTGTGATTATGAATCAGGTGGGTAATACGTATCTTATCTAAAGATGACTAAAATACCCTTTTATGAAAAGGTTATAAATTCTAGAAAAATTGTCTAGAGCCTAAACATACCGATGTTTGGTGGCTTATCACAATTAATGGCACACATAATTGCTTATTAATATCTATGACTATTTTTAGAAATAGTTGAATGCTCTTAGTGAAGTACAACAATTCAGAATGCCTCGAAAGTTTGGAATATGAGATCGATGAGCTACTTAGGAGTTAATCTTCACTACAACATTTTTGGCTTGTTGTGGCACAAAATAAATGCCGGGACAATGAAAATAAGCGCCGTAAAAAGCTATCCCGGCGCATAAAACGGCGGTTATTTAAGTGTCGTCAATACCGGCGTCGGCAATGTTTTGTGGCACTTTTTTGTTGTGCCGGGAAGCTTTTTCGGCGATTATATGGCACTTAGTAAAAGTGTTGTAGTTTTTATTTGTGGCACTTTGTCGACACTTATCTAATGTGGCTTTATCTTTACGGTGATTTTTCTAGCACCATCTGTAATAACGAAATTAGATTCGTGGCAATTCAACGATTTTCTTTTGCCAATTTTTTGTCGCTAATTCAGGCACTTTCCAATTTCAAACGACATTTTATAGCACTATACTGATGTAATTATTGGTGTTCTTGTGCACTTTCATAGATTATCTTAATTGTTGGCCTTTTCTAATTGATAGAGTAGTATTCTTACATGATTTTCTAATTGATAATCCACATATGGACATATAAGAACATGAAACTATTCAGAATGTATTGCACATAAAGGTTAAAGTTGATAGAAGTGTAAATACTACATAACAATTTGAAATCCAACATTCAACAATAAGTTGTAATCCTACCTACTAAAACGAAATTGACGTTCGACATTGATTACTCAAAATGGAACTATTTTCCTTGAAAAAAGAAGAAGAATGCTTCCGATCTTTTTTCTTTCCTTCAATAATCACCTTCGAATCTCAAGAGCTTCAAATCCCATTGACATGGATATGTGTCCTGCACACGGTAAATTGAAGTGAACCAAAAGATGCATAATTAATTTATTATAAACATACAATGATATATATATATATATATATATATATATATATATATATAGAAACAAACAATTGTCCAAGACAACGTATATGTAAAAAGGGAAAAAAAAAAAGGCATTTTAACAAGGCATAGGTCGGGACATTATTTTCTTGAAAAAGTGATTAAAAACAATAACATAAAAAGACAGGTAGATGGATCACTTTTCTCCATTATCATAATCATGCTCTCCCCACGACAGGACATACTAGTAACCATGAAAAAACAACATGACGACATTTACAGGTGACATTAAATCCAAGAAGATTGGATGAGCACCCCAGTAAAAACATTAAATTAACTCCACGAAGATTGGATGAGCAACCTGATAAAAACTTTAACACAGTTCTAAAAACAGATTAAAGCACATAAAAAGAGATAAAATCGTCCACTCAATTCAAAAGCATGAGTATATATATACGTAATTACATGATTATATAAAATTATACCTCCTCTTTGGCGGAATTGGTTAGAGATCTTTTCCCTCCAGAAAAAGCTGAAAGATCAACTTAAACCTAGATTAAGAGTGAATCAGTCAATCACCCAATAGTCGAAGAAAAAAATGAAAAAATGCAAGTCATCACTCAGAGCATATTCTCATAATAAAATACATTAATGAACATAAACTCTAGATGGATTGAGTACCAGAAGCTTTTCGTTTTATGTTTTCTTCCACACCCTCACATAATCAGCTCCCATGTACTTTAGCTAATCATATACCACTCATTGTCTAAAATGATTTCCACATTATCCCGATGCCGATGTATCAACTTTTCAATACACACAAACATGCTTGTATTGTATTAATGCTCATTATCATATGATTTATGCCTATTATGATAGTAAATGTTCTAAGAACATTGTGTCAACAACAGTCAAATACAAAAACCGGGGAAAACCACCAAGCCAACTCAAAAATGTGACCAGCACAATTATGACACACTTCTAGTGAAGTAATCATACATTCAAGTTATATAAAACACAACCATGGACAAAGTTTAGAAATTAGAAGAGGACCAACACATTGCAAAATACCAATTCAAGCATTAGCAGCTTCCTTAAAATTCATAGTCTACTGGGAAACTTCAAGGCTTAAGATAGTAAGATCGTAACCAACAGATCCAAGAAATATGAAATTTCGCATCAAAAAATATCCACATAAACGATCAAAGCAGTGTCGAGGCAAAGGAAAGGGAGAATAAAAAGATAGCCAAATACAGGATTAATGGGGAAAAGGAAACGTACAATTGCTAATAGGCATCAAGCCACAAGGTCTTCTCAGTGCAGATGAAGAACTGGGACCCGTTTGTGTTAGGCCCAGCATAAGCCATGGACAGGATCCCTGGCCTGTATGCTTCAATTCTTCAAAACGAAGTTTAACTCCATAGATCGACTCACCACCGGTGCTGTCTCGGCGAGTGAAGTCGCCGCCTTGGCACATGAATTGAGGGATCACGCGGTGAAAGGTCGATCCCTTGTAGTGCAGAGGTTCACCCTCTTTCAAATGCCCTTCTCGCCGGTGCAGAGAGCACGGAAGTTCTCGGCGGTCCTGGGGACCTTATCAGCGTACGACTCCATCACGATCATGCGAGCCGGTTGACCGCCGACGGTCATGTCAATGAATACTCTAGGGTTTCGCATAGTCTCTACTGTAAAATCGATAAACCTAAATCAGAAATCGAAGTTGGGGAAGATGAAACGATACACGCTTCCAGCTATTTTTGTGTGTGTATCATTTATTTATTTATTTTTGAGAGCATGTATATCGTATACTATATCAAAAAAATTGCCGCATTATTTTTTTTTTAATTTGCGCATTAGTTATTTATTGTAAAATATAGGTACATTACTTATAAATGGCAATATTTACGAGAAAAGTATATACTAAATTGATTGAGTTTCATATTTTATATTAAGTCAAGGAAATGATTGTCATAGTATAAAATTGTAAAATCAAATTGATAAAACATCCTTTTTATATCATTGATGATACATAGTTAAATTTATATGTATTAATGGGTCTTGCATCATTATTAACGGTGTAAAAGCATGGTTTTTTTTTAATTATTTTTGTAAAAGCATGTTGTCATTTTGGACCTCGAAACTATATATGTATAATTTCCGATACAAAATAATTTAATTCATCAAAAGATAATATACATCTAGTCATAAACATATAGAGTTGTTAACGAGCCGAGCCAAGACGGGTTGATTACCTATTGTTCAAACTTGTGTTTGTTTAGATCACGATCCTGTTCATTATCGTTCGTTAAATAATTGACCAAAAAATATGTTCAAGATTAGTTTGTTAGGTCACGAGCTTGTTCGCAACCATTTTTTTCAAAACGAACAAAAAAAAATATGTTCAATTTTGGTTCATTCACAATGAAAAGTTGTTCGAGCTTGTCTTCGAGTTTGGCTCGCTAAACACATAATTTCTTTCCAACTAGAGCTCAGCTCGAGGTTGACTCGTTATGGAATAAAAAATCAATCCAAATGCTTAAAAAACAATGTACAATTCAATATCTAAACAACATAGTATCAAAAGCATTAGTAAACTTAATAATTATTCCATAGAATTACTTTAGAGTATCTATTATATCAATAGATGACTTATCATCTTATGTGACATGGTCGTATTGTACATTAGTAACAATGCAACAACCATATAAGTTAATAAATCAATAAATCAACACTTATAAGTTAATAAATAAATTTAAGGTTCACTCAACCTGATTACATTGTTGGATTGGTTGGGCTTGACTGACCATCAATTTGATGTTCAATTAACCACATTACAATGTTTAGGGTTAATCGAGCTTTGAAAGACCGTTAATTTGAGGTTCACTTAATCTATTTAGACTTTTTATGCTTGATCAGACTTGTTCGATCGTCAATTTGATGTTCAATTTAATTACCTGAGTATAAAGTATGTGGTTGCTCAAGCTTGATCGACCGCCAATTTGTTGTCCGATCAATTAACACAATTAAAGTGTCGTTGGTTGATCGGGCTTAATCAAATTTAAATTTGAATTTTAGCTAACCCAATTATAATGATTAAGGTTGATCGGGTTCATTCGATTCTCAATTCGAGGTTCGTTTACCCAATTACAGATTCTATGATTGTCAATTTTAGGAGATATTGATTCAAAGACATCATTCAACTTGATTTTGACGTAAAATTAAGTTTATTACGGTGATTCGTACATGTCTCATGTCAATTCAAGTTTATTATATTACGGTTTTTCTCGAAAAGAAAAGTTTATTATATTACGAAATAATAAATATTCACTATTATTTTACTACGTACTATATACCATGTAAATACTGTAATATATATATTGTAAATTTGTGTGTAAATTTAAAAATATTGTGTTTATTTTTATTTTAAGAAACCCTAGTTTTTTTTTTTTTTTTGGACCGGCGGGAGGGTGTGGAGCTAAAGTATTTAGCGGGAATTAAGGTGTGGCGCCAAAGTTGAAGTAAATTATTTATATATTTATTTAGATGAGTGCATGTGTATTTGCCTTAAAAAATTAAATATATATATATATATATATATATATATATATATATATATATATATATATATATATATATATATATATATATATATATATATATATATATTTTTTCCATTTCTGTGTGTATATTGTTTGAATTTTTAATGGAATGCCATGATAAGATACTTATTATTTCTTATAATATCATTTCTAATTTTATAGCGCATTTTGATATGATATCGTGAATACGTTTTACATTTCACTACGAAATCCGAAAACACCACAACTGGCGTTGTTTTTTCAATGCATAAAAAGTGGCAATCTGAGAAATGCAGTGCATTTGGTGGCATTATGTTCTGAATGTCAAGATATTGCCACAAAATTTTCGACATATATACAGAGTGTCGGAAGAGTGACGTGTTCTATATGGCATATCATGAAATTGCCACAAAAAATGCCACGCATTTGTGACAAAAACAATGATTGTCGTTTAATTGTCGGAAATTAATGGCATAAAATTTTATGTCGCAAAAATGTCGTACTTTCATGGCAATAAATGACTTATGCCGGAAAATTTACGACACCTCTCAAAGTGCCGCAAATTAAGTGTCACCAAAGGCCTATTGTGTTGTAGCTATATAAGTTCTTTGCTTTGATAAATCAAAGGATTTTGATTTCATCAAGAGGAAAGATATGCCATATGTGCAGAAGGGTTAGAGGGTGTGTCATAGTTCTCAAGCAAGGTATTGGATATCCTTCTCAGAATCAGCACCCCATGTCACAGTCAATTAATGTTTGGTATTTCAAGTTCTTTACGAAATCTCTTGGAAGTAGTAGTTCTTGTTTTGGAAATAAGAATCTATAGTGATAGATTTAGATACTGCTTGATCATCACGGTTCACTCTTATAGATGGGATGCTAAAAGAGTTTAGCATAGATCACATCACGAGATACCATTAGCCGGAATTCATGAGATCTATCTATTGTAGGACGTCAATCCTAAAGATAAGGTGAAAGATAATACACATGGAAGGTTCCTTTTGCTACTGCAATAGGGTCCATCATAAGAGTTATGCTAGATGTTCATACTCCATGAAGAGTCATGAGCAAATATGAAAGTGATTCTAGTAGATGTCGAGAGTGTCCTTAAAAATGTTAAGGATGGGTTCCTGATGATGGTCAAAATATACCCGTAGAAGTCATCAACATTATCCTTAAATCGAGCCAAATAATATATATTTTATGTTAAATCACATGTGTATAATGATTATTTAATGTTTTCTGATTTATAAAATATAAATTGGTATTTACCCATTTTTATTATTTAAATATGATTTATTTTGGGATAAATATTTATTTTGTAGATAAAGATAAATTGGAGATTTTCTACCAAAGAAGAAGATAAATCTCAAGGCAATTCGAAGTGGAATCGGATTGAATTAAGGATAAATATCGAAGCAGCGCGAGAAGAGGTGTACGGGATACAAGAGCCAGTGAGCCAATCCAGTTTTGATGGACTCGCTGGCAGCAAGCCTCCAGTTCGCTGGGGGCGAGTCCACTTTTCTGCCCGGATTAGCTCGGAATTATCCTAACGCGTTTTCATACTTCATTTGGATTTAGGAAACCTAATTTAGATTGGTTAAGGCTTATCCTAACTCGATTTTTACTCCTATATATACTTGTGCTATTTCATTAGCAAAAACACACCTTAGACACTTCTCTCAGTCTATAATAAAATCCTCAGTTTTCCTCAGAGTGGTTTTTACAAGTTCTGCAATTATGTAAGTTCTTGTATTTATTTTCTCTTAGTTGTTATAATTAATTCCCCAATTATTATTTATCGTTTGAGATTGTTATTTCTTAGTTAAATGATGTAGATTTAGGATTACGACGTGAGGCAGTGCGGATTCCTTGTCTATATGGATCCACACGCCCACGCCTATGTCTCGTGATCTATGTATGATTTTATTTTGATTAATAATCGTATTTCTAGTAGATCTATATAATTACTTTATGAATTTCTATTTCATCCGTTACGTATAGAGAAACGCTAAGATTTAGTTTTTCGCCGAGTCTGTCTAGCCATGTCTTTATGGTGAAACTATCCATTTAGAATTTCTTATCTTAGTAGGTATGGCTACGGCTACGTTGCTCGTCTGTTTTAATTAGCGTATGATTAGAAAATACCAATATAGGGCTCCTAGGTCGGCTCATGAATTGATCTTCCGGGACTTTCAGCGAGATCTAGATCTGTTCTGTATTATGGAATTGAGCTCATCTAATTATACGTAAATCGTAGATTAACATGATACCTAAAAAGTTAGTGTTAATGGGACGGAGACTGATGCGATCGCTTAGGAAGTACGCCTAATCACAGGAATGTTGCCTAGGTGAGGAATACGGTTAATATCGGCATCCCTAGTTTTGTAAGCGTGCAAGTTATATGAGATGGAGGCCTAAAAAGCGAAGTCACGTAATGTAGCATAGTCATCTAGATGGCCTACCCGGAGCTAGATCTAGTTTAGGGGATGACTCCCGAAGCCAATATAAAAGAAATACGAATCGGGTTAATAGTTAGTGAGTCTAGTTTAATTATATAGAATCTCTAGATCCAAACGTAACATAATAATTGAGGAGGTTAATTACGTTGTTTATGTGTTGTGTCGAGTCGTGTCCTTTATCTTTCCTGTCTTTTGTTGGTCGTAGACCGCTTTTGTGTCCTTGGCATGGATGATTAATTGTTTGTATATAATGACCCACAATTGGTTCCCAGTGGGATCGACCTTGATTCGCTATAGTTGTACTACGATGGACCTAGTCCTCTTGCTAGCATTGGTTTATGGTGGTCAAGTATTTTATTATCACTTGATCTACGTCATCAGGTTTTTGGCGCCGTTGACAGGGAACCAACGGTCAAGTTTATATATAAATAATTTTTTATTCATGTTAAGTTTTTTGTTTTAGAGTCCGTTTTTACGTTTTTGAGTCCCTCTGGTTGTTTGCTCTGTGTAAAAATTCCTGATTAAAAATAAAAAATAAATAAAATATTAATAAATTAAAAAACTGGTTTTGCTCCCAGCGAGACTGCTTCTCGCTGCCAACGAGCCTGGTCAGTTTTCTGGGATTTTGCGTGTCTGTTTATCTCCGTATGTTTAATCCGTAGGTCTGATAGCAGCATGGGAAACCATGTTAAAATCAGTCTATGGTCCGTTTTGTTTTTCTTCTGTTTGCAGAAACCAGGGAAGCAATAATCCGAGTCAGTAATTTTTCACGGGCGCTGAGAAAATAACCCAGCAACATGTGGAGCTACGAATCTACGATGGGAAAAGCAATGGAAGCAACACCTTTAAAGCACCAAGATGGCCCCGAGAAAATAAATATTAAAAGGTTCGAATTATTCGTGGTACAATGTTGAAGGCAAGGTACTACCCTTCTTGCTTATGTTTTACTATCTTTTTTTTCGAGCATAAGTTAGCCTATAAATGAACCTGAGTATGAATTTTAGCCCGGAGTTTGATTGTAAGATTAATTTTATTAGTGTGGAAGGTTCTGCCCCAAATCTGTCTCATCTAGAGGGTGTAAGGAAACATGTAGTGGTTGAATGAAGCAGTGAATAAAGAGTTCCTCGTAGTTCTGTCAAAATCTCTTTGTCATGTGCATGAGATTGCTTCTACTGGCCATGGGAGCAAAAATTTGTGTAGTTTTACGAATTCACAATTTAAAGAAGACGTTGAGTATTGAGAGAGCATAATGAAGCAGCATTATAGAGGATTTGATTAAAATGGGTCCCTAGGACTAAATCTTCTTAGAATTCACTAGTTCCTAAAACAAGAGCCGAGGTAAGAGCTTTGTATAAATGGTATGGATAAATGTCGTTTCCTAGGTCTCACAACCAAGGGAAGGGTATTAATCCGCAAAAGCGACGAGCCCACGTCTTATAGTGCTTAGAGGGTCAGAGTCTGGCGAGCCGTGAAGGATGACTGACAAGGATACTTTTTTTGGAAAGTCGAGCTGAGGACTTTAAACTCAGAACTACTTCTTTAAAACCCTTAGGATTTCTTTTTAGGATTTTAGGTTTTTTTGTTTTCTTTGAGTCCAATAAGAGTAACGTGACATATGTTGAGGTTTTTTATTTTGCCGTGTTCCGATGGCCATTAGGCTATAGATGTGCAAAACTTTTTTTACTCAATGTAGGCCATGTGAAATAGAGTTTCTTAGGAGAGTCGTGAAATTGCTAAAGAAAAGGAAATTTAGCAATCAACCTTAAGATGGAAGCATTAAAAGAGCTTGAGAATTACTGAAAATGTAACAGAGAATGATTGGTGCGAACAAGAACGCTTTTTGGTCAACTCCCAAAACTTTTTAGAATGGCGATCCGAGTGAAAATCCAAAGTTGTGTGCAATTCGTTCTGCAACTACCCTTATCCTTTCCTTTTATACCTTTTCACCCTTCAACCTATTCTATTCTCTCACCAATCTGCCTCACAATTCACATTTCTAACCATTGTTTCATTCCCTCTCTTTCTTTCCATCTATTTCACTCTCCCACCCTACCCAATCCCTTAAACAATACCTACCCAAACCCAATTCCTTAACCAATTTTCAACTCACCCAAGACACAATTTCTTACCCACCCTTTATCTTTTCTTACCATCCTTATATATCTTTTTCTAAACCCATGATACTCTCAACCTCCATTTTGTTTACCAAATTCCCTTGTGTTGCGGAGTTAGAAATTGCTAAGTTTTAGTGATTATCTTTACGCATTTTGGTTTTCGTGATCCTAGCTAGGGTAAGTGTATCTCTGACCCTAGCTAGATATTAAAAGTTTTTGGTCCGATCAAAATACAACGAGAAGATTCTTCCCCGAGTATCTGTTCCTATCTTTTGCAAATATCCCATTCAATCTGTTATACCTTACCAAGTTTCTCTTTTACGCTGGATTGAATACATGGTTAATCCTGTCAACATGGTGTTTTCCCCCTTGGGGTAATGCCTTTTGGTCTTTGTCTTCTCCACCCGGTTTTAAGAATATTTAAGCGGGGGGGGTTATAGATGAAGACTACCATCTTTAGTTGTTTGTTTATTTTTCTTTCTATTTAGTATATTTTCCTTTGTATCGAGTCTGTTGTCAGTTTTCTAAATCATAATGTTGTATTAAAAACACGTCAGGTTTAATAATTTCAATGATTCAAAAATGTAATCGTTTTATGGACTTAAAAATGTTTAAGGTTTTATGTATACCTTTTACTGTCCCTTTTTTCGATTATTATTTTTTATGAGCTAACGCTGGAACGAGTTTCGAGCTTTGTTGAAGACTTATTTTGCAGCGATAGAACTTCGTGTTCGATCTCCAGTTTGCTTATATTCGTAGAAGTTCCTCGACGTGCTTGGATTACTCTGATGTTCTGCATCTACTTGAGAGCCGTTTCCAGAGCTAAGTCTTTTTCTTAAATTCTCATTTTTATTTGTCATTGGGGACAATGCCATGTTTAAGTGGGGGGTAGGAGAGTTAGCTATGATATGTTATAATTGAAAATTGAATGAAACGGTGAAAAAATTAAAAATTGAATAAATGCCATATTATTTATCTCGTACCCTTAGAATTGTGAGTTCCTAGCTAAGAATTGATAGGAAAGAAACCAAGTTGCATGAGTACGTGATCATTTTATACTTATGTGAATGTAAATTTAAGGATACTCATGCCGATTGTTGCAAGTAGTTATTTATTATTCGATTACTCAATCTTTGAATCGATTTTTACCGTACGAATTATAATAACTGAAGAAATTATGTGTACATTACGTAGATGATTGGTTATGTAGACTTAGTGTCGATATTTATCTACTGATATATTCCTATCTTCTGGCCATCAAAGCGGAGTAATAAGCTTGAGAATAATCTGTGTTTTGACAAAGCGTTAAACACTGGGCTTGTAGTAACTTTACCAAAGTAGCCTCACGCTTGTGGTAATATTCATGCTATTGACTCATCCGTGAGAGAAGACTTCTTGCAATGCATACTTTACTTTTAAAGAAAGTTTCTTTCTTGAGAGGTGTTAATGCTTGAAAATGCGAAAAAAATTCAAGTTTTAAGAGGCTTCGAGTATTTTTCTCGGTCTCCAAGTCCAAAAACCTCTTAGATAACGCTCCTGCTTATTGCACTATGTCTTTACCCATTGCGAGGCTTAAGAAGCGGGAATACTGATGTTCGTAGGTTGAGATTGCGAAGTTAGCATAAACTCTAATCTTGGCACGATTATATAAAACTGAATGCACATGCACACATCATTTCGATTCATAGCGAGTTGTGAATAATGGATACCTAATGAGCATGACTAGTATGAGTTGACTTGAGTTTCTTGCGTAAGTATGATCTGACCATGGAAAATGTTGTCTTGGGGAATGACTTATTGATGCTTTGTTCGGGACGATTAAAGTCTAAGTGGGGGGTAGTTGATGACGGTCAAAATATACCCGTAGAAGTCATCAACATTATCCTTAAATCGAGCCAAATAATATATATTTTATGTTAAATCACATGTGTATAATGATTATTTAATGTTTTGTGATTTATAAAATATAAATTGGTATTTATCCGTTTTTATTATTTAAATATGATTTATTTTGGGATAAATATTTATTTTGTAGATAAAGATAAATTGGAGATTTTCTACCAAAGAAGAAGATAAATCTCAAGGCAATTCGAAGTGGAATCGGATTGAATTAAGGATAAATATCGAAGCAGCACGAGAAGAGGAGTACGGGATACAAGAGCCAGCGAGCCAATCCAGTTTTGATGGACTCGCTGGCAGCAAGCCTCCAGTTCGCTGGGGGCGAGTCCACTTTTCTGCCCGGATTAGCTCGGAATTATCCTAACGCATTTTCATACTTCATTTGGATTTAGGAAACCTATTTTAGATCGGTTAAGGCTTATCCTAACTTGATTTTTACTCCTACATATACTTGTGCTATTTCATTAGCAAAAACACACCTTAGACACTTCTCTCAGTCTATAATAAAATCCTCAGTTTTTCTCAGAGTGGTTTTTACAAGTTCTGCAATTATGTAAGTTCTTGTATTTATTTTCTCTTAGTTTTTATAATTAATTCCCCAATTATTATTTATCGTTTGAGATTGTTATTTCTTGGTTAAATGATGTAGATTTAGGATTACGACGTGAGGCAGTGCGGATTCCTTGTCTATAAGGATCCACACGCCCACGCCTATGTCTCGTGATCTATGTAAGATTTTATTTTGATTAATAATCGTATTTCTAGTAGATCTATATAATTACTTTATGAATTTCTATTTCATCCGTTACGTATACAGAAACACTAAGATTTACTTTTTCGCCGAGTCAGTCTAGCCACATCTTTATGGTGAGACTGTCCATTTATAATTTCTTATCTTAGTAGGTATGGCTACGGCTACGTTGCTCGTCTGTTTTAATTAGCGTATGATTAGAAAATACCAATATAGGGCTCCTAGGTCGGCTCATGAATTGATCTTCCGGGACTTTCAGCGAGATCTAGATCTGTTCTGTATTAGGGAATTGAGCTCATCTAGTTATACGTAAATCGTAGATTAACATGATACCTAAAAAGTTAGTGTTAATGGGACGGAGACTGATGCGATCGCTTAGGAAGTACGCCTAATCACAGGAATGTTGCCTAGGTGAGGAATACGGTTAATATCGGCATCCCTAGTTTTGTAAGCGTGCAAGTTATATGAGATGGATGCCTAAAAAGCAAAGTCACGTAATGTAGCATAGTGATCTAGATGGCCTACCCGGAGCTAGATCTAGTTTAGGGGATGACTCCCGTAGCCAATATAAAAGAAATACGAATCGGGTTAATAGTTAGTGAGTCTAGTTTAATTATATAGAATCTCTAGATCCAAACGTTAACATAATAATTGAGGAGGTTAATTACGTTGTTTATGTGTTGTGTCGAGTCATGTCCTTTATCTTTCCTGTCTTTTGTTGGTCGTAGACCGCTTTTGTGTCCTTGGCATGGATGATTAATCGTTTGTATATAATGACCCATAATTGGTTCCATGTGGGATCGACCTTGATTCGCTATAGCTGTACTACGATGGACATAGTCCTCTTGCTAGTATTGGTTTATGGTGGTCATGTATTTTATTATCACTTGATCTACATCATCAGTTCCTAGTTTATTGAAACTTGGAATCGAATAGACGTAGATATACATATGTATACCATGAATCTGATGTAGATAGTGAGAGCTACAGTCTGGGTTTGGAGTCACTTTGATAAAAGTGAAACAGTGAGCTGGAAATGTTCTCTGCGTGAGATCACTGTTGATTCTACAACCTAGCTGAAACACAGTAGTGCCTTGGAGGCACAGCGGGAGTAGTACATGGATTTAGAAGTTTCAATCCTGAACCTTTTCTGGTTCTTCCATCTTTTCTATATAACAGATATAGTAGTGGATTCATTGCTTGAAGCGAGGACCAGGGTCTCGTCAGAGATTCATGTGTATGTTGAGGCGGTTCCTGTTGACATGGTCATTTGGAGCATGATAAGAAGATATTCTGAGTCCCCACGGATAGTGATCCGTTTACGCTTAGGGTTGGTTACGAGTATTGCATGAGATTATTATGTTTCAGCGTGGTCTTATGTGTGCGAGTGACTGGCTTTAGGCCAAGTGAGAGATTGTTGAAATAGTGTTCTAAACCCAATCGGGTTAGACCAGATCTGATCGGGTCAGATCATTTCTACTATTTATTTATATTTGTACATATATTACATGGCTTTACTGTTATTATATATTTGTTCGTTTCATGAACCAATTACGATATTGTTATATGATAACGTCCTTAGTGTCAACTAAGAAATAGAAACCATGATAGCTATTATGGTTGATGAGATGTCGACTCACTTTAAAAGGTTTGATACTTAAATGTCTCTAGTCGTATATACTATCAAACGGGACATTGATAGTATGATTAGACTAACACGTATTAGATGTCTTCTATCTTTTTGAAGATAGGGATAGATCTCATCTTTTGAAGTGTTGAGACACTTGGACTGTACATGGACATGTATTAGAGATTGCGTACGTTAGATTGATCCACTTACTTTATTAAGTGTCGCATTATGTGGCGGTTGTGTAATTATCCTGAGACCAGAGACTTCATGGCATCATGGTGTGGATTGTCATACTTTGACACTATTGAGGTTTCCCCTAGCCATGGGGCGATCATGCGGTAGTGATTGTGTGTGATACTGAAGCATACGTAGGATTCATGTTGCTCGTTCGGAAATTGCGTATCCTTTTATTAGGAGAGTAAATATCCGAAAGGGCCTTCTTATAAGGATTGTCTTACTCTCGTGAATCTTTTCAAAGTCGGAGTAAATGAGTTACTTCGAGAGAGCATGATATCCAGGATATAAGATATGGTCGTTGATGCTTGACACTCGGCGTACGACCGTATGGATATTATTACAGCGATATGATTCTATTTACACGGTAACTGTTTACATTAAAAGGTAGTAGTCATTGCATTTGACTCTTCCGATGATTGGGGGTCACGGTGTGTTGCTAGACGCTATTCCGTTATCGCTAGGTGTGAAGGACATTTTTGTAATTCCCTCTTTATGTCTACAACCAACATATTCGGAAGCCTATCGGGTCACACACATAAAAACATCTAGCCAGATTAAAATGCGGTTATAATGATAACCAAATAAGGAAAGTTTTATCTCGACTGTAAAGTGTTATAGTGGTAAATTAATATGGTGGTATTTATTTATTATGAATAAATATAATACAGGATATAAATTATGTTGATTAATTAAATATACACATAATGTATATGTATATGGCGCATGTATGTGTATATTGATACACATGTATTTTGGAAATTAATTAATCACAGTATCATTTTAATCAATAAATATTTATTTTCAGTGTATTTGGCATAAGGGCACACCCTATAGTTAGAGCACTCACATTAGATACTTGATCGCGTGTAAGTCACTAACGTCGATATTACTAGCAAGAATACTAGGTACATCGTAGTATAGTAAATGCGAGTCAAGGTCGATCCCACAGAGACAATGCAACTTATACATATAAACGATTCTAAGCTAATTAAGAAGCTACATATAGGCGGTCATTGACCAACAATAATATAAAAGAAAACAAACATGGTATACCTCTCTCTCTCCTCACCGATCTATTAACTTGGATTAGCTAATCGTTATGTTTACTTCCCCACATAATTTCCATAGATTAATCATGAGCTTTTAATGATTATTATCACATTTATCAGCTACTGGTGCAATTCCTACTCCTATCTACTCCGACAATGGCAGTAGACAATCTACGCAAGCTACCCCCTTAATTGGTCCGTAATAGCCCATACACATAAAGAACTAGAACTGCCGATATTGAGCGTTACCTCATACCGCTAACCCGCCTAGATAGCTGTCGACATTGACCAGCACATTCCTAGGGTCCATCAAGACTATGTCCTAATTAACACTTCACTTGCGGTCCTTCATGTTAATTTATGAATTACGAATACTAGATTGGCCAGACCTATTACTCGTTCTAATTATTTCTGCCGATCAACGTAGCTGTAGTGAATCCCAGTTTAGGTTTTCTAAAATACGCCTCGGTAAATCGGTATAGACGGCCGGGTTACCGAGGGCGGCTTTTTCTATGTTCTGGATCTACATTGTTCAGTATGATTCAAATAAGCAAATTATGGGGTTGTTAAACATGCAGATTAACTAAAACACATAAATATGAACAGATCTACCATATTGAAGACAATAAAGGAATGTTCAAAGCTTCATACCTTCAACAATGGAGATCTAGCTCGATCTACTGAAGCTAGAGATGATGGAAGAAGGAAAGAAACCAAAAACAACCCTCCAAAGCTCAAGAAAACTTTATTGCATAATAATACATATTGTATTTGTAATACCAATCAAGTGTTATACAATAATCTGTAATTGCGCCCTTATATTGATACAATGACCTACTTAAGACTCTCTAAAACCAGAACCGACTTAGACAATGCGGCAGAATGAATTTTGTGTTGAATAAGTCACCGGTTTACCGGGCCTAACCCTCGGGTTACCGGGCCTTCTATTCTTCTTTTTCTTCAGCAGGCTTCTTCTTGAACTTCAATCACTCAGCCCAATGCATTCATTTTGGTCCAGATCCGTTCTCCAATGCTCCGGATTCGGTACATCCTATAAAATACACAAAACGAGACAAAACAGTACCAAAACATCGGGAAAATAGCATAGATGCAGAATTACGTTCCTAGAAACACTCACATAGCATTTAACACATATTCTAAGCAATAACGAGCCTATCTATCCTCTCTTGAGCATAATTCGGGGTGGATATGGGTATAAATATTGGTACCATTTAGAGTGTCATCGACTACCTCCCCCCCCCTCTTAGCTTTTGATCGTCCCGAGCAAAAAGGCGAAAAGAAAATAACACTCTGATCAATGTACAAGTTAATTAAAAACAACTATGCCTTACTAAGCCAAGATCAAGATCATGCCACTCATATCCATCAGTAATATACTAAACACTATTCACATCATGAGCCAATGTGTGTGTGCAATAACTTTCACAACCGCTTAGAAATGCAGACAATCTCACATTACGTCAACCTATAGTCGAACTAACCTGTCTCGAACATGTTATTTATTAATTAATTAAGCTGGCTAGGCTGATCGAGAACCGAGCATATATTACTCTTAGGCTCACGTTTATCGGTCTATGCAAAAGTCGTGCGTCTTACGCTACATCGACTAAGATATTGCCAAAGAGAATATAGATGTATATATTTCAATGCACTTCTCTTTCTTGGCGGGTGAACTCTCATTGATTTAACTATCCTCACGGCCCCACTCATGATAAACTACCGAATCCGAAATTCCATTGCCTTTCTAAGCGTTGGTGAAACATTACTCGTGATAAAGCCAGGGTCAACTTTAGTCAAAGCAATATGCTATCGACTACACACCAAGGGAAGTGAGTTATACGTGCTTAAAATAATGGCTCATAATAGAAATGCACTTAATATGCCACTACTTCAGAAGTGGACACTTTCTCTTACTCATGCAAAGTAAAACAAAGGTGAAGTCAATTTACTTGAAAAGATCAAAGATATCATAAATTTTCGAAATTATGTCGAAAAGAATCAAAGTCTAAGTGGTGAATCGTGCATCAAAGAGAATCAAGACAATCACGCAATTCATGGAATATAATGCTAAAAAGCTAAGTGGCATTCCTCTACCCCCCACTTAATCGAAACATTGTCCCCAATGTGTAAGATGAGAAATAAAAAACGAAAATGAACATAGCTTCGGTTAAGGATGGAACCAAAGAAGAATCGGATCGTCGTATAAATCAATGGGCTCATGTAAGTAGCCCATGACGAATCTGCGCTAAGTAACTCAAGAAAAACCAAGAAGAATAGTGGTGCCAAGAAACTGTATAATAAAAATGCGGCAGTAAAAGAGAAAATAAATAACTCAAAAACAAATGAAGCCGACAAAATCATTATATTAGAAATATTCTGCTACATTTACTAAATAGGAAAGGAAAATAACATAAAAACAACAAAAATGGAAGACAACAATAAAAAGAAATAAAAGCTAGTCCTCATCGAAATCACCCTCCCAGTCGACGCCATGCTCAAAACCGGGAGGAGGTGCAGAACTTGAGGCGGCGGCGGCTGAAGATGATGCTATACGATGCGGGGAAGTCCTAGGTGGCGGGGTAGAGGAAGGAATGCGAAAGAAGTCAATAATCCTATCCATCTTGCTATGTAGACTCGCAATTTCTCACGAGTGCTCCTCAAACAAGGCTCTCTGAGTTTTCGGTGTACCATGCACTGGAGTACGCTTCCCTTCTGCTCTAACCCGTCTTTGTACTCTCAAAACTAACTGTGAACTGAGCTGTGGCTCAGGATCTTCCCACTCATCACTGACAAGTATCTTCACCTCGGCCTCTAGAGCAAACATATCAATCATCGGCCCGTATGGTAGCAGCTCTCGCTCAAAAGTGGCGGCAAGCTCATGAATACAGCTATGCATCAACTGACCGATGTTGATGGGGTCACCCATCTCCAGATAAAACATCAATTCTGCCCTCGAAGTGGTGACAGAGACCGTGTGCTTCGTCGAAAGAAGGCGAGCACAAAAAAATCGATTAACCATCTTCCTGTCCCAAGATAGCTCATTCTCTAGGAAGATGGTGGGGGCTCCTGCAGGATTACGCTTCCATTGCACCACCAAGAAATCAACAACCATATCCATCCTCTCGAGATCGGCAATGTTGCTCGAGGATGTGTACCCGGGCCCACCGGTGGATTTCTAACCCCAAAATGCTCGTTGATCCTCTCAATAGAAAAATCAACCTGAACTCCTCGGACCATAGCAAATGTGGCTCCGGGGTTATGCGAAACATAAGCATAAAACTCTCTTACCACCGTGGCGTTGAACCTTGCTAGTGCCTCAGCCATGTCCAGTAAATCCTGTGTTTGTAGGGCCTCCAGAAAAATCGACCTGCAGTTGGCTAAATCTACCTCTCGTTCTCGAGCCACTGGTCTTACATTCCAATGGCCTCGGAACGACTCATAAATCTCTAAAGAATGGAATTGCTCAACCCCGTCGATTAAGGGATTAGCATCCCCATACACACTCTAATAACCACTAGGCCGAACTGCTGAATGTTCACACTTAGGACCCATCCTTAATGAGTACAGAGACTGATACAAAATCTTCTTTCTAGAAAATAACCCTCGGTAAACTTGAGGTAGGTTTCGGTTTACCGGCCTGAATTTTCCGGATTTCTTTCTGGACTGTGCCTCTGATGGTGGAAGAAGAAGAATGGCAGCACCTCACTGTAGCAGCATCTATACAACTCAGCAACAGGGGTAGGAAATGGTGTTTAGGGTTTGGAAAATGAAAGGAAATGGTTTGGCTATGGTGGTGATGGTGGTGGTGGTGATGGTGGTCGAAATATATGAAGATGGAAGAAATATGAGAAGTTTGGTGAATGGAAATGATAAGAATGATAAGAATGATGATAATGGTGATGAAAGGGTGGTTTAAATAGGAAGAATGGAATGAATGTGGATGGTTTAGTGGGATTGTGGGTAGAGAAGTTATTAGAGTGAGGGATTTGAGGAGGTGATTGATGGGATTGAGGTGGAGTTATGGTGGAGTGTGGGAAAGGATGAAAATTTTGAAAGAGGGGGAGAATCGTTCGGTTTCTGCTGACTGACTGTATCTAGTGCAACATGTGTCCTCCATGTGTCTCTAAAAATTCAGCTTTATAAACTGACACTCAGAAATCTGAAATCCAAACCTTGGTAACCCGGAGGTTACCCTCGAGATACCGGGGGTATCTTTTCCTCAGATTTTTTTTCTGCCTCTGCTGCACTTCTTACTAAACCTTTCTACTCCATTCTGACCTCAATTGGACTACCCTTTTATCCTCCAATTGTTGTTTCCGACTCAAAACCTAACCCACTTCACTACAATCTGCAACGAGGTAAAAAACCTTTCCACAACCATTCAGTTTCAAGCCTAAGTTTGTGGAGAATAAAAAAAAGCTCATCCCTTCATCTGGCTACATTTATTCAATCCTAAACTACCTACGGGTTTGAAGAAATAGTTCTGAGTTTATAGTTGCTAGTAGGGCTGTAAATGAACCTAAGTATTCGATTCGATCCGGAGTATTCGGCTCGAAAAAGCTCGATTCGGGCTCGTTTCGTGGGTCCGAACTTCGAGCCGAACCTTACAAATTAGATATTCGGTGGTCGAGCCGAACATGTTTGAACATGTTCGGCTCGGATATCATAAATTCATATACAGTTCGAGCCGAACATATTTTTTAAAACCGAGCCGAACATGTTCTGATTTCTTTTTTAAAACTCAGTTCGAGCCGAACATGTTCGAACGGTTCGACATGTTCGAGCCGAACCGAGCCGAGCTTTTTCCCCAAATACCAGACCGAACCCGAGCCGAATAATGAAAATATAAGGCTCGGCCATTTCGAGCCGAGCCGAGCCTAAGGTTCGAACACACCGAGCCGAGCCGAACCCTGCCAGGGTTCGGTAGGGTTCGGCTCTTTTACAGGCTTAGTTGCTAGCTCGACTTTCTTCAGATCTCTGATCAATCAAGGGTTGGAGCCTTAACTCGCCAAACTTTTGCTCCAGAGGTTTGCACTTTCACAGAACCCTTTTGAGCCCTCTTCCTAGCACATCTCTCCCTTTTATCTTGCGTGCTAGGTCTGCCTCTGCGTCGAGATTTAGACCTTAAACTCAAGGACTCCACGCTTTCCACTTTCAACTCGACTCGTTCACTACGCAACACGGAAGGACTAGCTTCCGTGAGCATCCTGTCGTGGTCCTTATCTTTTTTCTCTCTCAGCATTAATCACATAAAGTCTTGCTCAACGGTTTCTATGACAACCTCTCTATTCTCATGCCCCTCAATCTCCAAAATTTCTACCTTCCCTGAAGCATATGTCATCTTACAACTCTCTGGTCGGTTTTCTAGGGGTTCTAGGATCTTAAAATATACAGCGTCATTATTTATCCTAATAGTGATCTCCCCCTTATCAAAATCCATAACCGCCTTGCTCGTTGCTAAGAAAGGTCGTCCTAAGAGAACTGGGGCACAAGGTCCTCAGGTACGTCTATAACCGTGAAGTCAATAGGATACGTGAACCCTCATGCCTTAATTGTACACTTTCTAAGCAAACTAGCAAGCATGTCTCTAGTTCTGTCTACGAAAGGTCATGTTCCTTGTTTGATTCATCACAACCGGAAGTTTTATCTTTTGACAGAGGGAAAAAGCAAGAATATTACGACTCGATCCAGAGTAGCAAAGACCTAATCCTACGGATATTCCATTAACAGAAATTGGGAGACTGAACGTGCCAGGGTCTCCAAACTTCACCATGGTGTCTGAGTCTGGGTAATCCTCAGGCTCAGAAAACATCGTGTCGGGATCCTCTTCAGGATCGTCAGAATCGTAATCTGAAGATGATATATCAATTAATTCGCAAGGAAACTCACCCAGACGATACGTGTTGTACTCCTTCAGGTCATCTTCAGGCTCTTGCTTGATTGCTTTCTCCTCTTTCTCCAACCGTTTCTTTATTGTCACATAATGCTCTCGTGCTTCAGTTCCGGGATACATGGAAATTGGTGTGATGTTCAAGATTGTTCTAGGCATATTGTTCGACTTGTGTGTGCTTTTTCAACTCTGAATCGATCAAATTTCTGAAGTGTTGTGATCAATTTGCAAAAAGACAAAATAAAACAAAGAAAAGGTTAGCAACTTCCGCTTCAGCTGGGTGTGATCCCAACTGTTGCGGACCAACTAACTAAAATCAACAGGGAATAACACAGAATAACAGGAACTGTTCAGAATTCGATTTTCCAGGCCTCGGTAACTCGGAGGTTACCTTCGGGATACCGGCCCTGAATTTTCTAATTCTGGCAGTTTAACATGTGCAGGATTGATACTGAACGACTCAAGACTCAAAATAAAATAAAATAAAATAAAATAAAATAAAATAAAAAATGACTTCTTAATTAGAATTAAAACGTTTATATTTATAAATTGGCCATTGTCCCCGGCAACGGCGCCAAAAATCTTGATCGTGTGTAAGTCACTAACGTCGATATTACTAGCAAGAATACTAGGTACATCGTAATATAGTAAATGCAAGTCAAGGTCGATCCCACAGAGACAATGCAACTTATACATATAAACGATTCTAACCTAATTAAGACGCTACATATAGGCGGTCATTGACCAACAATAATATAAAAGAAAAAAAACATGGTATACCTCTCCCTCTCCACACCGATCTACTAACTTTGATTAGCTAATCGTTATATTTACTTCCCCACATAATTTCCTTAGATTAATCACGAGCTTTTAATGATTATTATCATATTTATCAGCTACGGGTGCAATTCCTACTCCTATATACTCTTACAATGGCAGTAGACAATCTATAAGCAATCTACCCTCCTTAATTGGTCCGTAATACCCCATACGCATAAAGAACTAGAACTGCCAATATTGAGCGTTACCTCATACCACTAACCCGCCTAGACAGTTGTCGACATTGACCAGCACGTTCCTAGGGTCCATCAAGACTATGTCCAAATTAACACTTCACTAGCGGTCCTTCATGTTAATTTATGAATTACGAATACTAGATTGGCTAGACGATCAAAGTAGTTGTAGTGAATCCAAGTTTAGGTTTTCTAAAATATGCCTCGGTAAACCAGTATAGACCGCCGGGTTACCGAGGGCGGCTTTTCCTAAGTTCTAGATCTACATTGCTCAGTAGGATTAAAATAAGTAAATTATGGGGTTGTTAAACATGCAGATTAACTAAAACACATAAATACGAACAGATCTACCATATTGAAGACAATAAAGGAACGTTCAAAGCATCATACCTTCAACAATGGAGATCTAGCTCGATCTACTCAAGCTAGAGATGATGGAAGAAGGGAGGAAACCAAGAACAACTCTCCAAAGCTCAAGAAACCTTTATCGCATAAAAATATATATTGTATTTGTAATACCAATCAAGAGTTATACAATAATCTGTAATTGCGGCCTTATATAGATACAATGACCGACTTAAGACTCTCTAAAACCCTAACCGACTTAGACAATGCGGTAGAAAAAATTTCGTGTTGAATAAGTCACCGGTTTACCGGGCCTAACCCTCGGATTACCGGGTCTTCTATTCTTCTTTTTCTTTAGCAGGCTTCTTCTTGGACTTCAATCACTCAGCCCAATGCATTCCTTTTGGTCCAGATCTGTTCTTCAATGCTCCAGATTCGGTACATCCTATAAAATACACAAAACGAGACAAAACAGTACCAAAACATCGGGAAAATAGCATAGATGCAGAATTACGATCCTGGAAACACTCACATCGCATTTAACACATATTCTACGAAATAACCAGCCTCTCTATTCTCTCTTGAGCAGAATTTGGGGTGCATATGGGTGTAAATATAGGTACCATTTAGAGTGTCATCAATACTCTCAACGAATACATTTTTTTCCCTGTTCCAGTTACTTTTTATTGTGTATTTCTGGAAGATAGCAGTTATTGGCACCACAGTCAATTAATCTATATTTGGGGCACCACAGTGAAATTCGACTTCTTCGGAATTGAACTTATGCACAAATCTCCACTCCGGAGAGGTCGGTGGCAATTTTTTCGACTTCTGCAAAGTTGAATTTTTTTTAAGTGTGGTGTTTGGGTAGATCGTCTGTGTTGCCATTAACTATGCCTTTTTTAATGAATCGAATCTGCTAAGTGCATTTTGATGTCTATTTTTTTAACCAATACATTACATATCAGAGACAATAATAACTACTACATTACATTAAGGAGAAAAATTATAATTCAATGAAAGAATACCTATACATGCAGGAAAGCCCATGGAAGAAAAAAAATTAGGGAATCAAATCCACCAAATACGTACATAAGAAAACAATTGGGTTATCTTCCATGCCTAGGAATCGAAGTATTTGGGTTTCAGTGAAGCCCAATAAAACTAACTTCTTGACGGTCTTCAAATGACAATGACTCTAAGGAAATTGATTTTGTGACCAACCGATAATCCAACTCCATGAAAAGACATTACTCTTTTCTCTCCCATAGTTTTTCCCCCGTACTCAATCAAATGGCGCCACGGGTCTTGGTAACGGTGTTGTGTCCGGTTATAATGGAATGTAATAGTTTTTCTCCAATAGTTTTTTCAACCTTTTCCGGTGGGGGCATTATATCATAACATAGTAATGCCCAATGGATATATGTAGCTAGGAACACCATGGGTGCCGTTGAATCTGAACTGTTAAATCAATTATACACTGATCTAGAACATCAAAATAATCACACGGTAAAGAACCAGAATTACCTCCGTTTGTGGCCATGATGTTGCTGCCGGAGATGGCTGCCGGAGACTGTGCTGCTTTTACGAGGATTGTGGTATCTCTCTCATTGCCTACAATCGTTATGTGTTGGTTTCTTTCATATTCTTTATGATGGAATAAAGCATTGCTTTTGTAGGTAGAGAGAGGGCCGAAATCCGAATTGACTTAGGGTTTAGATTCAATCTCGGCCGTCCATCAAAGCCGAGTTTTAATCGCATTAAAACTCCTTTTAAATAAACAATAAATTATAAATAGCATATTTCCTTGGAAAACGAAATTCCTATAAGACCACTATCACGGGGAAGGAAATTGACCGGGCTCAATAAAAGTCACGACATAATTTTCTTACATTCTCCCACTTGGAACATTTATTAGTGTTTTCCTTTTAAAGGAACATAAGGCGCGCATTATATGATAAACAATTTTTTTAGTCGGTTAGCGTAAGTGTCATCATTAATCTAGCTGTCAATGGAAGTCATAGCGGTTACACATCATTCTGCAACATGCTCCCTTCTATGTACCACAACATTGACAACCGTCTTAACTAGACTATAAGCGGAGATTACATAAATGGTCCCATTATGTCTTTGCAAGAGACAATTTTTGTTTTAATATATCCATTCGTAAGGTGTACACAACGGAAAACAAAAAACAATAATAATGAATGTAGAAGATTAACATGAAGTGCTCAACAAATGTCAAACATAAGTGTAAAATAAATGGCAGAACACGATAATTAGGAGCTATCCTCAAGACTCATGCTTTTAGTGTCTCTCTGTTATGTCTTTGGGGTAGTCCTTTCATAAATATGTCTGCAACTATAAGGTTTGACCTTATATGTTGAATGACAAAAAAATATCTTCTAACATCTTGCTTCGGTAATTGATATTTAAGGTCCATGTGTTTTGGTCCCTTAGATATCCTGTCATGCTTAGAGGATCCACGTCCCCTAGACTGCAGCCTCATAACATGCCACGTACTCTTCTTTCATAGTGGATGAGTAAGTCAACTATGACTTCTGGCTTTGCTGTGATACGGCACCTCTATTTAGAAGATACACATAGCCAAGAGTACAAAGTCTGTGTCAGTTTATCCTCCAAAATCCGATTATGAATAACCAGTCACTTGTGGGTGTCCTGATTTTCAGTATGTGAGCATGTAATTCCAGTTCCTTTAAGTATCTCAGTACTTTCTTAGTAGCTTTCCAGTGAGACATGCCTGGATTGCTTTGAAATGTACCCATCATGCCAACAACATGACTAATGTTAGGTCTCGTATGAACCTGTACATACTGTAAATACAAGAGAACCATAAGAATGTTTTTCCATTTCTTTACGTTCCAACTCATTCTGCGGAACAATATTGGAACAATACTGGAAGAACATGTCATCATGCCAAATCTTTCCAGAACTTTATCAATATAGGTTGTTCGAGACAATCCCAAAACATTAAGTGCCCTGTCACGGAATATTTCTATCCCAAACACTTTGGACGCCTCGCCTAAGTTTGTCAATTCAAAGTTCTTGAAGAGATAGGCCTTGGTTTCATGTAATAAACCAAGATCACTGCTGTCAAATAATATATCATCAACATACAAAATCAAAATTATGAACTTACTCCCATTGATCTTGAGGTATATGCAAGGGTAAACCGTGTTCTCATTGAAACCGAAAACAGTAATGGTTTCATGAAACTTTAAGTACCGTTACCTCGAAGCTTGGTTCAGTCCATATATTGATTTCTTAAGCTTGCAGCCATGTCTTCCTGACCTTCAATGATGAAGCCTTCAGGTTGACGCATGTAGACTTCTTCTTTCAAGTCTTCATTAAGAAAGGCTGTTTTCACATCTATCTGGTGCAACTCGAGAATGTAATGAGATACTAGTGCCATGATAATTCTAAAGGAGTCTTTCCCGGACACAGGGGAAAAGTCTCATTATAATCAATGCCTTCTTTCTGATTGAAACCTTTGGTAACAAGTCAGGCTTTATATCGGCCAATTTTACCTTTACAGTCGTGCTTAGTCTTGAAGAACCACTTACAGCCAACTGGTTTGTGTCCTTCAGGTAATAGAACGACTTCCCGTACTTGATTTTCATTCATAGATTTCAATTCATCTTTCATGGCATCAATCTACTTACTAGAATTAACATCCTTAGTGGCTTGTTAAGACGAAACCGGGTCTTTATTTGTCCCTTCTTCATATTCTACTTGATAAAGCATATAATCACCGGGAATAGCAGTTCTCCCTAATGCTGGTTCCTGTGGTGCTTCATTACTATTTTTATTGGCGATGATCTCATCATGGAGTTGTTGATCATTTATTGGATTCTCTTCATTGTTCAACGGTTTCACAATGGAGAGATTCCCAAAACTTTTCGGAATAGGGTTAAAAGGGACAGGTACTTTTATTTCCTTTATGATCACATCACAAATTTTATCACTCCCACTGATTTCGCCATTCTTGTAGAATATAGCATTACCGGTTTCAACAATTCTCGTAATATGGTTAGGACAATAAAACATATATCCTTTGGATTTTTCTGGGTAATCTTGAAGGAACCACTATCTATTCTAAATCCAATTTCTTTACTTGTGGAATGTAAATTCTAGCCTTAGCTGGACATCCCCATATTTAGAGATGCTTCAAATTAGGTTTCCACCCTTTTCACAGTTCAAATGGTGTCTTTGGAACTGCCTTATTGGAATCTTATTTGAAATATAAACAGCTGTGCGTAAAGCATCCATCCACAATGATATAGGCATCAGCATGACTCATCATAGATCTAACCATTTCCATATACGTATGATTCTGCCTTTCTGCTACACCATTCCGCCATGGGGATCCATGCGTTGTGTATTGATGAATAATTCCAGCTTTTGGAGAATTTTTGCAAAAGGTCCAGGATGTTGTCTTGTTTCGTCATACATTCCATAAAATTCACCACCTCTATCCAACCTTATGATTTTCACCTTTCTATCTTGTTGCCTCTCGACTTCAGTTATGAACATTTGTAAAGTGTCCACAGATTGAGATTTATCATGCAACAAGTATAGATAACAATAACATGAATAATCATCGATAAAGTGATGAAATACTTTTCTCCTCCAAAGGTAGGATCATCAAAAGGTCCACAAATATTTGTATTTGTTATTTCAATAAGCTGGGTACTTCTTGTGGCTGAATTGAGATGATAAATATTTAATGAGCCTAATTTAAACAACACTTACATAAGAGTAGAGTATACACTAGAAAATAAGGTGCTCCTGTGGGTAGTCACCATAAATTCTATACATAATGTCGTGATACTCACATTATTGAGTGATATTTTAGTAAAGAATACGAACAAGGTATCTATGGATATCCTTGACCTTCATAATATACACTACATAATTCTTTCTGTTGTTATGGTAAGATGAGTTTCAACAACAGGGTTATCATGCTATATTTTATAGAAGGGCTACACTTAAAAGGTTACAACTAAATACAACATATAAGTTGCAAACATGAACTAATTAGGGTCAAAACAATTTATTCCTTATTTTGACATATCCTTTAATTTGAACCATTTGTCAATTCAACTGAATATCAATAAATTTTGAATCACTGCTCATAATGTGATTAAAACATTTATGCATTCTCATGTCAGGCTGCTGTGGCTATACCCAACATTTGACACCACTGACATTCAAGTGTTGACAATCATACAGAAGTCAACTAAACATTATGTTGACATAACTATGTGTAATGTAATACTCAAATATGGTACAAGTATTAATGTATATTGCATTACTAGACATACAAATTAAATATTCCGCGATCTAATCACTAAACATAATGTGAATAGTATTTATATGTCAAGAATTTGAGCTGCTGTGGCAATACTCTAAACTTCACATAACTATAAGACATATTTATAATCTATACAATAATTCAATAATTTAAAGGCCAAAACTTTATGATATGTTGAAACATTTATATGAACCAAATATCAATAAAAATATGTAATTTGCACTTTAATAATACTTAGTCACTTTATCGATATGCGACTTTGTTGCTTCGGATGTCATAACTTAATCATTAACAATAATAAATGATTAAACATACAATATGTGACAACTAATATTCAAAAGAGTAGTCTTTCAACACATCACAAGGTATATATACTCTAAGTACACATATCGAAAGTAAAAGCATGAAGGAACTGCTATTATAAAACGATCAATATCATCAGTCACATATTATTTATCACTTAATGTGCTAAATCATCATTTATATAAAGCGGGGTCAATATATTAATGAATTAGGTCTATGTTACTAATTTCATTATGTGTCACTATTTATCACCTATTAAATAAATCATTATATTATGTGATACAAAATGTTTGATTATTATTATTATTATTATCTTCCCAACAATACATATGTACATTTTACAGGTACATCTAATAGACAACGAATAATGATGTTGTAACATAAATGGAAGACTTGACTATAATTGATCAAACTAATAAACATTGTATTATAATTCAAGTACTCTTAAATGTACCAAAGTGTGCTCGGAACTTATTTATTCTTAATAGCAATAAAACAATTCCCCTTAACATAGATATATAATAAAATTCAAGCCCTAATAAATTTTGGATTAACAGCCGCATAATTATTGTCGTCACTAATACACTTATGAGTAAGAATCACTGTATTCAAATCAAATAAAATTTTATGACAGCTTTATATATCATTCTTCCTCAATATGAACCTAATGCTCCCGGGCGCTCTTGATACATATTTATTTATTATTTATTTTTGTTTTGCTCCAAATAGTAAGTAAAACAAAATAAAACAAACAAGTAATAGGACCAAACTTAATAAGTAGTATTCAATTAATGCTGGCTGCCGCAATATGCGAGAAAGCAAAACATAATTGCTTTAATTTTTTTTAACTGAGGGGTAAGTAGGTCAAACCAAAAAAATAAAAATAAAATAAAAATATATCATCATCCCTAGCAATCAACGTTGCCGCCGATCGTCCTTTTCCCCTTTCATAGTTCGGGGGAAAGCTTAGATTAATTTACTGATAAGATTTGGAATCTCTGTCGGACCTAAAAGGAGTGGATTCTCTGGTAATTTTTTTTATTGCTTTTGCTTACCTGTGTGGAGATCTAATTGTTCGGACAGATTGTTAATTAACTTAATTATTTTATGGATTGAATAAAAGTGCAGTGGCAGGAGATGTAAGGAATTAACAGATCGACGTTAATTGCCATGATGATACTACAAGTCTGTCCGTTTTAAACAATTAACAGCCAAGTTAATAGATCGACGTTTAACGGTGCCAAGCAACAACAATTAATAGCATACGTGAGGAATTAATCGGATTATCATGTGTTCTAAACCGGCTCCGATACCACATGTTAAATCAATTATCCATAGATCTAGAACATCATAATAATCACACGGTAAAGAACCAGAATTACCTCCGTTTGTGGCCATGATGTTGCTGCCGGAGACTGTGTTGCTTTGACGAGGATTGCGGTATCTCTCCTTGCCTACAATCGTTATGTGTTGGTTTTTTTCGCATGCTTTATGATGGAATAAAGCATTGCTTTTATAGGTGGAGAGAGGGCCGAAATCCGAATTGACTTAGGGTTTAGATTCAATCTTTGCCGTCCATCAAAGCCGAGTTTTAATCGGATTAAAACTCCTTTTAAATAACCAATAAATTATAAATAGCATATTTCCTAGGAAAACGAATTTTCTATAAGACCACTATTACGGGGAAGGAAATTGATCGGTCTCAATAAAAGTCACGACATAATTTTCTTACATGAACATCTTGGGGTATCAATTCGGAAAGAATTTATGGGTCTTGGTAACAGTGTTGTGTCCGGTTATAATGGAATGACGTACTACGTTCCAGCCAATACGAGGACGAGTGGTTCTCACAGCGGTGGTTTGTCCGGTTACAACACAGAAAACGGTGTAACCTTGTGCGGTTTTTACAAACCCGTTTCACAAGAAAATGGGGTTCACTGCCAAGAAGCGGTGGTGACGGACACTTGTATGAATCCGTAAATTGACCAGCTCAACTTGTCCCAGAATCCGAGCCATCCGACCAATATTAGCAGTTTTACATACATGATCGACGGTATTATGGATCCAATATTTGATCAGTCTGATTTGTCCCAGAATCCGAACCCTCCGACCAACGGTGACGACTATACGGACATGATCAACCAATATTTGAATCCACAAGGTGACCAAGTCGACTCATCCTAAAATGCGAACCTGCAGACAAAGCAACACCAAGATGATTAGGAAATTGAAAATCAAGTTGCAAATTAATTCATCGTAAGATGTACACACGGTTTAAGGGATCCTAATTATTTTTTTAAAAAAAGAAGTTGACATCATCAAATGTTGAAATCATCTTAATTTCGGGATGAGGAGAAGCACCGACCGGTGCCCGTATCTTTTTTTGATGAATTAATTAGGAGGAAACATTTATCTTAAAAAAATATTCAAACGAATGTCGATTTCAAGATTTAAGGCTACATAAAAATGGCTAAACAAAAAAAAATGGCATAAAGAACTGTCCACTCTCATTAATAAACCAGCACATTGGTATATATGTCGGATTAAATGACACGACACAAAATAAGAGTAATACAAGCGATAGAAAAGAGGATGAAATAGAAAGCACAAGAAAGATACAAGAATCGAGAAAATAAGAGGCCTCCTCAATCGCGTAATTTTCGGTGGACCCAACATTTGCTTTGGAAAAGGTAGAAAAAACAAAGGACATCCTCAAAAAAGTGTTATTGCACAAAACACCGTCGTTATGGAAAAGAGTGGTAAAAGCTTTCGCCTTTGTTCTATATCTCTTTAGTGTAATTGGTTCTGCACTTTTGTTTTCCACATAATGGAAAACACCGCTTTCGGGAAAAAAATAAGCACTGAGGCGAAAATTGTAGATTTCAGAAACAATCAAGGACAAAATTATAAGTTTTCCAATTTTATTTGAGATTCTGTTCGGTTTCGGCTTGTGTTTGTTGGCTTCATGTTCTTCCATTTCAATAATTAGAAGCAAAAATAACTAACACATAACATAAAAGAAATAAATAAATTAAAAGCCGTCGCATAGTACCTATACACGGAGACCCAGGATAATTGATATGCCATGATCAACGATCTGTAAATCTATTTAGAGTCCTTCCACATGAATTTTTGAATCCAAATGCATGCTTGTTGATTTGCTTAAAACAATCTCGGGAAGAATGATCTCCGGCTAATTTTCGTGAACATTTGGATCCTAATTTGCACCTTATATAGGGGGCGAAGCTATAGAGACCTAACGGGGGCTTGTACCCCATTTTTGGAAATTACTAAAATGTCCATTGCAATAATAATATTCATATATATTTTGTTGTTCTCTCTTAAAACTATTTTTTTTATGTATCGTGGTGTTACTATCTCCAAACTTCAATGAACATGGGGTTCCATTCCAATCGGTATCATTTTTTCTTTATCCAATCTTCCTGTTTCTTCGACTACTTTTTCAACTCAAAATTATTCTTATACAAACTATATAATCCTTTTAGTAACCCATGTCCATATTCACTTATTCGTTTTTTAGCCATTATTCAGTAATAATAGTCATTACTTTCCCAATATAAAAAAGTATGTGTAATATCTATTCAAAATCTAAACTCACCAAAGCAATCTTATTTGTAGCTAAAAGGTTGTTTTTTATTTTTTAATTTTTAATTTTTGGAACACCTACTTTTAGCATTATACTTTTAATGGTGTCCCTCTCAAGAGAAATCATACATCCGCCACTATTTATATAGATTGTTTGTGTGTTCATGATTATTAACATCATTAAATTTCTTCAATTTGTTGAGGTATATTTTTTAAAAAAAATTCTCACCTTATAGGAAAGTATAAATACGAATATAAAATTAGTTTTGTTGTCATCGTGTAGACAATATAGAAAAGACATTTACTTTTCCTAGCTCAACAAATATTTATTTTTAGTATATGTGGCATGAGGGCACGCCCTGTAGTTAGAACACTCACATCAGATCCTCTTAACGCTCTATTTTATAATTGTAAATATGTATTTTTCTAGTTTACAAAATCTCAATTCAATATGAAATGCATCAGATTCTTCTCAATTTTACATAACATGGTAGATACAAAAGAAAATTTATAGAATCTGCATGAATGCGGTAGATATATAGGAAATTTTACAGAATGCCAACAACAACAATATTCCTATCGACCAAGTGGGAGAACTGTAAAGAAAATTATGTTTGCCCATTACTTGAGCCCCAATAATTTCTTATCCCGTAATAGTGGTTTTATAGGAAAGTAATTTCCATGGGAAATATGCTTATTCAATTTATTGGTTACTTAAAGTAGTTTTAATCCGATTAAAACTCGGATTTGATGGACGGCTGAGATTAAACAAAACCCTAGGTCAATTCGGATTCGGTCATCCCTTATCCTATAAAAGCAAGTCTTTAATCCATCATAAAGCATATGAAATAAACCAACACATCATAGTTGTAGGAAAGGAGAGAGATATCGGAATACTCATCAAGGCGGCAAGAACATAATGGCAAAACGGAGCAGAAGTCGAATAACAATGGATGTAGGGTAAACGATCCTTATGATGTTTTCTGCTTCCACTTATTCAGGTACTCTGATTTATTGTTTTATCTATAACGGTTGACCCCATTAAAATATAACATTATCATTATGTATAAATACTGAAGATCTTTTATAAGACACACACACACACACACACACACACACACACACACACATATATATATATATATATATATATATATATATATATATATATATATATATATATATATATATTGAGTCCTTAAGTTTTGTGTATTGACCCACTATTTTTATGTTTTGACCCATAATTAGACGTAGAGAATTTGATATACAAACCTATTTTTAAAAGAGAAAAATAATTGAAAATTTTCTGATCTCCGTGTTAAAAATCCTACTGCCGCACCGGTCAGCAACAGATCAGAAAACAACTAAATTTAATAGAAAAAACAAATCCCACTGTCATTCCCACAAACATTTAACAACACATCTGAAAACAACCAAATTCAATACAAAAAACAACAAATCCATTGTTATGCCCACAAATATTCAGCAACATATTTGAAACAACCAAATTTTAATACAAAAACAACAAATCCAATTGTCATGCCCACAAAGAGCTAAGACACAAGTCACCCGTTTGTTTTTAGAGATTGTTGATTTACCATCTTTTCCATAAACTTAAGCTGATTGAAGGTAAGTAATTAACATTTTATATACTTGAACATGCATATACAAATTTGGGCAAATCATATGTTTTTTAAAGACCAAACACTTGAAACAACAATTTCAATGTAGAGATAGAAATAGACACTTAGTCTAATGGTTTTTTTATGACAAACAGTATAAATTTCTACTCCACTAGAATTCCTACATTCAGTCAAATTCAGGTAAATGTCATATATTTCATTTACCAGTAGAGTCACATATATATAGTTACATATATGACCCTAGCCAAATACAAATTTCTCAATCTACCCTTATGTTAAATTCATCATTTTTTACGATAATAATCACAATATATTCTTGTAATCAATTCCGTAATACCCCCTCAAGGTGGAGTAGTGAGGTCACGAACGCCCATCTTGCCCAGAAGAAACTCAAACTGTTGTTTTCCTAATGCTTTGGTAAGAAGATCCGCCAGCTGCAACTTCGTAGGTGTGTAGGAAGGAACTATAAGTCCGTCAGAAATGGCGTCATGAACAAAATGACAATCCGCCTCGATATGCTTCGTGCGCTCATGAAACACGGGATTCTGGGCAATAAACAAATAGACTGACTATCGTAATGCAAACGTATGCCATGGGAAAGCGGAATCCTGAGGTCACCTAACAACTGTCACAGCCACTTAAACTCACAAGTGATGGCCACCATAGAACGATACTCGGCCTCTGCTGGGGAGCGATAGACCGTAAGTTGTTTCTTTGTTTTACATGGGATAGGGGAACGTCCGGGCAACATAAAGCATCTGCACAAGGATCGACGAGTCAGAGGAAAAATTGCCAAATCAGAATCACGCCATTCTTCGGATATAAAGTCGTTATATACCCGTAACAAAATACCTTGCCGAAGGTGATGTTCAATACATCGAACAACTCGTAAAGCTGCGTCCCAATGGACAACACGTTGCTGCTGCATGAAATGAGACAAAATATGGACCGAATAGGTGAGGTCAAGGCGAGTCACGCCAAGATAAATCTGAGGACCAATAAGACGCCGATATTTCCCAAGATCATGCAAGAACTCCTAGTCCTCCAAAGCAAGTAGATGATTCTGCCCATGGAAACGGAGACAGGCTTTGCAGCCAACAATCCACAATCAGAGATGATATCCAAAGTATATTTCTGTTGGGACAAGAAAATACAACTCTTAGATCGAGCGACCTTTAGGACAAGAAAATACTTGACCGCCCCAGATCCTTCATTTTGAAACACCGCCCTAAATACACCTTGAAAATAGCCAAAGCCACATAATCATACCCTACAATGATCATGTCATCCACTTAAACAAGAACATTAATATGAAGCTCCCCATTCTGCAAGGTAAAAAATAAATAGTCGTGGAGTTAGGGGCGAAAGTTTTTGATAAAAGAAAGGGAAGAAAGGCTAAATAGGATATCGAAATCATATTTTTGTCTTTCATACAAAGTTTTATCAGACTCATCCTATTTGTCTTGTAAATTATTTATTATGTCCTTATGGTCAAATCTCCATTTTAAGGATAATATTCAAGCAAATCAGGCTACCAAACAAGCGGCTAAGAAGGGTGATGGTGTCCATAAGATGGGCGGTGGTGCCCAAGTTTGAAAATTTCCAAATCTTTGCCTAAAATAAGGATTTTCTAGTTTTAAAATCGAAATTAATTTGAAGAAAATCCGTATTTTAGGCAAAGATTTTTGACATTTTAAAACTTGGGCGCTACCGCCCATTTTATGGGCTTCACCCGTCTATTGAGCGCGGTCGCTGTTCTTGGGCACAGTACTGGGTGATTGATGAGTGCTACCGCGCATCATTGGCGATTGGGAAGAGAGGAATTTGGGCGCTGCCGCCCATCTTAAGATGGGGGATATGAGTCTGATATAGATTTAGAGGGGTGTCAATCCTGCTAATATGTTCACTAAACCAGTTTCAGTAAGCAAGTTTCAGTTGTGTCTGGACTTGCTGAACATCCAAAGCTATTAATCTGTATCCGGGAGTACCCAGTTGAGGTAAAGGTTATGCTGAGGTATTCAAGTCTAAAGACAAAGAGGAAATCTGGCACTTGGCTATGCATTTGTGTCTGGTTAGTCTGCAAGGAGTTCATGTCTGGATGGATATTTGTAATGGTGACTTAAACTATATATGATGAATCTGATAATCTGAGTATTGTACTCAACCTAGTCTGTGTGGAAGCATAGTCTGGCCCGTAGAGCATGGAACTGCTGCTGAGGCTGGTGTTTAGCTAAAGGAAGTCAGCAAAGTTTATCAGATACTGAGTTTGTTGTGCTGAGTTGGATCTCAACATTACTTGCGGAACACGTCTGCATGGGTTTTCCGTATTTGGTAAGTTACTTCTGGGGTATGTCTGTCATTATCTGGTATGGCTGTTAGGCGGTTAGAGTTGGATTCCCATGTCCTATATATACCATATATTGCATGTATATTGTAACTTTTCTATAATTATAAAATAATCCTTGTTTGTCTTTAGAGTAGCCAGCACATTGCCGGAAACCACGTTAAATCTATTTTCCTCTTGTTTCCTATATTTGTTTGCTTATTTTCTGTTCTTTACTCACAATCACCATCACTTCCTGATCGATCCATCATAACATCTTCTAAACTATTTTAGAGATTTCTGGGCATTTATCTTGTGAAATTATAACAAACATTTCTCTTTTTCCCTTTAGTAGTTATTATTGTGTTGTGTATTTCTAGAGTATCACTTTTATTCACACCATGGTCAATCTATTTTTGGGGCACCACATTGGAATTCAACCTCTTCAAAGTTGAACTTATGCACAAAACATGACTCTGGAGAGGTCGAAAGAATATTTCGACCTCTGCAACATTGAATTTTTTTTGAAATGTGGTGTATGGATAGATCGACTATGGTGCTATTAAAAATAGCCTTTTTAATGAATCTAATCTGCAAAGTGCATTTTGAAGTTGGTTTCACAAAGTCGGTTCTACTGTGGTGCAAATGTAAAATGATGCACGTGTAGAATATGTGTGGTGCAAATAGTCTCCCCAAAATCAATATTTAAAATAGATTAGAAGATGTGTGTAGTTTGCTAGTTATGCTTCTTAGTTTTTATTTTATATTATATATATTAATCAATACATTACATATTAAAGACAATAATAACTATTGTATTACATTATGATGAAAAAATGCAATGGAAGAACACGTATATGACGATACCGGATTTCACCACTCCATGTGTCAAGCACCCGATGCCCTCAAATAATTATAAATTTGGATCTAATACCCTAACTGTATGGCCCAGGAGCCCATCACAGGCCTAAGGGCCGAACTGAGTCCTCAGGAAGGAAGATTGCTCAAGTTGTCCCCCGATCCACTGTAGGTCGGTCATAACAGGGAAGGGGTAGACCTATGCAGCTCGGTCGAATCGACCTTAGTGTCTCACCGTAGGTCGGCTAGAGAATATAATAATAATAATTATACAATAGTTATGGAAAGAATCCAAAGCCTTTAAGGCTCTGATCCTCATCATTTAAACATGTATATTTGAATATCACAATTATCTCCTAAAATCAAGGGATAATTCTAGGATTATCTCTTACTTGACTAACACGGTAAGAGAGTCCACCATGGACACAACCCATGAAGGCCTAGGACACAAATGTCCCCTATATAAACACTAACAAAGAACTACGGAAAACTTGATTCCAGAAGACGCATTGGATGTGTAGGCACCTTGGAGAAAATCCCAGGCTCAGTCTAAACTCCCCCAAAAAACCATCCATTGTTCTTATTGTTCCTATTTTATCACCTTCGCCCAATTACCACTAGATTAAACGGCCCATATTTGATACCCGATGAAATTGGTCTCGTCAATTGGTGATAGAAGGAGGGGCCTTCTATTGATGATTGTTTGATGAAGATCAAAATAAACCATCATGGCACCAAAACCAAGCACACGAACCCAGAAATCTGGTGCAGAAAACACACCAAATGGCCAAAATAACAATCAGGAGAAGGAAGACGTTGACTCTGAAAGCCAAACACATCAGTCGGAGGAATCCCCCTAAATTCAAAACAACAAGCTGTTAGGGATAAACTGACGGCTATGGATCCTGCCACCAGACGTGCCATCCTCCAGGCAGTGCAATCAAAAGAGGATGACGCAGAAGAGGATACCAAAGAAAAAACACCTCCTAATCAAATAAAACAAGATGAAGAGGCATCTATCTCAAATAAGGGAAAGAAACCACTGGTCGGGTTAGGGAAGCAGCCCATGCGGAGATCAATGCCATGATGGGAAAGAGAGTTGATGACTTTTACTTTTCCTCGCCTATCATGAGGCATATAGATGAGTATGATCGACATGCAGGATTCAAGATGCCCAAGTTGGACCCCTACGATGGATCCAAGGATCCATCAGATCATTTGTTTCAGTATATCACACAAATGAGTCTATTCAACTCTTCAGACGAGATGAAGTGTAACGATTTCCCTACTCTACTGATGGACAGGGCCCGTGAGTGGTTTAGAAAGCTCCCACCAAGGCCTGTTTCTAGATTTGAAGAGTTAGGAAGGATGTTTATTAATGCTTCCTTCACAGATAGGCCATTCCAGAGAAACGTGACCTATCTTCATACGATTAAACTAAAGAAAGATGAATCCATCCTCCAGTATTTGAAGAGGTTCAATGAGGAATCTGTACAAGTTTAGGGCATGGACGACTCGCTATTAATTATGTTGTTCATGGCTGTGGGCTCCGAGAAGAACAACTATATGCGAAAGTCCAGTATAAATTATATGCTTGATCACAATCTGTAATTCCAATACCGAGTCTTTTAACAAGAATGCAAACCCAACTTCAGAATCAAATCCACCAAATACGTACATGAAGAAAACAATTAGGTTATCTTCCATGCCTAGGAATCGAAGTAATTGGGTTTCAATAAAGCCTAATAAAATAAACTAACTTGGGTCTTCAAAAGAAGAAGACGTAACGTCGAGGAAATTGGTTTTCCGACCAACCGATAATCAACTCCATAGAATGACATTACTCTCTTCTCTCCAATATTTTATTTCAACCTTTTATGGTGGACGCATTATATCATAGCATAGTGAAATTCTGGGAAGAGATTTTGACACACCGTCTAATCTTGTTGGAAATAAAATTTATGTTTTGATGATGATTCATCACTTATTTGTTAATTGTTCTTAACCCCATTGATGAAGTGTCATAACTAGCTGTTATAGTGCAAAGCAAAAAGTAGTCTAGATATCAATGTATAGGATTTATTAGAGTCTGATATTTGTATAAGTTAAATCAGACAAGCACTGTAATAGTTCTAGGCTGGAACTGAGAAATGAAGAAACTGAGATTTAATCTAGCTGAGATTCTACAAGAAACTGACAATAGAGCACACCAATAGAAGATTGAAGAAGATAAGTTCGCTGAGGGAAACAGACTCGGTTGGCTTATCTAGAAGACTGAAGAACTGAGGGACACAGACTCAGTTATTGAAGAATGAAGAACTGAGGGTTCAAACTCAGTTATGAAGATTACAAGTCGAGATTGTAAAGTTAGACTTCAGGCAAAATTGTGGTGACCTGAACTGACTCTATGGATCTTGTATGAAGATCTAAGATTCATAAGGACAATGAATTTTCAGATGATAATGAGTCATGGTGTACTCTGATTAAGTCAATTATAATCAGATGAAAACTGGAGTACTGATATTTGAAGAAGAGTAAAACCTCAGTTAATGCTTCAAGTCAGTTAGGAAACTGACAAATGAAAAACTCGCTTTATAAGTCAACCATCCAACAAACCGATCGTACGGTCGAACGTTGTAAAGAAAGCAATTTCATTGGATGAAGTATCGACACGACGAACGGTCGAAAAATATAGCCGTTACAAGCAGGATGAATGTTGAATGAACCCCTATAAATAGACTACCTCTACAACATCAAAATAGAGTGCAGGTATATGATAATAAAGCAAGAAAATTAAAGGGAATCTATCTAGTCAAGAAAGATCAAATTGAAGGGGAAAGCCAAATCCAAAAGAATACCTGCTAAGTACTTAATTGCAAGATCAAGAAATTTCTTCAAAGTGTTCAAGCATATTAAAGCAGATTCAAGATCCAACATTTGAAGAAATACAGAGCCGTGCTTAAATTAATCATCCAGAAGAAAAGTTCAAATCACAGTTGAATCATAGTTATTGATTCAAAGTCTCAACTTTGATTTTATCAAAGGTTTAGACTGTGAAACACCAAGAAGGTGTGAAGGACAGTTGAGTGCAGTCAGGAAAGACTGTGTTTGTGATGAGCTGGTGAAGAGGCAATTCTACCCTCCAAGGACCAGTGGTTCAAACAGTTGAAGAGCAACAATCCTACCTGTTTTACAAGTGTTTAGATAGTGAAGCTTGGGATTCGTCAAGGACTATCAGTTTAGAACTTTTTGTAACTGGGCCATCTCAAAGAAGTTCTAGTGGAATTTTCCTCCGCATCACAGGGGAAGAGAGGATTGACAGGATTACACCACCTGGAACCTCTATAAATCTTGTCTATTTACTTTACGCATTCAATTACTTTATTATAGTTATATTTATGTGGTTTTCATACTGCAACTAAGTTAACTAGTTTTTAAAGGCTAATATTTATCCGCTGCCAGTTAACAAGACAAAATATAAGTCACTATTGATTTATATTCAGTTGAGCTAACTGAACTCCGCACAAGTTAAGGGACATGAACAAAACTGAACTGAAGATCAGTTTGAGTTTCGGAGAAACTCAGTTCCTAGGGCTTTTCCAGCTTTGGATTAGTTTTTGGTGACAAGTTTATTCACCTCCCCCCCTCTAAACTTGTGTTAGCCTTTCCAAGGTACCAACAATTGGTATCGGAGCGGTTCCCTCTTTTGAAGGTGATCCAAATCGTTTACCGCTTCAAGGTTCAGTTGTTTCCGATACCAACAATTGGTATCGGATCAAATCTTCCTTTTGGAAGAGATCCGAATTGTTACTGCTCAAAGAGATAAATGTGCATCAGTTATTTCCGATACCAACAATTGGTATCGGAGCAGTGCTTCTGTTTTGAAGAGATCCATTACTGATCCAATATCATTTTGTCTATTTGAAGTATCTGTCCATCAGTTATTTGTTCAGGAGCAACCAGTTATTGAAAACCCCTTACTGTATCTGTCTAAAAGTATTTTTAATGGATACATATAGAATTAGAAATTGGCTAAATAACCCCCTGACTGACTATTTGCAGAATGTTGTCTATGATTTTCAGGATCAAGTATTCGAAAGATTCAGTACTACAAGCTCTCACACAAATCCAGAACCTCAATTCGGTTATGATGAAGACATTGAGTTCAATGCGAATGTAGATGATGAATCCTCAAGATTTCCATCCTTAAGTAATCTTTCAGAAGAAGCAGAAAGAGAGTTACTACAAGTAGCTGATTCTATAGAAGAAAAGCTAACCAGAGATCCATCCAGTGCAAAAGCCACAAATATTGATGAGACTCTACCTACAAGCCATGGAGGAGAAAGTGATGAAGAAATCATACAGCTAGGAGCTACACAGGCGAATGTTATTGATAAAGGAAAACAAGTTCTAATTAGTGATGATTCATCAACAGAAGGTTTGTCTATCAAACATCAGGAGGTAAGTGCATCTACATCCAAATCTCACACTATCCTGAACAATCAAAGAAATGAAGATTTCAATGAAACCTTGGACATACTCATAAAGCATTTAGAGATTATTCAAAAGAATTATGAGAATGTCAAAAAGGAGAAAAAGTTATTGAAAACTGAAATTTCGAGATTGAATGTTGAAATCAATCTAATCAAGACTAATAATGGAACCAAGGTAATTCGAACAACTGATGAACCAACAAAAGTTATAAACATCAGTGAATCATCAGTTGATCCAATTTCCAAAGTTCAATTCAAACCAGGAAAACCATTTGGTGATAGATCTGGTTTAGGGTTTGATAATCAGTATAATTCTAAGTTTAGACCAGGATCAGTTGCAATAAAATTTGTGATTGCTCAGCAGTCAAAAACTCAAAAAACTGATAAATTTATTAGAACTGATAGATACTTAGCACAGCCAAACGCACAAACTGATAAAACTAAAAAATCAACTGGTAAAATTCACCAAGCCAACTGACTTTACAGAAAGATTCGGAAGGCTGAAAATAGTAAAACTGATCCGAAATCAGTAATAAAAATCTTCAAGTCATATCCATCTAAGAATGAATATCATTCATGGAATAATAGACTCAGAGGGAAAGGAAGATTATTTCCCACTGATAAAGATTGGAATAGACCATCACATCAGTTTCAAAAACTGAACAAATTTAAAACTGTTATGACAAAACAGGAAAAGTTTGTGAAAAACTCGACTTCACTCAGTCAAAATGTCAAGAGAGGTATAAAGTTAAAAATAAAGTTGTACCATCAAGAGCTAAACAGTTAGGACCCAAAAAGATATGGGTACCAAAAATTTCTCTTTGTTTTGCAGGAGAAACACCACTAGCTGAGAACTGAGAAATGCAATTCACAAAACTGAGTTTTTGAATTCAGCATAAGGACAAAACTGAGCGTATACAGCTGTTGATACACCGTACCTTCTTTATTCACTTTTATCTAGCTACGGTTATCAAGAAAAGACGTGGTCCTTCTCAATCTAAACCGTTCATAATTCCCACTCACCCACCTTTTCGCAATCTCAAAACATTTATGACAAGACGTTTTAAGTCACACTCAATTCTTAACTAACCCCACTCCAAATTATAAATACCCAGAATTTTCTTTTATAAATTCTTTACGCTTGAATTCTGAATCTACTCTCTGAATTTCAAATTTTCAAATTTTCAATCAAATCCAGAAAAATGACCTTCACTCTTGTTGAACCTGGAATGATCGTTTCTCTTGATCAATATATTGCAAAGTATGTTGATCAAACTCTAGTCAATTCTATTGCAACAAAAATCCGGAAAATTAAAGGATTGGAAGCTGCCTTCAACATCCATCAAAAAGTGTTTGTTTAGAAAGCATCGGAGACTTCTATCAATTTGGTAGAACAACTGTAGAAGGAGAAGACACACAAACCTATATCACCACTGTCAATGATAAGGAAATCAAAGTCACTGAAGATCTAATTGCAGAAATCTTTGGATTTGACAAATCCGGAGGAACAGCAGCCATTAAGTTGACTAAGGAATAGAAGGAGAAGTTATGGAAAGATATAGCAATTAATGGAGAATCTGCTGTCTTACAGACAGGGAGCACAAGCCTGCTCAAGCCAGAATTTAATTTTCTCTCAAAGATGCTGGCAAATTACATAATTGGGAATGCTGGAAACTTCAGCAATCTATCTGGGGCAAAACTAGATTTGCTATATGTGATTTGGTTTGAAAAAGATTTCAATTGGGCAAGGTATCTATTTGATCAATTGATAGCACAGTCAATTGATGTACCCAAAAATAAGACCGATGTGAAGAAAGGACGATTTTATCACAAGAAGACTCTTACGTTAGTAGTCCAGAGGATACTCGATCACTTTGGAGTTGCTAAGAGAAAAGAAACACCAATTGATGACGGAAAGATTGCCATTAAGGAAGAAAAAGCAAGAAAAAGGAAAGCTGAGAAATCTGAGACTGAACCCAATTTATCTCAATCATGGAACATTTGGGCAAGCATTCATGGAATTGAACATTCAGCCACGAATGATGAAATGAGAATTGTTGCGGGAAACTATGATAATCAACCAGTTTAACAGTCAAGTAAAAGGAAACTGAATTTAGTTGTTTTTACTTATGTTGTATTTTATTATTCAAAAATTGTAACTCAGTTATCAAATAAAGTTTCAGTTTCTCAGTTCATAGTGTTACTTACCGTATTTTGTCTTTTATCTTTTTGCATTGCTTTTAAGGAGGGTATTGACATCATCAAAAAGGGGGAAATTGTTGGAAATAAAATTTATGTTTTGATGATGATTCATCACTTATTTGTTAATTGTTCTTAACCCCATTGATGAATTGTCATAACTAGCTGTTACAGTGCAAAGCAAAAAGAAGTCTAGATATCAATGTATAGGATTTATTAGAGTCTGATATTTGTATAAGTTAAATAAGACAAGCACTGTAATAGTTCTAGGCTGGAACTGAGAAATGAAGAAACTGAGATTTAATCTAGCTGAGATTCTACAAGAAACTGACAATAGAGCACACCAACAGAAGATTGAAGAAGATAAGTTCGCTGAGGGAAACAGACTCGGTTGGCTTATCTAGAAGATTGAAGAACTGAGGGACACAGACTCAGTTATTGAAGAATGAAGAACTGAGGGTTCAAACTCAGTTATGAAGATTACAAGTCGAGATTGTAAAGTTAGACTTCAGGCAAAATTGTGGTGACCTGAACTGACTTTATGGATCTTGTATGAAGACCTAAGAATCATAAGGACAATGAATTCTAAGATGATAATGAGTCATGGTGTACTCTGATTAAGTCAATTATAATCAGATGAAAACTGGAGTACGGATATTTGAAGAAGAGTAAAATCTCAGTTAATGCTCCAAGTCAGTTAGGAAACTGACAAATGAAAAACTCTGTTTTATAAGTCAACCATCCAACAAACTGATCGTATAGTCGAACGTTGTAAAGAAAGCAATTTCATTGGATGAAGTACTGACACAGCAGAACGGTCAGAAAATATAGCCGTTACAAGCAGGATGAACGTTGAATGAACCCCAATAAATAGACTACCTCTACAACATCAAAATAGAGTGCAGGTATATGATAATAAAGCAAGAAAATTAAAGGGAATCTATCTAGTCAAGAAAGATCAAATTGAGGGGGAAAGCCAAATCCAAAAGAATACATGCTAAGTACTTAATTGCAAGATCAAGAAATTTCTTCAAAGTGTTCAAGCATATTCAAGCAGATTCAAGATCCAACATTTGAAGAAATACAGAGCCGTGCTTAAATTAATCATCCGTAAGAAAAGCTCAAATCACAGCTGAATCATAATTATTGATTCAAAGTCTCAACTTTGATTTTATCAAAGGTTTAGATCGTGAAACACCAAGAAGGTGTGAAGGACAGTTGAGTGCAGTCAGGAAGACTGTGTTTGTGATGAGCTGGTGAAGAGGCAATTCTACCCTCCAAGGACCAGTGGTTCAAACAGTTGAAGAGCAGCAATCCTACCTGTTCTAAAAGTGTTTAGATAGTGAAGCTAACGATTAGTCAAGGACTATCAGTTTAGAACTTTTTGTAACCGGGCCATCTCAAAGAAGTTCTAGTGGAATTTTCCTCCGCATCACAGGGGAAGAGAGGATTGACAGGATTACACCACCTGGAACCTCTATAAATCTTGTCTATTTACTTTACACATTTATTTACTTTATTATAGTTATATTTATGTGGTTTTCATACTGAAAATAAGTTAACTAGTTTTTAAAGGCTAATATTTATCCGCTGCCAGTTAACAAGACTAAATATAGGTCAGCATTGATTTATATTCAGTTGAGCTAACTGAACTCCACACAAGTTAAGGGACAGGAACAAAACTGAACTGAAGATCAGTTTGAGTTTCGGAGAAACTCAGTTCCTAGGGCTTTTCCAGCTTTGGATTAGTTTTTTGTGACAAGTGTATTCACCCCCCTCTAAACTTGTGTTAGCCTTTCCAAGGTACCAACAAATCTTGTTGAGGATATACATGACAAATATTGCCCTCATAATTTCAAGGAGATTTCAACACAAGTTCAAACCCGAGACTTCACTAAAAGAAGATGTGAAGGACATTGGACTGATTCGTACCAATTATGAAGTCCCTTTTGTTTCGAATAGGTTATATATGGATGATTGTGCCCTTACCTAGCTTGCCCCAAAATAAAAATGTTGTGCCTTCAGGTTCCAAAGATCGAGTTGCCTCGTAATAATGGAATGAATGACAAGGTTGTGGAAGTAGGTAAAGCAAAGTGTTGAAACCGGCTTTATTTAATGAAAGAGGCGAACCTTAATCCGCCAGTGATCCGAGTCGGGTTTTTAGCATATCACTAAATTTATTACTTCGTGAACCATCTTTGTCCGTCAGTGATCCGAGTATGCGGTGTTTGAATAAATGTATGAACGATCGATCTCATGGATTTCACTTAGCTGTCACTAACTCCATGATTACTTAGCTGCTACCAGTCTGCTGCTCCTTCTTGGTTGGTACTAAACAGCTAATCATTTCTTTACTTCCCTGATATTTATTTTAGGACGACATCAGTGTACACCATATTTAAGAAATTTAAGTTCCATTACTTGTAATAATACTTAGACTTACCCATGATCATCACAGACTTCCTTGATTGTAAGTCAGTCCATACAAGTCTTCACATCACTATACCGGTGCCTGTCCACTTTCTTGGTCTCCTGACTTTACTCAGCTGGCCTACCAAACTACTATAGTGCTTGTTTGACTGAACTTATACAACACGTCAGAATTTTAAGTAAAGCCTATACAAGCAATTCTACTTTATTTCAACTTATTTCAGGTTTGCTATAACAGCTAGTATGACCATCATCAAAACAATAAAATGTTCCTAACGATTCGCCCTTTTTTGATGATGCCAAAACCTTCATAAGCCTTAATATAAGTAAACACATTTTCATATAATAAAATATCAAAAATTAAGAAATTTTACTCATCCATAAACGTTCAAGATTCAAAAGGACGAATTCCTCAAAATAGTTAAAAAGGATTACTTTACAAGGTGTTCAGCCACTCCTTGTACCCCTTGTGCCTTCAGACCTTCTTGAGCTTTCAGGATTACGTGTTCAACCACTCCTTGTACCCCTTGTGACTCCAGACCTTCTTGAGCTTTCAGGCTTACTACTTTCTGTCTTTTTGGGAGCAACATCTTTTTCCAAGATATTATTCGTGGATGTAGACACTGAGAGTATGCAATCTAACATCTCAGATGCATTATCCATATTTCTTTCAATCAAGTTCATTCTCTCATCATGTTTATTCAATATCTCTGCCATGGGGTGAAGCCTGACTCCAACCTCTTTAATGTGCTGCATGATTAGGGTTGTCTGTATCTGAATGACAATAGTTTTCTTCATAATATACTCATAAAATGCCTCTAATCTTTATTCCACTGAGTTGCCCTTGTCTTTGATTGTACTTTGAGGATTTCTAAGACAGAGGGTGTGTTTCTACAGTTCATAAAACACTAAATCTAGCGTGTCTGGTACATCATCAGATGTCTCTGGTTGGGCTAGGTCAACTTCTGTTTGCTGAACTGGTGTGGGTTCAGTTCCTCCAGTTTCTTCAAGGATTGAGGTAGCATGAGTAATATGTAGTAGAGTGGTTGTCCCCCTTGTTCTATGTTAGGAGTGCTGGAAGATGATGTCTCCCTTGATTTGTTAGTGTCATCAGCTGGTTGAGTGCCATCAGCTAGTTCATAGTGCTGTCTTTGTTTTGCTGCACTTCTTTGTACAACTTCCAGGATTGTCAAGTTGTCTTCATCATCACCATAATCATCTTGGTCATCATTGTCTTGACCATCGTCACCACCATCCAGATGATCATCATCATCATCTTCTTCAACAATATGCCTGAATTTGGCTTTTGCATCTGCAACTACCAAATTTTCCTGGTATCAATGAGGCCTATTAAACTAGTAATTCCTAAAAATGAGAAAAACCACCTCTATTATTCAATAATTCTGTCAAAGTTGGATAATTGGGCTTGTGAGTCATCCAATTTCCAAGCTAGGTATTCTTCAACCCTTTCATCAATATCCCTTTCAGGGATCTCTTCTAACTCTTCTTCACATCCATCTCCTCCTCCAGTTCCTTGTTATTCCTTATCATCACTGATTACCAGAGGTGTTTCATATTGACTTTGCAGAATCTCTGCCAGATTTCCCTTGTGTGAGATATTGTCCTTCGTCTATACCCAGAACTGCTTCCTTCAGGTTGCTTTATTTTCTGTCATTCTCTCTCTTGCTTGACGTATATGAACATTACTTTTGATGGATGCAAGGTATAGAGGTGAATAGGTCTCACTTTCAAACAATCGAACAGATACTGAAAGGGAATCCGATAGGACTTTTTCATCCAGAAAGTACCAGGTTTCACAAACCCTTTTCCTGACCTTTGGTTGCAACATCGATTTCTCCTTTTATTTGCTCATTGATCGATTGAATATGTAATTTGCCTAGTTAAATTCCAAGTCTTGGTAAATTATAGCCATCAGCTTTGACATCATTTCGGTCATACCATGCAATGAATCAAGATTTCAGTATGAATCAAGATTTCAGCTGTGACAAAGTGGCTCTTGTTTTCTCATAGTGTTTTGCAGAGAGAAATTTGGAAGAGGAAGCCATTGCAATACTTAGAGAAATTTTGATAATAGAAAGCTTTGAATTTCTGGAAAATAGGGATTTGAGTTCAATGAGAGCGTAAAGACATTGTGAAAATAGAGAAGTGTTGTTTATATACCGGAAAGCTTTGAATGTGAACATAGATTTTCACGATTGAGTGTGGGATAAAGTTGTACAGACGTGATGTTTTTAATGACGTTATTAATTGAATAAAAATCATTGTAAATAAGGATAATGAGATAGTGGATCGATAGAAGTAATGGTAAATCCCGATTTTTTAGGTGTAGCCGTCATTATCTCTTTTCAAATAATAACTCCCGTATTGTAAACCTTGTGTCCGATTAAAATAAAATTCACGTATGTAATATTCAATAATAAATGCTCAATAATTCTCTAATTTTCCACATGTGTAAATGATTAATTCATTTCACACTTTACTTTGCTGCTTACCCAATTGATGATTTTGAGAGGTTGAGTAACTTGGCTGGTCACTCAGCAAGTGGAGTAGTCTGATGTTCCTAAGATGCTTCATCAAAACAATTGTATCTAACAACCAGTGAAGTGGACTCCACTAGTACTAGTGATTGACTTGCCAATTGAGCTCACCGGAAATGGAAAAGGTTCAGTCAGTTGGTGAAATCATTCAGTGGAGGGTGTCAAACCGCCAAAGATAAATTTACCTATATCCTATAATGATTATATGGTGAGCAGGATCGTCTCCACAAGAAATGGTGGATTTATTTCTCTTAAAATCGACAAAAGACGGTTGTTTGGTATTATAAACTAATTACTAATAAAACTAAATAAACTAAAAATCTGAAAATAAGTAAAGAAGGATTCCAGTTAAATTAATTATATTCATCCCGATTTACTCAATTGATCATAGATGCAAAGATGACTCGTTAATTCATTGATAAACCGGTTATAGTTACCGACACACGTCATGTAACCAATCTCTCCTAATTTCGATAATCAGGACATGATCACTAATTACCATCTAACCGAAAGACACTCCTAGACACGGTCATAGGAGTTTGGTTTTCCGGCAGCATTACAATCTGAGAGACCCGAATTCTGAATATTAATGCACATGCGGGTTAATTTTAATTCAGATGATTCATGTTTATGATAGCGGATTCTACAGTCTGTGAACCGGCAAAATCATACCATTTGCTACTATTATAAAAATCACAAAGGATTACGTATTCACTTTTCCAACTAGCAGTCGATAGAATGATTAAAATAATTATATCACGAAAATAACCAATCTAACCATTAATCGTAGAGAAGATTGAATCAAAAGATGAATCAATACCAACAAATAAAACGAGGAATAAGACTCAATTTAATCTCACAGTTGCATCAACCGAGGCTTCAGTAATAATTTTAACCAGAAGGAAAATAAATTAAAAACTCACCATAAAATAGAATGATCCAAAATATGATGATGAATCCATAAAACAAATCAAAAGTAAAGGGCAGCGACAGAGATGAATCAGCCGCAGCCGTCGTCTCCTAAAACCTAACTTATCACATTGCTTATTTTCTGAATCATCCCCTCTAGTGGCCACGCCACGTTTTTGCTAATATAGCATAGAATTGGGTTTATTTTGAAGATAAATATTTAAATATTAAATAAAAGAAAAGGCAAATATTGTTCGACCAATAGGAAATAAAGAGAGTCTTTTAATGATGGATCAATAGAAAGCAAGCTTGCAAAATTCATCTTTTAAGCTACCTGCTATCAACAACATCACTTTAATGTATGGTATGATCATACCATTTTCCACTTTTTTTTTCTCCATTCACATCTTTTATAATCGATTCTACCACAACACTCTTCCAATGCATGTTTTTATCGAATATGCAAAATAACATCAAACAAACCATAAAAGCGCGTATCTCTATAGAAAATAATCTTGAAATTGTGATGAAATACCAATCATTTACTCTCCCATCAAACTTCCCCACACTTGAATGATGCTTGTCCCCAAGCATCATACCACTCTCGACTAGACCATGAAATGCAAAAGGCATGATGCATGATCCTAACATGTTTTCAAAGCACCAACAATATCCAAAAATCACGCACGTCCAACCTTCTTATCTATATCACATGTCATAATTCAAGTCAAATGGTGATCTAACAGTATATATCACACAGAAGTGTTAATACAACTCACATTATCACATTGGTTCACAAATTTTCAAGTGGAAAAATCAACAAACCCCAACATGTCCTCACGGATATCACTCAATATAATATATGCACAAGGACTATTCACACACCTTTAAAATCAACACACATCCGAGCATTACCATACATTTGCCTATCAATCAAATCTCCACCACTATGCATTCAAATCCAATGCACAAATCATGAGGTCATTCACAGGGTTGTAATGGGGCTAGGGACAGAAAATAAGGTAGACAAAAAGGGTTATATGGGCTAAATTGTCAAGGGATAGCTTGAATAATGACATCCATAACAACACAGTCACCAAAAATGATCTCACTTGAACTCACAACATGCCTTCAAAACATCACATCTCATAACTCAGAATAGGAGTGCAGACAGTACTTTCCAAAGAAGCTTGCAAAAAAAAAAAAGCACGAAACAAGCTAATTCTTCAATAAATAAAACACTCATTCATTGCAATCTCATTTTTTCAAAAATTTTCAACTTTTTTTTTTCCATTCATCTATTTTTTGGATTTTGCAATACATTTCAATTCATAATTTTGAGCCATACTTCTCCAGATATTCACTTCATGGTACTTCTCCAAAATTTCTTACACCTATTCATACAATCTCTTGACAATAGGGTCAACAAAAGAGAGGATATCGAAAGAAAATGCCATGGGATTAATTTCTGGAGTTCAATAAAAAGAAAGTGTCGTGGCTAGACGGGGCTCACTAAGGGTATAAAATATGGGTCGGCCAACAAACGTGGGTCTAGAAGGGGGTAAATCCTAGGTGCCTCAATCAATTTAAGTGCACTGAACCTAAAAAATATGGTCTCGAAATGCATGTCAATGCATGTTTTAGAATGAAATTGGAAGTGTGGATACCACTCAAAGGAAAACAATGAGTGAGTACACTCTTTGGGCAGGTGAAATCTTTGATTTTAATTGGCTTTCGTTAAGGTTTAAAGATTTTACTACCCAAAAACCTTTGAACAAATGTTACAAAGTGAGTGTGCATAAAAAAAGTGTGTGCTTACGTTGATTCTTCACCATTTGATTCTTATTAATTCATGCAAGATAGATATACATAGGTCGGTAAAATGTCAAGCATGCTCATTCTTGGTGCTATGAAGTTCTAAAATGCAACGCTAATAATTTAACATACTATGTGGTTTTTTAATGCAAATAATGATGCATGATATAGTCTAAAAATGATGAACGTGAATGATAAATACATCATCTCCCCCACACTTGAAACAAACATTGTCCCTAATGTATGGCCAAATATGGAAAGAAAATGAAATGAAATGAGACTCAACTATTTTGATTTATGTATAACGCTAATGAGATAACTAATATGCATGCATTGAGAGTAGTGTGTAGAAAAGGACTTCCCTTAAATTGTGGTGGGATGTGGTACTCCGTCCATTGTAATCGGGACATCAATCTCTTTCTCCATCTGTATGCAACAAGCTTGTGTATGGTCTATATTCTTTCTAAAGATTAGGAAGCCTCTAATAATATATTTACTCTTGAAAAATCAGACACAAATTGGATGTAGAAGTTACCCCAACAATTTAATTTCTAGAGACCAAACTGTTGAATGTTATGATCATACTGTTTCACTCATACCAAACTAATTTCAATATAAAATTTTCAGCCACCAAACCAATGACTGGTATGATCATACCGTTTCACCATTTATCAAGCCGACTGCATTCTTTAACAAATTTGAACTTGGAAAGGCCATAAACCTTCAAACCACTTATCAATTGTCTACAATAATAAAAAAAAGTAAGTAATAAACATTTTAAACATTGGGTTGCCTCCCAATAAGCGTCTTTCTTTAATGTCTTTGGCTAGACATTGGTACATCGACTATCCATTGTCAAATGGAATAGTTTTCCTTCCATGGTTCTTCAACGAATATTCCGAATACGAGCCATCCCTTTTTCCGTCAGCTGGTAGAAATGGCCATGTCTTGGATCTAGGCACTTTTATGAAGTATCTTCCCAAGAAAACCTGAACTGGATCGGCCTCTACATCCAAGTTCATTATATAGTGGTCAAGGGGGAAGACAACTTCTTTCCTTTTCACTTGCACGTCTATAGTTACTTCAACAACTATAGGCACCAATGGCTCTTCAAGCGTTATTACCTCGGAGTGACTTTCTTCTTGATTAGACACATCATCCGTTAATTTCTCCAAGCCCAGGTGAATTTCTTCACCTTTTTCTTGATCATTATTGTCATCATCATCATCAATTTGTGGTGTTGGATCAATCATGGACAGTTATCTTCATCATCATACCATATAAAGGAGAGGGTGTTTTCGTTCTTTGTTCCTGAAGACGATCCACTTCAGTTTTCAGCACGCCGATTTGTCTTTTCATATTCTGAACCCAAGAAAAATGCTCTTATTTGAACTGTGAAGCCTCTTTCACCAACTCTTGAAGAGGTATCATTTCGATTTGGATTACCAGTGCAATAGTGGTAGAAAAAGGTCATCATAAGTTCTTCAGCAGTTGTACCCAAATTTGAAATTCGCAATCCTTGTTCACTAGGTGGCTGGAAAGTAGACCGATCCCGAGACCTATGTGAAACACCATAATTGAAATCGGATTGATCATTCCATCTTGGATTGTAATTTTATGGGTAAGCGGTGCAGCCACAGTCTTGATGGTTTGGCCCAATTGGATAATATCTCTCCTCATATGGGTTGTTCACCCAATATCCGTATTGATCATGATTCACCATAGGACTTGAGTAGTTGTAACCTGACATGCTTGCAAACAAAGGCAACACAAAACAAAACAAAAAAATATATACAAAATTTCAAAAGAAATAAACCACTTAACACCGTTCCCCGGAAACAGCGCCAATATTTGGAGGGTGTCAAACCGCCAAAGATAAATATACCTACTTCCTATAACGAGTATAGAGTGAGCAGGCGGATTTACCTATCTTAAAGTCGACAAAAGACAGTTGTTTGGTATTATAAACTAATTACTAATAAAACTAAATAAACTAAAACTCTGAAAATAAGTAAACAAAGATTCCAGTTATATTAATTATATACATCCCGATTTACTCAACTGATCATAGATGCAAAGATGACTCGTTAATTCGTTGATAAACTAGTTATAGTTACCGACACGCGTCAAGTAACCAATCTCTCCAAATTTCGATAATCAAGACACGGTCACTAATTACCATCTAACCGAAAGAAAACCCTAGACACGGTCATAGGAGTTTGGTTTTCCGGAAGCATTACAATCTGAGAGACCCAGATTCTGAATATTAACGTACACACGGGTTAATTTTAATTCAGATTATTGATCTTTATGATAGCGGATTCTACGGGCTGTGAACCGGCAAAATCATATCATTTGCTAGTATTATAAAATCATGAACGATTACGTATTCGCTATTCCAACTAGCTAGCAGTTGATAGAATGATTAAAATAATTATCTCGCGAAATAACCAATCTAACTATTAATCGTAGAGAAGATTGTATCGAAAGAAAAATCAATACCAACAAATAAAATGAGGAATAAGACTCAATTTGATCTCACAGTTGCATCAGCTGAGACGTCAACAATAATTTAACAGAAAGAAAATAAATTAAAAACTCAACAGAAAATAGAATGATCCAAAATATGACGGTGAATCCATAAATGAAATCAAAAGAAAAGGGCAGCGATAGAGGTGAATCAGCCACAGCCGTTGTCGCCCAAAACCTAACTTATCCCATTGCTTATTTTCTGAATCATCCCCTCTAGTGGCCACGCCACTTTTTTGCCAATATGGCATAGATTTGGGGTTATTTTGACATAAATATTAAAATAATAAAGAAAAGAAAAGTCAAATATTATTCTATCAATAGGAAATAATGAGTCTTTTAATGATGGACCAATAGAATATAAGCTTGCAAAATTCATCTTTTAAGCAACTTCCTATCACCCTCACTTTAATGTAATGGTATGATCATACCATCTTCTACTTTTTCTTCTCCATTCACATATTTTATAATCGATTCTACCACAACACTCTTCCAATGCTTATTTTTACCAAATCTACAAAACAACATCAAACAAACCATAGAAGCGCGTATCTCTATTGAAAATAATCACGAAATTGTGATGAAATACCAATCATTTAACTCCCATCATTCAGCTGGTTACTCCAGTCATCTTCTCATTAGTACTTAATTCAATCCAATCATTCCTAATTCAGTTCTCAACTTGCAAAATCATTCATGACTGAGTGGTTTGGTGAATATATCAGCCATATGATTTTCAGTAGTTATATACTCCAAAATGACTTCACCTTTTCCACATGATCTCGAATGAAATTATTTCTCACATCAATATGCTTTATTTTTGAGTGAGTATTGGATTTTCTGTAATTGATATTGCACTTGTGTTATCACACATTATTGGAATTGTCTTCTCCTCTACTCCGTAGTCCCTTAGTTGTTGTCTTATCCATAGAACTTGTGCACAATAACTTCCAACTACTATATATTCTGCTTCTGCTGTTGATGTAGATTTTGAATTCTATTTTTTACTGAACCATGCTACTAGTCTGCTGCCTAGCATCTGACAAGTTCCTGAAGTGCTTTTCCTATCAACTTTACATCCAGCATAATCTGAGTCTGAGTAAGATATCAACTTGAATCCACCATCTTTTGCATACCAAATCCTCACATTCATTGTGTGTTTTAGATACTTGATGATCATGTTTCCTTCAAATAGGTCAGATTCCTTAGGTTGTGATTGGAATCTTGCACATACTCCTACTGCAAATACTATGTCTAGTCTACTAGAAGTGAAGTGGGGTAGTGAACAAGTTATTCCTCTATACAACTTATGATCAACATCCTTTCCATTTTCATCTTTCCCAAGAATAGTTCTAGCACACATAGGTGTTTCTGATGTACATCTGGTGTCCATACCATACTTAATGATCAAGTCCTTTGGGTACTTTCCTTGATTGATAAATATTCCATCTTTAATCTGTTTCACTTGTAAACCACGAAAGTAGTTTAGTTCTTCCATCATACTCATCTGGAATTTGCTTTTCATCAGATTTGCAAAAATTTTACACAGCTTCTCGTTTTTTGATCCAAAAATAATATCATCCATATATATTTGAACTAGCAAGGTACTTGATCCATCTTCTAGTTTGAATAGGGCCTTGTCTATAGTGTCTTTGCTAAATCCATTATTGATCAAGAATTGAGATACCGTCTCATACCAAGCTCTAGATTCTTGCTTAAGTCCATATAGTGCTTTCATGAGTTTGTATACTTAATCTTCTTTTCCTTTGATTTGAAATCCAGGGGGTTGCTCCACATATACTTCTTCTTCCAGTAGTCCATTTAGAAATACCATCTTGACATCCATCTGATGGACTTGAAATCTTTGTGAGCTGTAAATGCCCGGAATAATCTGATTGCCTCCAATATGACCACTGGTGCAAATGTTTCATCATAATCTATGCCTTCTGCGTGTGAATATCCCTTTGCTACCAATCTTGCCTTTTCCCGACAATTGCTCCTTGCTCATCCATATTGTTTCTAAATACCCATTTTTTTCAAATGATATTTGCTAGATCCGGTCTATCTACAAGTTCTCAGACTTCATTTCTTTCAAACTCATTTAGCTCCTCTTGCATAGCTATGATCCAATCAGCATCTTGGATTGCATAATCTATTGTCTTTGGTTCTACCTGCGACAGAAAACAAGCTAACATGCTTTCAAATTGTCTTATGGTTCTTGCATCAATATGTACATCTCCAATGACTTGTTCAACTGGATGATCTTTGAGCCAATTCAAATCAGGTTGTAGTTGTGGCTGATCTGGTAATTATACTATATCAGCTGATGTATCAGTTATTGGAGTGTTAGTTGGTGACTCTGCTGCTATGTTAACCGGTGCATCTTGTTGGTCATCCGTTAAGTGATCCGGTGCATTACCTGGAACTTCTATCTCTATATAGATTGGTCCAGAGTGTTGTTTTTGTGTCACTTCATCTTCTTGAGTATGTAGATCTTCTCCACTAGTGTTTGGTTCAGCAAACACTACATGTATTGATTCTTCAAAAACCATGTTTCTTTTATTTAGTACTCTAAATACTTTGCTAGTGTCTGAGTATCCCATGAAGATTGCTTCATCCTCCTTTTCATCAAAGGTGTGAAGTTGTCGTATGTTTAACACAAAGCACTTGGCTCCAAACATGTGTAGATGATATATGTTTGGTCTTCTCCCATTCAATACTTCATATGGATTTTTGCCATGAAATTTGCCGATAATGGATCTGTTTTGTGTGTAGCATGCTGTAGTTGCTGCTTCAGCCCAAAATCTCTTTCGTAGGCATTCTTCTGCTATCATCGTTCTGACAACTTCTTTTAGGGTTCTGTTTCTTCTTCCTGCTCCTCCATTTTGTTGTGGAGTTCCTGCTGCAGATAGTTGATGTAGTACTACCTCCGTCCCAAAATGGAAGTCCATTTAGCTTCTTAGTTTTGTCCCAAAATGTAAGTCCATTTAGAAAATGAATAAAGCATTTGTTACATTTTTCTCATTCTACCCGTCATTTATTATATACTCAACCACTTTTTACTACTTTGCATTAATACCAATGAAAGGTCATTTTAGTCTTTTTAATCAAAATAACAAATTTAACTAGCTTTCTTAATATGTGTGAAAAACCCAAATGGACTTATATTGTGGGATGGAGGTAGTACTAAATTTGCTTCACAATAGTTTCTGATTGCTTCATTTAGTAATTATGTTCCTCTGTCTGATCTAATTTTGATAATCTTCAGTTCCTTCTCATTTTAAAGTCTTCTCAAAAAATCTTGTAGTTTTTTGAGAGTCTCTTTCTTCTAATTTGGGGAAGTCATCAACGACCACTAAAGTGTACTTCTTGCCACTTACATTTATTGGTGTGACTGGTACAAATAAGTCCATATGCAATAGTTGAAGAATTCTTGTTGTTGACGGTGTGGTTTTGATTGAATAAGCTCTTGATCTGATTTCCTTTCTAGAAAGTACCACATAGACTCTCTTTCTTGAATGTGATCTCCAGTAGGCCTTCCACAAGCTTTCTTTTTGATAGCTTGTTGATTGTCTTGAAATTCAGATGATTTAGTCTCTTGTGCCAAATCCAACTGTGTGGTTGCTTGTTCTTCACTAGTAGGCAAGTTTCTGCTTTAGCTGTCATCCAATCAACCACATACACGATGTATTCACTTTTTCCTGCAGGCACAACTGTGTTGGTTTGTATGTGAATTACTTTGCAGCCTTTCTTGCTGAAATGCACATTGTAGCCTTAGTCACAGAATTGGCTGATGCTTAACAGATTGAAATTCAATCCCTTGACATATGCTACATTCTGAATCTCCAATTTGTTCTTTAAAATTGTGCCTTCCCCCATCATCTTGCCAGGGTTTTCTTTTCCATTAAATGTGACTTTGGAGCCACCAAAAGCTTTAAAATCAGTCAACCATACTTTTTTGCCTGTCATGTGTCTGGAACATCCGTTGTCTATGTACTAGACATCCTACAAAATAAATTTAAATGTATATAGGTTCCCAACACTGTTTGAGTCCATACCTGTTAGCATTCATGCCTCCTACTCCATGTATATATCCAAAGGATCTTCTTATTGCAGGGTTGAAATCATCAACCTCATATTTATAAGGCATGGCAAAATAACTTTTGTTTGATTTACTAAAAGTATTCTGATACACTTTCTTGCTTTTTGGCATTCTTGCATTGTTTCACTATCCAATACACAGGAGGTGACCCATTTTTATATTGTCTTTTGTATCCAGGGCAAAATTTATACTGGCTTTTCCTGAATCCATAAGACTGTCTATGAACTGGTCTCCTTTTGTAAACTAAGTGATGAGATATTTCAATCATCTTCTGAATGGTAAAGTCTACCCTTACCTTTCAGTATACCTTTGCCTTTATTGTGCATGTAGTAAGATGATTTACTCTGCTATTTCACTGCATTGGTTTGTACCTTGGCTGGTGCATGATAAGTGGTCGACTTAATGGTTTGTCCTTTTCTGAACTGAGGACCAATTTAGTCTTTCATTCAAATTTGTGTTGACCATTATGTCTTCCCTCATCTTGACTGTTGTAGAAAGGAACCAGATCTGGATCCAAACCTTTTGAGGGGCTTATAAGCTGGTGCATTCATTGCCTCAGCTGGTGCATAAACCTTTTCCGCTAGTAAAGTAATTTCCTTAGCCAGTCTGTCAACACCAGATGATTGATCATATGTTGTTTGTTGAGCTCCTAAGTGAAATTCTTTATTTGCTAAATAAGATTTTTGCACATTCATTTCCATTTTTAATCATTCATTTTCCTTCCTCGGATTCTCACATTCTTGTTCTAGAATTTCATGATTTGACTGAGTTTCTTCAAATATACTCATGAGATTTTGAATCAAACTTGTACAATCAAGGGAGAAATAAAAAACTATGCAGTGTCAGATATAGATGCATTAGATGAGGATGCACAAGATAGTACCTCTGTTTCTTCAATTTCATTGGCCATCAGACACATACATGCTTTTTCATCATCTGAGCTGGTGCCGTCACTGGCATCCGAGTCATTGTCAGATGACACTACTGCACTACTAACTTCACTACTGGTTTCAGCCTTTGGTGCCTTCTTGATTTTCTTCTTTTCTGATGAATACTTCTTTTTGTCAGATGGTTTGTATCTTTTCTTTTCCTCATCTTTGTTTTTTTCATCTGGACAATCAATCTTGAAATGTTCCTTCTTTTCAGTTGAGACATCTGATTTCATCATCTTTCATCTTAGTGTCTTTACTTGATGAAGACTTGTGTTTTGATGTTGAACTTCCTTTGTATTACATCTTGTTGAATCTGTCAAAATTCCTTATTAGCAAAGCAACTTGTTCTTTCAGCTCCCATGCTTCTTTGCTGGCTGAGTCTGCTGCTTTACTTTGCTTGGGTGCAACCAATGCACTGGCCTTGTATGGCTCTACTGCTGCACCATCTTCACTGTTTAGCTCAAATTCATGAGCCTTCAGTTGTGACATCAATGTGAGAGTGCCAGTTTTGGCAAGATCTAATATGCAAGTACAGTTATGATGATCTTGTATCTTTTAGGTAGACTCCTCAAGATATTCAAGCAAACTTATTTTTGTGGATTTGTATGTTTAAGTTGTTGTAGTTCATTGATGATTATTAAGAATCTGTTATCCATTTGATCAATGGATTCACCTGTCTTCATTTTGAAGTTTTCAAATTTCTATTTTCAACATATAATTTGTTTTCTTTGATTGCCTCTGGTCCTTCATTGACATGTGCCAATTTGTCCCACATTGCTTTTGTTGTTTTGCAGTCTTTAATCCTCATGTACATATTACTTTCTAGAGTTATCATGATCATGTCTTCGGCAACAAAATCCAGATTTGCTTTTCTTCTGTCATCTTTAGTCCAATCTTTCTTTGGTTTCTCAATAGAAGTCCCTTGATTTGGACCTGTGGTCTCCACACTCATGATCCTGATAGGACCATCATTGATAACATCCAGAATCTCCTCGATGAGTTACTGAACATCCTTATTTTAAATTCATCAAAATTATTAAATTGAACACGGGATTTTTAGACATAAAATTTGAAGACTCTATTATGGGATTTGTCAAAAATACAAGTATATAAAATCCTTTGAAAATACTTTGGAAAATAGTGATCTCCTTGTTACAAGAAATTAGATCTGAACAAGTTCTGATTCAAAGAACACTACTCTGAGACCAATTGTTGGTACCAGAGAAGGGTGAGAATATAGTCAGGAGGGGGGTGAATGACTATATTGGGAGTTCAAAAATTCCTTGATGAAAAGCCCTTGTGCAACGGAATTAAAACCCTTCTAAATGTATTTTCAAAATGATTAAAATATCACAGACAGATATAATAAAGTACTGAATAAGAATGCAAAAAGTTAAATGTTGTAAGTAAATAACACAAGGTTTATAGTAGTCCAGGGTGGTGTAATCCCTTAATCCACTATTCTCTTGTGATGATTGGAGGAATTCACTATTGTCTTTCAGCAATACAATAGTTATGATTGTCCTTGGCTACACAAGCTTCACAATCTACAGACTATCACTCCTTGGCTACAAAAGCTTCTGTGACTCAGTCTTCACACACTACACATTGGGAAAATAACCCTTCAGCAGCTATCACATCAACACAACTCCTTCTCAGATCTCTCTGATTCAGTTGCTTAACATGGGTGTGAATTTGATAAATCTACAAAACTGGTCAAGTTCAGACTTGTTTATGTTCTGATGAATATCTTAATGATTCTGAACGTTATTTTCTAGATACTTCCTTTTAGATCAAGTTTGAAGGCTTGTAATTTTTGACAGAGTTTCAGCACATAGAATTCGTAGATAATCGATGTATACATTGTGTATATGTGTGTTTCTTAGTTCATGTCGACGCCTTCTTATTATAGCCGTAAATCTCTTGATTATGAATTTTCGTCCGTTGGCTATTTAATGCTCAAAATTATCCTTGATTCTGTCTTGATTCACTACAAAAAACAGACCTTTTCGTGACAAAAATATCCGTCGCGGAAAGTGCTGATTTTCGTCAGTAAAAATATTCGTGACGAATTTTTTTTTGTCGCGGCGTTTGTTGTCTATGAAGTGTCGGTAAAGGTCTCTATCGTGACAATCAGAGTATTAGTCACTGACGAGGTTCAGTCGCGACGAATCTCATATTTTTGTCACCAAAGCTTCTCATGACAAACATCCGGCTTTCTCACCGGAAGGTTTTTCATGCGACAAAAGTTTTGTCACAAAATAATGAATATTTTATCACTAATTCAGTGCTGTTGTGACCAAAGGGTATGAACACATTTTTACATCAATTTGTTAATATTGACAAAAGCTTTGTCACTAGAAGTCATATTTCAATAATAATAATAATAATAAATATTCGAATAATAGAAAATTAATAATAATATTATTATCATTTTAATTAAATTTTAAATTTAATAATAATATTAATAATAATTACATATAAAAATATAGACAACTCCTAAACATGACTAAAAAATTAATTAAGACACAATAAAACATTAAAAAAATTATGTATACAAATCCACTTTAAAAAAATTTACAAAATTTAAACAAGCAATCCAAACTGAACTAGGAGCAAACAGAGACCATAAGATTCAGCTAGCATACAAAACTTCTAATAGGCTACTGATCACGATTCAAGACCTTGAAACGAAACTTATTTTCATGCTAGAGAGAACAAACTGACACATAACAATTTCAGATTCGAGTTAATCGTGTTCATACCAAATATCTTCCGGGATGAAGGTGCAATCCCATCTGATGTCATTGCTTGCACGTACGTGCGTCGACGACATTCTTCCATCTGAAACTTTTTTTGGTCCCATTTCTTTGATATAACCAACCTGTCGCAACCTACCAGAGTTTAAAAGATTTAATTTTAAGGAAGTCTACAGGCCGACACTAATGGGAGAAAAGAGGCCCTTAAAAATTGAACATCATAGACATCCAATATGACATAATTTTTTGTCAATCCCAGGACTTGTAATAGTCGATTTATTTAACTAATATTGCAATGACAAAAGGAAAATTCACGCACAAAAATGTTCAAATAGCACTTATGAACAAATGTAGACGACCTTACCAAGCAGAAAATGTTCTCATATATATATATACACACACACACACACACACACACTACACTTTAAGGCAATCTGTCAAGTACCAAAAAGATATATATTTTTTAACAAATTCATTATCTTGGGAATGCTTGTAGACAGCATTTCAGATGCAGATGCAAAAACTTAGAAAATACATGTGACTCAAAAAAAGATGCCCCAGAAAAAGGTGAACAAAATCAAGTATTTTGCAGATCATGAATTATGAAACTAATCAAGCAATGAACACCATGGAACCTACCTCATCCCATGTTTTGGTAATAATACCTGTGATGGATTCAGCAAAGGTGGTAAAAGGTAAAAGCCTTTCTGATAAATGAACCTGATCCAAGAACAATATTAGCTGAAAAAACACAAAGAATGTCCAGTCACTCGCAAAATGAAAAACACGCATGTGCACGCAGACACAGAGAGAGAAAACATGACTATGCTTGAAATAGAGTAAAAAAAAGGGATAAAAGAACACTGCTTGAAGGCAAAGTCGGGCATGTTACAATTTTCACCCAGAAACACATACTTCGAAATCAAAAGCTAACAAATTACCTCTCAAGTCAACAGATGCTCCATATAGAAAGATAATTGCTGATACGTTTGCTTGAACATTAAGGAGTTGTATACAATCCATTCAGAGCAGCCATATGCAAAGACATGTTTCCGTAGCATCTAGTTAATCAAGTAGTCTGTAGTCATATGAAACTAATATTCATTACCATGCATAATTAAGCCAGAATGTACCCAAAGAAAATTCAACCTAACCGATTTAAGTTTTCCAGTTAAGATTGGAGAACCCCCCAAATAGCTACTATATTGATTTGACATAATAATCGTCATAGGAAAAGATGAGGTTTAAAGTGGCATTAATAAGCGGGTCAGAAAGGGCATCTTCACTAATTTCTTACGCAATAGAACACGTAGATCACAGACCTTTGCTCACGCTTATCGTTTGTATGTGACCCGTCATTACTATCACAATTTGTTTGGGCGCCAAGAGATTCAAAAGGAGCACTTGAAACATAAACACCCTTCTTTAACAATCTAAAGAATGCATTTGCAACATTAATTCTACCTAAAGAAGTTGTTACCTGTATATAATGCAAAAAAAAAGAGAATGCATAAAAAAATATTAAAGAAAAATAACGCATTAATTTAAAACTCACAATGCATTGAAAACAATTACAAGATATGTTTAAGGTCATGGCATGTTGCTCACATAACTTCAGGGTACGTGTAATTTGGTGTTCCGACAACCTGATCATAAGAGGACAAAGTTGTGAAATGCTCTTGTATTTTTGTCACTAGGAAACTGACGCAGTCACTCTTCTTTGTTACTACACGGCTTAATGATGTATCACAATGCAGTGGTCAAATAAGCCTCAATCTTGAAATCAGCACGGATTAGTGACTTACCAAGCGATTAACAATAGCATTAGGTCGCAAATCAGTAGCTGCAGACACAAAATCTTTCCCGTATTTTTTCTTGAAAACATCCCGGATTGCAATTAATTCTGGAATTTCTGAGGTTCGGGGGGCTGCAAATATCACGCTAGATATCCGTTCTTTCAAATTTGCAGGGCAGTCCCTGTAATAGAAGCAACCAATCTACATGACCTTCCCGAGCTTATTCCGCCATATAATTCATGGAGGAATCAAACAAGTCTTCCCTCAGAATATATACTTTTAGCAACTAATGACACCATGTGAATCATACAGAATATGCATTTTAAATAGGAAAATGGAAGATGAAAGGACCTGAACCATCAAGAGCTTGATTCTCTCCTGCCACAAAAGCTTGATTTCTCTCCTGATATACTCACTCAACATCCGGTTCATGCTTGCATAATGCATACTGAACCATCAAGAAAAAGGATAACATTTACCACAGCTGTAACTGTAAATCATGCATCAAACATGATGACGAGGCAGAAAATCTAAATAGTGATGTTCATATTTAAACCGGGTTAAGCTAAGGCAAATTATAGGGTTACAGAGCTGACCAAAAAGCACACAAGAGAAGTTTGTGTTGAATTAAATGCAGCAGCTCAATCAACGGAAAAAAAAAAAACAGATACAGATTAAAGTGCAAATGATATGGATCAAGAAGATATGGTCCAAAAACAGAGTAATACAATTCAGGGTCAAAAGTAAATATGCATGTTGCTTATCCAACTAACAAGTGTTACACAAAAGCAAATTAGATTAACAGCAAAATAATCAAGATGCTGTCAAGGGCAACAAGAACAAAATAACAAGTTTGGTCCAAGCTGTTATACAGCAAGAAGTTTTGTACACAGCAGACTGAAAAGTACAACAATTTGACTGATCAAACTAGAGCTGAACTCTCAGCTGACTATCAATAGTGATAGTCCAATCTGAAAGAAAAGACTATCAGAACTAATGATCAATTCCGAGAACAGAGTGTTCAGCAGATCAGCAAGGAGACCTATTACAACCAAAGTTAGACAGCAGCAGGTACAATGAAGATCAGATTCTGAAGATATCAGCAGGTTATGTCATCAGCAAGTGTTTTGCAGCAAAGTAGCAGGTGCAGAAACACAAATGACAGCAGAGAGTAAGCAAGCAGGTTCAATGCAGCCAAAATCAGTGCAGCAGGTTATATGCTTAGGCACAAAATCAATGTGCAAAGTGCAGCCAGGTGAAAGGTGCAAAGTGTGCAGGCAAAGAGTAAATATGCAAGGAAACACAACAGAGCATGAATTTTATAGAGAAAAACAAAAAACCGGGGAAAAAATTGCTCGTATCTACTCACGAAATCGGTGAACACGGCTCCGATTGCCATACTCAGAAGGATATCGTCATTGATTTCTGAAATTGACGTCATCTTGCAAAAATTTCCACAGGAAGCTGGAGAAGAAGAAAACTATTTTCCGGCATGCGAATCGAACGATATTAACAATGAACGGAAGCTTCGAACATAAAGGTAAACAAAATGCGGAAGGAGAAACGCAAGAGACGAAATGCTTTCTTCAATGGCGGCTAGGGTTTTCCAAAGAGTTTGGAGAGAGAAAGAGGTTTTTCAAACCTCTCGTGACAAATCTATTCTGATTTTAAAATCCACACTTTTTTTTCAATCAAACGTTTATCATAAAATCCATCCTTGATTAATCATGCATTAAAAAAAATGCTTTTTTTTGATCTTCTTGATATTTTCCACATTTTAATCAAACGTAATTAAAATCATCCTTGATTAATCGACTTTCTTGACTTCAATATTTTCCTTTCTTTAAGCATAGATGACTTTCTTGTTGTTCTATTTCATTTTACTGAGTTGTTGTTCTATATTACTGCTTGAGTGACTGCTTTACTTGAATGTTGGAATTCACTTAGCTATCAGTCACTCCATTGTTACTTAGCTGCTAATAGTCTGCTGCTCCTTCTTGGCTGGTACTAAACAGCTAATCATTGCTTTACTTCACTGATCCGTATTTTAGGATGAGATCAGTTTACTCAATATTTAAGAAATTTAAGTTCCATCACTTGTAGTAATACTTAGACTGTTGGTCCCTTAGAAAGGCTGACACAAGTTTAGATGGGGGAGGAATAAATTTGTCCCCAAAAACTAGATCTAAAACGATTAAGGTTCAGTTTTAACTTGTGTGGAGTTAAACTGACTAAGCTGAGTCTATGTCAACATGACTTATAACAAAACTGAGTCAACCGGCAGCGGATTTAAGTTTTAGCCTTTATCTGGATCTTGTTGTTTCTAAGAAAAAGCCGAGTATGCTAAAATGAATTCTGGTGAATCTCAGTTTGTGAAAACAGGCCTTTGGCGACACTTTCTTTGCGGCATTTTAATAATTGTCGTATATTTTCCGGCACTTGTTATTAATTGCCATGAAAGAACGACATTTCAACGACATATTGTTTTATGTCGTGAATTGCCGACAATTAACCGACGCTCATTATTCATGTCACAAATTCGTGACATTTTTTTGTGTCATTTAATGTAATGTCGTACAAAAAACGTCATTTTTCTGACACTACATAAAAATGTCAGAAAACTTGTGGCAACATTCTGGCATTTTGACGATATGCGGCCAAAAGCACAAGATTTCTCAAATCGTCGCATTTTATGTCCAATACAATGACAATAGTTATTGAGTATCTGTATTATGCTGCAAAAACAAGACACTTTTCTCACATTTATTTTTTTTTTTTGTGAAGAATCACACTTTCTAAATGCTTTAAAAATAAAAATGATTTTATTGGAAATAATCCATCTTCTTACTACGGTATTTCCTTTTAAAATAACAACAAAACATACATGAACGCATATCATTTCATAAAAGAAAAACCAATGCAAATCAATGGGTAGAAAACTAAAGGTATATTTTAGAAGAAATTATTAAATTACGTATTGATATTTATCGTAGGAGTAACTTTAATTAATGGGTCAAAATTAAGGGTATTTGTCGATTGTTTGTCTTTGTGTTTGTAATTTAGTTTCTATCTTGGTGGTTAAATTATTTTTTTTTTTGTAGTTTCCTTCCACTCAGCCCAATAGGCGCAGGCTTAATTCACAATAGAGACATTTTACACTTTTTCCTTTTTTTTTTTTTTCCCCCTTGTTGTTGTTGTTTCATCAGCACTTTTTTTAAAACATAATTATAAAATTCAAACACCACAAAAACACAATCAAGATTATCTTATTATATATTTAAAGGGACTTTTTAAAAAACAATATTTAAAGGGACAAGATTTATTACATGTTTGCGACAAAATGTATATTATATTTGACGATGAAATTATTTTACATCGAATGTTTTAAATATATATTTATTTATTTATTTGAAAAATCAAAACGAAGACCACAATGTAAAAAATTCCGGTTCCGCAACTGAACAAAATACAATATATACAAAATACAAACACAATACGATATACAATAATAAATAATTCGAAAAATGTTATACGATACATACGATATGCAAACACAATACGATAAACTTTTTTTTATGACAAATTGGCTGTCAACAAACACAATACATAAACAATAATTTTCACCTAAAAAATATACAATAATATGGATTTAGAAAAACTCGAACCTATGACATAAAGATCAAGATTCATGTTTGTACCAACAAGGAAATCAAACCACTTATTAGATAAATTTGAAAAGTTATTATAATTATAGCAGCGGATTAACTTATCACAATCATTGTAATTCTTTCTTTTTGCCTCATCATTAAGAAATTATTTCTCTTCTTAAAAATTTATAAATATTGCAAATATATTTACTTGAAATAACACGTAGGGTACATATAAAAATAATAATTATACTATATTTCACACGCACATCATTTATGTGTATGTATGTATATGTATATATTTAAATAATTTTTAATTAAATAACTTAAAAATGGGGTTCGTAATGATTTCAAACACGATGTTCGTTATTGAGTAGTGATTTAAAACCTAGGATTCGTTAATTAATTAGTCGGTTGATGATTTCAAACCCCCAGGTTCGTTAGTTAGTTCAAGATTTCAAACCCGAGGTTCGTTATTGAGTAGTGATTTCAAACATGGCATTCGTTAGTTAGTCAGTTGATGATTTCAAACCCAAAGTTTGTTAGTTATTCAAGATTTCAAACCCGGGGTTTGTTAGTGAGATCCTGATTTGAATCACGAGCTTCGTTAGTGTGTTCATGATTTGATCATTTCAAACTCAGGTTCTTTAGTGAATTCATGATTTCAAACCACCGAGGTTCGTTAGTGAGTTCATGATTTGAAACCCGAGGTTCATTATTGAGTTTCTGGGTTTCAATACCGGGATTCATTAATGAGTTTCTTTTTTTATCATTTCAACTTCATGGTTGGTTAGTGAGTTCATGATTTGAAACCCGGGCCTCATTACTGAGTAGTGATTTCAAACTCGGGGTTCGTTACTGAGTAGTGATTCCAAACCCGGGGTTCGTTATTGAGTTTATAAGTTCAATCCCGGCGTTCGTTATTGAGAAGTGCTTTCAATCTGGGGCTTCGTTATTGAGTGTATGAGTTCATTCCCAGGGTTCGTTATTGAGTAGTGATTTCAACCCCAAGGTTCATTAGTTAGTTCAAGATTTCAAACCCGAGGTTTATTATTGAGTATTGATGGCCAAATTATAGTAAACCAACTTTAACCGGCAGAGTACCGGGTCGGTTGTACTACAACGGCGAGCAAGGTCGTTTCCCACGAGGAATCCGTCAAGTATCACAATCACTTTTGTATCTAGTTTAGGCTCACAAATATTGGTGAAGGTAATTATAGCTGGAAAATAAAAATGACGACTTTAAAATATATGAATAAAGGAATAGCTAAATTATGATCAAGAAACACTACTCTTAACACCTTTACCGAATCACTAAGGATGAGCCTTAACCTACCAACCAACCAATAGCTTCTAATGAATGTGTTGTGGGTGCAATCTCCTAAACTGGTCCCTAGGCGCTAATACCACAACCTAGTTATCCTATATTCGGTTCAACGAGTCCACTCATGGAATTTAATTGACCTAATATGACTAAATCAATGAGACGCTCCGCATCCACCGAGTTCACGGCTTAGCTAGAAAAACCTTACCAAGGAACAGGCTGCGAAAAACTCGACTAGTTCGTGCATGGCAATCCTAAAATCCTAGTTCGCACACTCCCTCGCAAAATACATTTATAAAGATCGTGTGTAAAATCAACTAATGGTTCATGACTCCACTAATAGCATTAAGATCAAATTTTAGGACACAACAATTCAAAAGATTAAATTCTTATGCCCTCCTCATCCCTAGATCATCGATTATGCATCAATTTCGTAGTTCCATCACATAATCTAGCTATAATAAAATTAGCTATTCATGATTGAAAGAACAAAACAAGAAATCATAAATAAATTGGTAAACGACATGATAAAAAGCTAAATAAAATTACCACGAAAAAATTGAAGCAATCCACCACTTGGTTTGTCAATCCGTTGTGTTGAAATCACAAAATAACGGAAGAAAACAGCTATTGTATTTGCAGAAATTCAAAGGGAAAAATAACTGATCTAAACCTCAGGGAAAATAAAAACTGCTGCAGAGAAAAAAAAATAAAATTGTTCTAAGAAGTCTGTGTGTTGAAATTTGACCTAAGTGGATCTTTTATAATTAAAATGCCGACTCCCAATATTTTCCGGAAATTCACCTCGTCTCCAGCGCGTCTCCCCTTCTTTGCATTAAATGCCCTTTGACTTTTCAACCCATAGGGGGCGTGGCCCCTTTTTCCAATTGTATTGATTAAATAATCAAATAAAACAGTCTCCGTCACACCCTAGGTGTGATACATTCTGTTTTCGACACGCGATTGTATTAAAATTATTTATTTTTCTTCGAACACCCGAACTTGAATCTTGCGACATTTCTTCATACGAACTCCGTTTTAGACGATTTTTGTACCGTTGTGATCCTCGTCACGCCCTCTATCACGCCGTGCCTGTAACAAACAAAAACAAGAAAACCCAAGCGTGACAAAAGCCAATAAAACGCACACAAATCACCCAAAAATGTTGAGATTTCGGACGTAAACGTCCTATCATCTCGTGATTCAACTAGTGGTGAGATGTGCTATAAAAACCACTTAATTGCCCTAAAATTACACCGAATATGCTATAAATAGAGGGTAAAATGCACACGAAATTATAGCAAAGTTGACTCTCATCAACTACCCCCCACTTAGCGTTTGCTCGCCCTCGAGCAAATCAAGCGATTCAAAAATAAATCATGAGGTCAACGTTGCGATCATACGGGAAACCAATATATTCAATGAGTAAAAACTAGTCAACATGCGAATAAACATGAGCCAAAACAAATCTCATCATGGAAACAGAATGTGTGTGTGTGTGAATAGCTTCTCAATCATTAATTACGGTTAACCGGCTCAGATTATAAATGCATGACTAATGGTATTACACCATAGGCTTATACTTCATAATCATCTCCACTAATCAAAGTCAAATCAAGGCTAACTAAGGTCAGGCAGGACTTGCACGGTTGTAACGCTAGGCCAAGGACGGGGTTGAACGAAAGGATAAAAGGAATATCAAAAGAGAAATACGAGTGAGCCTAATCAAAACATCTTGCATATACTTCATAGCTCGCCTCCTTTCGACACCGTATCATAAACATGAGTAGGACGCAAAAACGGTGGCCACCAAGATAAAACTCCAAGATAGCTTGCAAAAATAGTTTTTACCAAGAATTCAAGAACATCCACTCCAATTTACTTCATCCCATCGCCATGTATTACATTGAAAATATTAACTCAAAAACTTTCATCCACATTTCTTTACTCAACTTTATTCATTTTTATTTTTTTTTTTGATTGACTTTTTTGATTTTTTCTTCTTGAACCAAACACCAACACTTTGCCACCCCTTCTCATTCGTAATGTCAAAGATCCACCAACACCATACTTGGGTACACATCTTCACCACCCCACACTTGTGCTAGCAAGTGTGCCCAAAATAAGATTAAAACTCACTCGTATGGTGCCAAAGAAATGTAGACCATAAATAAAGGCTAAGGGTTGGTAATTATAGGCTAATCAACGAATGGCTAAGTTCGGGTGGGGGTCTAACCACCCTACAAAGGCTTAGAGGGGTTTCTGTGGAAATTATGTACATGGTTGGCTATTTGGCTCTGGTTGGGTCAAAGAAATGCCAGGACCGTCATCCCTTAATCTACCAAGATTGACCTTTCTATTTCGCCTCGAAGTTAATTGTATAAGTTCTAGGTAACAAATTAATGTCTATGACATCTATAAGCATTCACTAATCAACCACAACTCATGAAATCAAAGCTAGTACGTGCATAAAAATTCAATTTTCCACAACAAGATGAAGGTTTGACTCGCATGCATTCAACTCTTGACTAATAATTAACCGAAGAGTACCATGAATTGACATATAATTCGCAACATCAAAGTCATGAAAAAAATTTAAAAATGGCTCAATTTTACTCATTTAGACCAAACACCAAGTATATAACTTATTCGATGCACGGAATTTAAACATAAGTAGTCAAGTGAGGCTAAGTCTACCACCCCCCACTTAAAACAGAACACCATCCTCGGTGTGTGAGTGATAAAGTTAGGAAAGACTTAGCTGAATCGGCAACAGGGCGGAACTCTGCAAAGTGACAACCTCCAATGTATCTCCCAGGGTACCTGTACAATCACAACATGGAAACCAAGAATCCACTACGACGAAAGGCCGAAACCTTAGGCGTAGGTAAGCACAGGTATGGAGATGTATTGCAAATAAAAATATGGCTTATCATAAGGCATGCAACAAGAATCAAGATGCGGGGCCAAATTGTCATCACACTCCTAAAAAACAAACCTAAAAACCTAAAGAAAAAACAATGTGGGTTGCCTCCCATAAGCGCTTGTGTTTATTGTCGTTAGCTCGACTTATTGAATTTCAAAAACAAGATAGGGTGCCGAGTTTATAGTCTTCGGCAAGACTCGTATCCCCCAAACTTGACATTAGGTTCTACCTTCATTTTAGAGACACTCTCACTTCCCACACCCTCCTCGGGTTGATCATAAGTCGCTTGGTTCTCCTCAAAACTTCTAGCCTTTGCACCTCTTCACGCGTCCCCCAATCATTTCCCGGGTGCTTAATGGTCTTATAGACATTGAAGGTTACAGCCTCTCATCACCCGCTCGCATGGTGATCTCACCTTTTTGCACATCCAAGAAAGTCCTACCCGTAGCCAAGAAAGGTCTTCCTAATAAAATTGGGTTTTGACTATCTTCCTCCATGTCTAACACAACAAAATCAACGGGGAAAACTAGTTTACCGACCCGAACTAAAGACATCCTCAACAACTCCCATGGGGTGCCTAATCGACCTATCCGCCATCCGCAAGGTCATATTTGTACGCTTAAGCTCACCTACCCCCAAACTCTCATATATCTTTCTAGGCATTAAACTTACACTTGCACCTAAGTCACACAACACCTTAGGAAATAACGTCCGGCCTATGGTGCAAGGAATGGAAAAACTACCAGGATCTTTCAACTTAGGTGGCAGCTTATTCTGAAAAACAGCAGAGCACTCCTCATTTAAACAAACAATTTTCTCCATTTTAGATTTATTAGACAAAATCCCTTTTAAAAATCTGACATAAGATGGCATATGAACAAGCACATCCACAAGTGGGATATTTATCTCTACTTTTCTTAGTATATCGAGAAATTTGTTTTGCTTATTAGAAATGGTTGGCTTTGTAGGGCCACGAGGGGGGTAAGGTAATTTAGATAAATCAAAGGGTTTTTTCATAGAATCCACACTTGAGTTGTTCGTACCTTCCCGTGTCGTGTCTGACCGCTTTTCCGGTTCCGTACTCGGATTCTCCACCTCTTTCTTTATCTCTTCAGCATCTTGCTCTTCATTGATCACCACCCAATCTTCATCTTCCTCTCTCAGTTTTTCTATCTTCTTCTTCTTCTCAACCTTCTCAGGCACCTCAATATCACTACCCACAACTTTCCCACTTCTTGTAAATATGGCATTCACTTGCCTGGGATTTTCAGTTATTTGCCCCATTCGTGTCTCCAAGTTCCTCACCACAGATTGCAAGTTTATATGGGCATTTTCACCTCCTTTAATTCCTTACTTAATTCCAGGTTTCTCTCCCTCAACTCCCGGTTATTCTCCTTCGACTCCTGTCTGTTTTCTCTAATGTCTCGGCTTATTCTTTCCAACAGACTGTCCGTGGAGCTTTTTGGTTGCGTGGGTTCCGGAAGTGGTGGTGCTGATTGTGGGGGCATGGCATATTGACTCTGTTGAGGTTGCGCAAATTGCGGTTGAGTCATTTGCCCGGCCCCTTGATTTCTACCCCAAGCAAGATTTGGATTGTCCCGCCAATTCTGAAAATTTTGCCCCCCGTTCTGATTGGCTAAGTAGTTCACATCCATGGGTTTCCAATTTAATGTCAAGCTCGGATCTGTAGTTTGGTAGACCATGGGATTTGAGCACAATGGATGCATATCCCTGGGTTTCATGCCAAAAAGGTTCTCGAGAGATGGATCATTGAGCATTTGGGTCGTGGTCACCGACTAACCTTTTTAATAGGGCGCTTGTGGCCCAATGTTCACCACCGCAAGTAGTACACCCTTTGAATTCCTTCGCCATGCCAACATGTCACTCATTTGCTTTTTTAGCTCCACCATTTCGGTTTGCATCTTCATAATTTCTTCACTTGGCCCGACTTGGTTAATCGAACTAATTGGGTTCCTTGAAACCCTTCTCCCCGTCTTCCACCGTCCGTTTTGCTTTCGCGACTCTCTCTATTGTAGCCAATGCAACATCTGGTTCCACACTCATTACATCTCCTCCACACGCCGCATTCAAATTTGACTGATCTGTCTCGCGTAAACCACCATAAAATAGATGTACCTGGTTCCATGCCTCTAATCCGTGATGCGGGCACTTTCTCAACATAGTTGTAAATCTATCCCAGGCTTCATGCATGCTCTCCATGTCCAACTGTTCGAAGTTTGCAATATCTGCCTTCATATCCAACGTTCTAGAGAGGGGACAATATTTCAATAAAAACTTTGCAGTCACTTGATCCTAAGTGTGTAAGGAATCGTGGGGTAGTGACTCATACCAAGCTCTCGCGGCCTCCTTCAATGCAAATGGGAATAAGAGCATCCTAACCGCGTCCTCAGAAACTCCATTCATCTTCACGGTCCGACAAACTTGCATAAAGTGGTTCAAGAATTGACTCGGGTCTTCAGTTGACTTACCCCGAAACTGTGCATTGTCGTTCAGGAGATACCACACATGTTGTTTAATTTCCAGGTTGTTTGCTGGAATAGGAGGCAAACGGATAGGGGTGTGTCCTTCACCAATAGTCGGTGCCGCATAGTCTCTCAAAATCCTTCCATGATTACCTTGATTTTGCACTGGTGGTTGTGCATAAAAGTTTTGTGCTTGAATAGGGCCGGTTGGTGGTGGATTCACATTATGTTGTTGATTTTGAAACATCATTTGCATCATCATTTGCATCATTTGATTCTGGTCAAAAGGCATTTGACCAACTAAATTTCCCTGATTATTGTTCTGATTCTGAGGGGTTTGTTGTTGTTGTCGGACTTGATTCTGCCGACCTCCCTGATTTTGGACCCCATTCGGTCCCAGATTAAGTACCCTCGGATTTTGAAGGGGCTCTCTATTTAAGTTCTGTATTTCCCGATCCTCGGGAGTAAGCGTCGGGTCTAACTGCAACCCATCTTCAGTCTCATCTCGAGCACGTAAATTTGTTAAATCGCCGCTTCCCGAAGTCATTTCTGATTCTTCTGATTGGGATTCTAACTCAATAAATGATGTCGATGCTCTTCCAACTGAGTTCTTTTTTCTCACACTGTTCTGATGTCTCGCAAATGCTTCAATCTCCGGATTCAAAGGAAGTAGTGGTTCCTTGGAACTTCGGGTCATGCACTGCAATCATCAAAACAACACGAAAACGGTAAAATAAAAACGACCTAATCCTAAATACTTGAATGACTTATTGATATTGACCGATTCCCCGGCAACGGCGCCAGAAAACTTGATGGCCAAATTATAGTAAACCAACTTTAACCGGCAGAGTACCGGGTCGGTTGTACTACAACGACGAGCAAGGTCGTATCCCACGAGGAATCCGTCAAGTATCACAATCACTTTTGTATCTAGTTTAGGCTCACAAATATTGGTGAAGGTAATTATAGCTAGAAAATAAAAATGATGACTTTAAAATATATGAATAAAGGAATAGCTAAATTATGATCATGAAACACTACTCTTAACACATTTACCGAATCACTAAGGATGAGCCTTAACCTACCAACCAACCAATAGCTTCTAATGAATGTGTTGTGGGTGCAATCTCTAAACTGGTCCCTAGGCGCTAATACCACAACCTAGTTACCCTATATTCGGTTCAACGGTCCCTACATGGAATTTAATTGACCTAATATGACTAAATCAATGAGGCGCTCCGCATCCACCGAGTTCACGGCTTAGCTAGAAAAACCTTACCAAGGAACAGTACGAAAAACTCGACTAGTTCGTGCGTACGGCAATCCTAAAATCCTAGTTCGCACACTCCCTCGCAAAATACATTTATAAAGATCGTGTGTAAAATCAACTAATGGTTCATGACTCCACTAATAGCATTAAGATCAAATTTTAGGACACAACAATTCAAAAGATTAAATTTTTATGCCCTACTAATCCCTAGATCATCGATTATGCATCAATTTCGTAGTTCCATCACATAATCTAGCTATAATAAAATTAGCTATTCATGATTGAAAGAACAAAACAAGAAATCATAAATAAATTGGTAAACGACATGATAAAAAGCTAAATAAAATTACCACGAAAAAATTGAAGCAATCCACCACTTGGTTTGTCAATCCGTTGTGTTGAAATCACAAAATAACGGAAGAAAACAGCTATTGTATTTGCAGAAATTCAAAGGGAAAAATAACTGATCTAAACCTCAGGGAAAATAAAAACTGCTGCAGAGAAAAAAAATAAAATTGTTATAAGGAGTCTGTGTGTTGAAATTTAACCTAAGTGGATCTTTTATAATTAAAATGCCGACTCCCAATATTTTCCGGAAATTCACCTCGTCTCCAGCGCGTCTCCCCTTCTTTGCATTAAATGCCCTTTGACTTTTCAACCCATAGGGGCATGGCCCCTTTTTCCAATTGTATTGATTAAATAATCAAATAAAACAGTCTCCGTCACACCCTAGGTGTGATACATTCTGTTTTCGACACGCGATTGTATTAAAATTATTTATTTTTCTTCGAACACCCGAACTTGAATCTTGCGTCATTTCTTCATACGAACTCCGTTTTAGACGATTTTTGTACCGTTGTGATCCTCGTCACGCCCTCTATCACGCCGTGCCTGTAACAAACAAAAACAAGAAAACCTAAGCGTGACAAAAGCCAATAAAACGCACACAAATCACCCAAAAATGTTGAGATTTCGGACGTAAACGTCCTATCATCTCGTGATTCAACTAGTGGTGAGATGTGCTATAAAACCCACTTAACTGCCCTAAAATTACACCGAATATGCTATAAATAGAGGGTAAAATGCACACGAAATTATAGCAAAGTTGACTCTCATCAAGTATCTGGGTTCGTTTCTTAGTCGTTTGATGATTTCAACCCGAGGTTCGTTAGTTAGTTCAAGATTTCAAACCCGAGGTTCGTTAGTGAGATCCTAATTTGAATCACGAGCTAAGTTAGTGAGTTCATGATTTCAAACCCAGGGTTCGCTATTGAGTAGTGTTTTCAAACCCAGAGAATTCATTATTGAGTTTATGAGTTTAATCCCAGGGTTCATTAATGAGAAGTGATTCGAATCCTGAGGTTTTTACTGAGTTTATAAGTTCAATCCCAGGGTTCATTATTGAGTAGTGATTTCAAACACGGAGTTTGTTATCGAGTAGTGATCTCAACCCCGAGGTTCGTTAGTTAGTACAAGATTTCAAACTCGAGGTTCATTATTGAGTAGTGATTTCAAACCTGGGTTTGTTTCTTAGTCGGTTGATGACTTCCAACCCAAGGTTAGTTAGTTAGTTCAAGATTTCAAAACCCGAGGTTCGTTAGTGATATCCTGATTTGAATCACGAGTTTCGTTAGTGAGTTCATGACTTCAAACCCGGGGATCATTACTGAGTAGTGATTTCAAACTCGGGGTTCATTATTAAGTTTATGAGTTCAATCCCATTGTTCGTTATTGAGAAGTGATTTCAATTCCAGGGTTCGTTACTGAGTTTATGAAACTCGGTGTTCGTTGGTGAGTTGATTTGAAACTTGAGTTTCGTTAATGAGTTGATCATTTGAAACCAGAGGTTGGAATCGAGGTAGCTACTCTTTGGAATTAATCAAGCCGATATTGAGTTTCAAATATGTTCTCGAGTATAATATTTTTGAAAGTTTAATTAATATATTTAATTACATTAGATAATTAACTTACATTATACGTATAAGTATTTTTAAATAAATAAATAACTTTTACTGAGTGTATGAGTTCAATCCCGAGATTCGTTACTGATTTTATGAGTGCTAATCCGGGGTTTAATTTATATTTTTATATAAAATTGATTTAATACAAAGTTTAATATATATTTAATTTAATATAAATATTTGTATATTTGTATATCTTTTACATCTCAAAAAAAAAATCACCCCCGACCTAATTAAAATAACGGGCTGTTTTCTTTTTCCTTTTTTCTTCTCGTTTTTCAGGGAAGCTGTGCTCCTCCTCTCTGCCGTCATCTCCGCTGCGCTCCTCCCCGCCGTCATCTCCGCTGCGCTCCTCTCCGCCGCGCTCCTCTCATTTTTGCTTCTCCGCGCTGCTCTCCTCCGTACACCGCTCTCCTCTCCTCCTTCACAAGCTCCGGCAGCAGTCGCATTTCACTATTCAGGTTTATTGGCTACCTTGTTAATTGATTTTTGGTTCTGCAGTCGCACTTCATTTCACAGGCTCCATTTCTTAGTAATTGCAATCAATGTTTACCGAAAACATATCTCAGTTTCTTGATTTTCGGTATTTTATTTCGGTATCCCGCCAGCAGCATCTCCGATTTGTTGGATATTGACTTCGCATTGATTGTCATGGAGCTGTAAGTATAGAAAATCAGAGACCAATTGCGTAAAGCCAAGGTATAATATAGTTTTTTAGTTGAAATTGTTCTTGATTATGCATTTAATGAAGTTTAGTGCTTTGAGGTTTTGGTAAGGGTTTATGAATCAGTTTCAGGGGATGAAAAAGTAAGATGAGTTCTAGATAACAATAGTCTTTTCGGATTTGGGCATTATATTTGAGCTTTGAGTATTAATAGTAATAATAATCCATGTGTTATCCTTTATGCTTTTGATAATTTGCTAAAGTTCAATGTTGTCCAACACAGAAGATGGAAATCTTTGATGGCAAAAATGAGCTTTAATACACCAGCCTATTTGTAAATAAATAGTCACAGAGATGTTAGAGCTCTATGTCAATGCTTGGATGAAAGTGAACAGAAGAAGAATCAAAATCTTTAATGGAGTGTTCTTATTACAATCATTAATCATTTTTCTGTTCGTACAAAATCAAAGATTGTGCCTTTTTTGTAATCAATAAACTTTTAATTGAAACACTGTTGCATGATTAGAAAAATGATAATAGATAAACAAGTATGTAAGAGTGACCCCAATGGGGGGATTTATCCCCCCCTCTAAAACTAATATAGAGGGAGTAACTCACCTTTAAGCCCACAGTGTCTCCCAACCCAACACCCTATCCCTAAATAAAACTAAGACTCCCCCTAAATACGAAGGGTCTGCTAATATGAACAGTAACACCATTTATCTCTCTTTTTACCCAATAAATTAATTTCACACATCAATATCATTTATATAATAATGTGTTATGTATCAAGTAATGATACGGGCACAACGGTAGTATCACAACGGTGATATACATCTTTGAAAAAAAAATTTATATATACTATTTTTTCCATAAAAAAAATTTAATCTGTCCAAATAATTTTTTTTATTTATTTTGAACTCTTTTTGTGTACGGATACGACATCTTTTTATTTTTTTTTACCGTTGTGCGACGTATTCAAATATCACTTTGTAAGCATAAAATATTTTTAAAGGGATGTATAGAGGTTGCTTATTGGAGTGAATTATTTTTTGGGTGTTGAAAAAGTATAACTGTAACGGAAAACGATGTGTTTGAAGGGTGTGTTTGAAGGGTATCATTGGGGTCACTCTAACCCAACAATCAATTTAAAAGCAGCATGATTTGGGATTAAAATCTTTGAAGAATTCAAAGAGAGAAAGAAAGAAAAGTCAACATCCAATATCATTTGTACACTCAGAGAGAAACAGGGTGGTGGGAGCAGGTTACTTTGTGCTTTTTGGCTGTGTAAAGACATGACTCTGCTATAGTATGAAAGCTTATTAATTGTCTATATCTATTTGGATATTCTTGCTGGTATTTATTGTTGTTTTGCTTCTGCTGCTGGTGTTAGTGTTTTTGGAATTGAAAGTAGAATGGAACCGTATGCCTCCATGTTAATCGTTCTAAGTGGTAAAAAAAATTTAGTCTTTTTACCGGATCATCATTTTCTTTGTTTGTTTGAGTTTCTTTACGATCTGTCACGGTAAGTTACACAAATAGATATCTGTGTTCGAGTTTTTTTGCGGTTTTCTTGTTTCAGGGTTTCGTTTTTGCTATAGATTTATTACCTCAAATGATTGTTTATCAAAATGGTGGAGTCTTGTTTTTAGATTGCAATTCCTGATCAAATGGTAGCATTAGCCAATGGATAAAATTGTTCAAACACAAGCTTTTGTCCCTCTGTATATTTATCCTTTTGTAGAATATGAAAATTTATTGAAACTTCATTTTTTTAAGAATCATCAATATCAATAAGAGTGTTTTTTATTTGATCAATGAGTTATAGTTTGAATTAAATGATTCTATAGTATCCTGCAAAAGATCGTTCAATCTCGATTGTGATTTTTGTGAAGTTCATTCAGTTTTCAGCACATTTTTCAGCTACAGTGGTGTAGCAGGTTGAAATGTTCATTTTATTCAAAGTCGATTCTAGAACTATTGGAAGTTGATTTTTACCTTGTCGATTGTGATTATCGATTGGCAGAAAGCCAATTATTAGCTTTATAATCAATTTTGAAAAAAAAGTTTTGTTATGGTTCTATAAAAAATGCAGTCTCTAATAATTTTTTTAGTCCTTTTAGATGGTTGGGTTACTATACAATCAATGGTGGAGCATGCCCACTTAATAATTATGTTCTTGTGCATGTAAATAGCCTTTTTAACAAAAGACAACACTTAATCATTAAATTCCATTTTTTTACTGTGCTTTATTGTTAAATTCAGAGTGATTTTAGCACTAATATAGTGGAATATCAATTGGACAACATGGCCAAATATATTAGTTATCCTATTAATTGTGTAAGATTTCTTCTTACTTAATCTTCTACTGTAAATTTTAGTCCATTAAAATTTTGATTTTTTTCTCTTAATTAATATTTATAGAACCTTGAGCAGAAGAAAAGGCAGATGGCTCGTACCATGACTCTAGATTCACTTAAACATTTTCGGTGCAGATATCATTTTTTGTGTTTTGCGAATATAATGCGCATGATGTATAAAGGGTGAGAAGGAGTTAGACCATTTTGCAAAGCAGAAGAGTCAAGCTGAACATGATGAGAAAGGTGGGAATCTATATTGTGACTTAATCTTATTAATGAATCTGTTACAATCTAACACTGAAATGTCTATTGTTTTTTTCGTCAGATTCTCACCTATAAAATGTTTTAACGCAAGGATAAGATATTCTTCTAGGGGTTTTAAACATGCAAGCAATGTCAAAATAATGAAAGCGAGTGGATCAAGAAAAGGTGCTGAAGTTACTTAACGTTGATGCTCGATGTGGTTAACTACCTGCAAGATGAAAGAAGACTATGGAGGGAGTAAGCAACTAAAGCTATGAATTATATATAGGGTGAATTCGTCAACTAGATCAATTATTAATTTTTCATGTTCAGTAACTCCCTCAACGGAAACTACTATTACTCTTGAATGTAACTAGAGAAATTTGATCTATGTTTTCAACTCTTGAATATCAATTTGATTGAGGTGTTGTTTATGTTGACCATGTTTTTTTGGTGAGGTTCTGAAATTTATGACATTGATGCCCAAGTTTAGTACTTTACTTATATATGGGTAAACTGTGACCTAAACATAGCCAACAATTTTGTGAAGTGTGTAAGAAAGTTGGGTACTAGATACCCTACAAATGTATTATGTTTCAAAAAATTGTCATAAAAACAAAATGGACAGTTTGACTATATACCAGAAAATTGTTGCAAAAATCATGACAATAAAAACAAATGTTGGTAAATTACTATTTAAAAAACTGTGGCATATTGGACAAATGTTTGTGAAGTGCCATAAAAATGTGTCATTCTAAATGAAAAGGTGTCGGCAAATTTGCCACAAAGAAAGTGCAAAGTGTCATAAAAACCGCCGTAAAAGAAATCCGACACATTAGGAAAGTGTCGATAAGGTGCTGCAAAAAAAAATCCTACACTTTTACTAAATGCCATATAATTGCCACAAATGTTTACCGACAGAACAAAAAAATGCCGCAAACATTGCCGACGCCAGTATTGACGACACTTAAATAAACACCATTTTATGTGCCGTGATTGTTTTTACGGCGCTTAATTCCTATTGTTCCGGCATTTATTATGCGCCGCAAAAAGCCAAAAATGTTGTAGTGATGCTAAATAAATAAATGACTTAAAGTAAATGAGTAAAGTAAATAGAGCAAATATTATAGTGGTTCTAGGTGGTGTAATCTTTTCGGTCCACTCTTCCCCTGTGATGTAAGAGGAAAATTCCAGTAGAATTTTCTGAGGTAGCCAGTTACAAAAAGTCATAAACCATAGTCCGTGACTAATCCCTAGCTTCACTATCTAAACAATAAAAGAACAGTAGGATTGTTGCTCACCAACTGCTTGAGCCACTGGTCCTTTGAGGGTTGTGTTGCCTCTTCACCAGCTACCACCATAAACACAGTCTACCCGACTTCTACAACTGTACTTGGAAAATCCTTGACTAGATTGCTTCACAGCCTAAACCTTTGATTTAAAATAAATGTTGGGCTGAGAATCAATAAATTGATTCTTGCTTGTTGTTCTTCTAAGTGTCTGATTCTGGATTGATTCTTTGTAGCTTGAACACTTGAAGAAATCTTTATGTGATCTTGTTGAGCGCAAAGAGTGATAGCAATTTAGATGAACTAGACTTGGGCACAATAACGCTTGTAATATTGTTAATTCAAGTTTTTTGGTGTTTGATCCTTGATGCCAATTCCTCTATTTATAGTGTGAGGTCCAATGTTCATCTTGCTTGAATTTGAATTCTATCAACGTCTATATTTTCAGATGTGAGGTGTCAGTGACCGTTCTGACATGTCAGTGCTTTATCCAATAGAATTCCTTGATTTATAACATTTGAATGTACTTTCAGTTGCTTGGATGGCTGACTATAAAACTGAGTATCCTGATCAAATTTATACTGAGTATGTCAGTTATCAGTTTGTTAACTGACTTACAGCATTAACTGAGTTTTTACTCTTCTTCAAAACTTAGTACTATATTCTTCTGATTTTATGTGACTTAATCAGAGTACACCATTCCTTTCAAATCATCTAAGATATCATTATCCTTATGATTCTTAGGTCTTCTTACAATATCCATAAAGTCAGTTCAGGCCATAACAGACTTACCTAAATTCTATATTTACAGTCTCAGCTTTGATCTTCATAACTGAGTTTGAACCCTTAGTTGTTCAATCTGAGTACGTGTCCCTCATTTCTTCATTTATTGAGTTTTTTCCCTCAGCCTTCAGTTTTAGATAAGTCAACCGAGTCTTTGTTCCTCAGCGAACTTACCTTATTCGGTTCTTGGTTCAGAGTGACATATTCAGTTTTATGTAATATTCCAGTTTTCTAAATGATTTCTAGTTCTCAGTTTTACGACACTTCTATCTATTACAGTGCTTGTCTGATATAACCTATACAATTATCAGTCTTTAGTTCAACCTATACATTCAGTATTAGACATCTTTTAGCTTTTCACTATAACAGCTAGTTCCAGCACTTCATCAACGGGGTGTAAACAAACAAGTAACTAAATAAGATGAATCATCATCAAATCTCAAATTTATTTCTATCAATTTCCCCATTTTTGATGATTCCAAAACCCTCCTTAAAAGAAAAGCTTAAAGATAAAAACAATGCAAAACAATGTAAAACTTGGAACTGAATTTCATTAAGATTGCAAAAACTGGAAATATTTACACAGTTGATTATAAACTGAAATAAAAGCTAAGTAGCTTTTTGTGTAACTAAGATAAAATTCTTTTCCTTATCATGAAGATGATAATCATTTTCTAACTTTAAGTCTTCCTTGTGGAATGTTCTAAGATAATCCACTTGGCTTGATAGCTTCGACTTTCTCCATAGAGCTTACTTAGGAAGGTCAATTTCATACTTGTAATAGTCATCAAATTGTGCAACATCAGCCTTTATCTGTTCTCTTTTATCACTGATTTGAAGCTTCTCTTCAATCCTCTTTACTTTCTTATAGTCGGCCATCTTCTGATTATGATAAAGATCAGATACGAAATAAACAAGAGGTTCTTCATAAGTTTTTTCTATGTACTTTGCCTTGACATTGTTCTGATCCCTGACAAACTTCATCCACAGATCTTGTGTAAGAGTACCTCTTATTTCTCCAGGTTGACTATACTTCAAAATGAGCCGCTCTTCAGTTATTTCATTCACATCCCTAACATAAGGATCTGCTGCTGATTTGCATTTCTCCAATTCAGCTTCAAGATTCAGCTTTTCTTGTTGTAATCTCAGCTTTTCTAATTCAACTTCCCACTTTTTGGCATCATACAACTGATTGATCAACTGATGAGTTGCCTTTTGGTCTGCTAAAATACCTTTTTGAGAGGTAAGAACTTCTTTGAGCCGAGTTTCTAATCCATAGATTCGTTGATTGAGGCGCCATTCTGCTTGAGCAAGAATTTCTTGATCTTCCATGGTTGTTGTTTCAAGTTTCTCCTTTAGACTAATAATTTATGAAACTGAATTTGAAGTGGATTTTTTGATAATATCCAGCTTGGTATGAACTGAAACGTCGGTCTTCTTTCCGTAATCCAAGTATCCGGAGACGTGTGACAAAAAAACCATTGTAATCTTCCTTTTGGTTGAGCATAATCTTTAAATTTTCTTGTACTTTGCTCAATTCTTCTTTTGTCAACCTCTCATATGGATCTTCTTTTTCTTCTTTTGGATTTTTGACTAAGTATCATCTTCTATTACCACCAATTGCTTATTATTACTTCCTTCTGCTTCTTGTTGATTGTCAGTTGTGTGATTCTTAGCTGGCAATCCTTCCCGCGGAGTAACAGTTTGATGTGCTTGTCCTTGAGGTTGAGTGTCTGACTTCAAAACTGTACTCTTTTCAGCTTCCTTCCTTGAATCATCATCGTTATCATCATCTTTTTTCTTTAAAACATCCTTCAGTATTGATGATGTAACTGATCTTATTTTTTGTTCTAGATCTTGGATTCTCTTATTGCATTTGTTGAGAAATTCCTCCGTAGGGAATAATGCATATAAGTCTTTAACTTCAAGTTTGTCCAAAAACAATTTTTCTTCATTCTGCAGAGCATCCTAGAAAGAATAACGAGAATCTTCAGTCTTGAGCTTCATCTTCATGAGATTGATGATTCTAATAGGATCGAAGATGTTGTTTGGTTGTTGCTGAGATTGCTGTTGCTCTTCTTCGGCATTCATAACAGAAACTTTTTTCTCTGATGTTTGCTTTTTGTGAAAAACGTCTTCAGCATCCTGACTGACTGTAGTTGAGAGTTGTTGTTCCCCCTCAGTTAGTGCTAACTGACTTGAAGTACCTAGGAATAAACACTTTCCAATTGACTTTTCCTTGTGTGAGTCAACTTTCCTCTTAATTCCTTTTTTCTGAGCGATCTACTGAGACTCAATTTTTTTATTGGCTCAGGTTGGGAAGTCTTCGAGGTTTCTTTCCTAGAACTTACTTCTGATATAATTTTTGTAGATCTAGCAGTAGTTTGTTCTGCCTTTTCCCCATCATTGAGTCTTTCCAAATAATGTTGAATAATTCCGCTGAGTGTCTTCTTCTATCGAAATCTTCTTTCAGTCTGTCTTCATTCAGCTTGGGCTTTGCTGACATTTGCTACTTCAGCTAAGTGTTGTTGTTTGATCCGATTGAACACATATCCTGCCCAATTGAACTCATGTTCATCCTATAGGATGTTCATCAAATATATCCCATCTTCAGGCAATTTACTTAGTCGTTTGTAATGACCAGTAATGACCAATAACATGTCTGCTTATCCATCCGCTGAGGAGTGCAAATTCAGGTTTAAGACGGCTGATATGTGTGTCAACATCTGCTGGTTCCTTTGTTACTGAGATTTGAATTAGAAAGGCTTCCCTTTTGAACGGCAAATAGGCCAAGTCTATTGATATCACAAGTGGTTGGTTGAAATCAAATAGCTGCCTTATGATTTCTTCAGTCATGATTACCCTTTCTCCATGAACTTTTGTCACCAGGGAGTTCCTTACCAGCCTCATATTCTCCCAGATTTGCAAAATCCCTTCCAAGTCATGATGTTTTTGCGATTTTACTTCCAAGAGATTTTTCAATCCTTGAAGATTTTTCATCTTTTCACAAATATAGCTTGCAAGAAGAGTGTTGTTGCACATTTCTTCATATTCATCAAAAGAGAGACTGTCCAATTCAATGATTAACCTCTCTTCTTGTGTCTGATTGGAGACTACCATTGGAGAAATTTTCTAATTTTTTAAAAATTTCAAGAAATAAATAAAATTTCTGGCTTTTCAGGAGAGATAAAGTTTGAATTTTGCTTTAGTGTAAGGGGAGATATGAGAATGTGAAAATATATAGTGGGGAGGCTGACGGTTGGTGATTTGAGTACACGATCTACTGAAGGATTTGTACCAACTTTTCAAATTCCATGATGGTTTGTATAACCAATGCATGTACTATCTGACAATAGTGGGGGTATACACGCAACAGGTTCTGGCATAAATGGCGGTAATTTAATGCGATGTAACTATTGTCGGTTTTATCCATTCAACTTTTTACTTGCTTTGACTGGATAAAAACTGACTGATATCAGTTCCAAGGTGTGTTCAAGTTCATTAATTTTTTAGGTCAGTAGGTCAGTTTGAGATTGTTGATGTCAATGACTAATCTGTCAAGTGAGCTCACCCAACATGACAAAGATCAATCCCCTTGATGAATCTCTGAGCTTAAACTGACTTAACTAGCTTTGATAATTCCAAATTCAGTTCTCAATTTTGCAAACCTTTCTTTGTCCAGTGGTTTGGTAAAAATGTCAGCCAACTGATCTTCAGTTGGGACGTAAAGGACTGTAACGTCCTTTTTCTCTACATGATCCCTTATAAAGTGATGTCTAACATCAATGTTCTTATTCCTTGAGTGCAAAACTTGATTGTCAGTTATAGCAATTGCACTTGTGTTACAACACATTATAGGAATCAGTCATTCCTCTATCCCATAATCTCTTAAATGTTGTCTGATCCATAAAACTTGAGCACAACAGCTTCCAGCTGCTATATACTCAGCTTCAGATGTTGATGTTGAGATTGAATTTTGTTTCTTACCAAACCATGACACAAGTCTATTTCCTAGTAACTGACATGTGCTTGAAGTACTTTTTCTGTCCACTTTGCATCAAGCATAATCTGATGCTGAGTAGGATATCAGTTTGAATTCTCCTTCCTTTGAGTACCATATCCCTAACCCTTCTGTGTCTTTTAAATACTTCAAGGTTCTTTCGACAACTATGAGATGACTTTCTTTGGGTCTTGTTTGAAATTTGGCACAAACACCAATCGCAAAGGATATGTCTGGTCTACTTGCTGTGAGATAGAGTAGACTTACAATCATTCTTAGGTAGAGTATTTGATCCACATCCTTGCCATATTTGTCTTCATCTAATCAAATATTGGTTCCTGTTGGTGTTGCAATGCCAGCTGATTTCTCCATTCCAAACTTTTTGATCAGTTCTCTTGTATACTTAGTTTGGTGAATGAAAATCCCATCGTCCATTTGCTTAACTTGTAATCCAAGAAAGTAATTTAGTTCTCCCATCATACTCATTTGAAATTTGCTCTTCATCAAACTTGCAAATTTCAAATAGAGTTGTTCATTTTCAAATCCCAAAATAATATCATGAAAATATATTTGAACTAGGAGAGTACTTTCTTCAACTTTCATCCTGAACAAGGTTTTATCAATGGTTCCTTTTATAAAGCCATTATCAACCAAAAACTGAGACAGAGTTTCATACCAGGCTCTAGGTCCCTGTTTTAATCTATAAAGTGCGTTTCTCAGTTTGAAAACTTTGTCATCTTGATCTTTGATTCAAATCATGGGGGTTGCTATACATAAACTTCTTCTTCAAGTATCCCAATCAAAAATGCACTTTCAACATCCATCTGGTACACTTTGAATTGTTTATGAGCCGCAAAGGCAAGAAATAATCTGATTGCCTCTAATCTTGTTTCTGGGGCATAAGTTTCATTGAAGTCTATCCATTCTGCTTGTGAATAACCTTTTGCTATGTCTGGCCATATTTCGGACAATGTTTCCATCTTCATCAAGCTTGTTTCTGAATACCCACTTAAAGCCTATTCTATTGACATGATCGGGTTTATCCACCAATTCCCAAACTTGATTTCTCTCAAATTCATTGAGTTCTTCTTGCATGGCTAGAATCCAATCTGGATCATTTAAATCTTCTTCAATTTCTTTTGGTTCAGACTGAGATAGAAAGCATGCTATCATAGCATCCAGTTGATGTCTTGTCCGAACTCCTGCATGGAAATCACCTATCACCTGTTCTTCAGGGTGATCTCTCATCCATTAATGTATTGGGGGTTGCATCAAGGGGTCTTTATTTTGTTGAATTGGTTCTTCTTGAGCTTGATCATTTTGAGTTTGATCAGTTTCCGGTTGTTGTTCATCTCAGGTTCTGTCACTGGCAATTGAAGAATCTGAGATCCTTAATCTTTCAATATCAATAAAAACTGGTTCTGGATTATTTTCTAACTGAGACTGAGAAATTGTTTCTTCTTTATATTCAATTGTTTCTCCAGTGAAGTTTGGTTCATAAAAAACCATATGTATTGATTCTTCATGCTTGAGTGTTCCTTAGATTAACACATTAAAAGCATTACTGACATTTGAATATCCCAGAAATATTCCTTAATCAGCTTTGGACTGAAAAACATTAAGTTGATCTTTCGCATTATTGTGAATAAAGCATTTTCTTCCAAAGGCATGAAAATATGAGACATTTAGTTTTCTTCCGTTCTGAATCTCATAAGGTGTCTTTTCAAGTCTTTTGCTCATGAGAGCTCGATTCTGAGTGTGGCAAGCTGTATTTAACGCTTCTGCCCAATGTCTTTCCGGTAGTTTTGATTCACAAATCATTGTTCTCGTAGCTTCTGTGAGTGTTCTATTTCTCCTTTTAGCTACTCCATTTTGCTGAGGTGTTGCTGTAGCTTCAAGTTGATGTAGTACTTCATTTTCTTCACAATATTCAATGATTATATTGTTGAGAAATCCAGTTCCTTTATCTGATCTGATCCTAACCACTGTAACTCCTTTCTGATTTTGGAGTTTGTTGAGAAGTTCTATGAGCTGTTGCTTGGTTTCACTTTTCTTTAACATGAAGATAACCCATGTATATCTTGAATAATCATCAACTACCACCAAGGTGTATTTCTTTCCAGTAACACTGATTGGCATAATTGGTCCAAATAAGTCCATATGCATCAGCTCTAAAACTCTGGTTGTTGAGTGCTGAGACTTAGTCTTGAAACTAGCTTTGGTTTGCTTTCCTTGTTGACATGCATCACACAAGTTGTCCTTCTTGTATGACATCTCTGGTAGTCCGATCACCATGTTATTCTGGACTAGTAAGTTGATATCATCAAAATTGAGGTGACTCAGTTTCTGGTGCCACAACCAACTGAGTTGTGACATGGTATGCGCAATTAAACAAGTTTTTGAAACTGCTGTAGACCAATCTACAACATACATATTCTCTTTCTTTCATCCAGCAAGAACTACTTGGAATGCTGTTTCACTGAAAACGATGCAAAAGTCTTTGTCAAAGGCTACTTTGTATCCCATGTCACAAAATTGACTTGTACTGAGTAGATTGTAGTGAAGTCCATTTTTCACCAATTTTCCATAACCTCTTGTAAATCCTGGTTTATCCTCACTTCCAAAATTTACTCATTGTCCATCTTTGGCCACAAAATCAACTAGACAGTCCTTGTTCCTTGTCATATATCTTGAGCATCCACTGTCAAAATACCAAATATCCTGCAAGACTTAAAATGTTTTAGGTACCCAACTTTATTTGGGTCTATAGGGGTCAGTTGTCAGTACAACTCGTGGGATATTTCTGTTAGTAATATCATCCGCAACGGAAGCGATTTAAGGATCTAGATCTATAAATTACACTAAATAAAATAACTAGATCTACTCTACAAGGGGGTTGTAGAATATACCTCTTTGATCTCAAAATCCAAGTAGAAGAACTGTAAACAAAAGATGGTGTGAAGAGCACCACGATCTTCCGCACGTGTGATCCGAGCAACTCCCGGTGGAAGGAAATCCTCATCTCGAATCCTCCCGATATGCTACCCGGAAAACCTCCAAGATTTTCCCTCTTACTCCCCTTGGCCGAAATTTATCTTCTTCTCTCTAAGAGATAGAAGTCAAAATTTGTAGTGTGTTTTAGGCTTGGGAGAACTCTCTTTATATAGGAGTGTAATCCTTGTCCTCCAAGGATTTTATTTTGCAAATAAATAAATCCAATAAATAAAAGATAATCCCAGAATATTCTAGAACAAATCTAGAATAATCATTATCTTTATTTTTTTACCATAAAATATTTACCTAATAAATATTTTGTGCACATGTCTTATTAATCCACAAGAAAACTAATTTCTTGTTGAACAAGACTATGTAGAGGCCGAAAATTTCACCCACCCTCCAAGGGTTGGATTTCGGCCATGACACACACATTGGGCCAAGATTATGAAAAATGTCTTTTTCACATATTTAATTATTTAGCCCAACTAATTTAATAGTCCACTAAAAAATTAATTCACATATCGTTTTAATTAAATTCTAATAAGAACTAAATTAATATTATTAGGATTCGACGTCCGAGAATAGCTATGCTATATTGGAGGCAAGTCGGGGACCATGGACTAATAATCAGAGGCTCCGATAAATCAAATAAATAATTATCTTACGAACAGAATAATTATATTCGATAAATCAATCACAGGAATATGCCACCATAATCCCGTGACTGCACTCCTCCGATTATGAGATTATATTTATCTCCTCACAAGAATGATAATAAGCGTCCATTGATATAATCATTACATATGGATTAATCCTCCATACACTGTTCATTCTAAATCGGGAAGTTACCGTTAACCCTTTTTAGAACCTCTTATCCTTATTTACCATTAACCCCGTAGTGATCAATTAATTCATACAACTCACTGGTAGCTAATCAGTGTAATATAAACTCGTACGATCGATCGCTTCTAGGATTAACAAATAAGGGAACTCGTCTATCTAATTCCATAAATGGAAGGAATGGATTCCGTATCCGTGATAACACGGACTACTCACTCAATCCAAGACAATGCCAAGATGGGGTAATTCGGATCACGGACTCGGTGTAATCCTTAACCGTCAAGTCAAACCTCATACGATTCAAGCGGATCGTGATCACCTTAGGATTAAGATATATCAATAAATATGATCATCGATTGATTGATAAGACTTCTCGATTACGGAATTATATCGTGAACTCTAATCAAATCGGTCCAGCCCTATATTATATATCTATCATATATAAATGCCCCCCTAGTTTCTCTTAACCGAAAGTCCGGATAAGACAATCACACCTATTGTGTTCTGGGCACATTAATAACACGTTAAAGGAGAGACCCGATACTCTCGATTAACTTCACTACGGGCTAATTGTATTTTAAGTACATCTTCACTAACTCAATCCTCCCGTGTATATCCCGTACACTGAGTTAAGTGATTACATAAACGATATACTTTAGGGTTTTCTGTAGTGTAAATACTATTGTCACATCGGTGAATATGACAATAATAATTATGAATAATAATATCATTTCATTTATTAAATAAAACAATTACAAAATTGTCTTTCGGGCATTACACCTAACAATCTCCCACTTGCACGGAAGCATGTGATTAATTGATTTAGAGCACACCCTATTATTTAAAATACAGCAAACCATCAATCCCACTTGCTCTAAAGCAAATGAGACATGTCTCTAATACCTATAGTCTCCAAGTGTCGCTAAAAGCTTCAATCGACAGTGTCTTGGTGAATGGATCAGCAGGATTATCGGCGGAGGCGATTTTTTGGACGGAAATGTCCCCTCTATCGACAAAATCGTTGATCACAGATTTTTCCTCTCTATGTGCTTCGACTTACTGTGCTTTCGAGGTTCTCGAGTTGGCAATGTCCCTATTGTTATCACAATAGAGAGTAATAGGATCTTCAGCATTCGGGACAACGCCTAATCCGCTGATGAACTTTCTTAACCAAACTGCTTCCTTAGCTACCTCGGAGGCCGCTATGAACTCAACTTCCATTGTTGAATCGGCTGTGCTGGATTGCTTTTAGCTTCTCCATTCTATTGCACCGCCACCAAGCGTAAACACTGAACCAGAGGTTGATTTAGAATCATCTCTGTCTGACTGAAAGTCAGAATCGGTGTACCCCGCTAACTCCAAACTCCCACTCGAATAGACGAGCATATAATTTTTGGTTCTCTTCAAATATTTGATGAGATTCTTTACTACTGTCGAGTGCGGTTGCCCTGGATTTGACTGAAAACGGCTGACTAATCCAACGCCGTAACAAATATCAGGTCTCGTACACCTCATAGCATACATAAGACTACAACCAGCCAAGGCATATGGAACTCTTCGCATTGCTTCAATCTTTTCAGGAGTTTGAGGTCCCTGAGTCTTAGAGAGGTAAATGATGTGACGGGTTGGTAGAAAACCCTTCTTGGCGTTCTCCATACTGAAGCGTGCCGGCACCTTATCTACATAAGTTGCTTGGGACAGAGCTAACATCATGTTCTTGCGATCCCTTATAATTTGGATCCCTAGAACATAACTCGCTTCTCCCAAATCCTTCATTTGGAATTGTGTGGTCAACCAACTTTTCACGTTGGACATCATCCCCTTATCGTTGCCAATTAGGAGTATGTCATCAACGTACAACACTAGAAATACGATACTATCTTTGATAACCTTCTTGTACATATAAGATTCAGCAAAGTGTTGTTCTAAATCATAAGACTTGATCGTGTGATCGAATCTATGATACCAGGAACGAGATGCTTGCTTCAACCCATAAATGGATCTGAGCAACTTGCACAACATGTGCTCTCGACCTTCTTCAATGAATCCTTCTGGTTGCTGCATATAGATTTCCTCGTCGAGAAAGCCGTTTAGAAACCCTGTCTTAACTTCCATTTGCCAGATTTCATAATGCAGACATGTAGCAATCGAAAGGAGGATGCGGATGGTTTTCATCATGGCCACAAGTGAGAAGGTTTCCTCGTAGTCTATACCCTCTTGCTGTGTGTAACCTTTGGCTGCCAGCCGTGCTTTGAAGGTTTCGACCTTCCCATCTATTCCTCTCTTTCGCTTGTAGAGCCATTTACATCCAATGGGCCTTTCACCCTGAGGAAGTTCTACAAGTTTCCAGACTGAGTTAGAGTACATAGACTCCATCTCTTGATTCATTGCGTCAATACATTTATCCTTATCGTGATCCAATAATGCCTTCTTATAGGTCAGAGGATCATCTTCCACCCCATCTGAGGCGACTACGTTCGTCTCTAAATCCATGTCGTACCGAGCCGGTGGCCGAACCACTCTCACAGTACGTCTAAGTGGAACAGGAATGTCGGAAGTGACTGTTGTATTATTAGTGTTGTTTACAGGAACATCAACAGCCACAATAGGCCTGACATCATCGGAGAGTAATTCCTCTAGTACAATTTTACTTCGAGGTCTGTGGTCTTTCATATAACTTTCCTCCAAAAACATAGCGTTAGTCGAGACTAGCACTTTGTTAGCTTCCGGATCGTAAAATAGACCACAACGTGTACCTTTTGGATAGCCTACAAACAAACATACTTTCGTACGCGATTGTAGCTTGGTAGTCTTGTCCATTAGCACATGTGCAGGACAACCCCATATGCGGAAGTGATGAATGCTTTCACGACGTCCGGACCACATCTCTACGGGTGTCTTTTCGACAGACTTTGATGGTACTGCATTCAAAATGTAGACCGCTGCTTCTAAAGCATAACCCCAAAATGATATGGGTAGTGAGGCGTAGCTCATCATTGATCTAAGCATGTTAATCAATGTCCTGTTTCTCCTCTCGAACTCCGTTTTGCTTTGAGGTGTCCTAGGCGCTGAACGTTGGAAACAAATTCCTTTTTCAGCCAAGTTGTCAATGAACTCAATATCTAAATACTCACCTCCAAGATCAGAGCGAAGGCATTTCAATGACTTGCCTAGTTGCCTTTCGACTTTTGCATGGAACTCCTTGAACTTACCAAAAGCCTCGGACTTCCTATGCAGCAGATAAACATAACCGAATCTCGAGTAGTCATCAATGAAAGTCACAAAGTACTCATATCCGCCTCTAGCTTGTACGTTCATCGGCCCGTGGCCCTATTACCCTTTGATGAGAAGGGACGCTTAGTCATTTTTCCCTCCAGGCAACACTCGCAGACAGGCAGTGTGTCAACAGATGACTCACCCATGGTATGAACATTTTCTAGTCTTTTGAGTCTTTCCAAGGAAATATGGCCGAGCCTCAGATGCCACAAGTATGTTTTATCTTCTTTTACTTGAGAAACTTTCTGCCTTTTAGCAGATCTTTGATGAGCAGTTTTAAACATTTCAGTATTAAGTAGGGGAGCTTTATGGGGTCTTACAAAATATAAACCCTTTTCATTCATAGTTGAACACAATCCAAAGCCATTCTTCGAAATAAACATTCAAATTTGAAACAGAAAATGATTGTTCAACTAAGGCAGAATGAGAAATTAAATTTCTCCTGAAATTCAGAATAAAATAAACATTCTCTAAATGTAAAATTCTATTATTAAAATGTAAGTCCACAGCTCCCACTGCTTTAGCCGAAATGAGCGCCCCAGTGCCTACTCGCATCATTTGAGAACCCTCTTCCAGCTCCTCGTACGAACTAAGAATCTGCAATGAAGAACATACATGGTTAGTAGCTTCAGTATCAAGTATGCAAGTGGACACATCTTTATCTACATTAAAAGATTCCAAGAATAGTAATTCCGAATTACCTTTCTTATCTTTCCCAGTAACAGCCTTGGCTTTGCTATCTTTTACATCATGAAGATATTCCGGACAATGGCGTTTCCAATGTCCTACCTCCTTACAGTAAAAGCACGTGCCCTTGGGCTTGGCCTCGTCAGCTTTCTTGGCTTTCTTTTTCTTCATTTGCTTGGGCACGGGTGCAATACTACACTTCTTCTTTGGTTTGGCCTTAGGCTTGTTTGATGTCTTAGCTTCGGCCATATTGGCTTCAACTTTCTTATCCCCTACTTGGACCTTATCTTTCGAAGTAGACCCTCGTAGATAGTCAGTTCATTAAGCATCTGTGTCAAGGTCAACTCATGTTTGCCCATCTGATACAGAGTTCTGAACGGGATAAACTCAGGAGTCAACGATTCCAAAATCATCGACACTCGAGTTGCTTCATCGAACATCGATCCATGAATACCGGCGTCATTGAAGTAACTGATCATATTTAGAACATGACCATTCACTGCTTGACCTTTCTTCAATTTCATGTTAATAGCCATCCTGATGGCATCGTGTCTTGCTTGGTTGCTAGGTGATCCAAACATCGAAGTAAGTTTCTGCATGATTTCTCGTGCAGTCTCAAAATCTTCAATCTGGGTCCTAATAACCTCCGACACTGCCGCCAGGATGATCCCACGAGCCCGGTTATCTGACTCGATCCAGCGATTACGCTGCTCGATCTCAGCTTTTCCGGGTTTTTGGATCGCCACCGTAGGTCATTCAGAAGTGAGTACATATTGCACATTCTCGTATGTGTGTACCACGTTTAGATTACTCTTCCATTTCTTAAAGTTGTTTCCCGATAATTTTTCAGACAGTAAAGCAGAAATTTGAGCAGACATTTTTGCTTTGAAAATAAAATAACATATATTAATTCAAGTTTAACACTACTATATAAGTTTATTTTAGGAATTGTAAACTAAAATTAAGTCTATTCTACCATTCCAAGGTTTTAACCTCGCATCTCAGTGCCACCGTAGGGTAGGTCAAAGAGATGAAGGTTAAATCGAGACAATCTCATCAATGAATAACTTGTGAGAATCGAACATCCCACGAGAATTGAACATCCCTTTATTCATTGACTACCTTCCTTTTTTAGCCTGGATATTATCAAGAATATCCTTGATGAGTGTGACCTACTATATCGGATCTCTTAGGTACGCCCGGAGTGTGCCGTCGTAGGATAGGTCAGTGACCCGATGAGTACCCGGAAATCCTATCCTTTCGGAAACCAAGCCATGAATGTTGATAGGGGTGAACACCATCCGTAGGGGGACGAAATCAAAGCGCCGCAAGGCGTCACCCTTCTCTCACTTACTTGTATCTATAGTAGAGGCCGTGGGGTTGGCTGTTGCCTCCCCCGCTCCCACTCAATATTTTGGAAGTGGTGGTGGGTTAACTAACCACGTCTTTTTGATGTTAACATAAAAGCACATCAAATCAAGGATTTCAAATGGTGTCGGTAACGTAGGCAAGCCTACCCGTCCTATTCGTTGGAACATATGTGACAGTCGGATTAAATTGGGTCCAGAAAGCCCTATTGAGATAAGAAGGAGTCACCCCTCCGCTCGCCGGTGTAGCTTATTCTTGCCGGACCCCCGTGCATACATCACACTAGGAGGATTAAGTCGGTGAGCGAAGCTCAGTTGACCACCCAACCTATAGGCGAACCGTTTTTATCCAAGATTTATTGTTCTTTTACCATAATTCAATCTCGTAGACACTACGAATTGAAAACGTGATCTCGTTTGGGCTTTTAAGGCGGTTCACCGAGAACACACACCGAAAAGGCTTAACGATTTCATAACACGTCCTCGGATCTTTAATTAGTTACTAAATTAATTAATTACCACGTATTAATTAAATTTCAACTAATTACGCGAGTTTGTAACATGCCTATTTTAATTACCAAAATTAAAATTCTACATGTATGCATGGAGTGGATTTATGATATGATGCATGTCATGGCAATTCCGATTTTATATCTATTTTATGATCAAACACATAAAACAAATAAATTGGGAAAATTTAAACACCGAGATAGATCGTTTGTACCACCGTAGCTAATCTATACTAGGAAAGCAGTAAATTACAACTTGTTGTCTTCGTGTCTTCGATATTTGAGCCTTGAACCACGAACCGCGAACCCGAAAGAAGAAAGGGCCTTTATTTTATAAAATAAAATAAAACTATTTTTTTTTGTCGAAATATATTTTTTTATTAAAATCCTGCTGTATTTTTATTCTAGAAAAATAAATAATTTTTTTTTCAAAAAATGCCGACTGTAAAAAAAATTAGGGTTTCATAAAAAAAATCAAACCCTAGCCGTGTGGTACAAAAGAAAATAATAAAAAAAATTTCCGCCTCGACTCCTATTCATACCTCGAGTTCCGTCTTCATCCCGTGTTCATCATCGTTCTTTGTCGTTTTTCCGGAATTACAAAAAAAAAAAAAAAATGGCCGAAAAAGAAGAATAAAAAAACAAATTTTACATCAATCCTATGCTCACACGATCTAAATCGAGAGAGCTTACAATAGATCTAACGAGTAAACAGTACCAACCCCAATCCATGTCTTCAATCCACAACAATCGCAACATAAAAAATAAACAAATTTTCGGCCCCCATTAAAAAATAGGGACAAAAACTACTTGTTTTCCACTCGTAGATCTAATATTTTATACATATAAATATAGATCCCCTGGCTCCGATACCACTGTTAGTAATATCATCCGCAACGGAAGCGATTTAAGGATCTAGATCTATAAATTACACGCAATAAAATAACTACATCTACTCTACAAGGGGGTTGTAGAATATACCTCTTGGATCTCAAAATCCAAGTAGAAGAACCGCAAACAAAATATGGTGTGAAGAGCACCACGATCTTTCGCACGTGTGATCCGAGCAACTCCTGGTGGAAGTAAATCATTGTCTCGAATCCTCCCAATATGCTACCCGGAAAACCTCCAAGATTTTCCCTCTTACTCCCCTTGGCCGAAATTTATCTTCTTCTCTCTTAGAGATAGAAGTCGAAATTTGTAGTGTGTTTTAGGCTTTGGAGAACTCTCTTTATATAGGAGAGTAAGCCTTGTCCTCCAAGGATTTTATTTTGAAAATAAATAAATCTAATAAATAAAAGATAATCCCAGAATATTCTAGAACAAATCTAGAATAATCTTTATCTTTATTTTTTTACCATAAAATATTTATCTAATAAATATTTTGTGCACATGTCTTATTAATCCACAAGAAAACTATTTTCTTGTTGAACAAGACTATGTAGAGGCCGAAAATTTCATCCACCCTCCTCGGGTTGGATTTCGGCCATGACACACACATTGGGCCAAGATTATGAAAAATGTCTTTTTCACATATTTAATTATTTAGCCCAACTAATTTAATAGTCCACTAAACAATTAATTCACATATCGTTTTAATTAAATTTAATAAGAACTAAATTAATATTATTAGGATTCGACGTCCGAGAATAGCTATGCTATATTGGAGGCAAGTCGGGGACCATGGACTAATAATCAGCGGCTCCGATAAATCAAATAAATAATTATCTTACTAACAGAATAATTATATTCGATAAATCAATCACAAAATATGCCACCATAATCCCGTGACTGCACTCCTCCGATTATTAGATTATATTTATCTCCTCACGAGAATGATAATAAGCGTCCATTGATATAATTATTACATATGGATTAATCCTCCATAGACTGTTCATTCTAAATCGGTAAGTTACCGTTAACCCTTTTTAGAACCTCTTATCCTTATTTACCATTATCCCCTTAGTGATCAATTAATCCATACAACTCAATGGTAGCTAATCAGTGTAATCTGAACTCGTACGATCGATCAGTTTCTAGGATTAACAAATAAGGGAACTGTCTATCTACTTCCATAATTGGAAGGAATGTATTCCGTATCTGTGATAACACAGACTACTCACTCAATCCAGTACAATGCCAAGATAGGGTAATTCAGATCACAGACTCAGTGTAATCCTTAACCGTCAAGTCAAACCTCATACTGATTCAGGCAGTTGACTGTGATCACCTCAGGGTTAAGATATATCCATAAATATGATCATCGATTGATTCGATAAGACTTCTAGATTACGGAATTATATCGTGAATTATAATCAAATCGGTCTAGCCCTATATGATATATCTATCATATATAAATGCCTCACTAGGTTCTCTTAACCGAAAGTCCGATGAGACAATCACACCTATTGTGTTCTGGGCGCATTAATAGCACTTTAAAGGAGAGAACCGATACTCTCGATTAACTTCACTACGGGCTAATTGTATTTTAAGTACATCTTCACTAACTCAATCCTCCGGTGTATATTCCATACACTGAGTTAAGTGATTACATAAACGATATACTTTAGGGTTTTCTGTAGTGTAAATATTATTGTCACCTCGGTGAATATGAGAATAATGAATATGAATAATAATATCATTTCATTTATTAAATAAAACAATTACAAAATTGTCTTTCGGGCATTACACTTAACAATTTCCATATGGTATTCTCTAGAAATTGTAGCACCTATTTTCATATATGTAAGCCACACTCCCATACTATATATTTTTGGATTGTGTCTTATTTATATGTTCTCTCAAGTCTTTTGGCTGAAACTGATTTCCAAAATGCCTTCTATTATTAAAAGATGAGTAACAACCATCATTCATCTTGTACTGAGGTCTAGGATGACTTATGTACTGAGGCTTTTGCCACGAACTGGGATAAGTTTTCTTCTGAGTCTTGGGCTGATACTTTTGATAAGTCTTTTGTCTTGAATGATTGTTCTAATCAATTTTAGCGATAGTTTCAGTGAACTTCCAATCATTATAAGTGGGAAATAATCTGACTTTTCCCCTGAATGTGTGAATCTTTGAATGAGTAACATTCTTAGATTTACTCTGATTAAAATTTCTCTGGTTCTTAACATGATCAGCTTTTGTAGATCTGGCAGTTGATCTACTCTTCATGTTTCCTTGATGTCCAGCTGATTTACCTTTAGATCTGCTTTTGTTATTGAACACAAATGACTTTTTGGAAAACTGATGCTGAGACTGAGTTGATTCACGTATAATTGGTTTTACTGGTTCAACAATCTTCTCAGTTTGAGGAAACTACCTAGCTACGAACTTAACGCCAGTTTTGACATTAGGTTCAAGCAAGCTTTGCTCGTTCATTCCTTCAAAGTTTGTTGTGTATCAAATCCTAAGTCAGTTCTGTCTCCAAATGAATTTCCGGATTTGAATCTAGTAGCTGAACTTGATTGAGAAAAGATTCAGTTGCCGTTACTAATGCAGTAGGCTGATACTGACTCTTTCCTTTGTCAGTTCTGGTCAGTTACAACGTGTTCAATTCAGTTTTCAATATTTCAACTTATAGAATTAGAGATTCCTTTTCAGCTTTAATTGACTCATAACCAGCTTGTATAGTCACCAGCCAATTCATCAATTCACCAAGAGTTTCTTCTAATCCTGGATTTCTTGGATTGGAGTCAGCAGTTGAAGAACAAGCATTTTGCATGGAAATCTGTTCTGAGCTATACTTAGAGTTAGATTCACGTACTTCATTTTGATCTTCCATGTGAGCTATTACAGTTGTATCATCTGATAATCTTTCTATACTAGCGTCATAGTCTGACTCATCTCCAGCTAGGAGAGCTCTTCTACCAGGTCTATGTTAAGGGTCAATTTGTAGTGTTTTATAAGGATATATTTTATATCAATATTCCCCATATATGGATGTTTTTCGTAGAATTCGAGCTTATAATCGATTAATTGAGCAAATGACGTTTTGAATAGTTAAAATGCAAAATCGAGTAAATATCGTGGTTTTATTATCTATTTTGTATGGTTTTACATTTTGCTCGGTTTTGTCATCTTTTAGGTGCACAAATGTGGAATGGAAGAGGTCTAAATGATGTTTGATTGAAGATTAAAGTGGAAAGAAAGAGATACAAGAGGATGAAGATGAAATAAAGCTTGGGAAAATCCCGAAAACGACTCGTAATACGACGGGCTAATCAAAAAGGTGTTTTCTCGAAGAAGAGTCCTTAATGAAAGTTGTAGAGTTTTCCGAGAGCTTTTTATGACATTCGGATCATAATTTTTGGAGGTCTACAACTCAAGATATGAATTTTAGAAGTTTGAGTTCGAATCGGTGAACCGGCGTCCGTGCAATCACCGTAGCGGCCGACATACTCCAAATCCTAATTGGAAAAGGATTTAATAGCAGCCGCCTCTCTTTTCCAATATATATATATGAATGCAGCCGAACCCTAAGGATATTCATACAACAATTCATTCCTGCGGCAAAAAAAACACAGCAGCAGCGGCAGCTTTGCAGTCCAAGGCCGATCACCCGAGCCTTGTGCTCGGGTGATCCGGGTTAGATTAGATGTAGTTTTTTTTTCCGTTTTCGATTCATGAGTTCATCCATGTACCAAACCTTGTGAGTTTAATCTCTTTTTAATTTATTCAATCTCTAGTTTATTTTCATGATCTTTAATTTATTTTGTATCTTTTTATGATTATGATGCTATGTGTGAATTGAATCGGGAGATCGTTTACGATTGATAGTTACAACATACGAAAGTTGCGTAAACTAGATCACCATAGAAAGATAGGATTTTTAATCATTAATGATGACAAATTAATTGGTTAATTATCTAGGTTGTTAGATTCTAAAATACGAGAGTTAACCTGAATCTACACCGAGTTTTGTTTGGTAAATCGATCTCAACATTCGGAAGATGAGAGATTGATAAATTGGACTCACTAAGGAATTAGGAATCCATAGCTTGAGATTAAATTCACTAAGGAATTAGGGATTTGTATCTCGTGTAAAGGTGAAACCACAATTTGAATTAAAATCATGAGATGAACTAGGATTGAAATCACTTGGTTTGTGCACTGTTTGATCCCATGTATCTTTAGTTTAGTTTAGGTTGTGTTATTTTATTTCGTAGGTTAGATTTATTTTATTTGTTCTTTCGTTTATTCGTTTTTCCTAAGTAGCAATTGAAAGGAATTAGTGAAATTAGATTCAACATCCCAATTTCCTGTGGATCGACCCCTTACTCACTTCGCTCTACTATCAATTACCCGGTATTCGGCCGGTTAGGAGTTAGTTTTGCATGGTAGTTAGGGTTTATAAATTTTCTTTTGTTTAATGATGCAAAATCCCTCCAACAAAAGTGGCGCCGTTGCCGGGGGAATAGGTGTCATGTTGAATCTGATCTTGTTATTTCTCGATTTTGTTACGTTTCGTTTTTCGTTTTCAATAAAAGTAGCGTTTAATAGATCGAGAGTTTTTATTTTGCCGTGTTTCAATGACCGTTGGGTTAAGAATGTGCAAAAAGTTTTTTACTCGATTTGTGAAACGTGAAGTGTAACCTAATCTGTGACCTAGTGTGCTCTGTGCTTAAATTTATCCGTGGCTGCTGTATGTGTGATTTGATGATCTGAATTGCCATGAGTTTAAGATGTTAGTCTAGGGTTTTCGGCTGTGCTTTACTAAGTTGCAGGTTGCTGTATCGAACTTTCAAACGGGCGTTCGGCTCATTGAACGCCCGTCCAGTGCAAAATTTCCAGGCAACCGCCCGTTTGGTATGTTGAACGCACGTTCAGGTTCCAATTTTTCTTGACTTGATCTTTAATGCTTTATTTGACGTGGATACTTTCATACGAGCTTCTGTGGCTAATTATTTTTACGTAGGTGTTCTGAACTTGCATGTTTACATCTTTCCATCTACTGATCCATGTTAAATAATTGATTGACTTTTATATACATGATTCATCTATGCAAGTTATAGTTACTGTCGGTTCTCGTATGCTATAACTGGTCTTATTGTTAATTAGTAGCTAATGTCGGTTTCCGTACGCTACGTACCGCTGTGATGAATCTTGTGAGCTTTGAGACCTATGTGCTTTCTTGTTTTTAGCTGTAACTCATATGGGTAGCTACTGTCGGTTTTCCGTATGCTACGTCCAGTCCATATGAGTTATATCTCGTTTAGTATAGCTAACTGTTGGTTTTCAATAATGCTATCACCTTTGACGAGTCTTAAAGCGCGTCTACACTGCATGTAATGAACAGTACTGTCGTTTATCGTAACCTGTCATTATTTGGTAGACGTTTATTATATACATGTCATGCTGCAAAGGAGTGGGCTAGTTTTCTTTCTTTTATTTTCTTTTATTTTTGCATATCACTTAGATGCATATCATTTAGTGCATATCATCTAGTTGCATTGTTTTTCTATTTTTCTTTTATTTTTCTTGAGCGTAGTTAACTGTCGGTTTCCGTAATACTACCTCGTTTTCTTTATTTTTAGTTTCTGCATAGGCCGTAGTCACTGTAGGGTTGTCCTCCAAACTCGCTCAGCCTGAGCCTGTCAGAATTTATTTTTATTTATTTTATTTTTAGGATTGCATATCATGTAAGCTGCATTGTAGTGTATTTTCATGTAGTTGCACCTAGCCTACTATTTTGTAATGTTCCATGTATATGTTCCATCTTTCTATGAGCTTAAATTTGAAATATCTCTATATCTCCTTTTCCATGTGCTTTATATATGTAATCTTTCCTTTTTCCCCGTAGACTCTTTTTGCACTGATCAAGTCTGCAGGATATTTTTTATAGCTATTGTGCACTTTCACGATGAATTCGCTTTACCCGTGATGCTCCACGCCTCCGAGCTATGCGGCAATTTTGGTTTTTACCGATTTTTCCGAATTGCCGCATCCAATCGCCTAAGTTCTCTAATTTATTATTTCGCACAACTTGAGGACAAGTTGCAATCTAAGTGTGGGGGAGAGGATGGTTTATATGTATCTATGAGTCGTTTGCTCAATTTCTGTTATATTTCTGTGAAAAGTGCTAAATTTTTAAAATTTTTGTTTTGTCCCGAGTGAGCATTGCATGTCTTTATTCGAGATTTTATATCATTGGTGCATTATTTTGCATATTTAGTAAATTTAGTTGTTTCACCCGACACTCTTTTTCACGTGCCATAGTGAATGATGAGCTAAATGTTGAAAGCCTACCCCATTTTAGTTGGAGATTTTTGATGATTATAGCATGTTTCATTGCTTATGTACAATTCTTGAAAAGTTTAGTAGTTTGTATTCTAGGATTAAAGTATGACATACTGTGAATATCTGTAAGTTTGAATGTGATAAGTGAAACGTGATTAAGTCTTTGCAATAGTAATAAATTGTTTACTTGAGGTGTTATGCTCGGTGGTCCGTGCTACTAGAAAATAATCTTTTCCACCGCCAAATTTAAATCTCTAAGTAAACATAATTATAATTGTGTGTGTCGAAAGTCGGTTTATGATTTGGGTGAGGTAGGGTGTACCACGTATGTCCTATTCCACTATGATGACCAAAAGCTCACGACGGTCGGTTTATAGCCGCCTTATGATTGGAGTAAGGTAGGGGATTATCTTGAAATGTCCTATTCTGCTATGAGGGCAAAAGCTTATTCGATGTGTGTTAGAAAAGTGTGAAAAAAGTGAAAATATTGAAATATATTGTTATGAATAAGTAAGGACTTAGTTATCGTTAATCTTATACCCGTATAAACTCGAAGGATATGTTGTAGGGATTATCCTCTCGAGTCCGTCGAAATGTTTTAGATATTCTCTACTATTTCTTTTTGGGATATGTATGTTTTGTAAAGTGCCTCGTTATAATTTTTGAATATTTCTAACTTAGATGGGAAACCGGGCTAGTTTTGGTTTGAATAACTTTCAAATTGTGGAACTTAGTGGAAGTTTATTATGGCTATGCACACACTACACGGGTGAACTTCTAAGTTATTGAATATACTTCATATTTGTATGGATGTTTATTTGTCTCGAGTTTGACTTTGTTTTGTTTTGCTCGGGACGAGCAAAAGATAAGTGTGGGGGAGTTGTTAAGGGTCAATTTGTAGTGTTTTATAAGGATATATTTTATATCAATATTCCCCATATATGGATGTTTTTCGTAGAATTCGAGCTTATAATCGATTAATTGAGCAAATGACGTTTTGAATAGTTAAAATGCAAAATCGAGTAAATATCGTGGTTTTATTATCTATTTTGTATGGTTTTACGTTTTGCTCGGTTTTGTCATCTTTTAGGTGCACAAATGTGGAATGGAAGAGGTCTAAATGATGTTTGATTGAAGATTAAAGTGGAAAGAAAGAGATACAAGAGGATGAAGATGAAATAAAGCTTGGGAAAATCCCGAAAACGACTCGTAATACGACGGGCTAATCAAAAAGGTGTTTTCTGAAGAAGAGTCCTTAATGAAAGTTGTAGAGTTTTCCGAGAGCTTTTTTATGACATTCGGATCATAATTTTTGGAGGTCTACAACTCAAGATATGAATTTTAGAAGTTTGAGTTCAGAATCAGTGAACCGGCGTCCGGCAATCAACGTAGCGACCGACATACTCCAAATCCTAATTGGAAAAGGATTTAATAGCAGCCGCCTCTCTTTTCCAATATATATATATGAATGCAGCCGAACCCTAAGGATATTCATACAACAATTCATTCCTGCGGCAAAAAAAACACAGCAGCAGCGGCAGCTTTGCAGTCCAAGGCCGATCACCCGAGCCTTGTGCTCGGGTGATCCGGGTTAGATTAGATGTAGTTTTTTTCCGTTTTCGATTCATGAGTTCATCCATGTACCAAACCTTGTGAGTTTAATCTCTTTTTAATTTATTCAATCTCTAGTTTATTTTCATGATCTTTAATTTATTTTGTATCTTTTTATGATTATGATGCTATGTGTGAATTGAATCGGGAGATCGTTTACGATTGATAGTTACAACATACGAAAGTTGCGTAAACTAGATCACCATAGAAAGATAGGATTTTTAATCATTAATGATGACAAATTAATTGGTTAATTATCTAGGTTGTTAGATTCTAAAATACGAGAGTTAACCTGAATCTACACCGAGTTTTGTTTGGTAAATCGATCTCAACATTCGGAAGATGAGAGATTGATAAATTGGACTCACTAAGGAATTAGGAATCCATAGCTTGAGATTAAATTCACTAAGGAATTAGGGATTTGTATCTCGTGTAAAGGTGAAACCACAATTTGAATTAAAATCATGAGATGAACTAGGATTGAAATCACTTGGTTTGTGCACTGTTTGATCCCATGTATCTTTAGTTTAGTTTAGGTTGTGTTATTTTATTTCGTAGGTTAGATTTATTTTATTTGTTCTTTCGTTTATTCGTTTTTCCTAAGTAGAAATTGAAAGGAATTAGTGAAATTAGATTCAACATCCCAATTCCCTATGGATCGACCCCTTACTCACTTCGCTCTACTATCATTTACCCGGTATTCGGCCGGTTAGGAGTTAGTTTTGCATGGTAGTTAGGGTTTATAAATTTTCTTTTGTTTAATGATGCAAAATCCCTCCAACAAAAGTTGCCGGGGAATTGATAGTAGAGCGAAGTGAGTAAGGGGTCGATCCACAGGGAATTGGGATGTTGAATCTAATTTCACTAATTCCTTTCAATTGCTACTTAGGAAAAACGAATAAACGAAAGAACAAATAAAATAAATCTAACCTACGAAATAAAATAACACAACCTAAACTAAACTAAAGATACATGGGATCAAACAAAGGCACAAACCAAGTGATTTCAATCTTAGTTCATCTCATGATTTTAATTCAAATTGTGGTTTCACCTTTACACGAGATACAAATCCCTAATTCCTTAGTGAATTTAATCTCAAGCTATGGATTCCTAATTCCTTAGTGAGTCCAATTTATCAATCTCTCATCTTCCGATTGTTGAGATCGATTTACCAAACAAAACTCGGTGTAGATTCAAAGTTAACTCTCGTATTTTAGAATCTAACAACCTAGATAATTAACCAATTAATTTGTCATCATTAATGATTAAAAATCCTATCTTTCTATGGTGATCTAGTTTACGTAACTTTCGTATGTTGTAACTATCAATCGTAAACGATCTCCCGATTCAATTCACACATATCATCATAATCATAAAAAGATACAAAATAAATTAAAGATCATGAAAATAAACTAGAGATTGAATAAATTAAAAAGAGATTAAACTCACAAGGTTTGGTACATGGATGAACTCATGAATCGAAAACGGAAAAAAACTACATCTAATCTAACCCGGATCACCCGAGCACAAGGCTCGGGTGATCGGCCTTGGACTGCAAAGCTGCCGCTGCTGCTCTTTTTTTTTTTTTTTTGCCGAAGGAATGAATTGTTGTATGAATATCCTTAGGGTTCGGCTGCATTCATATATATATATTGGAAAAGAGAGGGGGCTGCTATTAAATCCTTTTCCAATTAGGATTTGGAGTATGTCGGTCGCTACGTTGATTGCCCGGACGCCGGTTCACCGATTCGAACTCAAACTTCTAAAATTCATATCTCGAGTTGTAGACCTCCAAAAATTATGATCCGAATGTCATAAAAAAGCTCTCGGAAAACTCTACAACTTTCATTAAGGACTCTTCTTCGAAAACACCTTTTTGATTAGCCCGTCGTATTACGAGTCGTTTTCGGGATTTTCCCAAGCTTTATTTCATCTTCATCCTCTTGTATCTCTTTCTTTCCACTTTAATCTTCAATCAAACATCATTTAGACCTCTTCCATTCCACATTTGTGCACCTAAAAGATGACAAAACCGAGCAAAACGTAAAACCATACAAAATAGATAATAAAACCACGATATTTACTCGATTTTGCATTTTAACTATTCAAAACGTCATTTGCTCAATTAATCGATTATAAGCTCGAATTCTACGAAAAACATCCATATATGGGGAATATTGATATAAAATATATCCTTATAAAACACTACAAATTGACCCTTAACAGTCTACGTTGCTGAGTCTTCTTACCATTCAGCTCTGGACATTCAACTGTGTAGTGTCCAGGCTTCTTTCCGTTAAGGCAGAGATTCATCATCTTTTCTCATTTCAGGACTCTTCTTGATGTACTTCTGAGTGACTGGGTGTCCACTCTTCATACTTCAAATTCTGTTAATCATTAGAGCCATCTGCTCATCCATCTCATCTAACTGTTGGAGATTGCAAGAGGAAGTTTCTTGAATGTCCTTGGATGTTGCTGCAAGGGCTGTTGTCTTGGGTTCTTCCAGAGCTTTGATTATTGCTGCTGTGCTTGTGAAGTCTTCACTGAATTTATAAGCTTTCAAGTCTGAGAATATTTTGAAGGAATCTTCTATATCTAGTCTTCTTGACTCTTCCATTGCTGTAACCTTCATCTTCCAGAACATAGGTAAAGACTTCAAGATTCTGTGTTGATTTCTTGCTTGGTATATTCAACTTGAGTAGTGCTAGCATCCATGATAGCACTGAATCTTGTTTCCATCTGATCGATGTTTTCACCTGACTTCCTCTAGAAATTTTCAAACTTCTGTTTGGCAATTGAGATCTTGTTCTCTTTGATGGAGTCAGTTCCCTCACAAACCAACTGAATTTTCTCCCATATTTCTTTTACGGTAGTGCAATCCTTGACCTTCAAATACATATTGCTGTCGAGAGTTCTGAGGATGATCTCTATGGAAAATTTATTCAGATTGTTCCTTTTTCGATCATCATTGTTGCACTCGCTCTTGGGCTTTGGGACTCTATTTGGTCACCATTAACAGTTTGCATGTGAGTGATTTGGATAGGTCCGTCAGTAAGTAAGTACATCCATCATCTCATCATGATTGGCTGCTAGAAAAGCCTGCAAGCGACGTCTGTATTCATCAAATCTGTCCATGTTGCTCATCAGCACCTTTCTGGCATACTGATTGTTATCCATTGTGTGAGTGAATGAGAACTGGATTATGCAAAGACTGGAAACTGGAAAACTGAACTTTTTTAGGAGAACAACTAGAGGAGATAACTAGAGCAAGTGATTTTTAACAATAGCTTGTTAAGGAACACGGCTCCGATACCAATTATTGGTCCCTTATAAAGGCTGACACAAGTTTAGAGGGGGGTGAATAAACTTGTCACCAAAAAATAGATCTGAAACGATTAAGGTTCAGTTTAAACTTGTGTGGAGTTAAGCTGACTAAGCTGAGTCTAAGTCAAACTGACTTATAACAAAACAGAGTCAACCGGTGGCGGATTTAAGTTTTAGCCTTATTTGGATCTTGTTGTTTCTAAGAAAAAGCTAAGTATGCTAAACTGAATTTTGGTGAATCTCAGTTTGTGAACTGTGATTGTGTATAACAATCAGTTTCGGTACGCTGTATAAACAATAATAAATGCTGAATAAATTAATGAATGAAAGTAAATGCGTAAAGTAAATTGAGCAAGAATTATAGTGGTTCCAGGTGGTTTAATCCTGTCATTCCACTCTTCCCCTGTGATGTAGGAGGTAAATTCCACTTGAACTTTTTGAGGTAGCCGGTTACAAAAAGTCCTAAATGATAGTCCCTGACTAATCCCTAGCTTCACTATCTAAACAATCAAGAACAAGTAGGATTGCTTCTCTCCAACAACTTGAGCCACTGGTCCTTGGAGGGTTATGTTGCCTCTTCACCAGCTACCACCACAAACACAGTCTACCCGACTGCTACAACTGTCCTTGGCAAATCCTTGACCGGATTGCTTCACAGTCTAAACTTTTGATTTAAAATAAAAGTAGGGCTGAGAATCAATAAATTGACTCTTGCTTGTGGTTCTTCTAAGTGTCTAATTCTAGATTGATTCTTTGTAGCTTGAACACTTGAAGAAATCTAGATGTGATCCTGTTGAATGCAAAGACTGATAGCAATTCAGATGAACTATACTTGGGCACAATAACGATTATAATCTTGTTAATTCATGTTTTTTGGTGTTTGATCCTTGATGCCAAGTCCTCTATTTATAGTGTGAGGTCCAACGTTCATCTTGCTTGAATTTGAATTCTATCATTGTCAATATTTTCAGATATGAGGTGTCAGTGACCGTTCTAACATGTCAGTGCTTTATCCAATAGAATTTCTTGATTTATAACGTTCGAATGTACTTTTAGTTGCTTGGATGGTTGACTATAAAACTGAGTATCCCGATCAGTTTTATACTGAGTATGTCAGTTATCAGTTTGTTAACTGACTTATAGCATTAACTGAGTTTTACTCTTCTTCAAAACTTAGTACTCTATTCTTCTGATTTTATATGACGTAATCAGAGTACACAATTCCTTTAACTAAATCATCTAAGATATCATTGTCCTTATTATTCTTGGGTCTTCTTACAAGATCCATAAAGTCACTTCAGGGCATCACAGACTTACCTGAATTCTAACTTAGCAGTCTCGGCTTTGATCTTCATAACTGAGTTTGAACCTTCAGTTCTTCAATCTTCAACAACTGAGTTTGTGTCCCTCAGTTCTTCATTTAATGAGTTTGTTCCCTCAGCCTTCAGTTGTAGATAAGTCAACTGAGTCTATGTCCCTCAGCGAACTTACCTTCTTCAGTTATGAGTAAAATTCAGTTCTTGGTTCTGAGTGACATATTCAGTTTTATGTCATGTTCCAGTTTTTTAAATGATTTCCAGTTCTCAGTTTTACGACACTTCTATCTATTACAGTGCTTGTCTGATATAACCTATACATTCAGTTCTAGACATCTTTTAGGTTTTCACTATAACAGCTAGTTTCGGCACTTCATCAATGGGGTGTAAATAAACATGTAACTAAATAAGATGAATCATCATCAAAACTCAAATTTTATTTCTAACATAGACTTACCAAGGTCATAATAGAATTCCTTGGATGAAAGTCAGTCCGTAAAGGTCTTCACTTCACTATGCTGGTGCCTGTCACTTTGCTGGTCTTATGCCTTTACTCAGCTGGTCTACCAGTCTAGTACAATGCTTGTATGACTGAACTTATACAACATGTCAGACTTCTAAGTAAAGCCTATACAAACTTTTCTACTTTATTTCAACCTATTTCATGCTTGCTATAACAACGGGTATGACCATCATCAAAACAATAAAATGTTCCTAACAATTTGCACTTTTTGTTGATGCCAAAACCCTCATAATACTGAATATAAGTAAAAACATTTTCATATAATAAAAGATAAAAAATTTAAAAATATTATTCATCCATAAAGGGTCATGATTTAGAAGGACAAATTCTTCAAAATAGTCAAAAATGATTACTTTAAAAGGTGTTCATCCTCTCCTTGTGCCTCCAGAGCTTCTTGAACTTTCAGGCTTACGTGTTCAACAACTCTTTGCACCCTTTGTGACTCCAGACCATCTTGAGCTTTCAGACTTACTGCTTCACCCCTCTTTGGCGGCAACATGTTTTTCCGAGATATTATTCGTGGCTGTAGACATGGAGAGTATGAAATCTAACGACTCAGATGCATTATCCGGATTGCTTTCAATCAAATTCATTCTCTCATCATGTTCATTCAATATCTCTTCCATGGGATGAAGCCCGACTCTAACCTCTTGAATGTGCTGCTTGATTAGGGTTGCTAGTATGTGAATGACACCAGTTTGATTCTCAATGTACTCAGAAACTGCCTCTTATTTGTATTCTAGTGAGTTGCCCTCATCCTTGATTGTACTTTGGAGATTACTAAGACAGAGTTTCTAATTCTCTAGTTCATCAAACACTGAATCTACTATGTCTGGCACATCATCAGATGTCTGTGGTTGTACTAGGTCAAATTCTGATTGCTGAACTACTGTGGTTCAGTTCCTCGAGTTTCTTCAAGGATTGAGGCATCATGGGGAAAATGTAGTGGACTGGATTTCATTTCCCTTTCTCTATGCTTGGAGTGCTGGTTGCTGATGTCTCCCTTAATTAATCTATGTCATGAGCTAGTGGTACTGTGCTATCATCAGCTGGTTCATTGTGCTGTATTTGTTTTGCAGCATTTCATTGTACAGCTTCTAGGATTGTCAAGTTGGCTTCATCATCACCATCATCATCTTGGGTAAAATTGTCTTGACCATCCTCACCACTAGCCAGATGATCATCATCATCTTTTTCTTCTCCAGTATGCCTCAATTTGTCTTTACCATCCGCAAGTAACTGCCAAATTTTCCTGGTATCAATGAGGCCGATGAGACTAGTAGTTCCAAAAAAGGAGAAGAACCACCTCTCGTCTTCAAGCATTCTATCAAAGCTGGATTATTGGGATTGTGAGTCACCCAATTTCCAAGCCAGGTATTCTTCAACCCTTTCATCAATATCTCTTTCAATATCCTTATCGTGGATCTCTTCCAACTCTTCTTCACTTCCATCTCATCCTCCAGTTCATTGTTCTTCCTTATCATCACTGATTACCAGAGGTGTTTCATCTTGACTTTGCAGATTTCTCTGCTGGATTACTCTTGTGTGAGATCTTGTATCGTCTATACCCTAAACTACTTCCTTCATGTTGAATAATGTTCTATCCTGCTATCTCTTGCTTCAATTATGTGAACATTAATTTTTATGGATTCAATGTATGGATGTAAATAGGTCTCACTTTCAAATAATCGAACAAATACTGAAGGGGAAACCCAGAGGACTTTTTCACCCAGAAAGTACGATGTTTCACCAAACCCTTTTCACGACATTTGGCTACAGCATCGATTTCTCTTTTTATTTGCTCTTTGATCTGATTGAATATGTAATTTTCTAGTTAAACTCCGAGCCTTGGTAAATTATAGCCACCAACTTTGTCCTCACTTCGGTCATGCCATGCAAAGAACCAAGCTTTCCTTCTATGCACTTGATTATCAACAAACCAAATTCTTCAAAGGGCTTTTGAGTGCTGATCTGGGGCAGTTAAACTTTTTGTTTTCAGGGGTAGAATCTTTCCCAATCTTTATCTAGCAAGCGTCAGTGTCAACCACTATGTCCTCAACCTTTGTTGGGCCAGATTTTGATAATTTGAGATAATGATGGACGAGTCCTGATGTAATCACCAGTTTTCTTCCATTGATAGTGCTGATGATTTGATTAGGAGTTGATTCACCATCTTATGAGCTTCCACCTTCCTAAAATCTGGCATTTTTCAAGAAATAGATCTGGTTTCATAATAGATTGCAGTGATTGGAGGGTTGAGAAAGGTCATCAACCCTAGATTTGCACATCCATTTACCAAACACATGTCCTGAGAATCACTGTTGCATAACTCCAAGCAGTGTAGAGGTCTAAAGAGTGACACAGTGGCTATCATTTTTTGATAGTGTTTTGTAGAGAGAAATTTGGAAGAGGAAGCCATTGAAACACTCAGAGAAATTTTGTGAATAGAAAGCTTTGAAATTTCTGGAAAATAGGGGTTTGAGTGAAATGAGAGCATATAAACTTTGTGAAAATGGAGAAGTGTTGTTTATATATAATTGAACGCTTTGAGTGTGAACACATATTTTCACGTTTGAGTGTGGGAGGAAGTTGTACAGACGTGATGTTGTTAATAGCGTGATTAATTGAATAAAAATCAACCTAAATAAGGATAATGGGATAGTGGACCAAGAGAAGTAATGATAAATCCTGATTTTTGAGGTGTAGCCGTCATTCTCTCTTTTCAAATAATAACTCTTGTATTTAATCATTGTGTCCGATTAAAACAAAATCCACGTGTGTAATCTTCAATAATAAATGCTCCATAATTCTCTGAATTTCCACATGTGTAAATGATTGATTCATTTCACACTTTTCTTTGCTGCTTACTCAATTGATGATTTTGAGTGGTTGAGTGACTTGGATGGTAACTCACCTGGTGGCGTAGTCTGCTTTCCTATGCTGCTTCATAAAAAAAACAGTTCGTAACAACAAGTGAAGTGGACTCCGCTGGTACCATTGATGGACCTGCCAAGTGAGCTCACACGAAATGGAAAAGGTTCATCCAGCTGGTGAAGTCACTCAGCTGGTTACCCCAGTTAGATTCTCATTTGTACTTGTTGGGAAATGAAGTATCCTTGATGTTGAGGTGGGATGTGGTAAGGTTGGTGAAGTTCGTAGGGTGAGTAATCAAATCCATAACTGTGATCAACTCTTGCAGATAGTGGTATGGTAGGTTGAGGTGGATAGCTTGTGGGTGGAGGGTAAAAGGTTTGTTGATGAAGAAGGATGACCGGAAAAGGTGGATGGCTTACCGGCGGTGAAGGTGGAGGATACACATTCTTCACTGGTGGTATGAACACTAGAGGGATGTCTCCTATAACAGTACCATACTAGGGTCTATCCTCAGTCTCATGTGGTCCAGTATTCTGAGGTATCTCTTGATTAACTTGGGGATAAGGTTGCTGCTGATGAAGAATCTCGTCATGATTTTGACATTGACCAGCCACTTGCCCAACTCTTGAACTCTCAACTCCAAAAATGCCACTGCAGATCTCTACCATTTTCGAAGATCAAGAAAGATCAGAATGTTACTAATTGGTCTAAAGAGATTTTATCTTAAATGAAAAGAAGCCTAGAAAGCAAATGACACTTCTCTCTGATACCAACTACAACACCCCACTCCTGTACATCAAACCCTTATCCGGAAAAGAACGTTCAACACGTATAATTTTAAATAGAACCAATATTATACCTAAGCCTCTACTATGTCGTATCAAATAAAGCAAACGGAAGCCCAAAAGACTCAGGTAAAATCATTAATGCTACTAAGAGTAGCTTTGAAACACACTAAAGATAGAAATAGGAACTTACAGCAATGATTATCTTACAAAGTACGAAATCTTAAAGAAAATTACAACACTTGTCTTACAAATGTTTTAAAAGAAAGTACAACAAATACATAACTAGAAGTACAACAACAGAGTCTTCAACAAAGTTCATAAAATAAAATAAGCTAAACCATCATCAAGTATCATCATCCTCAAAGACCTCATCTGCCACTGGATCAACATGTTCATCTTCTCACCCCACAAAACATACAGCAAAATGCAATGTAGGTAAGTACAACGTACTTAGATAAGAGGAAGAAGCTAATAAATAATTACGTTTTACAACGAAAAGGTTCATATAATTAATTAAGATATCTTTATGTGACCGACACAACTCTAGAGTTCACTTCATGCTCATTGGGACTATTGGTTTTGTTGGTCCCAAGAAAAGGCTTTGGTTAAGTTTAGAGGGGGGTGAATAAACTTAACACTTAAAACATTTTGGAGTTAACAAACTCAGCAAGGTCAGTAGTCTGTTGACTATCAGTAGTCTGCCGACTATTAATGTTACTGAATTTGTTGTAGCGAATATATTTAAATTGAGCCTTATTACTTGTTGTTAGAAAGATGATACTAAGTTTTGGATACTAAGTAGTGTAAGTGTGTGATTCAGTTGATCAGTAGGTTCATGTGATTAGTATGCCAATTGCAGAAATTAAATGCAGAAAGTAAAGTAGGCAAATTTATAGTGGTTCCAGGTGGTGTAATCCTGCCACTCCACTCTTCTCCTATGATGTTGGAGGAAATTCACTAGAGATACTTGAGCTGGCAGTTACAAAAATCCCTAAGCTATTTGTCGTTCACCAATGACTATGGCTTCACAAACTGAACACTTGAAACAGGTAGGATTAATGCTTCAAAGTATTCCACTGGTCCTTGAAGGGTAGGATTGCCTCTTCACCAGCACCACAAAAAACAACAGTTCTTGTCACCCAAAAGATGCTTCTCTGTCTACAGCGAACTTCTTGTAAAAGAAAGGTTAAATCAAGTAAGTGATTCAGCTTTCAGCAGCTTGATCAGGATGAAATGATCAGCAGCTTGAGAACTTCAAGTGTGTATACTTGATGTAACTTGATAGTGTTTGGTGTAGTGCCCGGAAGACAATTTGTGTAATTGTTTTTAATGGATGACATAATTTATCTCGCCTTAGTTACTTGCTTTGTGCTTGTAAAGTAATACACTGCTGCAAACCCTAAGTATATATGTATGTAACCGCTTAACTCAGTGTATGGCATGCACATGAGGATTGAGTTTGTGGTGATATACTTAAACTGTTAGTCAGTGGTGAACTTAATCAGAGTTTAGGGTCTCTTGATTAAAACACCAATAATGCACCCGAACACCTTAGGGTGTGATAGTCTTATCCGGACTCGTCGGTAGAGGGTACCTACGTGGGGCATTTATATATGATGGTATTCATATAGGACTGGACCGATTTAATCTGAATTTCTCAATATAATTCCGTAATCGAGGAATCTTATTAAATCATTAGATGATCATATATGGATCAACCTTAATCCCGAGGTGATCACAGTGTGCTACTTGTCTCGGGGTAGTGTTTGATGTGTTAGTTACGGTTCACTTAAATATGTGTTCCAAGCCACTTCTCATTGGCACTATCTCCTGATGAGTGAGTAGTTCTGATTTTCACAGACATGGAAACCATTCCTTCCTGCGGGAAGTAGAGATATAGTCCCCTTATTTGTTGGCCCTAAGAAAGTGATCGATCCCGGGAGTTCATATTAGACTAATTTATCACTAGTCAGATATGTGAACTAATTGATCATCAGGGGGTTAATGGTAAAAAATGATAAGATATTCTGTGTTGGGTGAAAGTATTTATCTATAATTGGTAGATTTCAGTTTCGGGTTTATGGTGGCGTAATCCCGGAATTAATAATTTAATATGTATATAATGTTCAATGAATAATATATTTAATTATTGGAGCTACTGGTTATAGGTCCATGGTCCCCAACGTGGCTTCTATAATTCGGGCTTATATTCTTGTTTATTTGGGCCTCAGAAATAATTAATTGGCTGGGCAATTAATTGATTTGCATAGATATTATTTACTTGGGCTAAATAAAATAATACACATAAAATACATTTTATGTGGGCCAAAAACCCTAGGAGGTGGCGCCATTTTGGTCCTTTTTTAGCACAAGAATTGATTTTCTTGTGTTATGGAAAATAAAAGATATTCTTGTTATTTGATTGGTTGTATGACTTGTTATTTGATTTCCTATTGGTCAATAACATATTACAATTATTCATCAAGGAAAATATCTTTTTATTTTATTTAATTATTTAATTAATTAAAACTTGGAGACCAAGGATTTACTCTTCTATAAAAAGATAGTTATTCCAAGTGTAAAAGACACTTAAGAATTTCGGCCATCATAAAAAAAAAAAGAGAAAAAAAATTAGTTTTCTTGCCTTGGGTTTTAGAAGAAGAAAAACTATAAGTTTTTCTTGGCGTTACATATCAAATAGGTTCTCATATCAAGAAGGGTGTCCACCAACCACCGTCTGGAGAACACATTGGAAGATCAAGGCTTCTCGTCCTAAGATCAAAGCTTCTCTTCCTACTATGGGTATGGTTTTACTAACCCCCTTGTCGTAATTAAATCCTTTGTTTATGTGTTATAATATATGAATCGTGATCCATCCGCTGCGTATAGATCTAATTCGTTTAGATCTGAGCTCCTATTTCCTTCAGATAGAAGGTTTCACTTGAAGATAAATCTTCATCATCAAGTTTAAGCTCAGTGAATGTCAGTAGGGTGGTTTTCTTGATTAAGAACTGATAGCTTCGTAAAGATTATTTGTTGTTCATCAAGTTTCATCATCTTGATTCTGAGTTAGGACTCTCCTATTTATAGGTGTGAATTCTGTGACTTATGTTTGAATTTCAAACTAGACGTTTCAGACTTGTCTCTATCTTGACTTGCTTTTTATCTCTGTTCATAGTACGACACTGTCAGTAAGCTTTTTGTTAGTTTTCAGACTGTCCAACCTTTGACTTGTTTCTATTGGATAATCCTCTGAATCTTTCCAACGTCCCTTTCATCTTGACCATTGATTTGTTGATAAAATCAAGGCTTGTAATCCATCCTTATCCTTTTAATCTTCCAATGTAAATATTGATTAAATCGAGATTTACATTCAGCAGATATTAGAAGTATATCAGTCTGCTGATGCAGATATCTGTCAGCTTGTTTAAGTCTACTGTGTTTCAACAACACTTCAGCCAACTGCTTCTCATCTAACTTTTTATTGTGAAGTTAGAGTACACCATTTTGAACATAACTAAGTTCCAATCACCACGTAACATATGGAACTTAGACCTTGTACAAAAGGTATATGTAATCAGTTTAGGGCATCACAGACTTCCCTAAATTCTGATTCCATATCATTGACTTTAAATACTAAGTTTGATCCTTTAGCCTTCAATAACTGAGTTTGAACCCTCATCCTTCAGTCTTCAGTAGGTTCCTAGTTAGTCTACTGACCTAGACACTCTACTAACCTAGACATGTCTGCTGATAAAGTCAGCTGACCTTTTTACAATGCTTGTTTGATCAAACCTATACAAAAATCAAACTCTAGTAAACCTATACATTTAATCTAGACATCTTTTTGCCATAGCTCTATAATAGCTAGTCTGGCACTCATCATTAAAACATAAAATATGTCCAACAATTTCCCCTTTTTTAGTGATGATGCCAATACCCTCCTTATAGAAAAGAAAAAAGATAAAAACAAAAACAGAACAAATTCAGTCATACTCCATTAAAATCACATTTGTTCAAAATTATTACAAACTAGGATCAGCAAAAGATCTAGTTTTTGTTTCTGTCTTGTTCTTGCTTCTCTTGAAACTCCGTGATTTCCTTGACAATATCTAGCAACCAATGATTTTCCAAAGTGAAAAGTCAATCCAGTTATGTAACTATTTCCACCATTTTTAGGCTTCTGGTAGAGTCAACCTTATAGTATGAACATTGAAGCCTTATCCCATGTAGAAATGTTTGAATTCTTCCAGTGAATCCCTTGCTGTCTGACTTACTATTCTTTGACCTCTTCAACCTCTGCCACCTCTTCCACCTCTATTAGAAGCTCTCATTGACTTGACCCTTACTTCCCAAAATTTAAGTTCCAGAAAGCAATTCAGTCCTTCCTGAAATCCTATGTCATGATATGGTCTCTTCTTTCCATAGAACAACTTCTTGTACTCTTTTAGAAGGTCATCAGTCAACTGTATCCTGCCAGGTGCAGGATTTTTGAACTCATTTATGTCAGCCTCCCATTTCTTTTTGCTAATTTATAACTGAGTCTGTGATCCTCAGTTCTTCATCAACTGAGTTTGAACCCTCAGTTCTTCAATTTTCTAGATAACCCAAATGAGTCTGTGTCCCTCAGCGAACTTATCTCCTTCAGTTTCATATTGGTGTATTCTGAGTCAGTTTGTTCATCTTAATGATTTCCAGTTTTCTAAATGACTTCCATTTTTCGCCACGACACACTAAGTATTACAGTGCTTGTCTGATGTAACCTATACAAATATCAGACTCTAGTAAGACCTATACATTCAGTTCTAGACATCTTTTTGCTTTCCACTATAACAGCTTGCTTCAGCAATTCATCAATGAGGTTAAGATAATATTCTGAGTAAATATGATGAATTATCATCAAAACATAAATTTTATTGCCAACAATTTCCCCCATTTTGATGATGCCAAAAATCTCCCTAAAAGAAAAGCTTAAAGATTAAAACAATGTAAAACAATGTAAAACTGAAAAACTGGATTTCATTAGAATACGCAAAAACTGGAATAGTTACACTTTGTTCAAATAAATTTGACTAAAGACTAAGTCCTTTCTGTGCTTTTTGTTTGACTGAGATGTACTTCATCTCTTTGTCATGTAGATGATAATCATGTTCTAGTTTTGAGTCTTCCTTAGAAAAAAGGTCTTGTTATAGTCTACTTGACTTCCTTCTTTCCATTTCCTCCATAAAATTAACTTTGGTAAAGCTGATTCATTCAAGTAGTAATTTTCAAATTCAGCTACATCAGCTTTCATTTGTTCAACCTTGTCCTTAATCTTCAGTTTGTCTTCAATCTTCTTGATCTTCTTGTATTGCGTCATTTTCTGATTGTAGAGTTCATCAGATAAGAAGTAGTTCAAGGATTTATCCTTGTACTTGGCTTTGATAGGATTATGATCTTTGACAAACTTTAACCACAGATCCTTTGTAAGAGTAGCTCTCCGATCTTTAGGTTGACTATATTTGTCAATGAGTTGCTCATCAGTTAACTCTTTCTTTAAGAACTTTGGATCTGATTTTTATATTTCCAATTCGTCTTCAAGTCGCTTCAATTTTTTGAGTAACTTCAGCTTTTCTTCTTCAGCTTCCCCCTTTTTGGCATCTTACAATTGATCTACCAAAGCATGGGTTTCCTGTTGATCGGCTGAGATACGTTGCTGAGAAGCAAGTACGTCTTTGAGTTAAGTCTCTAACCCGTAGATGTGCTGATTCATATGCCAGTGAGCTTGAGCATGTGTTTCCCTATCTACTGCGGTTGAGTCTTCAAGTTTCTGCTTAAGTAACAAAATTTCTGAAGCAGAACTTGAACTTGACTTATGGATCATCTCTAGTCCTGCATGAACTGATATATCTACTTTAGTTCTATCATCTAGATATCCAGAGATGTTTGATAGAAGGCCATTGTATGCATCTTTTTGATTGAGCACAATCTTCAAGTTCTCATGAACTTTGGCCAATTCGTCCTTTGTCAGGATATCAGAAGGATCACACGTTGCTTCTGTTTGATCTTTAGAATAAGTGATATCTTCAATGATAATAAGTTGTTGATTATTAATTCCATCAGCTGCTTGCTGATTGTCAATTTCAACTGGCAAATCTTCTTGCTGAATTACAGTTTGCGTGGCAAGAGATTGAGGTTGAGTGTCTGTCTGCAAAACTGTAGTCATACCAGCTTCTTTCCTTGAATTATCATCTTCATGATCATCATTCTTCTTTGAAGTACCTGCAGGAATAGATGATGTGATTGATTCTCTTCATTGAGTTAGTTCAGTGAATCTATTGAAACAATTTGCAAGAAACTCTGACATAGGAAACAGAGTATATAGATCTCTAATTTCCAATTCCTTTAAGAGTAAATTTTCTTCAGATTGTAAGATGGCATCACGAGATTCTTCTGGTTTGAGTTTCATCTTCATTAGCCTGATGATTTTATCAGCTTCAGAAATTGGGGCTTGTTGCTGACTTGATTGGTGTTGTAACTCAGAAGTATCATCAGCAGGAATGTTTTTCTTTGTAACTTCAGTTGTTAGTTGTTGTTGTTCCCCCTCAGTTGGTGCTTTCTTACTTGAAGTTCCTAGGTACAAACATTTTACAACTGATATTTCTTTTGCTGAGTCAGCTTTCCGCTTGATTCCTTTGTGTTCGGTTCCTGCTGAGACACAGTTTTCTGTCTGGCTTAAGGTTGGGAAGTTGTTCTTGTAACTGCTGCAAGTTCCTCTGTATTGATAGTTGTAGCTGCAGTTTGTCTTGCTTCCTTCCCTACCTTGAGTTTTTCCAAATAAAATTGAATGATTCCACTGAGTGTTTTCTTCAGTTGGAATCTGCCAATAGTTGCTTGTCCTCAGCTTGAGCTCTTTGTACACTTTCTAATTCAGCAAAGTGTTGCTTCTTTATCTGATTGACAAAATAACCGGCCCAATTGAATTCTATTTCATCCCAAATTATGTTCATCAGATAAACATTGTCATTGGATAATGTACTGATTCCTTTGGATTTTCCAATAACATGTTTGCTGAGCCATCTACTGAGATATCCAAACTCTGGCTTGAGTTTATCAACATGGATATCAACTTCTGGTTCCTTAGATAATGAAATCCGCCTAAGAAAGGCATCTCTTTTCAATGGTAGAGAAGTCAAATCTATTGATGTCATAGACGAATTTGTGAAACCAAATAATGACTTCATGACTCGTTCATTGATAATAATACGATCTCCATGAACTGTAGTGATTAGGGAGTCTCTTACCAAATGCATATTCTCCCAGAACAGCAAAATTCCTTCCACATCGTGTTCTTCGTTGAAAGTAACCTCCAGAATGTTTCTTAATCCTGGTTGTTTCTGGATCTTCTCACAGATATAACTCGTTAACAGAGTGTTGTTGCACATAGTTTCATAAATTTTGAAAGTATACACATCTAACACTGTGATCAATCTTTCTTCTTGTGATTTCTTTAATGTGGCCATTTTTGAATTTGGTGTGAAAACCAAAATGGAATTTAGAGATTATGAAAAATATGATTTTTTATTTTAATGAAATGTGAACGGAGGTTGGATATTTTGGGGTAACCAAGGCATGTTGGTTTGTGTAACCAAGGCATGTACAGTTCTGACAGTAATGGGGTGTACACGCTACATATTCTGACAAAAAATGCGGTAATTAAATGCGATATAACCGCTGTCGGTTTTATCTTATCAACCTTTGACTTAAGTTGGACTGGAATAAAACTGTTTCTGGGTTCAATTTTTCGGTTTCGTTAAATCTTTCAGTTTTAGTTGATCAGTTTGAGATTGTTGATGTCAATGACTAATCTGTTAAGTGAGCTCACCCAACATAACAAAGATTAATCCCTCTTGACGAATCTCTGGCTTAACTGATTTCAACTGACTTTGATTATCCCCAATTCAGTTCTCAGTTTGGCAAATCTTTCTTTGTCCAATGGCTTTGTAAAGATATCAGCCAACTGATCTTCGGTAGGTATATAAAGTACTGTAATATCCTTTTTCTCCACATGATCTCTTATAAAGTGGTGACGCACATCAATGTGTTTTGTCCTTGAGTGTAAAACCGGATTGTCAGTTATTGCAATTTCACTTCTGTTATCACACAAAATGGGAATCATTCCTTCTTCTATCCCATAATCTCTTAATTACTGTCTAATCCATAAAACTTGAGCACAACAACTTCCAGCTGCTATGTATTCTGCTTCAGATGTTGAAGTTGATATAGAATTTTGCTTTTTGCTAAACCAAGACACAAGTCTATTTCCTAGTAGCTGACAAGTGCCTGAGGTGCTCTTCCTGTGCACTTTGCATCCTGAATAATCTGAGTCTGAGTAAGATATCAGCTTGAATTCTCCTTCTCTTGAATATCAAATTACAACTCCATCTGTATCTTTCACATACTTCAAAGTTCTTTTTACAAATGTGAGGTGACTTTCCTTTGGTTTCGACTGAAACCTTGCACATACACCAACAATAAAAGATATATCTGGCTTACTTGCTGTAAGATTGAGTAAGCTTCCAATCTTTCTTCTGTAAAGTGTTTGATTAACATCTTTGCCTTTTTTGTCTTCATCTAGCTTGATGTTGGTTCCTATTGGTGTAGAAATTCCAGCTGATTTCTCCATACCAAACTTTTTGATGAGTTCTCTTGTATACTTGGTTTGGTGAATGAAGATTCCATCATCTAGTTGTTTAACTTGTAATCCAAGAAAATAATTCAATTCTCCCATCATACTCATCTAAAATTTGCTCTTCATTAAACTTGCAAATTTCTCACATAACTGTTCATTTTCTGATCCAAAAATAATGTCATCAACATAGATATTAACAAGTAGAGTGTTCTCTTCATTTTTCATTCTGAATAAAGTTTTGTCGATAGTTCCTTTGATAAATCCATTATCCACTAGAAACTGAGATAGAGTCTCATACCAAGCTCTTGGTGCTTGTTTAAATCCATAAAGAGCTTTCCTTAGTCTGAAAACTTTATCAGCTTGATCTTTGATCTCGAATCCAGGTGGTTGTTGAACATACACTTCTTCTTCAAGAATTCCATTCAAAAATGCGCTTTTAACGTCCATCTGGTAAACTTTGAACTTTTTGTGAGCTGCAAAGGCAAGAAATAGCCTGATTGCTTCCAATCTTGCAACTGGTGCAAAAGTTTCATCAAAGTCTATGCCTTCTGCTTGAGAATATACTTTAGCTAGAAGTCTAGCTTTTTTTCTGATGATATTCCCATCTTCATCAAGTTTGTTTCTGAAAACGCATTTGGTTCCAATGATATTCACATGAACTGGTCTTTCTACCAATTTCCATACTTGATTTCTTTCGAATTCATTCAGTTCTTCTTGCATAGCTAGTATCCAGTCTAGATCTTTCAAAGCTTCTTCTATTTCCTTAGGTTCAGATTGAGATTGAAAACATGCAATCATTGCATCTAGTTGATATCTGGTTGGAACTCCAGCTTGAGTGTCACCAATAACTTGTTCTTCAGGGTGATCTCTCATCCATTGATAACTAGGTGTTTGCATCAAGAGATCTATATTTTGTTCGATTGGTTCTTCAAGAACTGGTTCTTGAATTTCTTCAACTAAGTCAGAATCATGTTGTTCAGGAGTGGGTTGTTGAGTAGTTGGAAACTGAGACTGATCTAGATCTAAGAATCTGAAATCCGTAGTCTTCCAATGTCAACAAAAACTAATTCTGGCAAGACTGGTAATTGAGACTGAGAAACTGGTTCTGGTCTATCTTCAGTTGTTTCACCAGGGAAGTTTGTTTCATCAAACATTACATGTATAGATTCCTCATGCTTGAGTGTTCTTTTTTTTATCACTCTAAAAGTTTTGGTGACACTTGAATATCCTAGAAAAATTCCTTCATCAGCTTTGGGCTGGAAAACATGAAGTTGATCCTTCCCATTATTATGTATGAAACATTTGCTTCCAAAAGCATGAAAGTAAGAAACATTTGGTTTTCTTCCCTTCCAAATTTCATAAGGAGTCTTCTCATGCCTTTTATTCATGAGAGCTCTGTTCTATGAATAGCAAGTTGTGTTAACTGCTTCTACCCAATATCTTTCAGGTAGTTTTGCATCACAGATCATGGTTCTCCCTGCTTCCTTGAGTGTTCTATTTCTTCTTTCAGCTACACCATTCTGTTGAGGTGTTGCTGTGGCAGAAAGTTGGTGTAAAGCACCATTTTCTTCACAATATTCAATGATAACATTGTTGAGGAATTCGGTTCCTTTATCTGATCTTATCTTCACAACTGATACTCCTTTCTGATTCTGAAGTCTATTGAGTAGTTCGGTAAGTCTTTGCTTGGTTTCACTTTTCTTTGTTAAGAAGATAACCCAAGTGTATCTTGAAAAATCATCTACTACCACCAATGTATACTTCTTTCCACTGATACTAATTGGTGTAATAGGTCCAAATAAGTCCATATGTAGTAGTTCCAGAACTCTGGTTGTTGAATGCTGAGATTTAGTCTTGAAACTTGCTTTTGTTTGCTTTCCTTGTTGACAAGCATCACATAAGCTATGCATGAGATTTCTGGTAGTCCGATGACTAATTGTTTCTTGAAAAGGATGTTGAAGTCATCAAAGTTTAGATGACTCAGTTTCTTGTGCCACAACCAACTAATTTCTGATTTGGTATGCACAAGCAAACAAGTTTCGGCAACAGCTGTTGTCCAATCTACAACATACATATTCTCTTTTCTTTTTCCGGCTAAAACAACTTGAAATGCTGTTTCGCTGACGACAATGCAGAAATCTTTATCAAAAGTAACTTTGTATCCCATATCCCAGAATTGACTGGTGTTGAGAAGATTGTAATGTATTCCTTATACATAAGATAAGTTCTTGATTGTGAGACTATTTCTGATTAAGGTGCCATAACCTTTGGTGTATCCAGGTTTGTCTTCACTTCCAAAATTAACCTTTGGTTCATTCTTTGCAATAAAATTACCGAGACAGTCCTTGCCCTCTATCATGTGCCTAGAGCAACCACTGTAAAAGTACCATACATCCTGCAACAAAAATTAAATATTTTTAGGTACCAAACTCTGTTTGGGTCCATGAGCGTCAGTTGTCAGTAGAACTCTAGGAATATATCCTTTAGGTATTCTTCGGATATTGTTGCACTTGTTTTCATATATGTAAGCCGCACTCCCATAGTATCTATGCTTGGACTGTGTGTTATTTATATGATTTCTCAGATCTTTTGACTGAAACTTATTTCCATGATGCTTTCTATTATTGAAACTTGTATAATAACCATCATTTCTTTTGTACTGAGGTCTAGGTTGAGGGCTGTAATGAGTCCTTTGCTAACCTTTGGACAGAAACATGTAATATGTTTTCTGCCTGAAATGATTGTTTTCATCAGTTTGAATATTGTATTCAAAGATATTCCAGTCATCATCAGTTGGAAATAGTCTGCCTTTCCCCTTGAATTTTGAATTTTTAAATAATTAATATTCTTTGATTTACTATGACTGAAGTTTCTCTAGTTCTTGGCCTGATCAGCTTTAGTAGATTCAGCAGCAAATCTACTTTTTCTATTTTCATGATGTTCAGCTGATTTACCTTTTTGGTTGAACTTGTTGTTGTTTACAGCTGACCTTTTTGAAAATTGACGCTGAGGTTGACTTGATTCACGTTGAACTTGTTTCACGGGTTCATCAAGCTTCTTAGTTTGAGGACATCATTCAACTATGAACTTAACACCAGTTTTGGTATTAGGTTCAGTTGCCTTACTTGTTCCTATTTTCGAAGTTTGCTGTGTATCAATCCTAAGCCAGTTGTATCTCCATATGGCCTGCCAGATTTGAATCCAGCTGCTGAACTAGACTGAGCAAAAGATTTAGTTGATGATGCTGATGAAGTAGACTGATACTGATTGTTTCCTTTGTTAGTTCTGCTTAGTTTAACGTGTTTAGTTCATCATTCAATCTTTTGACTTCTAGAATTAGAGATTCTTTCTCAGCTTTGATTGATTCATAACCAGCTTGTATGGTGACAAGCTGACTCATCAAATCGTCAAGGGTTTCTTCTAATTATGAGTTTCTTGGATTGGAATCGGCTGTTGAAGAACATGCATTTTTCATGGAAATTTGAGCTAAGCTATATTTAAAATTTGATTCACATACCTCATTGTGATCTTCCTTGTGTGCCATTAAAGCTGTGTCATTTGATAGCCTTTTAGTACTAGCTTCATAGTCTAACTCATCTCTAGCAAGGAGTGCTCTTCTGCCAATTCTTCTTTGCTGAGTCTTCTTGGTCAGTTCTGGACATTCAGCTTTGTAGTGTCCAGGCTTCTTACAGTTGAAACAAAGATAATCATCATATTTTCTTTTCTCAAGAGTCTTCTTGATGAACTTCTGGGTTACAGGATGACCATTCTTCATCCTTCTGATTCTACTCATCATAAGAGCCATTTGTTCCTCCATTTCATCCAATTGTTGAAGATTGTTTGTGGATGTTTATTAAGAGTCATTTGATGCTGTGGAAAGTGCTGTGGTTTTTGGTTCTTCCAGAGCTTTGATTATTGCAGCTGTGCTTGTAAAATCTTCACTGAATTCATAAGCTTTCAAATCTGAGAAGATTTTGAATGAGTCCTCTATGTCAAGTCTTCTAGATTCTTCCATAGCAGTGACCTTCATCTTCCAGCACATTGGTAATGCTTTCAAGATTCTTGTATTGATTACTTTCCTTGTGTATTCAATCTTGAGTAGGTCTAATTCATCCATGATGCCATTGAATCTTGTCTCCATTTGGTCAATGGTCTCTCCAGTTTTCATCTTGAAATTTTCAAACTTTTGTTATGCAACTGAGATTTTTTTCCTTGATTGAGTCAGTTTCTTCACAAACTAATTGAAGTTTGTCCCACATTTCTGTAGCAGTTGTGCAGTATTTCACTATTAAGTACATGTTGCTGTCTAGAGTTCTGAGGATAAAGTCCATAGCAACATTGTTGAGATTGTTTCGCTTGCGATCATCATTCGTCCATTCAGCTTTAGGCTTGGGAACCCAAACTTGATTTCCATCAACAGTTTGCATGTGAGTAATCTGAAATGGTTCATCAGTGAGTACGTCCATCATTTCATCATTAGTAGCCGCTAGAAAATCCTGCATACGACGTTTATATTCATCAAATCTGTCCATGTTGCACATAAGCATCTGTCTTGCATACTGATTGTTATCCATTGTGAGTATGTGAAAACTGATTGTATAAGAACTGGAAACTGAGCTTTCTTATGAGAACAACTAAAGGAGATTTAGAGCAAATGAGATTTTAAAAATGGCTTGTTAAAGAAACATTGCTCCGATACCAATTGTTGGTCCCTTGGAAAGGCTAACACAAGTTTAGGGGGGGTGAATAAACTTGTCCCTAAAAACTGGATTTAAAACAAATTATAATTCAGTTAAAACTTTTGTGGAGTTAAGCTGACTAAGCTGAGTTTAAGTCAAACTGACAAGCAAAACTGAGCCACCGGAAGCGGATATAGTTTTAGCCTTTTTCTTGATCTTGTTATTCTATGTGAAAGCTGAGTGTGTTAAACTGAATTCTAGTGAATGTCAGTTTGTGAGGTGTGAGGTGTATAACAATCAATTATCAGAATGCTGTAGATAAATGCTAAGTAAATAAATAAATGGGTAAAGTAAATAAGGCAAATATTATAGAGGTTCCAGGTGGTGTAATCCTGTCAGTCCTCTCTTACCCTATGGTGTAGGAGGAAAATTCCACTAGAACTTCTTGAGGTGAGCTGTTACAAAAAGTCCTAAACAATAGTCCTTGGCTAATCCCTAGCTTCACTATCTAAACAAGGTTGTAGAACAAGAAATTGCTTTCTTCAATTGCTTGAACACCGGTCCTTGAAGGGTTACGTATGCCTTTTCACCGCTACCACCACAAACACGATCTACCCGATTCTTTGTGACAATCGTCCTTGGCAAAACCTTCCTGGTTTGCTTCACAGTCTAAACCTTTGATGTAGAATCAAAGTTGGGCCGAGAATCAATAAATTGATTCTTGTTTTTGGTTCTTCAAAGTGTCTGAATCTAGATAAATTCTGTGTAGCTTGAACACTTGGAGAAATCCTAGATATGATCTTGTAATAGCGCAGAAATGATAGCAATTCGAATAAAACGACTAATGCACAAAAATGCTTGTTGATCTTGATAATTTTGTTCTTCTTGTTCTTGGTGCAAAGTCCTCTATTTATAGTGTGAGGTACAACGTTCATCTTGTTTAAATTCGAATTGTATCAACGTCTGTCTTGTAACGGCTATATTTTCTGACCGTTCTGATGTGTTAGTATTTCATCCAATAGAATTGCTTCCTTTAAAACGTTCGACTGTACTATCAGTTTGTTGGATGGCTGACATATAAAACTGAGTTTACTGATCAGTTTTATACTGAGTTCATCAGTTGTCAGTTTCTTGACTGACATGGAGCATTAACTGAGATTTTACTCTTCTTTAAATATCAGTACTCCATTTTTCATCTGATTATAATTGACTTAATCAGAGTACACCATATACAATCATCTCCTAAGAATATATTGTCCTTATAATTCTTTGGTCTTCATACGAGATCCATAATGTCAGTTCAGCTTACCACAAACTTTCCTGAAGTCTAACTTTATAGTCTCGACTTGTAATCTTCATAACGAGTTTGAACCATCAGTTCTTTAATCTTCTATAACTAAGTCTGTGACCCTCAATTCTTCATCAACCGAGTTTGAACCCTCAGTTCTTCAATCTTCTAGATAAGCCAACTGAGTCTGTGCCCCTCAGTGAACTTATCTCCTTCAGTTTCATATTGGTGTATTCTGAGTCAGTTTGTTCATCATAATGATTTCCAGTTTTCTAAATGACTTCCAGTTTTCAGTTTCACGACACACTAAGTATTACAGTGCTTGTCTGATGTAACCTAACAAATTTTAGACTCTAGGAAGACCAATACATTCAGTTCTAGACATCTTTTAGCTTTCCACTATAACAACTAGCTTCATCACTTCATCAATAAGATTAAGATAATATTCTGAGTAAATATGATGAATTATCATCAAAACATAAATTTTATTTCCAACATTCTTGTAGCCTCTTTTGCTTCTGCTGTACGGCCCTCTTCCCCCTTATTGACATCATCAACAAACCGGTTCAGCAGGCCATGAACACTTTCTTGTGTGATCACCAAATTTCCAAGTTGACCTTCTATAATCTCAGTCCTTGTGTCAACTGTAGTGATCTTTCCTTCAATAGTCTGTTCCAGCAGATTAATCCTCTCAGTAAGCTTAGGATCTAGTATAGTAGGTTATGGTGCCACAGTAGGTTGAGGTGCCACATCCCGTCTGATGCTTGTACTCATCGGAGTTGATACTTTGGTGCTATTTTCCATACCAAACTTCTTTAGCAGCTCCTTCGTATATTTAGTTTGATGAATGAAGATTCCATCTTTCATCTTTTGACTTATAATCCCAAAAAGTAGTTCATTTCTCTCATCATACTCATTTTCAACTTGCTTTTCATGAGATTAGCAAACATTTCACACAGTAATTCATTTTCAAAACCAAATATTATGTCATCCACATAAATCTGTACCAGCAGGGTGTTGTCCCCTTCATTGATTCTGAAAACTATTTTGTCAATAGTACCTTTGGTAAAACCATTGGTCACCAAGAATTGAGACAGAGTTTCATACCATTCTCTTGGTGCTTGTTTCAAACCATAATGTGCCTTATTGAGACTATACACTTTATCTTCTTGATCTTTAACTTCAAAACTAGGAGGTTGCTGAACATAAACCTCTTCCTCCAGAATTCCATTCAAAAATGGACTTTTGTCATCCATATGGTATACTTTGAAGTTTTTATATGCAGCACAATGCCAAAAATAATCTTATAGCTTCTAATCTTGCAACTGGGGTATATGTCTCATCAAAATCCATTCCTTCTGCTTGAGAATAGCCTTTTGCCAGTAGTCAGGCCTTGTTCCTAACAATGGTACAAGATTCATCCAATTTATTTATGTATACCCATTTTGTTCCAATTATGTTTCCCTGACTAGTCCTTTCCACTAGTGTCCAAACTTGATTTCTTCCAAACTCATTTAATTCTTATTGCATAGAAATTATCCAATCTAGGATCAGATATTGCTTCTTCAACAACTTTAGGCTCTTTTTGAGATAGAAAACAAGTAAACATTGCTTCCAATTGTCTTCTAGTCCTTACACCTTGCTGTATGTCACCAATTACTTGTCCAACAGGGTGATCCTTTAACCATTGTAATTCTTGATTTGTTTGATTTACATGAACCTCGTCTTTAGTAGGGTCTGTTGTTGCTTCAGTAGGGGGATCAACAAATCCTTGAACTGCATTTGTTGTTGCATCAGTGGTGTTACCAGCAGGTTCTTCAGCAGGGGCAGAGTCAAAAGATTTTAAGTCATTTATCTTTTTCAAAACATCAACATATTCTGGATCAGTGACTTGGATATTCTCAACAGGTTCTGAAACTTCATCTTCCATTCCAGTGAACTTAGGTTCATAAAAAACAACATGTATTGATTCTTCATGTTTTAGTGCCCTTTTGTTAAGTACCCTGAATGCCTTGTTGACTGAAGAATATCCCAAAAAGATTCCTTCATCTGATTTTGGTTGGAAAGTCTTCAGTTGTTCCTTATGATTTAGAATAAAACATTTGCTTCCAAATGGATGGAAGTAAGATATATTTGGTTTTCTTCCATTCCATATCTCATTAGGTGTGTTCAGCAGTTTTATGTTTACTGAGGTCCTATTTTGTGTATAGCATGCTGTATTGACTGCTTCAGCCCAATAACTTTTAGGTAGTAATGCTTCACAAATCATAGTCCTCACTGCTTCTTTTAAGTTCTGTTTCTTCTTTCAGCAACACTATTTTGCTGAGATGTTTCAGCAGCTGCTAATTGTTGCAGCACACCATTTTGTTCATAATACTCTCTTATGACTTTATTGCGAAGTACCCTTGTCTGATCTGATCTTCCCTACTGTCAAACTTTTTTTATTTTGCAATCTCTTCAAAAGTTCCGGCATCTTTTGAAGTGTTTCACTTTTCTTATTCATGAATACTACCCAAGTGTATCTTGAATAATCATCCACAACTACTATAGTGTACTTTTTTCCTGTTACACTTGTTGGTATTACTGGTCCAAATAAATCCATATGCATCAACTCCAAAACACTTTTTGTTGATTGTTTAGTCTTTGACTTGAAGCTTGACTTTGTTTTTTTACCTTGCTGACATGCATCACATATACCATCCTTTTTGAATGTGATCTCAGGTAAACCAATCACCATCTTCTTTTTCACTAACTGATTGATATCATCAGAATTGAGATGATTCAACTTTTTATGCCACAACCAATTCAGTTCTGACTTGGTATGCACAATAAGACATGTTTCTGGAACAGTAGTAGACCAATCCACAACATATATGTTTTGTTGTCTTCTTCTATCCAACACAACTTGTTCACCATTTTCAATAATGACAATACAGTAGCCTTTGTCAAAATTGACCTTTTAACCCATGTCACAGAATTGTCCAGTTCTCAGTAGGTTGTAGTCCAGTCCTTCCACATATGCAAAATTTATGATAGTTAATCCATTCCTCACCAGTGTTCCATATCCTCTTGTATATCCTGGTGTGTTCTTGTTGGCAAAATTGACTTTTAGACCATCTTTTGCCACATAGTTTGTTAAACAGTGCTTATTCTTTGTCATATATCTAGAACATCCACTGTCAAAGTACCAGACACCCTACAAAAGAAATTTAATGTGTTTTAGGTACCCAAACTGTTTGGGTCCATAGTGGTCAGTTGTAAGCATGACCCTTGGCTAATTTCCATAAGGTCTTCTTTGCAAAGCATTATACTTTTGTTCATATATGTATCCTATATTTCCATAAAATCTAACATTTGGTTGTGTAGGATTCACATATGGTTTCTGGCCTTTCGGTACATAGTGCTGTTTGAAGTGATTTCTATTGTTAGAAGCACTAGCATAACCATAAGGTTGCTGTATGTTAGGAACAACCCTGTAATATGGAGTCTGCTGAGGTCCTATTGGGGTCTTAAATAAGTCCTCTGTTGAGTCCTCTGTTGATTCCATTGTTGAGGTTTTACCCTAGCATTATGGTTATGTCTATTGTTTCTAGCATTAGGGGCATGAATATTCCATCTTTATCATTAGGGAACAATCTACCTGTCCCTCTACGATTAGTATCCCTTGAACGATTAACATTTTTAGGTTTAGCATTCTTATCCTTGGAATATTTCTGATTTTTGCCCTTTTGTGGTCCAGTAGACTTGGCAGCAGGTCTGCTATCAGTAGGTCTAGAAGGTCCATCAGTCCTATCCTTGGATTTACCCTTTTTGTTAGGTACTGTTGACCTTTTGGAATTTTGATTTTGCTTCTTTGAAGCATTCTCAATAGGGTTTACTACCTCAACAACCTTTTTGGGAGTTGGATCTTGTGCAGGCACAAACTTAAGACCAATTCTGGTACTAGGTTCAGCAGCCTTACTGGATCCACCCTTAGTAGATTGTTGAGTTTCAAATCCAAGGCCTGTTCTATCACCATAAGGCTTTCCAGATTTGAATGCAGTGGTGGAACTAGATTGTGCAGCAGATTCATTAGCTAGTGAATGTACATCAATCTTATGTTGAGTCTGTTCATAATCCTTTTCCTTACCTTTGAGAATTCTTAATTCAGCATTTAACTTTTGAATTTCTGCTTGAAGTGCCTCTTTTTCAGCCCTCACAATCCCATAACCAGATTGTATTTTCCTCAGTTGATTAAGGATGGCATCCAAAGGTTCTTCACTGTCAGAAATTTTAGGATTTGAACCACAAGTTGATTCACAATCACTTTCAGCAGTAGTGTTTATGGATACAGAATTGTATACCTCCTCAGTCTCATCTATATTGGCCATTAAAGTATAATCTTCCATATGTGAAATAAGTGCAGTGTCATAAGATTCATTTCCTTTTTTTGATTCAACTTTATATCTTGATTCATCATCAGCAACCAAGGCTTTCTTGCCAGATCTTCTTTACTGACTCTTGTTCTTCAGTAGGTCTGAACAATCAGGTCTGAAATGTCCAAGTTTCTTGAAGTTGAAGCACAGATAATCAGGTTCCTTCTTTTGTTTCAAGTAAGGACAATCAGGTTTGAAGTGTCTTGGTTTCCTGTAATGAAAGCACAAGTAGTCATTATCTTTCTTGGATTCTTCCTTTTTCTTTTCACTTGATTTCTTGGTGAAATTCCTTGCAGAACCCCTTCCTGATTTCATCATTCTGATTTTCTTGCTCAGTAGGGCTATTTGCTCTTGCATTTTATCCAGTAGATCATCTTGAACACCTGATGATTCTTCTTCGTGTGTAGCAGCCAATGCAGTAGTGTTTGGTTCTTCCTTTTCAGTATCAGGAACAAGTTTCTTACTGAATTCATAGGCTTTAAGATCTGAAAATAATTTTAAGGTGTCTTCTTCATGTAGTCTCCTGGACTCTTCTATGGCAGTAACCTTCATTTCCCAAACTTCCTTTGCTGGTAGGGCTTCCAAAATTCTTGTGTTGATCTCTTTTTTTGTATATACTACATTCAGTAGGGTGAGTTCATCCATGATAGCATTGAATCATGACTCCATTTGTTCAATGGTTTCTTTTGATTTCATTTTTAAATCTTAGAACTTTCTTTTGGCTACACTGACTTTGTTTTTCTTGATAGCATTAGTGCCTTCATAGATTAGTTGTAGTTTTTCCCAAAGTTCCATAGCAGTATTGCAATCCTTCGCTTTTATGTACATATTGCTATCTGAATTTCTATAAACGATATCAATTGCAATATTGTTAAGGTTTGCTCTTTTTCAATCTTCAGCACCCCACTCTCTTTTTGGCTTTTGAACAATCTTAGTTTGATTATCCACAGTTATAGCTTTTGTGATTTCTAGTGGTCCCTCAGTCAGCACATCCATCATTTCATCATGTGTTGCAGCTAAGTAAGCCTGGAGAAGACTTTTATACTCATCAAAATGATCTAGAGAGCACATCAACATAGTCCTAGCATACTGGTTGTTATCCATGATGCAAAATTTTGAAAATCATAAACTCGAAAAGTTTTCAAAGAATTTTCACAAGCACAACAAGTAGGATTTCTTCAGAATAGAAGCACTGCTCTTATACCAATTGTTGGTCCCTTGAAAAGGCTTTAATTATGTATAGAATGGGGGTGAATAAACTTAACACTTAAAATTTTTTGGAGTTGACAAACTCAGCAAGGTCAGTAGTCTGCTGACAATCGGTAGTCTGCTGACCACTCAGTAGTCTGCTGACTATTAATGTTACTGAATTTGTTGCAGTAAAATATATATAAATTGAGCCTTATTACTTGTTGTTAGAAAGATGATACTAAATTTTGGATACTCCGTAGTGTAAGTGTGTGATTTAGTTGCTAGTTTCAGTAGGTTGATGTGATCAGTATGCCAATTGCACAAAGTAAATGCAGAAAGTAAAGTAGGCAAGATTTAAAGTGGTTCCAGGTGGTGTAATCCTATCAGTCCACTCTTCTCCTGTGATGTTGGAGGAAATTCACTAGAGATCCTTGAGGTTGCAGTTACAAAAATCCCTAAGTTGTTTGTCCTTCACCAATGACTATAGCTTCACAAACTGAACACTTGAAACATGTCAGATTGCTGCTCCAAAGTATTCCACTGGTCCTTGAAGGGTAGGATTGCCTCTTCACCAGCTCCACCACAAACAACAGTTCTTGACACCCAAAAGATGCTTCTCTATCTACAACAAACTTCTTGTAAAAGAAGGGTTGATTCAAGTAAGTGATTCAGCATTCAGCAGATTGATCGGGTTGAAATGATCAGCAGTTTGAGGTATTCAAGTGTGTTACTTGATGTAACTGTAAGGAAATCTACGTGGGAACGCAGCGGAATTTAAAATTTTATTTCCTTTTAACCAGGATCGACTTCGTTTAAGCAATAAACAATTAAGCTAGTAGACGGTGGATACCTTGGTTGATCTAAAAGATCGACACTTTGACCGTCTAAGGAGAGTAGTTCTGCATAGAGCCGCCCAAGTGTTCGGCCTCTACCGCTAGTCCACACGAGCACCCCGCCGGAATCCCATCATGGATTGCTATTGGAAAACTCCGGTTGCTAGACCGGCCTTTTTCCCCTCTCTCCAACTCTCCAAAAGATGCTCTCTATTTTACACAAAAACTATGAGCTCTTGCAATTGTGATTTACAAAAGAGTTTGACACCCAATACCTTTATATAGAGGAAGTGGCGCCCCTATGTAGTGTGGAGGAGAAGAAAACATTCTCCCAATAAAATAAGGAAAATATAATTGATTGATTTATCTCATTTATTATAATATCTCATATCAAATAAATCTAGGATATTGTCAATATCTTATATTGAATATTCCCAAGATATTGTCAATATCTTATATTGACAATATTTATCTTATTACCATAACTCAATTTACACATGTGTATATATCACAAATATATATTACACAAATAAATCTATATATTATATATCTACACACACAGTTGGCGCATGCAAATCTCCAATTTGCATTGATGAGCCACATGCTTGTTTTATCTATATATATGTATATATTAATATCTAATATTAATATTTGGTAATACCATTAATTAAATTGCACAATCCAAGTGTATCATATACACACACAAATTGCGCCACCTTAGCCAATAAATTGGCATCCAGAATATTCTTTAATTAATATAATACTATTAATATCTTGTATTTAATTTATTCATAATAAATAAAACCACCATATTAATTTACCACTATAACCTTTATAGTCTCGAGATAAACTTTCCTTATTTGGTTATCATCTATAACCACATTTTAATCCGGCTAGATGTTCACATGTGTGTGACCCGATAGGCTTCCGAATATGTTGGCCGTAGACACAAAGTGCAAATTACAAAATTGCCCTTCATACCTAACGATCACGGGATAGCGTCTAGCAACACACCGTGACCCCATATCATCGGAAGAGTCAAATGTAATGACTACTACCTTTCATGTGAAACAGTTACCGTGTAACTTACAATCCTATCGCTGTAATAATATCCATACGGTCGTACGTCGAGTGTCAAAACATCAACGACCGTATCTTATAATCTGGATATCAAGCTCTCTCGAAGTAACTCATTTACTCCCACTTTGCAAAGATTAACGAGAGTAAGACATTCCTTATAAGAAGGCCCTTTCGGATATTCATCCCTACTGATAGGGTACGCGATTCCCAGACGACCAAACATGTATACTCCGCATACTTCAGCATCACACCCAATCACTACCGCATAATCGCCCCATGGCTAGGGGAAACCTCAATAGTGTCAAAGCAAGACAATCCACACCGTGATGCCATGAAGACTCCGGTCTTAATGATAATTACACAACCGTCACATAGTGTGACACTTAACTGTGTAAGTGGGTTGGTCTAACGTACGCATTCTCTAATACACGTCCACGTATAGTCCAAGTGTCTCTACACTTCGATAGACGAGATCTATCCCTGCCCTTAAAGACAGAAGACATCTAATACGTGCTAGTCTGTTTATACTATCAATGCCCTGTTTAATAGTACATCAGCCTAGAGACATTTAAGTATCAAACTTATTAAAGTGATTAGAGATCTCATCAACCATAATCGCCTATCATGGTTTCTCTATCACAGTTTAATACTAAGGGACGTTATCATATAACAATTCATAATTGGTTCTTTAAAAGAACATATATATGACAACAGAAAAGCCATTTAATATATGTATAAACATAATTATAAAGAAATAGTAGAAATGATCCGACCCGGTCGGATCCGGTCCAACCCGATTGGGTTTAGGACACTATTTCAACAATCTCCCACTTGGCCTAAAACCAATCATTAACACACAAAAGACCAAGTTGAAACACAAGAATCTCATGCAATACGCGCAACTAGCCCTAGCCATGAACGGATCGCTATCCGTGGGGACTTAGACTATCTTCATATCATGTTCCAAATGACCACGTCAAAGGAACCACCTCAACAAACACACGAATCTCTGACGAGACCCTGGTCCTTGCTTAAAGCAATAAATCCACTTACTATATCAGCTATATAGAAAAGGTGGAAGAACCGTACAAGGTTCAGGAATGAACCTTCTTAATCCATGTACTGCTCCCGCTGCACCTCCAAGGCACTACTGTGTTTTGGCTCAGTTGTAGAATTTACAGCGACCCATAGGCTAGAACATTTCCAGCTCACTGTATCACTTAATCAAAGTGACTGCAAACCCAGACTGTATATCTACGTTTATTTAATTCCAAGTTTCAATAAACTAGGAAAAACTCTTCCTTAACTTGTTTAAGGATATTTTCGACATTCACCAGATTTACTTCCATACTTGCTCATGACTATTCATGGACTATGAACATCCGGCATTACCTATAAGATGGTTCCTATCGCAGTAGCGAAGGAAACCTTCCATAAGCATCATCTTTCACCTTATCTTTAGGAACAATGTCCTAACATAGACAGATATCGCGATATATGCTAAACTTCTTTTAGCATTACATCTATATAGGTAAACTATAATTTAACAGCAGTTAAATCTATCGCTATAGATTCTTATTTCTAAAATAAGAACTGCTAATTCAAGTGCTTTCCTAAAGACCTTGAACTACCAAACTTTAATTGACTGTGACAGGGGGTGACAATTCTCGAGAGAGATATCCAATACCTTACTCAAAAATCATAACACACTCCCACTATCCATCTTGCATATGGGCGTATCCTTCTTTTGACTAAGTCAAACTCCTTTGATTGTCAAACAAAGAAATCGTCTAGAGAAACTTTTTTGAGTCCATAAATGGATCTCGTGGGCTCACATATCATGTTATCGTCTATGAACATTGAGCAATTTGCCCAACGTCTTCAACACTATCATATAGCCATGATACGAAGTTACAACAAGCATAGTCTGAATAGAACTAGGCTCAGCCTTACGGGGACATTCCCTCTAGGTAAGACAGACTAGGTTCATAACCTGGTTGTCACTGATGGAATCTAATTCACATATTATTGCTCCTGGCCATATCTCTCAATCTTGCCTTTCAAACATTCTTTCATAAGTCGTGAGATATTCATTCTTCAAGATGAACATACCGGTAGCCTTTTCAGGCTTGAGGTTATCCATAGACTTACAGAACTTTTGTGTGCACTGAGCAGTGTTCTACACCTCATCGCTATGTGGCGTCTGCTCACGTTCCTATGGTTGAATATCTCCTTGTGGTTCTAAAACTACCTTTGAGATTTAAATCTACTCCCACTGTTTCTTTTGGAAGAAACACTTCCTCTAGAAGACAGCATGTTTGGAGACAAACATTTTGCTCCGCGGACAGGTAAATAATATCCAGCGTATTTGCTAAGACATTCCCCAAAGTTGCATATGTCGTACTAGGCTCCAAGCCTTTCTGACTTTGCCTATGTCAACTTCAAATCATCGGTTAAGATAGATTGGACATTATCTTCTTCCATATCTAATATGGAATTTATTCAACCTTTATTTTTGGAAATCGGTTAAGTATAAGGGCACTATCCCGAAACGGGTAAGGGATATTTCGCATGGCTTGCATCACACCTTTATCATATGAAGTGTTGTTTCCATTCGGGAACACAATCTAATTGCGTATCCCAAAGATGGTATCCTTCAAGGGAGAATCTTATTCCTTTTCAGACGACTTCTGAAACACCCTCAGGTATTAATTACTTCAATCCAATTGAAGATTAATTCCTAAGTAGCTCATCAATCTCATATTCGTACTAGCTCGAACTTTTCGGGCTTTCCGAATTATGCACTTCACTGAGTACACTTGATCTATTTCTAAAAATAGTCGTAAAGACTAATAAACAATTATTTGTGGCATTAATTGTCACAAGCCAACAAACATCGGTATGCTTAGGCTTTAGACAATTTTTCTAGATTTTACAACCTTTTCATAACAGGGTTTTTTAGTCCTCTTTGGATAAGATACGTATAACCCACATGATTCATAATCATATGGTTCAACATCATCAGAATGACGTTTTGTTACACGCTTTCCTTCCAGAGAGACTATGTCTAGAACAACCACAAATATTTTAGTTGAGATCTTATCACCTATATCAACTATATAGTGACATCAATCTAGTATGTTAGATTCAGTGACCTTTCAACTTTATCGGAATAACATTAATTCCTTACAATTGAATATGTCTACTAAATCCTAACAAATAACTGAAAGTATGTTCTTCATAAAAACCGGAATATAATAACATTTATTTAGTTCCCTTATCAGTTTACTAGATCCAGAGTATGGTAAGTGTCACAACGTTTGCTTCACCTTCCATATCTATATTTAATCTTTCTAATTTAATCACACTTGCAAGATATCATATATCTAAGAGTTGACTTTGAACTTAGATAGATTTATCTCAACTCACTTGCCTAGAATAGAAACTTCAATAAGTTCTCTATTTAAGCACATGCCCTAACTTTCCTTTTTAATCCTTCAGGCACTTGTAAATATTTCTTGGTGTAGTCTTCATAAGACTTATGAAAAATCACAAGAGCTATGTCTTTGATTTCCTTTCATAAAGAAAATCTAAAGTTTATTTAAATAGTTTATTTAACCTTTTAAATCGTATTTAAAACATTAACTATTTAATTAACTTTTAAGCAATGATAGAATTAAGTTGATACTTAAATCTTACAATTTTGAAAACAACCTTTCCAAAATTAGAGTGGTCATTCTTATCCAACGTTTGAATTAACTGTCATCATATCACTGAATGATCATATTGGATCGTATCCAATGCCATGAGCTTCCGCTTTTCATTAATAATTAAAGTCTTGGAGCACTGCATTAAATATGTAGTCTCCTTGACTTTAACTACTATAACGGGATTGCTCGTATCATTGCTTATTTTAAAAGGATTCAAACTACTTAACCATATTTGAGAACGTTTCTCAAAAGGTAACAGTCATAATTTGGTTTTACTAATCGAGAATAAACATAAATATAAAGTTTGCTAAAACTACAACATAAAAATGAAAATAAAAGATGAAGAGAGTTTGAGAAAGTAAATAATACTTGAGTAAACTTCAACTTAGTTTATTCATCAAATGGAAGAAGTATAAATAGTTACAATTGATGGGAGATACTAGCTAGCTTGGGCGGCCACTAGATGGGCGGAAAGCATGCATGTAAAAAGTAAAAGTATGTCTATGACATAAAGCAAATAGAGTTTGACATATTAATTGTTTATATGTACCACAATTAATATGTCCTTTTACAACTAAAGTGTACAAATAATGTATACACGAAAATAAATAAATATTACATACTATTTGATATGTAATATTTCCACACCCCCCCTCAAACTGGGTTGTATATGTTTATACAGCGAAGTTTGCTACTCACCTTCTTTGAACATAAGTGGTGGAATGGCCTTGGTGAGAATATCAACATTCTGGTCTGCTGAGGGAACATACTGGAGTTGAATAATCTTGGCATCAATCTTCTCCTTCAGGAAGTGTCTGTCAATGTCCACATGTTTGGTTTTATCATGATGGACTGGATCCTCTGCCATGCATAATGCTGAATTATTGTCACAACAGAGTGTGATAGGGTGCTGAATAGGCTGCTGAAGTTCAGTCAGGACCCTTTTTATCCATAGAGCTTCACAAATACCCAAAACTAGTGCCCTGAGTTCAGCTTCAGCACTGCTTCTGGAGACAGTAGGTTGTTTCTTGCTCCTCCAGGTGACAAGATTTCCCCATACATAAGAACGAAGCTTTGTAGTAGACCTTCGTCTATGTGACGGCCCGGCCCAATCGACATCGGTGTAGACCTTGATAGATCTCTCGGCGGACTTGGTGAAATGTAGGCCTTGGCCGAGTGGATTTCAAGTACCTCGGTATCATGTTCACGCATCCCAATGTTGCTCAGTAGGGCAATGCATGAACTGGCTAACCAGACTGACCCCATATGCAATATCAGGTCTTGTATGGGACAGATAAATGAGTTTCCCTACAAGCCTTTGATATTGATCCTTCCTGATAGCAATGTCACCATGCATCAGGGTATTACTGGGGTCTACTGGGGATACAACAGGTTTGCATCCCAGCATGCCAGTTTCCTTCAAGGGTCCAAGCCACATATTTCCTTTGAGAGATAGAGATACCCTGGTTGTTTCTTGCAATCTCCATACCAAGGAAGTATTTAAGATAGCCCAAATCCTTGACTTGAAAAACCTTTGCTAGTAGAGTTTTCAAATTCTGGATCTCAGTAGAGTCATCACCAGTAAGGATGATATCATCCACATAGACAATAAGAATGGATCTTTTCTGGTTTGTTGTTTTGAGAAACATGGTGTGATCTGAGTTGCATTGATGATATCCAGCAGCTTTAACCACAGTAGTAAGTTTGCCAAACCAGGCTCTAGGGGACTGCTTTAGGCCATATAGAGATTTCCTCAATTTGCAAACTTTCCCTTGAGTGTGAGTGTTGGCAAAACCAGGAGGCACATTCATATAGACTTCCTCAGTAAGGTCACCATTTAGAAAGGCATTCTTGATATCCAATTGGTGGAGAGGCCAGTCAAGTTGGACAGCAAGTGAGATCAGTATCCTGACAGTGTTTAGTTTTGCCACAGGTGCAAAGGTCTCCTTGTAGTCAAGACCATATGTTTGAGTGAATCCCTTTGCAACCAGTCTAGATTTGTATTTGTCAATAGTACCATCAGCATTGTACTTGATAGTGAACAGCCATTTACAGCTGACTGTCTTCTTTCCATGTGGGAGAGTGGTGAGATCCCAAGTATGGTTGTCAAGGAGAGCTGTCATTTCAGTTTTAACAGCTGCCTTCCACTTGTCATTTTGGAGAGCTTCCTGTATATTCTTAGGAATAGAGTGAGAATCCAAGTCCCGTGTAAACATGGCAAAGGCGGTGATAACGATCATAAGATAGATAATTATGAATAGAATGATCAGTAGTGCAAGATCTCTTTCCCTTCCTGATAGCAATAGGTCTATCATCAATGTCAGCAGGCTGCTGAGAGTCTGTAGGTTGTTGAGTGTCAGTAGGCTCTGGGTCAGCGGCTCTAGGTCCGTAGACTCGGTTCAGGAGGTTGCTCTGAGGATCAGTGGGCTGCTGAGAGTCAGTAGGGTGCTGAGGTTCAGTCTGCTGAGAAGCAGTAGGTTGCTGAGGGTCAAGAGTTTGCTGAGGGAAAGGATTTAGGTCAATTTCAATCAAGTTTCCATCAGTGACTGCCTCAGTGGACTTGCTGTAGTAGGGAGTCCTTTCAAAAAAATTTACATCCATAGAATTGTAAAATCTTTTTTCAGAAGGAGAGTAACACTTGTAACCTTTCCTGTCCTTTGCATATCCTAGGAAAATGCACTTGTGAGCTTTGGGATCAAGTTTGCTTCTGTGTTGGGCATGGATATAGACAAACACAGTACAACCAAAGATTTTTGGAGGTAACTGAGAAATAAGATGAGGACGGGAGTGAGTGGTCACCAGGGTTTGGATAGGAGTTTTGAAGCCTAACACTCTGCTGGGAAGTCTGTTGATTAAGTATGTGGCAGTTAATATAGCTTCACCCCACATATACTTTGGAACATGGGTGGTGAACATGATTGATCTAGCCATCTCCAGTAGGTGCCTGTTCTTTCTCTCAGCAACCCCATTTTGTTGAGGTGTTTCCACACAACTACTGATATGGACAATCCCCTTATTCATCAAGAAAATACTGAGATTAGACTCATAATATTCAAGAGCATTGTCAGTCTTCAAAATTTTAATCTTAGTGTCAAACTGAGTAGAGACCATGTTGTAAAATTCTTGAAAGATGGATCCAACTTCAGATTTATCCTTCATTAAAAATAACCAAGTGGTTCTGGTGTGGTCATCTATGAAGGTGACAAACCACCTCTTTCCTGTTATACTTTTTACTCTTGAGGGTCCCCATACATCACTGTGAATTAAGGTGAAAGGTGTGGATGGGAGGTGAGGTAATTTAGTATACACGATTTGGTGAGTTTGGCAAATTGACAAATATCACATTGAAGATCATTAAGATTACATCCTTTAAACAATTCGGAATTAAAGACTTCAAATAACCAAAACTTGGATGTCCTAGTCTATAATGCCATAACATGATATTGTCTAGGTTCGAGTGCAGAGCCGCGAGGCGATTCGGTCTTCGCCTTGTCTTCGACGGGGTTGATCACAAACGATCCCGAGCGAGGTTTAGCTTGACCAATCACTTCTGTGAAGAAAGATCCTGGAATGTGCACCGATCCTTATCAAAAACAACGGTCAATTCGGATCTTTAGTGAGTTTACCGACGATATAAGGTTACAATCTAACTTTGGAACAAATAAGACACCTTGTAGATATATCTGATTAGTAAGTTTAACTTTCCCAACACCTTTTGCATAAGACATAGAACCATCAGCAGTCTTAATTCTGTGAATTTGGGTGCAAGGCATATAGTGGGTAATGAGGTTTTTATTACCAGTCATGTGGGAAGAAGCCCCAGAATCAACAATCTAAGTCTCATTACTAAGAGGTGAGCGGAATATACCTGTTTTAGCATGAGTGGCCATTTCAGTAGAGGAGCTACCCTCCTGATGCTGAGCAACAAAGGCTTTAAATGCGAAAGGCGAGCATTCGGTGGTTGTCATTCTCCTCGTCACTGACAAGCCTGCCTTGATTTTCCCTGGTTGGTTTTGAGGTTTTAGAGGGATTAGGCTTGCCATGAAGCTTCCAGCAATTGTCCTTGGTGTGATTTGTGCGTTTGCAGTGATCACAGAACAACCTTCCAATTTTCTCAGCATGTTTCCTGTAAGTCCCAGTAACCTCAGCAGCCTTCCTGACATTCAGCAGGACAGTACCTTCAGTAGGGTTATCAGCAGGGGTGTTCAGCAGCATGACTTTCCTCTCGCTTTCTTCATGTTTGACCTCAGCAAACATGGATTTGAGATTTGGGAGAGGTTTTCTGGCAAGAATTCTCCCTCTAACATCATCAAGAGTAGGGTTCGGTCCGGTGAGGAACTTGAAGACTCTTTTCTTTTCTATGATGTCCTTATAGAGGGCAGCATCCTTAACATCATTCCAGGGGTGAGTTTCCAGCATATCTAAGTGTTGCCATGCCTTAGATAGTTGATTGAAGTATTGAGTTACAGACATATCCCCTTGTCTATAGTTTTGAATTTGAGCTTCAAGTTCGTACACTTCTGATGTATTGTCTTTCTTGGAGTAAAGATCTCTGGCATTGTCCCAGATTTCTTTTGCAGTATCATACATCATAAAGTTCTCACTAATCTCTTTTGTCATTGATCTTGTGAGAATGGTCATGACTTGATTATTAGTAGTATCCCATGCTTCAAATCCTGGGTCATCTTCAGCAGGGGCAGGTTTAGAGCCGGACATGTATCCCATCTTACCTTGTCCAGAGATGTACATTTTCATAGACCTTGACCATAGCAAGTAGTTGTTGCCATCAAGTCTATGATTTGTATATGAGGAAGATTCAGTGACCCCAGTCTGCTGAGGCAGCTGGGAGTCTACTGAAGAAGAAGAAATGTCTGTTACAGTAGACATTTTGGAATAACAACTGAGTTTGCAGCGGATTTCAGAACTCAGTAGTCTCTGATACCATGAAGAGAGTTTGAGAAAGTAAATAATACTTGAGTAAACTTCAACTTAGTTTATTCATCAAATGGAAGAAGTATAAATAGTTACAATTGATGGGAGATACTAGCTAGCTTGGGCGGCCACTAGATGGGCGGCAAGCATGCATGTAAAAAGTAAAAGTATGTCTATGACATAAAGCAACTAGAGTTTGACATATTAATTTTTTATATGTACCACAATTAATATGTCCTTTTACAACTAAAGTGTACAAATAATGTATACACGAAAATAAATAAATATTACATACTATTTGATATGTAATATTTCCACAAAAGAGTGTTGTTGTTTATACACGCAAAATCAAAAATGGTCTTTTGGTTTATGATTTTGCTCCCACTAGTCAACTACTCCCAATTGACTTCCAAGAATATTTTAAAATTTCTTTAGTGGCTGAGATCCAATCTAGTTATCTTGATTCCCGGTGGTGGTCGATCAACCAAGATAATTTTGAAAGGTAGGTAACACCTTTACCATTCACATCTATATGTGATTCTCAATGGTTGACTAGCCAACTCTTTGGCGATACACATCACTATGTGTTAGTCAACCTCTTGTCTCTAAAGTCAGACGGCCCTGACGGTGGCCAATCACCGAAAGACTCTAGTCAAGTCATAACTCAATATTCACGAGATCTCATACGATCATATCTCAATAACGACGATATACCCGAGGTAGGTCAACTCCCGGCGGTGGTCGATCAGTTGGATCCGAACATAGGCTCTTCACCGTCGTTATAATATTAGGAGACAATGTTTCGACTTGATTTTTGTTGTGGAAGTATTTATGTAAATTAATTCACTTAATTAATTTTAATCATGGTCTCATCAAATATATCTATCTCTATAGATATATATCCTACACATTTATCTAGATCGTGCCTAGTCATGCATCTATCGTATCTTATAAAATAAATACAAGCACAAAATAAATAAATGCGTAAAGTAACCGGTATGATCATGGACTTTTCCTAGGTGCGGTTTCGAATACAAACTGACGAAACCGCGGGTCACAATCTAAGGGTAGCTGCAACCGCCAATAGGATCTTTAATGCGCCATCTGCAATGGGATCTTTATTCTTCTTTCTTTGGTCTCCATCTTCTGCTCCATTCTTGTTATATTTAATTCTATCTAATAAAATAAATACACCCGCCGCAAATGGGGGGGGGAGCTAACGGGAATGGGATAAAATGCAGAAAATAAACTAGGTCACGTTCTTCATAACGGCCTAGGACAATTTTTAAACCAACAAAAAAATTAAATCATTCACATCTATCCTATCGGTCAAGTCCATGATCAATCGGGGTCCGTATAATCATATTATATCTACTATATCTAATCCATACAATAAAATCTTATGAAAAATATAAAATTAAAATTTAACTACTTGCGTCTTGATTAATCAATTAACATTTAATCTATTAAATAATTTTATCCAATCAATTAACTAATTAACATTTAATTAATTAAATGATTTTAATCGAAATAAAATTAATGATTAATTTTAAACCGATTTTAATTTTAATTTTAATAAATTAGAACTATTCCAAAATAAATCAAAATTAAAATTAGGTCTCTTTTGTTTCTTTCCTTTTGATTCATAATCAAAAGGGATGCCATTGGTTTCCTAAACCAAAAGGCATCTTCCTAAACCAAATTTGGTTTAGGCCTGACCACTTTCCAAAATCAAAATTTTGGAAGTGGCCTAGGCCTAGGCTTTTTATAAATCAAATATTTGAAAAGGGCCTAGGCCTATTCCAAATCAAATATTTGGAAAGGCCAAGTAATTTTGGTTAAGGCCTAGCAACTTTCCAAAATCAAAATTTTGGAAGTGGCCTAGGCCTAGGCCTTTTCCCAAATCAAATATTTGGAAAGGGCCTAGGCTATTCCAAACAAAGTTTGGAAATGCCATTATTATTTTAATGCCATGTGGCATCTCAATGACCCAAACTATTTGAACTATTGGTTAGCCACATGACACAACTAAACAAAGGAGATTTTAATCACAACTATGAACAATTTTGAAACACAAAATACACAAAACAAAATTTAGGGATCCACCAAAAAGATGCACCAGCCGACGTCGACCGCCGCAAGGGGGAGCCACCGCCGCCGGTGCAATTTCCGGTGGGGGTGCCGCCGCCGATCGGCCGAGCACCCCAAAGCCGCCCTTTATTTTTTTTTCTTTTCGTGTATCGATTTGCGAATCAAAAATCTTTCATCTTTTAATTACGTGATTTAAACGATAAAATTAACTACGCAAAATAACATGCTTATTGCTTAAGCTCGAAGCTCGCTCTGATACCACTGTAAGGAAATCTACGCGGGAACGCAGTGGAATTTAAAATTTTATTTCCTTTTAACCAGGATCGACTTCGTTTAAGCAATAAACAATTAAGCTAGTATACGGTGGTTACCTTGGTTGATCTAAAAGATCGACGCTTTGACCGTCTAAGGAGAGTAGTTCTGCATAGAGCCGCCCAAGTGCTCTGCCTCTACCGCTAGTCCACACGAGCACCCCGCCGGAATCCCATCATGGATTGCTATTGGAAAACTCCGGTTGCTAGACCGACCCTTTTCCCCTCTCTCCAACTCTCCAAAAGATGCTCTCTATTTTACACAAGAACTATGAGCTCTTGCAATTGTGATGTACAAAAGAGCTTGACACGCACTTCCTTTATATAGAGGAAGTGGCGCCCCTATGTAGTGTGGAGGAGAAGAAAACCTTCTCCCAATAAAATAAGGAAAATATAATTGATTGATTTATCTCATTTATTATATTATCTCATATCAAATAAATATAGGATATTGTCAATATCTTATATTGAATATTCCCAAGATATTGTCAATATCTTATATTGACAATATTTATCTTATTACCATAAATCAATTTACACATGTGTATATATCACAAATATATATTACACAAATAAATCTATATATTATATATCTACACACACAGTTGGCGCATGCAAATCTCCAATTTGCATTGACGAGCCACATGCATGTTTTATCTATATATATATGTATATATTAATATCTAATATTAATATTTGGTAATACCATTAATTAAATTGCATTATCCAAGTGTATCATATACACACACGAATTGCGCCACCTTAGCCAATAAATTGGCATCCAGAATATTCTTTAATTAATATAATACTATTGATATCTTGTATTTAATTTATTCATAATAAATAATACCACCATATTAATTTACCACTGTAACCTTTATAGTCTCGAGATAAACTTTCCTTATTTGGTTATCATGTATAACCACATTTTAATCCGGCTAGATGTTCATATGTGTGTGACCCGATAGGCTTCCGAATATGTTGGCCGTAGACACAAAGTGCAAATTACAAAATTGCCCTTCATGCCTAACGATCACGGGATATCGTCTAGCAACACACCGTGACCCCCAATCATCGGAAGAGTCAAATGCAATGACTTCTACCTTTCATGTGAAACAATTACCGTGTAACTTACAATCCTATCACTGTAATAATATCCATACGGTCGTACGTCGAGTGTCTAAACATCAACGACCGTATCTTATAATCTGGATAACAAGCCTTCTCGAAGTAACTCATTTACTCCCACTTTGCAAAGATTCACGAGAGTAAGACATTCCTTATAAGAAGGCCCTTTCGGATATTCATCCCTACTGATAGGGTACGCGATTCCCAGACGACCAAACATGTATACTCCGCATGCTTCAGTATCACACCCAATCACTACCGCATAATCGCCCCATGGCTAGGGGAAACCACAATAATGTCAAAGCATGACAATCCACACCGTGATGCCATGAAGACTCCGGTCTTAAGGATAATTACACAACCGTCACATAATGTGACACTTATCCATGTAAGTGGGTCAGTCTAACGTACGCATTCTCTAATACACGTCCACGTACAGTCCAAGTGTCTCTACACTTCGATAGACGAGATCTATCCCTGCCCTTAAAGACAGAAGACATCTAATACGTGCTAGTCTGTTTATACTATCAATGCCCTGTTTAATAGTACATCAGCCTAGAGACATTTAAGTACCAAACTTATTAAAGTGATTAGAGATCTCATCAACCATAATCGCCTATCATGGATTCTCTATCACATTTTAATACTAAGGACGTTATCATATAACAATTCATAATTGGTTCTTTAAAAGAACATATATATGACAACAGAAAAGCCATTTAATATATGTATAAACATAAAGAAATAGTATAAATGATCCGACACGGTCGGATGCGGTCCAACCCGACTGGGTTTAGGACACTATTTCAACAGTAACTTGCTAGTAGGTTACACTTGAAGATAAATCTTGATCAGCAAGTTTAAGCTTAGTGAATGTCAGCAGGGTGGTTTTCTTGATTAAGAACTGATAGCTTCATATAGATTATTTGTTGTTCATCAATTTTCATCATCTTGATTCTGTGTCAGGACTCTCCTATTTATAGCTGTGAATCCTGTGACTTATGTTTGAATTTCAAACTAGCCGTTTCAGACTTGTCTCCATCTTGACTTGCTTTTTATCTATTCATATTACTGACACTGTCAGTCAGCTTTTTGTCAATTTTCAGACTGTCCACCCTTTGACTTGTATCTATTGGATAATCCTCTGAATCCTTCCAACATCCCTTTTATCTTGAGCATTGATTTGTTGATAAAATCAATGCTTGTAATCCATCCTTATCCTTTTAATATTCCAATGTAAATATTGAATAAATCGAGATTTACATTCAGCAGATATTAGAAGTATATCAGTCTGCTGATGTGGATATCTGTCAGCTGGTTTAAGTCTGCTGTGTTTCAACAACACTTCAGCCAACTGCTTCTCATCTAACTTTTTATTGTGAAGTTAGAGTACACCATTTTGAACATAACTAAGTTCCAATCACCACTTAACATATGGAACTTAGACCTTGTACACAAGGTATATGTAATCAGTTTAGGTCATCACAGACTTCCCTAAATTATGATTCCATATTCATGACTTTAAATACTAAGTTTGATCATTTATCCTTCAACAACTAAGTTTGAACCCTCAGCCTTCAGTCTTCAGCAGGTTCCTAGTGAGTCTACAGACCTAGACACTCTACTGACCTAGAAAGGTCTGCTGATAAAGTCAGCTGACCTTTTACAGTGCTTGTTTGATCAAACCTATACAAAAATCAAACTCTAGTAAACCTATACATTTAATCTAGACATCCTTTTGCCTTTGCTCTATAACAGCTACTCTGGCACTCATCATTAAAACTTAAAATATGTCCAACAAGTTTTCTATCTTAGCTTACCTTTGTTACATCAACATTCAAGGGCACTACACATTGTGCTACTCACCACGAAGTATCTGGGTGCAACATATTGGTGGATCACACCAATAATCATGGAAGTCTATTATGGTGGACTCCGATAGTGTACACGTTCGGCGAAGTCCTTCTACACCTAGAGTCTATTATGGTAGACAGAGTTATTCACTTTTACCGGCCGCCCACACATCACGATATGACCTTGTCCCACACCAAGAATGTCATGATGTCTAGTCTTTTAACTACACACGTACGTTTGTTATTAATTATTAACTACCCAACTTAGTATATTCTAGTAAGATCCCTCACAACTCCTACTCTCTTACTCAGACCACAAGACACGGATGAGCCTAGCATATTACACAGACAATGATGGATACTAATCCATCAAAGCATAAGCCAATCATACTTTTCCGACGGTCCCGAACTTCAACTCTTATGAAGAATCCATTCGGTGCCGGAACTAAATTCATCTAAAGCTTAATCAAGGTTTGTTCATTTTCATATAACATTATTAGATCAAGAAATAACAATTAAAATTGGATTCGGGGCTTAAATCAAGCTAAAAACCAAAAACTAGCCCAATGCACACGCATTCTACTCAATACGCTTGCATCGAGTTTCCTGAACCATTCCGGATTCCTCTGCATCAACAATGCGCACGCATGCTCAGCAATGTGCCCGCACAAACGCCTCTGAATATGTTTCCCACTTTCTGGTCGGTCAATGCTCACACTTTGAGGGCAATGTGCGCGTATTACCCAAAAACTTTCCGACACAAAGTTTTCTTCACTTTCACGACCTTCAATCCATTCCCAACATGTTCATCAACAATTTGACCATCGAAACAACAACAAAAATATATCCTAGCATACCATAGAATCACATACTTCACTAACAACAATTTACTGATGATTTCTAACATTAAAACAACATAATTACTCAACCTTGATCATCATATAACCTAATTACACTTTAGGAAGAGCCTCTTACCTGATCAAAGCGATTCCCCAAGCAAAACTTGAAAGAAACCTACAACACTTCCCCAAACCACAACCAAAACCAAAGTGATCACAATTAAACTTTGATTAATTGATTATCAAAAGGTTATAAACAACAGGAACTACGGATAAAACCAAACGAAGCTTTGAAACATAATCAAATATTGATGAATCCAAAAGTAGGATAAAACCGATACCTTTCAACTCTTGATGTTCTTATGATCAAAAGAAAGCCCTTCTTCCGCTGGCTCCGTTTCTACCCTTAATTCTAAAAACCGATGAAGAACTTGTGGGGATTTTGGAGAATTCTCTCTTATGCTTCTCTTTTCCAATTTTTTTTTTCTCAGACAAGTTCAGAGATCGATGTTTGAGGGGAAAGACATCTTCTGATAACTCCTAGACAACAACTCCAACTTAATGGGTGGTTATTATTTCCTCAAAATAAACCTCCATATAATTCCTTTAATTACCCAAAATATTAATTACTAAAATCAACATATTCTTTTATAAACTTAAATCCATAATAATAAAAAATATAATATTCTGAATTTACAAATTGACACGTCTGCCCTTTCATAAAGTTCATGATTTTACACTTACCGAGCCAGGATGAACGAAAAAACGCACAAATTGTTCCATCGTTTGTACTACATTAATTGTTTTGAGGTTAGGGTAGGGTGTTGGACAAAAATGACCTTTTGTTTCATTTCATTTTTTACATTTGTTACAAGTGAACATTTCATGTAATAATTGGACAAGTGTTCTCTCGTGTTGAACTTGCCTGATCGTGACTTTGATATCTCTCTTTTTTAATGCAAACTGCTGGTGTAAACGGAGTTATGTATTATACACCTCAGATCCTTAAATGCGCAGGAGTCGAGTTATTCTTGGCAACCATGAATCGGATCAGACTCTTCATCGTTCCTTATAAGTGCATTAACAAACTTTTTTGATGCTTCCTTCAATTGCAGCTGCAATGAGGTTTATGGATGTATGTGGCAGAGTCTTTTTCCTTCTTTCTCGAATTAAATTTGTTGATTTTTTCCATTTCAATTCCATAAGTAGAATGGCATTTATGACGAACATTATCCTCACGAGGTTTTTTTGGAACATCTGCAGTTCTTTACATAACAATCATTATCCTCAAGAGGTTGTTTTGTGATTGTGCAGTCGTGCTTGATAGCTGATAGTTCTTTACATAATGATGATATACACAGATGGACTTAATTACGGTCATGACAGGAGACCACACATGACTCATAGAGAATATTTAAAGAAATATGACCATCGCTATATATATGAGGCTGCAATGGAGCTTCCATAGGATAATGCTCATTTTTGAGAGGTGATGCGGGAGGCCCAACACTTGTTTTTTGTTTGTTTGTGTGACTGTGTTTGGAGCAGTGTTTGAACCCAGAACTTTTCACTCTGATACCATGTTGATCTACTATCTTTCTCAAAAGCTTATGCTGAAGAGAAAGTGGATAGTTAAAATTTTATATATTCAACAAAATTAATCCACCTTTTGAACAAAAATGTTTCGAGGTTAGGGTAGGGTGGTAGGACAAAAAAGTGATACCTTTGTTTCAGAGCTAGACGAGCATTGTAGAGTGTAATCCATTGATAAGAGGTCTGTCCAACACGCACTGGTCTTCATCTTGGGTTGTTCTTCAATATGCCTGATTGGATGAATAAGTTGTCGACAGGGGCGACTGCATGACATTTGATATATGGGTACAAAATTTGTCAGTATTTTTCTGTATCCATATATATTTTTATATTTAATTCTATAATGTAATTACGCGGCTATAAGTAAAAACAAGGGATAAAAATAAGGAATGTCAATTGCGCACACACACACATACATATATAAAAGAAGTTGTCTGTGTGTGTTTATAAAAGAAGTTGTCTTTTATTTACACATAATATTTATTTTAGGGGGTCGGCTGCACCCCTTAACAAACGTTGGAGACGCCCTTGGTTGTCGAGTACGACTGGCGAGGGATTAGGAAAACATCTTCTGACAACCAGAGTATGATCTTCTAACATCCCAACTTTTCAGAGAGGGTAAAATAGTAATTACACATGCCCACTACGACCTAATTATTATTTATCCTATAATTTAATTAAAAAGGATTTAATTAAGGGATTTAGTTATTATTTAAAATGGATTTAATTAATAACTATAAAAAGGAAATAATCCTTTAACCTTCTCATATCATGCCAGGCCAATTATGATAAAAAAAAAAAGAGCAACGGCGCTACACAGAGAAAGCAACGCAGGAAGGTTTTGAAAAGGCAGAACGTAAACTTCAACCGGGTGACCAATCCATTCATCGTTTCAAGATGTAACAGTAGAGAAAAGTGATCGCCATGAAGAGACACAACTTTAGAAAACAACATCGATCTCTCTGTTTCGTAAGTTTTCAGTTTTGCCCTAGTTTTTTGTTTTCGTAGAATTCGATTCTACAAAAATTCGTATCTTTTAATCCGTACGTCTGTTTCGCAGCCATGAGTAGTCGAAACAATCGCCTTGGAGCGTAGATTATTCTAAAAATAGTTTCACAGCAAGTAATCCAAGTAATCTTCAATTCTATACACTTTTTCAGTTCTGTTTTTTTTGAAGGGAAATAGGATTTTAGGGTTTCTTGTTGATCAAATAGGTTTTGGGGTTGAGGATCAACAGTTGTTGCGGTTTCTTGGCGTTCTGCTTTCAATTTTTCTGGAAATTAAGTATGAAATAATATTGTAGACAAATAGTATATTTGTATTTATTATAGGTATATTTGTATTTATGGTAGGTAGACCATATTAATGGCGCATATTCTAGAATCCCTAAATTGTAACTATATATATACTAGCTTACATAATGCAATACATATAACAGTTCATATCAATATATCATGCTATCAATATATTCTAGCATAGGATTCTATGCCATTCCTCTCCTTTGACCCTAAAATCTCTCTCTCTCTCTCTAATCTCAATTTTTTTCGGTTATCCTTTCCCTCCTCCTTCACAAATTATCTCATCCTTCCTCACGGTTCTCCTCCAAATCAACCATGGCTTCTGCAACCTCTTCCACCACCTCTGCTAATGCTACCTCCGGCACATCCTCTCAATCCCGCTACTCAAATTCCTATCAAGCTTGATTCTTCCAATTACGCTGCCTGGCATATGCACTTTGAAACTCTTCTCTCTGGCTACGACCTCTACAGATTCATGGATGGCACAAATGTATGTCCACCGGCTCTATCAATGTCAACTCTGAGCCCAATCCTGCCTGCAATTTGTGGAAGAGGCAGGACAAACTTATCATCAATGCTATCATGGCGTCTATCTCTGAAAACGCCACCCATATTGTTCTTGGTGTCAACTATTTGGATGAATCATGGAAATGACTAGATGACACATATAACAAACCATCTAGGGTCGTATCCGGCAAATCAAAGACTCTCAAAAAGAAAAAGGTGACGGTTCTATGTCTGAATTTCTCTACGCTATTAAGTGCAAAACTGATGAATTGGCTATGCTTGGAGCCAAAATGTCTGATGATGATGTGATGGATTTAGTTTTTGAACAATTGGGTGATGACTACCTTGAATTAGCTAGAGTGTTTCAAGTTTGGGACACATGTGCACCTTTCGAAGAACTACATGAAAAGTTGTTAAATTATGCACCTATTTCTAAGACCGATCGTGTCTCTGTTTTTGGCCAACCATCGGCCCATGCCGCCTTTCGTCCTTAGACTGTAGCCTCCAGGCCTTTGACTGCACCAAATTCGGCTCGCCCTCAGGTTGTATCTCAACATATGTCTAATTCCACCAATCAGCCCCCTCGTGGTCGAGGTTCTTATCGAGGAAAATGCCAGTTATGCTCTATTCATGGCCACTCCGCTCGTTTTTGTCCTCAATTCCAGGTTCAGGCCCACATGAATCAGGCTCAGCTCGTTCCTCATAAATTTATCAGGTAGGAATTCAATAGATAAATTATGATCATGACATAGTTGAGAGATGGAAACTAAATTACGAGCCATTTGAGGAACACATAGTACATTATTAAGAGTAATATTATTGGAAGAAGTGAGTGGTAAAGGAGTCGAACCAGAATGTGTGACAGGAAGAGAGGAGCCATCACCAATTATCATGTCATCATTACCAGGAGAGGGATCATGAAGAGATAGATTTTGTAGCTCGGAGGTGATGTGATTCATGGCTCCACTGCATAAGAGCCATGGATTAGGTAGCAAACCAGCAACATTGGCCTGTTGATGGCGTGGATTCCGTGGAGCTGGTGGTCTGGGGGCTGAGCTGAAGATTGTGAAGGATCTTCTGAACCAAACTCCCCTGATGCATGGACCGGTTAAGGATGGACTGTATGAGTGGCCCACTCGACCATTACTTGCCTTTGCTACCAACCGCACCTCTCAACATACCTGTCATCATCGGCTTGGACACCCATCTCATCATATTTTTCAGTCTTTGGTTTCTAATAAAAATTTAGATATTATGTCGTCATCTTTTACCTCATTGTTCTGCTTTCCTCGAAAAAAGTCATAAACTTAGTTTCGGTTTGTCTACATTACATTCATCCCGTCCCCTTGAAATAATTTTTTCCGACGTTTGGACGTCTCCCGTTTTATCTCTTGATGACTTTAAGTATTATGTCATTTTTATTGATCATTATACAAAATATATCTGGTTTTATCCTTTACGTCGAAAATCTGATGTTTCTAACACATTTATACAGTTTCAAGCACTTGTGGAAAATTTCTTTGATAAGTCCATAAAAATATTATATTCTGACAATGGTACTGAATACATTTCTCTATGTCCCATTTAGCCTCTCATGGTATTTCTCACTACACGTCTCCCCAACACACTCCTGAACACAATGGTTTTTCAGAACGTCCCAATCTTCATATTGTTGAAACCGGTCTTTCACTTATGAGTCATACGTCTATGCCCCTATCTTATTGGCCTTATGCTTTTGCTACGGCGTTCTATCTTATCAACATGTTACCCACTCCCACTCTATCTACGCATTCACCATATTTTTGTATTTTTGGACAACCCCCGAATTACAACAAATTGCGTTCCTTCGGCTGTCTCTGTTATCCATGGCTTCGCCCTTATACCGATCACAAGCTCCAACCTAAGTCAGTACCTTGTGTTTTCTTAGGTTACTCACTCAATCAAAGCGCTTATTACTGTTATGACGTGTCCAATGCTCACTTATACGTCTCTCGTCATATAAAATTCGTGGAAAATGTCTTTCCTTTTTCCATCCCCTCCCAGCCCAACACTCCTCCCTCTTTAAACATCCCCTTGGCCATCAGCATTCCCGCCCCACTACCCATACCCAAGCCTATTCGGTCCAGCTCCATCTCTACCCAACCACCGTCCACGCCCCCATCTGCCTCCACCTCCCCATCTTTCTCTTCAACCGATACTCATCCTTCCTCTCTGCCCTCGTCTTAACCCAGCCCGTCCTCCTCATCCTCTTCTGCGTCCTCCTCCTCACCCCCTCCCAAACTCACTCCATGATTACTCGTGCCAAAAATAATATTCGAAAACCAATCCAAAAATTAAATCTTCACACTCGCCTTGCCTCCACATCCGAACCTTCTTCTATGAGATAAAAAATTATTTAGTTTCTACTGGCTTTCGCAACTCCACTGCTGATACATCATTGTTCATTTATACTTCTCAGGGTTCCTTTATATATGCTTTAGTCTATGTTGATGACATTATTATGACAGGAAAAGACTCTTTGATTATTGACAAATTTATTCAACATATGGCTAATCGATTTGCGCTTAAGGATCTCAGACAACTCTCTTATTTTTTAGGGGTGGAAGTTCTGTACAACTCGGATGGTTTAATGTTATCTCAACGTCGCTGTGCCTCTGAACTACTTGCTAAACTCAATTTCAGGAAGCAAATCCAACTCCTCTGACACCTCTAGCATCGGATATCTCTGCCCTCACATCCAAGTCGGGTGTACCACTGGACGACCCTAAACAATATCGCATGGTCCTTGGCAGTTTGAAATATCTATTTCTTACCCGCCCAGACCTTGTATTTGCAGTCAACAAATTATCTCTGTTCATGCATCAACCGGCTGATGTCCATTGGTCTCACGTAAAACGCATTCTTCGCTACCTTGTAGGTACTTCTCACTATGGTCTTCAACTCTTCCGCAATTCGCCATTTTCCTTACATGCTTATGGATGCGGATTGGGGAGGTGACAAGGACAATTATGCCTCTACCAGTGCCTACATTGTTTATCTTGGCCCTAACCCGATCTCATGGAGCTCTAAAAAGCAAGCACAGTAGCCCGTTCGGCCACTGAAGCTGAATATCGTGCTGTTGCTGCTGCTACTGCTGAACTACAATGGGTTGCTTTTCTTCTACATGAACTCGTATTTTCACCCACTCAAACTCCCGTTGTTTATTGTGACAATTTGGGCACTACTCAATTTACTGCTAATCCCGTCTTTCACTCACGTATGAAACACGTGGCGATCGATTATCATTACATCTGGGATAATGTCCTCTCCGGTCGTCTATGGGTTGTCCATGTTAATTCTCGTGGTCAGCTAGCGGACTCACTTACCAAGTCCCTTCCTTGCCCCAGCTTACTTCAACAACGTGACAAGTTGGGTCGGCGTCCGCGACCCACTTGAGGGGTGGTATTAGATAATATTATAGACAAATAGTATATTTGTATTTTATTATAGGTATATTTGTATTTATGGTAGGTAGACCATATTAATGGTGCATATTCTAGAATCCCTAAATTGGAACTATATATATACTAGCTTACACAATGCAATACATATAACAGTTCATATCAATCTATCATTAAGGTAAGAGGCTCTTCCTAATGAATAATTATAGTTGTATTATGTTTAGGTTGAGTTTTGGTATAGATTGGTGGTTAGAAAATATGTTTACGAGTCGTTGTTGTCTATGTTAAGCTATGACATACTTTGAACTTGTTTCCCGGTTGTTTTTCTGAGTTTTTGATGGTAAACATGTTTGGTTTGGGTTAGAAATCGTTATGTGGCTGAAAATTAGGTTTAGGGTTTTTAGGCAGAATGCGCACGCATTCCTGTTACAGGATAATATGGATTTGTTTCTACAGGTCGAATGCGCACGCATTCCTCAGAATGCACACGCATTTGTGGTTCAGGTTGTAGGAGTCTTCTGGTTATGAGTGCAATGCGCACGTATTGTTGGTTCAGGTTTCTAGAAGGTTGCTCCCAGCATGAGCAATGCACACGCATTCATCAGAATGCGCACGTATTGTTGGTTCAGGTTTCTAGAAGGTTGCTCCGAGCATGAGCAATGCACACGCATTGGCTGGGCAGTGGCTTTCAGTATGTCTCTGGTCAGGGAATGCGCACACATTCCATAAGGATGCGCACGCATTGCCCCAGTTTTAAAATAAATGTTGTTTAAGCCTTTTAATAAGATGTTAAATGTTATAATATAATCTAATAACGTTTAATAAACATGAACAAACCTCGATTGAGTTTCTGATGTGTTTGGTTCCGGCACCAGACGTACTCTTAAAAGGAGTTGAAGTTCGGGACCGTCGGAAGAGAATGAAAGGGCTTGTGCTTTGATGAACTGGAGTTCATCAATGTCTGTGTATTTGCTAGGCATTGTCCTTGTCTAGTGGTCTAGGAAAGAGAGTAGTGTATGTGATGGAGCTTACTTGAAAACACTTAGGTGGCTAGATAAAAACGGTAAATAATTACATATGTGTAGTAAAAGCTAAAACGTCACTTATTCTCGGTTAGGCACTGATTCATAACGGCGATGTGATACGTTCAATAAAGATAAAAACGGTAAATAATTACATATGTGTAGTAAAAGCTAAAACGTCACTTATTCTCGGTTAGGCACTGATTCATAACGGCGATGTGATACGTTCAATAAAGAGAACAAAGCTGCTGGCCTATAAACGGCTGAATGGCAGTGGAGGAAATTCGTTGAACGTATATGCATACCGGGAGATCCCGGGACTATCGGTGCTAATCACCGTAGTTGGCAAGTATATCTCGTGATGGATTTTCATCATGCACAGTGTCTCAGAGTAATGATGTAACCAAGATAAGTTAAGCTAGAAACGTATAGTCACGGCATGTTGATGGACATAAAGTGAACCTAGATTGAGTCGGTCTCATAAAGATAATTTAATAATCATAATAATAACCTTTTGTTGTATAACTTAGTTATTCATTAGCTTCTCACTTTTACTAAGTACTTTGTACTTACCTCCTTTGCATTTTCTTTTGTATGCATTGTGGGGTGAGAAGACGAACAGGTTGCCCAAGTGTACATGTCGACTTTTGAAGACATTGAAGTCTTGACGAAGTTTTTAGTTTATTTCTTTGTAAAGGTTGTACTTGACTAGTTGTATTCCTTTTCTTAGACTTGTTGTACTTCTACTTTTAAGACCTCGTATTGTATAAGTCTTTGGGTTTTTCATCGTTGTAATATAACTATCCATCTTTAGTATGGTTACTTTCTATTCATAGTAGCATTTATGTTTTTACCCGAGTCCTTTTAGCTTCCGTTTGCTTTATTTTGATATGACGACGTAGAGGCTTGCGTATAATATTAGATTTATTTAATGCTATACGCGCCGAATGTTTCTCTTCCAGATAAGGGCTCGGTATCCGGGGGCGGGACGTTACAGTTGGTATCAGAGAGAAGTGTCATTTATGTTCTAGCCTTCTTTTCCCTTAAGATAAGATACCTTTAGAACTTTCCCATTCTCTCTTGGGTTTGGTGGTAATCCTCGTAAGACTAAGAATCCTTAAACCGTGGCTAAGTTGCACTAGGACCAAGTGAAGAGTCTTTTTAAACGAAGGTTAAGTCGAGTTCTCAGTTCACATCTTTTATGTGATCACCTCAGGTTTTGTTCCTCCTAGGATCTTCAGTAGAAATTCTTTCTTCTTTTGAAGCTTCCAAACCAAAACGGGTCACATAGGATTAAGTGAAACCCTTTTTAAGTAAAGCTTTGTGATCGGAGTCTTAGGCTTACACCCTTAAGATGAGGACCTCTTGGTTGATTTCATTTTTCCTTACTTTTCCTATTGAAATCTCTCCACCTCCTCGACACACGAATATCTAAGTCTACTTTGGTCTTGGCCAAACTTTGTAGAGAATGCTATTTGATTCAACTCTACAAATCCTCCACTTTCTCTTTTCACCATCGCTGGGTTTGAGTTTATCTACATTCTTAGACCTTTGATTGGTTTGAGATGGGTTTTACACAAACTCCAAGTGTAATTCTATTCCTTCCAAGTACTCTTCAGTAGTTTCAACTATTAGTGTTAAAGGTCTCCTACTTTGGCACACACTTTTCATCATCCTCGTGTTTGGCTTTATCCAACATGAGTGAATGCTTTTGTTTCCGTGTTTGCAATTCAAGGTTAAACCACTTACCATCCTCCAAAAATTCTGGAAATTTTCCACAATATCGATCAATGTCTTTTCTACAATTTCTCTTTTTACATCAAACTCGATAATTGTTATGGATTGTTCAAAAAATTCTGTTTATGCCGGACACTCTGCTCAGAAAATCTGCAGCAGCACCTTCATTTTCTCTTCTATTTTGAACAGGTTAAACACCTTCAAATGACCTGAATTATTGATATGTTGCAGAAAACACTTTTATCTACAATTTTCCTTTTGGAATTAAGTTCAGATTCTTTTTCGTTTGATCTCAATTTGCAATTCAACTCAGTGTTTACTAATCTTGAAATTCTGACTGCTTGTGCAGTTGTTAGAAATAATTTTTTTTGACTGACTTGCTCCGGTTCAAAAATTCTAATATTTTTCTATCAGCTGGGAAACTCCAGTATCTAAATCTTTCCTCTTTGGATCGTGCTCAAATCTTTTTTCGTTTGGGCTACACAAGTCGATAATGACAGGTCTTACACAACAGCCTAAAAGGGAATCCTCACCTCTTTGACTTAGGGTTGGGGCTAAGAGGGTAGTAAGTTACAATTGTTAAGTTTAGAAGTCCTCGAAGTCTGATCTCCTTATTCTTGTAAAGCTAACGTTATATTTTCTTTTGCAGTTGTAAACGGGAACAAAGATGCTATCCTCCAACATGCCATGTTTGATGTTCGGACCCTTTTCATGCCCATTTGTAATTATACCTTTTCTGGTAATTTATTTCTCATGTAATCCCTCACTTGAGATCTCTAAGTTCAACAAATACTCTCCTCTTGTTGTCATGAATTACCTTTAAAATATATCTCTATAAGCCCTTCTTTTGAACAAATTCATGCCTTCTTACTTCTCAAATCAAGAAACAAGTCCTCTTCAAAATTCTACATTGTTGCACTCCCATCTTTCATTTCAAATTCAAATTTGACTAAGCCTTCTGATGTCAGAACATTTGTGTTCGTTCTCAGCTCCCCTCCTAAGGGTAGTGTCGATGTTGTAACTTATTCACCTAATGCTGCCTTTTCTTTTAAGGTATGCATATCTTTTTGCCACTCAAATTTTTAAGCCTACAATGACATTCCTTTTCAATTACTTACCCTTAACATTCTAGCAATTTATACCAAACTAGTTTCAAGCATAAGGTAGACTTTTTTCAAGATGCCTTCCGAACCTATCTAGCCAACCAACATTTGAACTCCAAAACTTCTATTGAATTTCAATCTAGATTAATGTACCTTGTGCCATTCAGTCTTAAATCTCTTTCAGGCCATTTAGATCCATGAACCGGCAGACACACCTTTTAACATTCCTTCTTATGTTTCGGTGTTTCTATTACAATTTTGTAACATCGGTTGAAATGCCTATTTTTTTATTTAACCTCTTCATTTCCACAGGACGAATAACCTCGAGCATTTATTCCTTGGCTGTGTACTATTCCTCTCAAGTAGTGCAACCTTGAACCCTTGATTTGAATCTTCAATGATCGTTTAGTCTTCCTTTGAAAGTTTGAATTAATTCTAGGAAATCAAACCTTATCCAACAATTCTTAAGTGTCGTTTCTCTTCATTGAAAATCTTGTTTGCCGCTCACTTATTCAAATTTTTGATATTCCCTTACAATTCCTTGAGGGAAATTTTTATATCTTTTAAATCTTGAAATAACCTTTCTTTGACTAGTGCAAACTTGGACACTTCTTGACAAGTGTTTATTTTCATTCTGAGACCTTTTGGTGTGCTCATTTTCTATCCATAGCTACTTCATGTTAAGATCCTTGCTCTCTTCCTGATTCTAAATTGTGTAGTCTTTTTGGTGCTCGACCTTGCACCTTTACTTTGCTTTACTGTTGTATGATTCATCTACGACAATCACGTGAACTGAGCACTCTCCTAATTCACCAAAAACCATTTCATCAACCAAATGTTTAACAAAAAAGGTCACATGCTTAATGTTCTCAAGTCCAGTATTCTCTTTCATTCAAAGTTAATGTTTCCAGGTCCATCAGGTGTTGTTTCCTTTAACGTATCCACTTTTTAAAGGCTTCTGTTAAAGCTTATTACCATTTATTCAAGTTGTCTCTGAGTTCTTTGCAGACCACCGTATCTTGTAGAATTCCACTCTATCAAAAGAATCTCATCTTCAAGATAATAATTTTTTTGCTTCTTCTTTTGTGGCTACATTTTGTATTATGATACAATGCCTCATTCTTAATTTTGGAACCAACTTCAACTTTCCCCAACACGGAATCATCTTGTTTTGCTTGTAACCCAAGCAACCTTCCTTATTTCAAGTGCATTGTACCCTTCCTTGGCTTACCTAGTTGACATACCACTCGGGTACCCAACTTGTCACTTTTCAACTTCATTTATTTTCCAAGCTAACCCTAATTGGCATAATATTGGATCAGTCCTCCAGATAAAAAGTATGGTAATGCATGTTCTCTAACCATAAGGAGTCTCAGAAGTCCTTCAGCTGGGATCCTTGCAGTTCTTCAGCAAGCTTGTGGTGCCATGATGGTAGTTGAGATCAAAACAGTAGGGTCTGCTATGGGTTCAGTCAGGGAATCATCATATCCTTGAACTGCATATGTTGTTGTATCAGTTGTGTTACCAGCAGGTTCATCAGCAGGGGCTTCTTCCATTCAAGAATCAGAGACGTTTAAGTTACTTATTTTCTTTAGAATCTCAACATATTCTGGATCAGTGACTTCTAGATTCACAGCAAGCTCTGAAACTTCTTCATCTTCCATTCCAGTGAACATAGGTTTATCAAAAACAACATGTATTGATTCTTCATGTTTTAGTGTCCTTTTGTTTAGTACCCTAAAAGACTTGTTGATTGAGGAATATCCCAAAAAGATTCCCTCATCTGATTTCGGTTGGAAAGTCTTCAGTTGCTCCTTATGATTTAAGATAAAGCATTTACATCCAAATGGATGAAAGTATGAGATGTTTGGCTTTCTTCCATTCCAAATTTCATAAGGTGTCTTCATCAGCTTTTTGTTCACTGAGGTTCTATTTTGTGTATAGCATGCTGTATTGATAGCTTCCGCCCAATATCTTTCAGGTAACAATGCTTCATAGATCATAGTTCTCCCTGCTTCCTTTAAAGTCCTATTTCTTCTCTCAGCAACTTTATTCTGCTGAGGTGTTCCAACAGCTGCTAATTGATGCAGCACACCATTTTGTTCACAATATTCTCTTATGACTTTGTTTAGGAAATCAATACACTTGTCTGATTTGACTATCACTACTGTCATACTCTTCTCATTTTGTAGTCTCTTCAAAAGTCCAAGCAAATTTTTGAAGTGTTTCACTTTTCTTATTCATGAAAATCACCCAAGTGTATATTAAATAATCATCCACAACTACCAAAGTGTACTTCTTTCCTGTTATGCTTGTTGGTATTACTGGTCCAAATAGATCCATATGCATTAGTTCCAACACCCTCTTGGTTGATTGTTTAGTCTTTGACTTGAAACTTGATTTTGTTTTTTTACCTTGCTGACAAGCATCACAAATCCCATCTTTCTTGTATATGATTTCAGGTAAACCAATCACCAATTTCTTCTTCACCTACTGATTGATATCATCAAAGTTTAGATGATTCAACTTCTTATGCCCTAACCAATTGAGTTCTGACTTTGTATGCATAAAAAGACATGTTTCAGGAACAGAAGTAGTCCAATCTACTACATACATGTTTTGTTGTCTTCTTCTAGCCAACACAACTTGTTCTCCCATTTCACTCATGACAATGATGTAGGCTTTGTCAAAAGTGACTTTGTAACCCATGTCATAAATTGTCCAGTGCTCAGTAGATTGTAGTCCAAACATTCAACATATGCAACACTCTTGATTGACAATCCATTCTTCACCAGTGTTCCATATCCTCCAGTGTATCCTTGTTTCCAAAATTAACTTTTGGTCCATCCTTTGCCATATAATTTGTCAAACAGTGCTTACTTCTGGTCATATGTCTGGAACATCCACTATCAAAGTACCACACACCCTACAAAACAAATTTAATGTGTTTTAGGTACCCAAACCTGTTTGGGTCCATAGTGGTCAATGGTAAGCACAACCCTTGGTAAATTTCCATAAGGTCTTCTATGGAAAGAGTTGGACTTTTTTCCATATATGTATGCTACATTTCCATAGAATCTAACATTTGGTTGTGTAGCATTCACATATGGTTTCTGGCCTTTTGGTACAAAATATTTTTTGAAGTGATTCATATTGTTAGAAGCATTGGCATAGCCATACGGTTGCTGTCTGTTAGGAACAACTCTATATTGTGGTCTCTGCTGAGGTCTCTGCTGAGTCCTCTGCTGAGGTATAGCCTAAGCATTATGGCTAAACCTTATTTTTCTCGCAGTTTGGGCAGGAATATTCCAATCTTCATCAGTAGGTAACAATCTTCCGTTCCCCCTATGATATCCCTTGAATGATTAAAATTCTTAGGTATAACATTCTTATCCTTAGAATATTTCTGGTTCTTACCCTTTTATGGTCCAGCAGACTTTGTAGCAGGTCCGCTATCAACAAGTCTAGAAGGTCCAGCAGTCCTACCCTTAGATGTTGATCGCGTGTAAGTCGCTTAATACTAGCAAGAGGACTAGGACAATCGTAGTATAGCAAGGGCTTGTCAAGGTCGATCCCACAAAGACTATTATTTAATTACGCTAAACACAACCACAATTTATAGGTCAACTGGATAGGGTGGTCATTGACAAACATAAAGGAAAAATAAATAAAAAAGACGCAAATAAACCATTCATTAATCATATATTGGAAAGGAATTAACCAGACTATTCATACCCAATCTCCCATTAATGCTTATCTGATCCATATTTGTAATTAAGCTACGGGTGCAATTCATAACCCTATCTACTCTGACCATGGTAGTAGATAATCTATACGCAAGCTACGCTCTTTATTTAGTCCGTAATAGACCATACACATGAAGAACTAGAATTGCTGGTATTGAGCGTTAACCCACACCGTTAACCCACCTAGGCAGCTATCGACACTGATTAGCACGTTCCTAGGGTACATCAAGACGATGTCCTAATTAATACTTCACTAACAGTTTTTCTTGTTAATTTACGAATTATGAATACTAGATTGGCCAGACCTATTACTCGTTTTAATTATTCCTATCAATCAACGTAGCTGATGCCGAACCACAAAATTAGGATTTACTAGGTATTCAGATCTAGCGATATAGACCATCGTAGATCTGAAGAACGCAACCCATAATTCTACATTTAATATGAACGAATCGAATAATAAAGATTAAGGTTCGTTTAATTAATTCATAGTTGATTAGATGCAAGCATAATCTTGATCTATCATAAGAACAATCATGAATCTAAGAAAAGAAATAAAACATTGGAATAAATCTTACCCATAACGAAGAACAGATCTACTCTTCAATTCTCTCTCCTTCCGGCGACTCAAGATGATCCATGATGATCGTAAACCAAACACAATTCAATAATGAAAGACGCGTGACTTATTTACAAGAAAGAAAAAAAGACTTTATTCCCAAAAGACTACATTGTATCTAGTTGATAAAAGAAAGAATAATAGGATGAATGAATGATGTGTACACAATTTCGCAGCACTGAATGGCCTTATATAGGTGTATAAACTGACTTAAGGGTAAACCCAATACTTGGAGCACAGGAAAACGCATTTCTGGAAGATTCTATTGCTCGGTAAATCGAGGGTAACTCCCAATTTACCGAGGGTATTTTTGTCTTTTTCTTTCTGTTGACTTAACTTGGAATACCCTAGGCTCAGCTTCAGTATTTGGACCGTAACTTGGCCTACATAACTCCGATTTGGGTTATTTATAGTGTGATGGAATCCTTGTTTCAATCCCTACAACTTTAACGTAGAAGTCCAAGCCCAATTTGTTATAGTATAGATGCTGATGGGAATGCTGAGCGCACTTTACTGATCAATCAAAGAAATCAGCAGCCTGCTGACTGTACGAAGACTAGCAACCTGCTGATCAGTTTGATATAGTGTAAAAACGGTTATTTAGTTGTAATTTATTATAACCATTTGTAACTTACTTCTAACTGATTCATGAGGTGTATGATGTTATAAATACCCCATGATCAGCCACATTGTAAACTACTTGTAACTTTACATGATCAATAATAATCCCGCATTTTATTTTTTTTGTTTGTAATTATACAAACTTCATCATGGTATCAGAGCATAAATTTAATTATTTCTAAAATCTTTCCTGCATTTTTTGAAGAAACTTGAGAGTGTTCTTCATATTTTTTTTCGAAGTTTTCAGTTTCCTGAGAGTAAACTATTATTCTTTTCCTATTTTTTGGTCAGTTCTTGAGCAGATTTTCTCCATCATTGATTGATTTAAGAATCAATTATGAAATTCTTGATAACCATGGCAGCTAAGAAACAAGAAATCAATCCTTCTAGTCCATTCTATGTTCATCCTAATGAGAATCCGTCTATGTTTCTTGTTCAGCCATTGATGAATGGCAACAACTAAAATCCCTGGAAAGTGTCCATGGAGATGGTGTTGATCAACAAGAATAAAATTGGATTCGTAGATGGCTCAATTAAAAGGCCCGAAGCATATTCAATAGACTTTCATGCTTGGAGGCAATGTGATACAATGGTGAGATCGTCGATCTTGAATTCTGTTGAGAACACCATTGCACAAAGTTTGATGTACTTCAAGAGCGCACGTGAAGTATGAAAGAACCTTGCGGCAAGGTTTTCCAATGTTGATGCATTCAGACTTTCAGATCTTCTTGAATAAATGCATCTATTGAAACAAGGCAAAGATTCTATCAATCAATACTTTATAAAATTGATGATTCTTTGGGAAGAAATCAAGACCATTAGGCCTGTAACAATCTTTTCTTGTGATCCTCAATGTCACTGCAATGCAATCAGCATTCTGATGGATGATATGGAAGCTGAATATGTCATGAAATTCCTTAACGGTTTAAGGGATGAATTTGAACGAATGGTCTCATAGGCAATGTTGATGGTGCATTTTCCAGAAATTATTGATGCCTTTGCAATGGCAATCAAGTTTGAGAGACAGAAGTCATATGTGGCTAACAAAGCCAAGAATCAAGATTCCATGGTCCTGTTATCACAAAAGAATGGGCAGGGACAAAATCAGACTGTCAGCAGATCTAACTCTGCTGCAAATCCCTGGCCAAAAAATCCCAAAAAGAAGCAATGTAGCTTTTAATTTTCATACTGAGGAGACCTGTTACAAGAAGCTTGGTTTTTGTCAATAAAGTGACTTAAACTCTACATTTGGTGGAACCAATAAGACTCAGCTGTGTGATGGACAGCTGAGAAGTGTATTCAATATTGTGCATCAGTAGGGTGGAGTCTACTGAAGCTTCTGTCAGCTGGTGAAGTCTGCTGAGTATTGGAATACAGCAGGGTCCCACATCTGTTAATTCTATTATGTGACAGCTATACATTGTCATTAAAAAGAGGACACGTGTAAGGGTATTTATGGCAGATCAGACAATATTCCTGGCGGCTAGGGTTTAAGGATTTGTGCCTATAAATACAGTTGTTGTTGCATTGTCTGTGTGTGTGAAATCTGTAACTCAGTGCGTAATAATAAAGATCTCTTTTCTGCCCGTGGTTTTTTATCTCTCTCACTTTGAGAGAGGTTTTCCATGTTAAATCTGTGTTCTTCTTGTTTTTTGTTATCTCCTTTGATTATTTACGTTTTATTGCGTCTGTTTCTAATTCTTGCATCTGAAGTTATCTCCATCAGTTTCATAACAAGTGGTATCGGAGCGAGGTTCTGGAGAAAACAATCTGTACGATCAACTTCATCTTCACTAAGACCTTCAGCAAGGTGCTAGGATCTGTGATAAAGTTGTAATCTTTTGCAAGAAAAGATGTCATTAGTAAACGTGAAAATCGATAAATTTACAGCAAGGAACAGTTTTGGTCTGTGGCAAATCAAGATGCATGCACTGTTGAAACAACAGGGTTTGTGAAATCCTTTATCTGACAAACCAAATACAGTTGCAGCAGATTATGGCAGTCTAGAAGAGAAAGCACATTCAACCATCATGTTGTGCTTATCTGATGATGTTATCACTGAGGTTGCTGAGGAAGATACCACAGCCATGTTGTGGAAGAAGCTTGAAAGCATGTATATGACCAAGTCACTGACCAACAAGTTGTTGAAACAGAAGTTGTTCAGTTTGAAGATGCATGAAGGGAGTCTATTGAGGGACCATCTTGACCAGCTGAACACCATATTACTTGATTTAAGGAATATTGATGTTAAAATTGAGGATAAAGATGCAGCCCTAATGCTGTTGGTGTCATTACCGGCATCATATGAAAACTTTGTGCGGTCTTTCATAGTTGGGAAGGATACGGTAGCTTTAGAGGATGTGAGGTCTGCCTTATATGCCAGGGAGCATAGACACAAGGCTACTGGGACAGACAGTCAGGCTGCTAGGCTAGTAGCCCGTAGCAATAGTGGAAAAGGATATGGACAGAAGAAGAAAAATAAGTCAGTGTCCAAAGGTCCTAAGTCTACTAATGTCCGTAATTATTGTAAGGAGCAGGGACATTGGAAGTCCAATTATCCAAGGAAGAAGAAACAGCAGGAAGGCAATTCTGGCACAGTAGCCTTGGCTACTGATCAATCTGATGAGGATCTGGTTCTAGTTGCGGGGACTCTACACACTATAATGATGTGTGGATACTTGATTCTCGGAGCATCCTACCATATTTGTCCAAACAGGGAGTGGTTTTCTACTTATGAGCGAGATAGATGGTGGTCAAATCTATATGGCCAACAGCAAGGTTTGCAAAGTTGTGGGAATTGGCTCAGTAAAGTTAAGGACAGAGGATGGTAAATTCTGTACACTGAAAGATGTAAGACATGTTCCACAGATGACCAAGAATTTGTTATCTCTTAGTCTATTGGACAGCAAGAGGTTCAATTTCCAGGGTGAAGGTGGATAGCTGAATGTCTTCAAAGATTCAGTTGTAGTCCTCAAAGGCATCAAGAGGGGAACCTTGTATATATTACAAGGATCTATCAGTATACGCACCGCTTCGTTTGCATCCTCGGCGGTTCACCGCCTCAACGGACTCGACCGTGGCACATGAGACTTGGTCATATGGGTGAAAGGGGTATGCAGGTTCTTTCTTCAGCAGGTTTTCTTGGGGGATATAAGGTCAAGAATCTGGACTTTTGTGAACATTGTGTGTTTGGGAAATTGGATAGAAGTAAGTTCTCAGCAGGGTTGCACAACACAAAGGCATCACTTGATTATATCAATTCAGACTGCTGGGGTCCGTCAAAAGTTGAGTCATTGGGTGGTCAAAGATATTTTGTGTCATTCATGACTATTCAAGGATGACTTGGGTGGTGATGATGAAGAACAAAAGTGATGCATTCAGTAACTTCAAGCAGTGGAAGGTCCTAGTGGAGAATCAGTTAGGCAAGAAAATCAAGAAGCTTCGTACAGATAATGGTCTGGAATTCTGCTGGACGGATTTTGATTCATTTTGTGCAGCTGAGGGTATTTCTAAACATCATACTGTAAGGAATACACCTCAGCAGAATGGTGTAGCTGAAAGGATGAATCAAACTCTACTGGAGAGGGCAATATGTATGCTTTCACAAGCTGGTTTATCAAGGAGATTTTGGGCAGAGGCTGTTAAAACAGCTTGCTATTTAATCAACTGGAGTCCTCACACAGGAATCAATCTAAAGACACCATTTGAGATGTGGTCAGGCAAGCCTGCTGACTACTCAGTTCTAAGGGTTTTTGGAAGTATAGCTTACTATCATGTTAGTGAAGGGAAGTTGGAGCCAAGAGCCAAGAAGGGAGTGTTTGTGGGGTATGGTGATGGAGTGAAAGGATATAGGATTTGGTCATCAGCAGAGTCCAGAGTAATCCTCAGCAGGGACGTTGTGTTTGATGAAAATTCTATGTTAAACTCATCAGGAGGGAGGTCTACTGAATCTGAAACCAGTGTTGAATCTGATAGTGTTGAGAAACAGTTGGAGCTTCAGGTGGAGTCTCCTGATGTGCAAAAATCAGTGGATCCAAATCAACAATATACTAATATGGATAACGAACCAGAATCTGATCCAAGCCAGCCTACTGAGACCTTAGTAGGGCGTCATACAAACATTGATCAGCAGAGTCTAGCTGTCAGCAGGCCTAGAAGATCTAATGTTGGAATACCTCTAAGGAGATATGGATATGATGATTTGGCTGGATATGCACTCCAATTTGCAGAAGAGGTAGAGGTTGCTGAACCTACTACTTACAGAGAAGCAGTGACATGTACAGAAGCATCTCAGTGGCATGCTGCCATGGGAGATGAAATGGAGTCGTTGTTGAAGAATCAGACTTGGGAATTGGTCAAACAGCCTACTAACAAGGGAGTTGTGACTTGTAAATGGATTTTCAAGAAAAAGGAAGGAATAACTAAGGCAAAAGGGGTCAGGAATAGGGCACGTTTGGTTGCAAGAGGATTCAATGAAAAGGAAGGGGTTGACTTTGATGAAATATTTTCACCAGTGGTCAGACACACTTCAATCAGGGTGTTACTAGCAATGGTGGCACAGCAGGATCTGGAACTTGAGCAATTAGATGTGAAAACTGCTTTTCTACATGGTGAGGTGGATAAGGAGATATACATGACACAACCTGAGGGTTTTCATGTTCCTGGCAAAGAAAATTATGTTTGCAAGTTGAAGAAATCATTATATGGTTTGAGGCAAGCTCCAAGGCAGTGGTATAAATGGTTTGACAACTTTATGCTTCAGCCGGGTTACAACAGAAGTCCCTATGACTTTTGTGTATACCACAGTCTGCTGAAAGATGGATCACATATCTATCTTGTTCTGTATGTGGATGACATGTTGATTGCTGCTGCAAGGAAGTCTGATGTTCAAAATCTGAAGAACCTTCTCAGTGCTGAATTTGAAATGAAGGATTTGGGTGCAGCCAATAAAATCTTGGGGTTGGAGATCTGGAGAGATAGAAGTCAGAAGAAATTGTTCTTGTCTCAGCAGGGTTATGTGTAGAAGATTTTGGCCAAGTTTGGTATGTCTACTTCAAAACCAATTGATACTCCTATGGCATCAAATGTTCATTTGTCTGTTTATGCTTCACAATCAGCTGAAGAGAAGGAGTATATGTCAAGAGTTCCCTATGCTAGTGTAGTTGGCAGCCTGATGTATGCCATGGTTTGCAGTAGGTTTGATCTGGCTCAGGCAGTTAGTGTTGTCAGCAGGTTCATGGCTCAACCTGGAAAGGAACACTGGAAAGCTGTTAAAAGGATATTCAGGTACCTGAGAGGTACAGCTGATGTTGTTCTCATTTATGGAGGTGATACTGGTCTGTTCACAGGCTCCTGTGATACTGATTATGCAGGTGATGTTGACAACATGAAATCAATGACTGGTTATGTGTTTACATTGGGAAATGTAGTGGTCGGCTGGAAAGCTACTCTTCAGGCTATAGTAGCCTTATCAACTATTGAAGCAGAATACATTGCTCTTACTGAAGCAGCTAAGGAGGGTATCTGGTTGAAGGGGCTAGTCAGTGATTTGGGGTTGCATCAGGATCAGGCTGAGATATATTGTGACAGTCTAAGTGCAATATGTTTAGCCAAGGATCAGGTTCATCATGAGAGAACCAAGCATATTGATGTCATGTATCATTTCTTGAGGAATGAGAAGAGGGTTGTAGTGAAGAAGATCAGCACCAAGGATAATCCTGCTGATATGTTCACTAAACCAGTTCAGCAGAGTAAGTTTTAGATTTGCCTGGACTTACTGAATATTCAGAGCTTATAATCTGTTTTTCTAAACTCTACTGAGGGCATATCAGTGGGGTGGATGCTGTGGAGATAGTCTGGTACAAGTACATCTGGCATTGACGAATGCATCTGGTACAAGTACATCTGGTTACACAATCTGTTTTGACTCTAATGAGAGTTGAAGTCAAGGTGGAGATTTGTCAGTAAAGTGACTTAAACTCCATATTTGGTGGAACCAATCTGAAGACTCGGCTGTGTGATGGACAGCTGAGAAGTGTATTCAATTTTGTCCATCAATAGGGTGGAGTCTACTAAAGCTTCTGTCAGCAGGGTGAAGTCTGCTGAGTAATGGAATACAGCAGGGTCCCACATCTGTTAATTCTGTTATGTGAAAGCTATATAGTGTCATTAAAATGAGGACACGTGTAAGGGTATTTATGGCAGATCAGACAATATTCCTGGCGGCTAGGGTTTAGGGATTTGTGCCTATAAATACAATTGTTGTTGCATTGTCTGTGTGTGTGAAATCTGTAACTCAGTGCATAATAATAAAGATCTCTTTTATGCCCATGGTTTTTTATCTCTCTCACTTTGAGAGAGGTTTTCCACGTTAAATCTGTGTTCTTCTTGTTTTCTGTTATCTCCTTTGATTATTTACGTTTGATTGCGTCTGTTTCTAATTCTTGCATCTAAAGTTATCTCCATCTGTTTCATAACAGTTTTCCTCCTGGCTTCAAGTCAAAAAGGGAAAATATGGTGGAAGATGAGCTATCAGCAGAGGAAGATTAGGTGCCAAGCAGGTCTGCTGGACCAGGGTTTCCAAATCTTACTACACAACAACTTGACAAGTTGATGGCTCTGTTGAGTGACCCTCCAAGGCATGCAGGATATGCTGTTGGCCAACATGCTGACATTGTTACACACTACTCACCTGCCACAGGAACAGGTGACCTAAATTTAGTAATATTAATACAATGAATCTTGGACTCTGGTGTCACAGATCACATTGTAGGATCATTAGATTTATTAAGTAATGTCGAATCCTAGTCCGCATAATATGGAAGTACTTATGGTACAACGGGCCAATCTAGTCTTTCACAATAAATCGATAGACGGAACTGCCATGAAATGACTTATTATATTAGGCGATTAATAGATCACTTCGGCCCACATACAGGATCAAGTCAAAACGCTGGGGTGACTTCGAATAACTATCTTGTTTTCTTTTTACTTGTGTTTCAAAAGCTAATACATAAATAGATAAGTCCCTTTTATTTATAGTGTGCTCTATGGAATATATGAAAACTCTATGAATTTTAATTTCTTTATTTGTTTTTTATTTACGGCACCCACGATTCCCAGTAGTAAGTCGTCGGCATATCGAGCATAACAAATCCTTATTATGTAATGGGTTTTTAAGGGGGCCAGGCCTCTCTCTGACCTGATAACTATTATCGCCTCCCCGCCTAGCTTTATCAGCATCCTAAACCTTCATCTGGTATAAAAATGGGAATACCTAATGGAAATAATGTCTCTGTCACACACATAGGCCGAGTGAGGGTCAATACTCAACTAGTCCTACATGATGTGTTTTGTATTCCTGGTTTTAAGTATAACCTTTTATCTTTACCTTCTTTTATTAATCATACAAAAGGTGTAGCTATTTTTTTCCTAAAAATGTGTTTTGCAGGACAAGAACAAGAACATGATTTGTTCAGTTGAGGTACAAAGAGGACTTTATGTCATGGATCAGCCCGTAAAACTCTCTGTTACCAATGCTGTAGAGAATCACACTTTATCTGATAGATTAGATGATGTACTTTTATGGCATTACAGACTTGGACACTTCCCTGATAAGAGACTGCAAGTCATCTGTTCACAGTCTTCTGATGTCCAATTTTGTAATCCTGATCTTTGTTATGTTTGTCCTATGTCAAAAATGAAGAAAAGTCCTTTTCCTTTAAGTACCACTATTGTAAACACTATTTTTGACCTTGTTCACATGGATATTTGGGGTCCTTTGAGACACCCTACTATGAATGGACGTCAATATTTTCTTACTATTGTATATGATTTTTCTAGGTTTACTTGGGTTTTTCTTATGAGGCCTAAATCTGAAGCTTCTGACCTTGTTAAATATGCTTCTACTCAGTTTCATAATATTATTAAAGTGATTAGATCAAACAATGGTGTAGAGATTCAACTTACTAGCTTTTATGCTCAGCAAGGTATCATACATCAAACTTCATGTGTCATTACACCTGAGCAAAATGGTATTGTTGAAAGAAAACATCAGTATCAGATGAATGTTGCAAGGGGTTCCCATGTTATCTACCAATTGATTATTGGGGATTTTGTCTTTCATGTTGTTAAACTAATTAGTGTCACACCTACACCACTATTGAAAGAAGGCACTCCACATGAAATTCTTTATGGCACCAAACCAGATTATTCGGTGCTTAAAGTTTTTGGTTGCATAGTTTTTTTCATTCACACTTAAGCAGTATAGAACCAAATTTGACTCAATATGTAGAACTTGTGTCTATCTTGGGAAATCAACCACCTCCAAGGGTGCTATTCTCTTAGAAATTACCAACAAAGATATCTTTGTTGCTAGGAATACTCAATTCCATGAAACTTACTTTCCTCTTTTTTAGCAGGTCTTGCGAAAGCCTAGATATCTTGCTGACATGCATGTTCCTATACCGGTAATGGACTGTTATGATGACATGCTGAATGAATCAGCAGACTAATCGGCAACGGGATCAACAAAATCTGATGCATCCAATACAAGGCATGAACCAATGAATCAAGCACCTGAACCCACACAACCTAGACGGTCCACAAGAACAAGGAAATCACCAACCTTTTACCAAGGGGTGCTCATAATGTTCAGCAGACTCCATATCTGCTGAGGGCGGTAATGAGTCTGGACAACCTCTCAGCAGACTATGCCAGATTCATTAGTGCTACTGATGTTGTTAAGGAGCCTAAGACCAACAATCAAGCCATCAAGCGTGATGTATGGAAGGAGGCAATGAATAAAGAAATTGAAGCTTTACAAAAGACTCACACATGGGAGTTAGTTGATCTGCCACCAGGCAAAAAACCTATATGGTGCAAATGGGTGTACAGAATCAAATACAACCCTGATGGATCAATAGAGAGATATAGAGCTAGATGTTAGCTGTAGTGCCCGAAAGACAATTTGTGTAATTGTTTTTAATAATGGATGACAGAATTAATCTCACCTTGGTTACTTGCTTTGTGCTTGTAAAGTAATACACTGCTGCAAACCCTAAGTATATCTGTATGTAACCACTTAACTCAGTGTATGGATTACACGTGAGGATTGAGTTAGTGGAGATATACTTAAACTGTTAGTCCATGGTGAACTTAATCAGAGTTTAGGGTCTCTTGATTAAAACACCAATAATACGCCCAGAACACCTTGGGGTGTGATAGTCGTATCCGGACTATCGGTAGAGGGTACCTACGTGGGGCATTTATATATGATGGCATTCATATAGGACTGGATCGATTTAATCTGAATTTCTCGATATAATTCCGTAATCGTGGAATCTTATTAAATCATTAGATGATCATATATGGATCAACCTTAATCTTGAGGTGATCACAGGGTGCTGCTTGTCCCGGGGTAGTGTTTGATGTGTTAGTTACGGTTCACTTAAATATGTGTTCCAAGCCACTTCTCATTGGCTCTATCTCCAGATGAGTGAGTAGTTCTGATTTTCACAGACATGGAATCCATTCCTTCCTGCCGGAAGTAGAGAGACAGTCCCCTTATTTGTTAGCCTAAGAAAGTGATCGATCCCGGGAGTTCATATTAGACTAATTGATCACTAGTCAGATATGTCAACTAATTGATCATCAGGGGTTAATGGTAAATAAGGATAAGATATTCCGAGTCGGGTTCACGGAGACTTCCCACTCAGAATGGACAGTCTATGGAGGGTTAATCTGTATGTAGTGATTATATCAATGGACGCTTATTCACTCTATGGGTTGAGTATAAGTACACATCTATAATCGGTAGAGTTCAGTTTCGGGTTTATGGTGGCATAATCCCGGAATTAATAATTAATGTGCTTATTCGGTTCGATGAATAATTAATTATTGGAGCTACTGGTTATAGGTCCATGGTCCCCGATGTGGCTTCTGTAATTCGGACTAATAATCTTGTTATTTGGGCCTCAGTGATAATTAATTGGCTGGGCTAATTAATTGATATGCATGGATATTATTTAGTTGGGCTAAATAATATAATACACATAAAAGACATTTTATATGGGCTTAGTGACCCTATAAGTGGCGCCAATATGGAGGTTATTTAATTAGAGAGAAATTGGTTTTCTTGGATAATTATTTAACATGTGATTTATCTTTTATTTGTTAAATGATAATTCATGGAATATTAGATAATAATATGGTTTATCCTAATTTGTTTGGGATAATCATTTTATTTATCTTTTATTTGGAATAAAGGATTTATGTAATAATTATCTCTTAATTATTAAATCATTGGAGGACAATGATTACTCTCCTATATAAAGAGAGTTCTCCCAAGCCTTAATTTATTGGCAAATTTCGACCACTATAGAAAAAAGAGAGAAATAATTAGTTTTCTTGTCTTGGGTTTTAGAAGAAGAAAAACTATAAGTTTTCTTGGTGTTGCATATCAAGGAGGTTCGTGTATCAAGAAGGGTGTCCACCAACCACCGTTTGGAGAACAGATCGGAAGATCTTGGCTTCTCTTCCTACTATTGGTAACATGATCTTAACCCCCTTGTAGTAGTTTAAGTCCTTCAATTATGTATTGTGATGTTTAAGTCGTGATCCATCCGCTGCGCGTAGATCTAACTCGTTTAGATCTAAGAACCTGCATCCTTCATGTGGTATCAGAGACAGGTTCCACGATTTATATAGTCATAATCATAATTAAACGATTTAAAGGAGTGGAATTGCATGTAGGTAAAATTTATTTATTGTTTATGCTTTGATAATGATTAATTGCTATGGTTGAAGAGATGGATTGGGGGTTGGCACTGTTTACCCGTTTAGATCTATTGTAAACTCATATAAACGATGAAAATTCGTTCATATGAGTATAGGAAATTATGTAATTTATTTTTATTGCAATTTTAATTTCTAGAAAATAGATCTGTTTAGTAGCTGTTTAGTTATTTCATTTTTCCTGTTGATCAAGCCGTTGAAACGACGATCCCTCCGGTCAGAATCAAGATTGGAATATGATGAACAATTCCACAAAATTTGGCATCTATCGGAGTCCGTTTTGATATCCGTTCGTTGCTGCAAAGAAGCTGCTGTAACAGAAAAACGCAGGATTCAAAGAAACCCTACATGTGACTTCCTCGAATTTCTGGGAGAGTTTGGACCGTTGAAACGCAAATCCAACCTGTCACATCTAAAATTATGGAGGTTCGGATGTGGGATAAAATTTTCAGGTCGATCGGGATTCATCTCGATTCCCAATCGGCCTCAGGAAGTCATTGATGCGCTGCTGTAAAAGTCAGATTCAGCAGCAAGTTGGGCGGCTTACTGGAGAAGATTGACAATTCAAAGCTCCGATCCAACCGTCCATAATGAATCCCAAGGAGTGAGGAACAGATCTGGAAAGTTTCATTGCGATCCGAGTTCGTTTGGTTTGCCGATCGTCGAAGATTTTAAACAGCTGCAGATTATGTTAGAAAGAAGTAAACCCTAGTTAGGGTTTTGGTTATTTATTTTTAATAGATTAGATACGGGGGTACCAACGGTCCATCTCGGTGTTTATTTTCCGCACTAGTATACATGTTTGGATTGTATGTGTAGAACCGGAAAATTGCCATGACATTCATCATATCATGAATTCCACTCCATATGCATACATGTAGAAATTAATTTGAGGAATTAGTTAGGCATGTATAAAACACGCAATTAGTTTTAATTAATTGTTTGATATTAATTAGAAACTAATTAGGGTAAAAACCGAGGAACATGGGTTTTTTCAATCGTCGAGGTTGGGTGATGGATTCTCGGTGAATCCCACTCTGCGAAAGCATAAGGAGTAAAATCCCGAAACCTCGTGGTTAAGGTGTTGGATTCTCGGTGAATTCCACCTTACCTAGACGAGATTACGTTTTTGTTCCGTAGTGTCTACGTGAAAGTTTGATGTTTAATTAAGGATTGGATAATCACGGGCAAACATGGTTCGAAAGTGGTTTAACCACGGTTGGGTGGTCAACAATAGCTACGGCTCAATCGACTTCGCCCTCCACGTGTGGCGTTTGCACGGGGGTCTGGCAAGGCTGAGACATCCGAAGAGCCACTACGGCTCAACGGAGCTCCCCTAGTCTTGACCCGTCCGACGGCCACATATGTTCCAACGAATAGGTCGGTTGGGCTAGCCCACGTAACGGACAACATTCGGGCCTATGATTTATTGTTCCTTAATGTAACATCAAGTCCAAAAACGTGATCAGTAAACCCACCACTTTTTTCAAAATATTGAGTGGGAGCGGGAGAGGCGACAGCCGACCCCACGGCCTCTACTGTTGACACAAGCAACGTGAGAGAATGGTGACGCCTCGTGCCGGCTTTGATTTCGGCCCCCCTAAGGAAGGCCTTCACCGCTTTCAAAATTCAAGGCTTGGTCTCCGAAAGGATAGGATTTTGGGTACTCGCCGGGTCACTGACCGACCCTAAGGCGGCACACTCGGGGTCTACCTAAAAATCTGAGACAGTAGGTCACACTCATAAAGGGTATTTTTGGTAGTACCTTGGCTGAAAAAGGAAAGGTGATTGACGATCACAAATGAGATGTTCGATTCTCAATCTAATCTTCAATATTAATCGAAACCTCTTTGACCTACCCTAAGGCGGCACTGAGGCGTTAGATTAAATCCTTGGAACGGTAGGATAGACTCTAAGTACTTAGTTTATGTTCCTAAAATTTATCAGTAGTGTATGATTTGGATTTATTTTCTGTCAATTTTATTTACAACTATTTATATATCTCTCTAGGGTGCTAGACTGCTAATGTAAAATTGACTATTAATGACTTCGTTAAAAAGTGGCAAGTAACTAGAACGTTGTACTTATTGATCTTACATGCGATTAATTTTTCGGAAGAGATATTTCTCTTGAGCCTTCAAGACTTAAGTGACGTAAATAAGTATGTCACTACTGTCACTCGTGTTGAACGAGAGACAACCATAGTTAGTTTGAAAGATGATTGGGACGATAAAATTCTTCTAGTGAATTTTAATTGTGTAGTGTCTACACGAGAAATTTTCTAATAAAAAAATTAGAGAATCATAAATTAAAGTGTCGCTAGTTAGACGGTATTTGGAACCGATAAACTAGTGGGAGCTTTTATCAGTTGTTTTTCTAATTTATTAGTCCCACTGGGTAACGCTTTCATTAGACATCCCATAGTTCACGAGTAGTGTCTACTCAATTGAACTGCTAGTTCAAGACTATTTCCTTTTAAGGAAAGTTGAGAATGGGAAAGAATGTCTATAAGTGTTAATCATCTTAACTAAAGTTTTGAGGCTAAACCGAAAAATTAATTACAGAAAGTATAGGATAAGGAAAGTGATTTCGGATCACTTAACCAATGAATCCTTAGCGACTTTCTTAAACCGAGTAACTTGACTCGGTAGCTTAGTTCTTTGGAAGAACAAGGAAGGCTGTGCATTAACAATTAATAAGGTAGACAACGGGCGCTTATTTTAGCTATAATAGTGGGAGTGATATAAGGAAATGAATTTCGGATTCTATCCTTGAATATCACAGAAAAATTTATTTTTCTGTTTACAGATTCGTTGAAACAAATGGATTCACTTTCATCTCGATACTACAGTTGCCTTAAACAAAGTGAAGATGACATTTGTAGTACGAATCTGTGACTCGGACTTTTGTTTGATAAAGACAGAACCACTAAGAAAAGCAGAATAGGTATGTGTAACACATCTAAAACTATTAAAGGTAAAAGGTTTCCGTATTAAGATAAACGACCCTTCAATATCTATTAATTATTGCATATATCCTAGAGATAAGACCTGACGACTGGCTAAGGGTGATTCCTATCTCCCGCCTAAGAACACTATCTCAAAGGAACAATGACTAAGTTTCCTTTCAATCGGGAGAGGGTAATAGATTTGAAGGGGTAACATAGCTTGTTCATCATGACCTTCGGGGTCTAGTGAGAGACAGAAGCTAGTGGGAGTTTTTGAGTGGTGACATTTTGTCTGATAACTACTCGAAACGCAATTTATTTTATCAAAAGAATACGAGGAGGAGTCTCTGATTTTAGCAGAGAATAGAGTATTCCATGCTCATAAATAGGCTATAGCATAGTCTTGGGACTGATGCTCAGCCTGCCTCCTAGTGGAATGTTTCTCACTGAGAAAGAAACCACGGACTTGCCCTATATAGTTATTGATGTACTACAATACAATGCTAAACTCGATTAAGATAATTGGTTGCAAAATAACGGTTAACATTATTATGTAAACCGAGAAGTCTACCTAGAAGATGCTAGTGAATTTATGGATAAGGAGTGAATTCGGTTCACACCACTTCCGTAAATGTAGGCATTTAGCATTTAATGCTTGAAGGTAGGACTGGAGATTTTACGCATACGTTCAGATTTTGACTGTTCGTGAAATGCCTTAATGAGACGAGTGAAGGTTGGTTATAAGATTCTTGAGATCAGAATGTGACAGTTCAACTGTCATAAGGCTTCTGATAGAATCTATAAGTAACAGCCTTAAACCTTGGAGTACGGTTACTCAAAGGTAGTTACTATCTGATTTAATCAGACCACGTCCAACATCGGTTGTTGGTGATTACACTGATAAATACTATTAGATCAGAATGTCAATCCACCCAAAACACAGTGGTAGTATGGTTTAACCGTTGACCCATTGTGGTTTTGTGGTTTTGTGGACTTTATAGTCTGCTGAGGTGATTGATAACTTGTGGCTCTTTATGGGCTGTATAGGATTCTGATCAGAGAGGTTGGTTTGAAAGCCTTAACCCTATGAATGGAGTTTTGATACTCCAGTTCTGTTCAGCCTCTTGTAGAACCACATGAGTGTCTCAGGCCCAGTGGGAGCAATTGGATCTACACAGAAAAGAGTCGAATGAATAGGAAAGTTTAAACTTTCAGCGCAAAGCTGAGTGGTATAGGGGTGATTCCCTGACAAGTAGAGAGTTAACCAGACCTTGAACTCTCTCACCACTCAGTCTTGCAAGATTTCATTAGAAAGCGGAAAATAGGGGTGAAACCCTGAGACTTTCTTGCCAAAAAACGGATTCTGAATTCATTCAGAACAGAAGGGTCTTGGTTAGAACAAACGGCAAGATAACTGCCGGGGCTTATATCCTTTGTGGATTTAAGAGAACCTCTCGGTCATTTAAAGTCACATGTTTTAAAATATGTGGACTTGACCAGAATATTGATAAATCATTCGTAGATTGGATGTCAATAATGGTAAAGTAATAGTATTAGTGTTCATGAATGATAACACTGAAACTGTTGGAAACAACATGTGTGTGATATCTGAAGTCGGAAACTGACAGGCCAAGATTCTCTGGATGAGATAATTGGACTATATTCTAAGAATCTGATTCGGTCAAATTACGAGAATGAGTCATTGGCTATCCCACCTATCTTATTGAATAAGATGATCATGCATGTATGCAACATTCATCGAGAGTAGTCTTACCCTACCTCTCAGGAATGATTCTCTAAATCCTCGGATAAAGAGAAAATGGGATAGAGTCTCTCTGGGATAAGGGCAAGTCAGCTTAACATGAATCAATAGTAATCGAATCTTGGATTCAAGCAATAAGTAGCGGTTTAGTATGTCCTCAAGTATCTTTAGAGAACGAGGAATCGTATGCTTGTATATTCAGGTGAAAACTTGAATATGGTTGACTACACTGATTCTGACTTGTAGTCAGATTAAGGATGATCATTAAGTTGATCTCGGGCTCAGTGTTTACTCATAGTGCTTAAAATTTCCTTTTTGGTCTGGGAGTAATCCCAGGTCTGATAAGCCGATATCACTTCATCGTGAAAACAATGAAGAGATAGCTTAGAAGGATCTTCTCAGTCACAAGAAGTCAAAAGCATATTGAGAGAGAGTACCGCCTTATTGGAAGGACCGACAACGTTTCAATCCTAAAGATCGTCTCGAGTCGACAACCTAACTAATCAGTGTACCAAGTCGAGTGCTTGGAGGGTACGGCATTGACGGATATGTCTCGTCTGCTTTTAGAGCAAGTGGGAGAGTGTTGTGAAAAATATGTGAAAGGGTGTGCTCTAAAAACAATCGTTGCTTATCATTTCATGCAAGTGGGAGATTGTAAGGTGTAGTGCCCGAAAGACAATTTGTGTAATTGTTTTTAATAATGGATGACAGAATTTATCTCACCTTGGTTACTTGCTTTGTGCTTGTAAAGTAATACACTGCTGCAAACCCTAAGTATATTTGTATGTAACCACTTAACTCAGTGTATGGATTACACGTGAGGATTGAGTTAGTGGAGATATACTTAAACTGTTAGTCCGTGGTGAACTTAATCAGAGTTTAGGGTCTCTTGATTAAAACACCAATAATGCGCCCAGAACACCTTGGGGTGTGATAATCTTATCCGGACTATCGGTAGAGGGTACCTACGTGGGGCATTTATATATGATGGCATTCATATAGGACTGGACCGATTTAATCTGAATTTCTCGATATAATTCCGTAATCGAGGAATCTTATTAAATCATTAGATGATCAAATATGGATCAACCTTAATCCTGAGGTGATCACAGGGTGCTGCTTGTCCCGGGGTAGTGTTTGATGTGTTAGTTACGGTTCACTTAAATATGTGTTCCAAGCCACTTCTCATTGGCACTATCTCCAGATGAGTGAGTAGTTCTGATTTTCACAGACATGGAATCCATTCCTTCCTGCCGGAAGTAGAGAGACAGTCCCCTTATTTGTTAGCCTTAAGAAAGTGATCGATCCCGGGAGTTCATATTAGACTAATTGATCACTAGTCAGATATGTCAACTAATTGATCATCAAGGGGTTAATGGTAAATAAGGATAAGATATTCCGAGTCGGGTTCACGGAGACTTCCCACTCAGAACGGACAGTCTATGGAGGGTTAATCTGTATGTAGTGATTATATCAATGGACGCTTATTCACTCTATGGGTTGAGTATAAGTATACATCTATAATTGGTAGAGTTCAGTTTCGGGTTTAGGGTGGCGTAATCCCGGAATTAATAATTAATGTGCTTATTCGGTTCGATGAATAATTAATTATTGGAGCTACTGGTTATAGGTCCATGGTCCCCGATGTGGCTTCTGTAATTCGGACTAATAATCTTGTTATTTGGGCCTCAGTGATAATTAATTGGCTGGGCTAATTAATTGATATGCATGGATATTATTTAGTTGGGCAATATAATATAATACACATAAAAGACATTTTATGTGGGCTTAGTGACCCTATAAGTGGCGCCAATATGGATGTTATTTAATTAGAGAGAAATTGGTTTTCTTGGATAATTATTTAACATGTGATTTATCTTTTATTTGTTAAATGATAATTCATGGAATATTAGATAATAATATGGTTTATCCTAATTTGTTTGGGACAATCATTTTATTTGGAATAAAGGATTTATGTAATAATTATCTCTTAATTATTAAATCCTTGGAGGGCAAGGATTACTCTCCTATATAAAGAGAGTTCTCCCAAGCCTTAATTTATTGGCAAATTTCGACCACTATAGAAAAAAGAGAGAAATAATTAGTTTTCTTGTCTTGGGTTTTAGAAGAAGAAAAACTATAAGTTTTCTTGGTGTTGCATATCAAGGAGGTTCGTGTATCAAGAAGGGTGTCCACCAACCACCGTTTGGAGAACACATCGGAAGATCTTGGCTTCTCTTCCTACTATTGGTAACATGAACCCCCTTGTAGTAGTTTAAGTCTTTTAATTATGTATTGTGATGTATAAATCGTGATCCATCCGCTGCGCGTAGATCTAACTCGTTTAGATCTAAGAACCTGCATCCTTCACTAGATTAATAGCAAAAGGCTACACTCAAACATATGGGATTGATTATCAAGAAACTTTCTGACCAATTGTCATGATCACTATAGTTAGAGCCTTACTTGCAGCAGTAGCAGCCCACAATTGGCACCTACATCATATTGATGTTAATACTTCTTTTTTACACGGAGATTTGCATGAAGAAGTATGCATGCAATTACCTTCAAGCTGTGCGGCAACCAAACCAAATCAAGTTTGCAGGCTTACTAAGTCATTATATGGCCTCAAACAAGCCGGCAGACAATGGAATTGCAAGTTGACTGAATCTTTGAAGGCTCAAGGATTCACTCAATCCAAAAATGATCACATGTTTACCAATGGGTCAGGACAGTCTTTTATTGCTTTACTAGTCTATGTTGATGACATCATAGCAAGCAAGCCCAAGTGAAGGAGTAATTCAACAAGTAAAGGATGTTGTGCATCAGTAGTTTACCATCAAAGATCTTGGAAGATTGAGATATTTCCTAGGCATTGAAACTGCCAAATGTCCAAAAGGCATATCCATTTCACAATGAAAATACACACTTAACCTCCTAGAAGAATATGAATTTTCGGGAGCCAAACCTGATAGTCTATGGAGTCCAAGAAGACCATACAACATGGTGACTCACAACTTTTAGAAGACAACACTGCATACAGATCCCTAGCAGGTAAATTAATTTACCTCACATTTACCAGACCAAACATTGCCTTTGCAGTCCAACAACTAAGTCAATTTCAGGACACTCCCACTGAAAACCATAAGAAGGTAGCCTATAGATAGCTGAGATACTTGAAGACCATTTCTGGCTAGGGTATCTTTTTCCTAGCAGACAATAATCTTCTACTTACGAGTTTTACAGATAGTGATTGGGTTGGCTATCCTGAAACAAGAAGATTAGTATCAGGTTACATGATGTTTCTAGGAGATGCTCCAATCTCCTGGAAGGCAAAGAAACAAACAAATATTGATAGAAGTTCATCAGAGGCTGAGTACAGCGCCATGGCAAATGCGGTATATGAAATCCAATGGCTTATCTACATACTACAGGATTTACAAGTTCCAGTCCAGTTGCCTGCTGTCCTATTTTGTGACAATGCCAGTGTAATGCATATTGCCCACAATATTGTTTTCCATAAGAGAACCAAACATATTGAAATTGACTATCATGTTGTGAGAGACAAGGTCAAATCAGGACTCATCAGACTTCTTCTAGTGAATACCAAAGAACAAATAGCTGACATCCTCACCAAAGCCTTAGATGCACCTATTTTCTATTATCTACTAGACAAATTGGGAGTTTCAAATATATTTTAGACTTCAAGTAGCTGATGGGAATGCTGAGTGCAAGTAGTTCATGAACCACTCACAGGTTGAGGGGGTGTTACTGTATAGAAGCTTATGGGAATGCTGAGCGCACTCTGCTGATCAATCAAAGATATCAGCAGCCTGTCGATAGCATGAGGATCAGCAGCCTGCTGACAGTATGAAGACTCAACAACCTGTTGATCAGTTTGATATAGTGTAGAAAGCGGTTATTTAGTTGCAATCTGTTATAACCGTTTGTAGCTTACTTATAACTGATTCATGAGGTGTATGATGTTACAAATACCCCTTGAATAGCCACATTGTAAACTAATTGTAACTTTACATGATCAATAATAATCCCACATTTTATTTTGTTTGATTGTAATTCTACAAACTTCATCACAATTCGTCTTGTACGGTTTTGGAAACTGTGTTGCAAATCACCAATCAGATTCTCGGGTCCAATCTCTGCTCGAAACACTTCAACCTTCAGCTTCGTTCAGATATTTATCGATTAACTCTCTCCTTCAGCCCAAATCATGCTTCAAACACTCGTCCAACTGTCAATAAAATCGTAGCACACATAGTAGCTTCAATTTATAGCAAATAACACATAAAATACAATATCAATACACATAATACCAATTTAGTCACCCCAGATGTGGCTTAATCACATTTATCTAATTAACTCATGATTTCATAAAAATTATCACCATTGAGAACACAAATCCGGGGTAGATTGATGGTAAAATATGATACCAAGTTGACCGTCCTCAACTACCCCCCACATAGCTTTTGATCGTCCCGAGCAAAAACCAAATCAAACAAACCCTATAAACAATTACAAACTAATTAAGAATAGACTCATTCATGAATGATAAATATGATGAGGGTCAACACATATCCATCAGTATTCCATTAAGCACTATCTCGTAGTAGAACCGACGCGTGTGTGCAATAACTCTCAAACAACAGTGACGCAGACAGAATCACATTATATGAATAAGGATTTCAGGCAAAACATGTATCATACAACAATTCATAATTTCCCCATTAATCATCATCTACCAATGCATCAAGGTGTAATGTGATAAATCTTTTGTGATAGCGCATTCAAGAAAAGAATGAAGTTATAGAGACCCCATAATCCTTACTTATCAATGTGCACACATGCTCCTCTTGCCTTCAGACTCAGGCAAACAACATGAAACCTTACATGGGCCGGGCGGACATGGGATCGAGTATTACTCTTAGGTCCTAATTTGTTTCTTTTTTATGGGAGGGTCGTGCCCTTTTAGCTACGAGTCCGCTTCCCTCATCGCCATCCTTTATTATATATATATATATATATATATATATATATATATATATATATATATATATATATATATATATATATATATATATATTTTTTTTTTCTTTTCTTTTTGGGCTGATTTCTCACTCTTTTTTTTCGCTCTCACTCACAAGCCCACATTGTCCCGATTTGCCTTGTTTGGCATTCACGTTGCTACCATCATCCTACAACATTTGGTTAAAGTATATCCACCGACAAATATCGATTCCGGGTCATGGATAACTCTTCATCTCATCAAAATAATTCTCACTCAGATTGCGTGCTAAAAAATTGAATGCAACGAAAATAATAATTAATAAATCACTACTTCATGAAACATAACACATGCTCATTCTTCCATACTAAATTGAATAACGCGTCATCTATACTTCATACTGAAAAAATTAGTTATACGTGCTTAAAAAATGGTCAATTCCACAACAAGATAGATGATTAATAAACCACTACTTCAAATAGTTGACAAACTCTTTATTCATAATTAATGAAGTAAGTATGTAATTAAGCAATTTCAACAATTTATGGTTTTTATTTCATTCAATTAAAAAAATCTAAATTCACAAAAGTAAGTGTAAGTGTGTCCCAATTTTTCAAACTAAGTGTTATGCCTACCCCCACTTTAAAACTCAACATTGTCCCCAATGTGGAAAGTAAAGCAAAAAAAAGTATGAAGAAGAAAAACACTTAGCTTTGGAAAATAAAAGAACTCGGCTAACCGTCTGAAGCAAATAATATCTCTAAACTGGAACCAAAGTTGTCTTCTCCAAAGGAAAAATCTGCACTTGGTCAGCTAATACTAACGATTCTTGTACAAATGCCATTAGTACCGTGAGACGCGAATATGGAACAAAATAGTTATGTCATATGACATCAAATAGCCCAACTAAAAAGAAGAATTACAATAAACAATTTAAGCCAATACATAACAACTTAATTACTTAAACACCACAAAACTATTATAAGACTCCAAATAAAAATAAAAAAACTCAAGACTCGAAATTATAATCAAATAATCATGTGAAGTAAAACAACTCTCGCACATCCTTTTCTCAAAAGCCTTAGGAACATGGCGATGAAAAAGAACCTTCTCATTTTTATATGATCATTGAAAAGAAGAAAAAAAACCTTAACAAAAAAGGTTAACTATAAATTAATCATTATGCCTAACAATTAAATAAATAGTCCCCGGCAACGGCGCCAAAAACTTGATCGTGTGTAAGTCGCTTAATACTAGCAAGAGACTAGGTCAATCGTAGATTACCAAGGGCGAGTCCAGGTCGATCCCACAGAGACTATTATTTAATTACGCTAAACAACCACAATTTATAGGTCTACCAGATAGGGTTTCCATTGACCAACATAAAGGAACAGTAAATAAAAGAGATGCAAAAAAACCAATCATCAATCATATATTGGAAAAGCATTAACCAAACTATTCATAACTAATCTCCTCTTAATCCTTATCTGATCCATATTTGTAAGTAAGCTACGGGTGCAATTCCTAACCCAATCTCCTCCGACAATGGTACTAGACAACCTATACACAAGCTACCCTCCTTAATTGGTCCGTAATAGCCCATACGTATGAAGAACTAGAATTGCCGGTATTGAGCGTTAACCCACACCGCTAACCCGCCTAGGCATCTATCGACACTGATTAGCACGTTCTTAGGGTCCATCAACACACAACCTAAACCTTACCACGAAGCATCAGTGTAAACATCGTAGTTATCAAAGATCTCCGGAAGTGCTAAAATTGGGGTTGTAGTCAAATTTCTTTTCAATGTCTGGAAAGCCTCTTCACACTCACTTGTCCACTCAAAATTCACATTATTTTGATTGAGCCGGATAAGTGGTGTAGCTATCTTTGAGAAGTCTTGTGAAAACATCCTATAATAGCCATCCAAACCGAGAAAACTTCTCACTTCTAACACTGTAGTCGGTTTGGACCATTTCTCAACTGCTTCAATCTTTGTTGGATCAATTTGAATGCCATCTCCAGAAAGGACATGACTCAAGAAACTGACTTGATTCAACCAAAAGTCACACTTTGAGAACTTAGCATATAACTGGTTCTTCTTCAATGTATCTGTTGGTCCATTGGAAAGGCTAACACAAGTTTAGAGGGGGGGGGGGTTGAATAAACTTGTCCCTAAAACTGGATTTAAAGAAAATTAAGGTTTAGTTAAAAACTTATGTGGAGTTAAGCTGACAAAGCTGAGATTAAGTCAAACTGACTTAAGCTGAAACTAAGTCAACCGGCAGCAGATATAATTTTAGCCTTTTTCTTGATCTTGTTATTCTATTATGAAAACTGAGTGTTGTGAAATGAATTCTGGTGAATGTCAGTTGTGACTGTGAGGAGTATAACAATCAAGTATCACAATGCTGTAAGTAAATGCTGATCGAATAAATAAATAAATGCGTAAAGTAAATAAGGCGGAAATTATAGAGGTTCCAGGTGGTGTAATCCTGTACGTCCTCTCTTCCCCTGTGGTGCGGAGGAAAATTCCACTAGAACTTCTTGAGGTGAACTATTACAAAAAGTCCTAAACAATAGTCCTTGGCTAATCCCTAGCTTCGCTATCTAAACAACGGTTGTAGAACGGTAGTAAATTGCTTGCTCTTCAAATGCTTGAACCACCGGGTCCTTAGAGGGTAGGATTGCCTCTTCACCAGCTACCACCACAAACACGAGCCTACCCGATCGCTTGTCACAACTGTCATTGGCGAAACCTTCCCGGTTTGCTTCACAGTCTAAAACCTTTGATGAAGAATCAAGGTTGGGCTGAGAATCAATAAGTTGATTCTTGTTTGTGGTTCTTCAAAGTGTTGGATTATTGATAAATTCTTTGTAGCTTGAACACTTGAAGAAATACTAGATATGATATTGTTATAGTTCAGAGATGATAGCAATTCGAATATAATAGATTGATGCACAAAATTGCTTGTTGATTCTTGTATATGCTCTGTTCTATATATTTTGTTGTTGGTGCAAAGTCTTCTATTTATAGTGTGAAGTCCAACGTTCATTTGGCTTCAATTTGAATTGTATCAACGTCTATCTTGCAACAGCAATATTTTCTGACCGTTCTGCTGTGTAAGTAACTCATCCAATGAAATTGTTTTCTTTACAACGTTCAACTGTACTTTCAGTTTGTTGGATGGCTGATTTATAAAACTGAGTTTCCTTATCAATTTTGTACTAAGTTTTCTTTTGTCAGTTTCCTAACTGACTTGAAGCATTAACTGAGATTTTACTCTTCTTCAAATATCAGTACTCCTGTTTTCATCTGATTATAGTTGACTTAATCAGAGTACACCATGATTCATTATCATCTAAGAATTCATTGTCCTTATGATTCTTAGGTCTTCATACAAGATCCATAAAGTCAGTTCAGGTCACCACAATCTTGCCTGAAGTCCAACTTTACAGTCTCGACTAGTAATCTTCATAATTGAGTTTGAACTGTCGGTTCTTCATTCTTCAATAACTGAGTTTGAACCCTCAGTTCTTCGATCTTTTAGATAAGTCAACTGAGTCTGTAACTCTCAGCGAACTTACCTTCTTCGCCATGTAGGTGTATTCGAGTCGGTTGCTTGTCTCGATGATTTCCAGTTTTCTAAATGATTTCTAGTTTTCAGTTTTACGACACACTAATAATTACAGTTCTTGTCTGATTTAAAACCTATAAAAATATCAGACTCTAGTAAAACTTATACATTCAGTTCTAGACATCTTTTAGCTTTCCACTATAACAGCTGGCTTCAGCACTTCATCAATGGGGTTAAGATAATATTTTAACAAATAAGATGAATTATCATCAAAACATAAATTTTATTTCCAACAATTTCCCCCTTTTTGATGATGCCAAAACTCTCCCTAAAAGAAAAGCTTAAAGATCAAAACAATGTAAAACAATGTAAAACTGGAAAACTGGTTTTCATTAGAATGAGCAAAAACTAGATAAGTACATTTTGTTCAAATAACTGTGATTAAAGACTAAGCTTTTTCTTAGGTTTTTGCATGACTGAGTCATATCTTTTTGCTTTGTCATACAAGCGAAAATCTTCTTCAAGCTTGGAGTCTTCCTTTGAAAAGGTCTTGTTGTAGTCAACTTGACTACTTTCTTTCCATCTTCTCCATTGAATTAGCTTGGGTAAGCTTGAGTCTTTCAAGTAGTAATTTTCAAATTCTACTATATCAGCTTTCATTTGTTCAGTCTTGTCTTTAATCTTCAGTTTATCATCAATCCTCTGATTCTTCTTATGTTGTGCAATTTTTTGCTTTGAGTAAATATCAGACAGAAAGTAGTTCAAGGATTCCTCAAATGTTTTGTCCTTGTACTTGGCTTTAATAGGATTGTAATCTTTGATAAACTGTGTCCACAGATCCTTTGTAAGATTAACCCTTCTGTCTCCAGGTTGATTGTATTTTTCAATAAGTTGATCATCAGTTAACTCTTTCTTCAAAAATTTAGGATCTGATCTGTATCTTTGTCATTCTTCTTCAAGTCGCTTCATTTCTCCAAGTAATTTCAGCTTTTCTTCTTCAGCTTCCCCCTTTTTGGCATCATATAACTGATCTACCAGGGCATGGGTTGCTTTTTGATTTTCTAAAATGTGTCGCTGGAAAGCAAGTACTTCCTTAAGCTGAGTTTCTAACCCTTAGATATGCTGATTTATATGCCAATGAGCCTGAGCATGAGTTTCTCTATCTACTGCGGTTGAATCTTCGAGTTGTTGTTTGAGTAACACAATCTCTGAAGCAGAACTTGAACTTGATTTGTGAATCATCTCTAGTCTTGCATGAACTGAAACATCAGTTCTAGTTCTATAATCAAGATATCAAGAGATGTTTGATAAAAGGCCATTCTGTGTATCTCTCTGACTGAGTACAATTTTCAAGTTTTCATGAACTCTGGCCAATTCATCCTTAGATAGAAAATCAGAGGGATCATATGTAGCTTCTATTTGATCCAGCAAGCAAACATTCTCAAAACAGGTAGATTTACCGGTGAATTCGATTTTTTGGCAATTTCCGTCGCCGGCATTGACCGTAAAACATCACCCTGTGACTGCGACCACCACCAGAGATTGAGTAGCAGCATCCATGGTAGCAGCGAGAGCAACACTTGGAGCCGAGTCATCCAAATCCTTCAATTTCGTAGCGTATATACAAGGGAAAACCTTCACTCTCTTCCAAAAATTCGTCTTCTCCTCGATTTCCCATCCCGTCTTCGATTATATTACACTAATACAAATCAAAAGATGCAATAATTGAACCCGGCATGAGTTAGTTCTCTTTGAATTTCAATTGAGGAGGTGGAGGAGCTATGTCGCTACGGCCTAATGAAAGAGCGGAGGTTCACAGGAGCAGGTATAAGTGACGAGGGTAATTTTGTCATTTTAGTCTTATTTTGTCTTTATAACTAATGATCTTTTAAACATGTCCTAAATGCCTAATTAAATCCCAAAACTCGTCCTTATAAACAAATAACACTTATCTTTATTACATTGGTGAATGATTCTCTCAAATACATGTCTTAAGTGATCTTCCAAATTTAATACGGCAGATTATTTTCACATTTTATGTGTGTGGTTAGATTATTGAGATATACTATTAATTATCTACCTCCCTATCAGCTTAACGTTTTAAGAGAGATGATATTTCAACATAGATCACTTGTACTTGAGAGGATAATGAACTTATAAAAATAATACAGAAAATCACTGAATTCGAAACATATCACTAATTATATATGACAAATCCTTTCATAGGCGAAACGACAGAGTTTGATTACAAAAGCTTACGGGATCTTTAGTGCCGAAAATGACCAATTCAAATGGCACTAAAGAGTGAGTAAAATAAATATTGGCACAAAAGAGTTAAAACATATTGATGTAATCAAGAAAACGGTTTCACCCGATCGGCCAAATTAGTGACACAAAACGGTGTTGAAATACCTCCGTCTCAAAATATAAGTGAATTAGTGGTTTTTTCACACACATTAAGAAAATTAGTTAAATTAGTTATGCGTCAATATGTTTGATGAAAAAATTTAAAATGACATTTGACTATTAGTGCGAAGTAATGAAAAGTTGGTGAGTAAATAATAAATATGAGGTAAAATAAGAAAAATATAATAAATACCTCATTAGTTATCTAAATGGACTTACGGTATGTGACAAAACAAAAAAAAAAAACTAAATGAATTTACATCTTGGGATTGAGGTAAATATTTTAGATCGATCTAAACTGAAGACAAGTTAGTCCTTCTAAGCAGTGGGAAAATGTACGAAATGTGTAATAATATATCTACATGTATGTACTAAAGTGTGGTTATACTTTTAGCTTAAATGCACCTGCTCCGCACTCCTGTACATTAAATAAGCACTAGAGCAGCATATGTATTGATAGTACACCTCTTAAAACCCTCTGTGTAATACCTAATTAAAACCATCTGTGTAATATATAAAGTATGTTATATATGTATATACCAATATTATATAACCATAAATGCTACCAGTTCCACAGTGTATGCCCAGTCAGCAGTCCGACTACTCACGTAACATAGGCTGCCTAATGAACATCCACAAAATAACTACACTAGAACTACATTCAAGGGTAAACAACTGTGTATCGCACGGTGAACAACCACTTGTTTAGATAATAGGACAATGATAAAGCTTTGGTCGGCTAGAAATTCGTTTCCCTAGACAAAAATGTGTGTTTTTAGAAGGCAAAAAAGAAAAACAAAGAAAATCTTACAGCATACATATGAATCAATAGTAAAATTTTAATCTTACTCAATATTTAAATCGTGTAAAGTATATTGTAATTGATTGTAATATCAAAATCTTAAGACTAACATTCTCCGGGCAAGAGAGGAAGAGATTGAGAACACGTTCTGGAGAATAAGAGAAGAGCGCGATGTGCACTAATTAGGAAATGTTTTTGCAACGCCCCATATCTTACGTATATCGGCGTTATTTGAGGCATATATAATGGGTCCTGTAACTATTTCGGTTCATCTTTCTCGCTTTGACTAAATCGAATAACCCAAGTTACCAAGTCTATTAAATCTCAACAGTATATCTTAATAATCTTTCTCTTAATTTTTAATGCGGGATATTACGTACATTCTCCCCCTATTAAGGAACTGGCGACCTCGCTAGAATCCTACCATAGGTATCTAGATGTGGGCCCCTACCGTCATTAATGGTGTGACACTTACATCCGTCTAGTAGTTTGCTCAGATACCACCTGATATTGGATTCTCCTCCTCTTAAGGAACTGACGACCTCCCCAGGATTTTACCATAGGTATTTAGAGGTACTACTTAGGTCCACCATATCCTCGCTTGACCTAAAATGGTTAACGCGAGTTACCAAGTCCATTATTCTCAACCTAATATCTTAATAAAATTTTCAATGTGGATATTACATTCTTCTTCTCAACCTTTCTCACAATTTTCATTGTGAGATATTACATTCTTCTTCTCTTAAGGAACTCGCCTCCTACGAGAGGTATCTAGAGCTGCCCCACCATCTTTAATGGTGTGGTACTTATATCCGTTCGTTAGTCGGCTCTAATAGCCCACTTGTAATGCCCAGACCTTGGGTCTTGTGGTGCTACTTGAGGCAGGCATAATGTATCCAGTAATTACATAGGTCATCGTCATCACTTGGCCTAAATTGGTTCACCCGAGTTATGAATACATTACCTCTCAACTTTATTTGTTAATAATCTTTCTCCGAAATTTTCAATGTGGGATATTACATTAATTGTAACGACTTGTCTAAGAAGCCGAGCTCACAACTGGGATGAGGCATTCGGCATGTGACCCAATGTTTGAGCTATTGTAATTGATCTTCAGAAGGGTTTTTTATTTTGTATTCTCCACTATAGTGGTAATTGTTCCTTTCTGTTCGTGGATGTGGGTAAGTTGACCGAATCACGTTAAATTCGGTGTTTTCTCTTTTTTCTTCCGTTAGTTATTTTTTGTTATCACCGTTAAGGGCTAGCTATCGCTTTGTTTTCCCCCTTATATAACTAAAAATAAATAGTAATTAATCAACACCAAGCCTCCGACCTAAAACTCCTCATCAGACTCCCGAAAATATTCACCTTCATGACTTCTTCGGGAAAAGGGGAAAAATAAATGTAAGTGAGCTACAATTGTTTAGTCCAGTAGAGAGAAGAAGCATCAATATGGCCCCATATGATTACCAACCGGGAAAATAGTCATGGTTGGGGTTAGTTCACAAAATCACCACTTGAAATAATTAATATTACCCCGTTCCAAAATTTAATTGCATTTAGTTTTTTTGTTTTGTCCCATTATGTAAGTCCCTTTAGAAAAGCAAGAAAACAATTATTACATTTTTATTCTTTTACCTCTTATTTACTATATACTCACCTATTTTTCACTACTTTGCATTAACACCCGTTAAAGATCATTTTAGACTTTTTTCATTAAAATTAATGACACATACCCAATTCAACCTAACTTCCTTTTGAGAAATGTTTGTGAAAAAACTCTAAAATAAGTTATATTTTAGGATGGAGGTGGTATAAAATAACAATTAAAACATAATCATAATTTAAATTTTAAATGCGACATCTTTAGGTTGTCTCTGTCTATACATTCTAAGTGAGGCGATTCTATTATAGTAAATACACGCAAACCTACATGTCAACGCTCAATTAGGAACATGCAAGTGGGTGGCAGTGTGCATCTGTACTAGCAAGTATGTCACATAAGACACATATATTGAGCTAATTAAATTGATCTAACCCAACCATACAACCCCAATCTTTTCAACTATTGCCAATCAACGAATAAATTATTTACTGCACTATTTCAGAAGTAAATAGCAAAAAGTTGCAGAATAACTCAATAAGGTACATAAGCATAAAATTGCCAGAAAATTGAGACATAAGGATTAACCGGGTCGCTTAACCAACGTTCCCCGCACCGTTTCACAACACAGACCCAATTATGCAACCTAGTACACAGATATGAGAATTTCGAAAGATCTAAAATTCTTCTGCAGGGTTGATGGTTTGAATTCTACCTAATCGTATAAAAGCCATGAAAAACAAACCTAATGAGATTCTAAAATGATTAATCTACAAAACTAAGATCAAGAAATTGAAAATATGTCTTTTATGATCTCCTAGTTTGGGCCATAATGGAAAAATATACAAGATTTTTAACTCTTGATTTAGGAAGACAATGTTTCATGTTCGTTCACCTCATTTGATTCTTCCATTGGATCGTCAAACTCTGAAAAATGGAACAAGAAACCAGAATTTCATCTTCCTCTTTTGATGATAAAGTTTGACGGGGTCAGATCGGCACCTCGCTACGTGTCATCCCCACAATAATACAACTATAAATGATGACAGAGAAAGTCCGTCTTAAGTCCAGAACCTCCAAAACCCGAGCTATGCAAGCTCGGCCACTTTCTACCGACCTCTGTAGGTCTGCCAACATACAAGATCAGCCTGCTCGCAGCCTGACCCTATTGGTCGGCCTAAGTCCTTCCCGGACCAAATTCCGCGCATGCACATTGAAATCAGATAAACACGGAAATAATCCCAATTCATAACTACACTAATCGTATCATTCAAATACATCCACCATTATCCCCTAAATTCAAGGGGATCAAATCACCATTATATATTCCTTAGGGAACACGAAATTGGAGTCCACCAAGGGCACGCCACACGCATATGCTAGGGCACAAGCTCCTCTATATAAACAATCCCTAAAGAACTTCAAAGACTGGATTCCAATTCACACATTGGATATGTAGGCAGCTTGAGATACGTTTTTCAAGTTCAGTCTAAATCTCACACAAACCACCCCCCGTCTTTTACAGATTTTGTTGTTCTGGCAACTTTGGCAAATTGTCATTAGAAAGAAAAGCCCGGATTTTGTTGTGACGATTTCCAGCATCGTCAATTGGCGCTTGAAGGAGGGCCACTTTCACTGACTATTGTTCGAAGTTCCGGAATAAACATGTGACAACACAATAGCAAGCAGCCAATGGCAACCACGCAAACAACGCGACAGAATCAGACGCGAATAACCAAAATCTGCAGTAGGAAGAAATCGTTCTCGATGCTACCCACCAGGCACTAGTGGATCAGCTTGTAGCCTTCGATGATGCAACCAAGCAGGCCGTCCTTAATGCTGCCTTGGCAGAAGAGGACGAAAAATATGAAAATCTGGAGGAAGAGGATCCTCTGGATGAAAATTGCAGGAACAGGACCTGCAAGAAGGAGATCCGTCTGAAAAGAACTCCTAAGAGCAGGATTTAGAGGAGGATGACCCAACGATATGTCATGGGAATGAACGCGTTCTCCTCCCAGGCATAGAAGGGCCAAGAGGGATGACCAGTCATCCTCTTAAAATTTGAGAACACAATTGATAGTCCCTTAAGCAATGGATGCGGCCAGAGCTGAATCGGACGTCAGAGCAGGAAAGAGAGCTGCGCAACTGGATCTTGAGTCACCTTTCTCCGAGCCAGTGCATAGCTATCCTCGACCCGCGTGGTTCAAAATTCCAAAGCTGGAGCCTTCCGACGGAACAAAGGATCCCCAAGATCACCTGTTCCGGTACCTCACGCATATGAATCTTGACTGTGCCCCGGACGAGATGAAGTGCAAGGCTTTCCCTACGTTACTCACCGGCCGAGCTCGGAAATGGTTTAAAAGAATCCTGGCCAGGACAATCTCGAACTTTGAGACCTTGGGAAAGATGTTCCGTAATGCCTTCATTACGGCTAAGCAGTTCCAGAGGAATGCTACCCATCTGTTTACCCTTAAGCAGAAGCGAGATGAGACCGTGCTGCAGTATCTTAGGCGATTCGATAAAGAATCGATGCAAGTCCGAGGCGCAGATGACCACATCCGAGTTGAATTTAATGGCAGGGCTGTGAGAGAGAAAATTGTACGACAGACTGAGCAACAGGCTCCCTACATCTATGGAGGAATGCATGGAGGTGGAATTCAAGCACTGTCAAGGAGATGAAGCCAACCGATTGAATCGAGAGTCGGAGAGGTTAGAGTTCAAGAAGGAAAAGGTTGAGGACTTTTCTGATAAGAAAAGAAGATCATCTGAAGGTCAGATGCTCGGCTCGACTACATGCCGATCCCAGAGAAAATATGCCTTACAGCACCAGGATTTCCCAAAGTTGAACAGGCCACGTGAACTGGTCCTCACAGTTAAGAAAAGAAGGGCTTAGCGTGAACTCCTCATCCGCTGTGAAGTCCCCGAGATAGGAAAGACCAAAGTAAGTTCTATACGTACGACAAGGACATTGGGCATGATCTGGATGGCTTCAGGGATTTTCCGAGAGATGTGGATGTGGACATTGCTGAGGGAAAGTTGGATGTGGTCGTAGAGAAACCTCATTATGGCGAACGGTGGTGTTGAGGTCATATTTCTACAGTCCTCTTCGTTAAATTCATCCTCACTCTTATTAACCTTTGTAGTGAGTCCGGCTTCGGTGATGTCTTTTGTGGGAACAAACGGACCTTTATTTTTGATAATCCACAGTTGATAGTCCGTTTGTTGCACATGAGTCATCATCGAGCGTTTCCACTGAATAAACCCGGAACCATCAAAGTACGGAGGCCTTACCAGAGATAAGCCCTCCCTCGGGTTTATGGAGTTATTTAGGGAAGCCATTACAATGCAATACAATGATATGCAACAAGTATGTAATGCAAAAATATAAATGAACTACAATGCAATTTTTTTTTTAAAAATATGATGTGAGTGTGTTATGAACAATGTTTAAACCAATGGTGGAGATGATTTACTTGGTGACTAAACACTGTAACACAGAAAGAGCAAAAGACCAAGGTAAATCAAAGAAATAGAAAGGCACTCTAAATCACACCAAGAGATATCGTGTGATGATCACTAGGTGACCAAACTATGATACCAATTGTTGAATCGATAATGCGTAGAATAACACTCTAGAAGGGTGGTTGAATAGAGTGTTAATAAAATACAGCACTTTTTCGATTTATCTATCAAGTAGACAAGTTGGAGCAAATATGATACACAATTACTAATTTGTTAAACCGGAAGCTATTTAACAAGATTTTTTTTGATTGTGTATAACCTAGGTGATCAAAAGTTATAAGGATGATTATGAACAAGTGTGAATTCAGCCAAGTTGATTATTGAAAGTTAAGTTGATATCAAACGGCCCAGCAAGATTATTTCTGTGCCTAAAAAATTCAGTACACACAGATGCACAAGTAATGAAAACATAAAACTCAAGAATATATATATATATATATATATATATATATATATATATATATATATATATATATATATATATATATATATGATCAAAAATTGAGTATCTACAGGTTCAAAGTTTTACAGAGCTGAAACAAAAATAAGGATAAACAGAAATTACAGTTTTGGGAGTGATCAAACAGGTTTAAGCAATCATACAGAACTGATCAAAAAACTTTATCCTTAGATCAGTCAAAGGCACTGCTCAGACTGAAAAATATCAGATGAATTTCAGTGATGATATACCCACTTAACTTAGAGGTTTATCGGCACTTGAATGCAATCTGATTACACTGATTTCAGTGAGCACAACAAGGAGGTACCAGACAATACCGATCAATCGGTTTCGAAGATCGAACGAAGGTCGGATCCGAGTTACAACTCGATCCGACTATCAAGGTCGATATTGTAATTGATCAATAATGATCAGCATGTCCAAACTGTGGCCAAGACAAAAACATAAGAAATCCTATTACAAGGTGTTCAATAAAAAGCAGATATCTCAACATATTTTTCAGGCAGCACAGATGATAGAAATTTGTAGCAGGTTTTAGCAAGAATTCGGCAAGAAATGCAGCAGGATGCAAATCTCAAGGATATGCACACTAAAATTCCCAACATATACTAGGGAGGACAAACCTACCAAGTAATGCAGAGGTTCAGTCTTTCAACGAACTAGAATATCAGTTTGTGTTTGCCTTATACACAAGGTTGTGCACTATCACACATAACACACAGATTCTGATACTTTGATACTCATCAAGGTGAACTTTCAAGCAAAACTTGCAGACACTAACTTTGCACTTCAGTTGTCCAAGGTGCAGCTAAGTGAGTGAAACCATGAAGCTTGACCTTATGCTCAAGGCAGTGAGTCTTGGTGATACCACCAATTCACGAGCTTCTGTTTTCACAACCTACATGCAGATTGTTACTGAAGGAGGGAAAAACACAACAAGTAGGTGATTTTTCTGAGTGTTAGATTTACACAGAATCATATCACAGTGATATATGAGTCGATAGGACTAGAATCCTCTTAGGGCCAAAACTTGACTCAAGCTTTCAATTGTGATTCCTGATTCCAATACTCAACCCACAGATCAAATCACATAGACACACTCAATTAAAAGGACTTCTCAAGTGCCAACTTAATTGAAAAACAGGAAGAATAGTTTAAAAAGCAATAAAAGAGATCTGAATTGAGTACCTTCCTATGAGGTGCATAAATATAGACACAAACCTTAGCTGATCCAAGAATCTTGTGTATAGCTTTTGCCAATCCTCAAGGTATACACATTCCTCTGATTCTAGCCAAATTCACCACACTTTTGGCAAGTGTGTGAATTTCTGGCCACAGACTTCAAACTCACAAAGGGCTAGACAAACTTTTGAGATAAGAAAATGTGGTATTTCTTTTGGGACAATTATCCAAAAGGACACATATTGGACTTAATTAGGTAAAAAGGATACTCAAAACAAACACTTAGTTATAAGGACAAAAATTAGGTAGATAGACCCAAATACCCTTAATGAAGAAAAAAAAATAAAATGGAACGCTGAATGTATCACGTTGTTGTTGTTGTTGACTTTTGTTTCATTTTATTTCTTTTCCTGGAAGTTCAATTGTGGACGTTGTTGTTGTTGTTGACTTTTGTTTTATTTTATTTCTTTTCCTGGAAGTTCAATTGTGGTTTTTATTTTTTTTTTATTTTTTATAATCTGGACGTTGAATTTTTTTTCATTGACCATCGTGACACATTGACCACCGCAATGAAATGACACCGCGATGCACTGACAACCGCGGTGCAGCGACAACCGCAAAGCATTGACCACCGCGATGTATTGCCCAACCCGATGCATTGACCACCCTCGATGCATTGAGCACCGCAATGTAGTCACCACCCCCGATTAATTAACCACCTCGATGCATTGACCACCCCGATACATTGACAGCCGCGATGCATCATCTTTCACCTTAATTCATATTTTTATGCAGTGACATCGGCATTCATATATGCAGTGATATCAACTTTTTATGCAGTGACATTGGCAATCATATATGCGTGACATCAACAATTTATGCCGTGACATCGACAATCAGATATGCAGTGACATCAACAATCATTTATGAATTACATCAACAATTTATGCAATGACATCGACAATCATATATGCAGAGACATCGCGATGAAGTGACACCGCGATGCAGTGGCCACCCCCGATGCAGAGACACCGCGATACAGAGATCACCGGGATGTAGTGACATTTGATGAAGCAACACCGTGATGACATTTGATATTTTTCCGACTAAATTTTATAAAATCGATTTATTTTCTTCATAAAATCGACTTCAAATGGCTATATCTTTTGATATAAAACTACGATCAATCCCCTCAAAAAAAAAAAAACTACGATCAACATAAATCTTTCACCTTAATTCATATTTTTATGCAGTGACATCTGCAATCATATATGCAGTGATATCAACATTTTATGCAATGACATCGGCAATCATATATGCGTGACATCAACAATTTATGCAAAGGACATCGGCAATCGATATGCAGTGACATCAACATTTTATGCAGTGACATCAGCAATTTATGCAGTGACATCGGCAATTAATGCAGTGACATCGACATTTTATGCAGTGACATCAACAATTTATGCAGTGACATCAACTAATACACAAAAGTTTAAGTTTCGATTCAAAGAAATGCGGGGATGTATTAATTCGAAAAAATACTCAACAGCTTTCCAAAAAAATGATACAAAGTAGAACAAGTGCTATTTAACACCCAAATTCTAACCAGATCGCATTTTTTCTATTGAATTCACCAATTACCCATTTAAGTACTACAAAAATATACGAGATGAACCAATTAACAAAGCTAAAATCGCATGTAAGAAACTAATCAATTCATTCATCCGCGGGTCGAACACATGAAAGAGTGATTATATGTATGAAATCTAGCTCAATTAGATTCAATTAGCAATCAAGAAGAAACATAATGCAGCAAAGAAATGCAGAGAGCAAACTGCAGGAACATAATTTTTTTTTTTTTGTTGAAAAAAATGCGCTCTGATTTGGAAGTCCAAAAATCACCATAACCAGTAAATGCAAAGATTTTGTAGCTCTCAATATGAAAAGTAGGTTGTCGCTTCCAGTAAATCACCCATTCCATCCCATTCCCATTTTGTCAGGTCTAAAAACAAATTCCTCCATTTTGTCAACCAATTCTCTAGCATTTGAAGCAGCAACAAAAATCTTTCTTTGAGTAGCTTTAACAAATCCTTCATTCGCAGCCTTATCAACAAAATCAACCAAAAGATCGTAATATCCATCAACATGTAGTAATCCAACAGGGCTTATTTCTTTTTTTATTTTAAAAACTGATGCTTTTACAGAGGTGATAATAGGGACTATATATATGATATAGAAGAGAGGTGGACACTTTAAAACGGTTTGGTTGACAGACACTGATAGACTTAGACTAAAATGGACTCGGTTTAGACTAGACTAGGTTGGGTAGGACTTGTTTTGCGCATCACTGAACCGAGGCCCTCGGCAAATGACTCGAACCAGACCATCATTGGGATAGAGAACCCTAAGTCAAACTTACTAGCCCATAGTGTAGGGTTCAAGGAAAATTACCTATCCGGTTTGGGTTGAGATTCACCAAATCAGGGCTGGTTAGATCAATAGAGGAGAGAACCACCAGTCCTTAGAACGGCAACACTCGATCCACTATTAATCTAGACTGATTTTGGTTGTAGGTTCAACCTTTAACGGCCACAAGGCCAGCCATCATGTGTGTAATTCTGGATCCCACATGCTGGAAAACAAGGAGTAATGGAAAGAATCAGGCAGTATCAATTCAAATAAGAAATAATAACTGAAAATACGATATTAATCTCGAGAAGATATCACCTTGTTTTAAGGTTGATTGTAAATCTAAGGATTTGGATTCTAATGGCTCGTAATAGTCCAAATCGGATGAAAGGTCAGACCTTTCACACTTAGACCTTCAATAGACACAAATAGCAACAAATCAGGTTCAGATCAGAGTAATAATAGAAGATATTAACGTATATTGAGAAAGATACAACCTTTTTGATTCGAAGCTCTCATAGAATATACCTTCTATGTTTCTTCAAGAGAATCACTGAGAATCGATGCAGTCAATGCTCGAATCATTGCGATTGTGAAATAAAGGTGCAAGCTTTCACTTTGAAGCCTTCCTAAACTGAAATTTGTCACATGGTTGCTTCGATTTTGAGGAGCCTTCACATGATAATCCTTCTGCATTTCTCTACAGGATTAAGTGAATAAGGAAGGTACAAGGTAGAGAAAGAGAAACAAGTAGCAGATTTCATGGATTGACATTGAAGACGTAGGGATTTCTGGAAAGAAACATGTATATTGAATAAAAGGATGGCCGAGAAAAGATTATTAGAATTTGCTGGAAGAGGAGATAGGGTTAGGGATTTTCTTTGGTATATATGAGAAAGAAAATTGGGCCGGACTAAGGAACATGGACAGCACAAAAAAGGGCCTGGCATATTTCTATTATATGACATATATAATTAAGTTATTTAATTAATAATTTATTTATAAAAATAATAAAATTAATCTTATAAATTAAATTAATAATCAAACATTTAATTATGGATTTAATTAGGACCTGCAAAAATAAATTTAAACACAAGAATTTGCCATATGATGTAAGTGTTCACTTCATGGCAGTTAGTGGCAGTAAAAACACATGTTAGGGGTATTTTTGGAAACTAATCAAACTTACGTGCAACTGGGGCTCATAACTCAACAAGAGTGACTACCCGCGGAGAAATTTCAGCCGAGATCATGGGCGGCAAGGCGAGCCCCAGAGAAGAAGAGACCGATCTCTTGAGGGAGACCGAAAGATGGATAACCTCCCGATCAATACTATCAACACTATTATGGGCGGCCCCTGTAACATATTGAAGGTAGTCAGCAGCGCTAGAGCTCGGCCTAGGAGCTCACCGGTAAGCAAAGAGGTCAAACCCTACCAGGAAAGTAACTTATGGTCCCAGGGACCCGCTCCTGCTAGTTACAAATAATGAAGGTCTAGTCATTGAAGCCGTGGTGAACAAGAATTTGGTGAAGAGGGTTTGCGTTGACTTCGGTAGCGCTGTCAATGTTCTCTACTTTTCAGCTTTTCAGTCGATGAATCTCAAAGAGTCTGAGCTAATTCCAGTCACGGCACTGCTGTTCGGATTCGCCGGTACCCCTGTTCATCGTATGGGAATGGTTTGGCTTGAAACAACCATTGGAATGGAGCCAGAAGGGAGGACCCTCTTGGTCACTTATGTCGTAGTGAAGGCCTCTTCGTCATATAAAATCATCTTGGGAAGGCCGGCTCTAATCGACCTCCGTGCCATAATTTCTCTGGCTCATATCAGCCAGAATTTTCCAACCGCAGACGGCTTGATCGAAATCAAGGCCGATCTGGAGGTCGCCAGAAGCTGCTCGGCCACAATAAAAAGCATATGAGTGTCTTGGCTTGAACATCTCACCAGATTTCTCATATCTGCTATTTTTCATTCATGCAATTTTATTTATGCTCGTTTTTTCTCTGCTTTATTACCAGTCCTTGGTGTTGGGAACTTTGTGGAATAAATTTCGTTGTAGAAGCACATAATTTTTATTTCTAGTGACATGCTTGTTTATATTTCCTTATTATTTGCGAATGACCAAAAGTCCATAAGGACAAAATGAACCGAGCTCCCTTATTCACATGCAAAACCGTCAATACGAGAAGTTGGCCTGGCCCGGCCCCGCTCACCATCACTTAAATGAGAAGTCAGTATAACCTGGCTCCGCTAGCTGAAAAACATTAACGCGAGAAGTCGGTCCGACCCGGCCCCGCTTTCCATCACTTGAACGAGAAGTCAGTCTAACCTAGCCCTGCTCATCTACAAACATTGATGCGAGAAGTCGGTCTGACCCGGCCCCGCTCACCATCACGTAAATGAGAAGTCAGTCCAGCCCCGCCCGTCTTAAAAATCTTAATGTTAGAAGTCGGTCCGACCAGGCCCCGCTCACCATCACGTAAATGAGAAGTCAGTCTAACCTGGCCCTGGTCATATACAAACATGAATGCGAGAAGTCAGTCCGACCTGGCCCCGCTCGCCATTACTTAAACAAGAAGTCAATCTAACCTAGCCATGCTCGTTTACAAACCTTAATACGAGAAGTCAGTCTGACCGGCCCCGATCGCCATCACTTAAACGAGAAGTCAGTCTAACGTGGCCCTGCTCGTCTACAAACCTTAATGCGAGATGTCGGTCCGACATGGCCCCGCTCACCATCACTTAAACTAGAAGTCAGTCTGGACCGGCTCGTCTTAAAAACCTTAACGCGAGAACTCGGTCCGACCCGGTCCCGCTCACCATAACATAAACGAGAAGTCAGTCTAACCTGGCCCCGCTCATCTTAAAAACCTTAACGTGAGAAGTCGGTCCAACCTGACCCGCTTGCAATCACTTAAACGAGAAGCCAGCCCACTTTGCCCCTGCTCGTATAAAACTTCAACGCAAGAAGTCAGTTCGACCTGTCCCAGCTCGCCATTATTTTACAATGACAAGTTTGACCATTCTCGACGCAATAGAAGGCAGTCCGACTTGGCCCCGTTCGTTGTTAACTAAAAAAGAGCTATACTGACCTAGCTTGTTCAGATCCGGTATCTGGCCTACAAATGTCCGAGCCCCGCATGTCGGGTTCGGCCTTATATGTACAACACGCACACAAAAACACAAGTATGTCAACCAAAACCATAGGTTAAAGATTGGCCTACTGGGTGGCAACATACCCCATCAACAATAAAGCAAAGAGAAAATTACTTAAAAAGAAATGCGTTAGCAAAAAGCATTTTCATTATCAAGGGAAGTTTATAGTACATCACTGAGATTTCTAATTAAGAAAGTCCCTAAACTCTTGGAATCTGGAGTAGGGTGCTTTTGCGGCTCGGTAAGAGGAGCCGAACTGGATACAGTAGCAGACTCGGCGGAGTACTTGGACACAATGTCCACCCCAGCCTTAAAATCCTTTACGCGCTCATTGTAGACCGCGCTTATCCCCTGCTTGTAGAAAACCTTCTTGGAGGGATCGCCCACGACAAGGGAAGAAAATTGGATCTTCGCCTTGTCTACACCATGAGTATAACCATGGTTTTAGGACATGAATGAGCAGCACCTTCGAAGCCTGATTGAATTCCCATGAGGCTTTGTACTCCCGAACAGCTTCAGCACACCGAGCCGACATAGTAGCTTCCAACTCGGACAATTTCGTCAGGAGCTCGGATACAACCTGCTCCCTTCAATTCCTCTCCTCAACAAGCTCACCGGCCAAGGACTTCAGCTCAGTCTCCCGGGCCAAGAGCTTGTCTTGGAGAGTCTTTATCTCTCTATCTTTAAGCTCAACAGCCGTCCTGAGCTCCCCCCGAGTTTGCCTCAGCTCGGTAAACTTCTTCTTTTGATCGGCCGAGTCTGTGGAGGCCTTCCCTAATCTCCGGAAGACCTCATGACAGACTAGGGTTCCCTGAATGTTCGGACAAAAAAGTCATCCAGGCTAACAAAAATAGAACATGGAAGTAAACAGAAAGAAAACCACTTACAAATTCCATAGATGTAAAGCCGACAACAGCCAGCTCTTCGTCCGACATGCTGGCGATCTGCTGCTGTTTGGGCGCCACCCCTTCTTGAGGACTAGATTGGTCTTGGGCTCCCCCTAGAGCCTTTGATTTTCCTCTTTTCAAAGGCCTACTCTCATGCAAAGCCGAAGCCGGCCTGGATCTCCCATTCTTCCTGAGATCCCTCTCCTTTGTATTCTCTGGATCAACATTTTCAAGAGGCTCCGGATTTGCATGTCCCTAAAGAGGGATATAAGAAGAAGTGTCCACCGCGGTATCATCCATAGGAGGATCCTCGTCCACTACGATCCTGGCAGAAAGGGTCGGCTCAGGTTGCGGAACCACGGCTTCACCCTCGGCACCAGCCAGAAGATCGGCAAAGTTAGCCACTGAAAGCATGAGCAAAATGCCAGTCAAACAGAAACATAATTATCACAATAAAAGTAAACTAGTACATAATTATCACAATAAAAGCGACCTGACCAATGTTCCCAGCACCGTTTCTCAACACAGACCCAATTATGCAACCTAGTACACAGATATGAGAATTTCGAATGATCTAAAATTCTTCTGCAAGGTTGTTGGTTTGAATTGTACCTAATTGTATAAAAACCATGAAAAACAACCCTAATGATATTCTAAAATGATTAATCTATGAAACTATGATCATGAAATAAAAATATGTCTTTTATGATCTCCTAGCTAGTTTGGGCTGTAATATTCCGATTTTTAGGAAAGTGCAGACGTGTCATTTTGCGAAAACAAAATATTGGGTTCGGTTCCTTTTATTTGGAGTTTAATTATTTTGGTAATTCTATACATAATTTCGAGATATATGCGTATATAATTAAGGAAGAAAATCTGATTCTTAAGGGGTGATTATGGAAAATCATGGAAATTAGGTAATTATGGGATTTTTCCTATTTAAGGGAAAATCAACCTAATCAGCCACATAATCTTTTAATCAGATTTTTTCCACCTCCAAAATTTACCTTCTGCGTGTGTGAGCAAGGGAATAGGGCTGGAGGAATTTTCATCAGTTGTTAATTCAATCCTTGATGGTTTTCATATCAGAGTCGGGCACCGTAATCGTTGTGAAGAGAGCAACGTTGTGATATCAAAAATTTGAAGCCTTGATAAGGTATGATTAAACCCTAGCTTTGTTCTTCTTTGAGTTTGATGGATTCAAACTCATCAATTCGTAGTTTTTGTCGTTTAGAAGCGTGTGATTGAATCTAATCTAAGTTTGGATTTATCACACATGTTTTCCTGCAAAAAAGGATCAGTTTTGCTTCTGTTTTCTGTTGTTTGGAGTTTGAATTTGCTGCTTAAAAGGTAAGAGGCTCTTCCTACAATTCCAATTATTGTTATTGAGGTTTAGATCAAGACTTATGATGCGTAGATGCAAGAGAGTTGTGATTTTTCGTTGATCAAAGGATCATAGACGTTTAGATATGTTTTCTACGTTTTACTGAGTTAAGATCGAGGTTAATTAGGTTAGGAACGATTCAGAAATCGAGTTGTGAAGATTTTAGCATTTTGGGGAAAACCCAGGCGGACGGGCGTCTGCATTAGGCAGATGGGCGTTTGCGACTGCGGTAGCTCAAACGGGCGTCCGCATTAGGCAGACGGGCGTTTGAGGTCATATTTTTGATTCAGGATGTAGCTATTTTTTACGGATGTGCGTCCAAGGTTAGTGGACGGGCGTTTGATTACGGACGGGCGTTTGACATGTTTTACCTTGTTTTTACTATTTTTAGCATTTCAGTTTGGTTTTTGGCTTCATAATCGTGTTTTTCACTGTTTTAAACCCTTAATCCTGATATGTTAACATTAACTAAATATGAGCAAGCCCCGATTGAGTTTCTGATTCGTTCAGTTAAATCACCGAATGTACTCTTAAAGGGAGTTGAAGTTCGGATCCGTCGGAAGGGCATGAAGGGGCTTGTGCTTTGATGAACTAGGGTTCATCAATGTCTGTGTAATTGATAGGATGTGATGTCTAGTTGTCTAAGTGAGGGAGTAGAGTTGATAAGTTGAGTATTATTCTGAAAACACTTAGGTGACTAGTTAATTCACATTAATAATTACATAAGTGTAGTAAAAGCTAAAACGTCATGTATTCTTGGTTAGGTACTGAATCAAATCGGCGATGTGATACGTTCATAAAAGGTGAACAACGCTACTGGCTCAAAAGGCTGAAGGGTAGTGGAGGAAATCCATCGAACGTATATGCATACCGGGGAGATCCCGGGACTACCGGTGCTAATCACCGTAGTTGGCAAGTATATCTCGTGGTGGAATTTTCACCATGCTTTGTGTCCTTGAGTAATGATGTAACAAAGATAAGATAAGCTAGAAACGTATAGTCATGACATGTCGATGGGCATGGATTGAACCCTAAATTGAGTCGGTCACACTAAGATAACATCTTTAATAATAACCTTAATTGTATTGTAGCTTCTACTTCTTACTTTGTACAAATGTACATACCTCAAATGCATGTTTATTTATGTGTTTGAGGGAGAGTAGATGAACAGGTAAATGAGGAGTTCGAGGAGGACTTTGATGACGACGTTTGAGGACACCGGACTTGAAGACCTTGTTTATTCATTTATTTACATTTATGTCATAGACTTGGATTATTATCGGAATCTGTAGTTACTTCTAGTACTTTGGAATTCGTACATTTTGGATTCGTTGGTTTCGTTTCGATGTAATAATATTACATTTCCTCTTTAGTTCTTAATTTCTATTCTTGGTTATTTGGAAAAAAATTTTACCCGAGTCTTTTAGCTTCCATTTGCTTTTATTTGATATGACGTAGTAGAGGCTTACGTGTAATATTATTTATTTAATATTATGCATGCCGAACGTTTTGATTTCCGGATAAGGACTCGGTGTCCAGGAACGGGGCGTTACAGGGCAATAATGGAAAAAAATAAAAGATTTTTACCTCTTGATTTAGGAAGACAATGTTTCTTGTTCGTTCACCTCATTTCATTCTTCCATTGGATCATAAAACTTTGAAAAACGAATCAAGAAACCAGAATTTCTTCTTCCTCTTCTTGATGATTTGATGGGGTCAGATCAGCACCTCGCTACGTGTCATCCTCACAATAATCCAACTATAAATGAAGACAGAGAAAGTTCGTATTAAAGACCAGAACCTCCAAAACCCGAGCTATGCAAGCTCGGCCAATTTCTCCCGACTTCTGCAGGTCGGCCAACGTACAAGATCAGCCTGCTCGCAGCCCGACCCTACAAGTCGGCCTAAGTCCTTCTCAGACAAAATTCCCCGCGTGCACAATGAAATCAGATAAACATGGAAAGAATTTCAATTCATAACTACACTAATCCTATCATTCAAATACATCCACAATTATCCCCTAAAATCAAGGCGATCAAATCATCATTATCTATTCATTAAGGAACACGAAATTGGAGTCCACCAAAGACACGCCACATGCAAATGCTAGGGCACAAGCCCCTTTATATAAACAATCCCTAAGGAACTACGAAGACTTGATTCCAATTCACACATTGGATACGTATGCAGCTTGAGATACAGTTTCTCAAGTTCAGTCCAATTCTCACACAAACCAGCCCCCACATTTACCCTTAAGATGGAACCACGGAGCGGGATTCTGAAGTCGATCGATGACCTGCCCACGGTTGCTGGTGACGCTATTTGTGTGGTAAGTAGAAACTTCTCGTATTCCTCCCTTCCGCCCGTGTGTTTATAATTCGTGTCGGTTTCAGTTGGCTACTGTTGTGAAACAAGCAACCAGGATGTGCAAGGAGGAGGCTCAGGGGAAAAATCAGGTCGTGGGTCAAGTAAAGAAGTTATAGACCAGTCTGGATCATGCTGCCCTGGAACTTGGAACCGCAAATAGCTTGATCACTGATTAGAGAAGAAAACTGCTGAGGAGAGAGCAACCACTGAATTACAGCTAACAAAGATGAAGACTCTTCGCGAGGAGGATGAGGCCAAGATAAATGGCATGGCTCAAGAGTTTGAAAACGCCCTTGCCCGAGCCAAACAGACCTGGAATGAAGAGCAAGAGAAGACCGCAGTGCTGCAGAAGGAATTTGATGCTTATAAAGCTACTGAGGCTGCGAGGGCAGAGGCTATAAGTCGTCAGGCCATTGCCTATTTCAAGAATTCTGACGAGTTCAAGAAGACACTCAATGACTTGAGGATCGAGAACTTCGATCGCGGCTTCTACGAACGGCCTTGTTGTTTTGAACAAGGCCGTTCGTAAATCATGGTTTAAGTAGTTGGGTTTTGTGTATTAATTGCACTGCGTGTGTCACTCTATGAAGTGTAAGAGTCTTTTTCTGACATGACCTCTCATGATTTGCTTTGATAACCGTAATCTCGACCGGCGGGATAGTAACTAACGCAACATTCAAATTTTGAATTTGAAAAGGCTTAATCCCATCTGTTTGTAGTAGGCCAATCTGGACGGTAGGTCCTGTTGAGTTTGCCTATAAGCGGAGGTTCTGACCGTAGCTCCTCCTCTCTAATTTTCTTGAATTTTTTTCTTTTTCTTTACTATCACCTCCCTGAACATGTCTTCTTCTGATGGTTTATCTCCTTTTTCACGACCTCCTCAAACGAAGTACTGGCCAACTACTAGGTGTACCTAAACCGGTGTCCTCTACTGATTTATAGGGGCTTGAAGCCGGGGAAGATTGGCGGGGGTCTCACCTTCGCATTGCAATGTCTGGCCGGGGAGAGCTGGTGGCCAAGCCTTTTGGTCCCTATAATATCAATGTGGTGTGCGAGTTCTACTCGGCTCTGTCCGAGGTGGGCTCCAGGTGGCAACTAAACTCTGTGCCTTTGCGCGGTGTGGTGGTTCCCTTTACTCCGGCTGTCATCAATGACTTCTTCCATCTTCCTCACTATGATCCCGCCTTCCACTATGAGCGGGCCTGGGCCTTGGATGAGGATGAGTTTTCTCGACATATACATCATAATGGAGCTCTTCATTACATATTTCCTCACTCTTGGCAATTTGCTCCTGAGGGCGTCGCGTCCGAATTGTCTCAGGGTAACCGGGAGGGAAAACGCTTCATTAATACTCACGCGCTCCCCACCAGTGATTTTGATGAGGTTACAGAGGAGGAGGGCCTACTCTTGCATACTATCATCACCGCCTCAGTGGAAGTAGACTGGGGTCTTTTGATACATTGCGAGGCGGTGTCCTTTGCCACGAGCATGAAGCGTGGTTGCTCCATTCAATTTCCCTGGTTGATTTTTAATCTTTGTTCTGGCCTGGTCCCTAATTTTCCGTCGGATGAGTAACTTCCCCGTCAGAACAATGAGCTTGATGAAATCATGTCCAAGTCTTCCCCTGATCTATTTGCCGATGATGATGAGTCGTCTTTTTGATTGTTTTTTTTTGTTGTTCTAATGTTTTCTTTTTCTTCATATAATGAATTTCCCTAGTACCTTGAGTTTGCATCCTTAATTTTACTCGATGTACTTCTGTGTTTCGTGTTCTGCCAGTCGGGCATACGGCCCTATTGTTTTTTGGCGAGGTTGAGAGCACTGAGTATCGAGCTCGCTAAAAATAACTGAATCGCTGACTTCGATGATTCCGGTCCCTTTGATGAGGTTGAGCTTGTTGGTTTTGAGAGGTGACGGAGATATTCCCTTTCTGTCAAGCATTAATTTCGGAGACCTATCGTACTCCTAGAAGACCGTGCGTCTGGCTAGTGTAGTTAATGTGGTCCCAACTTTCAATTTTGAATTTGAACCGTTGGTTAACCATAGCCATATGATCCTTCCAATTCCCACCGTTGGTGCATCCTCTTCTTTTGTATATAAGCAGAATCTTGGTTGTTTGAGCCTAGCACTTAGTTTCCAAAGATTGTGTTTTCGTTTCCACTCTTATCATGTCATCCTCCTCTGGGTCTACTTCTCCTACTTTATTGTCTCCTTTCTTTAGCACGTCTTTCAAGCTATCCAAAATTATAAGGATTACTTTGCCGATCGTAGGCACTTACCTGAGAGAATTCTAGATTTGAACAAGGTTTATGGGAGCGGCTCTTTGTTCCGTGTGGCGTTCTTAGGTTGGCTTCACTTTCTTCTTGATCCTATTAGGAGGTGCAACCTGACCCTGGTTCACGAGTTTTACGCCGTCTTGTCCGAGGCTCAATCGGTCAAAAAAGTCTCATTTGTTTCCGTTCGGGGTATCCAAGTGTGTTTTACCCCGACTGTTATTAGCGAGTTTTTGCAGCTCCCTGAGTTCGATCTGGCCTTGCACTTTGAATCGGCATGGGATCTTGATAATGAAGAGACTTATTTTTCTTATTGGTATGATGCGTATGCGAGGTTGTTTCCTGAGAGGGACGACGAGCTTATTAACAACGTCACTTTCTCCGGGCTCTGCCAGTGGTATCAGGAATGGAAGAGGTTTGTTAATAGTAGGGATATTCCCTCTAATAACTTTGAAGTGCTAACTGACGAGGAGGCCATCCTCATACACGCCATATGTACCCCGGATGTGAATGTTGATTGGGGCCTTATCATTCACCGCGAGGCCATTAACTTTGTGAGGGACATGTGTCCGGGGCATTTAATGCCTTTTCCTTGGTTGATCTTTAGCCTTTGTACCACCACTTTTGGAATGACTCTAGCGCCTAGAGATCAATATATTCGCTCAAATAATAACCGCTAGTGAGCTATTCTTTGATTTATTTTTCTGTAATCTTATGTTTGGGCGTGGGCCCCTTTGTCTTGTTTTGTCAAAATAATATGCTGCTCCGGATTCACTTATTTGTAATATCAATCAAAGATTTTGCGGTTGTTTATTGATTTAGCCATCGTAATATAAAACCTTCACTAAAGGAATCATAAAGCCGAAAGTTTTACAAAATAACAAAAGAAAGCCCAAACACTCGAGTCGTAAACAAGAGGATGGCCATAACCTAAAAGAAGCGTACTTCACTGATTGTTTCACATGTATTATCTCTTCAGATTGTCCGCGTGCCAAAGGCGGTTAAGCTCGAACCCGTCCTTATCTTTGAGGATGTAAGTCCCCTTCTTGATCTCCCAGGCGACCTAATAGGGGCCTTCCCAATTTGCTGTTAACTTTCCCTTATCAGGCTTCATCCCTGTTGCTTTCCGGTTTCGTAAAACGAAATCTTCGACTCTGAAAAAGTGACCCCGAATCCGACCGTCATGTTGCCGTTTCACAATCTTGTTGTAGTTGACCATTCTTAGGTACGCCAATACTAGTTTCTCTTCAGCCAGATCTAATTCGAGTTGCCTATTGACGGAGTTATTGCCTGTGTCGTACTTAGCTACTCTGATGCTGGGGAGAGCCATTTCGATGGGTGCCATCGCCTCTGATCCGTAGGTCAGAGGAAATGGAGTTTGCCCCGTGGGTGTTTTGATCATTGTCTAGAGTGCCTATAGTATGGCGGGCAGCTCGTCGACCCACCCCCCGGCCTTCTTACTCGCATTTTCCCTGATATTTTTCTTTATCATCTTAATGATTTGTTTATTGCCGGCTTCAGCATGACCATTTCCCTACCGTTATTCAACTGAGGACTACCAATGTCCCTGAATTGAGGCCCGTGGTCCGATACCATTGCCCTTGGGTCTCCGAACAGATTTGGTCATGTAGGAAATATGTCGCATTTTTTGCGCCAATACTAACCATGGGTTTTGCCTCGATCCATTTGGTTAAATAGTCCACGGCTACGATGACGAGCTTGCAACCTCCTCTTCCCGGTGGGAATGGTCCAATCAAGTTGAGGGCCCACATGTCTAATGGACACGCCGAGAAGACAATACTCTGTTCAATGGATGGTAGCCTAGGTATATCCGCGTGTATTTGACATTCAGGACATTCCCTGACAAGCTTTTCCAAGTCTTTCACGATCTTTGGCCAGTAGTATCCTACGGTTATAACCTTCTGAGCTAGGGAGCGGCTTGTGGGATGTCCTCCGCATGCTCCCTGATGCAGATTTGTTAGAATTTTCTCACTTTCCTCTTTCCGGACACATCTGAGAAGTGGCTTAGTGAAAGAACTTCTGTAAAACACTCCATCATTCAAAATATATTTGGCCGCTTGTCTCTTGAGAGTACGGGCTTGGTCTGGATTTGTTGGTAAAGAACCTGTTTCGATATATGCTCGTATGTCATATGTCCAACACGGGGTCTGAATCGGTATATCGATGTCCATGATTTCTGCTTTTTCAACTATGGGAATGGATAGATATTCCACCATTATTGATGGGTCGGCTATCTCTTCCTCCAAGGATAACCTTGACAGATAGTCAGCTCTTTCATTATCTTCCCTACCAATTCTGGTGAATTCACAATAATCGAAGTCTAGCCTTATTTTTTGAACAATTTCATGATATTTTTCTAAGATTCCGCATCGGGTCTCATACCCCCCAAAAATTTGTTCGACAATGAGCTAAGAGTCACAGAAGATTTGTACGTTACGTACCTTCATTTATCTTACCAAATCCAAACCAGCGATCACTGCCTCGTATTCTTCTTAATTGTTTGTTGCCTTGAATTTGAACCTCAAAGCCTTCTCGATATTCTCCGTTGTGCCCGGCTTGGTTAGGATAACCCCTGCTCCGGTTCCATTTTGATTGGAAGTGCCGTGTACGTATAGGTGCCTACAGTTGTCGGGCTTTAGAGTTTCATCTACGGTCTCCGAGGCAGGCAAGGCGTCTGACCGTTCTGAGGTGAAGCTAGTCTCTACAATAAATTGGCCAAAGCTTGGGCCTTGATCGCTTTTCTGGGTTGATAATGGACATCGAACTCGGTAATCTCTATACACCATCAAAGTAACCGACTTGAGAGGTTCGGTTTGTGCAGTATTTGACGTAGAGAGCTGTCCGTCATGACAATGATCGTATGTGTGGTGAAATAGCCTCGCAGTTATCGAGCCACTATCACTAAAGAGTAAGCTAGCTTTTCCACGTTCAAATATTGTCTTTCCACTGGATTGAGCACCTTACTGACATAGAATACGGGGTGTTGGTGAGTCTCCGCCTCTTTTACTAAGACGGCTGCTATGGCTCAATCCGATGCCGCCAAATATAGGAACAGACTGTCCCCCGTAAGGGGACTAACTAGAAGGGGCGGCTTCCCGAGATATTCTTTTAAGGCCTGAAAGGCCCTGGAACACTCATCATTCCAGGAAAAAGTCTTACTACCCTTGACAGTTTTGAAAAAGGGCAAGCATTTCTCTGCTGATTTTGATATAAATCGCCCTAGAGCTATAATCCGGCCGTTAAGTCTATGCACCTTTTTAATTGTAGTTGATTCTCACATGTTGAGTAGTGCCTGAATTTTCTCTGGATTTGCCTCAATATCCTTGTAACTAACCATGAACCCAAGAAATTTGCCCGCTCCAACCCTAAATGTACATTTGGCCGGGTTGAGCTTCATTGAACGACGACGTACATTTTCAAATGTTTCTACCAGATTGGTGGCATGACCACCGATCGGTGATTTGACCACCATGTCGTTAATATAGGCCTCCATGTTTCGGCCAATCTGGGAACTGAACACCCTGTTTACCATTCTCTGATAGGTTGAGCCTGCATTTTTCAATTTGAAGGGCATCATTTCATAGTAATAGAGCCCTCTGGCGGCTCTAAAAGCCGTTTTCTCGCTATCATCCTCTGCCATCTTGACCTGGTGATATCCGGAATATGCGTCTAAAAAACTCAACATCTCGAAGCCGGCAATAGAAACTACTAACCTGTCGATTCGGGGGAGCTGATAAGGTTCTTTCGGACAGGCTTTGTTGATGTTTGTGAAATCTACACTCATTCTCCACTTTCCGTTATGCTTCTTGACCATTACTACATTTCCGAGCCAGGTGGGATATGTGAGCTCTTTGATGATTCCTGCTTGCAGGAGCTTGCCGACCTCAGCTTTGATAGCTGCCTCTTTCTCGGGGGTAAACTTTCTGGCGCGTTGTTGAATGAGAGGGTTCAACGTTTAGATGATGCAACGAGATCTCTGGCTCGATGGCCCTCATATCAGTGACCTCCCAGGCAAAAGCGTATATATTCACTTTCAACTGTGCAACGAAAGCCTCTTTCACGTCCGTGGGTAGATGAGCCCCGATCTTAATTTTTTGGTCGGGGTAAGTGTCGTTAACGATTACCTCGACCAGTTCGCCGTCAACGGTAAATTCAGGCTCATCCCTAACCTGTAAGGTTTTGCACTCTACTTCCGGAGGAGCCATTTGTCTTACCATATTCATTAGACTTGCTCCCGGTTGTTCAGCTTGAGCCTGTTTGCCTTCTGCCCGAGAGGTGTGAATATATGTGAGCACGGCTGCAGGCTCGCTGACCAAAACCCCAATCATATAGTCAATATAGAATTTTGCTCATTGGTGCGGGATGGAGACAACCATTTGAAACTGGCTTAGTGCGGGTGCTCCAATGTTTATGTTGTAATTCGATTGCAGATCTACCACCCGGAAATTTACCTTTTCAGTTCTGAAAGGGGCATAGTCCCCTATTTGCATGTCTAGGTCAATGGCTTCCTTGACCTGTATCCTGTTGTTCATAAAACCCTCAAGAGTACCATTGTGCGGTTGTAAACTGAAGTCACCAAAGCCCAATTCTTTGAAATAGTTGTAATACAAGATATCTCTGCAGGCCCCCGTGTCTATCAACTCTGAACCTATTTATGACCACTGAGATACTCAGACATGAGTCCTCTATGTTGGTTGTGGTTACGAGCTCGTTCTTGGTAAATGCTATTGGTCGCCCGCTCCCCCGTAAGACAGGAGGTTTCTCCACATGTTTGTTGATAGAGCATATCATGTATTTGATCTGATTGTTACCAGGAGGACTCACCGTGATGATGCGGATTTCTCGGTCATATTGGTGTGCCTATCGCTCATTTCGGTTTTGCTCATCCGCCATTCCTACGGTAGTGATCGTGACAACCTCCGGCAAAAAAAAATTCAAACTCCTTTTTGAGTTGGTAGCAGTCCTCGGTATCATGTCCCATGTCCTTATGGAACGCGCAATATTTATACTGATCATGCCTTCAGTCCGGCTTCATAGGGAAGGGCTTGGGCAACTCATCCTTTATCTCATGTATTAACTGTGTGTAAGAAACTTTGATGGGGGTCCAATTTTCCTCTTTAAAATTTTCTAGATTTTTGAGGTCCCGATCCCCGTTTCCTTTAGGTTCTCTTGTCGGACTTCGATCAACCCTTTTGCTTCCCTTTGTGGGATGATGAGGTACCCTCAGTTCCAGCCGTTGCAACGTATTTTCTGGATGAACTTAGCATTTCTTTGAGATTCGCCGGTGGATTGAGCATGAAGTAAGACTTGAGGAATCCTGGACTCAACCCTGTCTCAAAGCTACTCATTACTATATTTTCAGCCAAACCCCTTGTCAGCTCGTAGACACTATAGAACCACTAGTACTAACTGCGGGTTGATTCGCCATCCTCCTGTCGAACATCGTGAAGGTCGATGTGTGTTTTATTGGGTCCTCCGACTGATTTGAATTTGCCAGTGAATTTGTTAACCCGATCGTCCCAAGAGAGAACTGATACCGGAGGCAGACTGCGGATCTATGAAGCCGCTCGATCCCGCATGACCCCCATGAAGGCAATGCACCATGCCTCCTCACTTGAGGTACACAAGTTTATTTTGATGTGGAAAGCTGATAACTAGATCTCGGTATAATGCGTACATCCTATGGGTGCTACCAAGAGGATATCGGGATGCAATACGTTGGTACCCTATGTGGCTTTGGATTCTTTAAAGGTTACTTCCTTCTAGAGCTCTTCAATTTGCCTTTTCATTATTGCCAATTCGCTTGTGTTTTCCTTGATGACGGGGATTATGACGACACTTTGCTCTATTAGAGATTCCCCATGTCCCTCATTTCGAGTACGGACATGTCTTTCTCTTTCCGTATTCTTTCGCTCAGAGGCTGTACCACAGACGTTATCCATGGGCCCCAGGCGATGTAAAGCTGATTTCCTTCCCCTACTTGGCGGTGAAGTAGCATGACTACCCTCATCTAGATCCTCGTGAAGCGACTTTGATGACTTCGGAGGAAGAACCGTGTGATGTACCTCTGTTCCAACTTGAACAGGTCGAAGAAATTTACTGATCAGAACTGGAGGAAAGCCCTGTGCTAAGACTTTTATTAGTTTGTTGCATATCCTCCAAATATTCCACGTGGTTCCTTAGTGCCGTTGCATAGGCATTTTGAATTGCAGTCGCTTCGGCATCCAAGTTAGTTCGCTGTTTGAAGTTTTGATAAGGTACACCGACTACATATTTCCCATAGGCCTTTATTGTAGCTGCTTCCTCCAGCTCGCGGGTTTTCACTTTTCATTTAGGATGCTGTGCATGTCGGGGTCGATTGATTGTTTGCCGTTGACATAAGACAAGAAAAGATAAATTGACACGACACGACACAACGTAATTAACCTCCCCAATTATAGTCTTTATCGTTTGGACCTAGATAATTTATATAATAAACTCGAACTTATTAACTTGTCAATCCGTTTGTATCTATCTTAGATTGGCTACGGGAGTCATCCTCTTTAACTTGACTTAGCACCGGTAGGTCACTAGATCACTGTGGTATTGTTACGTGACTTCGCCTTTTGGTGCCTCCATCTCATATAACTCACACGCTTACGACTCTAAGGATGCCGATATTAACCGTACACCTCGTCCAGGCAACATTCCTATGGTTAGGCGTACTTCCTAAACGATTACTCCAGCTCTCGTCCAACTAGCAATTACCAAGTTATGGTCTCATGCTAATCTACGACGTATGTATAATCAGGTGCTAGCAATCCCCAAATATAAACCTACCTAGATAACGCTGAACGTCCGAAGATCAATTCATAAGCCTACCTAAGAGTTTTATATTGGTATTTCCTTTTTACACATTTTAATTAAACTAAGCGAGTAACGTAGCCATAGCCATACCTACTGAGATAATAAATTCTATTAAGTTAACCTAACCATAAAGACGTGGCTATTTAACGGATGAAAACAGGGCTCGGTCGACCGAATAGCTGGGCTCGGTCGACCGAATGGTCTTTTTCCCCCAGATTACATCCCTGAACGTATCTCTCAGCGTTTCATCATACACAACGGATTAAACAGTAATTTGTAAAGCATTCATATAAACTAACATAGATACGCATTAATTAAATCAAGTAGATTCATGAATAAATACTAAGTGTATGACGTAGGTTATGGGATCCCCATAGACAAGGTATCGCCACATCCCTAACGTCATAGCCTAGATCTACATCATCTAGCTATGATTAACTAACTCAAACAATAAAACATAATTGGGAGGGATTAATTACTTAAAAGAAAGAAACAGAAAATAAAGGCTTACATATTGCAGCCCTTAAATTGCTGGAAACCCTCAAATTATTCTACATTGTATCAAAGTTGTATTGAAGAAAGAATGAATGGATTCAAGGTATTTGTTGGTGTATAAGGTGTGTTTTACAAATTTCGTAGCTGCTGCTTATATAGAGGCTGTAACCGACCTAGGGAGGATCTAGAAGATATACACGCGAAAATCCCGTAAGTGACCGAGCCGACACTCTCGGTCGACCGAATGGATAGGCTCGGTCGACCGAGCCATTTTTACACGTGGTAAACGCGTCTCTTTGTCTGACTTGTTCCCCACTGCATGCTTGCGTGTTGATCTGATTAATCTTTCATTTAATGCTCCGATTTTCTTCCTCTATTATCTTGAGACCATTGATTGAATGACATTAATCATCTCGATTTGTCGTGATCTACAAAATCAGCATTTATCGCACAATAAATCGGTCTTTTAATAATAAAAACAGCTAAATACCAAATATCATATTAATAATCACTTAACATTAAATAATAAATATAAACAAGTGATTTAATATGAAATATACATTATTAATCTCGATTTAAGGATAATGTTGATGACATTTACGGGTATAATTTGACCGTCATCAACTACCCCCCACTTAGACTTTGATCGTCCCGAACAAAGCATCAATAAGTCATTCCCCAAGACAACATTTTCTATGGTCAAATCATACTTACACAAGAAACTCAAGTCAACTCATACTAGTCATGCTCATAAGATATCCATTATTCACTACTTACTATGAATCGAAGTGATGTGTGCATGTGCATTTAGTTTTATATATCCGTGGCAAGATTAGAGTTTATGCTAACTTCGCAATCTCAACCTCGCCAACCTCGCATTCATACCTCTTATGCCTCGCAATGGTTAAAGCACTAGAACAATAAGCAAGAGCGTATCTATAGGGTTTTTGGACTTGGAGACCGAGTACTACTCAAAGCCTCTTAAAGAGTTGAATATTCTTTTCATATCTTCATATTTTTCAAATACTATCAATCTCAAGGAAGAAAACTTTTTAGAGTATCCCCCTATCTTAGATCATGTATAGCATCGAATATTACCACAAGCGCGGGGCTACTTTGGTAATGTTACTACAAGCCCAAATGTCTAACATTTTGCTAAAACACAGTACGTCTCAAGCTTATTACTCCGCTTTTGTTGGCAAGAATATCGAATACATCAAGAGATAGATATTGATACTAAGTTCACATAACCAATCATCTATGCAATGTACACATAATTTCTTCGATTATTATGATTTGCGCGGTATACTCGATTCACGATTGAGTAATTGAATAATAAATAACTACTTGCAAAAACGAGCACGAATATCCTTAAATTTACTTAACATAAGTATAAAATGATCACGTACTCATGAAACTTGGTTTATTTCCTATCAATTCTTAGCTAGGAACTCACAATTCTAAGGGTACGAGATACCTAATATGATATTTATTCAATTTTTTCAATCATGTGCCGTTTCATTCAATTTTCAATTATAACATAACATGGCTAAGTCTCCTACCCCCCACTTAAACATGGCATTGTCCTCAATGACAAAAATAAATGAGAATTTAAGAAAAAGACTTAGCTCTGGAAACGGCTCTCAAGTAAAGGAACAACATCGGAGTAAATGTCAGCACGTCGTGGAGAAGCAAGTGAAAACCTGTATAAGCAGACAAACTCCACGAAACCGTTAATAACACCATGTCGATGGAAGTTATAGAATAATGTGGCAGTAATTAGGTTTGAATACCGAAAAACAGTTTAAGCCACTTTATTTTATACAACCAATGACAAGGGAAACCAAAAAGAAAAATACTAAATAGAAAGAAACATAAACAAGCAACTAAAGATGGTGGTCTTCATCTACAACCTCCACCGCCTAAATATTCTTAAAACTGGGTGGAGAAGACAAAGATCAAAAAGCATTACCCCATGTGGGAAAACACGAGGTGGGCTGGCTCACTATGTATTCAGTCCAGTATAAGAGAAACTTGGTAAGGTATAACAGATTGAATGCGACCTATTGGCTAAAGATAAAATCAAATACTTAGCGCAGAAACTTCTCGCTTGCATTGGATATCAACAACTTAGGGAGATGTATCTATCCCTCGAAATTACTAATAACCCAATGTATCACGTAAAAGTCATAACCGTCATCAACAAGGTCGGATCGGTGTGATAGTTCAGTGTGATAGTTCAGAACAAAACTTATCATCTAGAAATGCCGGAATAGTCGGAAAAGTGTGAAATTTAAAACTTCCAGTAGAAACATAAGTTGTATTTTGATTGAACCAAAAACTCTTAAAATCTAGCTAGGGTCAGAGCTACACTTACGCAACTAGTATCATGAAAATCAAAATGATAAAAAATAATCATTAAATCTGAGCAATATTTCAAATTCCGCAACACAATGTTATTTTGTAAACAAAATGGAGGTTGAGAGTATGATGGGTTTAGAAAAAGATACACATAAGGTTGGGAAGAAAAGATAAAGGGTGGGTAAGAAATTGTGTTTATGGGTGGGTTGAAAATAGTTAAAGGAATGGGATTGGGTGGGAGAGTGAAACGGATGGAAAGAAAGAGAGGCGATGAAAGAATGGTTAGAAATGTGAACTGTTGGGGCAGATTGGTGAGAGGATCGAAAAGTTTGAAGGTGAAAAAGTGTAAAGGGAAAGATAAGGATAATTGCAGAATGAATTGCTCACCACTTTGTATTTTCACTTGGATCACCATTCTAAAAGGTTTTGGAAGTTGACCAAAATTGTTCTTGTTCGTACCAATCATTCTCTGTTACATTTTCAATAATTCTCAAGCTCTCTTAATGCTTCCATCTTAAGGTTGTTTGCTAAATTTCCTTTTATTTAGCAATTTTTCGACTCTCCTACGGAACTCTAATTCACGTGGCCTATATTGAGTAAAAAAAAAAAAGTTTTGCACATCCTTAGCCCAATGGCCATCGGAACACGGCAAAATAAAAAACCTCAACATATTTCACGTTACTCTTATTTGACTCAAAGAAAACAAAACCTAAAATCATAAAAAGAAATCCTAAGGGTTTTAAAGAAGTAGTTCTGAGTTTAGAGTCCTCAGCTCGACTTTCCAAAAGTATCCTTGTTAGTTATCATTCTTGGATCGCCAGACTTTGACCCTTCGTGCACTATAAGAGGTGGGCTTGTTGCTTTTGCGGATTAATACCCTTCCCTTGGTTGTGAGACCTAGGAAACGACATTTATCCATACCATTTATCCAAAGCTCTTACCTCAGCTCTCGTTTTAGGAATTCGTGAATTCTAAGAAACTCGGTTAAAATTATGGTTTTGGCCTTGACAATAAGAAACAATGAATCTAAGTACTCCGAATAAGGTCGGTTATGTAGGCAAGCCTACGCCGTCTTATTCGTTGGAACATATGTGACAGTTCAGCCAATCCGTCAAGATTAAGCCCCGTTTAGCCTGAAGGCTTATCGGCTATGCTAAGTCTTGTTGAACTGCTGTAACGTACATCACACGTGGAGGGGAGTCGATTGAGCCGAGGCTCGGTTAAACTCGCCCAGCCATGGTTAAACCATTTCTGAACCAATGTACTAAGAGTCTCCGATTTCTAAATTGTCACCCAAAGCATAATCTCGTTTCTGTTTAAGATGGGTTCACCGAGAAGCCATCACCATAAAACTCAACGAAAGCAGAAGATGGTTTTCTCTCAAAACTCAACGTCTTCTTTAGATTGTGAATGCTTAAACTACACAATTTGTTGCTCCCCTGGCCAATAGAAGCAATCTCATGCATAGGACAAAGAGATTTTAACAGAACTACGAGGAACTCTTTATTCACTGCTTCCTTCAACTACTGCATGTTTCCCTACACCCTCTAGATGAGACAGATTTGGGGCAGAACCTTCCACACTAATAAAATTAATCTTACAAACCAACTCCGGGCTACGATTCATACTAAGGTTCATGTATAGGCTAACTTATGCTCAAAAAACCAAAAGGTAGTAAAACATAAGCAAAAAAAGGGTAGTACCTTGCCTTCAACATTGTACCACGAAGAATTTAAGCCTTTAAAATTTTTTCGGAGCCATCTTGGTGCTTTAAAGGTATTGCTTCCATCACTTTTCCCATCTTAGATTCGTAGCTCCACATGTTTACTTGGGTTATTTTCTCGCCGCCCTTGAAAAATTACCGACTCGCATTATTGCTACCCCGGTTTCTCGCAAACAAGAAAAACAAAACAGACCGTAGACGATTTTAACATGGTCTCCCATGCTTTCTATCGACTTACGGATTAAACATACGGGGATAAACGAAACACGAAGTCACACAGAAAGCGCATAACCGTAGGGACTCAAAAACGTAAAACGGACTCTAAAACAAAAACTCGACATGAATAAAAAATTATTTATATATAAAATTGACCGTTGGTTCCCCGGCAACGGCGCCAAAAAACTTGATCGGGGTCAATCGTTTATAATATACTTGACCACCATAAACCAATACTAGCAAGAGGACTAGGCCCATCGTAGTATAGCTATAGTGAATCAAGGTCGATCCCACAGGGAACCAATTGTGGATCATCTTATATACAAACAATTAATTAAACATGTCAAGGACATAAAGGCGGTCTACGACCAACATAAGACAAGAAAAGATAAATTGACACGACACGACACAACGTAATTAACCTCCCCAATTATAGTCTTTATCGTTTGGACCTAGATAATTTATATAATAAACTCGAACTTATTAACTCGTCAATCCGTTTGTATCTATCTTAGATTGGCTACGGGAGTCATCCTCTTTAACTTGACTTAGCACCGGTAGGTCACTAGATCACTGTGGTATTGTTACGTGACTTCGCCTTTTGGTGCCTCCATCTCATATAACTCACACGCTTACGACTCTAAGGATGCCGATATTAACCGTACACCTCGTCCAGGCAACATTCCTATGGTTAGGCGTACTTCCTAAACGATTACTCCAGCTCTCGTCCAACTTGCAATTACCAAGTTATGGTCTCATGCTAATCTACGACGTATGTATAATCAAAGCTAGCAATCCCCAAATATAAACCTACCTAGATAACGCTGAACGTCCGAAGATCAATTCATAAGCCTACCTAAGAGTTTTATATTGGTATTTCCTTTTTACACATTTTAATTAAACTAAGCGAGTAACGTAGCCATAGCCATACCTACTGAGATAATAAATTCTATTAAGTTAACCTAACCATAAAGACGTGGCTATTTAACGGATGAAAACAGGGCTCGGTCGACCGAATAGCTGGGCTCGGTCGACCGAATGGTCTTTTTCCCCCAGATTACATCCCTGAACGTATCTCTCAGTGTTTCATCATACACAACGGATTAAACAGTAATTTGTAAAGCATTCATATAAACTAACATAGATACGCATTAATTAAATCAAGTAGATTCATGAATAAATACTAAGTGTATGACGTAGGTTATGGGATCCCCATAGACAAGGTATCGCCACATCCCTAACGTCATAGCCTAGATCTACATCATCTAGCTATGATTAACTAACTCAAACAATAAAACATAATTGGGAGGGATTAATTACTTAAAAGAAAGAAACAGAAAATAAAGGCTTACATATTGCAGCCCTTAAATTGCTGGAAACCCTCAAATTATTCTACATTGTATCAAAGTTGTATTGAAGAAAGAATGAATGGATTCAAGGTATTTGTTGGTGTATAAGGTGTGTTTTACAAATTTCGTAGCTGCTGCTTATATAGAGGCTGTAACCGACCTAGGGAGGATCTAGAAGATATACACGCGAAAATCCCGTAAGTGACCGAGCCGACACTCTCGGTCGACCGAATGGATAGGCTCGGTCGACCGAGCCATTTTTACACGTGGTAAACGCGTCTCTTTGTCTGACTTGTTCCCCACTGCACGCTTGCGTGTTGATCTGATTAATCTTTCATTTAATGCTCCGATTTTCTTCCTCTATTATCTTGAGACCATTGATTGAATGACTCGGCACGGGGCGAATGCGATCCCCGACTGTTTACGCAATGATGGGACGTTGAAATGGCATGTGGAGGGTTGTTGCCATGTGTCATGTCTTGATTGGCTCCCTTGGCCGGTGTCTCCGGTCCCAATGCTTTCCCTCCAACCATGATTTGAAAGGTTACTTGTGGGTAAAGTTATACTTGGGCGGTGCCGGCCAGAATTGTCTCGAAAACCCAGAATCCGGCAAGGATTCAAATGCAATACTGCTCAAATTTACTCAAAGAATTGAAATATCCTTGATGTAATTAATACGATAAACCTGGAAAAGATGAGCCTTGCTGGAAATGTTGGATGTCTCGTTGATGCAGTTTCTGCTGACGTATGCTCAAGAGGGTTATGTAAAATCCCATGCAAACGATGCTTCTGAGGTTGATTTGAGTTTCAGGAACGTTGAAAGCATCAATTTTTAGGCCGTACAACCCAAAAAGAGAAGGTTGATTTTGAAGAATGTTTCCTGGTAACGGATCCAATTGACAATGCAGGAACTATCAGGGTGGCGGTAATGGCCGGGCCGTGTGGATATCTAGCTAATTTGTTGTGATTTCTCCAGTGAGGTGGGTGGTTGTTACGGTGGTTGGTACGAAATATATGGAATTTCCGACGGTTATGTATTTCAGAACTCGAGGTCGACAAATTGACAGAGCTTGGCCTGCTTTCATTAATTATTGGATTTCTTCTGAGTTACATACAACTCCTATTTATAGGCACCGGACTAAGCAAGATTACGCTAATAATGACAAGACATAATAAAGTATGATTAGACATAAGACGAGATCCCGAGTTGAGATTTCCCCGTAAGCTGACTACCCTTTATGCATGCTTATAAAGGATGATCTTGCCGCTAGGGATTGATTGATTCCCGACTTGGTGCTTGAGTCTGATATGCCTTCAATCCGCTTGTAGTTTGTAAGTGTGTGGGCGTTTTTCAGGCGGTCAAGGCGTAACCTTAGTCTTACCTGTTGATGAGGTCTCCGTCTTGTGACTCGAGTCCTTCTAGGTAGCAAGAAGGATGAGGGCGGAGCTTGGCTATATGAGTGAGATGAAGACCTCCGACCGGGTTAAACCCAGGTTCGTAAGACTGTATACGGGTTTCCCATATCATAAGGGGTAGTTGATTCTAAGAGTAAATGAGGACAACGTAGTATTTAATATGATGAAAACCATGAAATATGCACAAGATGAGGAATAAGCATGTTACATACTAGATGGCATAGACGAGCTTGTTTTGGAATTATATCAGCAAGTGGCACCAGATTGGAACAAACCTTTTGAGCTTTTGTGTGATGCAAGCGACACGGAAGTTGGAGCCGTCCTGGGACAAAGGGAGGATAAAATATTTAAGCCTATATATTACACCTATCCTACCCTCAACAATGCCCAAGGGAATTATGCGACTATAGAGAAGGAACTCTTAGCTGTTATATTCACATTTGACAAGTTTCGACCATATCTGGTAGGATCCAAAGTCACGGTATATACTCACAACGCTGCTCTAAAATACCTTCTAACCAAGAAAGACTCCAAGCCAAGATTGTTATGATAGATTTTACTCTTACAAGAGTTTGATGTCAAAATCAAGTATAAAAAGGGAGCTGAGAATCAGGTGGCTGATCACCTGTCAAGATTAACTTTGCTGGAAGAAGTGCAACCAACTTAGATCAGGGTGAACTTTCCTGATGAACAAATTTTTTCCGTCTTAGTAGTAGCTCTAGTTAAACCTCAGACCCGACAAAATACATGAAGAGTGGGCAAGGTATACCTTTGGTTTGCTGACATTGTGAATTATCTAGCATGAAGGTACCTACCACCGGCATTCACAAGTGCGGATAAGAAGAGGTTCTATACAGATCTGAAGCATTATTATTAGGATGATCCCTACCTATACAATATGTGGCCTGATACCAATCTTAGGAGATGCGTCCATGATGAAGAGATTCCAAATATTTTGAGCCAATGTGATTTTGGAGAAGTTACCGGTCACTATGGGCCAGACATGACAACATCAAAAGTGCTGCAGTGTATATTCTATTGGCCTACAATTCATAAATCTGATTACGAGTTTACAAGAGCCTGTCATTCCTGTCAAATGACCAGTAATATTTCCAAGCAGAATGAGATGCCACTATAGAGTATCTTAGAAGTGGAGTTATTCGATGTTTGGGGAATTGATTTTGTAGGGCCTTTGACATCATCAAATTCAAATCGTTACATCCTGGTAGCAGTTGATTATGTTTCCAAATAGGTGGAGGAAGTGCCTCAACTACTAATGATGCCAGGGTAGTCCTGAGAATTCTTAAGATGAACGTTTTCACGAGGTTTGGAGTTTCCAGAGCCATAATTACTCACGAACAGAAAGATTAAGAGGATCTTAGAGAAGACTCTGAATCCCATGAGGAAGGATTGGCCTCCTAAATTAGATGACGCTCTTTGGGCGTACAGAACAGCTTATAGGACCACAATTAGGATGTCACCGTACATGATAGTGTTTGGAAATCATGTCATTTACCGGTAGAACTCGAGCACCGAGCCATGTGGGCTACGAGGTTTCTAAACATGGATTAAAGTTTAGCCGGTCAGAAGAGATTACTAGAATTGAACAAATTGGAAGAATTTAGGCTTCAAGCTTATGAGAATGCAAAGGTTTACAAGGAAAGAACAAACCGCATGCACGATAAAAAGATTCTCAACCGCACATTTCAAGTTGGAGATAAGGTGCTGGTATATAATTCACGTCTTCGTCTTTTTCCTGAGAAACAGATGTCTGCATGTATGGACCACAAGTAGTCACAAAAGTTTTCAATTCAAGAGCGTGTGAAGTCATGATTGAATACTCTGGGAAGACTTTCATAGTAAACGTCCACAGGCTGAAGATTTACATAGAGCGCAAGTATAACCTTGAATTGGAAGTCTTTATGTTGGAGGATCCAATAATGAATATAGGAGCCCTAGTAGTACTTTCGAGCTGGCGACTATAAATTCAGAACTATTTCTAAACCTTTATTTATTGGTTTTGTTTATTTTAAGTTATTTTGAGTCAATAAAGTATCATGACAATCAGAAGGTTTTTTTCATCGCATATATCTGAGGTGGTCTGACTAGAGATATATGTGGTTTTTTCCTTCACGATTCTCATGTGATACCCTCGTAAAAGTTTTCGAGTCTTGCTTGGGCCAATAAAAGAATAAAGTGGCTAAAACTGTTTTTGCGCATTCCTCCGGTATGCACAATTACCGCCACCTTATTTTCTTATTGCCTTTCGCATGTTACCCACAGTTTTTGGAAGTATTTTGGAATGCAGTAACAACTTGGAAGATGGATGACCTATGAGCTAATAATTATGCTCCAGGATTCACTTTGACTAAGCCGACCAATTCCAGAGCTAAGTACCTTTCCTTTTCTTTATTATTAGTCATTGGGGACAATGTCTATAATAAGTGGGGGGTAGGAGGTCTTAGCTGGGTGATCGATTAAGGGAATAATTTTGAAAATTTAACATTTTTTTAGCTTGCCTATTGCACGTTCAGAGTAAGGAATCGGTAGAAAAAGAGCCCAAGTTCGATTTGAAGTTATGTATAGCATATTCAATTTAGTATGGAAGAATGAGCATATATTATGTTGCATGAAGTAGTGACATATTAATTGCTATTCTACCATTGCACTCAATATTTGAGCATATAATCTGAGTGAGAAGTGTTTAAGATTAGATGGTAAGTTGTTTTAACCAGGAATCATTATTTGCCTGTCCTACTTTAACAAATTGTTGTAAGACAAGGGAAGCAACTTGAATGCCACGAGAGGTAACCGGGACAAAACGGGCATATGAGAGAGAGATAGAAAAAGAGTGATGAATCTGCTAGAAAAAAAAAAAAAAACGAGAAAGAAAGAAAATACACAATAAATGTAGTGAGGGAAGCAAACTCATAGCAAAAAGGGCACGAACCTCGCATAAAAAAGAAACAAACGAGGACCTAAGAGCAAGACTCGGTGCCCAAGTCCACCCGGCCTGATTAGGGTACCATGTTGGGTAACCAAGTCTGAAGGCAAGATGAGCTAGTGTATGAGCAGGTAAGTTAAGATTGTGGGGTTAATACAACTTTATTCTCATCACGAACACACTATCGCGAAATATTCATCATACGACACATTGATGCATGGTAAGTAGTGATTAATGGAGAGCTTATGGATTGGGGCTTGACGTGTGTTCAGCCAAAAATCTTTATTGAATATGTGGTAGTTGATGGAGATTCCTCTCGGAGGTACATTCCACCTTGATACTCTGCTCGAGGACGAGCAAAGGGCTTGTGGGGGGTAGTTGATGACTCTTAAAATAGTCTATCCTACGACATCAACATTCTGTCCATTATGAGCTAAAAATAGTTGTTTCGACCTATAAATATGAACCATTCGAGTTGAATATCATATGTCGGGTTCGTGAGTCGAGTAATTTGCATTTAACGTTTATTTTCCTTATTTTGATACTATTTAGTGCGTTATTTGATTATTTTCAGGAAACGAGATATTTTTCTGAGCATTGTGGACGAATCTGGAGTGGACTGAACGAAAGGATTGGGCCTAGGGTATTTCAGAACCTTCCAAGCTAAGTCGGTAGAATGAAAAAGACAAAAATACCCCCGATTAATCTAGGTATGCCGCCGATTTACCGAGGCTCTAGAATATTCTGAAACGCATTTTCTTGGACGATGGGTAGATCCAGGTGTTTGTGAGTCGGTTTATGTAGCTATAAATAAAAGGCTTCGCCTCAGAACTGAGTGTGTCCACTTATGAGTTCATTGTACCTCAAAACTACAATTATTATGCAATAAAAATTCTTTGTTCTTTATTTTATGTGTTCTGGTCAGAGAGACGACAGAGTCGCCGCGTAGGAAGAGATCCGAAGGAGATCTACACTCATCTTTGAGGGTATGATTTTTTGTCTTTTTCAAAGATGTAGATATGTCGTTGTTCTACTTGACTAGTATATGTTAATTGTTTATTTAGTTTAATTATGTAGTAGTTAGTTTATTTTACCCCATGTATGTATAGATCTAATTCGTTGGTGAAGAAATCATGAAGTAGTGGTTGCGTTCTTTAGATCTGCGACGGTTTATATCCCTAGATCTGAATACCTTGTAAATTAATAGTTTACAATAATCGGCGCCGGCAATGTTGATCGACTGATTTAATTTACTTGTTACTATCCTAATAAAATATTTGCATGTCATAGTAAATTAGCATGAATGACTGTTAGTGGAGTGTTAATTTTGACATTGTCTTGATGGACCCTAGGAACGTGCTAGTCATAGTCGATAGCTGCCTAGGCGGGTTAGCGGTGTGGGTTAACACTCAATACCAGCAACTCTAGAACTTATTGCATATGGGCTATTATGGAACAATTAAGGAGTGTAGCTTGCATATAGATTATCTGCTGCCATAGTCGGTAGATACGGTTTGGAGTTGCACCTGTAGCTGACAATGAATTAAAATTTACCAACGGGGATGACAGTTGCATGTGTGGGGGGAATAACTAATCACTCATAATTAGACTAATACATTAGAAACTCTTGTTTACTCAGTGTGAACTGGCGTAGTATGGTTAGTTTGTGGCACCAATTTACTTCTGTCTAGATTATAGTTGGTCGTCGACCGTATTTGTGAAGCTCAATCTCGAGAATTTGCATTCTTAGGAGTCTCTATGAGATCTACCTTCACTCACTATTACTCTACTACGATAGACCTAATCCAATTGCTAGTAAGTGCTTTACACGCGATCAGCATACGTTTTAAAACTCTCGTATTTTCCAATGTAAATATAAATGTGGAACACTTTTTAATGTAAAGCTATCCGTACTATGCGGACGTATTACCTAAAAATTTATCATCAATTACTCATCATCATCATCCTCCTTCGGGATGTTGATAACATTTTTTAGTGTTCCACTCGTCACAGAAGCACCCATCTGTGCATCTGTCTTTAGGACTAACTGGAACAAGATAACATGGAGATGTGGAGTAAGTACATTTCTTCATTTTCCTTTCCGGAACCATTCTTCTTCCAAGTTTCTCTTTCCTTGCTACAACAGAAGCTGATAAATTAAAGCATTCATATCGGTATTTCTTAACAAATTAATAATTTCTATTTAAGATTACCTCATTTAAATATAACTACAAACTAGTCTAAAACATGCACTACTACAAAATAGGATATATGTCACACTTAAGATAAGATAACAATCACAGTTTCAATAAAACTGAGACAACGAAAATATATATATCACACTTACAACTTTCTATCACACTTATTGAAAAACTGAGATAAGTTATATTAATCAATCTCATTTTTAAAGTGTGACTTAATTGATATGATTTTTCTGTTACAGTTATTGGAAAACTGAGATATATATATTTCAATCAATCTCACTTTTAAACTGTGATTGAATTGATATGATATTTCTGTCACAGTTTCTAAAAAGCGAGATAAATTATATCAATCAATCTCACAAACAGTGACAGAATTGATATGATATTTTTGTCACAGTTATTCAAAAAATGAGATAAATTATACCGATCAATCACACTTTTAATCTGTGACTAAATTGGTCTGATATTTTTGTCACGGTTATTGAAAAAGTGAGATACATTATATCAATTAATCTCATTTTTAAACTGTGACTGAATTCATGATACTTTTGTCACAACTATAGAAAAAATGAGACAAATTATATCCACTAACAAGAAAAGAGACATAGATCACACTTATCTAAAGATAAGGATGACACTTTTAAAAAACCGAGACAAGTAAAATGTATATTTATCACACTTAATTTTTTTATCACAGTTATTAGGTGTGAAAAAAAAATGATCACACTTTTTTAGGTGTGATTGAAATAATAATAGATCTCGGCTTTTAAGTGTGATAACAATTACTAAAATAGATCACAGTTTTTAAATGTGTTGAAATTATAATCGATCTCTGTTTTTAAGTGTGATAACAATTATAATAGATCACGATTTTTAAGTGTGATAACAACTATAATAAATCACAGTTTTTAAATGTGTTGAATTATAGTAGATCTCGGTTTTTAAGTGTGATAACAACTAAAATAGATCACGCTTTTATTATCACGAGTTTTTAAGAAAACGAGACAAGAACATCAATCAATCACGGTTTTTAACTGTGATTAAAATAATATGATATTTTATAATGATATTTTAGATTAGTGTGGCCGAAAATGATAATAAAGTAGCATCGGCCCAGCGGTAATTAGTGTGGTTCCTTAATCCAGAGTATCCGGGTTCGAGTCCCAGTGGCAACAAAAAATATGTGTGCGTTTATTTTGTTTTCGAAAAAAAAGAATGATCACACTTTTATAGATCACACTTTTTTAGGTGTGATTGAAATTATAATATATCTCGGTTTTTAAGTATGATAACAACTACTAAAATAGATCACATTTTTTAAATGTGTTGAAATTTTAATAGATCTCGGTTTTTAAGAGTGATAACAACTATAATAGATCACGGTTTTTAAGTGTGATAACAACTAAAATAGATCACAGTTTTTAAATGTGTTGAAATTATAGTAGATCTCGGTTTTTAAGTGTGATAACAACTAAAATATATCATAATTTTTATTATCACGGTTTCTAGAGAAAATGAGACAAAAACATCAATCAATCACAGTTTTTGACTGTGATTAAAATAATATGGTATTTTATAATGAGATCTTAGTTAAGTGTGGTCGAATACTAGAAGAAAGAAAGCATTGGCCTAATGGTAAATAGTGTGGCTCGTTAATCCAGAGTATCCGGGTTCGAGTCCCGACAAAGACAAAAATATATGTGTGCTTATATATTGTTTTTGAAAAAAACACTTTTATTTGTGTGATTTAAATTATAATAGATCACAGTTTTTAAGTGTGATAACAACAAAAATAGATCACAGTTTTTAAATGTGTTTTAATTGTAATAGAATCTCGGTTTTTAAGTGTGATAAAACCTATAATAGATCACGGTTTTTAAGTATGATAAGAACTATAATAGATCACAGATTTTGAATGTGATGAAGTTATAATAGATTACGGTTTTTAAGTGTGATACCAACTATAATAGATCACGGTTTCTAAGTGTGATAACTATTATAATAGGTCACAGTTTGTAACTGTGATTGGATTAAAGTACTTTATGTCACACCTGAATATGCCACACTATGGAAGCCGTGACTAATGTGAATATATCACACTTAAAAACCGTGATCTTTATCCTTTTTTTTAGTAGTGCGTGCGATGCACGGAGAGATAAGAAAACATATATATAGACATGAGAATATAATAATTTCATAAGAAGGTGAAAAAACAACACCTAATTTCTCCATTAAAAATCTTCAAAACAATCCTAAAAAAGACTAACGAAAGCAACAGATCCCCAACAAAATGGTTAGCAATTTAACTAAGATCAAATAGCGTTTTTCTGTTGTGTTGAAAATGAAGTCCGTATACAACACATTAGTCTTCAATTGCTCCACTTGTTCCACTTCAAGTAAATGAAATCAGTATTTGAGCAAATTAAACTGCCACTTCAGCTAGACGTAATATTGTAGACGTGGATAACAACGGTTGCATTGAAACGAATATGTGATCCCACGGCGATATTCAAATTGTTTGGGCAGGCCGTCTCATGTAAAACATAAAGTTAGCTAATTAACGAAGAAAACATATACTAAGAAATAAGAGGTTATATACTAAGAAAGAACAAGAAGACATTCATTTACAAAGTATACTTAATCACCTGATAATTGCCAACGTAGACCTTATTTTGATTGTTTAACCTAACTGCATCAAGAAAAAGTAAAAAAAGATTGAACATCTAGAGCATAAAGAATATCAAAGTCTGATGAGTGAAACAACTAAAAACTGATACAATGAAGTAAAATAAATATCAGTAAATCAAGTAAGATTTTCCTACCAATTTTTCTTTAAAAAAAAAAAATACAACATGAGCACTAAAAATATCCACCTAATCATTCCTCTTCCAATCACAATAGCATGGGCAAAAATCAACAAAATGAGCCGTAAAAAATTCTTAAGATCGGATCTCAAGCGAACATTTGAACAATGTTCAATGTCTAAGTACTTAAAGTATGTAGAGCAAGCAGAGATGAATGGAAAAAATATCAACTCTAAATACAATAATTTTTTTTTCTTTCATTTAAACATTCATCACTGCATTTATTCTTCTCAAACTGAAAGGGAATCGTTCAAGAAATTACCTTAGAATGAGTAGCCTGGAAAAGATGAAATCTTGCAAAAAAATCAGCATGGAAATCGGTTTTAAAACGGTGGTTTAAACTCCTCCTCTTGAAACCCGGTCTCTTACAAATTCTTTAAAAACTATAGTGAAATGTCAAAATCTTTAAGGATTATCAAGATTACATGTAATGCCCCGCTCCCGGATACCGAGTCCTTATCCGGAAGAGAATGTTCGGTGCCTATAAAATTGAATAAATCTAATATTATATGCAAGCCACTACGTCGTCGTATCAAATAAAAGCACACGGAAGGCCAAAAAACTCGGGTAAAACGATAAATACTACTATGAATAGAACTCAACATACAAAAGATAGAAAGGTTTCCTCAAGTGATGAACGTCTTACAAGTACGATGTACAAAGAAACATAAACTTGTCTTAAAAGAAGCACCAACTCTATTACCAAAGTCTAGAAATAAAAGAACAACAATTGTCTAAAGAAGGGAAAGGAACAAAGTCTAGTGCAACATCTTATAGAAAAAGGAATAACAAGAAAGCATCATCTTCATCACATATCCTCGTCATCGAAATCGTGGACAACCTGTTCATCTTCTCAACCCGCAATGCATACAAAAGAAACTTGCAAAGGAGGTAAGTACATAGGTACATAGCAAGAGTGAGAAGCTAATGAATAACTAGATTTGACAACTAAAAGGTTATTATTATTAATTATTTTATCTTTATTGGGCCGACACAACTCTAGGGTTCACTTCATTCTCATCAACATTTCGTGTCTATTGGTTCTAGCTTAGCTTATCTTTGTTACATCAGCATTCGAAGTCACTACGCATGGTATATATCCACCACGAGATGTACTGTGCAACATATTGGTGGATCACACCAATATCCACGGGGAAAATCCCAATGGAGTACACGTTCGGCTAAGTCCCTCCGTATGTAGGGCCTCAAAGACTTATAGGGTTAACTTCCTCCGTATGTAGGGTCTAAGAGACTTATGAAGTTTGTTAGAAATAAAATTTGAGTTTTGATGATGATTCATGTTATTTATTTATTTGGTTGTTTACACCCCACTGATGAAGTGCTGAAACTGGCTGTTATATTGAAGTGCTAATAGATGTCTAGAAAAGAATGTATAAGATTTATTAGAGACTGATCTATGTATAGGTTGAATCAGGCAAGCATTGTAATAGATAAAGAGTCGTAGAACTGAAAACTGGAAGTCATCTAGAAAATTGGAGTCTATACATCAGAGAAACCGATAACTTACTACTAATCTAAAAACGTTACTCAGAGCCAAGGACTGAAGTTTACTCAGAACTGAAGAAGGTAAGTTTGCTGAGGGACACATACTCAGGTTGCTTATCTAGAAGCAGAAGGCTGAGGGAACAAACTTAGTAAATAAAAGAACTAAGGGACACATATTCAGTTATTGAAGAATTAAGAACCGAGGGTTCAAACTCAGTTTATGAAGACCAATGCCGAGACTATAAGGTTAGAATTCATGCAAGACTATGATGACCTGAACTGACTTTATGGATCATGTATCAAGACCTAAGATACATAAGGACAATGATATCTTGGATGATTTATAAGTTATGGTGTACTCTGATTAAGTCATTACAAATCAGATGAAAATAGAGTACTAAGTTTTGAAGAAGAGTAAAAACTTAGTTAACGCTCTAAACTTAAAATTAACTCACTCAGTTTTTAGAAGCTTAAAACTGACCAATTATAAACAACTCAATCAGTTTTAGAGCAAAAGACATCCAAAAAATTGAAAGAGAATCCGACCTTTGAAAATCAAGCATTCTCATTGGATGAAGGACTGTCATGTCAAAACGGTCACTGAAATATGACAGATAGCCATTGATAGCTAAAAGATTCAAATTTCAAACAAGATGAACATTGGACATCACACTATAAGTAGAGGACTTGGCATCAAAGATCAAAATAGGAAAACAAGATTACAAAATTGCAAGCATTTCTTTGATTAAGTTCTGCTAATCTGAATTGCTATCAATTTTGTGTCCTCAACAAGATCATATCTAGATTTCTTCAAGTGTTCAAGCTACAAAGATTTAATCAAGATCCAAAACTCTAAAGAACCACAAGCAAGAATCATTCACTTGATTCTCAGCCCAACTTTGATTTTATCAAAGGTTTAAACTATAAAGCAATCCAGTCAAGGATTTTCCAAGGACAATTGTTGTTGTTTAGTTGTAAGGGTAGACTGTGTTTGTGGTGGTAGCTGGAGAAGAGGCCATACAACCCTCTAAGGACCAGTGTGTGTAAGCCTTTGGAGAGCAGTAATCCAACATGTTCTTTCATTGTTTAGATAATGAAGCTAGAATTAGTCAAGGACTATAAGTTTAGGACTTTTTGTAACCGGATACCTCAAAGAGTTCTAGTGAATTTTCCTCCGCTTCACGGGGGAAGAGAGGACTGACATGATTACACCACATGGAACCGCTATAATTCTTGCCTTACTTTACTTGATGCATTTACTTACTGTTATTTACATTTCAGTATTTGTGATTGATTTTATTTCAATAATACAGAGCAAACTGAATCACAAATGATTGTTATATACACACATAGTACACAAACTGACATTCACCAGAATTCAGTTTTGTGTACAAGCTTTTTCATACAACAAGATCAGTTTAAAAAGGCTAAAATTTATATCCGCTGCCGGTTCACTCAGTTCAAGCATAAGTGAGTTAGACTTATACTCAGCTCAGTCAGCTCAACTCCACACAAGTTTATAAATGAACTTAATTTGTTTTAGATCCAGTTTATAGGGACAAGTTTATTCACCCCCCCCCCCCTCTAAACTTGTGTCAGCCTTTTCTGGGGACTAACAATTGGTATCGAAACGGAGTTTTCTGTTCCAGATTGTCAGTTGAAATAACCATTCAGTTATTCAGTTCTGACAATGCCCTTTTGTTGATCTTCTATGAAAGCTTAGATTTTCAATTTCCAGATCTTGCATAACTCAATTTTCACAATCTTGCTTCATGGACAACAATCAGTATGCTAGAAAGATGCTCATGTGCAACATGGACCATTTTGATGAATATAGACATCGATTGCAAGCTTTTCTTGCCACCACACAAGATGAAATGATGTATGTACTTACTGATGGATGAATCCAAATCACTCACATGTAGACAGTAGAAGGTGATGCTCAATATTGTCGTAAATAATCGAGAGATTTCTTTGATTGAATAATGATACAGATACAAGTATTTATAGTGGCTTATAACTTAGCCCTCAAGTATTTCTAGATACACGATAAATACAATAATAATAATTACAATTATTAATTAAATATATTTATCCTTGACATTATCTTTTATACGCTACAGTAATCCCACGGGAAGGGAACGGACGTGGAGATTGGCCTTGAGCTGGGTGAAGCATGGATTGCCCAATGGCTTAGTGAGAACATCCGTAAGCTGGTCTTTGGAAGAAATAAATGCGACTTGAAGAGCCTTGGAGGCCACAAGCTCACGAACATGATGAAAATCGATCTTAATGTGCTTCGTATGAGCATGAAAAACAGGATTTGCCGCAAGATAGGTGGCGCAAATATTATCGCACCATAACACCGGAGGACTATAAAGGTGAACGGATAAATCCTGAAGTAGCTGAGATAACCACTGAAGCTCGGAAGCGGTAAGAGAAAGAGCATTATATTCTGCTTCCGTACTACTTTTGGCGACAATTTGTTGTTGTTTGTAACTCCAACTAATTAGATTCGGACCAATGAAGACGCTGTAGCCCCCCACCGAATGACGATCATCAGAATCAGTGGCCCAATCAGCATCAGAGTAAGCTTGAAGAGTGAGATGCGACGTGCGAGAAATGAAAAGGGCATCTGAGATAGAGTGCTTGAGGTACCGAAGAACACGCTTGACTGCGATCCAATGCTCATCGGTCGGAGAATGAATAAATTTGCTAACCTTATGAACTGCAAAAGCAATATCCGGGCGAGTAAACTGGAGATACTGAAGACCGCCAACAATTGCATGATAAAGAGACGGATATGATAAGGGAGAGCCAGTAAACTGAGACAAACGACACTTGGTGGCCATAGGAGTAGTACATGGCTTAGCTTCGGTCAAGCCGGCCTTCTGAAGTAAGTAAAGGATATATTTGTGTTGTGAGAGATATAAACCATCGGCATTATGCAAAACCTCGATGCCTAGAAAATAAGATAATTGACCGAGGTCCTTAACCGGAAAATGAGAGCCCAAGTGATGAATAACATGATCCACAAGTGTATGGGACGAACCAAAAATGATAATGTCGTCAACGTATATGAGGACATACACACAATTAGAACCCCTGCGGTACACGTTCACGGAGGTGTCAGCCTTGGAAGGCACGAACCCATAAGAGGAGAGAACAGAAGTAAATCGATAAAACCACTCACGAGGGGCTTGTTTAAGCCCATAGAGACTACGTTTAAGGCGACATACATAGTCAGGATGCTGAAATCCCTGAGGCTGCTGCATAAACACACTTTCAAATAAATAACCATGAAGAAACGCATTTTGAATATCTACCTGCTTAATAGCCCAGTGCTGCGTAACTGCAAAAGTGAGAAGGAGTCGAATTGTGATTGGTTTCACAACCAGACTAAAGGTGTCATGGTAGTCAATCCCTGCTATATGATGAAAGCCCTTCACTACAAGGCGGGCATTGTAGAGCTCAACACGGCCATCTGCATGATGCTTAACACGATAAACACATTTATTACAAATCAAATTCATATTAGAGGAATAAGGTACAAGTTCCCAAGTGTCATTTTGAACCAAGGCATTGATCTCTTCTCGCATGGCATCACGCCAAACGCGGTGTTTAACAGCTTTGGTGTAACAGGTAGGCTCGGAAGAGGAATTTTCGGCAAGGAGAGCTTTTGGGAGAGGATACCAAATATATTCAAGGTGTAGAGATTTAGGTTTGAGGGAGTTAGTTTGAGAGCGAGTGACCGTTTGTCGAGTAGAAGGCATAGGCTCAGGAGTAGGTGGGTCTGGGGCCGTAGGTGGTGGTTTGGCCGAACTGGAAGGAAGAATTAATGATGAGGGTAAAGGGACGGTAATGGACTCGGAGGTAACGGTAGAACGCGAGGGGGTGTAGGGAAATGTGTGTTCATCAAACACAACATAGCGGGAAATGTATAGACGGCCAGTTTGTAGGTCAAGACATTTATACCCATGATGCGAGGGACTATAGCCAAGGAAGACGCAAGTTTAGAGCGGAAGTCCATTTTGTGGTGATTGTAAGAACGAAGATGAGGTCAGCACGCACAACCAATGTCCCGGAGAAAGGAGTAATCGGGTGGACGTTGGTGAACCATTTCATAAGGGGATTTGTTATTCAAGGTACGGGTAGGGAGTCGGTTAATAAGATAGGTTTCCATGACAAATGCATCTTCTCAATAAGGCAGGGGTAAATTTGACTGGGCTAAGAGTGATAGACCGACTTCTACTATTTGGAGATGACCCCATTCAACAACGCCCATTTGTTCGTGAGTGTGGGGATAGGAAAGGCGGTGTTCAATACCAATGAATGCATGATATTTGTGAAGATGTTGGAATTCTCCTCCCCAATCAGTTTGCAAAGATTTAATTTTTAGATTAAATTGGCGTTCAACTAAAGATGGAATGTGAGAAACAAATTTTCAACATCAGATTTAAGATGTAAAGGGGAAAACCAAACAAATTTAGTAAAATCATCCACAAAACTAACATAATAACGTGACCCATAAAGGGAAGGTTCAACACCAGGACTCTACACATCTGAATAAATCAAATTTAAAGGTGAAGTAGAAGTAAATGATGATAAAGGGTTAAGACTGACGATGACTCTTAGCTAACTGACACGCAGCACAAACAATGGCTGGTGATTTATTGGAAAAAAATTATTAATATGAAAAACTTGACTCAAGACCGGTTGAGTGGAGTGACCAAGTCGTTGGTGCAAAAGGGAGGTGGTGTCACGGCAGGAAAGAAGAGCACGGGCAGGAACATTAGAAAATGAGCTAGAAAAGTGTAGGACCATCCGTAAGATATCCTCTATGAAGGGTGCGACCCGAGTAGTCCTTCACAAGAAAATAGGATCCATGAAATTCAAAATAGGGGAAAGGAGCCACAAGGACAAAAAAAATTAATAAATGGGTCTGGAAGGACAAAAGTAACATTTTCATGATTATAAAGGACAAAAATCACAATTGTTACTTTAAAATTGTTACTTCATATTTGTTACTTCATAATTGTTACTTTTGTCCTGATTAAATTACAGTTTCCTTCGATCATGATTTTTTGATAATTTTGTCCTTCTGGAAAAAAATCTATTCAAAATAAACATAATTATCAGAAGCAAATTGGTGAACCGATAATAAGTTGGTACGCAAAGAAGATGCAACAAGAACATTATTTAAGGTATAAGAATGGAAATGAGTAAAGAGAGTAGAGGAACCCGTATGAGAAATAGGCAAACCTGAGCCATCGCCAATATTAATGCGATCCGGGCCGTCATAAGGTTCAGATTGAATATTCAAGTTGCGGAAGTTGTTCGTCATGTGATGTGTTGCACCCGTGTCAGGAACTCACTTAGCCGATTGCATGGGAGTATTTTGCAGTTTTGTATTAAGGGCATGAGGAGGAGCTAGACGTGGCAGTGGAGGGGTATCCCAACGGCGATAAAAATATTATGGTGTATGACAACTTTTCTCACAAATTTGGCAAGTTTCAGCAGGCCCAGATTGACCATAATTAGAATGGCCGGTGCCATGGCCACGATAATTCCCCGAATGCCCCCTGCCACGGGAATTACTATAATTAGAGGATCCACGTCCTCTATTGCCACCATAATTGGTTCATAATTCTATTGGTACTTTTGTGGGAAGCTATTATGAGTGGATGAACTGAGATTTGCAATCGGACCGGAAGGAGAAGACGAAGCCGGAAAAGATGGTGAAAGGGGAGACGCAACATGGTGTTGAATTCTTCATTTAGTGGTTAAGATTAGAGAGTACACTTCTTCAAGGGTGATGGATGTTCGGGCAGCGATCATAGTTACAAGAGAGTCATACTCCGGGCCTAGCCTGGCCAAGAGATAGGCAATAATATCGTCTGTATGGAGAGGATAACCGGCCATGGCGAGGTCTTCGGTGAGCCTCTTAATCGTTACGTAATATTCGATAGCCATCAGAGTGCCCTTACGGGTGGAAGCAAGCTGCGTTCGTAATTGGACCAGCTTCGCTCGAGATTGGGACGCGAAGCAAGTTTCGATTGCCGTCTAGATTGCAACAGAGGTCTCGGAATGGTAGACCTGCATTAATACCTCGTTGTTCAGGGTCAATTTGTAGTGTTTTTAATGATATATTTTACATCAATTTCCCCCGTATATGGATGTTTTTCATAGAAATCGAGCTTATAATCGATTAATTGAGTAAATAGTGTTTTTAATAGGTTAATTGCAAAATGTAACGATTTATGTGCTTAAATTGTGATTTTATGTTATTTTGGGATTGTGTTACGCTTTGGTATATTTTCCTATGTTATAGATACATATTTTGGCATGCAAGAGGATTAAATGATGAGGTTTTGCATGGAAGAGAAGTGAAATGGAAGGAAGATGGAGATAAAGCTTGGAATGAAGCTTTCAAGCAGCCGAACTTCCGATGCAGTTCTTGATATGATATGCACTGATTTGACTCTCGACCTCAAGAGAAGATTTGTAGGGCTTGAAGAGAGGATTCTACAGGATTTTGAATCACTTCATTCCGACTTATGAGGCCCGAGATATGAGCGTTACAAGTTTGGATGCTGTTGCTGAAACTAGTGGAAAATCCCGAAATATACTCGTAATACGACGGGCTAATCAAAAAGGCGTTTTCTGAAGAAGAGTCCTTAATGAAAGTTGTAGAGTTTTCCGAGAGCTTAATTATGACATTCGGATCATAATTTTTGGAGGTCTACAACTCAAGATATGAATTTTAGAAGTTTGAGTCCAAATTCAGAAAACGGGCGTCCCATGCAAGAAAGTTGATACAGAGTCTAGAGATCATGCATGAACGAGCGTCCATCATGTCCAGCCGAGCGTCCGGAGCTTTTCTCGGCGAACCGACTTAAACATTGAAAGCGGCCGACTTAAGATTTACAACCATAATTGGATAATTATTAATTCAGCCGCATATTCCTTGCCTCAGCCGACATACTTCTCTATTTAAACAGCACTTTTGCAACCCTAATTTGTACACAATAATTAAATATATTCCTGCGGCAATACACAGCACAACAGCGGCAATTTGGCAGCTCAAGGCCGGTCACCCGAGCCTTGTGCTCGGGTGATCCGGGGTTAGATTAGATGTAGTTTTTTTCCGTTTATTTCGTTGTTGATCCGTGGAGTTCATCCAATGTACCAAAACTATGTGAGTTTAATCTTTTAATTTATTCAGTCCTTTATTTATTTTCATGATGTTTAATTTGTTTTGTATTCTTTCTATGATCTTTGATGCTATTATGTGAATTACATCGGAAGATTGTTTGCTATTGATACGTTTACAACATACGGAAGTTGAGTAAGCTAGATCACCGTAGAAAGATGAGATTTTTAATCGTTAATTAGTGACAATGATTAATCGGTTAATTATCTAGGTTGTTAGGTTCTAAAATACGGAAGTTAACCTGAATCTAAACCTTCGTTTTGTATGGAATTCGTTCTCAACATTCGGAAGAGGAGAGATCGATAATTGAATTCACTAAGGAATTAGGAATTCATAGCTTGAGAAACGGATTCACTAAGGAATTAGGAATTTGGATCTCGTGTAAAGGTGAAACCACAATTTGAATTGAAATCATGAGATGAACTAGGATTGAAATCACTTGGTTTGTGCACTGTTTGATCCCATGTATCTTTAGTTTAGTTTAGGTTGTGTTATTTTATTTCGTAGGTTAGATTTATTTTAATTGCTCTTTCGTTTATTTTATTTGTTCTTTCGTTTATTCGTTTTTCCTAAGTAACAATTGAAAGGAATTAGTGAAATTAGATTCAACATCCCAATTCCCTGTGGATCGACCCTGTACTTACCCTACTATGCTATCAACTACCCGATATTTGGTCGGTTAGGAGTTAGTTTGCATGTTAAGTATAGGTTTATAAATTTTCTTTTGTTTTTATGATGCAAAATCCTCCCAACAAAAGTGGCGCCGTTGCCGGGGAATCGGTGTCATGTTGAATCTGGTTTTGTTAATTTCTCGATTTTGTTACGTTTATTTTCGTTTTCAATAAAAGTAGCGTCGAATAGATTGAGAGTTTTTTATTTTGCCGTGTTTCGATGACCGTAGGGTTAAGAATGTGCAAAAGTTTTTTTTACTCAATCTGTTTAAACGTGAATTATGTGTTTAGTTGTTACCTAGTCTAACCCCTGTGCTAGAATTTTATGCGGCTGCCTGCGTTTTTGATGTATGATGACCTTCTAAGTTAATTAGGGTTTATAGTTAGGGTTTTCTGTTATTTTCCTGCTGTTCTATGCATATTCGTTGTATGGACGAGCGTCTGGTTTATTGGACGCCCGTCCAGTCCCTAACGTGCAGGTAAACGAGCGTTTGGAATTATGGAACGTTCGTCCGTTCCAGAATTTTCAATCCTGCTCTGATTTGAAGAATCAGACGGGCGTCTGTAATTCTAAACGCCCGTCCGGTCGGTTTTCAAGGCAGACGAGCGTCTGAAAAGTGGAACGCCCGTTCAGTGCTGAGATTTCCTTTGAACGTTCGTCCGGAATGCAGTCCAGGTTCTGTTTTTCTTGATGCTTTAATTTAACTTGGATTACTTTCATACGAGCTTCTGTGGCTATTTCATTTTACGTAGATGTTCTGAACTTGCATATTCATATCTTTCCATCTACGAATCCATGTTAAATAACTGATTAATTTTTATATACATGATTCATCTATGCAAGTTATAGTCACTGTCGGTTCTCGTATGCTATAACTATTCTTATTGTTATTTAGTAGCTAATGTCGGTTTCCGTATGCTACTTACCGCTGTGATGAATCTTTTAAGCTTTGAGACTTATGTGTTTCCTTTGTTTTTATAGTTCATATGGGTAGCTACTGTCGGTTTTCCGTAATGCTACGTCCTTTTCCATATGAGTTATATCTGTTTAGTATAGCTAACTGTTGGTTTCCATAATGCTATCACCTTTTTACGAGTCTTAAAGCGCGTCCACACTGCATGTAATGAACAGCACTGTCGTTTATCGTAACTTGTCATTATTTGGTAGACGTTTATTTTATACATGTCGTGTTGCAAATGAGTGGGCTAGTTTTCTTTCTTTTATTTTCTTTTATTTTTGCATATCATATAGGTGCATATCATTTAGTTGCATGTCATCTAGTTGCATTGTTTTTTATTTTTCTTTTATTTTTCCTGAGTGTAGTTAACTATCGGTTTCCGTAATACTACCTCGTTTTTTTTATGATGGTTACTGTTGGTTTTCCATATGCCATCATTATTTTAGTATTGCATATCACGTAGGTTGCATTGTAATTTTTATCCATTTAGATTTCACCTAGCCTACTATAATTCATATGTGCTTTATTGTGAGTTACTGTCGGTTTCCGTCGCTCACATTTTTATTGATGAACTTTATAAGCTTCTCGTGGCTTACGCTTAGATGTCCCGTGTTTTACCCGGTTGGTAATTTTTCCATCCGAGCTATTCTATCCCGTGCTTATATCTTCTCTTTCACTCTCCCGTTGTTATATTTCTCCCCTATCCCCGAGGTATTTCATGTTTGTCAAGTGTGCGGGGTGTTTGCATTAGCAATTGTGCGCTTTTAGATGAAGCCGCTTTTCCGGTGGATGGTCCACGCATCGCTTTCATCCAAAGATTTCGGATCCGACTCATGACCACTTCCAGACTTGCACCTTCGAACTACAATCAGCTAAGTACTTTATCTTTTCTTTAATTCTTCACAACTTGAGGACAAGTTGCAATCTAAGTGTGGGGGAGAGGATGGTTTATATGTATCTATGAGTCGTTTGCTCAATTTATGTTATACTTCTATAAAAAAGTGCTAAATTTTCAAAAAATTTTGTTTTTGTTTAGTCCTGAGTAACATTTCACTGGCATGCTAGTTTTATAATCTGGCACCTTTAGTTGTTATCAGTAGTCATATCATGTTCTGAGAATAGGTTTAGTAAGTCGATACTCACTTGAACTTCATCTCACGAACCTATTAGATGAAGAGCCAAATATAGAATAGTTTCCGGTTAGTTAAAGGAAAGTTAATTCTTGATACGTATAACACTTATTTAGCATTAATGAAAGTTAAGAACTTGTGCTATACTCACGCTTAGAATCTCGGTACCTTAGTGTTCTTGAGAACTTTGAGAGTCTTGAATGTGTTAGAAATATATTTGACCGAGAGTTTCCAAAGAGTTTGAAAAATATAAAAATATATATATCTATAAATAATAAATGAATAGAATTTCTTTGCGGGAATTTTGTTTGTAACTATCACCTCGAGTCCATTTGGATACGCCCCAATTGGGGAGTGTGGTTTACCTTGGACGAAGGGATTGAGTGATCTCGGGGTGACCGCCTCTAATGTAGGGGAGTGTGTTATACTTTTGAGACGCGACGATAGGAAATATAAAATATACGTTTTTTTTGGAATTCTAAGTCAAGTTGATCTAAACCCAGTAGAGACCCGAAAGGTATTTTCTTGGTACTAAGCAAAGGAATTTAGTTGTGAGTTAGTTACTATGTTCTTGGTAATTAGTTTTTGTTAGGTAAGTGCTTTGTAGATAGAATGAAGTTTTCGTTTAGTTGACCGGATAACCGTTAGTGCTTGATGTATTATATCAAGAGAGGATCGGTGGAAGTTTAGTAGGTTCTCGCACACACATCACCGAGTGAGGTCGATTTGCTTGAATACTAGCTTGTCATGATTTTGACTATATCTCGTGTCAGGTTATGTGGATTCTTGATGGTATGTTCTTGTTTTGTTTTACTCGAGGACGAGCAAAAGTTTAAGTGTGGGGGTGTTGTTCAGGGTCAATTTGTAGTGTTTTTAATGATATATTTTACATCAATTTCCCCCGTATATGGATGTTTTTCATAGAAATCGAGCTTATAAGCGATTAATTGAGTAAATAGTGTTTTTAATAGGTTAATTGCAAAATGTAACGATTTATGTGCTTAAATTGTGATTTTATGTTATTTTGGGATTGTGTTACGCTTTGGTATATTTTCCTATGTTATAGATACATATTTTGGCATGCAAGAGGATTAAATGATGAGGTTTTGCATGGAAGAGAAGTGAAATGGAAGGAAGATGGAGATAAAGCTTGGAATGAAGCTTTCAAGCAGCCGAACTTCCGATGCAGTTCTTGATATGATATACACTGATTTGACTCTCGACCTCAAGAGAAGATTTGTAGGGCTTGAAGAGAGGATTCTACAGGATTTTGAATCACTTCATTCCGACTTATGAGGCCCGAGATATGAGCGTTACAAGTTTGGATGTTGTTGCTGAAACTAGTGGAAAATCCCGAAATATACTCATAATACGACGGGCTAATCAAAAAGGCGTTTTCTGAAGAAGAGTCCTTAATGAAAGTTGTAGAGTTTTCCGAGAGCTTAATTATGACATTCGGATCATAATTTTTGGAGGTCTACAACTCAAGATATGAATTTTAGAAGTTTGAGTCCAAATTCAGAAAACGGGCGTCCCATGCAAGAAAGTTGATACAGAGTCTAGAGATCATGCGTGAACGAGCGTCCATCATGTCCAGCCGAGCGTCCGGAGCTTTTCTCAGCAGAACCGACTTAAACATTGAAAGCGGCCGACTTAAGATTTACAACCATAATTGGATAATTATTAATTCAGCCGCATATTCCTTGCCTCACCGACATACTTCTCTATTTAAACAAAGACTTTTGCAACCCTAATTTGTACACAATAATTAAATATATTCCTGCGCAAAGAATACACAAAGACAAACAAATGGCAATTTGGCAGCTCAAGGCCGGTCACCCGAGCCTTGTGCTCGGGTGATCCGGGGTTAGATTAGATGTAGTTTTTTTCCGTTTATTTCGTTGTTGATCCGTGGAGTTCATCCAATGTACCAAAACTATGTGAGTTTAATCTTTTAATTTATTCAGTCCTTTATTTATTTTCATGATGTTTAATTTGTTTTGTATTCTTTCTATGATCTTTGATGCTATTATGTGAATTACATCGGAAGATTGTTTGCTATTGATACGTTTACAACATACGGAAGTTGAGTAAGCTAGATCACCGTAGAAAGATGAGATTTTTAATCGTTAATTAGTGACAGATTAATCGGTTAATTATCTAGGTTGTTAGGTTCTAAAATACGGAAGTTAACCTGAATCTAAACCTTCGTTTTGTATGGAATTCGTTCTCAACATTCGGAAGAGGAGAGATCGATAATTGAATTCACTAAGGAATTAGGAATTCATAGCTTGAGAAACGGATTCACTAAGGAATTAGGAATTTGGATCTCGTGTAAAGGTGAAACCACAATTTGAATTGAAATCATGAGATGAACTAGGATTGAAATCACTTGGTTTGTGCACTGTTTGATCCCATGTATCTTTAGTTTAGTTTAGGTTGTGTTATTTTATTTCGTAGGTTAGATTTATTTTAATTGCTCTTTCGTTTATTTTATTTGTTCTTTCGTTTATTCGTTTTTCCTAAGTAACAATTGAAAGGAATTAGTGAAATTAGATTCAACATCCCAATTCCCTGTGGATCGACCCTGTACTTACCCTACTATGCTATCAACTACCCGATATTTGGTCGGTTAGGAGTTAGTTTGCATGTTAAGTATAGGTTTATAAATTTTCTTTTGTTTTTATGATGCAAAATCAAAGCATCCTGTTGATCCCAGGCTTCATACATGGGATTGGGTTGTTCGGCACCCTTATCATCGATGATGGTTTCGGGAGGGGCCGGTATTTTTCCGTTTACGTAACCGAAAACCCCTTGGCCACAGAGAAACGGGAGGATCTGAGCGCGCCATAAATGATAATTAGTGCAGGTTAGTTTGATTAGATGAATCATTGAGTTTGGGTGGAAGGTTGGGAGAGAAGACGAGGAAGAAGTAGCGCCGCCAAGGGTAGTTGTTGTGCTTTCATGCTCTTCAGCCATAGTGGGGAAGAAAAGATAGGTATTTTTTTTGTTTAGAAGAGTATATCAGGGATCGAAGAAGAAAAGTAGGGAAGGATCGGAATTTTTTTTTTTTGGAGAAGAAGAGAATGCCGGTAATTTTTTTTAAAGAGGTTTAGCGTAACCTGGAGATGAGATCAAAACCAGGCTCTGATACCATACTGTCGTAAATAATTAAGAGATTTCATTGATTGAATAATGACACAGATACAAGTATTTATAGTGGCTTATAACTTAGCCCTCAAGTATTTCTAGATACACGATAAATACAATAATAATAGTTACAAATATTAATTCAATATTATTTATCCTTCACATTATCTTCCATTCTCAAGTTAGCGTTCCCAAGCCTAAAAGTTAATGGACTAATGATGATAGGAAGAGGAACAATCTGAACAACATTGCTATGGATATAATTCTCATAACCTTGGATATCAACATGTACCTGAAAGTCAAAGAATGTACAACCGCCAAAGAATTGAGGGAAAAACTACAGTTGGTTTGTGAAGGAACTGACTCTATCAAAGAGAACAAGATCTCAGTCGCCAAACAAAAGTTTCATGACTTCAAGATGAAACCTGGAGAGACCATTGAACAAATGGAGACAAGATTCAGTGTAATCATGGATGAATTGGCACTTCTCAAGATAGAATACACAAAGAACAAAGTCAACACAAGAATTTTGTAATCTTTACCCTCATGTTTGAAAGTGAAGGTGACAACTATGGAAGAGTCAAGAAGGCTTGATGAAGATGACACTTTCAAAATCTTTTCAGACTTAAAAGCATATGAATTCCGTGAAGATTTTACAGTTATCTAAGTTGAAATAAAATCACTTGATGAGCCAAAGACTACAGATTTTGCAGTAGCTAGTGATAATTTGGAAACCTCAGCTAGCAATCTTCAGAAATAGAAGAAATGGAAGAACAAATGGCACTCATGATGAACAAAATCAGAAGAATGAAGAGTGGCCAGCCAGTTACTCAAAAATACATCAAGAAAAATCCTGAAAGAAAGAAAATTGATGAGTATTTGTGTTTCAACTGAAAAAAGCCTGGACATTACAAGGCTGAATGTCCAGAACTGGCAAACAAGAGAACTCAACAAAGAAGAACCGGAAGAAGAGCATTATTAGCTGCTGATGAGTCAGACTATGAAGCTAACACTGAAGGACTCTAAGATGACACAACTTTAATGGCTCACATGGAAGACTCAAATGAGGTATGTGAATAAAATTCTATGTACTTCAGCATAGATTTCCATACAAAATTCTTGTTCTTCAACAGTTGGTTCTAATCCTCAAAATCTTGAATAAGAAGAAACTTTAGATGAATTGATGAATCAGCTAGTAACGATACAGGCTGGTTAGGATTCAATCAAAGCTGAGAAAGAATCTCTAATTCTGGAATTCAAAAGAGTAAAGACTGAGTTGAATATTTTGAAACTGACAAGAACTGATCAAGCAAAGAATCAGTCATAGCGTACTACATCAATAGCAACAACTGAATCTCTAGCTCAATCAAGCTCTACAAATTATTCAAATCTGGAAAGCCATATGGTGATAGAACTTGCTTAGGATTTGATACTCAGCAAACTTCAAAGGATGGAACTAGTAAAGCTAGAGATTATATTGTCAGAACTGGCATTAAATTTATAGCTGAACAAATTCCTCAAACTGATAAGCATGATGAACCGGTAAAATCAGCTCAAAATAAGTCAACCAAGTTTCAGTATCAGGTTCCTAAGAAGTCAGCTACACCTAATTACAAAGGTAAATCTAAAGGTAAAACAGTTGTACCTCAAAGAAACAGAGTTGATAGATCGAATGCCAGATCTTCACAATTGAATCATGCCAAGAACCAAAAAAATTTCAATCAAAGTAAATCCAAGAATGTTACTCATTCAAAGAGTCACAAATTCAAGGAGAAAGGTAGATTATATCCTTCTGATGTTGATTGGAACTTCTGAACCTATTGCTAAAACTGAACATAACAATCATTCAAAACCCAAGACTTATCAGAAGTCTCAATCAAGGAATTAGCAGAGAACTCATTTGAGATCTCAGCAGAATCCTTAGTATAGAAGTCAGTTTAGACCTCAGTACAAATAGAATGATGGTTATTATTCAGCTTTTAATAATAGACAGCAATATTGAAGTCTGTTTAGACCAAAAGATCTAAGAGAGCACATAAATAAGGTACAATCCAGAAATAGATTTTATGGAAATGTAGCTTATAAATATGATAACAAGTGGAACAATTTCCAAAGGAGACCTTATGAAAATATCCCAAAAGTTGTACTTACAACTGACTCTTGTGGACCCAAACAGAGTTGGGTACCTAAAGCACATTAATTTGTTTTGCAGGATATATGGTACTTTGACAGTGGTTGCTCAAGACACATGACAAGGAGCAAAGACTGTCTGATTGAATTTGTTGCCAAAAAAAGGACCAAAAGTCAACTTTTGAAGCAATGACAAACCTGGATATATAAGAGTTTATGGTACCTTGGTCAAAAATGGATATAAAATCAAGAATGTATCATATGTTGAAGGACTCAGCTATAACCTACTCAGTACAAGCCAATTTTGTGACATGGGATACATAGTAACTTTTGACAAAGAATTTTGTGTTGTCATAAGTGAGACAGCTTAACAAGTAGTTCTTGCTGGAAGAAGAAAAGAAAACATGTACATTGTGGACTGGTCAACAGCAGTTTCAGAGACCTGTTTGCTTTTGCATACCAAATCAGAAATCAGTTGGCTATGGCACAAAAAACTGAGTCATCTTAATTTTGATGATATCAATCTACTGGTCAAGAAATATTTAGTGATTGGATTACCAGATATATCATACAAAAAGGACAGTTTGTGTGATGCTTGTCAAAAAGGGAAGCAAGTCAAAGCAGGTTTCAAGACCAAGTCTCAGCATTCAACAACAAGAGTATTGGAACATCTACACATGGACTTGTTTGGACCAGTTATACCTATGAGTGTTAGTGGAAAGAAATATACATTGGTAGTGGTTGATGATTACTCAATGTATACATGGCTAATTTTCTCGGGAAAGAAGAGTGAGACCAAGCAAAAACTCAATGAACTGATGAAGAAACTTCAAAATCAAAAAAGTGTTACAGTTGGCAAGATAAGATCTAACAAAGGAACCGAATTTCTCAACAATATAATCATTGAATATTGTGAAGAAAATGGAGTGTTATATCAGCTTGCCGCTATAGCCACACCTCAGCAAAATGGATTAGCTGAAAGAAAAAACTAGGACACTCAAGGAAGTAGGGTGGACAATGATTTGTTAATACAGTTCGCTATAATCAGAACAGAGCCTTCATGAACAAAAGGTTGGAGAAAACACCTTATGAAATATGGAATGGAAGAAATCCAAATGTTTCATACTTTCATGCCTTTGGAAGCAAATGCTACATACACAACAATAGAAAGGATCAGCTGAACAATTTTCTACCTAAAGATGATGAAGGAATATTCTTAGGATAATCAAGGGTTAGTAAAGCATTCAGAGTTTTAAACCAAAGAACACTCAAGCATGAATAAACCATACATGTGGTTTTTGATGAACCAAACTTCATTGGTGATACAATTGAAGAGAATCAAGAACCAGTTTCTCAACCTCAGTTGAAAAAGTTACCAGAATCAGTTTTTGTCGGTTTAGGAAGGTTAAGCATTTCAGAATCTTCAGATCAAGATCAGTCTCAGTTTCAAACAATTGAACCTATAGTTGAACAACCAGTACAAAATGAAACTGATCCTACTCAAGGTCAAGCTCAAGCAGATCAAATTCCAGAAGCTGAATTCATTAAGAACCACTTCAGCAAAATGAAGACCCTTTAATGAAACCCCTAATACATCTATGGATGAGAGATCACCCTGAGGAACAGGTGATTGGTGATTTTCAACAAGGAGTTCACACAGTGAATCAGTTAGATGCTATGATAGCATGTTTTCTATCTCAAACTTAACCAAAAGAGATATAGCAAGCTTTGAAAGAAGAACTAGCCATGGAAGAAGAACTCAATGAATTTGAAAGACATAAATTATGGGAGTTGGTGGAAAAACCAGATCTTGCAAATGTTATTGGCACCAAATGGGTATTAAAAAACAAACTTGATGAAGAAGGAAATATTGTCAGAAATAAAGCTAGACTTGTGGCTAAGGGATATTCACAAGCAGAAGGGATAGACTTTGATGAAACCTATGCATCAGTAGCAAGGTTAGAAGCAATCAGATTATTTCTTGCCTTTGCTGAACACAAGAAGTTCAAAGTTTACCAAGTGGAGTGAAAAGGTCTTTTGTAAATGGAGTACTTGAAGAAGAAGTGTATGTCCAATAACCACCTGGATTTGAGATTAAGGACAAAGCTGATAAAGTTTTTAAACTGAATAAAGCCCTCTATGGACTGAAACAGGCACTCAGAGCCTGGTATGAAACCTTATCAAAAAAATTGGTGGACAATGGTTTTACGAAATGAACCATTGTTCAGAATCAAGATTGAAGAAAGCACTCTCCTTGTTCAAATATATGTTGATGATATCATTTTTGGATCTAAAAATGAACAACTTTGTGAGAAATTTTCAAGTTTGATGAAGAGAAAATTTCAAATGAGTATGATGGGTGAAATAAATTACTCTCTCGGTTTACAAGTTAAGGAAATGATAATGGAATATTCATCCACCAAAAACAATATATACAATTGAACTTATCAAAAAGCTTGGAATGGAGAACAGTGCATGGATTGCAACATGTAGACTAGATATAAAGATGGCAAGGATGTAGATCAAACTCTATACAGAAGAATGATATGTAGTGTACTTTATCTTACAGCATGTAGACTAGATATATCCTTCACAGTTGGTGTTTGCGCAAGATTTCAGACAAGACTCAAAGAGAGTCACTTGACAGTTGTCAAAAGAACCTTGAAGTATTTAAAAGCACAAGATGAGTGGGGATATGGTATTCAAAAGAAGGAGAATTCAAATTGATATCCTACTCAGACTCCGATTATGCTGGATGCAAAGTAGATCGAAAAAGTACTTCAGGCACATGCCAGTTACATGGAAATAGACTTGGGTCTTGGTTCAGTAAAAAGAAAAATTCAATTTCAAGCTCTACAGGTGAAGCTGAATTCATCACAGCTGGAAGTTGTTGTGCTCTAGTTTTATGGATCAGACAACAACTGAGAGATTATGGGAGTGAAGAAGGTTTGATACCAATAATGTGTGATAATACAAGTGCAATAGCTATAACATATAACCCAGTTTTTCTCTCATGGACAAAGCACATTGATGTGAGACATCACTTTATAAGGGATCATGTAGAAAAGAAAGATATTACAGTTCTCTATGTCCCAACTCGAGGACTAGTTAGCTGACATTTTCACAAAACCTTTGGAAAAGGAAAGGTTTCCAAAACCGAGAACTAAATTGGGGATCATAAAAATCAGTTAAGTCTCAGAGATTCGTCAAAGGGATTGATCTTTGTCATGATTGGGTGAGCTCACTTGGTAGATCAGTCATTGACATCAACGATTCAAACTGACAAACTGAATTAAGGATGGAACTGACCCTTTAAGACTAATTACTGAAAATTCGAATCAGTTTTTATCCAGTAAAAGAACTTCAAAAGTTAAAAGGATAATACCGACAGCAGTTACATCGCATTTAATTACCGCCGTTTTTGTCAGAATTTGTTGCGTGTATACCCCAATAATGCCAAATAGTACATGCATCGGTTACACAAAATACTCAGTGGTATTTGAAAAGTTTGTACAAAATCTTTCAAGATCATGAGATCACTGCGATAAACCGCCCAACTCCTCCATATATATTTTCAGACTCCTACCCCTTCAAATACAAAATCATATTTTCCAAAAACAAGAAAGCTTACAATGGCCGCTGATGACAGTTAAAATAGTCTATCCCACGGTGTCAATATTCTTTCCATTATGAGCTAAAAATAGTTGTTGCGACCTATAAATATAAACCATTTAAGTTGAATATCATATGTTGGGTTCGTGAGTCGAGAAATCCGCACTTAACATTTATTTTCCCTATTTCGATATTATTTCGTGCATTATTTGATTATTTTCAGGATATGAAATATTGGGCTGAGCATTATGGACGAATCTAGAGTGGACCAAACGAAAGGATTGGGCCTAGGGTATTCCAGAACATTCCAAGTAAATTTGGCAGAAGATAAAATACACAATTGCCCTTGGTTTACCGAGAGTGGGCACCGACTTACCGAGGTTCCAGATCTTTCGAAAATGCATTTTCTTGGACGATGGGTAGAACTAGGTGTTTCTAAGTCGGTTTAGGTAGCTATAAAAATTAAGGCTTCGCCTCAGAATTCAATGTACCACACAATTTACAATCATTATGCAATAAAAGTTCTTCGTTCTTTATTTTATTTATTTTATGAGTTCTGGTCGGAGAGACGACGGAGTCGCCGCCTAGGGAGAGATTCGAGGGAGATCTACGCTCATATTCGATGGTATGATTTTCTGTCTTTTCCAAGATGTAGACTGTCGTTGTTCTTTTCAACTAGTATGTTTTAATTGTTCATTTAGTTTATTTATATAATAGTTTGTTTATTTTACCCCATGTGTTATAAATCTAATTCGATGGTGAAGAAATCATGAAATAGTACTTGTGTTCCTCATATCTGCGATGGTCTATATCACTAGATCTGAATACCTAGTAAATTACTAATTCATGATAATCGGCGCCAGCTTCGTTGATCGATAGATTTAATTTACATGTTAGTAGTCTGATCAACTATTTACATGTCATCGTAAAATTGGCATGTAATACGAATAGTGAAGTGTTAATTTGGACATTATCTTGATGGACCCTAGGAACGTGCTGATCAGTGTCTACAGTTGTCTAGGCGTGTTTGCGGTATGAGTTAGCACTCAATACCGATAGCTTTAGTTCTTTATGCGTATGGGCTATTACGGACCAATTAAGGAGAGTAGCTTGCGTATAGACTGTCTACTACCATGTTCGGAGAGATAGGGTTAGGAGTTGTACCCTTAACTGAACAATGAATTAAAATTCAACAATAGGGGACTATTGCATGTGTGGGAGGAATAACAAATTACTCATAATTGAACTAATACATTAGAAACTCTTGTTTACTTCGCGTGAATTTCCGTATTATTGTTAGTTTGTGGCACCAAATTTACTACTGTCTATATTATAGTTGGTCGTAGACCGTTAATTGTGACAAGCTCAATCTCGATAATTTGACATTCTTACAAGTCTTTGTGGGATCGACCTTGACTCGCTTGTACTCTACTATGATAGACCTAGTCCTATTGCTAGTAATTGCTTTGCAAGCGATCAAGATTTTTTGGTGCCGTTGTCGGGGACTCATGTCAAGAATACTTTTTATTTCAGATTGAGTTTTCGTATATATTAGAGTTTGTTTAATTGAGTCTGTTTTATTGTTTGTTTACACTGGAGTCATACAGAGTCAGTTCTATTAAAATCAGGTAATAATTGCTTCCAGTTTACCGAGGGTATACTGCGGTAAACCTAGGGCCCCATATTCGACAGAATCGGTTCTATCAGTTCAGCGTCGAGTCAGTAGTCGGAGTCTATATTTTTTAGTCTTCCAGGCGTGTGTAACAACCGCCGAGGTAAGTCACTAACCTTTTCATTTTCTTTTTGTGTCTTGTAGTACGCCACATGAAGTTCAGCAGCCAAACTCCAGAGATTCATACATGAGATAGAAAAGTTTGCTAGACAAAAGAGAAAGGAAACTCGAGAGAGATCTGTTAGGCTGGCAGACGACGTGATTTTGCATGAAGAAGATCACATCGAGAGGGAAGAAGAGATTCCACCTTTGGAAGATATATAAAACAAAATGGCGCAGAATGCACAAAATGGACAAAATGGAGCAGGAGTTGTGGTACAAGCAGATAGGAGAACTCTACAGAGTTATGCAATACCGACGATTGAGCAATTCGTGCCAACAATCGTTCAGCCGGAGTATGCGGCTGAGGTATTTCACCTGAAACCAAATGTGATAAATATGGTGACTAATTACACTACCTTCAAGGGAGTACCGAATGAAGATCCTAGTGTACACGTCACCAACTTCTTGGAGATAGTCAGCACGGTCAAACCAGCAGGAGTGCCTAAAGATAACATTATGCTGAAGTTATTTCCATTCACTCTGAAGGACAAAGCGAAGAAATGGTTATTGTCTCTAGCACCAGGATCGATCTAAACTTGGACCGATCTGTTATAGAAGTTTATGAACAAGTACTGCCGCTTGGGAACTCATTACAGATGAGACAAGACATTACGAATTTCAAGCAGAAACCCACTTAAACGTTCGAAGAAGCTTTTGAAATATTTAAGGAAGCACAAAGGAGATGCCCTCATCATGATATCACTCTGCCCGTATGAATACACAGTTTCTATCATGGATTGCGGCCAAGTGAGCAGATGAGAGTTGATGCATCGAGCAATGGATGTTTTGCGTTGCTTTCACCTGAAGAAGCTGAAGAGAAACTGGAGCAAATCACACTTACAAGTCAATGGGGAACGAAACAAATAGAGACCGCCAAAGTAGCTGAAGGCGTATTTAGAGAAGATACTTCTCAAAAGATCTTAAACTAGATAATGGCGATAAATGAGAAGATAGATTGCATGCAAGATCGCATTTCTAAGGTCATGAAAGTTCAAGATATCGAAGCAACCAACACTGAGGATGTGAACTATATAGGGAGGCAAGGAAATCCTTAAAGGGGAGGATATCGCCCAGGTTCTCATGACCACTCTGGTTTTTTATTAAGTGAACCTAATGGGGGTTTTCGACAAAGTGATTCTAATGGTGGAGAGAAAGCGAGAAAAAATGGTGGATTCATGCCTCAATTCAACAAGGTCCAGTGGTTTGGAAGCGGCCATGGATAAAATGAGCTCAACTTTGACTGATACGGTCAATCAACTTATGAAATCCATGACTGAGCAGAATACAAACTTTACCACATATTTTCAAAAGAATGATAAAAGACTGACCAATCAAGAAGCCTTAGTGCAGAATCTATCACACCAAGTGGGGCAGATCGCAGAACAGGTGTCAATCCGTCCCAGGGAGGATTGCCAAGTAATACTTAGAAGAATCCGAAGGATGTGAATGCAATCATGACTAGAAACGGAAAGGAATTGCCTAGACCAATTATACCGATTGTCCAGGAAGAATCAGAAAGTAGTCAGAGCAGAACGTAGCAGAATTTGGAGAAAATGAGGGGCCCGTAAACCGGGACAGCACTCTGGTAAAATGAGAGTCTGAAAATTCAACAGTCAAGCAGGCAGAGTAGCACCAGGCAGCAGGTAAGTCTTCAAGAACTGTAACTATTAATCCTGCTACTTTACCTTATCCCCCTAGGAAATATAAGCCGAATAACGATGATGCTCATTATAAGAAGTTCATAGAAATGTTTAATAAGTTGCATGTGAATATACCTTTGGTAGAAGCTCTGGCCGGAATGCTAGAGTATTCAAAGTTCTTGAAGGAACCAATCTCTACCAAAAGGATGTTGTTAGACCTTGAGACAATTTGTCTTAACGAGGAATGCTCGGCAGTTTTGCAACGCAAACTGCCATCTAAGTGTAAAGATCCCGGGAGCTTCCTCATACCTTACAGAATTGGAGGAGTGTGCCTAAACAAAGCATTATATGATCTTGGAGCTAGTGTCAATTTAATGCCACTCTCAATCTTTCATAAGTTAAGCATGAAAGAATTGAATGAAACATCTATAACCCTTTGAATTAGCGGATAGGTCTATGAAGCAACCATGTGGAGTGGTGGAGGATGTCTTGGTAAAAGTTGATAAGTTTGTATTCCTTGACGACTTTGTGGTGATGGACATGGAAGCTAACCACAATGTTCCACTAATCTTAGGAAGACCTTTCCTAGTGATGAGCAAGACATTGATAGATGTTCATAAGGGTGAGTTGATTCTGAGAGTGAATGAGGACAAAGTAGTGTTCAATGTGATGAATTCAATGAAGTATGCACAAGATGAAGGAGAAGCATGCTACATGCTAGATGGCATAGATGATCTTGTTTTGGAATTATATCATTAACTGGTACTAGACCCTGAAGTAGCAGAGACTTTGCACCTGAAAGATGAAGGAAGTAATGAGGAAACCTGGCCTGGGTGTGGCGAAGGTCCAGTGTGAGAAGTAGAGCCTATATCTTCTGTGGATTTAAGAGGAACCATTCATAGTCTTTCGTGGCACAAGTTCTTTAACTTACAATTAACCGGTAAGCTGTTAAGACCATCATTAGAAGAGCCACCAAGGAACATAACATTGAAACCTTTGCCATCTCACCGGAAGTACGTGTACTTACAAGAAGATACTCTTCCCCTCATAATTTCATCATTGTTATCACCTTTAGAGGAGGAGAAACTTTTAAGAGTACTGAGAGAGCATTAGGGAGCATTTGGGTGGACAATTACAGATATTAGAGGAATAAGCTCATCAGTGTGCATGCATAAGATCTCTATAGACCCTGATAAGAAAGCAGTAGCACAACCTCAACGGAGGTTGACACCACAGCTGAAAGATGTTGTTAAGGAGGAAATCATAAAGATGTTGGAAATGGGAATCATTATCCCAATTATAGACAGTGAATGGTTAAGCCCGATTCATGTGGTGCCCAAGAAAAGGAGGGTTCACTATCCAACCTAATGAGTTTGATGAGTTAATCTCTGTGAGACTAATTACCTGACATTAAGTTTGCATTGATTTCAGGAAACTAAATGATGCAACTCATAAAGATCATTATCCCCTACCATTCATTGACCAGATGCTAGTGAGATTAAGCGGTCATGCATTTTATTGTTTCTTAGATGGATATTCTAGTTACTATCGGATCAATATTGCCCTTGAGGACTGAGAGAAGACCACTTTCACATGCCCTATGGAACCTTTGCATACAATCGCATGCCCTTTGGATTAAGTAATGCTCTAGCAACTTTCCAAAGGTGCATGATGTCTTTATTTGCGGATATGGTGGAGGATTTTCTGGAAATTTAATGGATGATTTCTCTGTATTTGGAGATAGCTTGGATAAATGCTTGGACAATTTGAGTAGAGTTCTAAGGAGATGTTAAGAGACCAACCTTGTACTTAACTGGGAGAAACTCCATTTCATGGTTACAGAAGGAATAATGTTGGGTCATAAGATTTCAAGGAAAGGAATGGAGGTTGATAAGGCAAAGATGGAGGTAATAGATAAGTTACCCCCTCCAACAAACTTAAAGACATTTCGAGCCTTTCTTGGCCATGCAGGATTTAATAGGATGTTTATTAAGGACCTCTCTAAAGTTTCTAGGCCTTTGACGGAATTACATGCAAAGGATGTGCCTTTTTTATTTGGAGAGGAATGCAAGAAAGCATTCAACACATTAAAGCAAATGCTTATAACCGCCCCGATTCTGGTACCACCAGATTGGAACAAACCTTTTGAGCTTATGTGTGATGCATGCGATACGGCATTTGGAGCAGCCCTGGGATAGAGGGAGGATAAAATATTTAAGCCTATCTGTTATGCCAGTTGTACCCATAACAGTGCCCAGAGGAATTATGCGACTACAGAGAAGGAACTCTTAGCTATCATCTTTGCATTTTGACAAGTTTCGACCATACCTGATAGGATCGAAAGTCACTGTATACACTGACCACGCAGCTTTACAATACCTTCTAACCAAGCAAGACTCCAAGCCAAGATTGTTAAGATGGATTTTACTCTTACAAGAGTTTGATGTTGAGATTAAAGACAATAAGGGATCTGAGAACCATATGGCTGATCACCTGTTGAGATTAACTTTGCTAGAAGAAGAGCAACCGACTGAGATCAGGGAGAGATTCCCAGATGAACAACTTGTTGCCTTCTCAGTGGTAGCTCGAGTTGAATCTCATACCCAACATAATATATCAAGAGTGGGCAAGTTATACTATTGGTTCGCTAGCACTGTCAATTATCTATCAGGAAGGTACCTACCACCAGAATTCACAAATACGGATAAGAAGAAGTTCTTTACGGATCTGAAGCATTATCATTGGGACGATCCCTACCTATACAGGATGTGTCCTGATGCTGTCCTTAGGAGATGCATCCATGTAGTTGAGATTCCAAGTATTTTGAACTTATGTCATTCTAGAGAAGGTGGAGGTCATTATGGGCCAGACAAGACAGCAGCAATGGTACTACAGTGTGGATTCTATTGGCCAACAATTCATAAATTTGCTTAAGATTTTACACGAGCCTGTCATTCCTGGCAAATGACTGGTAACATTTCTAAGCGGAATGAGATGCCACTGCAGAGTATCTTAGAAGTGGAGTTATTCAATGTATGAGGACTTGATTTTGTTGGGCCTTTCACATTGTCAGAATCAAATCGTTACATCCAGGTAGCAGTTGATTATGTTTCCAAATGGGTGGAGGCAATGGCCTCACCTACTAATGATGCCAGGGTTGTCTTGAGATTTCTTAAAAAAAACATTTTGATGAGGTTTGGAGTGCCCAGAGCCATAATTAGTGATGGAGGAAGTCATTTCTACAATAGGTTGTTGAGAAATTGATGTTGAGATATGATGTTAGACATAAGATTACAGCAGCACCCAGGAGAGTGGACAAGTAGAGGTCACAAACAGAGAGATAAAGAGGATCTTGGCGAAGACTGTGAATCCCACAAGGAAAGATTGGTCTTTGAAATTAGATGACACTCTTTGGGCGTACAGAATAGCTTATAGGACCATGATTGGGATGTTACCGTAAATGATATTGTTTGGGAAAGTATGTCATTTACCGGTAGAACTCGAGCACCGAGCGTGATGGGCTATGAGGTCTCTAAACATGGATGAGAATTTAGCCGGTGAAAAGAGAATGCTAGAGTTGAATAGATTGGAGGAGTTTAGACTTCAAACATATGAAAATGCTAAGATTTACAAGGAGAGAACGAAATGCATGCATGATAAAAGGATTCTGAACCGCACATTTCAAGATGGAGATAAGGTGCTGGTATATAATTCATGTCTTCGTCTTTTTCCTGAAAAATTGAAGTTTAGATGGTATGGACAACATGTAGTCATGAAAGTTTTCAATTCAGGTGCATGTGAAGTTAGAAATGAATACTCTGGGCAGACTTTCATTGTAAACGGCCACTGGCTGAAGCATTACCTAGAGCACAAGTATAACCCTAAACAGGAAGTCTATGTGTTGACGGATCCAAAGTACGAATAAAGGAGCCCTATTAGTACAGTGGAGTTGGCGACTATAAATTCAGAACTATTTCTAAACCTTTTATTTATTTCATGTGTTATTTATGTTATTTTGAGTCAATAAATTAGCATGACAATCGCAAGGTTTTTTTCATCACATATATTTTCAGTCATCTGGCTAGAGATATATGTGGTTTTTTCCTTAACGATTCTCCTGTGATACCCTCGTAAAAGTTTTTGCATCTTGCTTAGGCCAATAAAAGAATAATGAGGCTTAAAATGTTCTTGCGCATTCCTCCGGTATGCACAATTATTTCCACCTTATTTTCTTATTGCCCTTCGCATGTTACTCACAGTTTTTGAAACAATTTTGGAAAACAGGTAACAACTTGGTAGAGGAATGACCTAGGAGCTAATGATTCTGCTCCGGGATTTGCTTTGACTCTGCCGACCAATTCCAGAGCTAAGTACATATTCTTTTCTTTATTTTATTAGGCGTTGGTAAAATGTCTATAATAAGTGGGGGTTGGCGGTTTTAGCTGGGTAATCCAAAAAATCTAACACAGTTTTTTGCTTGCTTATTGCACGTTTTCGAGTAAGGAATCGGTAGAAAAGGAGCGCAAGTTCAATTTGAAGTGAGCTATAGCATATTCGATTTAGTACGAAAGAATGAGCATATGTTCTGTTGCATGAAATAGTAACTTATTAATTGTTATTCTATCATACCACTCAATATTTGAGCACATAATCTGAGTGAGAAGTGTTTAAGATTAGATGACAAATTGTTTTAACTGAGAAACATTATTTGTCTGTCTATATACTTTAACAAATTGTTGTAAGACAAGGGAAGCAACTTGGATGCCACAAGAGGTAACCGGGACAAAAAGGGTTTGTGAGAGAAAGAGAAAAAAAGTGAGGAAATCTGCCAGAAAAAAAACTTTTTGAAAAATTGAAAAAATATGCAATAAAGGCAGTGAGGGAAGCAAGCTCATGTAAAAAGGGCACGACCCTCACATAAAAAGAAACAAATGAGGACTTAAGAGCGATGCTCAGTCCCTGAGTCCGCCCGGCCCGATTAAGGTACCATGTTGTGTAACCAAGTCTGGAGGCAAGATGAGCCAGTGTATGCGCAGGAAAGTTAAGATTGTAGGTTTAATACAACTTGATTCTCCTCATGAACGCACTCTCACGACTGATTCATCCCCCAACACATTGATGCGTGGTAAGTAGTGATTAATGGGAAGCTTACGGATTTTGGCTTTATGTATGTTTCTGCCGGAAATCTTTGTTGAATATGTGGTAGTTGATGGAGATTCCCCTAGGAGGTACATTCCGCCTTGATACTCTGCTCGAGGACGAGCAAAAGGCTAGTGGGGGGTAGTTGATGAGAGATAAAATAGTCTATCCTACGGCATCACCATTATATCTATTTTGTGCTAAAAATAGTTGTTTCGACCTATATATATAAACCATTTAAGTTGAATATCATATGTCTGGTTCGTGAGTCGAGAAATCTGCACTTAACATTTATTTTCCCTATTTCGATATTATTTCGTGCATTATTTGATTATTTTCAGGACACGAAATATTAGGCTGATCATTATGGACAAATCTGGAGTGGAACAAATGAATGGATTGGGCCTAAGGTATTCCAGAACATTCCAAGTTAAGTCGGTAGAAGAAAAAAGACAAAATTGCCCTCACTTTACCGATAGTGGGCACCAACTTACCGAGGTTCTAGATCTTTCTGAAACGCGTTTTCTTGGACGATGGTAGAACTAGGCGTTTCTAAGTCGGTTTAGGTAGCTATAAATAAGAGGCTTCGCCTTAGAATTCAATGTACCACACAATTTACAATCAATATGCAATAAAAGTTCTTTGCTCTTTCTTTATTTATTTTATGAGTTCTGGTCGGAGAGACGACAGAGTCGCCGCCTAGGGAGAGATCCGAGGGAATCTACATTCATCTTCAAGGGTTTGATTTTTTGTCTTTTCCAAGATATCGATATGTCGTTGTTCTTTTCGTCTAGTATGTTTTAATTCTTCATTTAGTTTAATTATGTAGTAGTTAGTTTATTTTAACCCATGTGTTATAGATCTAATTCGTTGGTGAAGAAATCATAAAATAGTAGTTGCGTTTTTCAGATCTGCGATGGTCTATATCACTAGATCTGAATACCTAGTAATTTACGAATTCATTATAATCGGTGCCAGCTACGTTGATCGATAGATTTAATTTAAATGTTAGTAGCCTGATCAACTATTTGCATGTCATCATAACGCATGTGTTGGACTTATTTCTAAGTTTTAGTGATGAGTGCCAGACTAACTATTATAGTGAAAAGGAAAAAAAATGTCTAGATCAAATGTATAGGTTTATTAGAGTTTGATTTTTGAATAGGTTTGATCAAACAAGCACTGTAATGGTCAGCTGATTTATATCAGCAGACTGGTCTATATCAGTAGGGTAGATAGATCAGTAGACTAGTCAGGAACCTGCTGAAGACTGAAGGCTGAGGGCTCAAACTCAGTTAATGAAGGCTAAGGGATCAAACTTAGTAATTAAAGTCAAGGATATGGAATCAGAATTTAGGCAAGTCTGTGATGACATAAACTTATTACATATACCTTGTGTAGAAGGTCTAAGTTCCTTAAGTTGGATGGTGATTGGAACTTAGTTATTTGCAAAAAGGTGTAATCTAACTTCACAAATAAAAGTTAGATAAAAGAAGTCTGCTGCATTGTGTTTTAAACACAGCAAATTATACTTCAGCAGACTGATAGGTATTTCGGCAGACTGATGAACCTGCTGATATATATACCTCTATTAATTCAAGTTTACATTGGAAGATTACAAGGATAAGGACAGCCAACTACCTCTGATTTATCAAACAAATCAATGGCTGAGATTAAAAAGACGTTTGGATGATTCAGAACCTTATCCAATGGTTACAAGTAAAAGGGTGGACAGACTGCATTCTGTCAAAAATTTTTCTGACAGTGTCAGTCCTATGAATAGTGACAGGAAAGCAAGTCAAATAGGACAAAAACCAGGAACGGTTATATTTGAATTTCAAATACAAGTCACATGCAATCCTACCTATAAATAGAGGACTTTCAACTCAGAAAAAGATGATGATGATGATGAATTTTAAGAGAAAAGTATAAGAGTTAATTCTGAGCTGCAAGAACACCCTGCTAAACTTACTGAGCTTAAGGCTACTGATCCAGAGAAAATCTTCAAGTGTACTCTGTATTCAAGCTACATCAAGTTTACACACTTGAAGACTGCAAGCAGCTGATTATATCATCCTAATCAAGCTGCTGCAACTGAATCATTTACTTGATTCAATCTTTATTTTACAAAGAACCTGCTGAGTACAGTGAAGCATCTATTGGGTGTGAAAGACTGTTGTTTGTGGTGGAGCTTGTGAAGAGGCAATCCTACCCTTCAAGGACCAGTGGAAGACTTTGGAGCAGCAATCCTACCTGTTCCAAGTGTTCAGTTTGTGAAGCCATAGTCATTGGTGAAGGACAAGCATTTTAGGAATCTTTGTAACAGCTAAATCAAAGATCTCTAGTGAATTACCTCCAACATCACAGGAGAAGAGTGGACTGATAGGATTACACCACCTAGAGTCACTATAAAATCTGCCTAATTACTTTCTGCACTTACATTCTGCATTTAGTTTTTATACACATCATCCTACTGAATCTAGCAACTGAACTCACACATATACACTACTGAGTATCTAATACTTAGTATCATATTTAACAACAAGTAATAAGGCTTAATTTTTGATATAATTCCGCTGCACAAATTCAGTAAACTCAACTGTCAGTAGACTACGTATCGGCGGGCTGCGAGGTATCGACGGACTGCGAGGTATCAACGGTGCTCTTCGAAATTGCTTGAGTTTGTTAACTCCAAAAGTTTTAAGTGTTAAGTTTATTCATCCCCCTAAACTTAACTAAAGCCTTTTCAAGGGACCAACAATTGGTATCGGAGCAGTGCTTCAGTTCTTAAGAAATCCTACTTGTTGTGCTTGTGAAAATACTCTGAAAACTTTTCAAATCACTGATTATCAAAAACTTGCATCATGGATAACACTCAGTATGCTAGAACAATGCTGATGTGTTCTCTAGATAGATTTGATGAATATAAACGTCGAATGCAGGCTTACCTTGCTGCAAGTCATGATGAAATGATGGATGTGCTAACAGATGGACCACTGGAGATTACCAAGGCAGTAACAGTGGCTGATGTGTCTGAGTACATTCCAAAACCAAAGAGAGAATGGAATGCTGAAGATAGAAAGAGAGCAAACCTCAACAATATTGATATTGATATCATTTATATAACCTTGGATAGCAATATGTACATGAAGGTTAAAGATTGCAAAACTGCAAAGGAACTTTTGGCCAAAATACAGTTAATCTGTGAAGGCACTGATGCTATCAAGAAGAACAAAATCAGTGTGCCCAAAAAGAGGTTTCAAAAGTTCAAAATGCCTCCAAATGAAACCATTGAGCAAATGGAGTCAAGATTCAATGCTATCCTGGATGAACTTACCCTGCTGAGTGTAAGTTATTCAAAAGAAGAAATAAACACAAAAATCCTGGAAGCATTACCTGACAAAGAAGTGTGGGAGATGAAAGTCACTGCAATAGAAGAAATGAGAAAGCTACATGAAGAGGATACATTCAAATTATTCTCAGATCTTAAAGCCTATGAATTCAGCAAGAGATTGGTTCCTACCACCTAAAAGGAGGAACCAAAGACAACTGCATTGGCTGCTAAACATCAAGAGGAGACATCAGGAGCTCAGGATGATCTGCTGGATGAAATGCAAGAGCATATTGCCCTACTGAGCAAGAAAATCAGGATGATGAAAGGTGGAAAGGGTTCTCCAAGGAATTTCAACAAGAAATTCAGTGAAAAGAAAAAGGAAGAACCAAAGAAAGACAATGATTATCTATGCTTTCATTGCAAGAAACCAGGACACTTCAAACCTGAATGTCCTAAGTTAAAACAAAGTAAGGAACTTGATTATATGTGCCTCAACTGCAAAAAGCCTGGACATTTCAGACCTGACTGTCCAGACCTATTGAAGACTAAAAGCCAACAAAGAAGATATGGAAAGAAGGCTATGGTTGCTGAAGATGAATCAGGGTATGAAGTGGAATCTAAAAAGGGAAATGAATCAGATGACACAGCCTTGGTTGCTGAAATGGAAGATTATGCATTAATGGCTAATATGGATGAAACAGGGGAGGTATACAACACTGTATCTATCAATACTCCTGCTGGAAGTGATTGTGAATCAACTTATGGTTCAAATCCTAGAAATTCTGACAATGATGAGACTTTGGATGTCATCCTTAATCAACTGAGGATAATACAATCTGGTTAAGAGATTGTGAAGGCAGATTAAGAAGCTCTTCAATTAGAAGTTAAAAGATTGAATTCTGAATTAAGGATTCTCAAAGGTAAAGAAAAGGATGTTGGACAGAATCAATATAAGCCTGATGAACATCCTGTAGCTTCTGAATCTGCTGAACCATCCTATTCATCTACTGCATACCAATTTGGAAAGCCTTATGGTGACAGAACATGGCTTGGATTTGGAACTCAAGAATCCAATAAGAGTGGATCCAGTAAGGCTACTGAACCTAGTACCAGAATTGGTCCTAAATTTGTACCTACAAAAGATCCAACTTCTAGTAAGGTTACTGAGGCAGTAAAACCTACTGAGAATGCTTCAAGGAAGCAAAATCAGTAGTCAAAGAAGTCAACAGCTCCTAATAAAAAGAACAAATCCAAAAATAGGACTGCTGTGCCTTCTAGACCTACGAAACCGGACTGCTGGCCAAGTCTGTTGGACCACAAAAAGGAAAGAACCAGAAATATTCCAAGGATAAGAATCCTAAATCAAAAAATGTTAATCATTCTAGGGATACTTATCTCAGGGGGAAAGGTAGATTGTTCCCTACTGATGATGATTGGAATATTCCTACATCTAATGCTAGAAACAACAAGTATAACCATGCTGCCAGGGTAAAACCTAAGCAATGGAATTAGCAAAGGACTCAGCAGACTCATCAGACTCCATACTACAGGGATGTTCCTAACAGACATCAAACTAATGGTTATGCTAATGCTTCTAACAACAAGAATCACTTCAAACAACATTATAAACCATAAGGCCAGGAAACATATGTAAATCCTACACAACCAACTGTTAGAACTTATGGATGTGTAGAATATATGTATGAACCAAAGTATGACACTTTTAGGAGAAGACCTTATGGAAACATCCCAGGGGTCATGCTTACCACTGACCATTATGGACCCAAACAGGTTTGGGTACCTAAAATGTATTAACTTTGTTTTGTAGGGTGTCTGGTACTTTGACAGTGGATGTTCCAGACATATGACAAAGAATAAGCACTGTTTGTCAAATTTTGTGGCAAAAGATGGTCCAATGGTGAATTTTGGCAACAAAAAATACACCTGGATATACAAGAGGATATGGCACACTTGTGAGGAATGGACTTACAATCAAGAATGTTGCATATGTGGAAGGACTGGACTACAACTTGCTGAGCACTGGACAATTCTGTGACATGGGATACAAGGTGACTTTTGACAAAAACAATTGTATTGTCATTAGTGAAAGATGTGATCAAGTTGTATTGGCTGGTAGAAGACAACAAAACATGTATGTTGTGGATTGGTCTACTGCAGTTCCAGAAACCTGTCTAATTGTGCATACCAAGTCAGAACTCAATTGGTTATGGCACAAAAATCTAAATCACTTAAATTTTGATGACATCAATCAGTTGGTGAAGAAGAAACTGGTGATTGGTTTACCTGAGATCACATTCAAGAAAGATAATATATGTGATGCATGTCAGCAAGGTAAACAGACAAAATCAAGCTTCAAATCAAAGACTAAGCAATCAACTAATAGAGTCCTGGAGCTGATGCATATGGATCTATTTGGACCAGTTACACCAACAAGTGTTACTGGAAAGAAATACACCTTAGTGGTTGTGGATGATTATTCTAGATACACTTGGGTGTTATTTATGAACAAGAAAAGTGAAACACTCAAGAAGATGCCTGATCTTTTGAAGAGATTACAAAATGAGAAAATTTTAACAGTAGTAAGAATCAGATCAGACAAGGGTACTGAGTTTCTTAATAAAGTTATAAGAGAATATTGTGAACAGAATGGTGTACTACATCAACTTGCTACTTCTGGTACACCTCGGCAAAATGGGGTTGCTGAAAGAAGAAACAGGACTTTTAAAGAGGCAGGAAGGACAATGATTTGTGAAGCATTGCTACCTAAAAGGTATTGGGCTGAAGTAGTTAATACAGCATGCTATACACAAAACAGAACCTCAGTGAACAAGAAGCAGCTTAAGACACCTTATGAGATTTGGAACGGAAGGAAACCTAATATATCTTATTTCCATCCATTTGCAAGTAAATGTTTTATCTTAAATCATAAGGAACATTTGAAGACATTCCAACCAAAGTCAGATGAAGGAATTTTCTTGGGATATTCTTCAGTCAGCAAGGCATTCAGGGTACTGAACAAAAGTTCACTGAAACATGAAGAAACTTTCCCTATTGTGTTTGATGAACCTAAGTTCACTGGTATGGAAGATGAAGGTTGTGAACCTGATGAGAACCTACAAGTCACTGATCCAGATTGTATGGAAGTTTTGGAAAGGTTTAATGACTTAAAGGTTTATGATTCTGCCCCTGCTGAACACCCTGCTGGTGATACTACTGATGCAACAACTGAAGCAGTTCAAGGATCTGCTGAACCCCTTGTTGAAGAAGCAACAGCAGACCCTACTAAAGATGAGATTCCTGAGAATCAATCTAACCAGAATCCATAATGGTTAAGGAATCACCCTGCTGAACAAGTTATTGGCAATGTACAGCAAGGTGTGAGGACTAGAAGACAATTAGAAGCAATTTCAGATCCAGATTGGATAATTGCTATGCAAGAAGAATTAAATGAATTTGAAAGAAATCAAGTTTGGACACTTGTTGAAAGGCCTAGTCATGCAAATATCATTGGTACTAAATGGGTATACAGAAACAAACTTGATGAATCTGGTACCATTGTAAGGAATAATGCCAGACTAGTTGCTAAAGATTATTCTCAAGCTGAAGGAATTGATTTTGATGAAACATATGCACCTGTTGCAAGGTTGGAAGCTATTAGATTATTCTTGGCACATGTTGCATATATGAACTTCAAAGTATATCAAATGGATGTCAAAAGTGCATTTTTGAATGGCATTCTAGAGGAGGAAGTGTATGTTCAACAACCTCCTGGTTTTGAAGTTAAAGATCAAGAAGATAAAGTGTACAGACTCAACAAAGCACTTTATGGTTTGAAACAAGCACCAAGAGCATGGTATGAGACTCTATCTCAATTCTTGGTGGACAATGGTTTTATAAAAGGCACCATTGACAAGACTCTTTTCAGAATCAATGAGAAGGACAGCACCTTGCTGGTACAGATTTATGTTGATGACATAATTTTTGGTTCTGAAAATGAATTTCTATGTGAGAAGTTTGCTAACCTAATGAAGAGAAAATTCCAAATGGGTATGATGGGAGAAATGAACTACTTTTTGAGATTGCAAGTTAAACAGATGAAAGATGGAATCTTCATTCATCAAACCAAGTACACCAAGGAGCTGCTGAAGAAGTTTGGTATGGAAAATAGCACCAGGATATCAACTCCTATGAGTACAAATATCAAGATTGGATGAAGATAAAGAAGGCAAAGATGTTAATCGGACCTTATACAGAAGGATGATAGGCAGTCTGATGTACCTTACTGCCAGCAGACCTGATATATCCTTTGCTGTAGGGGTTTGTGCAACATTTCAATCAAAACCTAAAGAAAGTCATTTAGGAGCAGTCAAAAGAGTTCTCAAGTACCTAAAAGAGACTTTGGGAGTAGGGATATGGTATTCCAAGGATGGAAGCTTCATATATCCTACTCGGATTCGATTATCTATGGATGCAAGATTGATAGAAAAAGCACCACAGAACCAATGTCGCTTAATGGGAAATAGACGGTTTCCCGGTTTAGCAAGAAACGATATTCAATATCAACTTGCACTGCTGAAGCTGAATACATTGCTGCTGGAAGTTGCCGTGCACAAATACTTTGGCTAAGACAACAATTAAGGGATTATGGAATTGAGGAGAAAGAAATTCCAATAATGTGTGACAACACAAGTGCAATTGCTATCACAGAAAATCCTGTCTTGCACTCAAGAACCAAGCACAATGATGTGAGACATCATTTTATAAGAGATCATGTTGAAAAGAAGGATGTGGTGGTTCTGTATATCCCTACTGAAGATCAACTTGCTGACATTTTCACTGAACCACTTGATAGTGAAAGATTTGCTAAACTGAGGACTGAACTTGGAATTATTAAAGTTGACTGATAATCAGCAGTGTACTGAAATTCACCATGGGGATTAGTCTTTGCTATGTTGGGTGAGCTCACTTAGCAGATTAGTCATTGGTATCAACAATTCCATGTACTTATGTTTGGACAATTGAGCAAATGAGGTTGCCAAGGGGATTTGTCTTTGTCATGTTGGGTGAGCTCACTTGACAGATAAGTCATTGGTATTAAACTTCATCTTGTATTATCAATTGAACAAAACAAGAAGGAATCTAGGATCAGCAGAGTTACTCTGTCGGCCAGACCGTCGAAGCATCTTTCACGACGAGTGCCGCCGAGCCAACCCTGCTGATGACAAGTCTGCTGAATAATGCGTTACACAGTCAAACTTATTAAAGTCAAAAAGCAGATTGGCGGGATATTTATTTTATCCTTTATAACCGTAGTTAACACGATCCAACGGTTACAAAATTTATGGAGAAAGTAATGGGACACGTGTCAACTTAGCAGTCACTCAAATTAATCATGGTTAATGTGGATGTACGTGCACTGACAGTTACAACCACACTCTGTCAATATATACAGACCTATACACAGAAGATACTATCTACTGCAAATCAGTTTATATCTCTGTTTTTACACTGTGTGAACACAGATTTACAAGCTATCATCTTCATCTTTTTCTTTTTACAATGGCGGAAAAGATTGATGTTCAAATTGGAACAAGCCAAAGTGTGAGAGGTTTTGTTGTTGATGCTAATAAAACAGAGTTAGCTATTAACATTGGTCGAAGAATAAGGAGATATGAAGGCTTGGAGAATGTACTGAACATAAGATTGGAAACAATCTCTTACACAAATGTTGTTAGTTTCTGGAAGAACAATGTGATAAAGGAAGGAAGAGAAGCATTTAAAACAACTGTAAATGCTCAAGAAATTGAAGTTTCCTCAAACCTTCTGAGGGAGGCTTTTGGTTTTGAAGAAGTATTAGATGCACCTGTGAATCCTGAGGAAATAGGATTGTCAAAGATGGATTTTGTTGACAAAATCAAGACCAATGAGGCCATCAAATCAGTTCCAGGTATCAATGTGAAACACATTGGGTATGAGTACAACCTACTGAGCAAAATCATTGCTAAGAATATATTAGGGCGGGTTGGAAGTATGGATACTCTATCAGGACCTAAGATAGAGCTGCTGATGATTATCTCCAGAAATATGAAATTTGATTGGGCTGGATACTTTATCCATTACATGAAGAAAGTAGCCAAAGAAGAAAGAGAAGGGAAAAGGAAATCCAAGGCCTTACCCGTAGGATTAATGGTTCAGGCCCTGCTGAATCATTTGGAAATTCCTGATGTGGCACCTGAGAAAATAAACCAATCCAGATACAAGAAAGAGATTGACTATCTTATCCCTGGTCTGGATGATGATGAAGAAGGTGTTGCTGAGGCTGCTGATAATGATAGTGATGGAGATGATGGTGATACTGGTGGTGAGCAGGTCAAGCAAACTACTAAGAAAACTGTCAAACCTGCTGCACCAAAGAAGACCATTAAGAAGAGAAAGGCTGCTGACACAAGGAAGATAACAGAGGTGTTAAAGCCTAAGAAATCAAGGAAGCAAACATCACAGACTGCTGAGTCTGCTGAGGGTCCAACTGAAGTTGAGATTACTGACCCTGCTGTAGCTGCTAGAAAAACTGTTATTGAGATTTTGAAGGAACAACAGAAAGAATCCAGTAGAAAGAGAAAGTGTACTGCAATTGAAATTGATGATGAGCCACTTTCCAAGAGAATGAAGGAGGTTATCCACAAAAAGAAACACGGAAAGGGGAAACAATTGAGAATCTTTGAGGCTCAAAGAGAACAGGAAGAAGAAGAAGAAGTAAGAGAGGCGATTGAGGCTGAACCAATAACTATTTTAAAACCTACTGAGGAGTCCCAGCAGTCTGCTGTACCTGAGACTGCTGTGGAAGTTGGAAAATATGTTGAAGAACCACAGCAAACCACTGAATCTGCAGCTGCTGTGGTAACTGAAACACTTGTATAAGACCCTGCAATTCCTGCAATAGTTCAGCGGGAAGAACAGTCTGCTGTTAACCCTGCTAATGAGCATATAAGTCAGGGGGAAGAAAGTGTAGTGCAGATGGAGGTAGTAGGGACTAATATACAACCTGAGAAACCTACTGACCTAGAAGCATCTGTGGAAGAAACTTTGAGTTTTCTTGTTGGGACCTTTTGGAGGTCATCAAGCTACTGAAACAACTCTTAGAAAGCCAACTATGCCATATGAGAAAGCATCTAAGAAGGACAAAGTAGATCCTAACTTCAGAAAAGTGCAATACTATTTTCAATGGAAGTTTGGATTCTACAAGAAACAGAAACCAGCTGCTGATCCAATGAGTGGATTTGAAGAATGGGCATTTGATCAGCTGGGTGTGGACAACCTACTGGACTTGCTGGATACAACCTTGCTGCAATCTAGGCTGATGGATCTATTGAATGAAGGAAAGAAAAGTGGAGCAATTATGTTCAGAGATCCAAAGTTCACACCCCACAGTGATTCATCTGATTCTGATGATGATCCCCCTAGGTTCCCTGGGGAGACAAGTAGAATGGCTAGAGAAACAACTATTGAAGCCACTGTTGATGCAGAAGCTGAACCCACTGATACTGATAGGTCTATTGAGGGCCATCAGACTGGAGAGATGGATGAGGATCTCACCATGGATGATCTGGAGGCATTGATCAATGATTGAATAAGTGGTGCTGCAAATAGGTTGGTTGCTGAATCCTCTACTTTATTTGTTGAAGAACCTATTGCACAATCTGAAGATCAACAGAGTGCTGATTTGGATGAAGAAAGGATTGCTGATCACAGTGAACCTAGTGCCAGTTCAGAGGAATCAATTCAATATCAAGACTGGATTGACACTGAGGGGACCTTATCCAAAACTGCCTTTATCCTAACAAAGATTGGTCATGCTGAAGGATTTCAAGTGGATAATGAAGCTGTATTCAATCCTCAAAGAGTGGAACAGGAGGCTCAGGTTGCTGAGGTTCAAACAGAACCTGAGCAAAGGTTGGAACAGGAGGTACAGGTTGCTGAGTTGCAAACAGCACCTGGACACAGGTTGGAACAATCTTTGGGTTTGGAGGAAACCCCTGCTGTTATTGTTGAAGAGGCTGTTGTAGTGGAGCCTACACTGTAGGGAAAGATAGTCAGTAGGCTGCTGTTGTTAATGATGAAGAACAGATGCTGGACTATGACTATAGTGATGAAGAGTTTCAAATTGATGGATCTACTGATGATGAACCAGTGAATGATGAACCTGCACAAGATCCAATAATGGAAGATATTCTTGGTGCTATGGTTGAGGAAGGACCTCCCCCTGCTGGGAGAGATATGAGTAAAGCAATGGTCATCAGCAGACAAAGAGCACAATATAATGTAGAAGAGCCTGTTGATGGAGTTGCTGGAGAAATGACTTGTGGAGTACCAGAACCTGATGTGGAAGAGTTGAGGGCTGTCAGAAATGACATAACACAGTTAAGAACTCAACTTGACAGGCAAGAACATAGATTTAAAGAACTGATGAATCTAGTGGACAACAATAGACAATCTCCTGAAACAGTTGCTTCAAATTTCACATCTACTCAAAATGCTATTAATGGTCTTATTCTAGATGTGAGGGGAATCAGGCAAGGAAATACACTGAAGGAAAAGTTTTTGAAAGACCAACTTGCATCTATCCATCAAAAACTTGATAAACTTGCTGAAACACCTAAGCCTGCTGAGGCTGCTGGAACATCTCAACCTGCTGGATTGGATCCTAAGCTTACTGAGAGGATCAATCTACTGGAGCAGTCTTTGCAATCAAGGATTACTGCAGTTGATACAAGAACTGAGATTATGGAAGGACAACTGAGTAATCTGGTTAACACACAGGAGAGTGTTCATGGCCTACTATCCCGGTTTGTTGATGATGTCACTAAGGGGGAAGAGGGCCAAACAACAGTAGCAAAAGAGGGTGCCAGAATCTTTGCATAGAAAAGATGGGAGAATGAAACAAATGCATTCAGGGAACCTGCACCTGCCAGAGTTCAACTTACTGATGATCTCCTCAAACAATACAAGAAGGAGTACTACAATAAAAGGAAACCGTATCATGAGAAGGGATTTCATGAAGGTTTAAACTCATTCTTGGGATTGAAGTTTTGGGAAGCAAGGGTTAGAGCCTTGAGGGCAAGTTACAGAGGTGGAAGAAGTGGAAGAGGTGAAAGGAGTTTGCCTATCACAAAAGCTAAGGACTCACTGAATGAATTTAAAGAGCTTTACATGAGAATGGGATTCAGAGTCAATCAAATCAACCTCATCCTACCTGAAGCATGGAAGTTGTGGAAGGAAGTGAATTCTTACATTGACTTCACTTTGATTGAGAATGAGTGGATGAGAGAGATGATAGAAGAAATAAGAGCTTATCAAGAACAAGCTGAAAAAGCAAGAGAAGAAAGGGAAAGAAGACAGTAGATTAGCATACTTATCTGTTTTTTTTTTGCTGATGCTAGACTGTAATAATCTGTGAACAAATGTTTATAATGAAAGATGACTAAATTTGTTCTGCTTTTGTTTTAAATCTTTTTGCTTTGCTGTTAGGTGAGGGTAGTGGCATCATCACCAAAAAAGGGGAAATTTTTGCACTTATTTCTAAGTTTTAGTGATGAGTGCCAGACTAACTGTTATAATGCAAAGGCAAAAAGATGTCTAGATCAAATGTATAGGTTTATTAGAGTTTGATTTTTGAATAGGTTTGATCAAACAAGCACTGTAATGGTCAGCTGATTTATATCAGCAGACTGGTCTATATCAGTAAGGTAGATAGGTCAGTAGACTAGTCAGGAACCTGCTGAAGACTGAAGGCTGAGGGCTCAAACTCAGTTAATGAAGGCTAAGGGATCAAACTTAGTAATTAAAGCCAAGGATATGGAATCAGAATTTAGGCAAGTCTGTGATGACCTAAACTGATTACATATACCTTGTGTAGAAGGTCTAAGTTCCTTAAGTTGGATGGTGATTGGAACTTAGTTATTTGCAAAAAGGTGTAATCTAACTTCACAAATAAAAGATATGTAAAAAAGTCTAATGAATTGTGTTTTAAACACATCAAATTATACTTCAGTAGACTGATAGGTATTTCAGCAGACTGATGAACCTGCTGATATATATACCTCGATTAATTCAAGTTTACATTGGAAGATTACATGGATAAGAACAGCCAACTACCTCAGATTTATCAAACAAATCAATGGCTGAGATTAAAAGACGTTGGGATGATTCAGAACCTTATCCAATGGTTACAAGTAAAAGGGTGGATAGACTGCATTTTGTCAAAAAGGTTTCTGACAGTGTCAGTCCTATGAATAGTGACAGAAAGCAAGTCAAATGGGACAAAAACCAGGACCGGTTATATTTGAATTTCAAATACAAGTCACATGCAATCCTACCTATAAATAGAGGACTTTCAACTCAGAAAAATATGATGATGATGATGAATTTTAAGAGAAAAATATAAGAGTTAATTCTGAGCTGCAAGAACACCCTGTTGAACTTACTGAGCTTAAGGCTACTGATCCAGAGAAAATCTTCAAGTGTATTATGTATTCAAGCTACATCAAGTTTACACACTTGAAGACTGCAAGCTGCTGATTATATCATCCTAATCAAGTCGCGCAACCGAATCATTTACTTGATTCAATCTTTATTTTACAAAGAACCCGCGAGGACAAAGTGAAGCATCCGTTGGGTGTGAAAGACTCGTTGTTTGTGGTGGAGCCGGTGATGAGGAAATCCTACCCTTCAAGGACCAAGTGGAAGACTTTGGAGCGAAAGAATCCTACTGTTCCAAGTGTTCGGTTGTGAAGCCATAGTCATTGGTGAAGGACAAGCAACTTAGGAATCTTTGTAACAGCTAAATCAAAGATCTCTAGTGAATTACCTCCAACATCACAGGAGAAGAGTAGACTGACAGGATTACACCACCTGGAACCACTATAAAATCTGCCTACTTACTTTATGCACTTACATTCTGCATTTAGTTTTTATACACTTCATCCTACTGAATCTAGCAACTGAGCTCACACATATACACTATTGAGTATCTAATACTTAGTATCATATTTAACAACAAGTAATAAGGCTTAATTTTTGTTATGACTCCGCTGCACAAATTCAGTAAACTCAACTGTCAGTAGACTAATGTGTATCGAGCGGTTATCGAGGTATCGACGGACTATGCGATGTATCGGCGAGGCTGCTTTGAAGTTGCTGAGTTTGTTAACTCCAAAAGTTTTAAGTGTTAAGTTTATTCAACCCCCCCTCTAAACTTAACTAAAGCCTTTTCAAGGGACCAACAGCATGAAATATGAATATTGAAGTGTTAATTTGGACATTATCTTGATGGTCCCTAGGAACGTATTGATCAGTGTCGACAGCGGGTGTAGGCAGGTTTGCGGTATGAGTTAGCGCTCAATACCGAAAGCTCTAGTTCTTTATGCGTATGTGCTATTAAAGACCAATTAAGGAGGGTAGCTTGCATATAGATTGTCTACTACCATGGTCGGAGTAGAATGGGTTAGGAGTTGTACCCGTAGCTGAACAAAGATTTAATATTCACCAATGGGAGGACTATTGCATGTGTGGGGGGAATAACTAATTACTGATAATTGAACTAATACTTTAGAAACTCTTGTTTACTTCGTGTGAACTAGCGTATTATTGTTAGTTTGTGGCACCAAATTTACTACTGTATATCTTATAGTTGGTCGTAGACTGTTAATTGTGATAGGCTCAACCTTGATAATTTGACGTTCTTACGAGTCTCTGTGGCATCGACCTTGACTCACCAGTACTCTACTGCGATAGGCCTAGTCATTTTTTTAGTAAGTGCTTTGCATGCGATCAACCGCTTCAAAATACTCCCAAGAATCCAGATTAATAGCCGTAGTAGAAAGCTTTTCTTTTGAAGAATTTGAAGAGTTGTGTGGAAATACTCTTCTAGCCAGTTTTATTTGTGAAAAGATCAAGAAGACACAAGGATCGAGAAACCTTTTGGAGGTTAAAATGAAGAAAGATCTTGACTTTGAAGGACTTTTACAATTTTTGGAGAATATGAAGATGGTAAAGAACTCGCTGGTGACAAATGTTCATGGAGAGAAGGTTATTATCAATGAAGAGATAATGAGGTAGCTATTTGATTTCAATAAGCCACTTGTGAAATCAATAGACCTAGCCTATTAGCCACTCAAGCATGAAGCCTTTCTCATCCGGTTTCAGCCACAGATCAACCAGCCATTTTTTTACACATCTCGAACAGTCTCAAGACTGAATTTGACTTACTCAGCAGATGAATAAGAAAACATGACATAAGACATTCTAAGGGATTAGATAACTTATCTGAAGACGGGATACATCTGATGAACATCATATGGGATGAATTTGAATTCAACTGGGTAGGATATGTGTTCAATCACATCAAGAAGCAATACTTGGCTGAATGAGCACGTGTTAGGAAAACCCTAGCTGAAGGAAGACAAAGAGTTGGAAGATTCTGGTTGAAGAAATCACTCAATAGAGTAATTCAGCATTACTTAGAGAGACTCAGTCAAGGAAAGGAGGCTGGACAAGTTGATGTATCTAGAACTATTTAAACTGAGAAAATTGCAGCAGAGTTAGTTCAAGAAAAGAGCTCCCTGAAGTTGAAGAGAAGAAGAAGATTGTTTCTCAGCAGATATCTGAACAGAAAGGAGTCAAGCAAAAAGCTGGCTCATAGAAGGAAAATTCAGTTGAAAGACATTTGTTTCTAGGTACTTCAGTAATGGAAACTGAAACAAGCATGACAACACCAACTGAGGGTGAACAACAACTGACAACTGAAGATGCTCAATTTGCTGAAAATAAAAAGATGAAACTGTTGGAAATAAATTTTATGTTTTGATGAAGTGCCATAACTAGGCTCAATTATCTAGTTACTGTTTTTAACCCTATTGATGAAGTGTCATAACTAGCTGTTATAGTGCAAAGCAAAATTATGTCTACATATTAATTTAGGGGGCCCTCTTATCTATCAATGGAAAGATCTCCATGCCTAGAAAAGATCGATTGAGACTCTCTCGGAATGGTCCATCTCTACGTACTTGTCCAATCCAAGACAAGTGAGATCTTCCTATCTGCTAAGTGGGAGCAGCTCAAAGACAGAAGAGTCTGGTCCGGTCTGAATTTAGGCACGGCCCGCCCGTCTGCTTCTAGGTCTGAGTGCCAAGTGAGGGCGCCGCTATGCCTAGGAATTAATAGAGTTTCATATTTGTATAAGTAAATCAGACAAGCACGGTAAATGTTCTAGGATTAGAACTGAGAAAATGAGTAACCGACTTGATAAGACTATGAAAACTGAGTTCACAATTGAAGATTGAGAAACTGACTCAAAACACACCAATAGAAACTGAAGATTGTAAGTTTTCTGAGGGACACAGACTCAGTTGGCTTATCCAGAAGCTGAAGGCTGAGGGTCCTAGACTCAGTTACGGGAGAATAAAGAACTGAGGGTTCAACCTCAGTTTCTGTAGACCAAAGCCGAGACAGTAATGTTAGATTTATGGCAAGATTTTGATGACTTGAACTGACTCAATAGATCTTGTATGAAGACCAAAGATACATAAAGACAATGTTATCTTAGGTGATCTCTAAGTTATGGTGTAATAGCAAGCCTGAAATAAGTTAGAATTCTCTGTATAAGTCCTTACTTAGAGTCTGACATGTTGTATAAGCTGAGTCAGACAAGCATTGTACTAGTTGGTAGGACGGCTAAGTAAGAATAGATATTCGGCAGAGTGAAGCTAGCCAAGTACCAGCAGAGAAGAATGAGGACACTATGATCTGATTTTAAACAAGGAAGTCTGTGATGACCTTGGATAATTCTAAGTTACGTTTCAAGTGATGAAACTTTATGTTTAAATATGGTGTAAACTGATCTCACACAAATCAAGGATCAGTGAAGTACAAAGATTCTCATGAACCTAAAAGAATGAAGGAAACAGTGAATCGGAAAAGTGAACTGACTATCAGCTAAGTGAAGACAAAACAGTGAAGGAAGATCTAAACGGAAAAGTCAGACAGTCACTTAACTGTTTAGTGAACGGCCAAGTAAACCTTACTTGATCAGATTTTGAAGTTAAAGAAGATACAGAGGATCAAGCATTAAATGAACAATCAATAGAGGATGATAAACGTTTGATGAAAAATCCGATCACTGAAATCAAGGAGAACATAATTAAGGGGGAATCAAGGATTATTCCCCTCATTAATATATCCAACGGACGGAAATTCAAATCATGGATTATCAAGGCTATAAATAGAAGGCATTGACAAATAAGGAAATGGAGAAGAAGGACGATTGAATCTGAGCAAAAACTCTATCAAAGTGCAAAGCCTTCTATCTGTACAGAAAAAGAATCATCTAGTGATCAACTCTAAACTCAGAACTACAATTCCAACATCAAGCATTGAGGTTGATCAACAAGTTTTGTGAATCCAATTCACTTCAATCAAGAAATTAAATTAGAGCCATCTGAGAAGGAGTTGTGTTTGTGATAACTGCTGAAGGATTTGTTCCTAAGGAGCAGTGAAAGAGACTGAGTCACTGAAGCTGTTGAAGCCAGGGAGTGATAGTCTTGATGATTGTGTAGCTTGTGTAGTCAAGGACAATCAGGCTATTGTATCTGTGAAAACAATAGTGAATTCTTCAAATCATTACAGGAGAAGAGTGGATTAAGGGATTACACCATCCTGAACCACTATAAACCTTTGTGTCAATTTACTTTCAGTAATTTACCTTACTGCAATTATTCAATTGCTTATATTATATCATATATCTGTGATTGCATAATCTACTTTGAAACAACATTTTAAGAAGGGACTTATCCGCTGCCCAAAAGCTTTTAAATATAAGAAAAGTTTTTGAAACTCCACTATAGTCATTCACCCCCCTGACTATAGTTTTACCCTTCTCTGGCACCAACAAAGTCAATTATAATCAGATGAACAATAGAGTACTGAGTTTCTGAAGAAGAAAATAAAAACTCAGTTAATGCTCTGAAAGCTGAAAACTGAATAGATCACAGAAGATCGGTTTCAAGCTGAAGTTATAAAAACTGAAGAAGATTCTGACCGTTATAAAGCAAACAATTCTATTGGATACACAGAAATGTCAGAAAGGACACCGACATCCAACATAATAAGCAGGACCACCAACAGCTACAAGAATTCAAATTCAAACAAGATGAACGTTGGAGAAACCCCTATAAATAGGTTACTTCTACCTCAAGAAGAAGTTTGGAGTTCTAAGGAAAAAGATTTCAAGAAAGATTTTAGAAAGGGGTAAATTGAATCAAAAAGAACTCATGCTTTGAGCTTTATTGCAAGATCAAGAAATCTTTAATGTGTTCTTAAATATTCAAAGAAGCATCAAGATCAAACACTTGAAGAAAAACAGAGCTTGAGCACATCATATACATCAAGAAGAAGAAGCTCAAATCATAAGTTGAATCATAGTCATTGATTCAAGTCTCAACTTTGATTTTATCAAAGGTTTTAGGCTATGAAACACCAAGACGGTGTGAAGGAAAGTTGAGTTGCAGTCAGGAAGACTGTGTTTGTGATTTGCTGGTGAAGAGGCAATACAACCCTTCAAGGACCAGTGGTGCAAGCAGTTGTAGAGAAGCAATCACACATGTTCTATAGTAGCTTAGATAGTGAAACTAGAGATTAGTGAAGGACTATTAGTTTAGTACTTTTAACCGAGCTACCTCAAAGAGTTCTAGTGCAATTTTCCTCCACATCACAGGGGAAGAGAGGACAGACATGATTAAAACACCTGGAACCTCTATAAATTATGTCTTATTTATTTATTTACTTTATGCATTCATTTATAGTATTATAGTTCTTGTCTCATCAGATCTTAACTCAACAAACACTAGAAACTGAGTTAGCACAACATTACACTAGAAACTGATAAACTCATATTTTATAAGATGGCTTTAATAATCCGCTGCCAGTTAACTCAGTTAAGCATATGTCAGTCTTGACTTATACTCAGCTAAGTTAGCTTAACTCCATACAAGTTGAACTCAATCTGGTTTAAGATTCATTTTTCGTTGAAATGTCTATTCACCCCCTCTAAACTTGTGTCAGTCTTTTCACGGGACCAATAATTGGTATCGGAGCGAATCTTCTACTCTGAAGAGATCTCCGATTGAGATTTATCAGTTGTAACTAGCCATCAGTTATTTGCGATACCAACAATTGGTATCGGAGCAGAGCTTCTGTTCTGAAGAGATCCTTAGCTGACTCCGTATACCAGTTTGGCTTCTTAAAGTAACTGGCTCTCACCTACTTAAAAAGTCTTCAAAGTTTTTCAAACTGCGTCATGGATACACAACATCACATTAGAAGTTTAATAAATTACTAATTTTAAGATTTGATGAATACAAAAGGAAATTGCAGGCTCTTGCTGCTGACACCCAAGAAATATTAATCGAGACATTCATTGAAAATACAACGGACACCATTTTCAATGAGAACTCTGAGATTTTACAATTAAGTCTTGCTGCACAAGGTCAAATCTAAAGTGATGAAGAAATCATTCTTTTTGGAGTTGAACCAGCAAAGGACAATGCTATATCAAGCAAACGAAAATAGATAATCCAAGATGAGGAAGCTGAAACTTAGAACTTATCGATCAAATATCATAAGGTAAATGCTTCTACATCCATCTGTCACACTGCCATGAACAATCATAGAAATGTAGATTTCAATGAAACCTTGGACATACTCATCTAGGAATTAGAGGTAATTCAAAATAATTATGAGAATGTGAAAAAGGAAAAAGAATTGTTGAAAATTGATATTCTAAGATTGAATGCTGAGATTAATTTTATCAAGGCTAACAATGGAACTCAAGAGAATTGCTCTACGGATGATATAACGAAGTAATAAATATCACAGAATCATTAGTTGATCCAATCCCTAAAGTTCAGTTCAAAGCAGGAAAACCATTTGGAGACATAATAGGATTAGGGTTTGACAATAACCAGAATTCTATGTTCAGACCTAGTTCAGTTGCACCTAATTTTGTGGCTACACAAAAGTCAAGAACTCAGAAAACTGATGAAATTGTTAGAACTGACAAAAACTTAGCACAACCTCGATCAAAGACTGATAAAACTGTAAAATCAGTTGGTGGTAACCCACAAACTGACCGATTCTATAGAAAAACTCAGAAGGATGAAAAAGGCAGACTTGATAAGAGATTAGTCAAAAGAACATTCAAGTCATATTCACCAAAGAATGACACTCAATCATGGAATAATAGATTAAGGGGGAAATGAAGACCCTTTCCTACTTATAAGATTGTAATGGACCTATGATCAAAACCCGATCAACTCAATCTCACAAAATTTTCAAGAAAAAGGCGATCGAGTCAAAACAACAAAAGTTTGTGAAAACTTACTTTACTAAGTCAAAAGGTCAAGAAAGATACATGAGAGAAATGAACAAAAATTTTAGAAAATTTAAAGACCTCATAAATGAGATTAATTCTGAGAATAAGAAGTCATCTTTAATATTTAACCCAAAAGCTAATTAGAAAGGACCCAAACAGACATGGGTAGCAAAAAGCTCTTGATTTGTTTTGCAGAAAAAAACCGACTGCTGACGAAATATGGAAAGCTGACTGTTGGAAATAAAATTTATGTTTTGAGGATGATTCATCAGTTATTCAGTTATTATTTTAAACCCCATTGATGAAGTGTCATAACTCACTGTTATAGTGCAAAACAAACATATTTCTAGATATTAATGTATTGGATTTAATAGAGTCTGATATTCGTATAAGTAAATCAGACAAGCACTGTAATAGTTGCAAGATCAGAACTGAGAAAACGAGTAACTAACTTGATGAGAACTAAGTTCACAATTGAAGAGTGAGAAAAATGATTCAGAACCTATGTTGGGAATAAGTTTTAGTTTTGATGATGATTCATCTTATTCAAGAATATTTTGTTTACACCCTATTGATGAAGTGCTCAAGCTAGCTGTTATAGTGAAAGGCTAAAAGATGTCTAGAACTGAATGTGTAGGTTTTACTAGTCTGATAATTGTATTGGTTATATCAGACAAGCACTGTAATAGATAGAAATGTCGTAAAACTGAAAACTAGAAATCATCAAGATAACTGGAACATAACTTAAGACTGAAGATGTACACCTAGAATTGAAGGTCACTCAGAACTGAAGAAGGTAAGTTCACTGAGGTCACAGACTCGGTTGACTTATCTAGAACTGAAGGCTGAGGGAACAGACTCAGTATTTGAAAAACAGAGGGACGCAGACTCAGTGGTAGAAGATTGAAGAACTGAGGGTTCAAACTCAGTTATGAAGATTTTAAGTCGAGACCGTAAAGTTAAAATTTAGGTAAGTCCGTGATGGCCTGAACTGACTTTATGGATCTTGAAGAAGACCAAAGTATCATAAGGAAAATAATATCTTAGATGATCTCTAAAGTGTATGGTGTAATCTGATTCAGTCACATAAAATCAGATAAATAAAGTATTGAACTTTTGAAGAAGAATAAAAATTCAGTTAATGCTCTAAGTCAGTTAACAAACTAAAAACTGACATACTTTGTATAAACCTGATTAGGACACTTAGTTTTATAGTCAGCCATCCAAGCAACTGAAAGTGTATTCGAACGTTGTAAATAAAGGATTTTTATTGGATGGAGAACTGGCATGTCAGAACGGTCACTGACACTTGACATCTAAAAATATACACGTTTAAGCAATTCAAATTCAAGTAATATGAACGTTAGACCTCACACTATAAACAGAGGACTTTGCATCAAGGATCAAACACCGAATGAACAAGATTACAATCATGTTTGTGCACAAGTCTACTTCATTTGAGTGTTCAAGCTACGTCGATTATATCCAGATTCTCAGCCCAACTTTGAATCTTAATCAAAGGTTTAGACTGTGAAGCAATCCGGTTAAGGAGTTGCTAAGGACAGTTGTTTGCAGTCGGGTAGACTGTGTTTGTGGTGGTAGCTGTTGAAGAAGCAAGACAAACCTCCAAGGACCAGTGGCTCAAGAAGTTGGAGACCAGAAATCCAATCTGTTCTTTAGTTGTTTAGATAATGACACTAGGGATTAGTCAGGTACTATCGTTTTGGACTTTTTGTAACTGCGTACCTCAAGAAGTTCTAGTGGAATTTTCCTCCTACATCATAGGGGAAGAGTGATCTGACAAGATTACACCACCTGGAACCACTATAATTCTTCCTTTATTTACTTTACAGGATTTTTATTTTTGTTTATTCAGCATACTGAAACTGATTGTTACGAGCATACACAGTTCACAAAGTGACAATCACCAGAATTCAGTTTTGCATACTTAGTTTTTTCTTATAGTATCAACAAGATCGAGTTAAAGGCTATAACTAAAATCCACTGCCGGTTGACTCAGTTTTGTATAAGTCAGTTTCACTTAGACTCACTCTGTCAGCTTAACTCCACACAAGTTAAAACTGAACCTTAATGGTTAATTAATCTAGTTTTTGGTGACAAGTTTATTCACACCCCCCCCCCCCCCCCTCTAAACTTGTGTTAGCCTTTCTAAGGGACCAAAAATTGCTATCGGAGCAGTGTCTTTAACAAGCTATTGTTGAAAACTCACCTACTGTAACTATCTCCTTTAGTTGATCTCTTGAAAAAGCTTAGTCTTTCAGTTTCCAGTCTTTGCATAATCCAATTTTAACTCACTCTCACAATGGATAACAATCAGTATGCCAGACAGATGCTAATGTGCAACATGGATAGATTTGATGAGTACAACGTCGTTTGCAGGCTTTTCAAGCAGCTTCTCATGATGAGATGATTGATGTACTCACTGATGGACCTATCCAGATCACTTACATGCAAATTGTTGGTGAAAACGAAGTTAGAGTTTCCAAGCCCAAAAGCGAATGGACCAATGATGATTGAAAAAGGAATAACTTGAACAACGTACGTTCCCATGGATATCATACTGAGAACTCTTGACAGCAATATGTATCTGAAAGTCAAGGATTGCACTACTGCAAAAGAAATATGGGAGAAACTTCAATTAGTTTGTGAAGGAACTGATTCTATTAAAGAAAGTAAGATCCTTGTGGCAAACAAAAGTTTGAGAATTTCAAGATGAAGTCAGGCGAGAACGTGATCAGATGAAAACAAGGTTCAGCGCCATAATGGACGAACTAGCTTTACTCAAGATCGAGTACACAAATCAAAACAATAATCTTGAAAGCTTTACCCATGTGCTGGAAAATGAAGGTCACAACAATGGAAGAATCATGAAGACTTGATATAGAAGATTCCTTCAAAATCTTCTCAGACTTGAAGGCTGATGAATTCAGTGAGGATTTCACAAGCACAGCTGCAATAATCTAGGATCTGGAGGAACCTAAAACAACAGCACTCGCAGCAGCCTTAAATGAAAATCAAGAAACCTCATCTAACAATCTTCAGCAATTGGATGAGACGGAAGAACAGATGGCCTTAATGATGAAAAGAATTAAAAAAATGAAGAGTGGACATCCAGTCACTCAGAAGTTTATCAAGAAGACTCTTGAAAAGAGAAAATATGATGAGTATCTCTGGTTCAACTGTCAAAAGCCTGGACACTATAAAGCTGAATGTCCAGAGCTAACTTGAAAGAAGACCGAAGAACTAGCAAAATAGCACTTTTAGCCGAAGATGAGTCAGACTATGAAGCTGGCACTGAAAGATTATCAGATGTCAAAGCTCTAATGGCTTATATGGAGGATCAAAATGAAGTGTGTGAATCTAACTCTAAATATTCCTCAGCTCAAATTTCCGTCCTAAATGCATGTTCTTCGACTGCTGACTCCAATCCAAAAAATCTAGAATTAGAAGAAACATTTGACGAATTGATGAATCAGCTGGTACCCATCCAAGATGGTTATGAATCAATTAAAGCTGATAAATAAGTTCTAATTCTTGAAGTTAAAAGATTGAAGTCTGAACTAAACATGATGAAACTGACTAGAACTGATAAAGGGAAGAAACAGTATGAGCCTACCGCATCTGCAGCAGCAACTGAATTTTTTTGCTCAATCAAGTTCAGCTACTGGATTCAAAGCCATATAGAGACATAACTGGCTTAGGATTTGATACACAACAATCTTCTTAGGAGGGAACTAGAAAAGCTGCTGAACCTAATATCAAAACTGGTTTTAAGTTTGTGGCTGAGCAACTTCCATAGACTGAGAAAATTGTTGAACCCGTAAAGTTAGCCTCTCATAAGACAACTCAATTTCCTAATAAGGCAGCTGCACCTACCAACATAGGTAAATCAAATGGTAGATCAGTTGTACCTCAAGGAAATATGAATGGTAGATCAATTGCAATATCTACAAAAACTGATCAAGTCAAGAACCAGAAAAATTATAATCAGAGTAAATCTAAGAATGTTAATCGTTCAAATATTCACACATCAATAGGGAATGGCAGAGTATACCCCACTAATGATGATTGGAATTTTTACTGAATCTACCATTAAAACTGATAAGAACAATCATTCCAGACCAACAACATAACATAAGTTTCATTCCAAGACTCAGCAGAGGACCTATCCCAGTTCTTAGCAAAAGTCTCAGTAAAAAGATCAATCTAGACCTCAGTATAAAAGGAATGATGGTTATTATTTAGCTTTTTATAGAAGACATTTTGGAAATCAGTTTCAACCAGAAGATCTGAGAAATCATATAAATGAGACACAATCCAAGAGAAGATATTATGGAAGTGTGGCTTATATATATGAAAACAAGTGCCACAATTTCTAGAGAAAATTTTGGAAGTAAAGATAAACCTGGTTACACAAAAGGTTATGGAAATTTAATCAGGAATGGACTCACTATCAAGAATGTATCTTACGTGGAAGGACTTCACTACAATCTACTCAGCACTAGTCAATTCTGCGATATGGGATACAAAGTTACCTTTGATAAGGAGTATTGCATTGTCGTCAGCGAAACAGTTTTCCAGGTAGTTCTATCCGGAAGAAGGGAAGATAACATGTATGTTGTAGATTGGTCTACAACAGTTTCAGAAACTTGTCTAATCGTGCACACCAAGTCAGAATTCAGTTGGCTGTGGCACAAAAAACTGAGTCAACTAAACTTTGATGATATCAACTTGTTAGTCAAAAAGAACTTGGTGATTGGACTACTAGAGATGACATACAAGAAAAACAACTTGTGTGATGCATGTCGGCAAGGAAAGCAAACTAAAGCAAGTTTCAAGACTAAGTCTTTGCATTCAACAAACAGAGTTTTCGAATTGATGCATATGGACTTATTTGGACCAATCACACCAATCAATGTTAGTGGAAAGAAATACACTTTGGTGGTGGTTGATGACTTTTCAAGATATACTTGGGTTATCTTCATGACCAAGAAAAGTGAAACAAAGCAACAACTGACAGAACTTCTCAAAAGGCTCCAAAATCAGAAAAGTGTTATAGTAGTCAAGATCAGATCAGACAAAGGAACAGAATTTCTCAACAACATAATCATTGAATATTGTGGAGAGAACAGAGTTCTACACAATCTTGCAGCTACAACAACACCTCAATAGAATGGAGTAGTGGAAAGGAGGAATAAAACACTCAAAGGAGCTGGAAGGACGATGATTTGTGAATCTAAACTACCAGAAAGATATTGGGCTAATGAACAAGAGACATGAAAAGACACCTTGTGAGATTTGGAACGGCAGAAAACCAAATGTCTCATACTTTCATGCCTTTGGAAGCAAGTGCTTTGTCCAAAACAATGGAAAGGATCAGCTCAAGGTTTTTCTATCCAAAGCTAGTGAAGGAATATTTCTGGGTTACTCAAGTGTCAGTAAGGCTTTCAGAGTGTTAAAAAAGTGAACACTCAGCACGAAGAATCAATACATATGGTTTTTTATGAACCAAAATTTACTGGAGACACAATTGAAGACAAAGAAGAGCATGTTTGTTAGCCTCAGTCAGACAAGACTCCAGAATCAGTTTTCATTGATATTGGAAATTTAAGGATTTCAGATTCTTTAGAACGGGATCAGCTTCAGTTGCCTGTAACTGAACCAGCAATTGAACAACAACGAGGAGAAACTGATCCAATTGAAAATGATCAAGCTCAAGAAGAACCAGTTCAACAAAATGAAGATCCTTTGATGCAACCGCAGTACATCAATGGATGAGAGATCACCCTGAAGAACAAGTGATAGGTGATTTCCAAGCAGGAGTTCAAACAAGACATCAGCTAGATGCTATGACAGCATGTTTTCTATCTCAGTCTAAACCCAAAGAAATTGAAGAAGCCCTAAACGATCAAGATTGTATTTTGGCTTTGCAAGAAGAACTCAACGAATTTGAGAGAAATCAAGTTTGGGATTTAGTAGACAAGCCAGATCATGTCAACATTATCGGAACTAAATGGGTTTTCAGAAACAAGCTTGATGAAGATGGAAATATTATCAGAAATAAGCCAGACTTGTACCTAAAGGTTATTCTCAAGCTGAAGGGACAGAGTTTGATGAAACTTATGCCCCAGTTGCAAGGTTAGAGGCAATCAGACTATTTCATGCCTTTGCAGCTCATAAGAAATTCAATGTGTACCAGATGGACGTTAAAAGTGCATTTTTGAATGGGATACTTGAAGAAGAAGTCTATATTTAGCAACCACCAGGATTTGAAATTAAAGACCAAGCCGACAAAGTCTTTTAACTGAGAAAAGCTCTTTATGGACTCAAACAAGCACCAACAGCTTGGTATGAAACTCTGTCTCAGTTTTTGGTGGATAATGGTTTTACAAAAGGAACTATTGATAAAACCTTCATCAGGATGAAAGTTGAAGAAATACTCACCTAGTTCAAATATATGTGCATGACATCATTTTTGGATAAGAAAATGAGCAACTCTGTGAGAAATTTGCAAGTTTAATGAAGAGAAAATTTCAAATGAGAATGATGGGAGAACTGAATTACCATCTCGGTTTTCAAGTAAAACAGTTGGATAATGGGATTTTCATTCACCAAAACAAATACACAAGAGAGTTAATCAAGAAGTTTGGGATGGAGAAATCAGCTGGCATTGCAACACCAATAGGAACTAACACCAGATTGGATGAAGACAAAGATGGAAAGGATGTGGATCAAACTCCGTACATAAGAATGATTGGAAGTCTACTTTATCTCACAGCCAGTAGACTAGACATATTCTTTGCAGTTGGTGTCTATGCCAGATTTCAAACAAAGCCTATAGAAAGTCATCTCACTGTTGTTAAAAGAACCTTGAAGTATTTGAAAGATATAGAAGAAGTGGGGATATGGTACTCAAAGGTAGGGAATTCAAACTAATAACCTACTTAGACTCAGACTATGCCGGATGCGAAGTGGACAGAAAAATTCCTTCAGGCACATGTCAGTTATTGGGAAATAGACTTGTGTCATGGTTCAACAAGAAGGAAAACACTATTTCGACATCAACAGCTGAAGCTGAGTACATAGCAGCTGGAAGCTATTGTGCTCAAGTTTTATGGATTAGACAACAACTAAGATATTATGGAACAAAAGAGGGACTGATTCCTATAATGTGTGATAATACAAGTGCAATTGCAATAACTGACAATCCAGTTTTGCACTCAAGGACCAAGCATATTGATGTGAGACATTATTTTCTAAGGGATCATGTAGAGAAAAAGGACGTTACAGTTCTCTATGTTCCAACTGAAGATCAGTTAGCTGACATTTTTACCAAACCTCTAGACAAAGAAAGCTTTGCTAAACTGAGAACTGAATTGGGGATTATTAAAGTCAGTTAAGTCAATTCAAGCTTAAAGATTCGTCAAGAGAATTGATCTTTGTCATGTTGGGTGCGCTCACTTGACAGATCATTCATTGACATCAAAAATCTCAAACTGACCAATTGAACAGAAGATTTGACAGAACTCAACACTTTTGTAAAACTAATATCAGTTTCAGTTTTACCAGTCAAACAAAATCAATAAAGGAACGGATAAAACCGACAACAGTTACATCGCAATTAATTACTGCCGTTTTGTCAGAATTCATAGCGTGCATACTCCTAATATGTCAGATAGTACAAGCATCATTTATACAACCATGATGGAATTTGAAAAGTTGTACAAAAATCTATCTGAAGATCGTGGATCAAATCACCAACCGTCCTACTCCTATATATACAACCATTTTTCATACTCTCTCCTTACAAAAAGAAAAATCAAACATTTTCCTTTCTGAATTAGCCTAAAAAATTTCTCTTAAACAATTTAAAAAATGGCCTCTTCAAAAGAAACTCAAGAAGAAAGATTAACCACCACACTTGATACGATCACACTCAAAGAATTTGAAGAGATGTGTGGCAATACTCTTCTCTCCAGTCATATAAGTGAGAAGATAGGAAGATTACAAGGTTTGTGAAACCTGCTGGAAGCAGAATTGCAGCAAGATATGGACATGGAAGGTCTACTACAATTTTGGAAAAATATGAAGATGCTGAAGAACTCTCTGCTAACAAGAGTTCGTGGACAGAAGATTTTCGTCAATGAAAACATTATCAGACAGCTTTTTGGTTTCAAAGATCCTATAGTGAAATCAATTGAGCTAGGTTGTCTGCCACTCCAACGCGAAGCTTTTCTTAGGCAGATTTCAGCTTCAAAGTAACCAGCAGCAGTCGATACATACATCAAGGACCTCAAACCTGAATTTGGTCTTCTCAGCAGGTGGATCATTAGACATGCCGTCGGACAACACAAAGGTCTAAATAAATTAACTAAAGATGGTATTCACCTAATGAACATCATTTGGGATGGATTTGAGTTCAATTGGGCATGATATATTTTCAATCAGATCAAGCAGCAACAGTTGGCTGAAATAGCAAGTGTCAGCAGAGCCCAAGATGAAGGATGACAAACTGAGGGAAGATTTCGACTAAATAAATCACTTAGCTTAGTGATTCAATATTATTTGGAAAGAGTCAGTGGTGGGAAGAAAGCAAAGCAAAATGCTGCTTCATCTACAACAGGTGCAGTACAAGCTCTTTCTAGGAAAGAAACATCATAGACTTCCCAACCTGAAGCCAATAAGCAGAATGTGTCTCAGCAGATCGCACAGCAGAAATGAATTAAAAGGAAAGCTGAGATACAGGGAGAAAAATCAGTTGGACATTGTTTGTTCTCAGGTACTTCAAGTCAGATAGCACCAACTGAGGGGGAACAACAATTGACAACTAAAGACAGTTTGCTGAAGGCTTTGGTTCCTGGAATTGTTTCTCCGGTTAAGCAGAAAATATCAGAGAGACAAGTTTCTACTTTGCATATTCAGCAAGAGGAACAATTAACTCAGCAACCAAAGGACTACCTTTTCAATGCTGAAAGGATCATCAAACTGATGAAGATGAAGCTCAAGACTGAAGATTCTCATGAAGCTACTCAACTTACTGAAGAAAAACTATTGTTGGAGAAACTGGAAATACAAAATCTCTATGCCTTATTTCCAATGGAAGTGTTTCTCACCAACTGCTACAATAGATTCAAAGAGATATCTAAGATAACTGAATCAACCACATCATCTATACCGAAGGATGTTTTAAAGAAGAAAGATGATGATAAGGATGACGATTCAAGGAAGGAAGCTCACAAAAGTATAGTTTTACAGTCAAACACTCAGCTTGAACAACAACCAGAGCAAACTGATACTAAAGAAAAAGAATTGATAGTTGGAAATCAGACAACTGACAACCAAGAAGAAGAAACCAGAGCCAATGATAATCTGCAACTGATGATAATTGAAGATGCCAGTCCGTCTAAAATCCATGAAACAGTAGAAGAAGACCCATCTGAGAAGCTTACAACTGAAGAATTGTGCAAAATACAGAAAGGATTGAAGATTATGCTCAACCAAAAGGATGATTACAATGGTCTTCTATCACATATTTCCAGTTACTTGGATTACAGGAAGAAAACTGATGTTTCAGCTCATACGAAGTTGGATGTTATCAAGAAATCCACTTCAAATTCAGTTTCAGAGATTCTCAGTCTCAAGGAAAAACTCGAAGTAACAACTATGGAAGATCGAGAAACTTATGCTCAAGCCGTATAGCATCTCAATCAACGCATTTATGGTCTGGAAACTTAGCTCACAGAAGTTCTCACATCACAGAAAGATATGTAAATAGATCAGAAGGCAACACATCAACTAATCAATGAGTTGTATGATGCCAAAAGGGGGAAGTAGAGAAAGAAAAGCTGAAGTTATGTGAGGAAAAGCTGAAGCTTAAAGCTGAATTGACATAATTGAAGAAATGAAAATCAGCAGCCTATCCTTATGTCATGGATATTGTGGAACTCACTGATGAACAGCTCATTTCCAAGTACAGTCAGCCTGCTGAAAAAAGAGCTAATCTGACAATGGATCTATGGATGAAATTTGTGCAAGATTACAACCATGTGAAAACGAAGTACAACCACAAGAACTATGAAGAATATCTTGCCTATTTCTTATCTGATGTTCGTCACAATTAGAGGATGGCACAGCACATGAAGATCAAGAGAATTGAGAAAGACTTCAAATCAAAGATAAGAGAGAATAGTTGAAAGCTAATATTTCAGAGTTTGAAGATTACTACAAGGGTGAAAGACATCTTCCTAAGTTACTTTTACGGAGGAAGTGGAAACTTGCTAGTCAAGTAGACTATCTCAGAACTTTCAACAAGGAAGATACAAACTTTGAAGATGAATATCGTCTTCACGATAAGGAACAGAATTTTATCAAAGTTACACAATTATTTCATTTTTTTATCAATTGTGTAACTATTCCAGTTTTTGCAAAATTCTTAATGAAATCCAGTTTCCAGTTTTACTTTGTTTTACATTGTTATTATCTTTAAGCTTTTCTTTTAAGGAGGGTTTTGGCATCATCAAAAAGGGGGAAATTGTTGGGAATAAAATTTAGTTTTGATGATGATTCATCTTATTCAAGAATTTGTGTGATTACACCCCATTGATGAAGTGCTAAAGCTTGTTGTTATAGTGAAAGGCTAAAAGATGTCGACAACTAAATGTATAGGTTTTACTAGAGTCTGATAATTATAAAGGTTATATCAGACAAGCACTGTAATAGATAGAAGTGTCGTAAAACTAAAAGCTGGAAATCATCTAGATAACTGGAACTTAACATAAGACTGAACCTAGAACTGAAGGTCACTCAGACCTGAAGAAGGTAAGTTCGCTGAGGGTCACAGACTCGGTTGACTTATCTAAACCGAAGGCTGAGGGAACAGACTTAGTATTTAAAGAACTGAGGGACACAGACTCAGTTGTAGAAGATTGAAGAACTGAGGGTTCAAACTCAGTTATGAAGATTTTAAGCCGAGACTGTATAGTTAGAACTCAGGTGAGTCTGTGATGGCCTGAACTGACTTTATGGATCATGAAGAAGACCTAAGTATCATAAGGACAATGATATCTTACATGATCTCTAAAGTGTATGGTGTAATCTGATTCAATCACATAAAATCAGATAAATAGAGTACTGAACTTTTGAAGAAGAATAACAATTTAGTTAATGCTCTAAGTCAGTTAACAAATTGAAAACTGACATACTCAGTATAAAACTGATTAGGACACTCCATTTTATAGTCATCCATCCGAGCAACTGAAAGTACATTCGAACGTTGTAAATCAAGGATTTTTATTGGATGAAGAACTAACATGTCAAAACGGTCACTGACTCCTGACATCTGAAAATATAGACGTTGAAGCAATTCAAATTCAAATAACTTGAACGTTAGACCTAACACTATAAATAGAGGCCTTTGCATCAAGGATCAAACACCGATTAACAAGATTACAATCATTTTTGTGCACAAGTCTAGTTCATTCGAATTGCTATCATTATCTGCGCTCAACAAGATCATATCTAGATTTCTTCAAGTGTTCAAGCTACAACAATTATATCTAGATTTCGACACATTGAAGAACCACAAGCAAGAATCAAGGAGTTGAAGGAATCCGGTCAAGGAGTTGCTAAGGATAGTTGTTTGCATCCGGGTAGACTGTGTTTGTGGTGGTAGTTGGTCAAGAGGCAACACAACCCTCCAAGGACTAGTGGCTCAAGCAGTAGAAGAGCAGCAATCCAACCTGTTCTTTAGTTGTTTAGATAGTGACACTAGGGATTAGTCAGGGACTATCATTTAGGACTTTTAATAACTGCGTACCTCAAGAAGTTCTAGTGGAATTTTCCTCCTACATCATAGGGGAAGAGTGGACTGAAAGGATTACACCACCTGGAACCACTATAGTTCTTGATTTATTTACTTTACAACATTTATTATTGTTTATTCAGCATACTGAAACTCATTGTTACGAGCATACATAGTTCACAAACTGACATTCACCAGAATTCAGATTTGCGTACTTAGCTTTTTCTTATAGTATCAAAAAGATCCAGTTAAAGGCTATTACTTAAATCCGCTACCGGTTGACTCGGTTTTGAATAAGTAAGTTTGACTTAGACTCAGCTTTGTTAGCTCAACTCCACACAAGTTAAAAATGAACCTTAATTGTTAATTAATCTAGTTTTTGGTGACAAGTTTATTCACCCCCCCCCCCCCTCTAAACTTCTGTTAGCCTTTCTAAGGGACCAATGATAACGGTTAAAATAGTCTATCCTATGGCATCAATATTCTATCCCTTATGAGCTAAAAGTAGTTGTTTCGACCTATAAATATGAACCATATACGTTGAATATCATATGTCGGGTTTGTGAGTCGAGAAATCTGCACTTAGCGTTTATTTTCCCTGCTTCAATATTATTTCATGGGTTATTTGATGATTTTCCGGATACGAAATATTGGGCTAAGCATGATGGACGAATCTGGAGTGGGATGAACGAAAAGAATGGGCCTAGGGTATTCTAGAAGCATCAAAGTTAACTCGGTTGAAGAAAAAAGACAAAATTACCCTTGGTAACCCGAGGTTGGCCGCCAACTTACCGAGGTCCCAGAAGCTTCTAAACCGCATTTTCTTGGACGAGAGGTCAAACTAGATGATTTTAAGTCGGTTTAGATAGCTATAAATAAGAGGCTTCGCCTCAAAACACAAGTGTACAATTTTCGAGACAAGTATTACGCAATAAAAGTTCATAGTTCTTTATTTTATCTATTTTTATAACTTCTGGTCGGAGAAACGACGGAGTCGCCGCCTATGGAGAGATCCGAAGGAGATCTACGCTCGTCTTCGAGGGTTTGATTTTCTGTCTTTTCCAAGATGTAGATCTATCATCGTTATATTCGACTAGTATGTTTTAATTGCTTAATTAGTTTAATTATGTAGTAGTTAGTTTATTTTACCCCATGTGTTATAGATCTGATTCGTTGGTGAAGAAATCATGAAATAGTAGTTTCGTTCTTCAGATCTGTGATGGTCTATATCGCTAGATCTGGATACCTGGTAAATTACTAATTCATGATAATCAGCGCCAGCTACGTTGATCGATAGATTTAATTTACATGTTTTTAGCCTGATCATCTATTTGCATGTCATCGTAAATTAACATGAAGGACCACAAGTGAAGTGTTAATTAGGACATTATCTAGAATGGACCCTAGGAACGTGATGGTCAATGTCGACAGTTGTCTAGGCAGGTTTGCGGTATGAGTTAGCGACTGACAGCTCTAGTTCTTTATGCGTATGGGCTATTACGGACCAATTAAGGAGGGTAGATTGCATATAGATTGTCTACTGCCATTGTCAGAGTAGATAGGGTTAGGAGCGGTACCCGTAGCTGAATAATGAATAAATTCACCAATAGGGAGGATTGTTGCATGTGTGGGGCGAATAACTAATTACTCATAATTGAACTAATACCTTAGAAACTCTAGTTTGCATCGCTGAACTTGCATAATCTTGCTAGTTGATTGTTACCAATTTTACTACTGTCTATATTATAGTTGGTTGTAGACCGTTATCGTGACAACTCAATCTTGATAATTAGACGTTCTTACGAGTCTCTGTGGTATTCGACCTTGACTCACCAGTACTCTACTACGATAGACCTAGTCCTATTGCTAGTAAGTGCTTTGCACGCGATAAACCAACAACCTAGAACTGAAGAAGGTAAGTTCACTGAGAGACATAGACTCAGTTGACTTATCTAGAAGCTGAAGAACTGAGATAACAAAATAAGTGGATGAAGAACCGGACAATGTTACCTAAGATACATAAGGACAATGATATCTTGGAAAAGTTATAAGTCATGGTGTACTCTGATTAAATAAATTATATTCAGATAAAGAATAGAGTACTGATTTTTTGAAGAAGTGTAAAAACTTAGTTAATGGTCTTAAAGCTGAAAACTGACAAGATCATAGAAAATCAGTTTCAAGATGAAAGTATAAAAACTGAAGAAGAATTTGACCGTTATAAAGAAAATAATTTTATTGGATAGCCAGAAATGTCAGAAAGGACACTGACATTCAACATAATAAGCGGGACCACCAACGGCTACATGAATTCGAATTCAAACAAGATGAACATTGGAGAAACCCCTATAAATAGGTCACTTCTACCTTAAGAAAAGGTGCAGAATTCTAAGGATAAATCTGTTAAGAATGATTCAAGAAAGGGGGAAAGTAAATTAAGAACAACTCCTGCTATATACTTTATTTCAAGATCAAGAAATCTTCAAAGTGTTCTTAAACATTCAAGAAAGCATCAAGATCAAACACTTGAAGAATAAGAGAGCTCGAGCATATTATATACATCAAGAAAAAGAAGGTCAAATCACAAGTTGAATCATAGTTATTGATTCAAGTCTCAACTATGAGCTGGTGAAGGGGCAACACAACCATTCAAGGACCAGTGTTTGAAGCAGTTGCAGAGCAACAATTCTACCTGTTCTATAGTTGTTTAGTAGTGAATCTAGGGATTAGCCAAGGACTATCAGTTTAGGACTTTTTCTAACCGAGCTACCTCAAAAAGTTCTAGTAGAATTTTCCTCTGCATCACAGGGGAAGAGAGGGCTGACAGGATTACACCACCTGGAACCTCTATAAATTATGTCTTATTTATTTATTTACTTTATGCACTTAATTACAGTATTACAACTTGTAGTACATCAGATCACACACTAACTAAACATAAGAAACTGAATCAGCACAACATTGCATTTCAACTAGTCAAACTAATAACTCAAGTTTTATAAAAAGGCTTTAACAATCCGCTGCCAGCACTACAAGAAAATCGGCTATTAATAAGGGTACTTCATGTCATTAATTGTCCATTTCCCCTAATAAAAACCTTTTATAACGGGAAATTTCCTGTTATGGCCCCTTATTACTGCCTCCGCCGGTAAAGGTATTCAATAACGGGAAACTCAATCCCGTTATTAATAATATCGGACATTAATAATGGTATTTTCATGTTATTAAAAATCATTTTTAATAACAATCTAAACCCTTATTATAAGGTAAGTTATCCCTCACAAATCGTGATTTAATGACAGAAATAACCCCTTATTGTAGATTCATTTAACCCTTATTAAATTACGATTTGATAAAAAAAAAACCATCCCCTCATTATAGATTATTTTCCTCTCATTAATCAGGATTCAATAACAACAAAATGCAAAATCAGGATTCAATAACAAATTGTCAATAGCAACTGCATTCAAGAACATGTACACTCACAGTACTATACAAACATCCACCTTTACATACTTTACATAAAGTCAAACTTCCATCAATAATTTGTGAAGAAAGACTATAATGTAATATCCGAAAATAGGAAAAAAATATATACACTTTCACCAATATTATGAAGCTTCAGGTTTACGAGGAATAAACACAGCAGATGGTTGAGGGTATTTTTTCAATACCTATGTTCACGCATAATCTTTTCAATCTCCTTATGGGAAGCCATGATCTGCATTAATATCAAGGCATCAAAACCGAGAGGAAAATAAAATAAAATAAAATCGAAACAAGTTTATGGGCCGGAAAATGCCAATCGAAGTCTATGTAGAATCAAAATACTACTTTCCATCTAAAAGCTATTGAAAAAGGGTAACACGGTGCACTAAAACTCCTGGAGTATGGAAGGGGTATAAGGTAAGGCACCACTTTAGGGACACAAGTACAAGTAAGAACATAAAAACGCAGTTCAGGAGCAACAACGCATGTACTAAAACATAACTTAGGGAACACCAAAAAGTTTCCAAGTCTTCAATATTTTCATCCACAATTTCAAGAAAACGAGAAAGAACAAAGAAGAATAATCATGGTCTTTATAACACTTGTACAACAGACTGCAAGAACTGAACATAATAGTCAACAAGTTTATGTCAGTCACAAGAGCAAACAGAATGCATACAAGACCATGGCATACTCATATTATGCATGATGAATCATAGACTAAATAAAATTGAACTCATAGCAAACCTTAAAAAAACCAAGTCACCAGATAGATAGCATATGGGTAGATATACTGCAACTAAGACTTGGACATAAAATTATAAAAGACGGGACACGAAGTTTACAACTTCAAGTGAGATGGTAATTAGAGACGATATCAAAGCAAAAGGCTTTAAAGAGAAAACCTCGTCGCTGCCCCTTTCCTCTAAAAAAAAGGGTTTTAAATTAAAAGAAAAAAAGTATTGTTAAAGTTGTGATTCAACAACAACTCAAGCTTTTAGATTGAATGATAATTTATCGAGTTGTATCATATCATTATAACAGTGACGGCCCAAGAAAAACAAAACTCCCAAGTATCTTGAGTTGTTACCTCAGTGACCAAAGCCTTGCAACTCCAAACAAAAGCTCCCTACAATAAATTGCATACCAAATGTCAGTTTTGTACAATATGTTGCATGCCAAATATTAGTTTTCACTATCATGTAGCATACACCAAGACAAGATTCAGGCTCAGATCAACAGGTTGGACAAGTCCTAGACATGTCTGGACATGTTTTGGACATGCCTGGACAAGCCTGGACATGTCTGGACAAGTCCTGGACAAGTCTGGACATGTCTAGACAAGTCTGGACATGTCCCTGATAGACCCAAGGACACCCGGCACACAACAAACAAGACTTTCAGATCAGATCCTTGACCTGCACATGGACTAAACACCCATACAGACCAAGACCAGGTCATAACCACAGTAACTTATATAGACTATAGCTTATGTCACTTACGGTAGTTACCTCATTGGTATCACCACAATGGAAGAGTTGAGATTTTATATCGGCAAATCTGCACTGCATGATTTGATCCTCTAGGTACGTACATCCAGACTTGTTGGCATTCTCATGTCTACATGAAATAGCTTAATGTTTGCTTCCATACATATCATTCCATAGTTGTAGCTCATTCAGGTTTGCGAACTCTGGTGGCACACTTGCACACACCTGTCGTGAGAGAAAAAAAAAACATATTAGTCAACCAAACTTTCAACAAATAATTCATCAGGACAAAGAACGCAATTTTGGTTCTAATAAACATAGGCAACTTATTATATCTCTAAGAGTACATGCACAATTAATACACTCTGATAATTGCAGCAAAGTAGCAAACAGAATTAAGGGGTGTAGACACTGAAAAGTGAAAAGCATACTGCTTTCAACAAATCTAATGTTGGTTTAACACTTACACTCGCTGATTTTCTCTCTTCGTCCCTCTTATTTTATATCCATAATGTTGGGCGTTTAATTTTTTTTTTCAAAATCGATTGAAAGCAAGAACAGAGTGTTACTTAGCTCGTTGAATCAAAAAAATGTCATCTTCTTCTTCTTCTTGTTCAAATCATTAAAAAAACCATGTGTTGTCGGGAAAAAAGAGCATTACATTAAAAAAATTCAACTTGTGTTAATTTAAAGCAAAGTGGTCCCCAAATCAAAATAGCTTACAAATTGGTCCCCCCAAATCCAAAAAACAGAGCCTTTTCAATATATATATATATATATACATTTGGAACAGAGAGCTCCCTTCTTGTTGGGATTAACGAATTTAAAAAGCTTCAACTTGTGTTAATTTAAAGCATAGTGGTCCCCAAATAAAAAAAACCTAAAAATTGGTCCCCAAATTGACAAAAACAGTGCCTTATTCTTACATATATTCTAATCGATGATATATTATAATCATAATCTGAAGAAGTAAAACCGTGCACAGGTATTGCCAGTTGGTTCAATAAAACAAAATGAAATAAATTACAACATGTCCATGTTCCTGATACTCTAGGTTCGTCGTCTTCGTGTAGGGTTGGGAGGAAGTAAAACTCACCATAATCTGAATTGGGATGCTTATCCATGACGGATTGGAACAGAGAGAGTCTTCGTCGTCTTCGTCTTCATGTTTCCCTTCTTCGTCTTCGTCTTCGTGTTTTTCGTTTTTTAGATGAATGAGAGTCTTCGATTTTTGGTAGCAGAAGATTGGGTTTTTGGGGAAGAAGATTGCAGCTGGGTTTTTGGGAAGATGAATTGTGGCGAGATGAATTCTTCAAAATCCACTTCAAATTCTTTATTAGGCAAGAATCCCTTTCTGCAAATCATGATCTCATCATCATCATCATTATCATTTTTCTTTGTCTTTGAGTCTCACTTTTTGGCATATCTCTCCCAATATTTGTTTCTTACGAGTGAGTAACCAGTACTCAGATATTCTTCAGATCTAAACAGTTGGGATAGATGGGTGATGTCGAATAGTTCAAAAACCCATTTTTAGTTCTTTCCATTTCCGTAAATTGGCTTCTTTAATTTGGAATATAGCTGAAATTCCAATACTCATAATCATTAAGCCTTCTGCAGTCGGCTTCATCAATTTTCCAATGTTGATACTTGGATCAACATCTTCAGTTTTGCTGGCTTCCCCCTTAGCAACAACTGGGATGATTGACGATTCAGTGACAATTTCTAGAACTAAGGCAGCTTGTTCAGTTTCTAGTTTTTCTTCGGCTACAACTTCTTCTGGTAGGGATTCAGTTACAGTGAACGGTGTGACTACAATTGTTGGTTCAGCTTTAGCTGCAAGTTCAACAACTTGTTCAGAATCCTTCTTTGATTCAGTTTCCTAGGGCTCAATATCAACAGGTTCAATGATTGGTTCAGTTCCCAGTTCAGCAACTGGTTCTTTCTCCTTTTCAGCGTCAACAACTTCCTTTTCAACTTCTTCTTCTTTAACAAGCTCATCCAAGGTAATGACTTGTTCTGGTCTCAAATCAACTTCAATAGCTTCTCTTTCTTATGACTGAGAAGCTTCCAGTTCTTTGATAGACTCTTCATATTCGATTTTGGATGCTGATTTTTGTGGTGTTGACGTTGATAAGGATATCAGATTGAGCATTGCGATTACACCGGGTCCTACCAGTTCCTCATCACTATCAGTTTCCTCATCATCAACTTCAGCTCTCAGGGTTTGTTCCCCCAGAGTATCTGTTTCTGGTAGTGATGGGACAGCTTCTTGAAATTCCTTTGCTGATTCTTGAATGGGTACTTCCTCAGCAACATATTCTATTTCAGCAATGACTTGTTTGGAGGGGGTTTCCTCAGTTCTGGATTTCTTTCCTTTGCTTTCAGCAACTAAGGTGGCTGATATTGTTGGTGAATCCTCCAAAACTTTTTCAGCTAAAGCCTTAGTACTTCCTTTTTCCAATTCATCCAGTTTTCTATTCTTCTCTCTTAACTGTTCAAGATGTTCCTGTGCCTCAGTTGTAGTTTCAACTTTCGTAGCAGACCTTTTTCTCTTCTTCTTATGTTCAGCTTCAGAACCTTCATTTTTTCATTTCTTGGATTTCTCTTCCTTGGCTGCAATTTTACAATCAACAATTGCAGTTTCCTTTCTCCTTGAAATTCCAAAATGATCGATAATCCTTTGAGCTAGGAGAGCAAGGGTCTTCTTGAGATAGAATCTTCCTTTCTTCTCTGCGTTTTTCTTCTTGGCCACATCAGAAAATTGTGCGACCAGTTGATCAAAAAGATATCTCTACCAATTGAAATCGTCTCTGAACCAAATAACATAAAGCAGGTCTAAATTTGTGCCGGAGAGATTACTGAAGTTGCCAGCTTTTCCAATCATGCAATTCGCTAGCATTTTGGTCAAGAAATTGAATTCTGGTTTGAGTAGTCCCATTGATCCAGACAGTGATACACTTGAATTTCGTATGATTGCAATATCTTTCCAAAGTTTCTCTCTCTGTTCTTTTGATATTTTAAGAAAAGAGGTAAATCCTGATTTTCAAAACAAAATATCTCCGCAATTAGGGTCTCTGTAACCTTAATCTCATTTCCATTCACTCGAGTGATATAAGTGATTATATTATTCTCTATGGTTTTGCTTCCGAACTTATAGAAGTCGCCAATGTCGTCCAGACATACACACTTCTGATTTATGTTGAAAACTTGCTCCAATCCTTTGATTTTGATTCTTTTAATTTGTTTGCAATTTCCTTGTCTAGAGTCTGATATGTGTATCTTGCAACAAATTGATCAAGTGAAATGATCATCCCGGGTTCAACTTTAGTAGGTGCCATTATTTTAGATTGCTGGAGAATTTGAAAATGGAGAAAATTATTTCAACTAGATGGATATTAAGAGAAAACTGAGTGTAAAGGATTTTAGGTATGATACAAGGGTATTTATATGTGGTAGATTTAGTGGTTAGAAAATCTGAATGGGCATTAAAATGTCTCATCATAAATCATGTCAAGCGTTGAGCTACGGAAAATGTGGTGAGTGGAAAGGGTGAACGGTTGAGATATATGTAGGGTATGACTTTTCATTCATAGCTTGTATTAGTTGATACGGTATATCTCCAGCTGTGAAGATCCAGCTTTGATCTTATCCAAAGGTTTGAATCAGTTGCCCTTTAGATCAGTTTCAAAATTCATTTAACTTCATCCTGCTAACAAATTAACAAGTTTTTGGTACCCATATCTGTTTGGTTCCTTTTTGAATAGTTTTTGTATTTCTGTAAGTCTTAGATGACTTATCAGTTTTATCCTTATACTTTTCTTGATGTTTTGACTGAGTATGATCAGTTTTCACAAAATTCTGCTTTCTTGACTCGAACATCTTTTTATTGAGGATTTTGTGAAACTGAGTAATCATAGGTCCATTCCAATCTTCTTCAGTAGGAAAAAAGTCTTCCTTTCCCCATGAATTTATTATTCCATGAATGATTTTCATTCCTTGATGGATGAGATTTGAATGTTCTTTTAACTGATCTTTGATCAGTTGTGCCTTTTTCAGCCATCTGAGTCTTTCTGTAGAATCTGTCAGTTTATGGATTCCCACTGAATGATTTTACAGTTTTGTCAGTTTTAGGTCGAGGCTGTGCTGAGTAATTGTGAGTTCTAACAATATTATCAGTTTTCTGAGTTCTTGACTTATGTGCAGCTACAAACTTAGGTGCATTTGTACTAGGTCTGAACTTAGAATTCTGCTGTCTGTCAAACCCTAAACCAGTTCTGTCTCCAAATGATTTACCTGGTTTGAACTGAACACTGGAAGACGGGTCAACTGATGATTCTATGATGTTTATTACTTTCGTCAGTTCATCAGTTGAGCAATTTTCCTTAGCTCCATTGTTAGCCTTGATAAGATTGATTTCAACATTCAATCTTAGAACTTCAACTTTCAACAAATTTTTTTCTTTTTTAACATTCTCAGAATTCTTTTGAATTTCTTCTAATTCCTTTATGAGTATGTCCAAGTCATTGTTGAATCTTCATTTCACTGATTATTTATGGCAGTGTGATAGTTGGATGTAGAAGCACTTACCTCATGATGTCTGATAGATAAATTTTCAATTCTAGCTTATCTGCTTTCGTTTATCTAATCCAGCATTGTTGTATGTTAGGTCAATCCCAAAGAGTATGATTTCTTCATCACTTTCTTTTGGTCCCTTGGAAAGGCTAAAACAAGTTTAGAGGGGGGGGGGGGGGTGAATAAACTTGTCACCAAAAACTTTCCTAAACTGGATTAAAAACAAATTACGGTTCAGTTTAAAACTTGTGTGGAGTTAAGCTAACTAAGCTGAGATTAAGTCAAACTAACTTAAGCAAAAACTGAGTCAACCGGCAGCGGATAAAATTAGCCTTTAGATTAATAAACATATAATTATAACTATTATGGAATAAATGAATGCGTAAAGTAAATAAACAAGAATTATAGAGGTTCCAGGTTGTGTAATCCTGTACGTCCTCTCGTCCCCAGTGATGCGGAGGAAAGTTTCACTAAGAACTTCTTTGAGATGGCCCGGTTACAAAGAGTCCTAAACTAATAGTCCTTGACTAATCCCTAGCTTCACTATCTAAACACTTGTAGAACATGTAGAATTGCTGCTCTTCAATTGTTTGAAACACTGGTCCTTGGAGGGTTGAATTGCCTCTTCACCAGCTCATCACAAACACAGTCTTCCTGACTGCACTCAACTGTCCTTCACACCTTCTTGGTGTTTCACAGTCTAAACCTTTGATAAAATCAAAGTTGTCACTTGAATCAATAACTATGATTCAATTGTGATTTGAGCTTTTCTTCTAGATGTATAAATTACGCTCGGCTCTGTATTTCTTCAAATGAATTACCTTGATTTTCCTTGAATGCTTAAGAACACTTGAAGAAATCTCTTGATCTTGCAGTTAAGTATTTAGTAGGAATTCTTTTAGATTGGATTTCCCCCTATATTTTTATTTTCCTTGACTAGAATAATTCTCTTTAATTCCTCTTGCCCTACTTCTGTTGTTGTTGTAGAAGTAGTCTATTTATAGGGGTTTATGTAACGGTCAAATTGATGCCATTCAATTTCTAGTAGCCATTAGTGGTCCTACTTTTTGCTTGTATGATTATGTCAGAACGGATAGCTTATCCTCCAATCATAATTCTTGAATTGCAACGGTTGAATCCTTTTTCAGTTTTAGTCAAACCTTAGTTGTAAACTGATTTACTGTGAACAACATCAGTTCTCAGTTTCTGAGAGCAATAACTGAGTTTTTTAATCTTCTTCAAAATCTCAGTACTCAAGTTTTCATCTGATTATAATTGACTTAATCAGAGTATACCACAAGCAAATATATTCTAAGAATTCATTGACCTTATGATTCTTAGATCTTAATACAAGATTCATAAAGTCAGTTCAGGTCACCACAATCTTGCCCGAAGTCTAACTTTACAGTCTCGACATAGTCTTCATAACTGAGTTTGAACCCTCAGTTCTTCAATCTTCTATAACTGAGTCTGTGACCCTCAGTTTTTCAATCTTCTAGATAAGCCAACTGAGTCTATGACCCTCAGTGAACTTGTTTTCTCTAGTTTTACGTTGATGTGCTTTGCTTTAACTGATTTCCAGTTTCTTATTGAATCTCAGTTTAACTAAATCTCATTTTCTTAATTTCTCAGTTCCCAGTCTAGAACTGTTACAGTGCTTGTCTAATTTAACCTATACAAATATCAGACTCTATAAAATCCTATACATTAATATCTAGACATCTTTTTGCTTTGCACTATAATAGCTAGTTATGACATTTCATCAATGGGGTTAATAAAAATAACTAATGAATCTCATCAAAACATAAAATTTATTTCCAACAATGTCCCCCTTTCTGATACCAGTTTTTAGGATCAAGCGCTTACCGTTCTACTAAAACCAATTGGTGTTAGTAAAGGTACTACTTTATTTCCTTATACCACACTTTCATGGTGCCATGGGTCGAATGCACACCGGTGGGCAGAGTGATGTATACCCAACAATCTCCACCCAGCACCTGTTACCCTCTCAACCATGGTTTAACACAGAATGCTGTTACCGGGATTCAAACCCATGACCTGATATGCTACCAGTTTTTAGGATCAAGCGCTTACCGTTCTACTAAAACCAATTGGTGTTAGTAAAGGTACTACTTTATTTCCTTATACCACACCTTCACTTAGCCATGGGTCGAATGCACACAGCAACACTTTCACCATGATCATTTCCTCCAAAGCTTGTGGGTAAAATTTCAGCATTATCCTCATTGTTTGTAAGGGATGGTTCATCAATGAATGTCACATACAGCTTTTCTTGAGTTTCAGCAACAAGAGCATGAAATTTAGTTTTGTACACATCAAATCTCAAAAATGAACAACTGAGCATATTTCTAAAATGATTGTGTCACTTCATGATATAGGTTTTGAAAACTTTGAAAGAGAAAATTTAAGGGTCTTTGAAACAGAAATACTCGAGGCAGTAGTATCTTTGGATCACCTCCAAAAGGAAAAACTGCTCTGATACAAATTGTTGGTATCGGAAATAACTGTTAGCGAGTTACTTCGAGCAAACAAACTGATAGAACTCAGTCAGAGATCTCTTCAAAGTAGAAGATCTGCTCTGATACCAATTGTTGATCCCTTGGAAAGGCTAGCACAAGTTTAGAGGGGGTGAATAAACTTGTCCCCAAAAACCTAGCTGAAAACTGAATCTTGTGCATATTGAGTTTAGCTTTAAACATGTGTGGATTTAAGCTAACTTAGCTGAGTATAATTCAGAACTGACTAATCCTTTACTGAGTTAACCGGAAGCAGATTAAGTTAAGCCTTTATAAGTAAAACTTGAGTTTATCACTGCGTCTCAATATGATGCAGTATAATGTTGTGCTGACTCAGTTTCTTAAGTTTGTTGAGTCTGTGATTAGGTGCAATATAAACTTTGATACAGTAAATAAATACGTAAAGTAAGAAAGTAAATAAGACAAGAGTTATAGAGGTTCCAGGTGGTGTAATCCTGTTAGTCCTCTCTTCCCCTGTGATGTTGGAGGCCGAATTCACTATGTTCTTAAGGTTTAGAGTTACAAGACACAATGTAAATTCTAAACACTTTGATTGTCCTTCACTAATCCCTAGCTTCATAATCATTCAGATTCAGTCTTCAACAGGTAGAATTGCTGTTTGAACTAAGCTTGCTACACTGGTCCTTTGAGGGTTGAATTGCCTCTTCACCAGCTCAACACAAACACAGTCTTCCTGACTGCACTCAACTGTCCTTCACACCTTCTCGGTGTTTCACAGTCTAAACATTTGATAGAATCAAAGTTGAGTCTATAATCAATAACTATAATTCAATTGGGTCTAGAGCTTCTTCTTCTAGATAAGTAAGTTAAGCACGGCTATATTTTTCTTCAAATGTTTGATCTTGATCTTTTTATGAATGCTTATGATTACATGAAGATTTCTTGATCTTGCAATAAAGTGCTTAGCAGGAATTCTTTTAATTTACTTTCCCCCTTGGTATAAACTTTCTTGACTAGATTTGATTTTTAAAATTCCACACATCTTCTTGTGATTGAAGTAGTCTATTTATAGGGGTTTCTCCAACGGTTAGCTGAATTTGAATGTTAGAACTTGAATTCTTGTATCCGTTGGTGGTCCTGCTTATTTTGATGAATGTCAGTGTCCCAATTCCGTTCAGCCAATAAAACTGTCTACTTTATAATGGTCAGATTTTCCTTCAGCTTTCCTTGACCTCAGCATGAAAACTTATCCTAGTCAGTTTTCAGCTTAAGAGCATTAATTGAGTTTTTACACTTCTTTGAAAACTCAGTACTCCATTTCACATCTGATTATTATTGACTTAATTAGAGTACACCATAAGTCATAATTCAGCTTAGATATCATTGTCCTTATGATACTTAAGTCTTCCCATCAAGATCCATAAAGTCAGTTTAGGTCATCACAGACTTTCTTGAATTCTAACTTTACGGTCTCAGCTTAAGTCTTCAAAACTGAGTTTGAAACCCTCAGTTCTTCAATCTTTAATAACTGAGTCTGAACCCTTAGTTCTTCAGTTCTAGATAAGCCAACCGAGTCTGTGTCCCTCAGCGAACTTAACTTCTTCAGTTCTTCTTCTATAACTGAGTCTGATCCCCCAGCCTTCCGTTTGTGTGCTCTTCATCAGTTTCTATCAGTTGATTAATCTTCAGTTATGAACTCGGTTTAATAAGCCAATTTATCGTTTTCTCACTTCTGATCCTAGACTATTATAGTTCTTGTCTGATTTAACTTATACAAATATTAGACTCTATTAAATCCTATACATTTATTTCTAGACCACCTTTTGCTTTGCACTATAATAGCTAGTTATGACACTTCATCAATGGGGTTAAATATAATAATTAAAATAATTGATGAATCATCATCAAAACATAAATCCTGGACCAAATAGTAGCACAATCATCTGATGTACCAAGGAAGAAAACTAACATAAAGATAGGGAGATTCCATCACAAGAAGATACTTTCATTAATGGCACAATGGATCATTGATCATTATGTAATTGCACGAAGAGGATCAACTGTAGTTGTTGATGGAAAAATTGCAGTAAATGAAGAGGAGAGCAAGTCTAGAAAAAGGAAAGTTGAAGGTTCTGAAGCTGAACATAAAAAGAAAAGAAAGAGATCATCTATGTAAGTAACCACACAGGAAGCATTGAAAGATCTTGAAAGGATAAAAGAGAAAAAGTGGAAATTGGAAGGTTTCAAAAAAGCCAAGGTTGGTGTAGTAACTAAGAAGAGCATGGAACCGTCACCAGCAATCTGTGACTTCAGAAACTGGAGGTCAAACAATGAAACCAAGAGCTGATACTGAAACCCCTACTAAATCGGTTGCCGAAGATGCACCCATTCAAGAACCAGTTGAAGAAATTAAAGTACTCGTTCTATAACTACCAAAAGCTGACACTCAGGGGGAACAAACCATGAGAACTAAGGTTGATGATGAAGAAACTGATAGTGATGAAAAGCTGAATGGACCTGGAGTAATTGTAATGCTCAACTTGAAATCTAAATCAAGATCTACACCACAAAAATCAGCCTTTAGACTTGAGTATGAAGAATCAATTAGAGAATTGGAAGCCTTTCAGTCTGAAGGCAAAGAAGTTGTTGAGATTGAATCTGATCTACAACAAGTCATCACCTTGAATGAAATGGTTAAAGAAGAAATTCAAAAGAAAGTTGATGAACGTGAGGAAGAAAAGGAACCAGTTGCTGAACTGGAAACTGAACCAACAAGAGAACCAAGTGAGCTTCAGGTTGCTGAATCAAAAGAGGCCTCTAAACAAGTTGCTGAAGCTAAGAAATAAAATGTTGATGAAGACAATTTGGAAATTGAACAATTTATTATAATTCCTGAAATTGAAGCTGAATCATCTATCATCCCAGTTGTTGCTGGGGGGAATCAAGCTAAACTGAAGAAGAACAAGTTAGGACTCTAGCAGAATCAAATTTGGAGGTTCCTAGAGAAATTGAAGACATCATATCCCGGCTTGATCCTTCTGTCGACAATGGGAAACTGATTGAAGCTGACTGCATAAGACTTGATGCTTATCAACATTGGAAGTATAGATCATTCAAAAATCAAAGAACTCAACTAGAATTTATGGAAAGCACATAACAATGGGTCTTTGATTTGTACAATATTCCTCATCTACCCCATCTATTCAGTTCTGATCAATTTTTGAGTAATGGGTATTTACTGATTAGAAGTAGTTACTGGAAGAAGTTTCCTAAAGGTGAAGCTCCAAAGTCAAAGAAAGATGATAATGATGACGATGATGATTCACAAGGAGATCCTGATTTACAAAAAAGTATTCATGCCTCTCTCCAAGAAAAAGAAGCAAGCATAGGTGTTGCTGAAAAATCTGAAGAAGATAGTTCAGAAGAAAGTGGCAATTCAGACTCTGAGATTCAGTCTAAATTAGAAAAAGAAGATGAAGAAGGTTATCATTCACCAACTGACAGAGAAGTTCTTGCGATAGCCAAAGCTGAAGCTGACCAAGAGGGAGAAAGAACTGATGATGAGCTTGATGTGAAGCTATACCAGTTAGAGAAGTTGACAAATCAAGTATGGAAGAAGTAAAGAGACAATTTGAAGAAATTCAGAAAACTGAGACTATTGCAAATAAGTCTCAAGAGAAAACTGAGAAAGCATCTAAGATTCAGGAAGCCGAAACTGACAAGAAAGATGTGCCAACACAAGCTGAGGTCATCAAATACAATTTCAATGAGCTTATGAGGATACAAAATGAAGATATGAGCATCTTTGGAAAGGTGTTGCAATCCATGAAAGAAAACAAAAATGAAAGAACTAATATGGAAAAGAGACTGGACATCGTCAAAATGGATTGTCATGACACCTTGATCGAAATCAGAAAAACCTCCATTGAAACAGATGCTAGGAAAACTGTGACTCGAGAGAGATTAGAAGGCATTGTTACTAATGTACATGATATGATGCTTTTACTAGAAATGCCATGAGAGGCATAGTTGTTGCCCAAACCATATTGGCATCCAATCAATAGCATCTCAATGCATTTATCAGGAGCCTGATTCATAAGGATGATGCCAATAAGGGGGAAAGCAAAGCCATTTTAAAAGTCAATGCAACTGAAATGCCGGAGGTTCTTGATAGTATTGATGAAAAACTGATCGAACTGAAGAAAACAAGAGCTGACATGAATGACGAAGAAATGGAGCTGATTGCAAAATTCTCTTAACCAACTGAGAAAAGACTTGGCTTGGATTCACAAGTTTACAGCATTTTCAAAGAACTACCCACTAAGGAAGGTGAATCAAGAGAACAAGCCTTAGAAAGTTTTCTAATCATGCAGAAAGTTCTTGTTCATTATTGGAAAAAACTAAACAAATGGGAAAGAAATGGTACGCTAGAGAAAGCTGAGAAGAAAGTTGAACAAACTAAATCTGAGTTTGTCAAAGATTTACTGAAGACGGCTACCAGTGAAAAGTTGAGGAAAATTGTGTTTGTATTTGTAATTCTGTTCACGCGTAAGTTTTTCGGAAAGCACAAGATGACCAATTCCTGGAATGTCTGGGCAAATATAAATGGGATTGAGAGCAGTTCAACAAATCATGCCATGAAGGAAGTTGCTGAACTGTATGACAAGAAGATTGAAGGAACTGACCAGGGAACATGAAAATAATTGAAGTTTAGTTTCTTTTCATGTATTATTTTATTTTAATACCTTTTACTTTGTCACTCAGTATTATCAATAAAAACTCAGTTTCTCAATTCTTTGTGTTTGTTATTGTGTTGTCCTTATCGTTTTGCATTGATTTTAAGGAGGGTATTGGCATCATCAAAAAAGAAGAAATTGTTGGAAATAAAATTTATGTTTTGATAATGATTAATCAGTTATTCATTTATTTTTTGAACCCCATTGATGAAGTGACATAACTAGCTATTATAGTGCAAAGCAAAAAAGATGTCTAGATATGTATAGGATTTAATATAGTCTAATATTTGTATAAGTAAATCAGACAAGCACTGTAATAGTTCTCGGATCAGAACTGAGAAAACGAGTAACTGACTTGATAAGACTATGAGAACTGAGTCCACAATTGAAGATTGAGAAACTGACTCAGAGCACGCCTATAGAAACTGAAGAACGTAAGTTCGCTGAGGGACACAGACTCAGTTGGCTTATCTAGAAGCTGAAGGCTGAGGGACCCAGACTCAGTTACTGGAGAATGAAGAACTAAAGGTTCAAACTCAGTTTATGAAGACCAAAGCCGAGACTGTAAAGATGAATTTCCGGCAAGATTGTGATAATCTGAACTAACTCTATAGATCTTGTATAAAGACCTAAGATACATAAGGACAATATTATCTTAGATGATATCTAAGTTATGGTGTACTCTGATTAAGTCAAATATAATCAGATGAAGAATAGAGTACTGAATTTTTTCAAAGAATAAAAACTCAGTTAATGCTCTTAAAGCTGAAAACTGACAAGATCATAAAAGATCAGTTTCAAGCTGAAGTTAAAAAAACTGAAGAAGAGTCTGACCGTTATAAAGCAAACAATTCCATTGGATACACAGAAATGTAAGAAAGGACACTGACATCCAACGGAATAAGTAGGACCACCAACAGCTACAGGAATTGAAATTCAAACAAGACGAATGTTGGAGAAACCCCTATAAATGGGTCACTTCTACCTTAAGAAGAAGTGCGGAGTTCTAAGAAAAATATTTCAAGAAAAATTTTAGAAAGGGGGAAAGCGAATCAAAAAGAACTCCTGCTTTAAGCTTTTCTGCAAGATCAAGAAATCTTTAAAGTGTTCTTAAATATTCAAAGAAGCATCAAGATCAAACACTTGAAGAAAAACGGAGCTTAAGCAAATCATATACATCAAGAAGAAGAAGCTCAAATCACAAGTAGAATCATAATCAATGATTCAAGTCTCAACTTTGATTTTATCAATGGTTTTAGGCTGTGAAATACCAAGAATGTGTGAATGACAGTTGAGCTACAGTCAGAAGACTGTGTTTGTGATGAGCTGGTGAAGAGGCAATACAACCCTTCAAGGACCAGTGGTGCAAGCAGTTGCAGAGCAGCAATCACACCTGTTCTATAGTTGCTTAGATAGTGAACCTCAGGATTAGTGAAGGACTATCGGTTTAGGACATTTTGTAACCGAGCTACCTTAAAAGAGTTCTAGTGGAATTTTCCTTTGCATCATAGGGGAAGAGATAACTGACATGATTTCTCCACTTGGAACCTCTACAAATTCGGTCTTATTTATTTATTTACTTAATAATTCATTTACGGTATTATAGTTCTTATCTCTTCAGCTCTTAACTCAGCAAACACTAGAAACTGAGTTAGCATAGCATTACACTAGAAACTGATAAACTCATATTTTATAAGAAGGATTTAATAATCCACTGCCAGTTAACTCAGTCAAGCATAAGTCAGTTTTGACTTATACTCAGCTAAGTTAGCTTAAATCCACACAAGCTGAACCCAATCTGGTTTAAGATTTAGTTTTCGGTGACCAGTTTATTCTTTCCCCTATAAACTTGTGTCAGCCTTTTCACGGGACCAACAAAAACTATCAAAGAAACAATTTTCTGCTATGGATGCTGTACAAGAGCAATAGCTATTTCAGGAACAGCAATCTTAGCAGCCAGAATATATCTTTAAACCTGAAAGGATCATAAGTCGGATGAAGATGAAGCTCAAAATTGAGGTCTTTCGGGAATCAGTCAAAGATGTTCTAAAGGCGGAAGAAAAGATATTCCTAGAGAATCTCGAAGTATAAGACTTATATGAATTATTTCCCATGGATTAATTATTAACAAGATGCTATAAGAAACTTGAAGAGAATCTCAAAGGAAGAAAAAGTCAGCTGAATCATCTATACCGAAAGGTGTTTTAAAGAAGAATGATGATGATAAGGATAATAATTCAAAGAATATTCCAGAGCAAAGTTCAGTTTTACATCAAGAAGAGAAAACTGATATTCAATGAGATAAAACTGAGGCTCAGGATCAAGAAGGATTGCCAGTTGGTTCACAGACAACTGACGGTCAGAAACAAGAAGAAGCTGATAAACGGCAGTTGATGATTGTGGAGAATCAAACTCAGTCAACTAAAGAAGAAGTTGATCAAACAGAGTTGTTGACACCTGAAGAACTTACCAGAGTTCAAAATTCTTTGGATAGTATGCTCAATCAAAAAGAAGATTACAACAATATGTTGTCGAAAATCTCCGTCTACTTGGATTACAGGAAGAAAGTTGATGCCTTAGTTCTTTCCAAGATAGACACTATCAAGCAGACTACTTCATACTCATTTTTAGAAATTCTTAAGTTGAAGGAACAACTTGAAATTACAACCTTGGAAGATTGCACTTAATCAAAAGAATTTATGGATTAGAGACTCAGCTCTCCAAAGTTATAACTTCTCAAAAGAGCATAGCAGATAATCAAAAGGCAACTCATTTATTAATCAATCGGTTTTATGCCAAAAAGAGGGAAGTAAAAGAAGAAAAGATGAAGTTACAAGAGGAAAAAATGAAGCTAGAAACTGAATTGGGTGAACTAATGAAAGAAAAGTCAGCAATAGATCCATATGTCGGCAATGTAGAAGAACTCAGTGAAGAACAACTCATACATAAATACAGTAAACCTAGAGAAAAAAGAGCTGCTCTTACACAACTCTTTATTAAAAGGGCATAGCAGATGATCAAAAGGAAACTCATTTATGAATCAATCAGTTGTATGCCAAAAATAGGGAAGTAGAAGAAAAGCTGAAGCTACAAGAGGAAAAGCTGAAGCTAGAAACTGAATTGGGTGAACTGAAGAAAGGAAAGTAAGAAACAGATCCATATGTCAGAATTGTGGAAGAACTTAGTGAAGAACAACTCATACATAAATACAGTAAACCTGGAGACAAAAGAGTTGCTCTTACACAGGATTTATGGATTAAGTTTTAAAAAGATTACAATCATATCAAGGCGAAGTACATGCACAAAACTTATGAAGAATCGCTTGTTTACTACTTATCAGATGTATATTACAGTCAGAAGATGAGAAACATGGAAGACAAGTTTGCCAACAAAAACAAGAAGGAACAAATAGAGATCGATGTTGATGAATTTGAAAAGTACTAAGAGAATGGAAATTGTCAAGTCTAGTGGATTACAACAGAACCTTTGCTAAGGAAGATACAAAACTAGAAAATGAATATCAGTTACATAATAAGAAAAGGAAGTTTATATTAGTTACACAACAAGAAAAATAACGGATAGATCAATCATTGTTTAAGATCAGTTTAAAAAGGCATTTTCTTTACGCATTTTCTTATTGTTATTTACATTTTAGTATTGTGATTGATTTTATTTGAATTATACAGAGCAAACTGAACCACAATTGATTGTTATATACACACACAGTACACAAACAGACATTCACCAGAATTCAGTTTTGCATACAAGATTTTACAACAAGATCAGTTTAAAAAAGCTAAAATTTATATCCGCTGCCGGTTGACTCAGTTCAAGCATAAGTCAGTTAGACTTATAATCAGCTCAGTCAGCTCAACTCCACACAAGTTTATAAATGAACTTAATTTGTTTTAGATCCAGTTTTTAGGGACAAGTTTATTCATCTCCCCCCCCTCTAAACTTGTGTCAGCCTTTTCAAGAGACCAACAAAGTTATTCACTTTCAGGAATGCCCACACACCGCAATATAGACTTGTGTGTATCCTAGAATAGGTTGATGTTTAGTCTTTTAACTACACATTACATTTATTATTAATTATTAGCTAGCCACCTATGTATTTTCAAGTAAGCTCCCTTACAATCCTACTCTCTAACTTAGACCACTAGACATGGACAAGGCCTAGCAACTACACAAACATTGATGAATACTAATTCATCAAAGCACAAGCCAATCATTCTCTTCCGACGGTCCTGAACATCAACTCTTGGTAGCATTCATTCGATGCTAGAACTAAACACATCAGAAGCTTAATCATGTCTTTTTCATGTTCATTTAATGTGATTAGACAAGAAACAATATTTAAAACTCATCTCATGGATTAGAACAACATTTTCCCCAAAATAGGGGTCAATGCGTGCGCATTCATTGGAATGCATGCGCATTGATCAACCAGAAACTTTTAGGAAGTTTCTGTCCGACCAATGCGTGCGCATAGCCTGCAATCCGTGCGTATTGATTCTGCACAAAATAGAAACTGACCATCATGCATCATCAATATGTGCGCATTGCTAATCAATGCGTATGCATTATGCATAGAAAAACCCTAACTCCATTTTTCTACACTTTTACAATCTCTACCCCATTCTAAACATGTTCAACTTTGCAATTACTCAGAAACAGTAGAAAACTCAAACTTTACAAACCATAACATCCCATACTTCAACTACAACATATTACATGATTTCTAACTATAAATTCAACACAAACGCCCAACCTTAACATCATAAAACCTAATTACGCATTAGAAAAAGCCTCTTACCTTTTAGCAAGAAAAAAACCCAAACCAAAACCAAAATCTTCAGCACTTCTGCACTTCTCCATGAAAACCTATTTGATCAACAATCAATCAAGTATCAATTGCAATCAAGGGTTTCTAAACGATTAAAACTATGATTTGAGGGATGAAACTCGACGAATACCAAAACTAGGGCTAAACCGAACACTTTCAAAATAAGGAGATGTTGTTTTCAAAAGATTTGTCTCGTAGAGGGGATCACTTTTATCTATTGATGCATCTTGAAATGATTAACGGATTAAACGCACGGTTGAAGATTACATTCTTCCTCTTCCTTTTGCCCTCTGCATCGCCGTCTTCTGATTTTCTATCAGAATTTCCGTGAAGTGAAATAATAAAAGATTTTGGGATTATTTTCCTTAAATAGCCACTAATTAAATCCATTAATTAATTGACTAAATCATTTTATTCCTTATAATTATTTACCAAGATTTTTAATTGACTCCTTTTTAATTAAATAACAAAAAAATAATAATTAGGTCGTAGTAAATATACCTAATTACTATTTTGCCCTTCTCTGGAAATTCGGGGTGTTACATCCCTTCCCCCTTAAAAGAGTTTCGTCCTAGAAACTGAACATCACCGGTAGGTACTTGAACTCTGGAACTTTGCAAATTGCCTTGTCTTCTAACTCTCACGTCGTCTCTGCCGGTGTGTGACTGCTTCACTGAACCACGGCTAGTTGTATGTCTTCTTCCTTAACTTTCTTCATCCACCATTCTAAAGTGCACTTGATTCATCCACGTAGGTCAATGTCTCTTCAACCATTTCGAGGTCAAAGCTTGCTTCCACATCCAAGTTGGTTAAGCATTTCCCTATCATTGACATAAGTGGGACTTCTTTAGATACACTTTATCTTCACTTCAGACTCTTACCGTCTTCTTCTTCCATCTTCCCAACTCTTCTGCTTGTCTTGAGCCAACTTGAGGTTGTAGTGGTTCACTTAAATCATCTCGTTGGCTTGCTGTGGTCAAATCTGGTCTCTTATGCTATTACTGTTCCTTTTCAACCCAGAAATCGGGAGTTCGATGCTTTCCTCCATGCAGAATTTTAATTGTTAACATGGGAACTATTGTTGTAGGAAACTCTTCTATCTCTATCTTCATGAACGATCATCAATAGTACTTTTCCAGCACTCTGTACATCATGGTTGCAACGGCATTGACCGCAACGCTACCTCGCGGGCTTCATTCATCACTTTCTTCCTCAGATCTTCCGCATTCGGAACCCAGAGCCGATTCTGATGCCTAAGGTTTCCACCTTCATCTAACTAGTGACCATTGGCTAGTTTTGTTCTGGCCACTCACTTGTAACCAGAAACAACTAGATCCATCTTGTTTCTTCATTATCTCATCAACGGCCTTCACACTTGAAACCAACGATCCAACACACTTTACTTGCTCCTGCTAACCTATGTCTTGAAGGCTTTATCTTCTCAACTGACCCATAAATTCTGGCATACTTGACTTGTTTTTATCTCAACCTACATCACTGCAACACAAGCTTGTTGAAGAACATCAAGGATTCCAGCTGTAAGGTGTATGAGATACCTCGGGAAAGAGAAATGTGGACTTGACAAAACTTCTCTCCGACTGTCTGATCCAATCCTTATGACAATAAGGGTTAGCTTGAAAAAAAACAAATAGAGTTGATAAGTGACAAGTTCAGCACCAGGGGCATGTCAACTTGGTAAGCCAAATGAGTGGCAATAAGTTCTCAAAACAAGGGAGGTTGCATGGGTTACAAACAAACAAGGTGATTCCGTGTCGAGGAAAGTTGAAGTCGGTTCCAATTTGAAAATATAAGATGAGGTATTGATTCATAATAAAAAAAGACAGCCACCAAAAGGAAAACAAGAGAACACCTTGCAGATGAGATTCTTTGAGAGAGTGGAATTCTGCAAGATATGGTGATCTACAAAGAACTCAGGCCGCTTGGAAGGAAGATAATGAGCTCTTACGTAAGCCCTTAGAATTTGGAGATTCTAAGGAAAACATCACATGATGGACTTGGAAACATTCAATGCAAGGAAAGATGATACTGGACTTGAGAACATTAGGCGGGTGACCTTGATTGTTAATCATTTGGTTAACAAAATGGTTGTTGGTGAACTAGGAGAGTCCTTTGTTCGTATGAATCTCGTAGATGAATCATCATACAAAAGACTAGCGAAACAAAGGTGCAAGGTCAAGCAATAGAAAAACTAAACAATTTAGAAATAAAAAAGAGAGCAAGAATCTCAACATGAATGAGCTATAGAGACAATCGAGTACACAAAAAGGTCTCAGAATGAAATAAACACTTGCCAAGAAGTGTCCAAGTTTGCATTAGTCAAACAAAGGTTATTTCATGTTTTAAAGAGTATAGAGTTATCCTCATGGCAATGTAAAGGGAAAAAAGTTTTGAAAATAAGAGTATTTGATAACCAAGGTTGTTTTGGAGTTCAAACGTTGACCGGCAAGAAGAAGATATGCATACCCTATAAGGACAGGCAGCATGGGGTGAAACAGTTACAACATCGACACTATCCGTAGGAGGAAAGCTGAGAATGAACGCAAGTACGATGAATGCTTTGACATTGGAACACTTAATAAAATTGAATATAAATGAAGGAATGGGAGTGCAACAATACAAATTAGAGAGAACATATTTTCTTTGATTTGGAAAATAAAAAGGTAAGAGCTTGTTTAGAAGAAAGGCTTAAGGCGATATGTTTCTGAGGTAATGCATGATTACAAGTTGAGAGGATTTGTTGAGCTTAAAGATCTCAAGTGAGGGATTAAATGGGGAATAAATTACCAGAAAGGGAGAATTGAAGAAGGGCATGAAGAGGGTCTAAACATGAGACATGGCATGCTGGAGTATAGCATCTTTGTTCTTGTTCATAACTGCTAAAGATACAACAATTTTAACTTTACCAGCATCCTACAAAGAGACCTATCTTAGGGGAAGATCATTTCAGAAAACCTTCTAAGACATAATAATCGTAACTTACTACATTCATAGCCCAAACCCTAGGTTGTAGTGGTGAGGATTCCTTTTAGGTTCCTGTGTATGATATTTACTCCAGACCTGTCATTATCGACTTGTGTAGCCCATAAAAAAGGAGTTTGAGTATGATCAAAAGAGGAAGGATTTAGGTACTTGAATTTTCCAAAAGATAGCCAAATATTTTAATTTTTGAATGAGAGAAAGTTGGTCAAAACAATTATTTTTTTACGATTGCACAAGTTGTCATAATTTCCGGATTAGTAAACACTAAATTGAATTGCAGATTGCAATCAAATGAAAAAGGAATTTGAACTTAATTCCAAACGGGAAGTTATAGATAAAAGTGCTTTCTGAAACATATCAAAAATTTGTTGGATCGATATACCGCAACTAAACACACTCTAGAGGGGGTGAATATTGTGTTAACGGATTTATACACTTTTTTGAACTTAGCACAAGTACTAGTATCTAAGTGCGGAAGCTCACTTAATGAACTATTCTCTAGTGTTATATACCTTAGTGATCAAAAGTGATCAAAACAATATAATACTTAAACTGATTAACCAACAGGTAATAACCAATTTAGATGACCAATTTATAAGCAACGGTTTATCTAAAAAGAGTTGTGATGTTGCTCAAATCTGTAATCGGGTAATTGGGTGATTCAGGTTAGGAAATTGATACAAAAACAGATGAAAGTAGTATGAATTTGGACTGAACTCTTCGAGAGAGCTGCGTACACATCCAGTTCAAGTATCAAAATGGAATCAAGTCCCCATCGTAGTTCAGGATGCTCCTTTTATCTTTGGCGATCATGATCATCTCTCTCCACATGGTGGGGAGTTATTGTCGGTTATCTATGGACCTTATTGGACGTGGGATCTACCCACGTTTGTAGATAGTTGAGCCGCCACTGACTTGGTATTCGTCATGCTAATCCGATTATTCTGTGCAGAAACACTTATGCACAGAACATGGTGGAGTCCTTCTCCTTTGTCTATTCTGTCCAGAAGCTTGATCTGGTCAGCTCCTTGACCAGCCCCTTTATTTCTATCGTCTAACCTTTATAATGGGCCTGGCCCAATTACGAAAAATCCGACCCAATAGGCCTATATATCATCATAAGTTCACCCAGACTGGGGTGGACTGCTTTACAGCTGCCCTTGTCTACGATGTTGTAACTTCCAACATTAATATATCGTGAAATAAGGCCAAGTCACACCCGCTTATTATTATAACTGTGAATTGAACCCTTACGTCGCTTCCACTTCTCGCCACATAATCACACCTCGAACGACTCCTTTATTTCAATTTTTTGGACTTGCCCCTTTGCAATTACAAGTAAGTTTCTGCCTCTGAATTATTTATTCTTCTTCCTTTTTAATTTCTTATCTATTTTAAGAGTTTGAGGGCCAATACTGCTTCTAGCGATTCTGTAGAAAAGTTGTTTCACTCACCGGAAAGGATTTCGATCGCAATAGATAGTGAAGAAGTGAATTCTTCTAATCCTATTCCTCGTCCTGAAACTGTAATAAACATCGATCATCCATCCTCTCTGATTGATCTAGGAAACACTTCCACCTGTGGGGATATTCCCTTGTGTCTTTTGCCTTCTCATCTTCTTCCTCCTAGGGTTTTTACTCCTACTTCAATCGTTCATCAATATGCGGAAGACCATACAGCTTTTTTAAATACTTTGAAAAGGAAAATCAATCGATTTGACAAAACCAAAGCTATAATGGCTTGCCATGGCGTTTCTAGCAAAATGACCAAAACGGAAATGGTTGGTTTACTGAAAACCTACCAGATTCGTACTGACCCTTTGGAAGTTGCTCTTCCCAAATCTACTGAGTATGTTTATAATCCTCCAGTACGTTTCTGTATAGTATATGCTGACCAGCTTCGTAGCGGTCTAAGATTTCCTCTTCCTCCTGGGTATGTCGAGGTTATGAAGTATTATAAGTTGGGAGTTGGTCAAATACACCCGAACAACGTCAAATTCCTTGTAGGTTTTATGATTTGGTGTCGTCTGAACACCACCCCTTTTTCTGTAAAATTATTTAGGAACTTCTACCAATGTAAGTTAACACAGGGGAGCGGGGGGTGGTACCATTTCTGCCGTAGAGCCGGTTAGCCGAATCAGATTATCCCTGTATCTGGCAAAGATAAAACCAAGAAAAAATGGCAAGAACACTTCTTCTTCGTGAAGCATAATACGGAGTTGAACCTTGGGCGATGGATTACTTCTTCCATGAAAGACAAGTTATAAGATTTCATTGATGTTGCTCTAGCCGGATACCTTGCTAGTAACAAGATTTCCCTTATCTTAGCCTTCATAAGTTCTGCCATGATAGATGTTGCTCAGCTTCACACGGCAAGGCCTACTGGTTATGTGGAGTTCTTCAAGGAAGAATACAGAAAACGTATGTCCGAATTTATTTTTTTGCTCTTGTGTTAAAACATACTTTGATTAACTTTTGTATTTGCAGTGGCCAATGTGGACGACTTGATGAACATCAATGTTGATGAGGAGGAGGAAACAGAGCAGATGCCTGATGATCCTGAGCAGACTTTATCGGCCATTCCTGAGCAAGGTGAGGCTTCTACTCAGAAGGAAACAGGGGAGAGAGACGCTGGCTCTGGTGAGGCTGCTCAGAATAAGGAGGTTGCGGTGGATCCTTCTGTTCAGATACTACCGCGCATCGCTTAGAATACAACGTCAACTGACTTAGGAGTTCCTTCTACAAATCCAGTTTCTACTCTGGCTGCTGTGCCACTGAGATCTATTTCTCAAAAAACTAAAAAGAGGCACAGGCCTGCTTCATCTGGGACTTCTGCCAGTGATTCCTCTTTCGATTTTGAGGACATGTCCGCAGAGGATTTTGCTGATTTTGTAAGTAGTTCCTTATAGTATCTATCATCTTCTTCTTTGATTTTATATATCTGCTAAGATTTAGTCTTTTGCAGTGTTACCGCATGGGCAAGTCTTTGTGCAAGAAAACTTCTGGGATGGCAGGGGAAATTTCTACCCTGCAACAGAAGGTGGCCAGTTTGGAGGAGGCCAATGCCAAAGTTACAAGTTTGGAGGAAACCAACCGTTTGTTGATGTCTTCAGAGGCAGCTACTCGTCTGGAAGTTTAGCAATTGAAGGCCAATCTTGCCAAAGCTGAGGGTTTATTGTTCACCCAAGAGGAGCAATTAAAACTTACAGATGAGCAGCTGAAGAAGATGAAAGAGGAGAATCAACAGCATCTGGACACAACAAAGAAGATGAAAGCAGATTTTGATGAAACTTTAAGGCAGATAGAGGAAACTCCTACCCAGAACATTATTCAAAAAGCTGTTGCCGGGTATAAGGCTGCTCCTCAAACCTATGAGGAAATTCATATCATTCTAGCTCCAACTCTGCGCAGAGGATATACCCTTGGTGTCGATGAAGCTAAACCAGCTGACTTAGTGATTAGCACTCTGCCTAATCACAAGTTATATGATACGAAGGCCGGTGAAATCTTCACAAAGCGGTATGACAAATACAAGAGTGGGGAAGATATTATTTGCAAGTATGCGAAGAAAAAATCTGCACAGTCTTTTGCTCCTTCTTCATCTTCATTTCATGTATTTTGTTTTTGAAACTTTGATGTATAACTTCGGATTTTGCTGTGACTTTTAAACAACTTTTCATGTAATAACTTATTTGATCTTTCTTTTGATGTATGATACTTCGATTTGGATTGGCTTTATTTTTATATTTTCTGGCTAAAGCTTTATCAGCTTTATCTCCTTATTGCGTTGCAAAGAAGTTAGGAGTTTTATCCTTATCTTCTTTTAATGGGTTTTTGCCCAGAGTACCCTTGCACTGCAAGTTTTGTATTTTGACGATGGGTCTTTCTGCCCAGAGTGCCTTTGCGCCGCAAGTTTGGCACTTATATTTTATAACGGGTCTTCGGCCCAGAGTGCCCTTGCGCTGCAAGTTTGGCACTTATATTTTATAACGGGTCTTCTCCCCAGAGTGCCCTTGCGCTACAAGTTTGGCACTTATATTTTATAATGGGTCTTCTGCCCAGAATGTCCTTGCGCTGTAAGCTGACACGTATATTTTTTAATTGGGTCATCTGCCCAGAATGTCCTTGCGCTGCAAGTTTGACACTTATATAGTTTTTAACTGGGTCCTCTGCCTAGATAGTCCTTGCACTACAAGTTTGACACTTTTATTTTTTAATTGGATCCACTGCCCGGAATGTCCTTGCACCTTAAGTTTGACACTTAGATTCTTAATTGGGTCCACTGCCCAGATTTCTCTTGTGCTACAAGTTTAATGATAATCAGGCATTCTGCCTTTAGTTCTGTGTTTCAACACAAGTTAAAATATTAACATATATAATCACACAATTAAAAAAGATATATATTCAAGGAAAAATTTCCTTAAATGAACAGCATTCCAGCTTCTAGGAATGGTTTTTCCGGAGGCATTAGCTAGTTGATAAGATCCTTTTCTATGTACTTTGATAATTTTATAAGGACCTTCCCAATTTAGGTCTAGCTTTCCAATGGGACCTTGCTTGCTGGCATCATTTCGCCTCAGAACTAAATCGCCTTCTTTAAAATACGTACCTCTAACCCTGGAGTTGTAGTACTGAGCAATCCTTTGCTTGTATTTGGCCATCTGTATCAATGTTATGTCCCTTTTATGCTCCAACTCATCCTTGGTGTGCAGCATATCTACCTCTTGTGTTTCTAGACAGTACAATTCCGTCCTGGGAGAATTGTGTCCAATCTCTGCTGGTATCACTGCTTCGGTTCCGTATGCCAAGGAATATGGAGTTTCCTATGTAGCAGCATTCAAGGTAGTTATGTATGCCCATAAGATGTTAAGAAGATGATCCACCCAATGGGATCCTTCTTGCTCGAACCTTTTCTTTAACCATTGCTTTATCTACCAGTTGGTCTGGGATCCTTCTTGCTCGAACCTTTTCTTTAACCATTGCTTTATCTACCAGTTGGTCTGCTCAACTTGCCCATTGGCTTGGGGATGGGCTACTAAAGTGAAATTTTGAGAGATTCCTTGCTTTGTGCACCAGGCCTGCACTCCTTGATCTTCAAACTGTGTGCCATTATCAAGATGTGAACTTTACGAATACCGTATCTGCACAGAATATTTCTCCACAGGAATTTCTGAATTTGGTTTGCTGTGATTGTGGTCAAGGGTTCTACTTCCACCCATTTGGTGAAGTAATCTATGGCCACTACCAGGAACTTGAAATTTCCCGGCGCTCTGGGTAACGGACCCACTAGGTCTACTCCCCATTGATCAAAAGGCCATGGTGACACAATTGGTGTCATTTCTTGTACAGGATTCTTTGATAAATTCCCATGCACCTGGCATGCCTTACTGGTTCATTCTAGCTTTTCTACGTCTTCTTGCATTTCTGGCCAGTAATATCCGAAAAACCTACATTTTCTGGCCAGAGCTCTTGGTCCCAAGTAATTTCCATAAATCCCGAGATGGATTTCCCTCAGCATATAATCTCCTTCCTCTGGAGTGACGCATTTCAACCATGGTGCTGCATAAGACTTTCTGTACAGAACTTCATTGAATAGAGCATACCTGGCTGAGAGCCTTATCAGTTTTCTGGTGCGTACTTTATCTTCAAGAAGCCTTCCATCCCTCAAATACATTACAATTGGATCCATCCAAGTTTCTGCCTGTGTTATCGGTTGCACTCCAATCTCATCACAGCTTCTTCTGTTTTAATTGCTCAACCAATACCTTTTTGTTGGACAAAAAATTTGACCCTAGCTTAGATAAAGCATCTGCTCTGGTATTTTGGGCCCTAGTTATCTGTTCCACTTCAACCATTAAGAATTTTTGCAATTTACTTTGTGCAACTACAAGATATTTCTTCATGGGGCCTTCCTTAGCTTCGTATTCTCCTTTGATATGATTGGTTACAAGCTGCGAATCAGTGTACACTTTCAGGTTCTGCACACCTAATTTCTGTGCTAGGTTCAATCCCGTTATCAAAGCTTCATATTCTGCTTCATTGTTAGTGGCTTGAAATTCAAAGTGAAGAGCATATGGGAATTCTTCGCCTTTTGGGCTAATGAGTAGGAGACTTGTTCCTGCTCCCTCTTTGTTTGAAGCTCCATCTACATATAATTGCCTCTGTTCAGCCTTTTTCTGCTCTGCCTTTTGCTCTACAGCCAAAGCTTTTTCTTCTGGCTAAGAAATCGGCTAATGCTTGAGCTTTGATTGCCGTTCTTGGTTTGTATTCGATGTCAAACCCTACTAATTCGACTACCCACTTTGCCACTCTCCTAGACTTGTCAGGTTTATCCAAAATTTGCTTTAAGGGTTGATTTGTCAACACAATCACCGGATGAATTTGGAAGTATGGCCTTAGTTTCCTTGTGGCATGTACCAAGGCTATGACCAATTTTTCCACCTCAGAGTATCTGATTTCAAGCCCATGTAAGGCTTTGCTTACAAAATATACAGGCATTTGTAACATACCATGTTGTTTTACCAACACAACACTTACTGCTTCGTTTCAAAAAGATTAGTATAGAAATAATATCTCACCTTCCTAAGGAGGGGTTAAAGTTGGTAACTGACTGATATGATCCTTTAGATCTTGAAAAGCTTGCTAACATTCTGCATTCCACTCAAATAGGCTAGCCTTCTTGAGGATTTTAAAGAAAGGTAGTGACTTTTTCACAAATTTTGACAAGAAAAGATTAAGCGCTGCTAGTCTCCCTGTTAACCGCTAGACCTCTTTGATATTCTTTGCTTCTGGCATAGTTTTCCAAGCTTCCAATTTATCAGGGTTGGCCTAGATACCTTCTTTGGATATCATATAACCAAGGAATTTTCCTAATCTCACTCCAAAGGTACACTTTCTTGGGTTTAGCTTCATCCTTGTTTGCCTTAACACTTGACAAACTTCTGCTACAGCTTTCAAATATTGGTCAAGAGTCCTGCTCTTGATCAATAAGTCATCCACATATACCTCCATGGATTTGCCAATTTGCTGGCTGAAAATGGTATTGACTGCCCTTTGGTAGGGAGCCCCTGCATTTTTTAATCCAAAAGGAATAGACACATAGTAGTAGGAACCAAATTCAGTAATAAAAGCAATTTTTACAGCATCCACAGGGTCCATCATAATATGATGATATCCCTTATAAGCATCTAAGAAAGCAAAAATTCCATATCCAACTGTAGAATCTACTAGCTTGTAAATTCTAGAGGAAGTATAACTATCTTTAGGGCATGCCTTATTCAGATCTGTGAAATCCACACACATTCTCCAGCTGCCATATGACTTCTTGACCAGTACTGGGTTTGCTAGCCACTCCGGATATATAACCTCTCTGATCATGTTGGCCTACAACAGTTTCTCTACTTCTTGCTAGACAGCCTGTATCCTTTCTGGTGTGAATGATCTCTTCTTTTGCTTCACTGGTTTCCTGGCTGGGTCAATGTTAAGCTTGTGGACAGCCAACTCTGTTGACAGCCCAGGCATATCACTCACTTTCCATGCAAATACATCCTTGTAATCTTTCAAAATTCTGACCAGGATCTGCTTCTGCTAAGCTGGTATCCATGATCCTATTCTGACAGTGGATTTGGGGTCACTTTCGTCTAACATTATTGCCTCCACGGCATCATTAGACTGCCAACTTTTTTCTTCATCCGGAACAAGATCCTCCATTGACACCTACTGCACTTTCATTTTCCACTGATTGTGGCTGTGTAACAATTCTTCACAGCGTCCACATCCCCTTTAATAGTGGCTTCTCCTTCAAATGTTATGAATTTCATACTGTTATGTGCCGGTGATACCACTGCCCTAAGATCAAACAATGCCGGCCTTCCCAAAATCACATTATAAGATGATGGAGCTTTTACTTCCACATAATTGACCATCAGAGTCCTGCTCTGTGATCCTTGCCCAAAAGTTGTCAATAACTTTAGCATACCCACAGGATGTATAGGGGGTCCTGTAAATCCAAAAAGAGGAGTTGACACGGGAGTCAACTCGGAGTCTGTTAACTTCATTGCTTGGAATGCACTATGATATAAAACGTTCATGCGCTGCCGGTGTCTACACAGATTCTTCTGACCAGGATTCTCTGTATAACCGCTTCTATTACCAGTCCTTCGTTGCTCAAGACGGCTGGTAATGCATCTTTTGGACCATACTGAACGGTTCCCATTACCTTTTACTTCTTCGAATCTCTTTCTTTTTCTGTGCTGCCGCTTTTCCTTGCTAGGTAGCTTGTTAACACCTGCTGGTCCCCCAACGATCCTATTTACCATGATGATTGGGGCGTTTTCTCTGTGACCATCTGGATCAGGAGACGGATCCCGGTGTCTCCTTTGATTATATCTGTCCTGATTGTTGTTAGATTTTTTAAATTCCCTCCTTCCTCTGAGGTTATCTCCCTGCGTTCGATCGATGCATTCATCGATCTTTCCTTCCATAGATGCTGTATCTATATCTCAGATCAGGTCCCTGCACTGCTCAGAATCAAGTCCAATGTCTTTATGATATTTGCACTAACTGGTATGGTCTCTCTTCTCCCTTGGACCCCTCAATGGTGGAGGGGTCTTAGCAATTCCTTTTTTCTCCATTATTGCCAGAACCTGATCACAGGATCTTTTTAGAGGAATAAGGTCTCTATCCTGCAAAGCACCTTTTTTCCCTAACCTCTCAGAAATGGGAGCGGTTACCCTGTCCCAAACAGATTTTCTTTTCTTGTCCGATCTATCATCAGCTTTTCCCTTTTTAGAATCCCTGTGGGATTCCTCTCTCTTGGCTATGTTAGCCTCTTCTCCCTGAAAATGTCTGTATGTAATTTCCAGACATTCTTCCATTGTGCTTGGATTCTTGCTGCTTAGCTTGGCATATAGCCACCCTTCTTTCATTCCTACTACAAAGGACGCCACTAAGAACTTATCATCCAGATCTGCTATCTGAGATGATTCTGCATTAAATCTTTTGATGAACTGCAGCACTGTTTCCTCACTCTTTTGTCTGATAGTCAGCTAGTATGTTCGGTTTCTCTGGAAAGGTCTTGCTGCTATAAACGCATGCATGAACTTTCTGGTCAGAGTGGGGAAATCTGGTATGGATCTGGGGTTCAACTTGTTGAACCAATCTCTTGCCTTTCCTGTGAGAAGAGTTGCAAATGCCTTGCATTTCATCACTTCTGGCGCATTGTATAGATTCATATGCTGGATATACTGATGTATATGATCATATGGGTCCTTGGTACCATCATATGCCTGGATCATGGGAATCGTAAATCCCGGAGGACAGGGAAATGCATCAATGTCCTCAGTAAACGGAGATACCAGCCTAAACTCATCTTGTTTAGGCTTAAGAAAAGCATCCAACTCTGCCTTGGCGTTATCACCCCCTGGGTGAGTAACAACCACCTTTACACTGGATTCTGCTTCATGTTTTTCTTTCTTCGCGACATAATGAAAAGAAGGTGTTTCTGAAACATCATTGTCTTGATTTCAGGCCTTTAAGACCTCCTCAAAATTGCCTTTATCTCTTCGCCTTTGAGATTTGAAAGATTTTCCACCAACATCTGTCTAACTGCATTTGGATTGCTGGTTTGTCCCGCTTCCAGAATTTTCTTTCTGGTGTCTTGGTCATTTCTTTCTTGACTTTTCTCCCTGGTCTGATTTTCCTTCTCCAACGGATTTTGTTGCTTCTTTGATTTTCCCTGATTTTTTTGCCATTTTTTACTGTCACAATAACTCACTAACTAGAATCAAGGTTCCTTCTAGCGCCAAATGATGTTGCTCAAATCTGTAATCGGGTAATTGGGTGATTCAGGTTAGGAAATTGATACAAAAACAGATGAAAGTAGTATGAATTTGGACTGAACTCTTCGAGAGAGCTGCCTACGTATCCAGTTCAAGTATCGAAATGGAATCAAGTCCCCCTCGTAGTTCAGGATGTTCCTTTTATCTCTGGCGATCGTGATCATCTCTCTCCACATGGTAGGGAGTTATTGTCGGTTATCTTTGGACCTTATTGGTCGTGGGATCTACCCAAGTTTGTAGATAGTTGAGCCGCCACTGACTTGGTCTTCGTCATGCTAATCCTATTATTCTGTGCAGAAACACTTCTGCACAGAACATGGTGTAGTCCTGCTCCTCTGAATATTCTGTCCAGAAGCTTGATCTGGTCACCGCCTTGACCAGCCCCTTTATTTCTATCGTCTAACCTTTATAATGGGTCTGGCCCAATTACGAATAATCCGACCCAATGGGCATATATATCATCAAGTTGATTAAACACAAAGTGTTAATGTAGGTCCAAACTAATTAAACAAATTGGTTCAAGAACTCAGTGTATAATATACAAGTTTAAACGATCAACAAGAATGTATATAGCAAATACAACAAATGGTTCAAGACCAGATCAAGTAAAGCTAATACAGAGACTGACTTATTAAATTTATTTAGGAAACAATAGACTATACAAATGTTTAACAGAACCGTATGAGAAAAGATTAAGGGAAACAAAGCCGTTTGAGCAAAGGAAGGATATGACAAACTGAACAGTTAACTTAGCTGGATGACTAAACTTATGGTGACAATTAAGGAACGTCTCAAAAGACTGATAAAAAGTTTCCAGTAAAGAGCCAATGAGAAATATTGCAGGTACTGTAATATTGATAACAATTACGTTCAGGTACAACACAACAAGGATAGAATACAAAGTATTCACAACAGATTACATCAAATTCTTGATGTACCAAATACAAGTTAATTTAGAGCCAAGCGATCACTAGGCTGACATATCAGTGGTATCACGGAATGATAATGAGATTAGGACAAGTCTAAGACTAATTATCTAAACTGGGATACTAACTTGATCACAACAACAGTCAGCAGCTCTAACTAGATGTAAATTAAAAGCTATGACAGTCTATGTGCTAATACAAAAAGTTCAGAACAACAACATGTATTCCAAGAATGATACAACGGTAAGTACAGCAAAGTTGTACAAGCTGATTACTATCACAAGTTCAGAGGCAACTATTAAACTATTACAAATGAGATATTACACAATATAATGTAAAGATCAAGTCTAATTACAGTCCAAGATCAAATTATGATTTCAGCAACATGTTTATGCAAGATTAAGTGTTCAGCAAAAAAGCAGAGCAACACCAGACAGTATGGATCAACAAGATGTACTCAAGGCTTCAATAGTGCAGATGATAAATGATTCTCAGAACTGCACTCAAGAATGCACAGGCTCAGCCAAATGATCCAACAGGTGCACAAACAAATATTTCAGGTCAAATAGAGCAACATTATGCAGGTTCAGCAATAAATCAAACAAGGGCCATAAATTCAGTGTTCCAATCACAAGGATAGGTCAGTAAATACCTTAACATATTAATGGGGGTTTTCAAACAAAAATGATCAACACCAAGGTTTGTCAGTGAAACCAAATGTGTAGAGATTCCAGGAGGGCAGTCAGTTCAAGTCTTATTCTCATGACTCTAACAGAGAAAAGGTCCTGACCACTTGATCTAAGCACTTCTTGATATTCTGACAAACTTGGGAACAACTAGAGTCAAGTTTTTCAGACATGAGTCCAATCCACAGGTTAGTAAGAAATCAGTGGTGTGTCCTTGCAAAAAGGTAGTGACTTGGCTTGTCAAACCAATCACAATAGCACCATTGACTTTCTGAATAGATTAGTGGATTACACACTGATCTGAAACCCTTTTCTAGCACGTACACAACCTTAATCCGAGTAGCGATTTACACAAGATCGATTATACTGGAAATGTGAGTTATAGGCCAGAATCCTCTCAGGGCCTCTTTCTAACTCAAGCCTTCAAGTATAAGTCCTGATCTTAGATACTGAGATACACTAGATTAAGACACACACAATCAGACACTATACCAACAAATAATACACAGGAATTCACAGAAACACAAATGCACACAATTTCATCTGAGTGCACAACCTTAAGAAATTCTGTGTATAGGCACTTACTGAATCAAGACTATAAGTTCTGAACAAAAAATCTTGAAGTCCAGAATCCTTCTTAGTTCCTTGAACAATCCAATGCCTACACAGGGAATTCAGAAAGCTGATATTGCCAAGTCTGAACTTGCAATATCAGTCATTTGCTGAATTTCGAACTCTAAACTCCCAAAGAAAAATAGAACTTTTGAGGGATGTAAAAATGTTGGATTGCTAGTGAATGAAAAAAGGTGCAATCCAAGTTAGTGTGAGTGGCTATTTATAGGGAGTAGAAGTGAGGACTCTAAAGCCTAATAGTGTGAAACGATAATTCAATTCTGAAAAACCGAGGCACAAATGATATATCCCGAAAAGGCATGTCTTGTAGGTTAGGAGTGTATCAACATGTAATTCTCGTCTCGATGCCGTCAGGCTAATAATCTATGAGAAATAAAACATGTGATTGACTCTGAGATTTAAACAATGCCTCTCATATAACTTAAACCGAATTTGAACTGAATTATAGGTTTAACACATAACCACAGTACAGGACCCGAACAAACCGACTGATCAACCAAAAACTTTAGTAGGCAGCACTTAGGATTTAATCAGTGGTCTGAAAGGACTTATGTTCAGACTCAACCATAAACACGAGCTGGAGTTTGAACCGAAAAGCACATGGTTTAATCAACACATCATTGAGGTGTTACCTCTCAGTCTAATATTCAACATACAAATATCATGATTAAACCAATGCATCATTGGGTGTAAACCCTCAGCTTCAAGACCAGTAATATAACATAATTAAACCGACAATCCGACATCACTGGTTTAACCAACCTAGAAACAGGACTTTATACTGAACTTTCAGTCTAACAAGTAAGAGGATCGGGTCAGGATTGGGCTACAGCCTCTTTACCCTTTCAAAATCAGCGGTTCAATTTCACGGTTTGAACAGCCAAGCCGTTCAGCACAGGAGCAATCTTGATGCATTAAATGTAGGATTTTGGCCAGGCCTTTAAAGGTAAGGACTGCCAAAACCAAATACCAAAGTAATCAGAACAGTAAATGCCCAAATCAGAAATTATATCCAGATATTAACAAATTGAAAACGTGGACAGAGACTTCCCTGTATAGGATTTTTGCTTTTTGAACAAGAGGGTAAAAAGATTCAATCTTTGAAACATGTTTCAGTGATATAATTCTTGTAAGAGATGTTGACTGCAAATCCTCTAAATCGAACCTTTAAAGTTCTAATCAAGCATCGTATCAGATGAAAGGTTAAACATTTCACACTTAACCTTCACAGAACGCATCGGCATAAAATCAGAACAATAACTAATTCGAATCAGTAAGCTATTAGATAAATATGATTTCGATAGAGAACGAGTTCACCTTCTCAAGTAAATTGATTGTGAATCTCCCAAATCATGAAGTCAAAACATGAAACCAGCCTTTATGTGTGAAAACACGTTGCCAGCATTGGAGAAGATGTAAAGATTGCATCTTCACATTCACGCACCTTTCAAATGTGATTTCAATCATATGGTTGTACAAATTCATCTCAAGGCAGCATCTAATACTTTCCCAAAATGAAAGCAGCACGAAGAAAAAAGAGATGGAGTAGAGAATCAAGATTGATTTTTGGAATCGGAGCATTTATGAAATGAAATTTCCATAAACGAAGCCATCACATTGTAGACTCATAAATGTGTTGCAAATCGATAGTAAATCGAGCAATCAATGTCCGATAATCATCAGAAGGAAGGGGGAAGGATTACAGGTGCGGGTAAGGTGGGATTTTGAAGAAACAACCGACAATTAAAAGTTTGAAGAGGGAACGGCAGGGAGACGATTCAGGATTAGGGTTTCTAGGTTTAGGATCAAAGTGAAATGAGGATGAAAACTGGATTTGGGAGTTTTGTAGGCAATACTCGAGTCAAGAACTGGGTATAAGGGCCTGACATTGGGCCAGACTATAGAAGAAGCTTGGGTCATGCTAAAAGGCCTAAGGCTACCAGATTTCTTGGATTAATTAGATTAATTACATGATTAATTAAAATATTCATAAAATTAACAAAATTAATTTTATAACATATTTTAATTATTGAATAATTAACTCTAGTTATGTTGTTTAATTCCTGCAAAATCAAAACAGCAATGACATATGATGTAAGTCAAAGACTTCATGGCTATGTTAGTGTGACATACGATGATATAAATATATACGTAATAGTCACACAATCAACAGATAATATCATGATATTAAATATAATTCAAATCACTAAAATATTTATATAAAAGCATTAAATCAAAGGAGACGTTACTTTTGAAAATTAATCAACATAACTTATACTACCACAAAATACTCAACAAAATTCAGGTCATTTGAAGGTGTTTAAACCTGTTCAAAATAGATGAAGAAGAATTGGAAGTGCTTTTGCAGATTTTCTGGACAATCCCGCATTAACATGAATTTTCTAGACAATCCATAATGATTATCGAGTTGATGTAGAAAGAGAAATTGTAGACAAAACAGTGGTCTATCCTGCTAAAAATCTGTAGAATTTTCGGAGCAGGGAAATTGGTTTTACTTGAAAGGAAAACATGAAAACCAAAAATCATTCACTCGTGTTCGATAGAGCCAACCACGAGGACTAAAAACTATGTAGCAAAGAGAGAAACATTTAGCACCAGTTATTTAAAAGAGTAAGAAGTGCTTGGAAAGGATATAATTGAATATGGAGTTCGTGTGGAACCCATCTCGAGCAAAGCAATGTCAAAGAATTTTGGTAAACAAAAATCAAGCAATAGTGAAAAGAGAAGGTGGGGGATTTGTAGAGTCGAGTCAAATATCATTCTCTACAAAGTTATGCCAACCCAAAAGTAGGCTTTAATATTCGTGTGCGAGGGAACGTTAGGAGATCTCCATGGGAAGTGTAAAGAAAATCCAACCAAGAGGACCTCAACTTATTGGTGTAAGTCTAAGACTCGGATCCTAAAGCTTCACTTGAAGGGGTTTCACTTAATCCTAGGCGACATGTTATGGTTTGGAAACCTGAAAAGAAGAAAGGGTTCCTACTAAGGATCTTAGAAGAAACGAAACCTTAGGGGATCACACAAAAGATGTGAGCGGTGAACTGAACTTAACCTTCATCAAAGAAGAATCTTCACTTGGTCCTACTTTAACTAAACTACGGTTTAAGGATTCTTAGTCGTACGAGGATTTACCACCAAGATCAAGAGAGAACAGAAAGGTTCTAAAAGGTCTAAAGAAATCTTATCTTAGAGAAATGAATCCTAGAACATCAAGGATGCTTCGCTCTGAAAACAATTGTAACGCCCCGCTTCTGCATACCAAGTCTTTATCCGGAAGAGAACGTTTGGCGCGTATGGCATTAAATAAATCTGTTATTATACGCAAGCCTGTACATCGTCATATAAAATACATGCAAACTTAAGCCTAAAAGACTCGGGTAAAACCATTAATACTACTATAAATAGAACTCAACATACAAAAGATAGAAAGGTGTCCTCAAACGACAAACATCTTACATGTACGATGTACAAAGAAACATAAACTTGCCTTAAAAGAAGTACCTGTTGAAATAGTGTCCTAAACCCAATTGGGTTGGACCAGATCCGACCGGGTTGGACCAGATCCGACCGGGTCGGGTTGTTTACAGTAAATTTGATACTTAAATGTCTCTAGTCGTATGTATCATCAACCGGGACATTGACGGTATGATTGGAATAGCACGTATTGGATGTCTTCTATCTTATTGAGGGTATGGATAGATCTCGTCTTTCGAAGTGTAGAGACACTTGGACTATACGTGGATGTGTATTAGAGATTGCGTTTGTTAGAATGACCCACTACATTATGTGTCGCAGTCGGTGTGGATTGTCATGCTTTGACACTATTGAGGTTTCCCTTAGCCATGGGGCAATCATGCGGTACGGTAGTGATTGGGTATGATATTGAAGCATGGGTAGGATACATGTTTGTCGTCTGGGAATCGCGTATCCTATGATTAGGAGTGAATATCCAAATTGGCCTTCTGATAAGGAATATCCAGTTCTCGTGAATCTTTACAAAGTGGGAGTATATGAGTTATTCCGAGAGAGCATGATATCCAGATTATAAGATACGATCGTTAATGTACTGACACTCGAGATACGATCGTATGGATATTATTACAGCGATAGGATTCTATTTACACGATAACTGTTTCACATGAAAGGTAGTAGTCATTGCTTTTGACTCTTCCGATGATTGAGGGTCAGGTGTGTTGCTAGACGCTATCCCGCGATCATTAGGTATGAAGGGAGTTTTCGTAATTTGCACTTTGTGTCTATGGCAAACATATTTTGGAAGCCTATTGGGTCACACATAAGAACATCTAGCCGGATTAAAACGCGGTTATAGTGATAACCAAATAAGGAAATTTTATCTCGACTATAAATTGTTATAGTGATTAAATTAATATGACGGTATTTATTTATTATAAATAAATTAAATACAAGATATTAATTATATTGATTAATTGAATATTCTGGATGTCAATATTGGCATATGAGGCGCAGATGACTAGTGTATGTGATACACTTGGATTGTGTAATTTAATTAATGAGATTACCATAATATTAATATTGGATATTAATTGATTTTGGAAAATTAAATTTATGGTAATAAGATAAAGATATTCAATATTAGATATTGATTATATCTTGGATTTATTTAATATAAGATATTAAATTAAATGAGATAAATCAATCAATGTGATTTACCTTATTTTATTAGGAAAAAGTTTTTCTTTCTCATCAATCTACTAGGAAGCTTCTTCAAATCAGATTAGGAGGCATTGGGGCGCAGGTCACCCTATTTAAGGGAGGCTTGGCTAGCTCTTTTGTATAACACAATTCCAAGAGCTAATAGTTCTTGAGTAAAATATAGAGCTTTTTCTAGTGAGATTTAGAGAGAGAAAAAAGTCGGTCTAGCAACCGGATTTTTCTAGTAGCAATCCAAAGTGGATTCGGGCGAGGAGTTCGTATGCATATCATTAGAGACCGGACACGTGGATGGCTCACACACACTACTACTCTCCGTTGGCGGTCAAAGCGTCGATCTATTTAGATCTACCAAGGTAATCACCGTCAACTACTTAACGTGTTTATTGTATTAAACGAAGTCGATCTTGGGATCGGAAATCAATTTTTAAATTCTGCTGCGTATACTAGTATCCTAATAGTACCAACTCTATTACAAAAGTCCAGAAATAAAAGAACAAGAACTGTCTAAAGAAGGGAAAGCAACAAAGTCTAGTGCAACATCTTATAGAAAAAGGAATAACATGAAAGCATCATCTTCATCACATATCCTCGGCATCGAACTCGTGGACAAATTGTTCATCTTCTCACCCCCACAATGCACACAAAAGAAATATGCAAAGGAGGTAAGTACCTAGGTACTTACCAAGACTGAGAAGCTAATGAATAACTAGATTTTACAACAAAAAGGTTATTATTATTGTTGTCTTTATGTGACCGACACAAATCCAGGGTTCACTTCATGCTCAACAACATGTCGTGACTATTTTGTTTTTAGCTTATCTTATCTTTGTTACATTAGCATTCGAGAGAACTACGCATGGTGTATATCCACAACGAGATATACTATGCAACATATTGGCGGATCACACCAATATCAACGGGGAAAATCCCGATGGTGTTCGCGTTAGGCGAAGACCCTCCATATGTAGGGCCTCATAGACTTACGGGGTTAAGTTCTTCCGTACGTAGGCTCTAAGAGACTTACGAAGTTATTGACTTTCAGGAACGCCCACACATCGCGATATAGACTTGTGCCTATCCAAGAATTGGTTGATGTTTGTTAAATATTAGCATGCCACCTAAGTATTTTCAAGTAAGCTCCCTCAGAGCTCCTACTATCTTACATAGACTAGTAGACACGAACAAGGCCTAGCAACTACACATACATTGATGAATACTAATTCATCAAAGCACAAGCCAATCATACTCTTCCGACAGTCCTGAACTTCAACTCTCTAGAGCATTCATTCGGTGCCGGAACTAAATGCATCAAAAGCTTAATCAAGCTTGTTCATGTTCATTTAAAGTTATTAGATCAATAAACAACATTTAAAACTCATCTCATGGATTAAAACAACATTTTCCCAAATATAGTGGGTCAATGTGTGTGCATTCATTGGAATGCGTGCACATTGATCACCCAGAAACTTTCAGGATGTTTTTGTCCGACCAATACGTGTGCATTGCCTGCAATGCATGTACATTGCTTCTACACAAAATCAGAAACAGACCATCCTGCATCACCAATGCATGCTCATTGCTAACCAATGCGTACGCATTGAGTGCAGAAAAACCCTAACTCTATTTTCTGCACTTTTAAGATCTGTACCCAATTCCGAACATGTTCAGCATCGAAAATTACTCAAGAAAATAGTAGAAAAACTCAACCTTTACAAACCATAACATCCCATACATAACATACAACATATTACATTATTTATAACCATAAATTCAACACAAAAGCTCAACCTTAACATAATAAAACCTAATAACGCATTAGGAAGAGCTTCTTACCTTTTGGCAAGTGAAAAACCCAAACCAAAACCTGCAGCTTTTCTGCAACTTTCCATGAAAACCTATTTGATCAACAATAAATCAAGGATCAATTGCGATCAAGGATTTCTAAACCATTAAAACTACGATTTGAGGGATCAAACTCGATGAATACCAAAACTAGGGCTAAACTGAAAACTTACGAAATTAGGAGATATTGTTTCAAAAGATTTGTCGCGTCGCGGTGATCATTTTTCTCTCCTGCGGCGTCTTGAAACGATGAACGGATTGACTTCACGGGTGAAGAATACGTTCTTCTTATTTCTTTTGCCCTCAGAGACGCCCTCTTCTGATTTTCTATCACAATTGCCGTGAAGTGAAATAATATAAGATTTTTGGGATATTTTCCTTAAATAACCAATAATTAAATCCATTAATTAAATGACTAAATCACTTTATTCCATATAATTAATTTCCAAGAGTTTTAATTACCTCGTTTTTAATTAAATAAAAGAAAAATAATAATTAGGTCATAGTAAATATACCCAATTACTATTTTGCCCTTTTTCTGGAAATTCGGGGTGTTACATCCATTCCCTATTAAAAGTGTTTCATTCCCTTGAAAGTATCTCAAGTCGTCTCTGCCGGTGTGTGACTGCTTCACCGAACTACGACTAGTTGTACATGTTCTTCCTTAACTTTCTTCATCCACTATTATAAAGTGCAATTGATTCAACCGCATAGTCAAAGTCTCTTCAACCATTTCGAGGTCAAAGCCTGCTTCCACATCCAAGTCGGTTAAGCATTTCCTTATCATTGACATAAGAGGGACGTCTTTAGATACACATTTTCTTCACTTCAGACTCTAACTGTCTTCTTCTTCTATCTTCCCAACTCTTCTGCTTGACTTGAACTTATCAGGCAATAAAGGATGGCTGACTTAATTCAATGCTTTTGATGGACCCAAAGTTATCTTTGGAGGCAAATAAAACCTTGGCAAGATTAAGGGGAAGGCACAATGTTAAAAAGCAACTTGAATATTTAGAATGTGGCTTATGTCAAAGGATTGAACTTCAATCTCTTGGTCATTAGTCAATTCAGTAAAGAAGGATGCAGGGTGATTCACAAACAAACCAACATAGTTGTACTTGCAGGAAAAAGAGAGGACAACATGTATGTGGTAGATTGGAAGACAACCACAGTAGAAAAACATGTCTACTTGTCAAGAACAAACAATCACCTAGTTGGATTTGGCATAAGAGACTTTCTCACATGAATTTCAAGACAATCAACAAGTTATCAAAGAACAAAATTGTAGAAGGCCTACCAAATATCACATTCAAGAAAGAGATCCTATGTGATGTTTGTCAGAAAGGAAAATAGATCAAAAACTCTTTCAAGTCAAAGACACATCAATCAACAACAATAATTCTACAACATTTGCAAATGGACTTATTTGGACCAGTCACACCAGTGAGTGTAAGTAGAATGAGGTGCACTCTCGTTGTGGTTGATGACTTCTCCAAATACACTTGGATCATTTTCATGAACAAGAAATGAGAAACTCTCAACAAACTACCAATTTTATTGAGAAAATTTAAAATGAAAAAGAATTGAAGATTATCAAAATAAGATCAGACAGAGGAACATAATTTCTAAATGAAATAATCAGAACCTATTGTGAGGAAAATGGAGTACTACATCAACTATCAGCAGCAGGAACCCACAACTAAATAGAGTAGCAGAAAGATGGAACAAGACTTTAAAAGAAGTTGTTAGAACAATGATAGTAAGCAAACTTACCAAAGAGATATTTGGCTGAAGCAGCAAATACAGCTTGTTACACTCAAAATAGATCAATTATCAATAAGTTCCATGGCAAAACACCATATGAAGTGTGGAATGGTAGAAAACCTAATATATCTCACTTACACATGTTCGGTGCTAAATGTTTTGTGTTGTACATGAATCAGTTACACGCATTTGATGAAAAGGCTGATGAAGAAATTTCCATGGGATATTCATATACCAGCAAAGCTTTCAGAGTGCTAAACAAAAGAACCTTTGTGACTGAAGAACCAATCCATGTAGTGTTCGTTGAACCAAACACTAGTAGTGAAGACTTACACACATCAGAAGAAGAAGCCACACAAAGACAAGTATATATAGATACAATAGTACCAGCCACAATAGTAAATCACTGTGTTGAAAACGGCTGATTCCTTTGGTTTCGATACAATGAAGCAACCATTCACCCGAGGAGGAAAGTTGGGAAGTTCAAGATGACATGATCAGTGAGTTTCCATATTTTCGAGGACGAAACTGCTTTTAAGGGGGAAGGAATGTAATATTCCGATTTTCAGGAAAGGGCAGACGTGTCATTTTGAGAAAACGAAATATTGGGTTCGGTTTCTTTTACTCGGAGTTTAAGTATTTTATTAAATATATGTATATATGTCAAGTTGTATATATATATATATATATATATATATATATATATATATATATATATATATATATATATATATATAAGGAAAAGAAAATCGATTACTAAGGGTAATTAAGGAATATAAGGATTTAGGTTAATTATTGGATTTTTCCTATTTAAGGAAAATAAACCCAATCAGTTTCCCTAACCTTTTGAATCAGATTTTTCCACCTCCTAAACTTCATCTTCTGCATGTGAGAGCAAGGATTAGGGCTGAGAGATTTCTTTCAGTTTCTATATAAGTCGATTCTTAATCATTTTCAGATCATAGTAGAGCAACGGAATCGTCGTGAAGAGAGCGTCGATTCAATACCAGAAAGTTGGTGCTTTGTCAAGGTATGTTTAAGACCTAGTTCTGTTCTTGTTCGAGTTTGATGGATTCAAACTCATCAATTCGTAGCTTTGTACATTTGGAAGCGTGTGATCAAATCTAATTTAAGTTTGGATTTATCACACATGTTTTTCTACAGAAAAGAGGACCGGTTTTGCTGCGTTTTTCTGATTTTGGATTTGGAATTTAGCTTGCTAAAAGGTAAAAAGCTCTTTCAACAATCTAGTTATGGTTGAGAGTAATTAGATCATGTTTTTAATGCGTTTTGTATCATGTTTTTGGCTTAGATGATGTTCAGGGTTTTGGAGATGTAGGATCTGAGAGAGTTATGTTTATAAGTTGTTTTTTTCTGTTATAATTCGTGTAGAACATGTTTGCATTCGAGTAGAGATCGTTAAGGAATGAAAATTAGGTTATTAGGGCTTTTTTGCAGTGAATGCGTACGCACTGGCTAGCAATGTGCATGCATTCCTGTTACAGGATGTGGGTTTTATTTTCGGCACGTTGAATGCGCACGCATTCAATAGAATGCACACGTATTCGTGTTTCACGATGTAATTCCTTATTTTCACAACAGGTGCAATGCGCGCGCATTCAAAGGAATGCGCGCGCATTGTTGGTTCAGAGTTGTGCAGGATACTCCCAGCATGATCAATGCGTGCACGCATTGGTCGGGTAGTGTCATTCAGGTTGTGTTCTGGTCAGGGAATGCTCACGCATTGATAACAATGCGCATGCATTGATAACAATGCACACGCATTGTTTCAACAGAGAGTTTACATCAGGTTTTAGATAGGGAATGCGCATGCATTCCATAAAGATGCACACGCATTGCCCCAAGTTTTTAATTAAATGATGTTTAACCCTTTTAAGAAGATGTTAAACGTTGTAATATGACCTTATAACATTAGTCAAACATGAACAAGCCCCAATTGAGTTTCTAATGCGTTTGGTTCCGGCACCGGACGTACTCTTAAAGGGAGTTGAAGTTATGGACCGTCGGAAGGGCATGAAAGGGCATGTGCGCTGATGAACTAGAGTTCATCAATGTCTGTGTAATTGATAGGATGTGATGTCTAGTTGTCTAAATGAGGGAGTAGAGTTGTTAAGGTGGGATTCACTTTGAAAACACTTAGGTGGCTAGTTAATTCACAATAATAATTACATATGTGTAGTAAAGCTAAAACGTCACTTATTCTTGGTTAGGCACTAATTCATATTGGCGATGTGATACGTTCAAAAAAAAGGTGAACAACGCTACTCGCTCAAAAGGCTGAAGGGTAGTGGAGGAAATTCATCGGACGTATACGCATAGCGGGGAGACCTCGGAGCTAATCGGTGCTAATCACCGTTAGTTAGCAAGTATATATATATTCAGGCTGATAAACGCCATGCGTAGTGTCCTTGAGTAATGACGCAACCAAGATAAGCTAAGCTAGAAACGTATAGTCAAGACGTGTCGATGGGCATGAAATGAACCCTATATTGAGTCGGTCTCACAAAAATAATCCTTTTATTAAAACTCGATAATAAAGCTTCATTATATTGTAGCTTCTACTTCTTACTATGTACAATGTACTTACCTCAAATGCATGTTTATTTATGTGTTTGGAGGAGAGAAGACGAATAGGTAATCCCGGAATTCGAAGAACACTTTGATGACGACGTTTAAGGATGCCAGAGTTGAAGACCTTGATTATTTATGTTTTTATTTAACATTTGTTACACTTCGAAGTTTGTTGGAAACTTTGTAGTTTTCTTTTAGTATATTTTGGAGTTCGTACTTTTGGTTTTCGTTGATTCTTTTTCCAATGTAATAATGTTACATTTCTACCCCTAGATTCTGAGTTTCTATTCTTGGATATTTGGAAAAAAAATTACCCGAGTCTTTTTGCTTCCATTTGCTTTATTTTTTACACGACGTAGTAGAGGATTACATATAAAGGGAATTTATATTATTTTATACGTGCCGAACGTTCCTTTTTCCGGATAAAGGCCTCGGTGTCCTGGAACAGGGCGTTACACAAAAACATTTGTGAAATTAACAAAAAGGACACGAATGTTATTTTTTGAATAAAATGGACATTTCTCATTGTGTGTTGACAAAAATGCCCATTTTCTTACTTTTTCAAAACTCCCACGTTTCTTATAAAAAACAAAAGAGACCGAGAGAGAGAGAGATAACTGACTTTCCAACTTCCACATTGTTGTGCATCAAAAAACAAAAAACCAAAAAAAAAAAAAAAAACCAAACCCTTCCAAACTGTGAAAAAAAAAACAAACAATTTTATCTAATTTTTTTTAATCAATTATATCTTTTAATACACGTTTTTAATCATCATAATTTTTTTATTATAATTTATATAATTTTCTTCTCTTTATATTGACCATGATATTATCATTGTTGTCGTAGTGTCAATCTATAATGTCAACGTAAATGACACTACTTATATATTTCCGATGACCCGGGCATCATCACTGTTGTCATAATATCAATTAATTGACACTACTATTTATTTGCAATGAATCATGGTACAATTAGTAGTGGAACATTGTCAATGATTACCGACAAATTGAATAACACTACTTATATATTTACTGTGAATCAGTGTGTCGATCACTAGTTGCATGTTATTTGACACTTGTTGTTGTCACTATTGTCATAGTGCCAATCATTAGTGATAAATTGACTGACACTACTTATATACATTCGATCAATGTGATAATTAGTAGTGACACATTGTCTGACACTGGATATTGTCACTACTATCACAATGTCAATTAGTAGTAACAAATTACATGACACTATTTATATATTTTTGATCGATCTGTATGACAATTATGAGTGACAAATTACATGACACTGATTAATGTTATTCCCGTCTCAGTATCAATTAATAGTGACAAATGGAACCACGTGATACTGAAAAAAATGAGATTACAAAAATTACATAGAAAGAATATTTAGAAAAAGGCTGAAAAAAAGTAAGAAATTTGATGAAAATGTGATTAAAAAGCTATATATATATATATATATATATATATATATATATATATATATATATATATATATATATATATATATATATATATATATATATATATATATAGTGGGAATCGTGCTCCGCACGATGTGGCCCTCGGTTGTTCTGGTATAAGCTTGGAATATTAGCCATCGAAACTAAAAAGCATACATGCATGCTTAAAGGCGCACCGTGCGATGCACGGTTTGCCCTCATTTTTTTTATACACCGGTTACAGTTTTTATGTCTGCAATAAATTCACTTTAGCAAATAAAAAAAATTTTGAACCTACTTCAATGCTTAGAAAATCATTTAAACCCTAGTGAAGATCGAAATGCACCTTCGTGCACAAAAAGACGAGCAGAGTTTCAGAGAACCAATAAAATCTACATAACAACAAAAGTAAAAATTTCCAAACTCGAATCAGAGAATTGAATGCTCCAAATCAAAACCTTAGTGATAAACACGCTGCTGTGATAACACCGTACCAAATCATACGACGTCGTTTTGCCTAATCCAAAATAAATAAATAAATAAAACTGTTGGATTCATACGACGTCGTTTTGCTTGAGCCCCCCCCCCCCCCCCCCCCCCCCCCCCCCCCCAAAAAAAAAACAACAGAAAAGGACAAAACGGACTACCAATGATGCAAATTTAATAACGTTTATTATATATATATAACGTTTGTTTCATGCGCTCAACGTGGAAGGAGTTTCCTTATATATCTTTATAAAAAGCGTGGAAGGACTTTATGGTTTTTTTAATAAATTGATTTTCAAGGGTATTTTTGTACTTAACATTTTAAAATTGACCTTTTTACGAAAATTATTATGTTCATGTCCTATTTTAAAATTTTGACAATGTTTTTGTCTTTTAGAATAATTCTCCCTATTTTCTAATTCCTAATGCTAATTTGAGCCGGCCCTTGTTTTAATACTAATGTCTTCAAAGCTTTATTTAAAAATAATAATAATAATGATTTATCATAAAAATAAGAATAATTATAAAAAGAGTCCTTTTATATAATAATGAAAGCCCGATGTGAATAAAGAGCGAGAATCCACGTTTGGCTTTGACATACTTTGTCTTCTCTTCATTTGTCGGGAACTCGACATATGCAGAAACTGAAACAATGGATTCTTGAAAGGCCGTTTTCCCCCATTATTCCACAGAACTTTCGAAAATTGCTCTATATGTCCAGCATTCCTCCATACATCTTCTGAGCTCCTAAAACATGAAAATCACCCAAAACATACCCGAAACAGGGCATCTCCCGAAATAATATATGTAAAATAAACACGGAAATCACCAACAAATAGGGAATAATCACTTAGTATTAGGGCATGGGACTTTCTTTTGTTAGAAATCCACAAACAACCCTCTGGAACTTCAAAACCAAAGAAATTTAAGATGAGAAGGTTTATGTTACACTTCAATAGAATGAATTCGGTAAGGTAGAATACGCCCTATGGTCGATCGAAGGTCTTGTGCCACTTGAACTAAAATCTATCTGACCTTCAATTCCACTTTGTCCAACAACAAAATGATGACGGATCCTGCCATAAGTGCCTCTACATGATCTTTAGGTAACAAAATATGAACTAAACCATAGGCACTTTCACGGCGAAAGAGGCGAAAAAAGCAATCAATATATAGATTTGGCGCCGCTCACTTAATCTGTGGTTAATGAAATTTGTAAATCGGTTGTTCCTGTTTGCAGAAAAATTAACAGAATAGCTAATAACATAAAAACAGATCCAAGTAAGTAGCCCCTCCCTTCTTAGAGAACCGTACATGAGACTTCCGCCTCACACGGCTCCATCCCGAGCTTCAGTCGTCGGCCATGGCATTAGACCAGTATCTATGCATGTATTTTAAGCCTGGACTACCAAATCTTTTGCTTCTCGGGTAGTGGCGAACAATGATGCTTGCGTTGCGGGAGATGCCCGCCCATGGGGCCCGGTCTGCTTTCCGCCAGACTTACGGCCTTTACACTACTACTGTGATGTGGAGCGGTTCAAATTGGTTTGATCTTCCCAATCATCCTAGCCGGAACTTGTACGGAGGTCAAAGTTTGCAACTTAATTTTTTCTTATCGGAATCTTAAGGACAGGACTCTACCCTATTTTCAAACCCACTGCCGAGCTCAACCCTGCCCACATTTCCTTTTGATGAGGACAAAACAATGTCTCCTTAGGACTCATCTATATATATATATATATACTACAAGACAGCTGAAGCATTTATAAAGTTGCATTATTAGAAAATCTGTTTTAAAAATGCTTCTGCAAGCTGAATTCATCCATCCCCGTCACTATTGATAGTTCTCTACTCATTAATGCTAACTCTCGTCTTTTTGCTTAAATTTCCTGTTTACTTACTTCAATTCAGTAAATTCTACATTTTCATTACTAACCAAAAGACAAAGAGTGAAGTCATGTTTGTTTATTTTTCCTTTTTCCTTTTTAGGATAGTTATGAAAACCAATACATAACTATAAATATTGAAAAACAACATTATAAAACATTCAAATCTTGTAAAACTATAGCAGATCTGTTTTTATTTGAAAGCAAGAGCCTCACGTCAACATAATAACACATTCACATTCTCACTTTAACGTTCCATTCTTTAAACAAGAGTAAAAATGGCAACGAACCGTTGGATACATGCTCAATTCATGACAAATTGAACACGTAAGCGTCACGTGAAAGTGGTAACATACATAGAGAAATGAAAGCAAAACAAACAAAATTGCAGAAACTGAGAACCGAAATGGCTCAAAACAGGAATCAAACAGGGATATATGTAGGTGATACATCCGCATGTGCAGATATCCTTACATACACTGTAGAACGCTCGTGTTTTACAGTATGTGTTAATACAGCTATCCGCACAATGTGTATATACAACCCAAAATTTCCTACCAATTACTCATCGTCGTCTTCTTTTTCCTTGGGGAGTCGATAACATTTTTCAGTGTTAAACTCGTCACAGAAGCAATCTAGCTGGCATAGGACTCTCAAATCTTTGGAAGCAATACGGCATGGGTCTGTGTGATCCAAGCAACTCCCGGTGGAAGGAAATCCTCGTCTCGAATCCTTCCGATATGCTACCCGGAAAAATCTCCAAGATTTTCCCCATATTCCTTGGCCGAAAATTTGCTCCTTCTCTCTAAGAGAAGTCGAAATTTATGTGTGTTAAAAGGCTTGGGAGAACTCTCTTTATATAGGAGAGTAAAACTTAACCTCCAAGGATTAAATAATTAAGAGATAATTATTACATTAATCCTTTTCCAAATAAAAGATAAATATAATATTTATCCCAAACAAATTAGGATAAATAAATATATTATCCAATATTCCATGATTTATCATTTAACAAATAAAAGATAAATTACACATTAAATAATTATCCAAGAAAACAAATTCCTTAATAATTAAATAATATAACATGCGCACCTTTTCCTTCAAATTCAAAGTCCACGCATATTTGACCAATTTGGGTCAAAATTGGTCAACACACCAATTCGCCAAGTTCACGAAAAATGTCTTTTCCGTGTATTTAATTATTTAGTCCAACTAAACAATTAATTCACATATCGTTTTAATAAAGTCCAACAAGAACTAAATTAATATTATTAGGATTCGACGTCCGAGAATAGCTATGCTATATTAGGAGGCACGTCGGGGACCATGGACTAATAATCGGCGGCTCCGATAAATCAAATAAATAATTATCTTACGAACGAATAATTATATTCGATAAATCAATCACAGAATATGCCACCATAATCCCGTGATCGCACTCCTCCGATTATGAGATTATATTTATCTCCTCACGAGAATAATAATAAGCGTCCATTGATATAATCATTACATATGGATTAATTCTCCATGCATTGTTCATTCTAAATCGGGAAGTTACCGTTAACCCTTTCTAGAACCTCTTATCCTTATTTACCATTAACCCCCTAGTGATCAATTAATTCATACAACTCACTGGTAGCTAATCAGTGTAATATGAACTCCATGGATCGATCGCCTTCTAGGATTAACAATTAAGGAACTGTCTATCTACTTCCGTAAATGGAAGGAATGGATTCCGTATCCGTGATAACACGTACTACTCACTCAATCCAAGACAATGCCAAGATGGGGTAATTCGGACCACGGACTCGGTGTAATCCTTAACCGTCAAGTCAAACTTCATACCGATTCAAGCGCTGACTCGTGATCACCTCGGATTAAGATATATCCATAAATATGATCATCCATTGATTCGATAAGAATTCTCGATTACGGAATTATATCGTGAACTCTAATCAAATCGGTCCAAATTTATATGATATATCTATCATATATAAATGCCCCACTAGGTTCTCTTAACCGAAAGTCCGGATAAGACAATCACACCTATTGTGTTATGGGCGCATTAATAGCACGTTAAAGGAGAGACCCGATACTCTCGATTAACTTCACTATGGGCTAATTGTATTTTAAGTACATCTTCACTAACTCAATCCTCCCGTGTATATACCATACACTGAGTTAAGTGATTACATAAACGATATACTTAGGGTTTTCTGTAGTGTAAATACTATTGTCACATCGGTGAATATGAGAATAATAAATATGAATAATAATATCATTTCATTTATTAAATAAAACAATTACAAAATTGTCTTTCGGGCATCACACCTAACAATCTCCCACTTGCACGAAAGCATGTGATTAATTGTTTTAGAGCACACCCTATTATTTAAAATACAACAAACTACATCTCCCACTTGCTCTAAAGCAATGGAGACTCATCCCGTATGCTAGTACCCACTAAGCATATCATAACCATTTCGTATTCCAAAGTACACTCCGAGTATGCCGTCGTAGGATAGGTCGGTGACTCGGGGAGTACCTACATCTAAATGTCATGGGTCTTAATGATTAGTCAGGTTGTCGGCTTGAGACGATCCGTAGAATCGAAACGTTACCGGTCCATCTAATCATGTGGTACCGAGTAAACACCGAGCCCGAGATCGACTTAACGATCATCCTCAATCCGACTTAAAGTCAAAATCGTGTATCACACATATCCAAGTTCATACATGAATATGTCCGCATATTATTCCTCGTTCTCTCAAGATACTAAAGGACATACTAAACTTGCTTTGTTAACCGCCGAATCTAAGATTCGATCAAAGTTGACGTTCAATAACCTGACCATCTCTTACTAGAAAGAGAATCTATCCCATTTCTCTTGATCCGAAGATTTAGAGAGTCATTCCTGAGGCATAGGGTAGAACTTCCTCGTTGAATGTTGCATACACGGATGCATCATCTTAACCAATAAGATGGATGGGAAACCGGTGATCGATTCTAATGAATTCGACCGAGTCAAACTCTTCGAAATGTTGTCGAAATCTCTCGTTGCGAGAGTTGTGGTATTGTCGTATTCGACTTCGTATAACACACCCATGTTGATTCCAACTGGTGCGGTGTTATCCTTCCCAAACACTAATATATGTATGTATATATTCACTACGTACTAAAATTGATATCCAAATCTACAAAAGACTTATCAATATTCTCGGTCAAATCCACATATTGTAGAAATATATGACTTCCAAAGGTGACCGAGAGGTTTGCTTTTTATCCACAAAGGACATAAGCCTTGACGGTCATCCCGTCATAAGTTCATAAGGCAATACCCTTCTGTTCCGAATGAATCCAGACTCCGTTTGTTTGGCAAGAAAGTCTCAGGGAATCACCCCTATTTTCTGCTTTTGAACGAAATCAAGCAATACTAAGTGGTAAGAGAGTTCAAGGTCTGATTAACTCTCTACTTCTTAGGGAATTACCCCTAGACCACTCAAGCTTTGCTCTGAAAGATAAACTTTCCTAATCATTCTACTCTTTTCCGTGTAGATCCAATTACTCCCACGGGCTCGAGACACTCGGTGGTTCTACAAGAGTACCAACATACGAGTACCAAACTCCATTCACGGGGTTATGGCTTGTAAACCAACCTCCATTATCGAATCCTATACAGCCTCACAAAAGAGCCATAGGTCATCAATCGATCCTCGACTACAAAGTCCGCGTAGACCCGTAATGGGTAATGGATAAACCATACTCCCACTACATTCGGGTGGATCGAAATTCGATATAGTTTAGTAGTATTTAGTATTATCACCAACAACCAATGTTGGACGTGGTCCGATTTTAATCGCTTAGTAACTACCTTGAGTAAACGTACTGCAAGGTTTAAGGTTTTACGGTTCATAGATTCTATCGTAAAGGACGCAACAAAGATAACCGTCCCTTCCCGATTTCAAGAGTCTTATAACACACCTTTTTCTCAATGCTACAAGATATATAACGATTGGTCACTGACCGAACGTGTTCGCAAAATTCCCAGACCTACCTTCAAGCACCGTGTGCTAAATGCTTATATTTATGGAAGTGGGGTGAACCGAATCCACACCTTATCCGTAAATTCCAAAGCATATTCTAGGTAGACTTCTCGGTCTTACATTTCAATGTAAACCGATATTTCGCTTCTAATATCTTTATTGAGTTAAGCAGTGTATTGTAGCACATCTAAAAAACTATATAAGGCAATTTAACGGTTTCTCACTTAGTGAAAACATTTCACTATGAGGCAGGCCGAGCATCGGTCCCTAGGACTATGTGATGGCCCATTTCGAGTATAGAATACTCTATCTCTCGTTGAAAACGAGAGAAACCTCAAAATATTTTGGATAAACTTACCGGAGTATTTGAATAGTTATCGACAAGAAGTCACTACTCGGAAGCTCCTACTAGCTTGTATCAGACCCCGAAGGTCGTCATGAACAAGCTATGTGACTTCTTTATAACCATTATCCTTTCCCGATTGAAAGGAAACTTAGTCATTGAACCTTTGAGACAATCTAACCGCACCGGGAGAAAGGAATCACCCCGAGCCGCCTTCGGTCTTGTCTTTTAGGGACTATGCACTAACTATGGAATATGAAGATGCGTTTATCTAAATATGGAAACCAATTGCTTTTAATAGTTCTTAAGATGTGTTTTATAAACATATTTCAGCAGCTTCTAAGTGGTTTCGACTTTATCAAACAAAAGTCCGAGTCTTGGATTCGTACTACAAATGGTACATTCACTTTCTATATGACAAACAAATTATCAAATAGAAGGTAAATCCATTCGTTCCAACAAATCTTAAACTCGAAAAATAAATTTTCCGCGATATCCAAGGATTGAATCCGAGATTCATTACCTTATATCACTCCCACTATTCTAGCTAAAATTAACTGCCCGTTGTTTACTCTTTTAATCGTTAAATGCACCGCTACCTTGTTCTTCCAAAGAACTTAGCTCGAGAAAATCTCCAAGGATTCATAGGTTGGTGATCCAAAATCACTGTCCTTATCCTATGATTTTCAGTTAATTAATTTTCGGTTCAGCCTTAAAATTTTCTCAGTTTAGGTGACTAACACTTTTAGACATATTCTCCCATTCTTGACTTTCCGTGAATGGAAACAGTCTTGAACCAGCGGTTCGTTTGAGTAGACACTACTCTTGAACCGTGGGATGTCTATTTCGAGTGTTACTCGTCTGGACTTCTCGGATTTTCGAATATACGAGAAAAAACAACAAATCATATTAAAGCTCCCACTAGTTTATCGGTTCCAAATACCGTCTAACGAGCAATGCTTTATTTATGATCTTCCGATTTAGAAAAAATCTCATAGTTCCAATATTTCCAGAAAAACAACAAATCATAGAACTCCCACTAGTTCATCGATTCCAAATATCGTCCAACTAGCGACATTTCATGACTTTCCGGTTTTTCAATTAGAACGGTTACGTGTGTAGTCGCTACACTTTTCTAATGTTCTAGAAAAACAACAAATCATAAAGCTCCCACTAGTTCATCGATTCCAAATATCGTCCAACTAGTAACACTTCATGATTTTCCAATTTTTCAATTAGAAAATTACTCTTGTAATTACTACAAACTCAAAATTCACTAGAAGAATTTCAAAGTCCGAAATCACCTTTGATCAAACTAAGTTTGTCTTCCGTTTGACACGAATGACACTAGTGACATACCTGTATGTCACTCTGGTTTTTTAAATAAAGGCTTAAGAGAAAATATCTCTTCCGAAAAATAATTGCATTATCGATTAAGTAGTTCAACGTCCTAGTTACTTTCCACTTTTTAACGAAGTCAATACTAGTCAATTATAAATTTTAAGCAATTTAGTAAGGGATATAATGTCTTGTAAATAAAATGACATATATTAATTCAAGTTAACACTACTATATTTATTTTAGGAATTGTAAACTAAAATTAAGTCTACTCTACCATTCCAAGGTTTTAACCTCGCATCTCAGTGCCGCCTTAGGGTAGGTCAAAGAGATGACGGTTAAATCGAGACAATCTCATCAATGAATAACTTGTGAGAATCGAACATCCCACGAGAATCGAACATCCCTTTATTCATTGACTACCTTCCTTTTTTTAGCCTAGATATTATCAAGAATACCCATGATGAGTGTGACCTACTATATCGGATCTCTTAGGTACGCCCCGAGTGTGCCGTCTTAGGATAGGTCAGTGACCCGACGAGTACCCAGAAAACCTATCATTTCGGAGACCAAGCCATGAATGTTGATAGGAGTGAACACCATCCTTAGGGGGACGAAATCAAAGCGCCTCGAGGCGTCACCCTTCTCTCACTTACTTGTATCTATAGTAGAGGCCGTGGGGTTGGCTGTCGCCTCCCCCGCTCCCACTCAATATTTTGGAAGTGGTGGTGGGTTAACTAACCACGTCTTTTTGATGTTAACATAAAAGTACATCAAATCAAGGATTCCGAATGGTGTCGGTAACGTAGGCAAGGCTACCCGTCCTATTCGTTGGAACATATGTGACAATCCGGACGAAGTCGGGTCAAGAGAGCCCCACCGAGATAAGAAGGAATCACCCCTCCATTCTCCGGTGTAGCTTAGTCTTGCCGGACCCCCGTGCATACATCACACTAGGAGGGTTAAGTCGGTCGAGCGAAGCTCAGTTGACCACCCAACCTATAGGCGAACCGTTTTTATCCAAGATTTATTGTTCTTTTACCATCATTCAATCTCGTAGACACTACGAATCGAAAACGTGATCTCGTCTGGGCTTTAAGGCGGTTCACCGAGAACACACACCGAAAGGCTTAACGATTTCATAACCCGTCCTCGGATCTTTAATTAGTTACTAAATTAATTAATTACCACATATTAATTAAATTTCAACTAATTACGCGAGTTTGTATACATGCCTATTTTAATTACCAAAATTAAAATTCTACATGTATGCATGGAGTGGATTTATGATATGATGCATGCCATGGCAATTCCGATTTTATATCTATTTTATGATCAAACACATAAAAAATAAATTGCGGAAAATTTAAACACCGAGATGGATTGTTGGTACCCCCGTATCTAATCTATCCTAGGAAAGCAGTAAATTACATAATCTATGTCTTCGAGTCTTGATCTTCGAATCTTGAACTCGAAAACTTCCGGATCTTCAAAGCTTCGATCTCGACACGAACCACGAACGACCCTAAGGCGTGATCTAATAAACAAAACAGCCCCTCTCCTTTTACCTTATGTTCCACCAAATTGATGATCTTGAACACAATGATCTTCGTCGTCTCGAACCCGGATCAAAAATAAAATACAAAAGGTACTACCTTTTACAATTTTTCGCATTACATAAAATAAATTACACATCCTATGCTCAATTGATGCTAATCAAAAGAGCTACAAAATAGATCTACGGGTAAACAATACCAACCCAATCCATCTCTTCAACCACGACAATCATAACATAAAAATAAACAAAAATTTTCGGCCCCCTTAAAAAAAAATTTGGGACAAAAGAAAACTACATGTTTTCCACTCCTAGATCTAATATTTTATACGTATAAATATAGATCACCATGGCGACGATACCACTTTGTTAGTAATATCATCCGCAATGGAAGCGATTTAAGGATCTAGATCTATATAATACACGTAATAAAACAACTAGATCTATTCTACAAGGGGTTGTAGAACATACCTCTTGGATCTCAAAATCCAAGTTGGAGAACCGCAATAGAAAAGAAGATGTGAAGAGCACCACGATCTTCCGTACGTGTGATCCAAGCAACTCCCGGTGGAAGGAAATCCTCGTCTCGAATCCTTCCGATATGCTACCCGGAAAAATCTCCAAGATTTTCCCCATATTCCCTTGGCCGAAAATTTGCTCCTTCTCTCTAAGAGAAGTCGAAATTTATGTGTGTTAAAAGGCTTGGGAGAACTTTCTTTATATAGGAGAGTAAAACTTAACCTCCAAGGATTAAATAATTAAGAGATAATTATTACATTAATCCTTTTCCAAATAAAAGATAAATATAATATTTATCCCAAACAAATTAGGATAAATAAATATATTATCCAATATTCCATGATTTATCATTTAACAAATAAAAGATAAATTACACATTAAATAATTATCCAAGAAAACAAATTCCTTAATAATTAAATAATATAACATGCGCACCTTTTCCTTCAAATTCAAAGTCCACGCATATTTGACCAATTTGGGTCAAAATTGGTCAACACACCAATTCGGGCCAAGTCACGAAAAATGTCTTTTCCGTGTATTTAATTATTTAGTCCAACTAAACAATTAATTCACATATCGTTTTAATAAAGTCCAACAAGAACTAAATTAATATTATTAGGATTCGACGTCCGAGAATAGCTATGCTATATTAGGAGGCACGTCGGGGACCATGGACTAATAATCAGCGGCTCCGATAAATCAAATAAATAATTATCTTACGAACAGAATAATTATATTCGATAAATCAATCACAGGAATATGCCACCATAATCCCGTGACTGCACTCCTCCAATTATGAGATTATATTTATCTCCTCACGAGAATAATAATAAGCGTCCATTGATATAATCATTACATATGGATTAATCCTCCATAGACTGTTCATTCTAAATCGGGAAGTTACCGTTAACCCTTTCTAGAACCTCTTATCCTTATTTACCATTAACCCCTAGTGATCAATTAATTCATACAACTCACCGGTAGCTAATCGGTGTAATATGAACTCCATGGATCGATCGGTTTCTAGGATTAACAAATAAGGGAACTGTCTATCTACTTCCGAAATGGAAGGAATGGATTCCGTATCCGTGATAACACGGACTACTCACTCAATCCAAGTACAATGCCAAGATGGGGTAATTCGGACCACGGACTCGGTGTAATCCTTAACCGTCAAGTCAAACTTCATACCGATTCAAGCGGTTGGTAGCGTGATCACCTCGGGATTAAGATATATCCATAAATATGATCATCCATTGATTCGATAAGAATTCTCGATTACGGAATTATATCGTGAACTCTAATCAAATCGGTCCATACTATATGATATATCTATCATATATAAATGCCCCACTAGGTTCTCTTAACCGAAAGTCCGGATAAGACAATCACACCTATTGTGTTCGGGCGCATTAATAGCACGTTAAAGGAGAGACCCGATACTCTCGATTAACTTCACTACGGGCTAATTGTATTTTAAGTACATCTTCACTAACTCAATCCTCCCGTGTATATACCATACACGAGTTAAGTGATTACATAAACGATATACTTAGGGTTTTCTGTAGTGTTAATACTATTGTCACATCGGTGAATATGAGAATAATAAATATGAATAATAATATCATTTCATTTATTAAATAAAACAATTACAAAATTGTCTTTCGGGCATCACACCTAACAGGGTCTGGGTTCTTATAACATCTCGTCATAATCCCTTCCGGGTCAGTCAGGTCGAAGTCATCCTCCTCAAGCATTTTTCTTCCAAGCCTCTCTTTCCTAGCTACAGCATAAGCTGAGAAACATAATAGATCAGAGCATTCGTATCGTATCATAATGTTTTAACCAATTCATAATCTATATTCAGGGTTAAATGTACCATAATATGTGCTACAATACTCACAACATTCGAAAATAACTATAAATCCATAAAGTTATATATACATTCATACACACACGTGTATATATAAAGTCACCACACTGAATTGTACACCTACTCAACGCACCATTGTATATAATTCTACCTATAACACCACACATCTCAAAATCTTCCACTCTTAGAAACCAATTACAATATTAACCTCTAAATTTCAAAATCTAACAATTTAATGCCTACCCATAGGACCACAGTTATTCCTTTAGAAAAACACATTGCATCATATTTATCCCCTCCCATCCATTTTCTTACTTTCCCGTCAAAAACAAAATTTTCCGGTACGAATCATTGCAGTTAGATAACAAATTTAAGGTGACAATGAGCTTGAACAATATGTAATGTCAAAATTCAAAACACCTTTTCGACTACCCCAATCCATAATCACCTTCTTTATTGTTTGAGAGCTTTAACCGCTATTGGAGAATGGCGGCCAAAATGCATAAGGGAAAGAAACCGGGTTGATCTTTGATTCTTTGACCCAAGAATTCTGAGGCAAGTCCGGAACTGCAGATGGAGGAAGATTGCAGAGAAAATGCGGGTTTCACTGGAAGAGGAGAGATGGCGGAGGAAGATGTGGGTGCGGGTCTGACAATATTCTGACGAGAAAACAAGTGATCTTGGTGGATGTGGTTGACTGAGAAACGGGAGTGATGGGTGGAGGCAGGATAAACCTTCCATCCATTGTCAACGGGCACCTAGGCTGCAGAGCGCCGGATTCAAAGATGCCAGGGATGAAGAAAAGTAATGACAAACATGAGGTCTTCTTTCATGTCTCTCTTGAGGTAGAGAGATTGAGGAGGAGACGAGGTGGATTTCTAAGATGGAGCTGCCGCAAAGGCTTTACTGCCGGATATATTGACGTTAAGTATTTGTTCCGGCGAGGGAAGGGGAAGAAGATGGGTGGGGTGTAAATGTAATTTTTAGTTTTATGGGTTTATTTTATATAAAAAAATTGTCAATTCTTGGCGGAAAAATATATGCATGAAAGATCCCACTGAATTGAACTGGGTCCATGAAAATGAAATCGATCCGGATATAGTTAATTTCAATTTTATATAGTGTGGTCACATTAGTAAAATTTATCATTTTATATATGGTGTGGTGCCTTAAGAATCACATAAATTATACACTGCTGTGGTGCATTAGGTAGAGTAACCGTGGTGCATTTAAATGCATCAAAAAACAATGAATCTAATACCAAACAATTGAGAAAAGAAGAGTGATACAGGCACAACGAAATCACACAACAGTTTGACACAATATTCATCTTCAGAATTGATTATTATGGAATCTAGATCAATCAATATTGGTTCACAATAATTAATGTTGTATGAAATTGTTGTGTAATTTTGTTGTGGTTATATCATTTCTCTTGAGAAATGTTGGCATGGGTGTACCTGAGAAAATGATGAAAAGTAGGAGCAAGCAGGTGCCTTTGGCCATTTGTTTTAACCTGTAGATGTGGAGGAGATTAGAGTAACTAATGAAGGTACTATTGAATATTAAACATGACGAGTATTTAAAGGGCATTCGCCGACCAATACAACTGTCAAAGTGCTTCAAAATTTAGATTAATGATTGAAATGTTCTTTGTTTTATTTTTGAAGTGTAGTTTTTTTAATCATATTTTATGCAATGACCTCTTATAATTTTGATCAAGAATAGTAATACATACATTTTGTCCTATATTGGTCTATTTTGATCACCGAATCATGGCTAACTCTTCCACCTACTTTCGCATGTCAATTGCTTGATAAATGCCGCAACCCGAACTTGGAATCAAGACCTTTTGAAGCTAGTAGTGTATTGTCGATCCCTCTATCCATTCAATGTGCAGAAGACAACCTTATATGGCTCTTGAAAAGCAATGGATTGCACTCGGTAAAATCTGAGTATCGGTTAGCTAGAGACTTAAAGTCCAATAAAGAGAACGTTGCAGTCCCCTCCAGCACTCGACCCTACAAAAAAAACATATGGCACTCTAAATGGGCTCTCAAAGTGAGACCAAGAATTATCCATTTTTCTTGGAAAGTCATCACAAATGCACTATCTACATCTCTTGGAATGAAACTATGGGGAATATGCAATTGATTATCTCCTATTTTCAATAGGGACGATGAATCTATTAGACACTGCCTATTTGAATGCGACATTGCACATGCGGCCCGGAAAATGACCCATGATAGCCTTTTTTGGCAAACTCTCCAAGTCCCTATTTGTTTAGATTTCTTCGAGTATCTTCTGCTTAAAGAAGTTGAAGCGCGTATTGCACGGATTATATACCTTATCTGAGGAATTTGGAAAGCCAGATGTGCTTTTGTTTTTCAAAATGAAAATACTGATGCTATGGCCATTTGTAAGTGGACTGATGCCAAAGCTAACCCGTACTTACGGGCACAAGAGAAGGCCGCACCACCTGAGCATGAGGCGAGCCACCAAAAATCCTGGAAACCATCTGAGTTGGGAAAGATTAAATTCAATGTAGATTTCGTTACCAATAATGACGGCTTTAGGCAGCTTGGCAAGAAACAACAATGGAGATATTCTGAATAGTTTTTGTTTGAAACTTGTAGGCAGTTTGATATTATGATTGGAGAGGCTCTAGCCATTTACCCCACAATCTTTTTGGCAACGATTTGGGGATATTTGAACACTATCTTCGAAGGAGACTCCTTATCCGTTTACCAGAAGTTGACTAGCGACTCAGAATACATATCGAATATTAGATCATTATCGAAGATTGTCGTCGTCTGCTGCCAGTATTCCGTAATGCTAGTGCCTCTTTTGTTAAGAGAGAGGGCAATGTGCCAGCTCATTTTTTGACAAAAGATGGTTTGAATCAAGTTGGTCTAAAATTATAGGGCAATGGCAAACCACGTTGATTTAGCACAATAAATTCTCTTTTTCCTCTGAAAAAAGGAAATGTTCTTTGTTTTTTTTAGTAAAGTTTTTTTAATCGTATTTTATGCAATCACCTGTTATAATTTTAATACATACATTTTGTCATATATTGGTCTATTTTAGTATAAATAAAATTACAATTTTGAGGACATTTATTAAAAAAATTACAATGACTTTCATAATTTTTCTTTTCTGTTCGATGATTTTTTTTAACAACAATTTATTAAAATTTCTACCAAGATACTAGATGCAAGAGAGTAAATAGGCCTAGCAGTAAGTGTCCAAATAATACAAAAAGATCAAAGTAAACCTCTGTCCAGGATATATTAGAATAATTTTAAATAATTAGATTATTGTATTTAATATTTAATATTTATCTTGGTTTATTTGTTGGTTAAGACAATCAAGAATATATATATTTGTACTCCCATTAGTCTTAATGAATCAATGAAATCAATCGTTTTCGAGTCATGATATGGTATCAGAGCAAATCAATTTTCTTTCTCTCTCGTTACGTCAATTCTTCCCAAACCCTAACCTTTCTCCCAAAAAAAAAAAAAAAACAAAGAAAATAGCCGTAACTCGTCCTTCTCCCGCTGCCGCCATCTCCGGTGAGCATTCGGTAGCCATACACAGCCCGGCTACCATTTTCGAACAACCCTGGCAGCTCCGGCAAACCCCCTTGCCGTCTACCATCCCATCCGCAGCCACTACACCCCGTCGATTACACCATCTCCCGCAGCCCCACAAGCTCGACCTCCCACCATCTCTTCCGGCGAAGAATTATTCCACGCCGGCTGCGATCACTGCTAAAGACAATTTCCAGCATACTTATCACCCACAATTTCATGCTCGCAATTTGTTTCCGTCTCCATCGCCGACAACAACCCACATGTTGTCCCCATCCAACAACTGCCGCAACTTCCACCCTTCTCGAAGCCGGGGGCGTAGCCAAGGATATGGTTTTCCCCACCCCTCATACTCCGGACACAATCCTGGTGCTATGACCCACTCTTGCCAAATTTGTTTTCAGGTCGGCCATGTCACTCCTTCCTGCTCCTGTCGCTACACCGGTTCTCACCCACCACCCTCTCGGCTACCACCGCACACAAATGCCACTTCTTATTCTCATCCTAGATCTGATTGGATTGCGGATCTGGTGCCACTCATCATCTCACTCGTGACCTTTACAATCTCACCTTATTATTTGCACCTTATACGGGTCCCGACAAAGTGCATGTAGGCAACAATAGATGTTTACGTATAACTCATTATAGCATTTCTTTTGTACATTCCCCTTCCCAGTCATTTTATTAACAAATATTCTTGTTACACCTTCCATCACTAGACACCTCCTATCTGTGTATAAATTATCCTCAAATAATTCTGTGTACTTTGAATTTCATGGGTCTTACTTTCTTGTCAAAAATTACTCCGGTCACGTCCATCTTAGGGGATTTGTCAAATATGGCCACTTCTCTACCCCGCTTCACCCTCCCCTTGCTCCTGCTCAAGCTCTGGCCTCCTCCATCACCCCTTCTAGCATGTTGCATAAGCTTCTCGGGAACTATTCTTATTCTGAACTCTACCAAGCCTTAAAAAGTCTTTCTACCTTTACTCCTACTGTGGCACGACCTTCTGTCTCTTCCTTATGTCAGTTAGCAAAGAGTCGTCGTCTTCCCTTATATACTTCTGAGTTTACCTCTACTTCTCTGTTGGAGCTCATTTATTCAGGTGTTTCGGGACCCTATTCTGAACCCTCCAGTTATGGTTAACGTTATTATGTTAGTTTCCTGGATGATTTTATGAAGTAATTATGGCTTTATCCCTTAATAAAATAAATCAGATGTTGAAACTATATTTTCTGACTTTTTTTGTTATGATTGAATTCCAGTTTAATACCAAACTCAAATATATCCATCTAACTGGGTGGTGAGTATCGTCGCGTCTCCACTCTTCTCACCTCTCTAGGTGTCCGACATCTCATTTCATGTCCCCACACTCACGAACAAGTTGGCGCCATCGAGTGCCGTCACCGTCAAATTGTTGAAGTCAGTGTTTCTCTTCTTGCTCAATCCAATCACCCACTTCCTATTGAGAGGATGCCTTTATCACTGCAACGTATATTAACGACCGTCTTCCCCCCAAAGTCCTCCATTATAAGTCTCCCTTTGAAATGGTCCACTATCGTCCTCTTGTCTATAACTTCCTTCGCGTCTTTGGCTATGTGTGTTGGCCCTATCTCCGTCTCTCAACCACCATAAGACTGACATCCGCTCCCAAACCTACGTCTTTCTCGACTATAGTCTTTCCTACCATGGTTATAAATATCTTGATCTTGCTTCTGCTGTAACTATATTGCTCGCCACGTGGTTTTCAACAAATCCGTCTTCCCCTATACACCTTCTCATTCCAAACCCACACTTGATAATCCCACTATACCGCTTCTTGTCTTCTTTCCAGCGCCTCTACAAAATCAACCTTCCACGGCTCCCTCCAAACCGGCCCTACCTCCTCCGGATCCCACTCATGAGCCTTCCCCACCCACCTCTCATGCGTCCACTTCAACCATGGCCTCTCCAGACTCGTTTCCTGCCCAACCTACTCCCACTCATACCATGGTTACTCGAACCAAAACCAATTCCATCTGTTAGACATATTCTATTTTTAATGATGAGTGCCAGACTAGCTGTTATAGAGAAAAGGCAAAAAGATGTCTAGATTAATTGTATAGGTTTACTAGAGTTTGATCTTTGTAAAGGTTTGATCATTCAAGCACTGTAAAGAGGTCAGCTGACTTGATCAGCAGACCTGTCTAGGTCAGTAGGGTGTCTAAGTCGGTAGACTTGTCTAGGAACCGGCTGATGATAGAAGGCTGAGGGTTCAAACTCAGTATTGAAGGTTAAGAGATCAAACTTAGTAATTAAAGTCAATTATTTGGGATCAGAATTTAGGGAAGTCTGTGATGACCTACACTAATCACATATACCTTGTGTAGAAGGTCTAAGTTCCATTTACGTTGAAAGGTGATTGGAACTTGGTTATGTTAAAATGGTGTACTCTAACTTCATCATAAAAAGTTACATGAGAAGCAGTCAGCTGAAGTGTTTATCAAAACACAGTAGACTAAAAGTAAGCTGACAACCAGGGACATCAGCAGACTTACATATCAAATATCTGCTGATGTATAATTCAAATTAATCAAAGTTTTTCTGGAAGATTAAATGGATAAGGATGAACTACAAGCCTTGGATTAATTAATCAATCAATGGACAAGATGATAGGGACGTTGTGAGGAATTCAGAGCCATATCAATTGAAAATAAACCATTGGTTGACAGTCAGACGGACGGACAATGACAGTGTCAGAAGGTACAACAGAGGTATTTTCAGGGATATTCGGTAAAATCCTGTAACGGTGATCATTAAAATTCAAATTCAAATCATACGATCTACACCTATAAATAAAGGACTCCAAATTCAGATTGAAAATACAATACCAGGAATTAACAGAAAGGAACTATGTTTTTGAGCAAGAATTTGTGCAATATGACCCTGTTGATACATAGAGCTTTAATCTACTGATCAAGTTTTTCTTCAAGTGTTTCCTTCAATTTAAGACTTATCCAGTTTACACACTTGAAGAACTTAGGCTGCTGATTTATTCATCCTGATCAGAAGTCTACTGAAAGCGGAATCACTTTCTTGGTTCAAGCCTTCCTTTTCAAGAAGTTTACTAAAGACAGGGAAGCACTTAGGTGTCAAGAACTGTTGTTTGTGTGGTGGATGTGGTGAAGAGGCAATCCTACCCTTCAAGGACCAGTGGAAGACTTAGGAGCAGCAATCCTACATGTTTCTAGTTTTCAGTTTGTGAAGCCATAGCCATTGGTCAAGGACAAACAGTTTAGAGATTTTTGTAACTGCAACCTCAAGAAAATCTAGTGAATTTCCTCCAACATCACAGGAGAAGAGTGGATTGACAAGAACACCACCTGGAACCACTATAAATCTTGCCTATTTTACTTTTACTGCACTTACATTGTGCATTTATTTTATCTACATGCTTATCACATAAAATCTACTGAACTAGCTACTGAATCACACCACTTGCACTACTGAGTATCTAATACTTAGTATCATATTTAAATCAACAAGTAACAAGGCTTTATTAATTGTATTCCACTGCAAAAAAAAATCTAGAATCTCAATAGTCAACAGACTACTGACCTTGCTGAGTTTGTCAACTCCAAAAAGTTTCAAGTCCTAAGTTTATTCACTCCCCTCTAAACTTGGCCAAAGCCTTTTCAAGGTACGAAAAATTGGTATCGGATCTGATCTTCTGTTCTGAAGTAATCCTACTTGTTGTGCTTGTGAAAAATCTTTGAAAACTTTTTAAGTTACTGTTTTTCAAAGTTTTGCATCATGGATAACAATTAGTATGCTAGGACAATGTTGATGTGTTCTGTTGATCATCTTCATGAGTATAATCATCGTATGCAGTCTTATCTAGCTGCAACACATGATGAAATGATGGATGTACTGACTGATGGACCACTTGAGATCACTAAAGTCATAACTGTTGATGGCCAAAATCAGACAATCCCAAAGCCAAAGAATGAATGGGGTGCGGAAAATAGAAAGATGGCAAACCTGAACAATATTGCTATTGACATTATCTAATGAACTTTAGATAGAAATATGTACATGAAGGTGAAAGATTGCAAGACTACCAAAGAACTATGGGAAAAACTTCAACTCATTTATGAAGGCACAGATGGAATCAAGAAGAGCAAGATCAGTGTGGCCAAGCAAAAATTTCAAGAGTTCAAAATGAAATCAAATGAGACAATTGAATAGATAGAATCAAGTTTCAATGCAATTCGGAATGAACACACCCTGCTGAATGTTGTTTATACAAGTGAAGAGATCAACACCAGGATTCTCAAAGCATTACCTGCAAAAGAAGTCTGGGAGATGAAGGTTACTCCAATGGAGAAGTCTAGAAGTCTACATGAGGAAGACACCTTCAAATTTTTCTCTGATCTTAGGCCTATGAATTCCGCAAGGATCTAGTTCCTAATGCTAAAAAAGAAGTAACAAAAACAACTGCATTGGCTGCTGCTCAAGTTGAAGAATCATCAAATGTGCAAGATGATGTCTTTGATGAGATGCAAGAGCAAATTTCCCTACTCACAAAAAGAATCAGAATGATGAAATCTAGAAAGATATTCCCTAAGAATTCTGGTAAGAAGTCTACTGAGAAAAAGGAAGAATCCAAAAAGGATCATGTCTTTTTGTGCATTCATTGCAAGAAACCATGACATTTCTGTTGGACTTATTTTTTAGTTTTAGTGATGAGTGCCAGACTAGCTGTTATAAAGCAAAGGCAAAAAGATGTCTAGATCAACTGTATAGGTTTATTAGAGTTTGATCTTTGTATAGGTTTGATCAAACAAGCACTGTAAATGGTCAGCTGACTTATATCAGCAGACTTGTCTAGGTCAGTAGACTAGTTAGGAACCTACTGAGGACTGAAGGCTGAGGGCTCAAACTCAGTTATTGAAGGCTAAGGGATCTAACTTAGTAAATAAAGTCAAGGATATAGAATCAGAATTTAGGGAAGTCTGTGTTGACTTAAACAGATTACATAAACCTTGTGTACAAGGTCTAAGTTCCACAAGTTAAGTGGTAATTGGAACTTATATTTCAAATGGTGTACTCTAACTTCACAGTAAAAAGTTAGATAAAAGAAGTCAGCTGTATTGTTTCTTAAACACAGCAAAATATGGATCAGCTGACTGATATGTACTTCAGCAGACCTTTGATCACAGGAACTTGCTGATACATATACTTCTAATTATTCAAAGGTTACATTGGAAGACTACAAAGAAAGGGACAGCTAACAACCTCTGATTTTATCAAACAAATCAATGGTTAAGATTAAAGGGACGTTGGGATGATTCAGACCTTTATCCAATGGATACAAGTCAAAGGGTGGACGACCGTATACCTTGTCAAAAAGGAATCTGACAGTGTCAGTCTTAGGAACAGTCAGAAAAAGCAAGTCAAGATGGGACAAGTCTGAAACGGCTATATTTGAATTTCAAATATAAGTCACAAGGATTCCTACCTATAAATAGAGGACTCCTAATTCAGATACATAAGATGATCGATAATCTTTGAGGAATAACACAGATAATCTTGAGCTTTGTTCGGTAAAAACTAGTTTTACAATTTATAAACCGAAACACCCCAAGTATAAGGTTCGTAGTATAGGATGTTAACGGGTCGTCCTAAGGGAGTGGAATGTTTATCGGATCAAGGAACAATTATTCTATCGATTATGTCATGACTATTAACTAAACTAGGGTTTAAACTAATTATGAACAGTAAAAACGACGATGAACAGTAACTTCGATGAAAAGTAAATTTGCAGAAAATTAACAATTAACAACTAGAATTTAAAACAACTAACTTAGCAATCAACGATTTATACTAATGATTCGAATTATCAAGTAATTAAAACAACGGCAAGGCAACGGGAATCCACCGATCAACCAACCCAACCCCAACTAGACGGCAAGCTAAAGATATAATTTTTAGTAACGATCAATTACGAATTCGATTAAATTTCTCTAAGCGAATTCTAGGGTTTCGTTTTCTTTTTCAAGTAAAACAAAACGACATGCAAAACACGATCACGAGATTATTTCTAATACCCTTACTCAAATAATTATAAACGATCTCTCGAATTATAATTAAGTGCATCAATTGAAAAGATCACAACTTGAACAATATTTTCATATAAATTCAAAGCAAACGATAGTTTCATCGATCTCTCGATTCGAATAAAACATAAACAATACAAAACAAATTCTAATTGATGAAAAACGATAACTTTACTCACTAAAAGCACGGCTAAAAATCTCTCTAGTTGGTGTTGATGTTGATCGGTTTCATCCGTCGTCCCACCGCGATGTGCTTAGCCAATAATCATGTTGTTAACCATGATTATTGGGTTGGAGAAATTCATCCCTAATTAGGCTTTTGTGCGGCTGGAAAATAATTTCGGTCCGCTCCTCTATCTCGAATTGCGGCCGCCGCTTTGCGTCCGTATTGGTGATTCAATTATGGGATATAAGTCGCTCATATATATAGGAATATTAAAGGCGTACTGCTTGTAAAAATATATGCGGCTGAAATTATCCTAATTAATTAGGGAATTGAAATATATGTCGGCCGTGGCAATGTGTAAGTCGGTTCTGCCGAGAGTCGACCTTGGACGCCGGTTGCATAGAGTCGAACTCAAACTTCTAAAATTCATATCTTGAGTTGTAGACCTCCAAAAATTATGATCCGAATGTCATAAAAAATCTCTCGGAAAACTCTACAACTTTCATTAAGGACTCTTCTTCAGAAAACGCCTTTTTGATTAGCCCGTCGTATTACGAGTATATTTCGGGATTTTCCACTTACCCAAATTGATTACCCACTTGACCACCATTTCAGTTGTAGAAGTCCGATTGACGTAATTCAAAGTGTGTTGGAAATATCTTTCAAAGATCTACAATTTTCATGAAGAAGTCCTCCCCTGAAAATGCCTCTAAGCTGGGTCAAATCTCCGTTGAAAATATGTAACGATTTAAGTACTTAGGAAAATTTGCTCCGTTGAACTCGTAAACTTGTGGCATCTTCTTCTAACCCTCTAAACACCTCTTTTAGACCGAAGATATGCATCTACAAGATATCCAAAATATTGCAAAGTGTAACAACATCCAAATAAACATAAAACCAACGATAAAAACACATAAATCGACCACTTTTGCAATTTATTATCTTTAAACATCATTTGCTCAGTTTATCCTTTTGGCGAGTGATTTTCTATAAAAATCACTAAAACACGGGAGATAATGTTACAAAACAACTCGATAAAAACCATAAAATTAGTCGTAAACAACTCCCCCACACTTAGACTTTTGCTCGTCCCGAGCAAAACAATGAAAACTAGCTCACTTTATATGCGATCCAAATAGATTCCTAACTCACGTAACAAAAGATACAACAACTATAGCAAATAATACCCACATAGAGATAGATTCGGTGTGTGTATAACAAGCCCTTTTCAATCTTCACAATCCTTTCAAACAATACCCTTTCAAATAAATTAATGACTATCCTAGGTATAGACAGTAATTGTTCCACACAAAGTCTTCCCGCGCACTAAGTAGGATAATCCCTACGGCATATCATTCGGTTTATACTGGGGATGAGATTAACGATAACCAAGTCTTTATTATTTTCTCACTTTGATACGCATATTAGAATGAGCTCTTACCCGTCATAGTAGAATAGGATGTTTCGTGATAACACCCTACCTTACTCAAATCATAAGGTAGTTTCTTCTAACTGTCGTGAGCTTTTGGTCATCATAGTGGTATAGGACATTTCGAGATAATGCCCTACCGCACTCCAATCATCGACTAGCTTTCGACACACCCATTTATTTATTATTATCTCAACTTCTTTTCTCCAAAAACATTAGCTACGTTTCACTTATCACATTCAAACTTTCAGATATTCACAGTGCACGTTCTGAACTTAGGTGTTACTTCACTGTTACTATTAAGAACAAATGTCTCTAAGATAAATCACTAAAATAATGAAAGGATAAAGTTCAAAATTTTTGCTTCAATATCAAAGGCTTCGTGAGTGTGAAATGAATACTATCTCAAATCAGTAAAAACATGCTATAATTATCTCACCAAAGTTACATACAATCATTGTCAGGAAACTACAACTAGCAAGCATTTGTTTCAATTACATGCTCAAGATTTACAACTACCCAAGTGTAAAAATTTTAAAATTCCACCATTTATCAAAGATCACAAATATTTACTCATACTGTCAAAAATAAAGCATGAATTGCACCCCCCCACACTTAAATCACATTATGTCCTCAGAATGTGCAAATAAAAGAAAAGAATACTTAGCTGGTTCCAAAGATGGTTGTCGGGCGGTAGATTGGCAGGGGTCAGGCCGGAGCATGAATAAACCGCCGCACTCGTATCGAAACGAGACAACATTGAAAGTAATAACTTGCAAACCTCGCTTAAACGTATCCGCAACACTTGACATAACAGATAATCTCGGGGTATACGGGGTATATGAGTAAACATGTATACACATAAAACAACCACAAATAAGACAAGGATAACCAACACACAACTCACCAAAGTTTTATTCCTACTAACCTAAAAACTTAACTAAAAAGGAACTTAAAAAACTAGGCTGCCTCCTAGTAGCGCTTCTTTATTGTCATTAGCTTGACAGAGTAAACCAAGTCAACCAGGATCAGGCCACTTGGGTTTGAGGCTAACCACTTCTCTGTCAGACTCAGAATGACTAGGATGGAAATGGTTTTCGCCACAACAACAAGTCAAGTTCGCGAGAAGATCATGAAATTTTTCTCTCCAGACAACACTGACTCTTTTCTTCTTGTTCTTGTTTCTCAGATGCGGCTGAGGTATGCTAACAGGCTCAGAAGCATTGACAGAAAGATCTGCAAGGATAGGGGTATTAATGTCCTCATCCACTCCAAAGAAGTCGGATGGAATCTCTTCACAAATAAACGACTCAACCGTTTCATTTCTCTTTTGAAAGTATAGTACTTCAGGCTTTTCCTTGGGTTGCCCAAAGTACTTCTTAATCCTGTGACCATTGACTTTGAACGGTTGATCACCATACCCTTTCAACGTAATGGCTCCACCAAGGTGAACATCAAGAATCTCAAAGGGGCCAGACCATCTAGATTTAAGCTTACCAGCAAAAAGATGGAGCCTGGTGTTATACAGCAAAGCCATGTCTCCCACCTTGAATTCTCGATCTTTAATCTTAGCATCGTGGAGCGCCTTCGTTCTTTCCTTGCTGATTTTGGCGTTCTCGTAGGCCCTGAGTCTGAATTCATCGAGCTCGTTTAATTGCAATAATCTCTTTTCCCCACAAAGCTGGCTGTCGAAATTCAAGAATTTAATAGCCCAGTAAGCTCTGTGCTCAAGCTCGACTGGTAAATGGCAAGCTTTGCCATAAACCATTTGAAAGGGTGACGTACCCATAGGGGTCTTAAACGCAGTGCGATAAGCCCAAAGTGCGTCGTCCAACTTCAGACTCCATTGGATCTATTTGAATTTACCGTTTTTTCCAAAATCCGCTTTAGACTTCTGTTGCTTACCTCGACTTGGCCACTGGTTTGGGGGTGATATGGTGTACCAATTCTATGATTGACACCATATTTTTCAAGAATTTTATCCAGTGGTGCATTACAGAAATGCGAACCTTCATCACTGATAAGGGCTCTAGGACAGCCAAATCTAGTAAAGATATTCTTTTGCAGGAATTTCTTTACAACTTTGTGATCATTGGTTTGGGTGGCTATGGCCTCTACCCACATGGAAACATAGTCCACACAGACCGGAATATATTTGTTAGAGCATGATGATGGGAACGGTCCCATAAAATCAATGCCCCAGACGTCAAAAACTTCACATTCCAAGATAGGCCTCAAAGGCATCTCCATCCTATTACTGAATCTCCCTACTCTTTGGCATCGATCACAGCCTTTGCAAAAGGCTTCAGCATCTTTAAACAAAGTAGGCCAGTAAAAACCAGCTTGAAGGATTTTTGTGACTGTCTTAGGTGCTCCGTAGTGTCCACCAGCTGGACCACTATGACATTGCTCCAGGATATCCAATTGTTCATGCTCCGGAACGCACCTTCTAAGCAACCCGTCCTTGCAGATTTTAAACAGATGTGGATCCTCCCATACGAGATACTTTAAGTCGCTGAAAAATTTCTTCTTTTCCTGATACGTCATCTCTTCTAAATGCCCACTTGCTAAGTAGTTGGCGTAATCAGCATACCACGGCCTCCCAGTCTCTAGCTTCATTAATTGCTCAGTCGGAAAGTCAATGCCTATCTCCTTAGGGACTTCGCCACCCTCATTCACTAGGCGAGATAAGTGGTTAGCTACAACATTATCACTACCTTTCTTGTCCTTAATTTCGAGGTCAAATTCCTGTAGTATTAGGATCCATCTGAGCAACCTTGGTTTAGCGTCTGCTTTGCCCATAAGTAGCGTAGTGCTGCGTGATCTGTCCACACCACCACTTTGGACCCTAAAAGATAACTTCTGAATTTGTCAATAGCAAAAACGACTGCCAAGAATTCCTTCTCGGTAGTGGCGTAATTGCATTGAGCTGGGTTCAAAGTTCGGCTCGCATAGTAAATCGGCCTGAACTTTTTGTCAATTCTCTGCCCTAGAACTGCGCCCACTGCGTAGTTAGAGGCATCGCACATTAATTCAAAAGGTTTAGTCCAGTCGGGCGCGATTAAAATAGGGGCACTGGTTAGCTTATCCTTTAAGCTATTAAAAGCTTTCTTACACCCATCATCAAACAAGAACTCCACTTCCTCTTTCAGCAGGTTGGATAACGGCTTTGCTATCATCGAAAAGTCTTTAATGAAACGCCGATAGAAGCCTACATGTCCTAGAAATCCTCGTACCTCCTTTACTGTCTTCGGGTACGACATTTTCTCGATGGCTTCTACTTTAGCCTTATCCACCTGAATACCATCACTGGACACCTTGTGTCCCAAAACAATCCCTTCCTCGACTAGAAAATGGCATTTCTCCCAGTTAAGCACCAGATTTTTCTCAACACAACGCTGGAGTACCATATCTAGATTCTTTAAGATTTCATCAAAACTGTCGCCATAGACTGAGAAATCGTCCATGAAGACTTCCATACATTTCTCCACTAGTCCATCAAATATGGCTAACATGCACCGTTGAAATGTAGCTGGTGCATTACATAAGCCGAATGGCATTCTGCGAAAAGCAAAAGTGCCAGATGGACAGGTAAAAGTTGTCTTCTCTTGGTCATTAGGGTCGATGGCTATCTGGAAATAACCAGAATATCCATCGAGGAAAGAATAATACTTATGACCACTCGCCTTTCTAGAAGTTGGTCAATGAAGGGCGGGGGGAAATGATCCTTAGCGGTGACTTCATTTAATGCGATAATCAATGCAAACTCTATAGCCAGTCACAAGGCGTAAGGCAACTTCTTCCCCTTTTTCGTTCTTTTCCACAGTAATTCCCCCCTTCTTAGGCACAACTTGAGTAGGACTGACCCACTCACTATCGGCGATGGCGTAGATAATCCCCATGTCAAGCCACTTGATGATCTCCTTTTTGACAACCTCCTGCATGTGCGGATTTAGCCTCCTTTGAGGTTGTCTAACCTTCTTCGCTCCTTCCTCCGTTTGAATCTTATGCATGCACACGTCTGGGCTGATTCCTCTGATATCGCCCACCTGCCATCCGAACGCGAGGATATGTTTCTCAAGCACTTTGATTAATTCTGCTTCTTGCTCCGGCTCGAGTTTAGACGAGATGATCAAGGGCAACTTATCACCATTCTTAAGGAAGATGTATTTTAGGTGCTGCGGAAGTGGTTTAAACTCTAAGTCAGCAGGTGGTTGCTCTATACTAGATTATAAGGGACCACCTGTTTCCTTGTGAGCTTGGACCGGTTGACTGAAAAACACCTCATCTTCCTGAGGTGTGACCCCAGAAAGGTATTGAATGACATCATCTAGAGGAATCCTCCTGTCAGCTTCCGTTTGTTCTTTCTTATGCTTAACCATCTTCTTAAGTTCTTCTTCATCAAGCTCTTCTGCAAGCTGCTCCCAATCATCCAAATCCCAATGAGTAGTTTCTTTCCAGAAATCTATTTCGTCCCAACTACCCATTAAAACTTCCTCCTCTACAAGGTTAAAGTCTGCCTGGTTGAGCTCCTTCAAATCATTGCTGCTCATCCCTGGAATATCCCAGATTTTCCGTTCACTCATAGGCTCAGTAGGCGCAGGTTGTTGAGTTATAACATCCAGGGCTCCTATCTCCGTGAGCACTTCCTCAGGGTTGGATTCATCTCCATAGATTGCTTCAATGAATGAGATCTCCTGGGTTGGAGCTTCCGCAGAACGTTTTCCTTGCTCGAGGGTAACAGAGGTGTCCTCTACTCTCAGAGTGATTTGGCCAGTTTGGAAGTCAATGGTGGAGGCAGAAGTATTTAAGAAAGGCCGGCCCAGAATCAGGGGCATCTCCTTGTCAGACTGGTAATCCAGTATGACCCAGTCAGTTGGAAAAACTAGATGTTTAACATGGATAAGGACGTTGTTAACACAACCAGCTGCTAAATGGCTAGATTGGTCCACCAACTGAAGAGAGACGGGACGCTCCTTTAGCCTTTTGCCCAGCCCGAGACTCTTGCAGACGTTCAATGGCATCACATTAACAGAGGCCCCTGAATCGCATAAAACATTGTGGAACGTGTGGCCTTCAATCATGCAAGAGATTGAAGGTCGTCCGGGGTCACCTCGCTTGATTGCAACGCTCTGTGAAACCGTTGAACACTCTTCTCTTAACACTTCCTCTTCCATTTCCTTTAGCTTCTTTTTACTTCCACAGGCATCCTTAAGATACTTACAGCACTTAGGCATCTCAGTTAATACCTCAACAAGTGGCATAGTCACCATAGTATCTCTAAGCACTCCGTCATACTGTTTGTCAGAGTTTAGGATATTCTCTCTTTTCTTTGCCGGATAAGGAAGGGTTTTCGAATGATTAATCATAGGTTGACTTTTAATGGCTTCATCCTCCTTATCCTTCCATCTGACGAACTTCTCAGTTTTCTTTTTAGTCAGGGGTTCAGATACCTGACTTCTCTTCTCAACATCCTCATCACTATCCCCCGAAGTATCATCACCACTCAGCTCTTCCTCACTGATGCTTTCTTTGGCATTTAACTTCTGATTGCCCCCTCCTGAACTTATGGCGTCAGGAGGGGCTACTCGTTTCCCGACATCTTTTCGGGTCCAGCTGTCTTACCGCTTCTGAGGGTGACTGCATTCAACTCCTCCTCTCCATACTCCCATTGAGGTGTGATGGCAGTGCAAGCATTGATATCTGCCTTAGGGTTTTTATCTGTATAACTAGGCAGTCTTCCTTGAGGTCTGCTTGCTTGTTGATCAGCCATCTGACCAATCTGTCTCTCCATCGTTTTTTGACTGGTGGCTAGTGTTTTCACCATGTCTACTAGCTCATCAAATTTCTTCTGAGAGACATAGGTGGGTTGTTGATTTTGCGTTTGAGCCCAGTTACCTTGGGGTCTTTGGTTATTGGATGCACCAGGTGGTGTATAATAACTATTCCGCGGATTTCCCGAAAAGCTGCGGTTTTGAGTTTGACTCGATTGACCAGAATTTTGACTGAAGCCTCTGAAAGGTTGATTCTGGTTCTCCATGGCTTGCACTTCCTCATTCATCACATTCCCGGCCCGCATGCCCGGGTAATTCACATCCGCCGGCCCTTCTTGTCGCTTCATTTGCATGTTGGCTAGTTGTTTGTTCATTATTTCCATTTGAGCAACTAGCGCTTTGTCTCCGAGTTACTTTCGGCAGCCTCCTTTTTGCTTCCACTAACATGGGTCTTCTTTTGAGTAGCCCACATGTTATTCTTAGCTATTGTTTCGCTACCTACCACAGGCGGCATCATCTCCTCCTCCTAAAAACGATCCATGAGCTGTGGAATCTAAGTAATCTCTATTGGGCTGAGTAACACCCTGATAGAATAATTCTAGAAGTTCATGTCGAGTGTATCCATGGTTAGGGCATTTCCTCATTAACAAATTCAACCTCTCCCAGGCCTTTCCCACACTCCCTCCTTCTAGTTGCTCGAAGGTAGCTATATCTCTTTTACGGTCCATTATCATTCCAGGTGAAACGAATTTCAGAGAAAAGGCTCTTTTAACATCAGCCCAGTTATTAAGAGAGTGATGGGGTAAGGACTTAAACCATCGATTTGCTTCACCCCTCAAAGCAAACGGGAAAAGTTTCAATTTAACAACTTCTGAAGGAACGCCAGGGTAGTGACCTGCTTCACATATTTGCACAAAAGTCGACAAGAAGTCATGTGGGTCTTCTGAAGCAGTGCCATGGAATGAACTATTTTGGACCATCCCCACAACTCCATTCTTTAGATCAAAATGCATTTCTCCCATCTCCGGAGGTCGGATTGGTCTATGCCCTTCCAAGAAGTCTTGATCAAGATAAGGCGCATAAGGGTCTTGCTGCACAACAGCAGCAGCCGCCTGGGGTTGTTGCTGTTGAACATTCTGAGGTTGTTGTTGCATCTGCCGGTTTATCCAGGCTTGCTCTGTGTTTGTTGGTTCTGCAACATTTGCATCAGAATTTGGTTTAATTGAGCGGGATCTTGGTTATTATTCCCTTGGTTCTCCGGTTCGTCATCACTAGAACCGTGTTCGCTCATCTTGTCAGAACTTTGAAATAATCTTCTTCTGACAATGTCTCGCTCAGGTTCGGGGTTAAAGATAACGGCGCCAAAAACTTGTTCGGTAAAAACTAGTTTTACAATTTATAAACCGAAACACCCCAAGTATAAGGTTCGTAGTATAGGATGTTAACGGGTCGTCCTAAGGGAGTGGAATGTTTATCGGATCAAGGAACAATTATTCTATCGATTATGTCACGACTATTAACTAAACTAGGGTTTAAACTAATTATGAACAGTAAAAACGACGATGAACAGTAACTTCGATGAATAGTAAATTTGCAGAAAATTAACAATTAACAACTAGAATTTAAAACAACTAACTTAGCAATCAACGATTTATATTAATGATTCGAATTATCAAGTAATTAAAACAACGGCAAGGCAACGGGAATCCACCGATCAACCAACCCAACCCCAACTAGGCGGCAAGCTAAAGATATAATTTTTAGTTACGATCAATTACGAATTCGATTAAATTTCTCTAAGCGAATTCTAGGGTTTCGTTTTCTTTTTCAAGTAAAACAAAACGACATGCAAAACACGATCACGAGATTATTTCTAATACCCTTACTCAAATAATTATAAACGATCTCTCGAATTATAATTAAGTGCATCAATTGAAAAGATCACAACTTGAACAATATTTTCATATAAATTCAAAGCAAACGATAGTTTCATCGATCTCTCGATTCGAATAAAACATAAACAATACAAAACAAATTCTAATTGATGAAAAACGATAACTTTACTCACTAAAAGCACGGCTAAAAATCTCTCTAGTTGGTGTTGATGTTGATCGGTTTCATCCGTCGTCCCACCGCGATGTGCTTAGCCAATAATCATGTTGTTAACCATGATTATTGGGTTGGAGAAATTCATCCCTAATTAGGCTTTTGTGCGGCTGGAAAATAATTTCGGCTGCTCCTCTATCTCAGAATTGTGGCTGCTGCTTTGCGTCTGTATTGGTGATTCAATTATGGGATATAAGCTGCTCATATATATAGGAATATTAAAGGCGGCTGCTTGTAAAAATATATGCGGCTGAAATTATCCTAATTAATTAGGGAATTGAAATATATGTCGGCTGTGGCAATGTGTAAGTCGGTTCTGCTGAGAGTCGACCTTGGACGCCAGTTTGCATAGAGTCTGAACTCAAACTTCTAAAATTCATATCTTGAGTTGTACACCTCCAAAAATTATGATCCGAATGTCATAAAAAAGCTCTCGGAAAACTCTACAACTTTCATTAAGGACTCTTCTTCAGAAAACGCCTTTTTGATTAGCCTGTCGTATTACGAGTATATTTCGGGATTTTCCACTTACCCAAATTGATTTCCCACTTGACCACCATTTGAGTTGTAGAAGTCCGATTGACGTAATTCAAAGTGCGTTGGAAATCTCTTTCAAAGATCTACAATTTTCATGAAGAAGTCCTCCCCTGAAAATGCCTCTAAGCTGGGTCAAATATCCGTTGAAAATATGTAACGATTTAAGTACTTAGGAAAATTTGCTCCGTTGAACTCGTAAACTTGTGGCATCTTCTTCTAACCCTCTAAACACCTCTTTTAGACCGAAGATATGCATCTACAAGATATCCAAAATATTGCAAAGTGTAACAACATCCAAATAAACATAAAACCAACGATAAAAACACATAAATCAGCCACTTTTGCAATTTATTATCTTTAAACATCATTTGCTCAGTTTATCCTTTTGGCGAGTGATTTTCTATAAAAATCACTAAAACACGGGAGATAATGTTACGAAACAACTCGATAAAAACCATAAAATTAGTCGTAAACAAGCTTCAAATTCTTATCTAGAAAGTCACCCTGCTGACTCTACTAAGCATAAAGCTACTGATCCAGTATAATTCTTCAAGTGTAATCTACTTTCAAGCTACATCAAGTTTACTCACTTGAAGATCTCAAGCTGCTGATCATATCATCCTGATCAAGCTGTTGAAAGCTGAATCACTTACTTGATTCAATCTTTCTTTACAAGAAACCTGCTGAGACAGTGAAGCATCTTTTTGAGGTGTCAAGGACTGTTGTTTGTGTTGGAGCTGGTGAAGAGGCAATCCTACCCTTCAAGGACCAGTGGAAGACTTTGGAACATCAATCTCACCTATTCCAAGTGTTCAGTTTGTGAAGCCATAGTTATTGGTGAAGGACAAGCAACTTAGGGATTTTTGTAACAGCTACATCAAAGATCTTAAGTGAATTACCTTCAACATCACAGGAGAGGAGTGGAGTACAGGATTACACCACCTGGAACCACTATAAAAACTGCCTACTTACTTTCTGCATTTATATTCTGCATATAGCATATCTAACACATCAATCTACTGAACTAGCAACTGATTCACAAACATACACTACTGAGTATCTAATACTTAGTATCATATTTTAACAACAAGTATTAAGACTTAATTTAAATATATTCCGCTGCAAAAAATTCAGTAAAGTCAATAGTCAGCAGACTACTGAGTATCAACAGACTATTGAGTATCAACAGACTGCTGAAGTTGCTGAGTTTGTTAACTCCAAAAGTTTTAAGTGTTAAGTTTATTCACCCCCCTTTAAACTTAACCTAATCCTTTTCAAGGGACCAACAATTGGTATCGGAGCAGTGCTTCTGTTCTGAAGTAATCCTACTTGTTGTACTTGTGAAAATACTTTGAAAACCTTTTTCAAATTTCTGATTTTCAAAGCTTTGCATCATGGACAACAACCAGTATGCTAGAACAATGCTGATGTGTTCTTTAGATCGTTTTGATGAATATAAACGTCTTATGCAGGCTTATCTAGCTGCAACACATGATGAAATGATGGATGTACTGACTGATGGACCACTGGAGATCACAAAAGCCATAACAGTGGATAATGAAACTCAGTACATTCCTAAGCCAAAGAGAGAATGCACAGCTGAAGATAGAAAGAGAGCTAAGCATAACAATATTGCTATCGATATCATTTATAGAAGTCTGGATAGCAATATGTACATGAAGGTGAAGGATTGCAAAACTGCCAAGGAACTTTGGGACAAGTTGCAATTAATCTGTGAAGGCACTGATGCTATCAAGAAGAACAAGATCAGTGTAGCAAAGAAGAAGGTCCAAGAGTTCAAAATAAATCCAAATGAAACCATTGAACAAATGGAGTCTAGGTTCAATGCAATCATGGATGAACTCACCCTGCTGAATGTGAAGTACTCACAGGAAGAAGTAAATTCAAAAATCTTGGAAGCATTACCTGTAAAAGAAGTGTGGGAGATGAAGGTGACAGCAATAGAAGAAATGAGAAGTCTACATAAGGAGGACACCTTCAAATTGTTCTCAGATCTCAAGGCATATGAATTTAGTAAGAAACTAGTGCCTGAGATAGAAAAAGAAGAACCGAAGACTACAGCATTGGCTGCTGCACATCAAGAAGAAACATCAGGAGCTGAAGATGAGTTGTTGGATGAGATGCAAGAACACATTGCTTTACTGAGCAAGAAAATTAGATTGATGAAAACTGGAAAGATTTCACCAAGGAATTTCACAAAAAAATTCAGTGAAAAGAAAAAGGAAGAATCAATTAAAGACAATGATTACTTGTGCTATCATTGCAAGAAACCATGACAATTCAAACCAGATTGTCCTGAGTTAAAACAGAAAAATGAACCATATTATCTTTGGTTTAACTACAACAAGCCTGGACATTTCAGACCTGATTGTCCAAATCTACAAAAGAGCAAAAGTCAGCAAAGAAGACATGGAAAGAAAGCTATGGTTGCTGAAGATGAATCTGGTTATGAAGTTGAATCAGATAAGGGAAATGAATCTGATGACACTGCACTTATTGCTAAAATGGATGACTATGCCTTGATGGCAAATATGGATGAAACAGAGGAGTTATACAATTCTGTATCAATTAACACTCCTGCTGAAAGTGATTGTGAATCCACCTGTGGTTCAAATCCTAAAAATTCTGATAATAAAGAAACTTTGGATGCCATCCTTAATCAACTGAGGATAATACAATCTGTTTATTAGATTGTGAAGGCAGAAAAAGAAGCTCTTCAATTAGAAGTTGAAAGATTGAAAGCTGAATTAAGAATTCTCAAAGGAAAGGAAAAAGAAGTTGGACAGAATCAGCATAAGTCTACTGAACATTCAGTAGCCACTGAATCTGCTGAACAATCTTCTTCCTCCATTGTATTCAAATCTGGAAAGCCCTATGGTGATAGGACAGGTCTTGGATTTGGAACTCAACAATCGAACAGGAGTGGATCCAGCAAGGTTACTGAACCTAGTACCAGAATTGGTCCTAAGTTTGTACCTGCACAAGATCCAACTCCAAATAGGGTTGCTGAGACAGTAAAGCCTACTGAGAAAACTTCAAGAATGCAACATCAGAAGTAAAAAGGTTTGCAAAACCTAACAAGAAGAATAAATCCAAAGGTAGGACTGATGTACCATCTAGACCAACTGATAGCAGACCTGCTACCAAGTCTGCTGGACAACAAAAGGATAAAAATCAGAAATATTCCAAGGATAAGAATGCTAAACCCAAAAATGTCAATCATTCAAGGGATACTTATCTTAGGGGGAAAGGTAGACTGTTCCCTACTGATGATGATTGGAATATTCCTGCCCCCACTGATAGAAACAGCAGATATAACCATACTGCTAGGGTAAAACCTAGGCAATGGAATTAGCAGAGAACTCAACCGAGGATTTATATAAGACCTCAGCAGGGACCTCAGCAGACTACATATTACAGGGCAGTTCCTAACAGACAGCAAACCTATGGTTATATTGGTGCTTCTAACAAGAGAAATCACCCCAAACAGCACTATATACCAAAAAGCCAGAAAGTATATATGAATCCTACACAACCAAATGTTAGACCTTATGGATGTGTGGAATACATGTATGAACATAAGTATGATATCTTTAGAAGAAGACCTTATGGGAATTTGCCAGGGGTCATGCTTACCACTGACCATCATGGACCCAAACAGGTTTGGGTACCTAAAATGTATTATTTTTTTTTTTGTAGGGTGTCTGGTACTTTGATAGTGGATGTTCTAGATATATGACAAAGAATAAGCATTGTCTGTCAAGCTATGTGACAAAGGATGGTCCAAGAGTGAACTTTGGAAACAAGAACACACCTGGTTACACAAGAGGGTATGGTACACTTGTGAGAATTGGACTAACAATCAAGAATGTTGCATATGTTGAAGGACTGGACTACAACTTGCTGAGCACTGGACAATTCTGTGACATGGGTTACAAGGTCACTTTTGACAAAGGTACATGTACTATCATCAGTGAAAGAGGTGATCAAGTTGTGTTGGCTGGAAAAAGACAACAAAACATGTATGTTGTGGATTGGTCAACTACAGTTCCAGAAACCTGTTTGATAGTGCATACCAAGTCATAACTCAATTGGTTGTGGCACAAGAAGTTAAATCATCTAAATTTTGATGACATTAATCAGCTGGTAAAGAAGAAACTGGTGATTGGTTTACCTGAAATCACATTCAAGAAGGATGCTATATGTGATGATTGTTAGCAAGGTAAACAGACAAAATCAAGCTTCAAGTAAAAAACAAAGCAATCAACAAAAAGAGTGTTGGAGCTGATGCACATGGATCTTTTTGGACCAGTGACTCCAACAAGTGTAACAGGAAAGAAGTACACTTTAGTTGTTCTGGATGATTATTCAAGATACACTTGGGTGGTATTCATGAATAAGAAAAGTGAAACACTTCAAAAGATGCCCGAGCTTTTGAAGAGATTGCAAAATGAGAAAAGTCTAACAGTAGTGAAGATTAGATCAGATAAGGGTACTGAATTTCTCAATAAGTTTATCAGAGAATTTTGTGAGCAGAATGGTGTGCTACATCAACTTGCTGCTGCTGGCACACCCCAGCAAAATGGGTTTGCTGAGAGAAGGAACATGACTCTTAAGAAAGTAGGAAGAACTAAGATTTTTGAAGCATTGTTACCTTAAAGGTATTGGGCTGAAGTAGTTAATACAGCATGCTACACACAAAATAGAACTTCAGTGAACAAGAAGCTGCGGAAGACACCTTATGAGATTTGGAATGGAAGGATACCTAATATTTCTTACTTTCATCCATTTGGAAGCAAATGTTTTATCTTAAATCATAAGGAGCAATTGAAGACTTTCCAACCCAAGTCAGATGAAGGAATCTTCTTGGGATACTCTTCTGTCAGCAAGGCATTCAGGGTACTGAATAAAAGGACACTGAAACATGAAGAAACAATACATGTTGTGTTTGATGAACCTAAGTTCACTGGAATGGAAGATGAAGATTCAGAACCTGCTGAGAATCAACAAGTCACTGATCATGAATGTGTTAATGTTTTGGAAAGGTTCAATGACTTAAAAGTTTCTGACTCTGCCCTTACTGAACACCCTGCTGAAAACTTTACTGAAGCAACAATTGACGCAGTTCAAGGATCTGCCTGAACCCCCAATGATACCACCGACCCTACCGAAAGATATGTTCCCGAGAATCAATCTAACCCAGAATCCACAATGGTTAAGAGATCACCCTGCTGAACAGGTGATTGGCAATATACAGCAAGGTGTGAGGACTAGAAGACAACTAGAAGCAATTAGATTATTCTTGGCATATGCTGCTTATAAAAACTTCAAGGTTATCAGATGGATGGCAAAAGTGCATTCTTGAATGGCATTTTGGAAGAGGAGGTCTATGTTCAACAACCTCCTGGTTTTGAAGTTAAAGATCAAGAAGATAAAGTGTACAGACTCAACAAGGCACTTTATGGATTGAAACAAGCACCAAGAGCACGGTATGAGACCCTATCTCAATTCTTGGTGGACAATAGTTTTACCAAAGGTACCATTAACAAGACTCTTTTCAGAATCAGTGAAGGAGACAGCACCCTGCCGGTATAGATTTATGTTGATGACATAATCTTTGGTTCTAAAAATGAATTACTTTGTGAGAAGTTTGCTAATCTGATGAAAAGCAAATTCCAAATGAATATGATGGGAGAATTGAATTACTTCTTGGGACTACAAGTTAAACAAATGAAAGATGGAATCTTCATTCATCAAACCAAGTAAACCAAGGAGCTACTGAAGAAGTTTGGTATGGAAAACAGCACCAAGGTATCAACTCCCATGAGTACAAACATAAGGTTGGATGAAGACAAAGAAGGAAAAGATGTTGATCAGACCTTATACAGAAGGATGATAGGCAGTCTCCTGTACCTTACTGCCAGCAGACATGACATATCCTTTGCTGTAGGTGTTTGTGCAAGGTTTCAATCAAAACCTAAGGAAATTCATTTAGGTGCAGTCAAAATAATTCTCAAGTATCTAAAAGAGACTTTGGAAGTAGGAATTTGGTATTCAAAAGATGGAACCTTCAAAGTTATTTCCTACTCAGATTCTTATAATGCTGGATGCAAGATTGACAGAAAAAGCACCACAGGAACTTGTCAGTTGATGGGAAATAGACTAGTTTCCTGGTTCAGCAAGAAACAGAATTCAATATCAACTTCCACTGCTGAAGCAGAATATATTGCTGCTGGAAGTTGCAGTGCACAAATACTGTGGTTAAGACAACAGTTAAGGGATTATGGGATTGAAGAAAAAGAAATTCCAATTATGTGTGAAAACACAAGTGCAATTGCAATTAGTGAAAATCCTGTTTTGCACTCAAGAACCAAGCATATTGATGTGAGACATCATTTTATAAGAGATCATGTTGAAAAGAAGGATGTGGTGGTTCTTTACATCCCTACTGAAGATCAACTTGCTGATACCTTCATCAAACCTTTGGATAGTGAAAGATTTGCTAAACTAAGGACAGAACTTGAAATTATAAAAGTTGACTGATATTTCTTTTATCAGCAGTGTACTGGAATTCACCAAGGGGATTAGTCTTTGCTATGTTGGGTGAGCTCACTTAGCAGATTAGTCATTGGTATCAACAATTCCATGTACTTATGTTTGGACAATTGAGCAAATGAAGTTGCCAAAGGGATTGGTCTTTGTCATGTTGGGTGAGCTCACTTGACAGATCAGTCATTAGTATTAAACTTCATCTTGTATTATCAGTTGAACAAAACAAGGAGGAATAGATATTCAGCAGAGTAATTCTGTCAGCAGGTTGCTTTGAGACATATCTGTCAGCAGGCTGCTGAGCCAAATCTACTGATGCTAAGGCTGTTGAAGGAAACGTTACACAGTCAAACTTACCAAAGTCAAAAAGAAATTGGCGGGATATTTATTTTATCCTTATAACCACAGTTACACGATCTGACGGTTACAAAACGTTATGAAAAAGTAATGGGCCACGTGTCAAGACAGCATTCACTCAGATTTAATCGTGGTTAATACCACAGTAAGTGGTCTGACAGTTGCAACTACCTTTTTCTATATATACAGACATAGACACAGGGTTCACACACACAACTCTCAATCTGCGATTTCTCTAAAATTTACTTTGTGTGAACACAGATTTGAAAGCTTTCTTCTTCATCTCTTTCGATTATCATGGCAAATAAGGATGATGTTCATATTGGCACCAGTCAGAGTGTAAGAGGCTATGTGACTGACTGTCACTCTACTGAACTAGCCATTAACATAGGAAGAAGAATCAGACGGTTTGCTTGTTTGGAGAATATTATCAACAAAAGGCTGGAAAGAATTTCATATGTTAATGTATTGGAATTCTAGAGGAATATTGTACATGAAGGTAGAGAGGCCTTCACTACGACAGTTAATGGAAGAGAGATAGAAATTTCCTCAGACCCGCTGAGGGAAATCTTTCATTTTGGACCTGGAAATGGTGCCCCTACCAATCCAGAAGCGATCAATCTGCCAAGGATGAAATTTGTGGATTCAATAAAGACAAATGAGGCTATACCTTCATCCATAGGCATTAATGTGAAGCATATTGGATTTGAGTATAACCTGCTGAGCAAATTGACTGCAAAGACCATCTTGGGATTCATTGGGAGTCTAGTTACACTGTCTGGACCCAAGATAGATATGCTAATCATCATCTACAGAAATATGAAGTTTGATTGGGCTGGATTCTTTATACACTACATAAAGAAGGTGTTTATTGAAGATAGAGATTGTGTAAGGAAGTCCAAAGTCAAGCCCCTAGGTCTACTGATTCAGACCTTGTTGAATCATTTTTAGATACCTGATATTTCATCGGAAAAGAATAACAAATCGAGGTACAAGCCAGTAGTTGCTACTCTTATTCCTGGATTAGATGCAGATGAAGATGTGGTTGAGGAGGCCACAGAAAGTGATGATGGTGGAGATGATGCTGGTGGTGGTGAGCAGGTTAAGCAAGTTGCAAAGCCTGCTGCACCTAAAAAGGTTGCTGAGAAGAGAAAGGCTGCAGACACAAGAAAGATAACAGAAATGTTGAAGCCTAGAAAAACAAGGAAGCAAACAGCACAGACTGCTAAGTCTGCTGAGGGTCCAGCTGAAACTGAGATTACTGACCCTGCTGTAGTTGGAAAGAAGAAGAGTGTTCCTGATGTTTTAAAGGATCAATAGAAATAATTCAGTAGAAAGTGGAAGGCTACTGAAGTTGAATCAGAGGAACTCTCCAAAAGAATGAAGGAAATTGTCAAGAAAAAGAAACATGGCAAAGGGAAACAGTTGAGAATTTTGGAGGCTCAGAGGGAAGAAGAATAAGACAAGGCTATTGAGGCTGAACCCCTAACAACTATCTAGCCCACTGAGATAGTAGAGGTTGTTGTTGAGCAACCTACTGAAGAACCACATCAGATTACTGAGTCTATGCCTGCTGTGAAAGTTGGTACATTGGTACAAGACCCTGCAAGTTCTGCAAGAAGTCAGGGGGAAGAGCAGTCTGCTGCTAACCCTGCTGATGAGCATATTAGTCAGGGGGAACCCAGTGTGGAACAGATGGAGGTAGTAGGCACTAATGTACAATCTGAGCAACCTATTGACCTGGAAACATCTATTGAGGAGACTCTTAACTTGCTAGTTGAGACCTTCGGAGGTCAGGAAGGTGCTCAACCTGCTCCCAGAAAGCCAACCATGCCATATGGAAGGAGGGAGCATACATCTAAGAAGGATAAGGTAGATCCCAGCTTCAAAAGAGTGCAAAGATATTTTCAATGGTAGTTTGGATTCTACAAGAAACAGAAACCAGCTGCTGATCCTATGAGTGGATTTGAAAAATAGGCATTCGATCAGCTGGGTGTGGACAGCCTATTGGAATTAGTAGATACAACCTTGTTGCAGACTAGGCTGATGGATCTGTTGGATGAAGGGAAGAAAAGCACTAAACTAATGTTCAAGGATCCAAAATACACACCTGACAGTGATGATTCATCTGACTATGATGATGATCCCCCTATGTACCCTGCGAAGACCAGTGGAGTGGAAAAAGGGACAACTGACGTAGCCACTGGTCAAAGATGTACTGATGGTGCAGAAGATGAATCTGCTAACGCTGGTGAGTCTACTGAAGATCAGCAGAATGAAGATTTGGATGATGAGAGGGTTACTGATCTTAGTGAGCCTGATGTCAGTTCAGAGGATTCAGTTCAATATCAAGACTGGGTTGACACTGATGGCACATTATCCAAAACTGCCAATACTCTGAGAAGGATTGCCAATGCTAAAGGATTTCAAGAAGAAAATAGGGCTGAATTCCCTGCAATCCTTGTACAGAGGGTGCTAACCACTGAGGATCAGACAGTGATTGAATATGGTGATGGGATTTGAAGGATCACCATTGATTGTTGAAGAGGTACAGGTTGCTGAGGATCAAACATCACCTGGACAAAGGTTGGAACATGAGGTATAGGTTGCTGAGATAAAACGGCACCTAGACAAAGGTTGGAACTAACTTTGGGTTTGGAGGAAACCCTTGTTGTTGTTGTTGAACAGGCTGCTGTAGTGGAGCCTGCTGGAGGAAAGGTCACTCAAGGGAAAGATAGTCAGCCGACTGTTGTTATAGATGAAGATGAACAGCTGATGGACTATGACTACAGTGATGAGGAATTTCAAGTGCCTGAGGAAGAACCTATTGATGATGAACCTCAACAGGCATTTGTCCCAGTTTTTGAAGAACCTGCTCTTGATCCCATTCTGGAGGAATTCCAAGGACCTAACCCTGTTCGAAGGGATATGAGCTATGCCCTGGTTGTCAGCAGACAGAGCGCACAGTACAATATGGAGGAGCCTACTGATGAGTCTGCTGGACACATGGATGGAGGAATGGCTGGTGGAGTACCAGCACATGTCGTGGAAGAGTTAAGGGCTGTCAGGAGTGACATTATCAGTTTAAGAACTCAACTTGACAGGCAAGAGTAGAGGTTTGAGGATTTAATGAATCTGGTGGAAAATAGAGGGAGGACCACAGAAACAGTTGCCTCCAATATTACTTCCACTTAGTATGCTCATGCTGACCTTACTCAAGATGTTAGAAGTATTAAGCAAAGTAATACACTCAAGGACAAGTTTTTGAAAGACCAATTGCATCTATCCATCAAAAACTTGATAAACTTGCTGAGGCACCCCAAGCCTGCGGAGGCTGAGGCTGCTGGAACAATTCAACCTGCTGGATTGGATCCTAAGCTTACTGAGAGGATCAATCTACTGGAGCAGACTGTGCGATAAAGGGTTACTGCAGTTGATACTAGAACTAAAATCATGGAAGGACAACTAAGTAATCTAGTCATCACACATGAGAGTGTTCATGGCCTGCTGTCCCGTTTTGTTGATGATGTCAATAAGGGGGAAGAGAGCCAAACAGCAGTAGCAAAAGAGGCTGCCAGAATCATTGCTAGGAAAAGATGGGAAGATGACACCAATGCATTCAGAGAATCTGAACCTGGCAGACTTCCACTCACTGATGATCTTCTCAGAGAATACAAGAAGGTATACAACAGCAAAATGAGACCTTATCACGACAAGGGCTTTTATAAAGGGTTGAACTCCTTTCTAGGACTCAAGTTTTGGGAAACAAGAGTCAAGGCCTTGAGAGCTACTCATAGAGGTGGAAGAGGTGGTAGAGGTGGAAGGAGTCTACCTACCACATAAGCAAAGGAATCACTAAATGAATTCAAAGAACTATACATGCGTTTAGGCTTTAGAGTACATCAAATCAATCCTACTCTACCTGAAGCATGGAAATGGTGGAAAGAAGTGAATCCTCACATTGATTTCTCTCTTATTGAAAATGATTGGATGAGAGGAATGATTAGAGAAATAAGAGCCTATCAAGAGCAAGTAGAGAAAGCAAGAGAAGAAAGAGAAAGAAGACACTAGACCATCATACTTCATATGCTTTATTTTTGCTGATTCTAGAATGTAATACTCTTGAACAAATTGATTATAATGAGAAATGACTGGAATTTGTTCTGTTTTTGTTTTTAATCTTTTTCCTTTGCTGTAAGGAGGGTATTGGCATCATCACCAAAAGGGGGAAATTGTTGGACTTATTTTTAAGTTTTAATGATGAGTTCCAGACTAGCTGTTATAGAGCAAAGGCAAAAAGATGTCTTGATCAACTGTATAGGTTTATTAGAGTTTGATCTTTGTATAGGTTTGATCAAACAAGCACTGTAAATGGTCAGCTGACTTATATCAGCAGACTTGTCTAGGTCGGTAGGGTGTCTAGGTTAGTACACTAGTTAGGAACCTGCTGAGGACTGAAGGATGAGGGCTCAAACTCAGTTATTGAAGGCTAAGGGATCTTACTTAGTAATTAAAGTCTAGGATATGGAATCAGAATTTAGGGAAGTCTGTGATGACCTAAATTGATTACATATACCTTGTGTACAAGGTCTAAGTTCCACAAGTTAAGTGGTAATTGCAACTTAGTTATATTTCAAATGGTGTAGTCTAACTTCACAGTAAAAAGTTAGATAAAAGAAGTCAGATGTATTGTTTCATAAACACAGCAAAATATGGATCAGCTGACTGGTGTGTACTTCAGCAGACCTTTGATCAAAGGAACCTGCTGATACATATACTTCAAATTATTCAAAGGTTACATTGGAAGACTACAAGGAAAGGGATAGCTAACAACCTCTGATTTTATCAAACAAATCAATGGTTAAGATTAAAGGGACGTTGGGATGATTCAGACCTTTATCCAATGAATACAAGTCAAAGGGTGGATAGACTGTATACTGTCAAAAAGGAATCTGACAGTGTCAGTCCTAGGAACAGTCAGAAAAAGCAAGTCAAGATGGGACAAGTCTGAAACGGCTATATTTGAATTTCAAATATAAGTCACAAGGATTCCTACCTATAAATAGACTACTCCTAATTCAGATACAGAAGATGATCGATAATCTTTGAGGAATAACACAGATAATCTTGAGCTTCAAATTCTTATCTAGAAAGTCACCCTGCTGACTCTACTGAGCATAAAGCTACTGATTCAGTATAATTCTTCAAGTGTAATCTGCTTTCAAGCTACATCAAGTTTACTCACTCGAAGATCTCAAGCTGCTGACCATATCATCCTGATCAAGCTGCTGAAAGCTGAATCACTTACTTGATTCAATCTTTCTTTACAAGAAACCTGCTGAGACAGTGAAGCATCTTTTTGAGGTGTCAAGGACTTTTGTTTGTGGCGGAGCTGGTGAAGAGACAATCCTACCCTTCAAGGACCAGTGGAATACTTTGGAACAGCAATCTCACATGTTCCAAGTGTTCATTTTGTGAAGCCATAGTTATGGGTGAAGGACAAGCAACTTAGGGATTTTTCTAATAGCTACATCAAAGATCTCTAGTGAATTACCTCCAACATCACAGGAGAAGAGTGGAGTACATGATTACACCACCTGGAACCACTATAAAAACTGCCTACATACTTTTTGCATTTATATTCTGCATATAGCATATCTAACATATCAATCTACTAAACTAGCAACTGATTCACACACATACACTACTGAGTATCTAATACTTAGTATCATATTTTAACAACAAGTATTAAGGCTTAATTTAAATATATTCCGTTGCAACAAATTAAGTAAAGTCACTAGTCATCAGACTACGGAGTATCAGCAGACTATTGAGTATCAGCAGACTGCTGAAGTTGCTGAGTTTGTTAACTCCAAAGGTTTTAAGTGTTAAGTTCATTCACCCCCCCTCTCTAAACTTAACCAAAGCCTTTTCTCTGATCTTAAGGCCTATGAATTCAACAAGGATCTAGTTCCTAATGTTGAAAAAGAAGTAACAAAAACAATTGCACTGTCTGCCGTATAAGTTGAAGAATCATCAAATATGCAAGATGATATCTTTGATGAGATGCAAGAGCAAATTGCCCAACTGACAAAAAGAATCAGAATGATGAAATCTGGAAAGATATTCCCTAGGAATTATGGTAAGAAGTCTACTGAGAAAAAGGAAGAATCCAAAAAGATCATGACTTTTTGTGCTTTCATTGCAAGAAACCATGACATTTCAAACCTGACTGTCCTGAGTTGAAACAAAAAAAGGATCCTGACTACCTGTGCTTTAATTGCGAGAAACCTGGACACTTTAGACCTGACTGTCCAGACCTGCTGAAGAACAAGGGTAAGCAGAGAAGACCTGGCAAGAAAGCATTGGTTGCTGATGATGAATCAGGCTATGAAGTGGAATCAGAAAAAGGAAATGAATCAGATGACACTGCACTCATAGCTGATATGGATGATTAGGTTTTAATGGTCAATATGGATGAAACAGAATAGGCATACAATTCTGTATCAATAAATACCCCTGCTGATAGTGATTGTGAGTCTACTGGTGGATCTAATCCTAAAATTTCTGACAATGAAGAGCCTCTAGATGCCCTCCTTAATCAATTGAGGATAATACACTCTGGTTATAAGATTTTGAAGGCTGAAAGAGAAGCATTTAAAGCAGAAATTCTAGGATTAAATGCTGAATTAAGAAGTCTCAAGGGTAAGGAAAAAAGATTATCCGTGGAGTCAACATAAGCTGCTGATGCCTCTACAGTAGCTACTGAATCTACTGCACAATCTAGTTCCACAACTGCATTCAAATCAGGAAAGCCTTATGATGATAAAGTAGGCCTTGGATTTGAAACTCAATAATTCTCTAAAGGTGGATCTAGTAAGGGTGCCGAACCTAGTACCAGAATTTGTCCTAATTTTGTACCTGCACAAGATCCAACTCCTCAAAAGGTTTCTGAGGCAGTAAAACCTACTGAGAATGCTTCAAAAAGACAAAATCAGAAGTCCAAAGGGACATCAGCTCTTAAAAAAAAGGCTGTATCCAAATGTAGGACTGCTGGACCTTTTAGACCTGCTGATAGCAAACCTGCTGCAAAGTCTGCTGGACCACAAAAGGGTAAAAATTAGAAATATTCCAAAGATAAGAATGTTAAACCCAAGAATGTTAACCATTCAAGGGATACTTATCTAAGGAGAAAGGCAGATTGTTCCCTACTGATGAAGATTGGAATATTCCAGCCCCTGTTGCTAGAAACAATGGAAATAACCATAATGCTTGGCCCATACCTCAGCAATGGAATCAGCAGAGGACTCAGTAGAGGACTTATCAAAGACCTCAGCAGGCTCCACAAAACAGGGCAGTTCCTAACAGACAGCAACCTTATGGTTATGCTAGTGCTTCTAACAATAGAAATCACTTCAAACAGCACTTTGTACCAAAAGGCCAGAAAACATATGTGAATTCTACACAACCAAATGTTAGACTCTATGGAAATGTAGCATACATATATGAACAAAAGTGCAACACTTTCCAAAGAAGACCATATGGAAACTTGCCAAGGGTTGTGCTTAGCACTGACCATTATGGACCGAAACAGGTTTGGGTACCTAAAACACATTAAATTTGTTTTGTAGGGTGTCTGGTACTTTGACAGTGGATGTTCCAGACATATGACAAGAAGTAAGCACTGTTTAACAAATTATGTGGCAAAGGTTGGAGCTAAAGTCAATTTTGGTAACAAAAGTACTCCAGGATAAACAAGAGGATACGGAAAACTGGTGAGGAATGGTTTGACCATCAAGAATGTTTCATATGTTGAAGGCTTGGATTACAACCTGCAGAGCACTAGACAATTCTGTGACATGGGTTACAATGTCACTTTTGACAAAACCTATTGTATTCTCATTAGTGAAGTTGGAGAACAATTTGTGTTGGCTGGAAGAAGACATCTAAACATGTATTTCATGGATTGATCTACTGCAGTTCCAGAAACAAGTCTTATTGTGCATACAAAGTCAAAACTGAATTGGTTGTGGCATAAGAAGTTGAATCATCTTAATTTTGAAGATATCAATCAGTTGGTGAAGAAAAGGTTAGTGCTTGGTTTACATGAAATCACATACAAGAAGGATGGAGTTTGTGACGCCTGTCACCAAGGTAAATAAACAAAGTCAAGTTTCAAGTCAAAGACTAAGCAATCAACCAAGAGAGTGTTGGAACTGATGCATATGGATCTATTTGGACCAGTCATACCAACAAGTATAACAGGGAAGAAATACACTTTGGTAGTTGTGGATGATCTTTCAAGATACACTTGGGTGATTTTCATGAACAAGAAAAGTGAGACACTTCAAAAGATGCCTGAACTTTTGAAGATTTTACAAAATGAGAAAAGTGTGACAGTAGTGAAAATGAGATCAGACAAGGGTAATGAGTTCCTTAATAAAGTCATAAGAGAATACTGTGAATAAAATTGTGTGCTGCAACAATTAGCAGCTGCCGGAACACCTCAACAGAATGGGGTTGCTGAGAGAAGAAAGCAAGAGAAGAAAGAGAAAGAAGACACTAGACCAGCATACTTCATATGCTTTATTTTTGTTGATCTAGACTGTAATACTCTTGAACAAATTGATTATAATGAGAAATGACTGGAATTTGTTCTGTTTTTGTTTTTAATCTTTTTGCTTTGCTGTAAGGAGGGTATTGGCATCATCACAAAAAAGGGGGAAATTGTTGGACTTATTTTTAAGTTTTAATGATGAGTGCCAGACTAGTTGTTATAGAGCAAAGGCAAAAAGATGTCTTGATCAACTATATAGGTTTATTAGAGTTTGATCTTTGTATAGGTTTGATCAAACAAGCACTGTAAATGGTCAGCTGACTTATATCAGCAGACTTGTCTAGGTCGGTAGGGTGTCTAGGTCAGTAGACTAGTTAGGAACCTACTGAGGACTGAAGGCTGAGGGCTCAAACTCAGTTATTGAAGGCTAAGGGATCTAACTTAGTAATTAAAGTCAAGGGTATGGAATCAGAATTTAGGGAAGTCTATGATGACCTAAACTGATTACATATACCTTGTGTACAAGGTCTAATTTCCACAAGTTAAGTGGTAATTGCAACTTAGTTATATTTCAAATGGTGTAGTCAAACTTCACAGTAAAAAGTTAGATAAAAGAAGTCAGATGTATTGTTTCATAAACATAGCAAAATATGGATCAGCTGGCTGATATGTACTTTAGCAGACCTTTGATCACAGGAACCTGCTGATACATATACTTCGAATTATTCAAAGGTTACATTGGAAGACAACAAAGAAAGGGACAGCTAACAACCTCTGATTTTATCAAACAAATCAATGGTTAAGATTAAAGGGACGTTGGGATGATTCAGACCTTTATCCAATGGACACAAGTCAAAGGGTGGACAGACTGTATACTGTCAAAAAGGAATCGACAGTGTCAGTCCTAGGAACAGTCAGAAAAAGCAAGTCAAGATGGGACGAGTCTGAAACGGCTATATTTGAATTTCAAATATAAGTCACAAGGATTCCTACCTATAAATAGACGACTCGTAATTCAGATACAGAAGATGATCGATAATCTTTGAGGAATAACACAGATAATCTTGAGCTTCAAATTCTTATCTAGAAAGTCACCCTGCTGACTCTACTGAGCATAAAGCTACTGATCCAGTATAATTCTTCAAGTGTAATCTTCTTTCAAGCTACATCAAGTTTACTCACTTGAAGATCTCAAGCTCCTGATCATATCATTCTGATCAAGCTGCTGAAAGCTTAATCACTTACTTGATTCAATCTTACTATACAAGAAACCTGCTGAGACTGTGAAGCATCTTTTTGAGGTGTCAATGACTGTTTTTTGTGGTGGAGCTGGTGAAGAGGCAATCCTACCCTTCAAGGACCAATGGAAGACTTTGGAACAGCAATCTCACCTGTTCGAAGTGTTCAGTTTGTGAAGCCATAGTTATTGGTGAAGGACAAGCAACTTAGGGATTTTTGTAATAGCTACATCAAAGATCTCTAGTGAATTACCTCCAACATCACAGGATAAGAGTGGAGTACATGATTACACCACCTGGAACCACTATAAAAACTACCTACTTACTTTCTGCATGTATATTCTGCATATAGCATATCTAACACATCAATCTACTGAACTAGCAACTGATTCACACACATACACTACTGCGTATCTAATACTTAGTATCATATTTTAACAACAAGTATTAAGGCTTAATTTAAATATATTCCGTTGCAGCAAATTCAGTAAAGTCACTAGTCAGCAGACTACGGAGTATCAGCAGACTATTGAGTATCGACGAATAGTCAAGTTCTTGAGTTTGTTAACTCCAAAAGTTTTAAGTGTTAAGTTTATTCACCCCCCCCACCCCCCGCCCCCTAAACTTAACCAAAGCCTTTTCTCTGATCTTAAGGCCTATGAATTCAGCAAGGATCTAGTTCCTAATGTTGAAAAAGAAGTAACAAAAACAACTGCACTGGCTGCTGCACAAGTTGAAGAATCATCAAATATGCAAGATGATGTCTTTGATGAGATGCAAGAGCAAATTTCCCAACTGAAAAAAAGAATCAGAATGATGAAATTTGGAAAGATATTCCCTTAGAATTCTGGTAAGAAGTCTACTGAGAAAAAGGAAGAATCCAAAAAAGATCATGACTTTTTGTGCTTTCATTGCAAGAAACCATGACATTTCAAACCTGACTGTCCTGAGTTGAAACAAAAAAGGATCATGACTACCTGTGCTTTAATTGCAAGAAACCTGGACACTTTAGACCTGACTGTCCAGACCTACTGAAGAACAAGGGTCAGCAGAGAAGACCTGGCAAGAAAGCATTGGTTGCTGATGATGAATCAGGCTATGAAGTGGAATCAGAAAAAGGAAATGAATCAGATGACACTGCACTCATAGCTGATGTGGATGATTAGGTTTTAATGGTCAATATGGATGAAACAGAAGAGGTATACAATTCTGTATCAATATATAACCCTGCTGATAGTGATTGTGAGTCTACTGGTGGATTTAATCCTAAAAACTCTGACAATGAAGAGCTTCTAGATGCCCTCCTTAATCAATTGAGGATAATACAATTTGGTTATGAGATTGTGAAGGCTGAAAGAGAAGCATTTCAAGCAGAAATTCAAGGATTAAATGCTGAATTAAGAAGTCTCAAGGGTAAGGAAAAAAGATTATCAGTAGAGTCAACATAAGCCTGCTGCATCTACAGTAGCTACTAAATCTGCTGCACAATCTAGTTCCACAACTGCATTCAAATCAGGAAAGCCTTATTGTGATAAAACAGGCCTTGGATTTGAATCTCAACAATTCTCTAAGGGTGGATCTAGTAAGGGTGCCAAACCTAGTACCAGAATTGGTCCTAATTTTGTACCTACATAAGATCCAACTCCTCAAAAGGTTTCTGAGGCAGTAAAACCTACTGAGAATGATTCAAAAAGACAAAATCAGAAGTCCAAAGGGACATCAGCTCTTAACAAAAAGGCTGTATCCAAATGTAGGACTGCTGGACCTTTTAGACCTGCTGATAGCAAACCTGCTGCAAAGTCTGCTGGACCACAAAAGGGTAAAAATTAGAAATATTCCAAAGATAAGAATGCTAAACCCAAGAATGTTAACCATTCAAGGGATACTTATCTAAGGAGAAAGGCAGATTGTTCCCTACTGATGAAGATTGGAATATTCCAGCCCCTGTTGCTAAAAACAATAGAAATAACCATAATGCTAGGCCTAGACCTCGGCAACGGAATCAGCGGAGGACTCAGCAGAGGACTTATCAAAGACCTCAGCGAGACCTCAGCAGGCTCCACAATACATGGTTGTTCCTAACCGACATCAACCTTATGGTTATACTAGTGCTTCTAACAATAGAATCATTTCAAACAACACTTTGTACCAAAAGGCCAGAAAACATATGTGAATTCTACACAACCAAATGTTAGACTCTATGGAAATTTAGCATACATATATGAACAAAAGTTCAACACTTTCCAAAGAAGACCATATGGAAACTTGCCAAGGGTTGTGCTTACCACTGACCATTATGGACCGAAACAGGTTTGGGTACCTAAAACACATTAAATTTGTTTTGTAGGGTGTCTGGTACTTTGACAGTGGATGTTCCAGACATATGACAAGAAGTAAGCATTGTTTAACAAATTATGTGGCAAATGATGGACCTAAAGTCAATTTTGGTAACAAAAGTACACCAGGATACACAAGAGGATATGGAAGACTGGTGAGGAATGGTTTGACCATCAAGAATGTTTCATATGTTGAAGGCTTGGATTACAACCTGCAGAGCACTAGACAATTCTGTGACATGGGTTACAATGTCACTTTTGACAAAACCTATTGTATTCTCATTAGTGAAGTTGGAGAACAATTTGTGTTGGATGGAAGAAGACATCTAAACATGTATGTCATGGATTGATCTACTGCAGTTCTAGAAACATGTCTTATTGTGCATACAAAGTCAAAACTGAATTGGTTGTGGCATAAGAAGTTGAATCATCTTAATTTTGAAGATATCAATCAGTTGGTGAAGAAATGGTTAGTGCTTGGTTTACATGTAATCTCATACAAGAAGGATTGAGTTTGTGACGCATGTCACCAAGGTAAATAAACAAAGTCAAGTTTCAAGTCAAAGACTAATCAATCAACCAAGAGAGTGTTGGAACTGATGCATATGGATCTATTTGGACCAGTCATACCGACAAGTATAACAGGGAAGAAATACACTTTGGTAGTTGTGGATGATCATTCAAGATACACATGGGTGATTTTCATGAACAAGAAAAGTGAGACACTTCAAAAGATGCCTGAACTTTTGAAGTTATTACAAAATGAGAAAAGTGTGACAGTAGTGAAAATGAGATCAGACAAGGGTATTGAGTTCCTTAATAAAGTCATAAGAGAATACTGTGAATAAAATGGTGTGCTGCATCAATTAGCAGCTGCCGGAACACCTCAACAAAATGGGGTTGTTATGAGAAGAAACCAGACTTTGAATGAAGCAGAGGGGACTATGATATGTGAAGCAAAACTACTTGAAAAGTATTGGGCTGAAGCAATCAATACAGAATGCTATACACAGAATACAACCTCAGTGAACAAGAAGCTAATAAAGACACCTTATGAATTTGGAATGGAAGGAAGCCAAAAATTTCTTATTTCCATCCAAATGGAATTAAATTCTTTATCGTGAATTATAAGGAGCAACTGAAGACTTTCCAACCAAAATTAGATGAAGGACTCTTTTTGGGGTACTCTTTAGTCAGCAAGGTAGGGTACTGAACAAAAGGACCTTGCAACATGAAAAATCAATACATGTTGTGTTTGATGAACCTAAGTTCACTGGAATGGATAATGAAGAAGGTTCAGAACCTGCTGTGAATTAGAAAGTCATTGAACCAGAATTTGTTGATGTTATAAACAAATTAAGTGACATAAAAATTTACTGAAGAAAACCCTACTGAAGAACCTGTTGGCAACACTACTGATACAACAACAGATGCAGGATCTGCTGACCCTCTTACTGAACCAACTGCAGACCCTACTAAAGATCAGGTTCCTGTAAATAAAAAAAATCAAGATTTACAATGGTTGAGGGATCACCCTGCTGAACAATTAATTGGTGATCTATAGTAAGTTGTGAGGACTAGAAGACAACTAGAGGCCATGTTTACATGTTTTCTAGCTCAAATAGAGCCAAAGGTTGTTGTAGAAGCAATTTTAAATCCAGATTGGATAATTTCTATGCAAGAAGAACTTAATGAGTTTGAAAGAAATCAAGTTTGGACACTGGTGGATAGACCCACTCATGCAAATGTCATAGGTACCAAGTGGGTATACAGAAACAAACTTGATGAATCTGGTACTATTGTTAGAGACAAGGCCAGACTGCAAAAGGCTATTCTTAAGCTGAAGGTATAGATTTTGATGAGACATATGCCCCAGTTGCCAGATTGGAAGCTATAAGATTATTTTTAGCATATGCTGCACACAAGAAATTCAAGGTATACCAGACAGATGTTAAGAGTGCATTCTGAATGGCATTATGGAAGAAGAGGTTTATGTTCAGCAACCTCCTGGTTTTGAAGTAAAAGAACAAGAAGATAAAGTGTACAGACTCAACAAGGCACTTTATGGACTGAAACAATCACCAAGAGCTTGGTATGAGACTTTATCTCAATTCTTAGTGAGCAATGGTTTTACCAAAGGAACCATTGACAAGACACTTTTCAGAATCAATGATGGTGACAACACCCTGCTGGTACAAATTTATGTGGATGACATTATATTTGGTTCTGAAAATGAGATGTTATGAGAAAAGTTTGCTAATCTTATGAAAAGCAAGTTTCAAATGAGTATGATGGGAGAAATGAACTACTTCTTGGGATTTCAAGTCAAGAAATTAAAGGATGGAATGATCATTCATCAAACTAAATACACCAAGGAGATGTTATAGAAGTTTGGAATGGAAAGTAGTACCAAAGTATCAACTCCTATGGGTACAAGCATAAGGCTGGATGAAGATAAAGAGTGTAAAGATGTTGATCCGACCTTATACAGAAGAATGATAGGAAGTCTGCTGTATCTTACTACCAGCAGACCTGATATATCCTTTGCAGTAGGTGGATATGCAAGGTTTCAATCTAAACCTAAGGAAAGTCACTTAGCTGCAATAAAAAGAATTCTCAAATATTTGAAGGAAACTTTGGGAGTTGGGATATGGTATCCAAGATATGAAAGCTTCAAGGTTATATCTTATTCAAATTCTGACTATGCTGGATGTAAGATTGATAGAAAAAGTACTACAGGAACTTGTCAGTTGATGGCCAGTAGACTTGTTTCCTAGTTCAGCAAAAAGCAGAATTCCATATCAACTTCCACTACTGAAGAAGAATACATTGTTGCAGGAAGCTGTTGTGCACAAATTTTATGGCTAAGACAACAACTTAGGGATTATGGGATTGAGGAAAGAGAAATTCCCATAATGTGTGACAACACAAGTGCAATTGCTATTACAGAAAATCCTGTTTTGCACTCAAGGACCAAACATATTGATGTGAGACATCATTTTATTAGAGATCATCTGGAAAAGAAAGATGTTGTGGTCAGATATATTCATGTTGAAGATCAACTTGCTGACATCTTTACAAAACCTTTGGATAGTGAAAGATTTGCTAAGTGAAGATCTGAACTTCGCATTATCAAGGTTGACCGACCCACTGAAAGGTCAGTAGAGTACTGGAATTCACCTAGAGGACTAGTCTTTGCCCTGCTGGGTGAGCTCACTTGGCAGATCAGTCATTGGTATCAACAATTCCTAGATACTCTTTTTGGTTTAGACAATTGAGCAAATGATGTTGCCAAGGGGATTGGTCTTTGTCCTGTTGGGTGAGCTCACTTGACAGATCATTCATTGGTATTAAACTTCATCCCGTATTATCAATTGGACATAATCATATTCTTGAAGATCAACTGTATTTTGAATGACAGTAGGCTGCTGAACCTGCTAAGTCTACTTAAGGCTTCCAGGAGACTTACGAACTCTATTGAAAAAACTTGATGTATGGAACGTTGCTGATAAGTCAGGCTTTAATGAAAGTCAGCAGTCAAGATATTGGATATTAATCTCATCCTTTATTACAGCTGTTATGGTACATAACGGTTTTGTACTAATGGGATCAAATAGTGGGACATGTGGCCGTACCATATTTTTTCAGACGGAGATCGTGCAATAACGGTACAGACATGCATAGTACCTAACTGACGGTTTTTACACCCACTACTTTCTACTATATATATACTCAGATATACACTCTGTATATTCACAAACATTCTCAGATCAATCTTAACTGAAGAATATACGAGTGTGAACACAGATTTAAAGAGCTTTCTCCTTCATCTTTCTCAAGTTTTTGCAATGGCGGACAAATAAGTTGATCTTGGTACAAGTCAAAGTGTGAAAGGCTATGGGGTTGATGCTAAGAAACTGAGTTATCAATCAATCTTGGAAGGAGAATAAGATGGTATGAAGGGATGGAAACCGTCTTGAATCTCAGATTGGAAAGCATTTCCTATACAAATGTTAACAATTTCTGGAGGAATATGGTTGTAAGGAATGACAGGGAAGCATTTACAATGACTGTAAATGGCAAAGAGATTGAGATCACTTTAGACCTACTGAGGGAAGCTTTTGGATTTGGACCAGGGAACAATTCTCCCACAAATCCAGAATGGATGGAGTTGCCAAGACTGAATTTTGTTAGATCAATAAAGACAGACAAGTCTGCTGCAATAGTTTTGAATATAAATGTGAAGCATATTGCTTTGGAGTATAACTTGCTGAGCAAATTATTTTCCAAGAACATTCTGGGATTTGTTGGAAGCTTGACGCATTAACCAGACCAAAGATAGATCTGTTGATCCTCATTTCTAGAAGCATGAAGTTTGATTGGGCTGGGTTCTTTGTGCAATAAATGAAGAAAGTTATTTCAGATGATTGAGACGGCACAAGAAAATCAAAGAAAAAACCTCTGGATTTATTGATTCAGGCCCTCCTGAATCACCAAAAAATTCCCGATACTGCATCTGTCAAAATCAACAAGTCAAGTTACAAGCAAGAAATCAATTATAGTATTCCTGGACTGGATGATGATGAAGATCTGGAAAGGACTGAAAGTGATGGTGGTGATGACAACATTGATGATGGTGATGGTGGTGGTGGTGGTGGTAGGCTGGAACAGAGAACTAAAGCAAAATAAGATGTGCAACCTGATGCACCAAAGAAATCAATTGAGAAAAGAAAGACTACTGATACAAGGAAGATTACTGAGTTGTTAAAGCCAAAAAGGGCAAGGCAGCAGACACTAGTCACTATTGAGTATATTGAGGTTCTAGTTGATGTTGAGGCTGCTGAGCCTACTGAAGATGCAAAGAAAACTAATGATGATGTTCTTAAAGAACAAATCAGAGAGGACTCAAGGAAAAGAAAGGCTGCTACCAAAGAGCAGTTAGAGAAGTAATTTTTTGAAATTCAGCAACAACCTGCTAAGAGGAGAAAATAGATTGCAAAGAAGAGAGTCCATGGAAAAGGGAAAGAACTGAGGAATCTTGAAAACAAAGAGAATGAGAACATGATGAATATGCTGAGCCTATTGGTAAGGCTACACAAGTTGTTGGTGAACAACAAGCTGAAGAACCACAACAGACAGCTGTATCTAAACCTGCTATGGAAGTCATTGTACCTGTTCAACACCCTGCTGAGACAGAAATAACTCAGGGGGAAGGAAAAACTGTTGAAGACCCTACTGTAGAGCATGAGACTCAGGGGGAACCAAGTGTTGAATAGATGGAGGTAGTAGGTACTAACTTGCAACCTGAAGAACCTACTGACCTTTTTGTATCTACTGAAGATACATTGAGCCACCTTGTTGAAACTTTTGGTAGTCAACAAGCTGAGCAACCTGCTTCAAGAAAGCCAACTATGCCTTATGTTGGACTTATTTCTAAGTTTTAGTGATGAGTGCCAGACTAACTGTTATAGAGCAAAGACAAAAATATGCCTAGATCAAATGTAAAGGTTTATTAGAGTTTGATCTTTGTATAGGTTTGATCAAACAAGCAATGTAAAATGTCAGCTGACTTTCATCAGCAGACCTGTCTAGGTCAATAGGGTACCTGAGTCAGTAGACTAGTCTAGGAACCTGACAGAAGGCTGAGGGTTCAAACTCAGTTATTGAAGGCAAGGGGATCAAACTTAGTAGTTAAAGTCAAGGATATGGAATCAGAATTTAGGGAAGTTTGTGATGACCTAGTCTGATTACATATACCTTGTGTACAAGGTCTAAGTTCCATAAGTTAAGTGGTGATTGGAACTTAGTTATGTTCAAATTTGTGTAATCTAACTTCACAATTAAAAGTTAGATAAAATACAGTTAGCTGAAGTGTTTTATAACACAGCCAACTTAGATCAGCTGACTGTTAAGTATCTCAGCAGAGTTATGGACACAAAAACCTGCTGAGTATATATCTCGAATTAAACAAAGGCTATATTGGATGATTACAAGGATAAGGACAGATATCTACTCTTGATTTAATCAACAAATCAATGGCTAAGATTAAAGGGACGTTGGAAAAATTCAGAGCATTATCTAATGGATACAAGTAAAAGGGTGGACAGTCTGAAAACTGTCAAAAAGGAATCTGACAGTGTCAGTACTATGTACAGGGACAGAAAAGCAAGTCAAGATGGGACAAGTCTGAAATGGCTATGTTTGAAATTCAATCATAAGTCACAGGATTCCCACCTATAAATAGTGGACTCCTGATTCAGATAAACATGGATGAATATTAAGGAAAAACAGCAATCATCTTGAGCTATCAGATTTCTATAAAGAATCTCACCCTGCTGATATCACAGAGCTTAATGCTACTGATCTAGTATATTCTTCAAGTGTAATCTACTATCAAGCTACATAAAGTTTATACACTTGAAGATATCAAGCTGCTGATCATATCATCCTGATCAAGCTGCTGATCATATCATCCTGATCAAGCTGCTGAAAGTTGAATCACTTACTTTATTCAAACTTTGCTTTATAAGAAACCTACTGAGGACAATGAAGCATCTTTTGGGTGTCAATGACTGTTGTTTGTGGTGGAGCTGGTGAAGAGGCAATCCTACCCTTCAAGGACCAGTGGAAAACCCTGGAGCAGCAATCCTACCTGTTCCAAGTGTTCAGTTTGTGAAGCCAAAGTTATTGGTGAAGGACAAACAACTTAGGGATTTTTGTAACTTCAACCTCAAAGATCTCTAGTGAATTCCCTCCAACATCACATGAGAAGAGTGGACTGACCGGATTACACCACCTGGAACCACTATAAAATCTGCCTACTTACTTTCTGCATTTACTTTTTGCATTTAGTATATCTAGCACATCAACCTACTGAAACTAGCAATTGAATCACACACTCACACTACTGAGTATCTAATACTTAGTATCATATTTAACAACAAGTTATAAGGCTTAATTTGAATATATTCCGCTGCAACAAATTCAGTAAACTCAACCGTCGGCGGACTATCGAGCATCACCGACCACCGAGTGATCGGCGGACTGCGAGCGATCGGCGAGGCTACTGAACTTGCTGAGTTTGTTAACTCCAAATGTTTTAAGGGTTAAGTTTATTCACCCCCCTCTAAACTTAACCAAAGCCTTTTCAAGAGACCAACAATTGGTATCGAAGCAGTGCTTCTGTTATGAAGTAATCCTACTTGTTGTGCTTGTGAAAATACTTTGAACTTTTTCATGTTTATGATTTTCAAAGCATAGCCTCATGGATAACAACCAGTATGCTAGAACAATGTTGATGTGTTCATTAGATCATTTTGATGAGTATAAACATCGTATGCAGGCTTTTCTAGCTGCAACACATGATGAAATGATGGATGTGCTGACAGATGGACCACTGGAAATCACCAATTAGTAACAGATGGAACTGAAGCTCATTATATTCCCAAACCAAAAAGAGAATGGAATGCTGAAGATAGAAAGAGAGCAAATCTGAACAATATTGCTATTGATATTATATATAGAACTTTGGATAGCAATATGTATATGAAGGTGAAAGATTGCAAGACTGCAAAAGAACTTTGGGATAAATTTCAATTAATCTGTGAAGGCACTGATGCAATCAAGAAGAACAAAATCAGTGTGGCAAAGAAGAAGTTCCAAAAGTTCAAAATGAAACCAAATGAAACCATTGAACAAATGGAATCTAGATTCAATGCAATCCTGGATGAACTCACTCTAATGAGTGTAAACAACTCAAAAGAAGAAATCAACTCTAAAATCTTGGAAGCATTACCAGCAAGGGAAGTATGGGAGATGAAGGTGACTGCCATAGAAGAAATGAGAAGTCTACATGAAGGATACCTTCAAGTTATTTTCAGATCTTAAGGCCTTTGAATTCAGTAAGAAATTGGCACCTACTGCTGAAAAGGAAGAGCCAAAGACCACTGCACTGGCTGCTCCTGTCACGGATTTTATGCAATGAAAAATAACAAGTAATAAATTTATAAATCCGGTAATCCCCAAGTGTAGGGATCGTAGTATAGCGATTAATACCGGAGTCGGTCACAGGGAATCGAGGTTGTTTAATCTAGTTCTTATTAATTCTTCTAAAATTGTCACTACTATTTATTACTAAACCTAAACTAAAACGGAAAATAAACTGACAAGAGGGTTGTCAATCCAAAGCCGGAAATATGATTACGAACCTAAAATAACTAATTCTATGCTATAAACTAAAACGAAAATAAAATTCTAAGCTAGCAACGAAGAACAAGGCACAATGATTCTTTCAATTAAGTTAACGAGGAACAAGAAATGATCCACCTATCTCGCAACTCTCAATTTCTACCCTAGATCGTTTAGTGAAGATTTAATAAAGATGTGGTTCACCTATCAAAGGTATGAATTTCTACTCTCGTAGATAATTCGCCTATTAATCTTCTATCTTTCGATCTTAAAGATTAACGCTTCCATAACAAGGTGTAAGATTTCTCAATCTAGCAACCTAGAAATTCAACCCTATCAACTCTCGTTATTTTTAGGTTAAAAATCTAATCTTTACTACGGTGATATAGGTTTACACCGACTCTCATCACATAGTAAACATCAAAGAGCAACAATCCATCGATATAATTGCATAATCAATATAAAAGCATAATAAAGATACAAGCTTTAATAGAACTCACAAAACAAATCCAACGAAGAAATCAAGTTGATGCTCGATCGGCTTCACAAGTTTGTTCAAATCGCTTAGCCTCTGATCATCGTCTTAATCGGAAAACATAAAATAAAATTAAAAAAACGAAAAGGCTCGGTCGACCGAGCAGGGTCACTCGGTCGACCGAGTGATGCCATCTAGGGTTTTTGCCATCTGGTAGTTATGTTGTATATTTAGGGTTGGAAATAACACGCATATATATAGAATTTTAAGTCGGTTCCGCAACGTCGGCCAATGGACGCCCGTCTGGATGGGTGGACGCTCGTCCAGCTTGTATAAACTTCTTCGAGTCGGGCCGAGCTGGATCAGACGCCCATCCTATGTAAAATGAGACGCTCGTCCACTGTAAATCTGAACATCCTGAATCAAAAGCTCCTTTTGGACGCCCGTCCACTACTTCTGGACGGCAGTCCACTGGACGCAATGTTAAACGCTCGTTCAGCTGTCTAAATCTTCATTCCAATCCTCAACTTGCATCTTCCTTCTTCCATCAAATCTCCAGTTGGACATCCTTTAAGCTCATTCATTGTCATGCAAACGCACCTACAAGTTGATAGAAAAGTGCAAAGTGTAAAACCATACAAAAATCACCAATAAAACCACGTAATAAGCTCGATTTTGCATTTAAACCAATTTCATATGCATTCTCTCAATAAATCAGTTAAACACTTACTTTTCTATAAAAAGTAATAAAACACGAAGGAAATTGCTACGAAATAATATCATATATATCGTAAAAATCACCGTTAACAACTCCCCCACACTTAGCTTTTGCTCGTCCCGAGCAAAACAAAACAAGAAAAGCAAGGCTTACTCAAACATTGAATCACATACACTCCCATATATCAAATCACAATCGGTCGACTAGCATCAAAAACATACACCCCAATGAAATAAACGATTACTCGAATGTGTAGTGTGTGCAAAGCCTTCTTCAACTTCCGCCGATTCCACACTTGACAATTAAAATCAAGCTAACCAACCAATACCCATTAGAGACAGATAATGAATTACCCTGACTATACATACGCCCTACAAAACTACTCACGTCATGACTAGAGTAATACATGTGTTTTCGAAATCTCTTCAGTCGTACTCAGAGGATATTCCCTACAACATATACCTTGGCCTATACTGGGGATAAGGTAGGCGATAACTAAGTCTTTCACTTATTCATACCAAATTCCTTATGTAAGTTGATTTAATTGACTTTCATATTTATACACACATCAGAATGAGCTATTGCCCTGTCATAACAGAATAGGATATTCGAGATATACTCTACCTTACTCCAATCATAAGGCATCTTTTTCTGACTGTTGTGAGCTTTTAGTCATCATAGTGGTATAGGACATACGCGGTATACCCTATCATACTCAAATCATCGACCAGCTTCCGACACACCCAATTAATTCATATATTTTCTCTTTTTTTTTTCCTTTAATAAAAACTTCTTAAAGAACTATAGTCGCGTTTCACTTATCACATTCAGGATTCGGTATATTCACGATACTTCCTACTTCAATTCCAACTACGCACATATTACAATTTCCATGGCATTATCACTCAGCGAACGGTCTGATAACCAGAATCAAACATTATCAGCTTAAATGAGTACAGTTTCCTAAGTTCAGCTCGTCATCGAAGAAGCTTACGTGAAAAGAATTCGAGTAAAGGCTTATTTATCAAAGGTCTATGCAAAAATACTAGTCAACCAGCACTAGTATGGGAATATAACAAGTAAGTAAGCCAAACTAAAATCATGCTCGGGACGAATTTGAAAAAATTTAAAAATTTTCAATTTTTCACGAACGATACAAAAGATAAGTATAATAATTAAGCACATGTGTAGATACCACTAATCCCTCCCCCACACTTAAATAACAACATGTCCTCATGTTGTGCAGAATAAGAAAAACTTAGCTGATTGTAGTTCGAAGGCGGCAATTCTGGGAGTGGTCATGAGTCAGATCCAGAAATGCTTGAAGAAATCAGTAAACTGTGGACCATCCACCGGAAAACTGGCTTCATCTAAAAGCGCACCATCGCTATCGCAAATACCCTGCACACATGAAAAACAAAACAAACCGGACCTCGGAGGTAGGGACACAAAAGATGATAGACAATGCATTATCATGGAACAAAGCATAAGCAATGCAAAAATTGACAAAAACCGAATCTATGTGAAAAGTAGTGCACAAATGTAACATCGACAGGAAGGAAGGAATCACATTGATTTTTCAAATTCAGCTCATGCAAGTTACCTGGCCACAAAAACCACACAAAAAAACTATTCTTATTATTGGGTTGCCTCCCAACAAGCGCCTTTCTTTAGTGTCTTTGGCTAGACACATGTACTATTCAGCCTGGATCAGGCCACTTAATCTTCCTTCCGGCCACTACTTCGTGTAAGCTCTGGTCATTAGTGTGGCTACAGAAACAACATCTCACACATGGGGTCAAGTTCTTTACCGCTTTCCAAACATTCTTAATTTTCCCCATTGCAGACTTCTTCTTCTTCAATCTTCTCTTTAACTGTGCCTCCCGTTTAAACTCTTCCATATCCCAACTACCAGGCGAACTTCCTCTGCGGACCACCGCCGTCATTCTCGAAAACAAATCGGCGAAAACTCGTCAAACTCATTGACTTCGGAGTACCACACCCGAGGATGTCGAGGAAGTGAACAATCACAGGCTTCTCTTTGGGTTGACCGATATAATGCTTACACCTTTGACCATTCACTCTGAACGGCTGGTCACCATGACCTCTTAGTTCTAAAACACCTCCAGGAATGATTTGGAGAATTTCAAAGGGACCAGACCATCGTGTCCTCAGCTTACCAGGGAACAAATGTAACATGGAATTGTACCATAAAACTTGTTCCCCAACTTGGAATTCTCGCTTCTTGATTTTGGCATCGTGAAGGAGTTTTGTCTTTTCCTTACTTATCCTGGCGCTTTCGTAGGCCTGAAGTCTAAATTCGTCTAACTCATGCAACTGCTGCAATCGATGTTTTCCACAAAATTTGGCATCAAAGTTTAAGAACTTAATGGCCAAATACGCTCTATGCTCTAATTCGATTGGCAAGTGGCATGATTTTCCATACACCATCTGATAGGGTGATGTACCCATGGGGGTTTTGTAGGCAGTTCTGTATGCCTATAGTACATCATCCAATTTCAAACTCCAGTCTTTTCTATGACTGTTGACCGTTTTCTCCAGGATCTTCTTTAAACTTTGGTTGCTTCTTTCAACCTGACCACTAGTCATAGGATGATATGGTGTGCCAATTTTGTGCCGAACACCATATTTCTCAAGAACTTTCTCCAGAGGTCGGTTGCAAAAGTGTGTCCCTTCATCAGTAATCAAGGCGCGTGGACACCCGAATCTCACGAAAATGTTTTTCTTTAGAAACTTCATGACCGTCTTATGATCATTGTGAGACGTGGCTTGAGCCTCCACCCATTTCGATACGTAATCCACGCAGACTAAGATGTATTTATTTCCACAAGATGATAGGAATGGTCCCATAAAATCGATACCCCATACATCAAAGACTTCGCATTCTAGGATGGGTTTCAATGGCATGTCGAAACGCCTTGTTAAAGTTCCGGTTCTTTGACACCTATCACAAGCTTTACAGAAGGCTTCCGTATCTTTAAAGATCGTGGGCCAATAAAAGCCGGATTGAAAGATCTTAGCAACGGTTTTCCAAGGACCAAAGTGACCGCCAGTGGGTCCACTGTGGCATTGCTCAATAATATCACGCTGCTCAGATTCAGGAACACATCTTCTCAGTAAACCATCTTTACAAATCTTGAAGAGTTAAGGTTCATCCCAAACGAATGTTTTCACATCTGAGAAGAATTTCTTCTTCTCCTGATAAGACAATTCTGGATCTAGATACTGGGAATGTAAGAAATTGACGATATAAGCATACCAAGGATTTTTAGGAGTGCACTTGCCTAGATGCATAACATTCTGGAGAGGAAGGTAAAGGTCTATCCCTTCAGGTTCTTTCACTTCTCCATCTTTCATTCTAGACATGTGATCATCTACTTCGTTTCCACCTTCCTTACCAGTCAGGAGATCAGCCTCCCGACTTCCACTAAATTCTTCATTTCTCAGGGGATCAGCCACTTGAGTACTCTCATCCAGAACAGGGAAACCACTAAGTTGAGTGTCGGACCTTACATTCATAGCACTAGCCTTTTCTCCACCATTGTATGTGGATGCATAGTTAGATTGAAGTGGATTCGCATAACTTGCATCATAATTGCTATTAGTATTCCATTGGTGGGGTGAATTACCTCCACTGCACTGAGCCTCATAATGGTTTCCACCACAATACGTACATCTCACTTGAACGTTATTAAATCCATGTCCATAAGAATTCTCATCAGTTGAGGGTATACGAGCATCGGATCCAAAGACAGATGAATCCATTAAACTTGACACTTCTACTTTTGGGGGACCACTGAATTGAATGCCGGATCCTAAGTTCATGGCATTGTCCTCTTCTCTATCATAAGGAAGTGTGGGAGCTAGGTCAATGCCTTGGTCTTGAGCCATTTGCCTGAGCCGTCTCTCAAGATTCTTGAGTGTCCTGTTTTGCTCCTCCAATTTAGCTTCAAGATTGTCCGATTGAGAGGGGCCTTGATAGTTCTTTGGGAAAGATTGGCTATTTGAAAAATAGGATCAGGACTGTTCTGATTGAACCATTGATTTTGATTGGAAAAATTGATACGTTGGTCCTGACTGAAATTCGGGTTTTGATAGAAATTCGGATTCTGAGAATTAAAAGCCTGATTCTGAAAATTGCTTTGGCCAGAGAACTGATTATTAAATCTCTGATATTGATGGCCACAGAAAGCATTTACTTCAGCGTTCTGTCCATTCATGGGACAGAAACGAGCAGTGTGTCCTACGTTGTCACAATTCTGACATGTGACTAGATTAAAATTTCCCTGATTATGGACAGTGTTAACTTGATACGTAGCAGGGGAAAGAAACTGACACTGGCCAACATCATGGCCAGGTCGACAACATCTTCCACAGAACAGCACTTGTGAGTTCTGTGGGAAAGACGGGGTCTGATTCATAGGATTAAGCGACATTTGAAGAGCTACCATCTGCTGTTTCAGCATGGCGTTCTGACTTTGCTCATCCATTTCCTCAATCCTCGGTAGAAGATTGGGTGACCCTTTTTTTTTGAAAGGATGAAGAAACAGAAAAAGAAACGAAAACAGAGACAGAAATCTACCTACGAAAAATTTAAAACAGAAAAACAGAAAACGAAAAAAGGGAGAAAAACATGTTGAAATCTTCTGAGCCCAAAATGGAAGGGAAAACAGTGGATTTTGACCTCGAAAACGGCATTGAATGGCCATAGGCGTTCACCACGTCGTCGGCGTCGGAACGAGCTTTCCGAATTGGGGTCCTGAGCGCCAAACGGACACTCGAGCCGAAAGTTACGGCCAAAATACTAACGAGTGCTAAAACAATCCCTTTTATCCAAAAGTTCGATCGCTAAAAACGTGGAGTCAGATAATTCAACCTCAGATGTCCCCGAATCAATGTAGAAACTAGAAAGGATAGAAACAAAAACCTATCTACGAAAAAAAAATTCGTGATAAAAACAGAAAAATCAATAAAAACTAGTCAAGACGGGCGTCCAGATGACTGGACGGGCGTCTCCCTGAAGGTTGAAGTGGACGGGCGTTTGGCAATCCAGACGCTCGTCCTGTAGGATAAAACAAAGCAGAGCTGTCGATTTCCAGACAGACGGGCGTCCACTAGTCAAGACGCCCATTTGAGTGCAGAAAAACGGGAAACAGACAGACAGAAATAGCAGAAAACTAAAGGGGAGAACAGCTAAACCTAGGGAAATTGATAACTATAAAAGTTAACTACGAACATCCCTAATAACCTAAACTATAATCTACCTATAAAAAAAAGTTGTAACAAAAATAGAAAAATTAATAAAACTAGACAACCGTACCGATTCCCCGGCCACGGCGCCAAAAAGTTGTCACGGATTTTATGCAATGAAAAATAACAAGTAATAAATTTATAAATCCGGTATTCCACAAGTGTAGGGATCGTAGTATAGCGATTAATACCGGAGTCGGTCACAGGGAATCGAGGTTGTTTAATCTAGTTCTTATTAATTCTTCTAAAATTGTCACTACTATTTATTACTAAACCTAAACTAAAACGGAAAATAAACTGGATAGAGGGTTGTGAATCCAAAGCCAGGAAATATGATTACGAACCTAAAATAACTAATTCTATGCTATAAACTAAAACGAAAATAAAATTCTAAGCTAGCAACGAAGAACAAGGCACAATGATTCTTTCAATTAAGTTAACGAGGAACAAGCAATGATCCACCTATCTCGCAACTCTCAATTTCTACCCTAGATCGTTTAGTGAAGATTTAATAAAGATGTGGTTCACCTATCAAAGGTATGAATTTCTACTCTCGTAGATAATTCACCTATTAATCTTCTATCTTTCGATCTTAAAGATTAACGCTTCCATAACAAGGTGTAAGATTTCTCAATCTAGCAACCTAGAAATTCAACCCTATCAACTCTCGTTATTTTTAGGTTAAAAATCTAATCTTTACTACGGTGATCTAGGTTTACACCGACTCTCATCACATAGTAAACATCAAATAGCAACAATCCATCGATATAATTGCATAATCAAAATAAAAGCATAATAAAGATACAAGCTTTAATAGAACTCACAAAACAAATCCAACGAAGAAATCAAGTTGATGCTCGATCGGCTTCACAAGCTTGTTCAAATCGCTTAGCCTCTGATCATCGTCTTAATCGGAAAACATAAAATAAAATATAAAAAACGAAAACGCTCGGTCGACCGAGCAGGGTCACTCGGTCGACCGAGTGATGCCATCTATGGTTTTTGCCGTCTAGTAGTTATGTTGTATATTTAGGGTTGGAAATAACACGCATATATATAGAATTTTAAGTCGGTTCCGCTACGTCGGCCAATGGACGCCCGTCTGGATAGGTGGACGCCTGTCCAGCTTGTATAAACTTCTTTGAGTTGGGCCGAGCTGGATCAGACGCCCATCCTATGTAAAATGAGATGCTCGTCCACTGAAAATCTGAACATCCTGAATCAAAAGCTCCTTTGGGACGCCCGTCCACTACTTCTGGACGGCAGCCCACTGGACGCAATGTTAAACGCTCGTTCAGCTGTCTAAATCTTCATTCCAATCCTCAACTTCCATATTCCTGCTTCCATCAAATCTCCAGTTGGACATCCTTTAAGCTCATTCATTGCCATGCAAACGCACCTACAAGTTGATAGAAAAGTGCAAAGTGTAAAACCATACAAAAATCACCAATAAAACCACGTAATAAGCTCGATTTTGCATTTAAACCAATTTCATATGCATTCTCTCAATAAATCATTTAAACACTTACTTTTCTATAAAAAGTAATAAAACACGAAGGAAATTGCTATGAAATAATATCATATATATCGTAAAAATCACCGTTAACAACTACACATCAAGAAGAAACTTCAGGAGCTCAATATGATCTACTGGATGAGATGTAAGAGCAGATTGCTCTACTAAGCAAGAAGATCAGAATGATGAAAACTGGAAGAGTTTCCCCAAGGATTTCACAAAGAGATCTAGTGAAAAGAAGGAGGAATCCAAGAAAGACAATGATTACTTGTGCTTTCAATGCAAGAAACTAGGACACTTCAAACCTGACTGTCCTGAACTAAAACAGAAGAAGGAACCTGACTATCTTTGCTTCAACTGCAAAAAGCCTAAACACTTTAGACCTGATTGTCCAGAAATACTGAAAAGCAAAAGTCAACAAAGAAGATCTGGCAAGAAAGCTATAGTTGCTGAAGATGAATCAGGATAGGAGGTTGAATCAAAAAAAGGAAATTAATCTGATGATACTGCACTCATTGCTGATATGGATGATTATGCTTTGATGGCTAACATGGATGAAACTGAGGAGGTACACAATTCTGCATCTAAAAATACTCATGCTGAAAGTGATTGTGAATCAACATGTGGTTCAAATCCTAAAAATTCTGACAATGAAGAAACTTTGGAAACCGTCCTTAATCAACTTAGTATAATACAATCTGGTTATGAGATTGTGAAGGCTGAGAAAAAGCCCTTCAAATAGAATTTGAAAGATTAAAAGCTGAATTAAGAATTCTCAAAGGAAAAGAAAAAGAGGTTGGACAGAATCAGCATAAGCCTGCTGAACATCCAGTAGCTACTGAATCGGCTGAACAATCTTATTCCTCCACTGCATTCAAATCTGGAAAGCCTTATGGTGATAGAATAGGCCTTGGATTTGGAACTCAACAATCCAATAAGAGTGGATCCAGTAAGGTTACTGAACCTAGCACCAGAATTGGTCCTATGTTTGTGCCTGCACAAGATCCAACTCCTAGTAAGGTTGCTGAGGCAATCAAGCCTACTGAGAAAACTTCAAGAAAGCAAAATCAGAAGTCAAAAAGGTCAACAGCACCTAACAAAAAGAATAAATCTAAGAATATGACTGCTGTACCTTCTAGACCTACTGATAGCAGACCTGCTACCAAGTCTGCTGGACCACAAAAAGGGAAAAACCAGAAATATTCCAAGGATAAGAATCCTAAACCCAAAAATGTCAATCATTCTAGGGATATTTATCTCGGGGGAAAGGTAGATTGTTCCCTGCTGATTAAGATTGGAATATTCCTGCACGTAATGCTAGAAATAATACATATAACCATACTGCTAGGGTAAAACCTCAGCAATGGACTCAGCAGAGGCCTCAGTAGAAGACTTATATAAGACCTCAACAAGGACCTCAGCAGACTCCATATCACAAGGCTGTTCCTAACAGACAGCAAATCTATGGTTATGCTAGTGTTTCTAACAATAGAAATCAATCCAAACAGCATTACATACCAAAAGGCCAGAAAGCATATGTGGGACCTACACAACCAAATGTTAGACCTTATGGATGTGTAGAATACATGTATGAACAAAAGTATGACACTTTTCAAAGAAGACCTTATGGAAATTTACCAAGGGTCATGCTTACCACGGACCATTATGGACCCAAACAATTTTGGGTACATAAAATTCATTAACTTTGTTTTGTAGGGTGTCTAGTACTTTGACAGAGGATGTTCCAGACATATGACAAAGAATAGGCAATGTCTGACTAACTATGTGGCAAAGGATGGACCTAGAGTGAATTTTGGCAACAAGAACACACCAGGATACACAAGAGGATATGGTACACTGGTGAGGAATGGATTAACAATCAGGAATGTTGCATTTGTGGAAGGACTGGACTACAACCTACTGAGCATTGGACAGTTTTGTGACATGGGTTACAAAGTTACTTTTGACAAAGGCATATGTATTGTCATTAGTGAAAGAGGTGATCAAGTTGTGCTGGCTGGAAGGAGACAACAAAACATGTATGTTGTAGATTTGTCTATTACTGTTCCAGAAACATGCCTGATTGTTCATACCAAATCAGAATTAAATTGGTTATGGCATAAGAAATTGAATCATCTAAACTTTGATGATATCAATCAGTTGGTGAAGAAGAAACCGGTGATTGGTTTACCTGATATCACATTCAAGAAGGATGCTATTTGTGATGCTTGTCAGCAAGGTAAACAAACAAAATCTTGCTTCAAATCAAAGACTAAGCAATCAACTAAAAGAGTTTTGGAGTTGATGCACATGGACCTATTTGGACCAATAACACCAACAAGTGTGACAGGAAAGAAATACACTTTTGTAGTTGCGGATGATTATTCATGATACACTTGGGTAGTATTCATGAACAAGAAAGGTGAAAAACTTCAAAAGATGCCTGAACTTTTGAAAAGATTGCAAAATGAGAAAAGTTTGACAGTAGTGAAGATTAGATTTGACAAGGGTACTGAATTTCTCAATAAAGTGATAAGAGAATATTGTGAGCAAAATGGTGTACTACATCAACTAGCTGATGCTGGTACACCTCAGCCAAATGGGGTTGCTGAGAGAAGAAACAGGACTTTAAAAGAAGCAGGAAGAACTATGATCTGTGAAGCTTTATTACCTGAAAAATATTGGGCGGAAGCAATTAATACAGCATGCTATACACAAAACAGGACCTCAGTAAACAAGAAGCTGCTGAAGACACCTTATGAGATTTGGAATGGAAGAAAACCTAATATATCCTATTTCCATCCATTTGAAAGCAAATGTTTTATATTAAATCATAAGGAGCAATTGAAGACATTCCAACCAAAATCAGATGAAGGAATCTTCTTGGGATACTCTTCTGTCAGCAAGGCATTCAGGGTACTGAATAAAAGGACACTGAAACATGAAGAATCAATACATGTTGTATTTGATGAACCAAAGTTTACTGGAATGGAAGATGAAATGTCAGAACCTGCTGAGAACCCTCAAGTCACTGATCCTAAGTGTATTAATGTTTTGGAAAGGATAAATGACTTAAAGATTTCGACTCTGCCCCTGCTGAACACCCTGCTGACCACACTACTGATGCAACAACTGAAGCAGTTCAAGGATCTACTGAACCTCCTGAAGCAACAGCAGACCCTACTGAAGATGATGTTCCTGGAAATCATCCTAACCAAAATCCACAATGGTTAAGGGATCACCCGGCTGAGCAAGTTGTTCGCAACATACAGCAAGGTGTGAAGACTAGAAGACAACAAGAAGCAATGTTCACTTGTTTTCTATCTCAAATGGAACCTAAAGTTGTTGAAGAAGCAATATCAGATCCAGATTAGGTAATTTCTATGCAAGAAGAACTGAATGAATTTGAAAGAAATCAAGTTTGGACACTAGTGGACAGGCGTAATCGTGCAAACATATTTTTTACAAAATGGGTATATAGAAACAAATTGGATGAATCTGGCACCATTGTAAGGAATAAGGGCAGACTAGTAGCAAAAGGCTATTCTCAAGTAGAAGGAATAGACTTTGATGAGACATATGCCCTAGTTGCAAGATTGGAAGCTATAAGATTATTCTTGGCATATGCTTCTTACAAAAACTTCAAAGTATACAAGATGGATGTCAAGAGTGCATTTTTCAATGGCATTCCAGAGGAGGAAGTATATGTATAGCAACCTCCTGGTTTTGAAGTTAAAGATCAAGAAGATAAAGTGTACAGACTCAATAAAGCACTTTATGGATTGAAGCAAGCACCAAGAGCTTGGTATGAGACCTTATCTCAATTCTTGGTGAACAATGGTTATACCAAAGGTACCATTGATAAGACTCTTTTCAAAATCAAGGAAGGAGACAGCACCCTGCTAGTACAGATTTATGTTGATGACATAATTTTTTGTTCTGAAAATGAATTACTATGTGAAAAGTTTGCTAATCTCATGCAAAGTAAATTTCAAATGAGTATGATGGGAGAAATGAACTATTTCTTGGGACAACAAGTGAAACAAATGAAAGATGGAATCTTCATTCATCAAACCAAGTATACCAAGGAGTTACTGAAGAAGTTTGGTATGGAAAACATCACCAAGGTATCAACTCCTATGAGTACAAGCATTAGATTGGATGAAGATAAAGAAGGCAAAGATGTTGATTAGACCTTATACAGAAGGATGATAGGCAGTCTACTGTACCTCACTGCCAGCAGACCTGATATATCATTTGTTGTAGGTGTTTGTGCAAGATTTCAATAAAAACCAAATGAGAGTCACATAACTGCAGTCAAAAGGATTATCAAGTATCTAAAAGAAACTTTGGGAGTAGGGATTTGGTATTCAAAAGATGGAAGCCTCAAGGTTATATCCTACTCAGATTCTGATTATGCTGGATGCAAGATTGATAGAAAAAGCACCACAGGAACCTGTCAGTTGATGGGAAATAGACTGGTTTCCTGGTTTAGCAAGAAACAGAATTCTATATCAACTTCCACTGCTGAAGCTGAATATATAGCTGCTGGAAGTTGCTGTGCACAAGTACTTTGGTTATGACAACAATTAAGGGACTATGGAATTGAAGAAAGAGAAATTCCAATATTGTGTGACAACACAAGTGCAATTGCTATAACAGAAAATCCTGTTTTGCACTTAAGAACCAAGCATATTGATGTGAGACATCATTTTATAAGAGATCATGTTGAAAAGAAAGATGTGGTGGTTCTTTACATCCCTACTGAAGATCAACTTGCTGATATATTCACAAAACCACTGGACAGTGAATGATTTGCAAAGTTAAGGACTGAACTTGGAATTATAAAAGTTGACTAATATATCTAAATGATCAGCACTGTACTGGAATTCACTAAGGGGATTAGTCTTTGCTATGTTGGGTGAGCTCACTTAGAAGACTAGTCATTGTTATCAACAATTCCATGTACTTATTTATGTTTGGACAATTAAGCAAATCAAGTTGCCAAGGGGATTGGTCTTTGTCCTGTTGGGTGAGCTTACTTGACAGATCAGTCATTGGTATTAAACTTCATCTTGTGTTATCAGTTGGACAAAACAAGAAAAATTGAAGATCAGCAGAGTAACTTTGTTTGCAGGCTGCTGAGGCATCATTGTCAGCAGACTGCTGAGCCAAGTCTACTGATGGAAAGGCTGCTGAGTTACACGTTACACAGTCAAACTTTAACAAAAGTCAAAAAGCAAAAGACCGGGATATTTATCTTATCTTTATGACCACAGTTACACGATCGAACGGTTACAAATATTTATGGGTCAGTTATGGGACACGTGGCAAGACCTCATTCATTCCAAATTTAATCGTGGTTAATGCTACAGTACGTGTACAGTACTTTATCTAACAGTTTCTACCCACTACTCTCTGCTATATATACAGATATATACACAGAGGTTACTTACAAGCTTTCAAATTAATAATCTCTACAAATATACCGTGTGAACACAGATTTGAAAGCTATCTTCTTCATCTTTTTCATTTCTAAATGGCGGATAAAGGTGATGTTCATATTGGAACCAGTCAAAGTGTAAGAGGGTACATTACTGACTGTCACTCCACTGAGTTAGCTATAAACATTGGAAGAAGAATCAGAAGGGTTGCTGGTTTAGAAAATGTCATTTATAGAATAATGGAGAGGATTTCATACATCAATGTTCTGGAATTCTGGAAGAACATTGTTATACATGAAGGTAGAGAAGCCTTCACTACAACGGTTAATGGAAGAGAGATTGAAATCTCCTCAGATCTACTGAGAGGAGTATTTCATTTTGGACCTGGAAATGGTGCTCCTACCAATCCAGAAGCAATGAACCTGTTAAGGATGAAGTTTGTTGATACAATAAAGACAAATGAGTCAATAGCATCATCTCTTAGCATCAATGTGAAGCACATTGGATATGAAAATAATCTACTTAGCAAGTTAATTGCCAAGACCATTCTAGGATTCATTGGGAGCCTAGATACACTTTCTGGATCTAAAATAGACCTACTGATCATCATCCGTAGAAGTATGAAGTTTGATTGGGCTGGATTCTTTATATATTATATGAAGAAGGTGTTTACTGAAGATAGAGATGGTATAAGGAAATCCAATACCAAGCTCCTAGGTCTACTGATTGAAACCTTACTGAATCATTTTCAGATACCTGATGTTGCATCTGAGAAAATCAATAAGTCCAGATACAAGCCTGAAGTTTCTACTCCCATTCCTGGGTTAGATGATGAGGATGATGTGGATGATGAAGCAACAGAGAGTGACAATGATGGAGATGATGATGCTGGGGGTGAGCAAGTTAAACAAGTTGCTAAGTCTGTTGCACCCAAGAAAGTTGCTGAAAAAGGAAAGGCTGCTGACACTAGAAAAAATCACAGAGATGCTAAAGCCTAAGAAAACAAGGAAGCAAACAACAGAGACTTCTGAGTCTACTGAGGGTCCAGTAGAAGTTGAAATTACTGACCCTGCTAAAGATACAAGAAAGAAGTCTGCTGCTGATATTTTGAAAGAGCAACAGAAGAAAGATAGTAGAAAGAGGAGAGGTACTGTGGTTGAAACTGAACAACCTTCCAAGAGGATGAAGGAAATAGCCAAGAAAAAGAAACAAGGCAAAGGGAAACAACTGAGAATTCTTGAGGCTCAAAGAGAAGAAGAAGAAGGAGAGGCTTTTGAAGCTGAGCCTTTAAAAATTGTTATGCCTACTGAGGATGAAGAGGTTGATGTGCCTGTTACTGATGCTGATGTTGTTGTTGAGCAACACATTGATGAACCACAGCAGACTGCTGTACTTGAGTCTGCTGAAGAAGTTATTGGATCCACACCTCTAAAGGCTACTGAGCCTACTGTAGCTAGAGAAGATGTTGTTGAGCAACTTGCTGAAAAGCCACAACATATTACTGAATCTGCACCTGCTGTGGAAACTGATACAACAGTACAAGACCCTGCAAATTCTGCAATAGTTCATGGGGAAGAGAAATATGTTGCTAGCTCTGTTGACGAGCATGTAAGAAATGGGGAACTTAGTATAATACAGATGGAGGTAGTAGGTAAAAATGTCAAATCTGAGGAACTTACTGATCTAGTTGCATCTACTTAAGTAGCATTGAATTTTCTTGTTGAGGCCTTTGAGGGACAACAAAGTGAGCAAATAGCTCCAAGGAAGCCAACCATGCACTTTGAAAGGAAGGAAAAGATAAAGAAGGAAGGGTATGTTGATCCTAAGCTCCAGCTGGTGGCTGATTACTTTCAGTGGAAGTTTGGGTTTTATAAAAGACAAAAATCAACTGCTGAGCCAATGACAGATTTTGAGGAGTGGGCCTTTGGAAAGTTAGGAGTAGAGAGCTTACTTGATTTGGTTGATACCTCTTTGTTGCAAATGAGACTGATGGCCCTCATTGATGAGCAAAAGAAAGAAGATGGTATCAAATTCAGGGATCCTATGGATGGACCAGACAGTGATGATTCTTTATCATCTGATTCAGATGATAATCATGCCCCACTTGAAGGAGAAGTCAGTGGAACTGCATTAACACAAGAACCAAGAGTAGAGCAGTCTCCTGATGCTGGCAAGTCTGCTGAAGGCCAGCAGACTGGTCAAATGGATGAAGATATGGAGGATCTCACTATAGTTGATTGGGAGGCTCTAATCAATGATGGCATAAATTTTGGTGCAATCTGACACTTTATTTGTTGTGGAATCTAGTGAACATAATAACAACCAACAACCTGACAATTTGGATGAAGAGACTGTCACTACACATAGTGAGCCTGATATCAGTTCTGAGGATTCAGTTCAATATCATGAGTGGATTGATACTGAGGACACTCTTTCTCAAACTGCTAATACTCTGTGAAAGCTTGCTAATGCTGAAGGGTTTCAAGAAGAAAATATGGTTGAATTCCCTACAATTCTTGTTCAGAGAGTATTGTTCAATGAGGAACAAACAGTGATAGTATAGAGATTGGACATGGTGATGCGATTTGAAGCATCACCATTAATTTTTGAGGAGGTTCAGGCTGCTGAGGAACAGACAGCACCTGAACAAAGGTTGGAACTGGTGGTACAGGTTGTTGAGACTCAGACAGCACATGGACGAAGGTTAGAACTGGAGGTACAGGCTGCTGAGATTCAGACAGCACCTGGACACAGGTTGGAACTCACACTGGGTTTGGAGGAAACCCCTGTAATTGTTGAAGAACAGATTGCCATGGTAGAGCCTACTGAAGGTAAGGCTGCTGTAGGTAAGGATAGTCAGCAGACTACTGTTATTGATGAGGATGAACAGCTACTGGATTATGACTACAGTGATGAAGAATTTCAAGTGCCTGAAGAAGAACCTATTGCTGCTGAACCACAACAGGCATTTGTACCAATCTTTGAGGAACCTGCACAAGATCCAATTTTAGAGAAAATCTTTGGGGATGTAGTTGAGGAGGTTCCTAACCATGCTGGGAGAGATATGAGTTGGGCCATGGTTGTCCGCAGACAGAGGGCACAATACAATGTTGAAGAACCTACTGATGAAGCTGCTAGACATATGGCTGGAGGAATGGCTGGTGGGGTACCAGCACATGTTTTGGATGAGTTGAGGGCAGTCAGAAATGACATTACAAGGTTAAGAACTCAACTTGACAGATAAGAGCAAAGATTTGAAGATCTGATGAACCTAGTGCAAAATAGAGGAAGAACCACTGAAACAGTTGCTTTCAACATTACTTCCACTCAATATGCTCTTAATGACCTAGAAAATGATATGAAAGGTATAAAGCAAGGAAATACACTGAAGGAGAAGTTCTTAAAAGAACAGTTTGTCTCTATCCACCAGAAACTCGATAAGCTTGCTGAGGCACCCAAGTCTACTGTGCCTGACCTACTGGAACATCTCAAACTGCAGCTTTGGATCCTAAAGCCACAGAAAGGATCACCTTACTGGAGCAAACACTTGAAGGAAGGATCACAAATGTTGACACTAGAACAAAAATTATGGAAGGTCAACTAAATAACCTAGTGATCACACAGAAGACTATTCATGGCTTGCTTGCCCGTTTTGTTGATGATGTCAATAAGGGGGAAGAGAGCCAAACAATAGTAGCAAAAGAGGCTACTAGGATTTTTGCACAAAAGAGATGGGAAGCTGATACTAATGCATTTAGAGAATCTGCACCGGGAAGGCTTCCACTTACTGATGATATTTTCAAGGAATACAAGAAGCTTTACTATAACAAGAGAAGACCTTATCATGACAAGGGCTTTCATGAAGGGCTAAACTTCTTTTTGGGATTGAAATTTTGGGAAGCCAGAGTCAAAGCTCTAAGATCTAGAAGTGGAAGAGGTGGAAGAGGTGGAAGAAGTCTTCCTACCACATCATTAAGGGAATCATTGGATGAATTCAAAGGTATGTACATGCGTTTAGGATTCAGAGTTAACCAAATTAATCTAACTCTGCCTGAGGCATAGAAAAGGTGGAAGGATTTAAATCCTCATATTGATTTTTCCCTTATTGAAAATCAATGGATGAGAGACATGGTCAGGGAGATAAGGGAATATCAATAACAGATAGAGAAGGAGAGACAAGAAAGAGAAAGGAGAAACAAATTCAGCACACTTACACATTTCTTTATCTTTTGATGAATATAGTTTGTAATAATGATGAACATATGTTCTTAATGAGAATGTTTGAATTTGTTCTATTTTTGTTTTTATTCCTTTTGCTTTGATGTAAGGAGGGTATTGGCATCATCACCAAAAGGGGGAAATTGTTGGACTTATTTCTATGTTTTAGTGATGAGTGCCAGACTAGCTGTTATAGAGTAAAGACAAAAAGATGTCTAGATCAAATGTATAGGTTTATTAGAGTTTGATCTTTGTATAGGTTTGATCAAACAAGCACTGTAAAAGGTCAGCTGACTTTCATCAACAGACCTGTCTAGGTCAGTAGGGTACCTGAGTCAGTAGACTAGTCTAGGAACCTGTTGAAGACTGAAGACTGAGGGTTCAAAATCAGTTATTGAAGGCTAAGGGATCAAACTTAGTAGTTAAAGTCAAGGATATGGAATCAGAATTTAGGGAAGTCTGTGATTACCTAGACTGATTACATATACCTTGTGTACAAGGTCTAAGTTCCATAAGTTAAGTGGTGATTGGAACTTAGTTATGTTCAAATTGGTGTAATCTACCTTCAGATTTAAAAGTTAGATAAAATACAGTTAGCTGAAGTGTTTTATAACACAGCAAACTTGGATCAGCTGACTGTTAAGTATCTTAGCAGAGTTATGGACACAGAAACCTGCTGAGTATATATCTCGAAATAATCAAAGGCTATATTGGAAGATTACAAGGATAAGGACAGATATCTACTCTTGATTTAATCAACAAATCAATGGCTAAGATTAAAGGGACGTTGGAAAAATTCAGAGCATTATCCAATGGATACAAGTCAAAGGGTGGACAGTCTGAAAACTGTCAAAAAGGAATCTGATAGTGTCAGTACTATGTACAGGGATAGAAAAGCAAGTCAAGATGGGACAAGTCTGAAACGGCTATGTTTGAAATTCAAACATAAGTCACAGGATTCCCACCTATAAATAGTGGACTCCTGATTCAGATAAAAAGGGATGAATTTTAAGGAAAAACGGCAATCATCTTGAGGTATCAGTTTCTATCAAGAATCTCACCATGCTGATATCACAGAGCTTAAAGCTACTGGTCTAGTATATTCTTCAAGTGTAATCTACTATCAAGCTACATCAAGTTTACACACTTGAAGATATCATTCATGATCAAGCTGCTGAAAGCTGAATCACTTACTTGATTCAAAATTTGCTTTATAAGAAACCTACTGAGGACAATGAAGCATCTTTTGGGTGTCAAGGACTGTTGTTTGTGGTGGAGCTTGTGAAGAGGCAATCCTACCCTTCAAGGACCAGGGAAGACTCTGGAGTAGTAATCCTACCTGTTCCAAGTGTTCAGTTTGTGAAGCCATAGTTATTGGTGAAGGACAAACAACTTAGGCTTTTTGTAACTGCAACCTCAAAGATCTCTAGTGAATTCCCTCCAACATCACAGGAGAAGAGTGGACTGACAGGATTACACCACCTGTAACCACTATAAAATCTGCCTACTTACTTTCTGCATTTAGTATATCTAGCACATCAACCTACTGAAACTAGCAACTGAATCACATATTCACACTACTGAGTATCTAATACTTAGTATCATATTTAACAACAAGTAATAAGACTTAATTTGAATATATTCGGCTGCAACAAATTCAGTAAACTCAATTATCAATAGACCACTGAGTGATCAGCAGACTACTGAGCAGTCAGCAGGCTACTGAACTTGCTGAGTTTGTTAACTCCAAAAGTTTTAAGGGTTAAGTTTATTCACCCCCCCCCCCCCTCTAAACTTAACCAAAGCCTTTTCAAGGGACCAACACCTTATGAGAGCAAAGAGAATAAGTCAAAGAAAGAGAAAGTGGATCCTGACTTCAGGAGGGTTCCTAAATATTTTGAATGGAAGTTTGGATTCTACAAGTGACAGAAACCAACAGCAGTGCCTATGACTAGTTTTGAAGAATGGGCATTTGAAAATCTTGGAGTAGAAAATATTTTGGGACTGATTGACACATCTGAGTTAGAGATAAGACTGATGTCAATCATAGAAGATAGAAAGCAGAAGAAGAATGTTTTGTTCAAAGATCCTAAGTTTACACCTGCTAGTGATGATTCAGCTTCTTCATCAGATACAGATGATGATCATCCCATGTTTCCAGGAGAATTCATTTGAGTGGCTAAAGATTTATCTACTGAGGATGCAGGACATGGATCTACTGAGTTAATAGCGAACAGTCTGCTTGTGGTGGTAAGTCTGTTGAAGGACACCGCAGACTAACAACTCAGATCAAGAAATGGAAGCTATTTTTATTGAAGATCTGGAAGCTCAAATCAATGCATAAACAACGCTTGAAGACAATAGATTGGTCAATATGCCTGATACAGTAGTGATTGAACAAGCTGTTGTCAATTCTGAAGGATCAAATCTATATCAAAATAGTATTGACACTGAAGAAACCTTAGCAAAGACTGCTGAAATGCTAAGAGAGATAGAAGATGTTCATGAAGTTTTCGAGGAAAATATGGCTGTGTTTCCTCAGATCACAGTTGATGTGGAGGTTTAGTCTGCTGAGGCACAGACAACAACTGAACATAGGTCAGAACTGGTGGTCCTAAATACGGGGAATAGACAGTATTGGGATAAAGGTTGCAACCTCAATTGGGATTGGAGGAATCCTCTGTGTCCAGTATGAAAGCTACTGAGGACATACCTGCTAAAACTTTAAAAGGAAAAGAGGTTGCTGATGAACAAAATGGTGAGCAACTTCTTGATTATGAATTTAGTGATGAGGAGTTTCAGTTACCTGAAAAAGAAGTATAGGAAGAGCCTCAACAAGCACAAAACCCTATACTTGAGGATGTACCTATTTTGGAGGCAGTAGAAGAGCCTCAGCCTGCACAAGAACCTGTAATTGAGGAGATAATTGGAAATGTTGTTGAAGAATGTCCTGAACCCTATGAATGGGATAGGATAAGAGCAATTGTTGTAAGGCAACCTAGGGCTGAAGATGATGCTGATTAGCCTGCTGGAGGATTTTCTTGAGGTTTGGCTGGAATGAATGCAATTCCAGTATATATTTTGGATGATTTGAGAGTTGTAAGAGATGAAATAACTCAACTGAGGACTCAACTGAATCGAAGTGAGAGCAGATTTGAAGATTTGGTGAATTTGGTGGAAAACAGAGGGAGAACTTCTGAGACAGCAGCGTCAAACATCACTTCTTTTCAATTTTCAGCCAATGACTTACGGAGAGAAGTTGCTCGAGTTAAAAAGGATGCTATAAGCAGAGACAAGAATGTGGTAGAGCCAATTGATTCATTGCGTAAGAAAATTGAAAAGCTTGCTGAGGCACCTAAGCCTACTGAGGCACCTCACCCTGCTGTCACTGATCTTAAACTCACTAAAAGGATCAATCTACTGGAACAAACATATAAGTCCGAATTACTGCAGTTGACACAAGAACTGACATCATGGAAGGACAACTGAGTACCTTGGTCAACACACATGAGAGTGTTCTTGGTCTGCTGAACCGCTTTATTGATGATGTCAATATGTGGGAAGAAGGACTTATAGCAGAAGGAAAAGAAGCAACCAGAATTTACCACAAGAAGAGATGGGAAGCAGACTTTAATGAATTTAGAAAGGCTGCACATGGCAGAGTACAGCTTAATAATGATCTGCTAAAGGAGTTTAAAGATGTTTAAAGAGCAAGAAAGAAACCCTACCAAGACATGACTTTTATTGAAGGTCTGATTCCTTTCTTGGACACAAATATTGGGAGGCAAGGATAAAATCACTGAGATTAACTAGAAAAACCCCAAAACCTATAGATGAGGACATGCTGGAATATCTGGAGGTAGAATACAGACATCCGTTGAGGAGAAAGCAAAGCTTTGTGTGGAAGAATTCAAGTCATGCTATATGGGAGGAGGTTTCAATTGGCACGGTGTCCGGTTGAACATAAATGAAGCCTAGAAATGGTGGAAAATGGTGAATACTTGGATTGATTTCACTTTAATTGAAATCAGTGGATGGTGGACATGCAAAGGGAGATAATAGAATACCAGAAGAAGAGAGAGGAATAAGAGGAAAGAGCAAGAAGAAGATATACATTAGATCAGCACACTTACTTATATCTTTATCATTTTGCTGATCATAGTTGTAAGAAATTTTGAACATATTTGAACATCACTGATAAATCAATGAAATTTGTTCAGTTTTTGTGTTTTATCTTTTTGCTTTGCTGTAAGGAGGGTATAGGCATCATCAGTAAAAGGGGGGAATTGTTAGACATATTCTAGTTTTAATGATGAGTACCAGACTAGCTGTTATAGATCAAAGGCAAAAAGATGTCTAGATTAAATTGTATAGGTTTACTAGACTTTGATCTTTGTATATGTTTGATCAAAAAAACACTGTAAAGAGGTCAGCTGACTTGATTAGCAGACCTATCTAGGTCTGTAGGGTGTCTAAGCCGAGACTATCTAGGAACCCGCCGATGATAGAAGGATGAGGGTTCAAACTTAGTAATTAAAGTCAAGGATACGAGATCGAAATTTAGTGAAGTCTCGTGATGACCTAGATTGATCACATATACCTTGTGTAGCGAGTCTAAGTTCCTTTTACGTTGAAAGGTGATTGGAACTTGGTTATGTTAAAATGGTGTACTCAAACTTCATTATAAAACGTTAGATGAGAAGCAGTAAGTTGAAGTGTTTATCAAAACACATCAGACTAAAAGTCAGCTAACAATCAAGGACATCAGCAGACTTACATATCAAATATATGCTGATGTATAATTCGAATTAATCCAAGTTTATCTGGAAGATTAAATGGATAAGGATGAACTACAAGACTTGGATTAATTAATCAATCAATGGTCAAGATGATAGGGACATTGTAAGAATTCCAGATCCATATCAAATGGAAATAAACCATTGGTTAACAGTCTGGACTGTCAAAAGGACAATGACAGTGTTAGAAGGTACAACAGAGGTATTTTCAGGGATATTCAGTAAAATCATGTAACGGTTATCATTCAAATTCAAATTCAAATCATAGGATCTACACCTATAAATAGAGGACTCCTGATTCAAATTGAAAAATACAATACCAAGAATTAACAGAAAGGAACTAAGTTTTTGAGCAAAAATTTGTGCAATCTGACCCTGCTGATACATAGAGCTTTAATCTACTGATCAAACTTTTCTTCAAGTGTCTCCTGCAATTCGAGACTTATCCAGTTTACACACATGAAGAACTTAGGCTGCTGATTCATTCATCCTGATCAGAAGTCTACTGAAAGCGGAATCACTTTCTTGATTCAACCCTTCTTTTTTAAGAAGTTTATCGAAGATAGAGAAGCACTTAGGTGTCAAGAACTATTGTTTGTGTGGTGAAGCTGGTGAAGAGGCAATCCTTCCCTTCCAGGACCAGTGGAAGACTTAGGAGCAGCAATCCTACATGTTTCTAGTTTTCAGTTTGTGAAGCCATAGCCTTTGGTCAATGACAAACAGTTTAGGGATTTTTGTAACTGCAACCTCAAGAATCTCTAGTGAATTTCCTCCAATATCACAGGAGAAGAGTGGACTGACAGGATTACACCACCTGGAACCACTATAAATCTTGCCTATTTTACTTTACGGCACTTACATTTTGCATTTACTTTATCTACATACTTATCATATCAAATCTACTGAACTAGCTACTGAATCACATCACTTGCACTACTGAGTATCTAATACTTATTAGCATATTTAAATCAACAGGTAACAAGGCTTTATTAATTGTAATCCGCCGCAACAAACTCTAAAATCGTAATAGTCAATAGACTACGATAGTCGACGGACTATCGACCTTGCTTGAGTTTGTCAACTCCAAAAAGTTTTAAGTCCTAAGTTTATTCACCCCCCTCTAAACTTAGCCAAAGCCTTTTCAAGGGACCAACACCCTCAAATCTATCTCTTGGTCCGAATTTATCCGCAACACTCTTCCTAAAGCCCTTGTTTCTTCTACGGACTCCCCGGACCCGACTTCTTATATCGAAGCCTCCAAACATCTGAATTGAGTTAATTCTATGAGAGAGGAAATTGATGCATTGTTGCGCAACCATACGTGAGATCTTGTTCCTCCATATCCTCGTATGAATTTTCTTGGCAATAAATCAGTTTACCGCACTAGACATCATACAGATGGCCGTTTTGGAGCATCACAAGGCTTGCTTTGTGGGCAAGGGTTTTCATCATTCTGAAGGGGTTGATTTTACTGGCACATTTAGTCCGGTTGTTAAACCGGTCACTGTTCGTCTTTTGTTGTCTCTTGCTGTTTCGCAGGGTTCTTCTCTTCTCCAAGTGGACATTCAAAATGCCTTTCTCCATGGGCATTTATCTGAGCCTGTTTATATGCAACAGCCACAGAGATTTGTTCTTCTTGATTATCCACACTATGTTTTCCGTCATCACTGCTGTATTTATGGCCTTCTTAGGCTCCTCGTTCTTTGTTCTCTCATTTCGCTAATCTTAGTTTCTCTTCCTTGGCTCCAAAGCCGACACCTCCTTATACATTTATTCTCATGAAGGTGGTTGCGTTTATATTCTAATTTATATGGATGATATTATTATTACTAGCTCATCATCTTCTCTTTTTGAGCAGGTTAACTCTTATCTTGGTCGGCACTTTCCGGTTAGGGAACTTGGTTCTCTCTCCTATTTTCTTGGTATTGAGATGATTCCTACCTCTCGATGGGCTCTTCCTCACTCAATGCAAGTACATCTTTCGCCGTATGCAACGTGCCTCTCTGGACAAGGCCAAGCCTTTACGTACACCTATGTTGGCCTCTACCCGGCTTACACTTGACGATGGCCCTTAATGCGTTGATCCTTCGCTTTACCTCACTATCTACGGTATCTCGCCACTCGGCCCGATATTGCCTTCGCGGTTCCCACGGTTAGTAAGTATATGCATTCTCCTACCAAAGCTCAATAGGTTGAAATTAAATATTTTTGGTATCTTAAACACAATATCCCCGATGGTCTCTACTTCTCCCGCCGGTCCCCTATTTCACTCCAGGCTTATTCTGACTCAGATTAGGCCACTGACAGTGATAATCAATGCCCTGTGGGGACATATTGTATCTTCCTTGGTGATAATTTCATTAGTTGGCGTAGTAAGCAACACTTGACTGTTTCAAGGAGTGGCACAGAGGCCGAGTATAAGACTCTTTCTAACACCGCCGTAGAACTCCAGTGGCTTTGCAGTCTTCTTTGTAAGATGCAGGTTACGTTATCTTACCCGCGTACTCTTTCGTGTGATAATATTAGTGCCACCTACCTTGCTCACAATCCGGTGTTTCACGCACGCACGAAACACATAGAGATCAACTTCCATCATGTTTGCGAATTAGTTGCAGCTCACATGCTCGGCATCTCCTTTATCTCCTTCAAAAATCAGTTAGCCGATGTCCTAACAAAAACATTGCCTCAGCCTCGTTTTACCAGTTTAAAGTCCAATCTCCGTGTTGAACCACTTCTCAAGGGATTGCGGGGGTGATAACGGTCAAATTATACCCGTAAATGTCATCAACATTATCCTTAAATCGAGATTAATAATGTATATTTCATATTGAATCACTCGTTTATATTTATTATTTAATGTTAAGTGATTATTAATATGATATTGGGTATTTAACTCGTTTTTATTATTAAAAGACCGATTTATTGTGCTATAAATGTTTATTTTGTAGATCACGACAAATCGAGAGGATTAATGTCATTCAATCAATGGTCTCAAGATAATAGAGGAAGAAAATCGGAGCATTAAATGAAAGATTAATCAGATCAACACGCAAGCGTGCAGTGGGGAGCAAGATAGACGAGAAAAACGATTAACATGTGCAAAGTTAGGTTTGGTCGACCGAGCTTATAGCTTCGGTCGACCGAGTGGGGAGCTTCGGTTGACCGAGTGTGTCATCTCGGTCACTTATCGGATTTTTTCGTCTTTACCTTCTAGATCCTTCATAAGTCGGCAGAAACTCCTATATAAGCCGCAGCTACGGGAAATTGTAAATCATCCCTTCATTCTTTCTTCAATCTTACAATTCATAATATAACTTTGATACAATGTAGAATAATTTGAGGGTTTCCAGCAATTTAAGGGCTGCAATATGTAAGCCTTTAATTTTCTGTTGTTTTTATTTTCAGTAATTAATTTCCCAATTATGCTTTATCGTTTGAGTTAGTTAATCATAGCTAGATGATGTAGATCTAGGCTATGACGTTAGGGATGTGGCGACTCCTTGTCTATGGGGATCCCATAACCTACGTCATACACTTAGTATTTATTCATGAATCTGCATTGTTTAATTAATGCGTATCTATGTTAGTTTATATGAATGCTTTACGAATTACTGTTTAATATGTTCTGTATGATGAAACGCCGAGAGATACGTTCGGGGATGTAATGGGGGGAAAAAGACCATTCGGTCGACCGAGCCCGCTATTCGGTCGACCGAGCCCCTGTTTTCATCCGTTAAATAGCCACGTCTTTATGGTTAGGTTAACTTAATAGAATTTATTATCTCAGTAGGTATGGCTTTGGCTACGTTACTCGCTTCGTTTAATTAAAATATGTAAAAAGGAAATACCAATATAAAACTCTTAGGTAGGCTTATGAATTGCTCTTCACGGACGTTCAGCGTTATCTAGGTAGGTTTATATTTGGGGATTGCTAGGACCTGATTATACATACGTCGTAGATTAGCATGAGACTATAACTTGGTAATTGCTAGTTGGACGAGAGCTTGAGTAATCGTTTAGGAAGTACGCCTAACCAAAGGAATGTTGCCTAGACGAGGTGTACGGTTAATATTGGCATCCTTAGAGTCGTAAGCGTGTGAGTTATATGAGATGGAGGCACTTAAAAGGCGAAGTCACGTAACAATATCACAGTGATCTAGTGACCTACTGGTGCTAAGTCAAGTTAAAGAGGATGACTCCCGTAGCCAATCTAAGATAGATACAAACGGATTGACAGTTAATAAGTTCAGTTTATTATATAAATTATCTAGGTCTAAACGATAAAGACTATAATTGGGGAGGTTAATTACGTTGTGTCGAGTCGTGTCTTTACCTTTCTTGTCTTATGTTGGTCGTAGACCGCCTCTATGTCCTTGACATGTATAATTAATTGTTTATATATGAAATGACCCACAATTGGTTCCCTGTGGGATCGACCTTGATTCACTATAGCTATACTAGTATTGGTTTATGGTGGTCAAGTATATTATAACCTGATTGACCCCGATCAAGTTTTTGGCGCCGTTGCCGGGGAACCAACCGTCAATTTTATATATAAATAATTTTTATTCATGTCGAGTTTTCTGTTTTAGAGTCTGTTTTTACGTTTTTGAGTCCCTCTGGTTGTCTGCTCTGTAAAAATTCCAGAATCTGGAACAACTGGTTTCGCTCCCGGTGGGGATCGCCTCTCGCGCCGGCCGAGCCTGGTTCTATTTTCTGGGACTTCGCGTGTCTGTTTATCCCCGTATGTTTAATCGGTAGGTCTGATAGCAGCATGGGAGACCATGTTAAAATCAGTCTACGGTCTGTTTTGTTTTTCTTCTGTTTGCAGAAACCAGGGAAGCAATAATCCGAGTCAATAATTTTTCGCGGGCGCTGAGAAAATAACCCAGCAAACATGTGGATCTATGAATCTAAGATGGGAAAAGCGATGGAAGAAATACCTTTAAAGCACAAAGATGGCTCCGAAATTTTTTTAAAGGCTTAAATTCTTCGTGGTACAATGTTGAAGGCAAGGTACTACCTTTTTTTGCTTATGTTTTACTACCTTTCGGTTTTTTGAGCATAAGTTAGCCTATACATGAACCTTAGTATGAATCTTAGCCCGGAGTTGGTTTGTAAGATTAATTTTGTTAGTGTGGAAGGTTCTGCCCCAAATCTGTCTCATCTAGAGGGTGTAGGGAAACATGTAGTCGTTGAAAGGAAGCAGTGAAAAAAGAGTTCCCCGTAGTTCTGTTAAAATCTCATTGTCCTATGCATGAGATTGCTTCTACTGGCCATGGGAGCAACAAATTGTGTAGTTTAAGCATTCAAAATCTAAAGAAGACGTTGAGTTTTGAGAGAACACCATCTTTTGCTTTCTTTGAAGTTTTATGGTGATGGCTTCTCGGTGAACCCACCTTAAACAGAAACGAGATTACGCTTTGGGTGACAATTTAGAAATCGCAGAATCGTAGTACATGGGTTCGGAAATGGTCTAACCATGGCTAGGCGAGTTCAACCGAGCTTCGGCTCAATCGACTACCCTCCACGTGTGATGTACGTTACAGCAGTTCGACAAGACTTAGCATAACCGATAAGCCTTCGGGCTAAACGGGGCTTATCTTGACAGATTGGCCTGAACTGTCACATATGTTCCAACGAATAAGACGGCATAGGCTTGCCTTCATAACCGACCTTATTCGGAGTACTTTGATTCATTGTTTCTTATTGTCAAGGCCAAAACCGTAATTTTAACCAAATTCACTAATTCCTAAAACGAGAGCCGAGGTAAGATCTTTGTATAAATGGTATGGATAAATGTCGTTTCCTAGGTCTCACAACCAAGGGAAGGGTATTAATCCGCAAAAGCGACAAGCCACCTCTAATAGTGCTCAGAGGGTCAAAGTCTGGCAATCCAAGAATGATAACTGACAAGGATAATCTTTGGAAAGTCGAGCAGAGGACTTTAAACTCAGAACTACTTCTTTAAAACCCTTAGTATTTCTTTTCAGGATTATAGGTTTTGTTTTCTTTGAGTCAAATAAGAGTAACGTGAAATATGTTGAGGTTTTTTATTTTGCCGTGTTCCGATGGCCATTGGGCTAAGGATGTGCAAAACTTTTTTACTCAATATAGGCCGCGTGAAATAGAGTTCCGTAGGAGAGTCAAGAAATTGCTAAAGAAAAGGAAATTTAGCAATCCACCTTAAGATGGAAGCATTAAGAGAGCTTGAGAATTACTGAAAATGTAACAGAGAATGATTGGTGCGAACAAGAACAATTTTGGTCAACTTCCAAAACTTTTTAGAATGGCGATCCGAGTGAAAATCCAAAGTAGTGTGCAATTCATTCTGCAATTATCCTTATCTTTCCCTTTACACTTTTTCACCTTCAAACTTTTCGATCCTCTCACCAATCTGCCCCAAAAGTTCACATTTCTAACCATTCTTTCATCGCCTCTCTTTCTTTCCATCCGTTTCACTCTCCCACCCAATCTCAATGCCTTAGCCATTTTCAACCCACCCATAAACACAATTTCTTACCCGTCCTTTATCTTTTCTTCCCATCCTTATGTGTATCTTTTTCTCAACCCATTATACTCTCTACCTCCATTTTGTTTACACAATACCTTTGTGTTGTGGAATTTGAAATATTGCTAAGCTTTAATGATTATCTTTTATCATTTTGATTTTCATGACCCTTTGATTTTCACACTTTTCCGACTATTCCGGCATTTCTAGATGATAAGTTTTGTTCTGAACTATCACACCGATCCGACCTTGTTGATGACGGTTATGACTTTTACGTGATACATTGGGTTATTAGTAATTTCGAGGAGTAGCTACATCTCCCTAAGTTGTTGATATCCAATGCAAGCGAGAAGTTTCTGCGTTAAGTATTTGATTTTATCTTTAGCCAATAGGTCGCATTCAATCTGTTATACCTTACCAAGTTTCTCTTTTATACTGGACTAAATACACAGTGAGCCAGTCCACCTCGTGTTTTCCCACATGGGGTTATGCTTTTTGATCTTTGTCTTCTCCACCCAGTTTTAAGAATATTTAGGCGGTGGAGGTTGTAGATGAAGACCACCATCTTTAGTTGCTTGTTTATTTTTCTTTCTATTTAGTATTTTTCTTTTTGGTATTCCCTTGTCATTGGTTGTATAAAATAAAGTGGCTTAAACTGTTTTTAGGTATTTATACCTCATTACTGCCACATTATTTTATAACTTCCATAGACATGGTATTTGACGGTTTCGTGGAGTTTGTTTGCTTATACAAAGGTTGTGTCTATCTCTCCACGACGTGCTTTGAAATTTACTCCGATCTTTTACTTAGACCCGTTCCGAGCTAAGTCTTTTTCTTAAATTCTCATTTATTTTTGTCATTGAGGACAATGCCATGTTTAAGTGGGGGGTAGGAGACTTAGCCATGTTATGTTATAATTGAAAATTGAATGAAACGGCACATGATTGAAAAAATTGAATAAATACCATATTATGTATCTCGTACCCTTAGAATTGTGAGTTCCTAGCTAAGAATTGATAGGAAATAAACCAAGTTTGAGTACGTGATCATTTTATACTTATGTTAAGTAAATTTAAGGATATTCATGCCCGTTTTTGCAAGTAGTTATTTATTATTCAATTACTCAATCTGTGAATCGAGTATACCGCGCAAATCATAATAACTGAAGAAATTATGTGTACATTGCATAGATGATTGGTTATGTGAACTTAGTATCAATATCTATCTGCTGATGCATTCTTATCTTTTAGCCATTAAAGCAGAGTAATAAGCTTGAGACGTACCTGTGTTTTAGCAAAATGTTAGACACTGGGCTTGTAGTAACATTACCAAAGTAGCCCCGCGCTTGTGGTAATATTCGATGCTATACATGATCTAAGATAGGGGGATACTCTAAAAAGTTTTCTTCCTTGAGATTAGTAGTATTTGAAAAATATGAAAAGAATTGAAGAAATTCAACTTTTTAAGAGGCTTTGAGTAGTACTCGGTCTCCAAGTCCAAAATCCATATAGATACACTCTTGCTTATTGCTCTAGTGCTCTAACCATTGCGAGGCATAAGAAGTATGAATGCTGAGGTTGGTAGGTTGAGATTGCGAAGTTAGCATAAACTCTAATCTTGCCAGGAATATATAAAACTAAATGCACATGCACACATTACTTCGATTCAAAGTAAGTAGTGAATAATGGATATCTTATGAGCATGACTAGTATGAGTTGACTTGAGTTTCTTGTGTAAGTATGATTTGACCATAAAAAATGTTGTCTTGGGGAATGACTTATTAATGCTTTGTTCGGGACGATCAAAGTCTAAATGGGGGTAGTTGATGACGGTCAAATTATACCCGTAAATGTCATCAACATTATCCTTAAATCGAGATTAATAATGTATATTTCATATTGAATCACTCGTTTATATTTATTATTTAATGTTAAGTGATTATTAATATGATATTGGGTATTTAACTTTTTTTATTATTAAAAGACCGATTTATTGTGCTATAAATGTTTATTTTGTAGATCACGACAAATCGAGAGGATTAATGTCATTCAATCAATGGTCTCAAGATAATAGAGGAAGAAAATCGGAGCATTAAATGAAAGATTAATCAGATCAACACGCAAGCGTGCAGTGGGGAGCAAGATAGACGAGAAAAACGATTAACATGTGCAAAGTTAGGTTCGGTCGACCGAGCCTATAGCTTCGGTCGACCGAGTGGGGAGCTTCGGTTGACCGAGTGTGTCATCTCGGTCACTTATCGGATTTTTTCGTATTTACCTTCTAGATCCTTCATAAGTCGGCAGAAACTCCTATATAAGCAGCAGCTACGAGAAATTGTAAATCATCCCTTCATTCTTTCTTCAATCTTACAATTCATAATATAACTTTGATACAATGTAGAATAATTTGAGGGTTTCCAGCAATTTAAGGGCTGCAATATGTAAGCCTTTAATTTTCTGTTGTTTTTATTTTCAGTAATTAATTTCCCAATTATGCTTTATCGTTTGAGTTAGTTAATCATAGCTAGATGATGTAGATCTAGGCTATGACGTTAGGGATGTGGCGACTCCTTGTCTATGGGGATCCCATAACCTACGTCATACACTTAGTATTTATTCATGAATCTGCATTGTTTAATTAATGCATATCTATGTTAGTTCATATGAATGCTTTACGAATTACTGTTTAATCTGTTCTGTATGATGAAACGCTGAGAGATACGTTCAGGGATGTAATCTGGGGGAAAAAGACCATTCGGTCGACCGAGCCCAGCTATTCGGTCGACCGAGCCCTGTTTTCATCCGTTAAATAGCCACGTCTTTATGGTTAGGTTAACTTAATAGAATTTATTATCTCAGTAGGTATGGCTATGGCTACGTTACTCGCTTAGTTTAATTAAAATGTGTAAAAAGGAAATACCAATATAAAACTCTTAGGTAGGCTTATGAATTGCTCTTCACGGACGTTCAGCGTTATCTAGGTAGGTTTATATTTGGGGATTGCTAGCACCTGATTATACATACGTCGTAGATTAGCATGAGACTATAACTTGGTAATTGCTAGTTGGACGAGAGCTTGAGTAATCGTTTAGGAAGTACGCCTAACCATTAGAATGTTGCCTAGACGAGGTGTACGGTTAATATCGGCATCCTTAGAGTCGTAAGCGTGTGAGTTATATGAGATGGAGGCACTTAAAAGGCGAAGTCACGTAACAATATCATAGTGATCTAGTGACCTACCGGTGCTAAGTCAAGTTAAAGAGGATGACTCCCGTAGCCAATCTAAGATAGATACAAACGGATTGACAGTTAATAAGTTCAGTTTATTATATAAATTATCTAGGTCCAAACGATAAAGACTATAATTGGGGAGGTTAATTACGTTGTGTCGAGACGTGTCTTTACCTTTCTTGTCTTATGTTGGTCGTAGACCGCCTCTATGTCCTTGACATGTATAATTAATTGTTTATATATGAAATGACCCACAATTGGTTCCCCGTGGGATCGACCTTGATTCACTATAGCTATATACTACGATGGGCCTAGTCATCATGCTAGTATTGGTTTTGGTGGTCAAGTATATTATAACTCGATTGACCCCGATCGGGGGCATGTCGAAGATATATTAGAATAAAGTTCAACTAATTAGATTATTGCACTTAATATTTATATTTATCTTGTAGTGTTTTGTTGGCTAAGACAATCAAGTCTATATATTCGTACTCTCATTACTCATATCGAGTCAATGAAATCAATCATTTTCGAGTCATGATAACCTCCTACAATACAAGAAAAACCAAACTATTGCAATACATGTTACACACGTATTTTCTGCCTTTTTATTACAGTAGCGTGTTACATGAGAATATGTTATTGTGATAAAAATAATGTAGAGAATCACTGAATTCAAAACATGTCACTAACCGTGGGGTATCAAATTCTTCCGCATAATCTTTCGTGATATTTTATGGTCAAAAAAATTCTTAATCTTTATTACAATTGATATTTTTTGTATGGCAAAACTTCAACTTTCATTAATAAAAAAACAAGAGTACATATTTTACAAGTCATTTCCTGGCCCGCCCCGAAATTTGTGTTGTCAATGCATTATATCACGCCTCCCTAAAACATTAATCCGGAAAACCCCCGATATAAGGCTTAGATAGAGAGGGGCTAAAAAGGTTTCAATTTCCCACGTTCAACATCTGATTGTATACTACGTTGGGATAGGAAGGGCCCATCTATAAGATTGTCGTGAACGTGAGTAAATCTGCTTCATTTTGATAGTTGAAAGTTGTAACTTCACGAAACTAATTATTATTGTTCGCTTGTAGTTGAAGTTAAATCTGAACTTTGTTTTGTTTTGTACATGAATTCAAATCGACTTTGGAAATAAGTCCATTTCGGATTCTGTAACAGAAAATAAAGACTAGTGGTGCTTATTTCCCTGGAGTCATAAAAAAGAATAGCCACTTCCTTGTCCATGCTAAGTGTGAGAAAATATAGGATTTAAGGAAAGACAACATCACCTTTTTCTTAAAACACATTTTATTTAATAGAAACATTTTGAAACTCACAAAACCGAGTTTCTAGTTTTTTTGAAAGAGAAAACATGGAAAAACAAAAAAGCCAACAAAACTAATCATAAATTTTTTTCTTTTTTCTCCGAGTACGAGTAATCTTCTGAGCCGGAGTGAGCTTCTCTTGAGAATCCCTATCCGAAATATACCCACTCAGCTGAGCTTTTGCGTCTAAACTCATATATTGGAGCTTAGCTTGTATAGAATTTTGACTATCTCTGTACCCGATGAATTTTGTGGAGCACATTTCTTTCTCGAAGGCATAGATAGGACCGCGAACGAATTGCTTAAAGGACAACCTTTGGAGTACTCTATCACCTTATTTACCAAACCAGTGGATGCCGCTAGAAGAACTCTCTCCTTAAAAGTTGCAGCAGGGCCTTTTGTTCCAATATCAACCCGATTTTTACTTGCTGAATCAGTAACTTTTTGCACTTATTGCTTTTCTTCAATGAAAAGCTCAGAGGGATCACATTTCCCTTGATCTAGGGCATTAGTAAGCTGATTAAAGTCTGCATGTGTAATCAAAGAAATAGGTCCATCATTTAAATCTTGAGTATTTGCAGCCAAATAAAGTGGTTCTTCATGCTTCTTAAAGGTCCCTGTATCTTGGAAATGTCCTTCCAACACCTTGGCTGAAGGTATACTAGCTGGCATAATGGAATCCTCCTTAACCATTTCAGAACTTGTACCCTTTGTCATTACTTGATGTTCTTGTTCTGCTACAATATTATCAGCAGCCCCTTCACAATCGAACTTTTTTCCTTGCTTCAAGGCATATGTCATGTTTTCTCCAACCTCTTTTTATTTCCCCTATTACAGAAGAACTATACTCCTTCTTTGTTCCTTTCACTGCTCCATAACAATAGGATAATCCCTTTGTGCAGCTTCAGCATCAATATCATGCGAGCTATGTCCATCTCTTAAATGATTATTTTCCAACCCCATAGCAGCAGATAGTTACTTGGGTCTGTATTCCTTATGTACATTTTGTCCCTGCGTTTGAGTGTTGTGAAAACTTGTATGTTTAATCGCGCAAAATTGTTCCGGTGTCCTATGTGCCAACAATAAGTACAATATGCTTTGGTAGATACTTTTCTAGTTCGATTGCTTGCCAAAAACCAAATCCATTTTCACTTTGTACCCTACCCAAGGAGGCAGCGAATCAAATAATTCAAATTCGACATGCACTTTTGCAACTGAGGGTCTTTTAAGATGTTCAGCTGCACTATCAATCTTTAAGGGTTTGCTAAAGGATGAAACTAAACAGAAAATAATGTCTTGATTGACTAGTTGAATCGGAAGCATAGGCAAAGATAGCCAAATTGGAACAATAGAGGTCCATTTTAGGATTATCATTGGTTTATCACCTACTTTCCAAATTGATCAAGGAAAAAGGCGTACATAATCTCCAAAAACATCAAAACGAAGAAGAACATGCTTTTTATCGATCAATCCTATTAGAACATTACCTTTCAAATTTTGTAGAGCAACCAATTTCCAAATCAGATCCATTCACGGCCTTCATTGCCTTTCTACAAGAGTAGTCTGAAATTTCATTGCTAAGGAGGCTTCAATTTCTTGGGGGATAGTAATTTCCGGTTCTCCTTTGATGGTTCCATGGAGAATTTGCGATGATAGACGCTTATTGCAAGGCAGAGCGGTGGGGCGTGCTTCAGCCGGAGGATCAATTGGGGGATGCACGGTTGTTGTTGTTGTTGTTGCCATGGGGTAATCCTAAAAATCGTCATTGCCGGATAAGTTTGGGGAAACGCTTGTGATTTTTCTCTTGCTTCGCAAGAAATAATAAAGACCCTACGACAAAAGAACTACTCCTTCTGTTTTTTTAACTGTCACTTTTCAGAATTTGCTTTGTTTTTATTTATCGGTCATTTTCACCCTTTATCCTTCATTTTAATAACCCAAATTTTAGTAAAATTTTCTGTACATATGGAATGAAGGGTAATTTTGTTATTTACATTCTATTTCAGACATATTAATCATTTTATTAATATGTGTGTTTATTCTCTCACCGACAGTTAAAAAAATGGAGAGAGTAGTTACTAATTAATGAGATACCTACACAAAGACATAGCTGAGTTGTGATTAAGAAGTTCATAGACTCTTTGGTCTTTTGAGAACTCCCTTTTTTGTTCTAGAACATCTGCACCTAATCTCAATGGTGGACCCATGATTTTTTTTATTTAGGGCCAAATTAGAAAAAATGTTAACAAAACCTCAGCTGCCGCGTTTCAAACCAATGACCTTAGTGTTAAAGTGTATAAGATGTTAATTTATGTCTACTCGTCAACTTAATAGTTTAGGAGAAATGGTAGTTCAACATGGTATCAGAACCATGGGTCAAGGTATCGAACCTTGCTATCCATATTATTTTCCATATTTATATTGTGCAAGTTTTGGGAGAGATTGCCACACTTGAGGGGATGTGTTGAAGTGTTTAAAATTGTGAAAGTGTTGGGAGATTAACCACACTTGAGGGGGCATGTTAAGGTGTATAAGATGTTCAACACATTTTATTATTAATAATATATGCTTCTAGCTTATGAAGCACCGACACTTCAATCTGGGCGCCGTGCACCGTGTCCGACACATTTCTGATATGACATGTCTCCGACACGTGTTGGCTGATTAAAGTAATATTATTTAAAATTTTAATATCCGACACGCTATCATCACTCCCTACATGGCGCAGGCACTCCCGATACTCTTGAACACAATTTTTTAAATTTTGTTTTTTCTTTATTTATCTTTTCTTCGATGGAAACGTTAAAATACACAATTTCCATCTTGATTACAATTTAACAATTAATACGCCATTTTAAGTTTAGATGTTTCTTGTTGATAAACAATCATTTTTACATTTTGTGATATTTTGAAGTTCAATCCCAATTTTGTTTTTACTTTTGACGCCTTATAAAAGTCGAATATCTATTTTAGATATTAATAGAGTTTACGTATTACTTATCTTATTTTGTCTAGTTTTTCAGATTTTTCAAATGTTTTGTTGATAAATTTCTTATTTACATCATATAATGTTTATATATATATATATATATATATATATATATATATATATATATATATATATATATATATATATATAATGTGTCGGTGGCATGTCGTGTCTTGAAATTTTGGAATTAGCCTTGTCGCCGTATCCGTGTCGTGTCGTGCGGCGTGTCCGTGTCCATGTCCGTGCTACATAGCTTCTAACCAATTAAACTAAATAGATAGTTACACTAAAAATTGTCTGAAATAATATACATGCAGAATTTTTAATATTATTAAAATGATATGTTAATAAATTTGTACGAAAATTCGAATGGGCCATGTGGTTCCGCCCATGCCTAATCTCACCCCTCAATACACAATTCAAGGGTGCTTTCACTGTGGAGTGCTTCATTTAATACGCATGATGGGATTTGGAGACTATGTTGTAGAAAATGTCTTTCGGATTAATCGAATAGATGTAAGAGAAATAATATATTATACCATAAGTGGAGTCTATCTAACAGGAATACAAAAGACCATTTTGATGTAATTAATAAAACGGTTTCCCCTGTCGGCCAAATTAGTGACACAGACAAAACGGTGTTGATATTCCCCCCATTTTTTATTGCCGACAAAAAACAGCATAGCCGTCCGTGGCGTTACTGTAAAAAACTCTCATTTACAAAAACAGAATCAAAATAAACCAACGATTATTGACGAAACAAAATTCGTCGGGTATAAATCTGAGCTATATTCCTAGTGACAATAATCCAATACCAAAAAACCCTACAAAAGATGAAGGAGGTGATTATTTTTTGGTGATTTAGATTGAGCTTTGGATTTTCCTAAGTTGCCTACGTATCTTGTAATTGTTCAGGAATCAAGTCTCTGTAATTCCTTAGGATTGTTTATATAGAGAGGGTTTGTGCCCTAGATCTTCGTGGGCCGGGTCCTTGTTGGACTTTAATTTTGTGCTTCCTAAGGAAGAGATAATTACCATTTGGTCTCCTTGATTGTAGGAGATAATCTTGGTATTTAAAAGATGAAGATCAGAGCCTTAATGGCTTAGGATTTTTTTCCATAATTATCCTGCAAAATGTGTAGTTATTATTAGATGCTCTAGCCGACCTGTGGCGAGCATCCGAGGTCAAGATGACAGAACCGCATAGGTCCGTCTTTACCCTATCCCGACCGACTGCGGTGGACTGAGGGACGGCCTGAGCAGCCCCCTCATTTGGAGGTGGAGATCGGCCCTTAGGCCTACAATGGGACTCATGGTCTTTAAAGTAGGTTCTAGACATATTTTTATCATTATTCACGTATCGTATAGATGACACGTGGCGTGGTGAAATCCGGTATCGTCATAAGCCCCCCATATCTGACTGAACTTCTCGTGGTGAGGTCGGATCTGTTAGACGTGTTGTTCGCCTGTTGTCATCTAGACTTGTAGATATTTCGCTCTAATCTTGCCAGTTGGAGGACTTACGTTATAACACCATTTGAAGTGGCACGGTTTCCGTGGCATGTTCGGGGTAGATAGGATGAGGTACTTCCCTCAACTCCCCGCTATAGTCATTGCTTTGCATGCCAACTGCCGGAGGGCTATTGTGCAATTTTCAAAGAACATGTTAAAGCCGGACTTAGATTTCCTCTAAGTCTGGCCTTCTTAGCCGTGCCGCGATATTATTGTTAGGAAATCTACGTGTGAAAACAGTGAAATTGAAAATTTAATTTCCTTTTTACCAGGATTGACTTCGTTTAAGCAAGAAGCATAGAAGAAGTAGATGAAAGAACTACCTTGGATGATCTAAAATAGATAGTCGCTCTGTCTACGGTTGATGGTCCAAGCACCGAGCCGTCCAAGTGTCCAGCCTTTAACGGTAATCCACACTAACAACCACCGGAATCCTCGAAGGACTGCTACGGGAAATAGTTGACTGCTAGGTCGCATTTTATTCTTCCCACAAAAGCTCTCTCAAGAACTCTCTCTTTCTTTTGCAAGAATATTGTGATACCAAAAGAGTTGGCACAACTCCCGTTTTATAGGTGAGTGTGGCTCTAAAAGAGTACTGAGGTGGAGTGGGGAACAAGAAACTAATTTTCTAATAGAATAAGGATTTAATAAATCAATCATATATTTGATTGATTATCGCATTAAGTACTTTCCTTAATCTTATTAAGGATTTTCCTTAAAATCACATGTGCCATATATATATATATTCAATATCTTATATTAAATACTTTCAAAAGATACATTGTTAATATCTAATATTGAATATATGTTTATTATATTATACTACTAAATATATATCTCTTCCACATGTGCACATATATTATATATATATATATATATATATATATATATATATATTATATATATATTAATATATATATATATATATATATATATACATTTATACATATATTAATATCTAATATTAATACATAATAATATAATACTATAATTAATTAATTTGCAAAATCCATGTGTAACACATATACACAATTTCGCCCCATACATCAAATATGTATATTTAATTAATCAACATAATTAATATCATGTATCATTTATTCATAGTAAATAAATACCACAATATTAATTATCACTATAACACTTTATAATAGGCATAAATAAATCCTCCTCCGGTTATCGTTATAACAACAAATTAATATCAGCCAGTTATTCATATGAGTGTGACCCTATAGGTTTTCGAATATGTTGGCCGTAAGCATAAAGTGCATTTACTAAAATACCCTTCACACCTAACGATCATGGATAGCGTCTAGATCGAAACACGTCCATGACCCCCAATCATCGGAAAGAGTCAAGTGCTATGACAACAACCTTTCATATGAAACAGTTACCGTGTAAATAGAATCCTATCACTATAATAATATCCATACGGTCGTATCCCGAGTGGCAAACATTAACGAACGTATCTTATAATCTGGATATCATTCTCTCTCGGAGTAACTAATTTACTCATTTGCAAAGAGTCACGAGAGCCAGACATTCCTTATAAGAAGGCCATTTCGGATATTTACTCCTATTCATAGAATACGCGATTTCCGGACGAGCAACATGTATCCTACGCATGCTTCAGTATCACACCCAATCACTACCGTATGATTGCCCTCATTACAAGGGAAACCTCAGTAGTGTCAAAGTATGACAATCCACACCGTGATGCCATGCGGACTCGGTCTTAGGATAATTATACAACCGCCACATACCGTGACACTTAATTAAGTAAGTGGGTCGATCTAACATATGCATTGTCTAATACACATCCACGTACAGTCCAAGTTCCCAATAGTTTCATAGAGAAGATCTGTCCTTATCTTCATAAGATAGAAGACATCCACTACGTGCTAGTCTAATCTTACTATTAATGTCCCTTTTAATAGTACATGCGACTATAGACATTAAAGTATCAAACCTAAAGTGAGTCGAGATCTCATCAACCATAATCACCATTATGATTTCTCTTTCACAGTTTGACACTAGGGTCCTTATTATATATACAATATCATAGTTGGTTAGTTAAACGGATAAATATATAATAATAGAAAAGCCATTTAATATATGTACAAACATAAAGAAATAGTAGAAATGATCCGACCCGGTCAGATCCGGTCCAACCCGATTGGGTTTAGGACATTATTTCAACAATCTCCTACTTGGCCTAAAGCCAATCACTCATACATATAATACCAAGTTGATACACAAGAATCTCATGCAATACTCGCAACCAACCCTAAGCGTGAACGGATCAATATCTATGGGGACTCAGACTACCTTTATATCATGCCCCAAATGATCAAATCAAAAAAAACTACCTCAACACGTACATGAATCTATGACGAGACCCTGGTTCTTGCTTCAAGCAATGAATCCACTACTATACCAGCTATACAGTAAAGTTGGATGAACCACACAAGGAGTTCGGATTGAACCTCGTAGATCCATGTACTGCTCCCGCTGCGCCTCTAAGGCACTACTGTGTTTTGGCCCAGTTGTATAATGTTCATTGATCTCTAGCTAAGAACACTTTCACCTCAATGTAACACTTATTCAAAGTGATTGCAAACCCAGACTGTAGCTCTCACTACTTTCATAAGACTCAGGGTATACATCTATATATCTATGCTTATTCAATTCCAAGTTTCAATAAACTAAGAATCATCCATAACACTTATAAGGATATTCTCCACATTGAATAGAATCACTTTCATACTTGTTCATGACTCTTAATGGAGTATGAACATCTATTTTAACTCACAACACTTATGATGGATCCTATTGCAGTAGCAAAGGGGAACCTTCCATAAGTATCACCGTTCACCTTATGTTTTCGGACTGACGTCCTATCATAGATAGACTCCCAGAACACTGATTAGCAGTGTCTCTCGACGTGGTCTATGCTAAACTCTTTTAGCATCTCATCTATGCAGGTGAACTGTGATATTCAAGCAGTATCCAAATCTATCACTATAAACTCTTATTTCCACAAAAAGAACTGCTACTTCCAAGAACTTTCATAAAGGCCTTGAACTACCAAACATTAATCGACTATGACACGGGGTGTTGATTCCGAGAAGGATATTTAATACCTTGCTCGACAACTGTAACACTCCCACTAACCCTGTTGCACACTAAGAAGATCTTTCTTGTTGGTGAAATCAAACTCTTTTGATCTATCAAAACTTGTTTGGGTCCATAAATGGATCTCGCAAGAACACATATCATGTTATTGTCTATGAACATCAAGCCATTGGCCCAACGTTTTCTACACTATCATACAGACATGATACGCGGCTACATCAAGCGATGCACTGAATAGGTTTAAGCATGGTTTGGTAGCATAAAGGCGATTACAAGGTTTACACCCTACAACCTTTAGCCATCAATTCTACTTTAATTAGTAATCGTATTACCTTCCATGTTATTCTCTCATAAAGACCCACTACACCTTTCAAGAGACATTCCCTCCAGGTAGGACAAACTAGGTTCATAACCCGTTTGTCACTACAAAATTTTTATTTAGTTGAAATTATTTCAAATGGATCCACTTACTCGCAAAAATATCCCGACGATTTCTCAACATCGTCATATAGGATTTTCCATAATGCTTAGTTAAATAGATAAATCAATATTAATTTTCAAACATAATAAATAAAAAACTTGATAACCAGATAATTATTTTATTACTATTTGGTAATTCTTAATGTTTCTTTTAGACATTTTATTTAAATGAAACGTGTATATGGTCATGCAAAATAAAAATTTAGTAAAAATTATGATGCTCAAGACAAATATATGACAAACAAATTTAAAATGCCAACAAGAAAAAAAGAATGGAAAAAAAACACTACTCCTTCCATTTTTTTATGTGTCGCAGAGAGAAAAGTCACACGAGATTAATAAAGTAATTAATATATATAAAATTTATTATTGGAAATGTATTTTTTTATTGGAGACGTAAATACTTTGTTGGTAAAAAGGTTTTAGTATTGAAAATGTATTTTTTATTGGACATGTAAATAGTTTATTGGTAAAGAGGAAAAATAAATAAATGATGCATTGAAAACGTAAAATGATAGATAAACAAAAAAAAGCAAATTCTGAAATGTGACAGATAAAAAAACGAAAGCAGTATTACATAACTATAAATTTGAATAATAGAACAATGATAAAGCTCTAAACGGCTAGAAATTCGTTTCCCTAGACAGTAATGTGCGTTTCGTTGAAAGCATGAATGAAAAACAACGAAAATCATACAGCATACATATGAATAAATACACAATTAATCTTACTCGATATTTAAATTGTGTAAGAATATATTGTATTTTTAATATTCGATTTTCGAAATAACGGACGTGTTATTTTGCGAAAACGAAATATTATATTTATCCTTTTTTTATTAAGGTACCTTATATATATATATATATATATATATATATATATATATATATATATATATATATATATATAAAATGGAATTTATTTAAATGATAATTAATGGGAGAAGTTATTTTTGGCAATAAACCTTCCACCTCTTTAGGAGGTTGTCAGAAATTGGGATTTTCAGAAAGATGTTCAAATATCAGAGCAAAAGAAAATATACAGAGGAAAGAGATTTTTCAAAACTCACAAGATATCTTTTGGATTACAGATTCAAGTAGATATTCAAAATCAGTGTGAAGAGGGCTACGTTTCAATACTAAAAGTTCAAAGTTTTATAAATGTATGGATTTATGCTCTAGTTGTGGTTTAGTCAATTTTGATGGATTATATTTTCTAAATCCATAGAATCGTTGTATTAGAAGCATGTGATTAAGTCTAATTCAAGTTTGAGGTTGATCACATAGCTTTTAGTTGGAGAACCAAGGTTTTGCTGCAGAATTCTTGAAGTTCTTGCTTAGATATTCTTTGGCCAAGTAAAGGATCTTCTCTCGTTGCTTAATTCATGTTTTACAAAGAATGGGTTGAGTTTTGATGTGTTTTGATGCTAGAAATCATGTTAAGTTGTTGTTAAGGAGGTGTATTATGTTATGGTTTGATAAAGAGGTATTTTATTGTTCTTTTTGCTGTCAAAATGATGTAGAACATGTTTGAAATTGGTTAGTATTCGTAAAAGTGTCGGAAAACTGAAGTTTAAGGCAGTTTTAGGGTTTTAGCACGCACATATGGGCTTTAGCACGCGCTAAAATGAAAACAGTTGGGGAAACTGGTAAAGAGCCATTTTAGCGCCCGCATAAGGGGTACAACGCACCAAACCGGTCTAGAATGCCGGCAGAATCATCATAGCGCTTTTAGCGCATGCTGTGAAGCTGTATCACGTGCCAAAAGCCATGTTTTGGTGTCTTAAGTTGTTTTGATCCCCGAATCCAGTTTTGAATGTTGTTTATTGATCTAATAACATTTAATGAACATGGACCAGTCAGGATTAAGCTTCTGATGTGTTTAATTCGAACACCAAATGGATTCTTCTTAAAAGTTGAAGTTCGGGATCGTCGGAAGAGCATGATTGGCTTGTGCTTGATGAATTAGTATTCATCAATGTCGGTGTATGTGTTTTGGATGTTATGTCTATTGTCTATGTGAGGGAGCAGAACAGTTAATTGAGTTTTAACTTGAAAAAATTTAGGTGGCTTGTTAATGATTAATAAACTACATACTTGTATAGTAAAAGTCTAAACATCAAATCATTCTTGGTAAGACACAAGTCAATATCGCGATGTGTTGGCGGTCAGCAAAAGTGAATAACTCCGTAGGTTTACAAGTGCTGAAATAGTGTCCTAAACCCAATCAGGTTGGATAGGATCCAACCGGGTCGGATCATATCTGCTACTTCAATATGTTTATACATATATAAATGGCTTGTTTATTATTATATATTTGTTCGTTCAACAAACCAATTATGATATTGTGTATATAATAACGTCATTAGTATTAAACTGTGATAGAGAAACAAAGATAGTGATCAAGGTTGATGAGATCTCGATTCACGTTAAATAGTTTGATACTTAAATGTCTCTAGTCGTATGTACTCTTAAATAGGACATTAATAGTACGGTTAGACTACCATGTATTAGATCTCTTCTATCTTGTGAAGATAGTGATAGATCTCGTCTATCGAATTGTATGGACATTTGGACTGTACGTGGACGTGTATTAGAGAATGCGTATGTTAGGCGATCGACCCACTTACTTTATTAAGTGTCGCACTATGTGGCGGTTGTGTAATTATCCCAAGGCCGGAGTCTTCATAGAATCACGGTGTGGATTGGCATACTTCGACGTTGTTGAGTTTTCCCTAGCCACGAGGAGATCGTGCGATAGTGATCGGGTGTGATACTGAAGCGTGCGTTGGATTCATGTTGCTCGTCCGGAAATCACGTATACTAATAATAGAAGTGAATATCCGAAAGGGCCTTTTTGTAAAGAATGTCTAGCTCCCATTAATCTTTGCAAAGTGGGAGTAAATGAGCAACTTTGAGAGAGCATGATATCCATATTATAAGATACGGTCGTTAATGTATTGACACTCGAGATACGACCCTATGGATATGATTAAATTGATAGGATTCTGTTAGAAATAAAATTTAATTTTTGATGATGATTCATCTTATTTTTTTACTTGTTTGTTTTTACCCTATTGATGAAGTGCTAAAACTAGATGTTATAGTGAAAGATAAAAATGTCTATAAATAATATGAATAGGATTTATTAGAGTCTGATCTTTGTATAGGTTGAATCAGACAAGCACTGTAACAGATAGAGAATCACAGAAATGAAAACTGGAAATCATCTAGAAAATTGGAAATTATGCATAACTAAGTATCAGAAACTGATAACTCACAAAAAACTGAAAAAGTGTTACTTAGAGCCAAAGAACTGACATTTACTCAGACCTGATGAAGGTAAGTTCCCTGAGGGACACAGACTTGGTTAGCTTATCTAGAAGCAGAAGGCTGAGGGAAAAAACTCAGTATCAGAAGGCCGAGGGACACGGACTCATTAATTGAAGATTGAAGAACCGATGGTTCAAACTCGGTTTATGAAGATTAAAGCCGAGATCGTAAGGTTTGAGTTCGAGCAAGACCGTGATGAACGGGCGACTTTATGGATCTTGTATCAAGACCCAACATACATAAGGGCAATGATATCTTAGATGATTTATGAGTTATGGCGTACGCTGATTAAGTCAATATGAATCCGATGGAAAATAGAGTACTAAGTTTTGAAGAAGATTAAAAACTAAGTGAATGCTCCAAACTGAAAACTAACTCACTCAGTTTTCTGAAGCTTAAAACTGACCATTTATAAACAACTCAGTTTTAGAGCTGAAGACATCCAAAAATCTTAAAGGAAATTCAAACGTTACAAATTAAGCATTTCATTGAATTATGGATTGACATGTCAGAATGGTCACTGACGTCTAACAGGACCATCAACGGCTATATGGATTTAAACATTTGATAGCTAAAGGATTCAAATTTTAAACAAGATAAACGTGGGACCTCACACTATAAATAGAGAACTTGGCATCAAGGATCAAACACATAGATTACTTAGAATCATCAAGCCAAAGTCATGTCATCTGTGCATTCATCTGTATTGCTATCAACTTTGTGCTCAACAAGATCATTTCTAGAATTCATCAAGTGTTCAAGCTTCAAAGATATAATCAAGATCCAATACTCTGAAGAACCACAAGCAAGAATCATTCACTTGATTCTCAACCCAACTTTGATTTTACCAAAGGTTTAGACTGTGAAGCAATCCGGTCAAGAATTTTCCAAGGACAGTTGTTGTTTAGCAGTCGGGTATAGACTGTGTTTGTGGTGGAGCTGGTGATAAGGCAATACAACCCTTCAAGGACCAGTGGTTCAAGTAGTTGCAGAGCAGCAATCCTACTTGTTCTATAGTTGCTTAGATAGTGAAGCTAGGGATTAGCCAAGGACTATCAGATTTGGACTTTTTGTAATCGTGTGCCTCAAAGAGTTGTAGTGATTTATCGTAGGGGAAGGGGGGACCTACAGGATTACACCACCTGGAACCTCTATAATTTCCTTCCATACTCTACTTTACGCATTTACTTACTGTTATTTACATTTCAGAATTGTGATTGATTTTATTCAATTTATCCAGAGCAAAATGAATCAGACCTGATTGTTATTCACGTAGTACACAAACTGACATTCACCAGAATTTAGTTTTGTATATATGTTTTTTTCATAGATACAACAAGATCAGTTTATAAAGGCTAAAACTCAATCCGCTGCCGGTGAACTCAGTTTCGGCATAAGTCAGTTAGACTTATACTCAGCTCAGTTAGCTCAACTCCACACAAGTTTAAAATTAAACTTAATTTGTTTTAGAATTTAGTTTTTGGTGCCAAGTTTAATCACCCTCTTTAAACTTGTGTCAGCCTTTTTACGGGACCAACAATTAGTATCGGAGCAGTTTTCTTGAACATGAACTTGTTCTGATAATCTCCACTAGTTGATCTTCTGATAAAGCTCAGTTTTTAAGGTTACATTTTTTCATAACTCAGTTTTCAGAATCTTGCATCAAGGACAACAATCAGTATGCTAGACAGATGCTCATGTGCAACATGGACCGTTTTTATGAATATAGACGTCGATTGCAGACATTTCTTGCTGCCACAAATGATGAGATGATGGATGTGCTCACTGAAGGGACAATTCAAATCGTATACATGCAAACAGTTGAAGGTGGTGCTCAAGTTAGAGTTCCTAAGCCTAAAAGCGAATTGAACAATGATGATAGAAAGAGTAACAATCTCAACAATGTTGCTATGGACATTATTCTCAGAACCTTGGATAGGAACGTGTACCTAAAGGTCAAAGAATGTACCACTTCCAAAGAAATATGGGAAAAGTTACAGCTACTATGTGAAGGAACTGACTCAATCAAGGAGAACAAGATCTCACTCGCCAAACAAAAGTTTCATAAGTTCAAGATGAAACCCGGAGAAACAATTGAACAAATGGAGACAAGATTTAGTGAAATCATGGATGAACTGACATTTCTCAAGATAGAATACACCAAGAAGAAAATCAACACCCAAATCTTGAATGCTTTACCCTCATGCTGGAAATGTGGGTGACAGCTATTGAAGAATCAAGAAAGCTTGATGAAGAGGACACTTTCAAAATATTTTTAGACTTCAAAGCATATGAATTCAGTGAAAATTTTACAGTTATCTTAGCTGCAATCAAGACACTCGAAGAACCAAAGACAAGAGCTCTTGCAGCAGCAAATGATAATCTATAGACATCTAGTAGCAGTCTTTAACAACTAGATGAAATGGATGAATAGGTGGCATTGATGATGAACATAATCAGAAGAATGAAAAATGGATAGCCAGTTAGTAAAAAATATATCAAGAAGACTCCTGAAAGAAAGAAGAATGATGAGTATTTGTGCTTCAACTGCAAGAAACCTGGACATTACAAGGCTGAATGTCCAGAGCTGAACAATAAAAGAACTCAGCATAGAAGAACGGAAAGAAGAGCATTATTAGATGGTGACGAATCAGATTATAAAGGCGGAACTGAGAAGGAACTCTTAGAAAACATAGCTTTAATGGCTCACATGGAGGATCCAAATGAGGTATGGGAATCAAATTCTAAGTACTCCTCAACACAGAATTCCATACAAAATGCTTGGTCTTCAACAACTGGTTCTAATCCTCGAAATCTTGAATTGGAAGAAACTCTTGATGAATTGATGAACCAACTTGTAGCTATACAAGCTGGTTATGAATCAATCAAAGCTGACAAAGAATCTCTAATTTTAGAAGTCGAAAGATTAAAGACTGAATTGAATATTTTGAGACTGACAAGAACTGATCAAGAAAAGAATCAGCATCAGCCTACTACTTTTGTAGTAGCAACTAAATCTTTAGCTCATTCAAGTCCTACAACTGGATTCAAATTTGGAAAGCCATATAGTGATAGAATTGGCCTAGGATTTGATACTCAGCAAACTTCAAAGGAAGGAACTAGTAATGCCAGAGAATCTAAAGCCAGAATTGGCATTAAATTTATAGCTGAACAACTTCCTCAAACTGAGAATCATTTTGAACCAGTAAATCAGCTCAAAACAAGTCAATCCAGTTTGAGCATTAGTTTCCTAGGAAGTTAGCTGCACCTAATAACAAAGGTAAATCAGCTGCACCTCAAAGAAACATAGATGGTAGATCGAATGTCAGATCTACAGAAGTGAACCATGCCAAGAACCAGAAAAAGACTAATGAAAGTAAATCCAAGAATGATAATCATTCAAGGAATCACAAACACATGGGGAAAGGCAGGTTATTTCCTTCTGATGATGATTGGAACTTTTCTGAATCTATTGCTAAAACTGATAAGAACAATCATTCACATCAGAGAACTTACTACAAGTCTCAGTCAAGGACTCAGCAGAGAACTCTTTTGAGATCTCAACAGAATCGTCAGTATAGAAGTCGGGATAGACCTCAACACAAAGGCATTGTTAATCCGAAACGGTAGAATGATGGTTACTATTCGGCTTTCAACAATAGAAAGCACTATGGAAGTCAGCTTAGACCAAAATACTTGAGAGAGCATATAACTAAGACTCAATCCAAAAATAGATATTATGGAATGTAGCTTATACATATGAGAACAAGTGCCACAATTTCCAAAGGAGACCCTATGGAAATATTCAAAAAGTTGTACTTACAACTGACCCTTATGGACCCAAACAGAGCTGTGTACCTAAAGCTCATTAATTTATTTTTGCAGGAAATATGGTTTTTTGACAGTGATTGCTCTAGACACATGACAAAGAGCAAAGACAATTTGATAGATTCAGGCTAAGGATGGACCCAAGGTCAATTTTGGTGGAAAAGACAAACCTGGATATACAAGAGGTTATGGAACCTTAATCAAGAATGGATTGAAGATCAAGAATAGAGCTTATGTTGAAGGACTCAACTACAATCTACTTAGTACAAGCCAATTTTATGACATGGGATACAAAGTCACTTCTGACAAAGAATTATGCGTTGTCATAAGTGAAACAACGTATCAAGTAGTTCTTGCTGGAAGAAGAAAGAAAACATGTACATTGTGGACTCGGTCAACAAATTTCGTTTCGAAACACCGTTTACTTGTGCATACCAAATCATAAATCGGTGGCTATGCACAAAAAGCTGGGTCATCTCTTTTGATGATATCAATCTTCTAGTCAAGAAAGATTTAATGATTGGATTACTAGATATATCATTGATGGAGGTCAAGTTAAATTATTAACTCGATGCCTACTAACACACTAGCACGAGAACTAGGTTCAATTGTAGTATAGCCAGATAGAGTCGAGGTCGATCCCACAGAGACTCGGCACAAACAAAACACAACTTTATCCTATTAGAACTAAATTGAAAAGGCGGTCTACGACCAACTAAATGCAGTAAATAAAATAGTGACAACCACAAGACACAAAAGACCACTAAGACAAACTAAAGACTACTAAAACACGGATAATACGGTTGATATTATCCAAACAAATAGTATTGATTACGCTAGTAGATTATAACTCCCCCATGTGAATTAGGATGATAATGAGACAAAACAAACGTTAAAGATTAATTATTATGACTACGGGAGTCATCCCCAAGGTAGATTTAGCTCCGGTTAGGCCCTCTAAATCATCGTGCCTCCATTACGTGACTTCGCTTTTTAATGCCTCCATCTCATATAACTTCTGACACAATTACGAGACTAGGGATGCCGGTATAAACCGTAACCTCATCTAAGCAACATTCCTAGGGTAAGGCGTACTTCTTAGATGCCGATTCAATCTATATCCTAAGTAACAATCACTTTTTGAGTTTCATGTTAAATTATGATGACAAATAATTAAGTTGATCAGGTTTAATTACTCGTTTTAATTCCAAATCAAGAGAATCGACGTAGTCGAAGCCGATCATAATATTGCCCTACACATTACCACGCTCGGTCGACCGAACGACGACACTCGGGCGACCGAATGACATGTCTCGGTCGACCGAACACAGTTCTGTGTCGGAACAAATCATGATTACTTCTTAACGTTTCTAACCTAAACACATGGGTTCGTAAATAAATCTACATCACGCAATCAATACAAGAAAAACTACTCCATAATAAAATATATCAGATCTACGAATAAAGATTGCATAATTGAATAGTCATACCCTCGAAGACGAGAGTGACTCCCACTCTTCAATGCGCTCAATAATCGGAGAATCCGACGAATCCACAATGAACGAACATAAAGAAAGTAAAACTAAAAACTTAAAAGCTAAAATTGTAGGAATTGTTTTGTGTTGTAGTGGTGTGTTTTTTTCGAACATCGAGGCTGCTGCTTATATAGGAGTTGTAGCCGACATAGGGAGAATCCAGAAGATTGAGACACGTTAATCTGATTAGGCTCGGGTGACCGAACAGTTACGCTCGGTCGACCGAATGGCATGGCTCGGTCGACCGAGCCTCCTCTTTACGCGTTTTCAATTTTGCTTCGTCGACTTGTTCCCCACTCCATGCTTTTGAATTGATCGATTAATCTTCTCTTCAATGCTCCGATTTTCTTCTCTTTTATCTTGAGATTTCTCGATTGCGTGATAATTATCTTCCCGATTCTTTATGATCTGCAAAATCAGTATTTATCACACAATTAATTGCTCTTTTATAATAGAAATAGCTAAATACCAATTATCACATTAATAATCACTTATCATTAAATAATAAATATAAACACGTGATTTAATATGAAATATATATAATTAACTCCGATTTAAGGTTGTAATTGATGACATAAATAGGTATATTTTAACCGTCATCAAAATGCCCCCCACTTAAACTTTGCTTCGTCCCGAACAAAGCATCAACAAGTCATTCCGCAAGACAACATTTTCTCGTGGTCAACTCATACTTACACAAGAAACCCGAGTCAACTCATACCGGTCATGCTCATAAGATAAGCATTATTCACTACTCGCTATGAATCGAAGTGATTGTGTGCATGTGCATTGGTTTTATATAAATGTAGCAAGATTAGAGCTTATGCAGACTTCATATCAAAATTCACCAACATCAGCATTCATACTTCTTATGCCTCGCAATGGTTAAAGCACTAGAACAATAAGCAAGAGCGTATCTATAGGGTTTTTGGACTTGGAGACCGAGTACTACTCAAAGCCTCTCTAAAAATTAAATTTTTTCAATTTTGCATATTTTTCGAATACTACTAATCTGAAGGAAGAAAACTTTTCGTAGAGTATCCCCCTATCTTAGATCATGCATAGTATCGAATATTACCACAAGCGCGGGGCTACTTTGGTAATGTTACTACAAGCCCAGTGTTTTTAACGCATTGTCAAAACACAGGTACGTCCCAAGCTTATTACTCCTCTTTTGTTGGCTAGAAGATCAGAATACATCAGTCGACCAATATCGACACTAGGTCCTCATAACCAATTATCTACGCAATGTACACATACTTCTTTCAATTATTATAACTCATGCGGTACTAAACGATTCACATGTTGAGTAATTGAACAATACCTAACTACTTGCAATTGTTGGCATGAATATCCTTAAGTCTACTAACAATTTATCGCAAAAGTATAATATGACCACGTACTCACGCAACTTGGTTCATTTCCTATCAATTCTAAGTATAAGAACTTCACAAGTTTAAGGGTACGAGTTAAACAACTTGGCATTTATCCATGAAAATTTTTAAATTTGGCTAAATATTGTCTCAGTATTCCGTTCCCCTTGACTTTTTCAACATATATTTTCAACATATAGCTAAGTCCCTTGCCCCCCACTTAAACATGGCATTGTCCTTAATGACAAAAATAAATGAGAGTTCAAGATGAAAGACTTAGCTCTGGAAACGGCTCCCAAGTAAAGGAACAATATCGGAGTAATCATCGGCACATCGTGGAGAGACAGACACATCCTGTATAAGCAAACAAGCTCCACGAAATCGTCAAATACCATGTCTATGGAAGTTATAAAATAATGTGGCAGTAATTAGATATAGATATCTAAAAACAGTTTAAGCCACTTTACTTTATACTGCCATGGACAAGACCAAAAGGGATTTAAACCTAAATAAAAACTCACATGACGGCTATCAAGGAATAAACCTCGTTTATTCCGAACTTAGACTCGGAACATGGCGAGATGAAAAAAAACCGTGATAGGCGCACGCTACTTTATTAAAAAGAAAAACGAAAAAGATAGGTATACGTAGTAGTTCTAAGTTTATAGTCGCTAGCTCGACTTAGTTCAAGATGGTTTATTCATAAACGGGGTCATCGAGGTACAAAACCTCCTCCTCGGCGACGGGCGGAAGCCCGTGATAATGCTTCACACGATGTCCATTGACCACAAATCGGACTCGTCTTTGAAATTGAATAGCTCCACCACTCCAGAAGGAAAGACTTGTTGTACTTGAAATGGGCCACACCATCTTGATTTCAACTTACCCGGGAAGAGTCTTAAGCGCGAATTGTACAAGAGAACCAGATCACCCTCTTGAAAGGTCCAATCCAGAATCTTCTTGTCATGGAACTTCTTCGTGCGCTCCTTGAAAATCTTGGCATTCTCGTATGCCTCTAAACGAAACTCCTCCAGGCGAGTTAATTCTAACATCCTTTTCTCACCGGCCAACGTCTCATCAAAATTTAGCACCCTTGTTGCCCACATGGCCCGGTGCTCCAGTTCCACAGGTAAATGACATGCCTTTCCAAAAACAATCATATATTGTGACATTCCAATCGAGGTTTTATATGCAGTTATATAAGCCCATAAAGCGTCGTCTAAACGTAACGACCAATCCTTTCTGGTCGTATTGACAGTTTTCTCCAGGATACGCTTTATCTCTCGATTGGTGACTTCTACTGTCCACTAGTGCGGGGGTGATATGCGGTTTGCTAGCGTATGTCGAACCCCATACTTAATCATCACCTTTCAAAAGGTTTATTACAAAAATGACTACCATTGTCGCTTATAATCGCCACTGGCGTCCCAAACCTTGTAAAAATATTCTTTTTCAAGAATCTAACCACAACCACTAGCATCGTTAGTAGGGGAAGCAATGGCCTCAACCCATTTGGATACATAATCTACAGCAACTAAGATATATCGGTTAGATAATGATGAAGTGAAGGGTCCAACAAAATCTATTCCCCAAACGTCAAAAAGCTCCACTTCTAAGATGCTCTTGAGTGGCATCTCATTCCTCCTTGAAATACTACCTTTCATTTGACAAGCATGACATGCCTTTGCATATTGGTGTGCATCCTTAAACAATGTCGGCCAATAAAAACCACATTGGAGAACCTTAGCCGCGGTTTTTTCTCCCCCGTAGTGTCCTCCAACTTCATACGAATGACAATGCTTAAGGATATCATTATACTCTTCCTCTGGCACACACCTTCGAAAAACATTATCAGATCCTAGCTTAAACAAATAAGGCTCATCCCAATAATAGTGTCTAAGATCTTTAAAGAACTTTTTCCTTTCTTGGACAGTGAGATTTGGTGGTAGGTACTTTGCGGATAGATAATTAACAAACAAACTAAACCATGGTTGCTTCTTCTCCTTCGCAACCTCTATTCGCGCAGAAACTGCGACACAATCATCATGTCCCCTGATGGTGGTGATGGAGAAAAGTTGCTCATCAAGAAAAGACTCTCCTATCTCAGGTAATTCCTCACCATCCTCTAATTGTAAGCGCGATAGATGATCGGCCACCACGTTCTCACTTCCTTTCTTATCTCGGATTTCTACGTCAAATTCTTGCAGCAGTAGAATCCATCTCAACAGTCTCGGCTTTGAATCTTGCTTTGCTAGGAGATACTTAAGAGCCTCATGGTCAGTCCACACCGTGACTTTAGATCCCACTAAGTAAGATCTAAACTTGTCAAAAGCAAAGATAACGGCCAAAATTTCCTTCTCCATTGTGGCGTAATTTCTTTGGGCAGCATTCAAAGTCCGGCTTGCATAATAAATGGGTCTAAAGATCTTATCTTTTCTTTGACCCAAAGCGGCACCAACAGCAGTATCACTTGCATCACACATCAGTTCGAACGGAAGATCCCAATCCGGTGCGACCAGAACGGGTGCAGTGATCAGTCTACTTTTTATTTCGTTGAAAGCTTTTATGCACTCATTAGAAAACACGAATGGCACATCCTTGGCCAATAATTCGGTAAGGGGTCTAGAGATTAGGGAAAAGTCCTTGATAAACCTACGATAAAATCCGGCGTGGCCTAAAAAACCTCGCAAAGTTTTAAGATTAGTAGGTGGAGGTAGTTTCTCGATCACCTCAACTTTGGCTCTATCCACCTCTATACCGTTCTTTGATATGCGGTGGCCTAGTACTATACCTTCCGTAACCATCAAATGACATTTCTCCCAGTTAAGCACAAGATTCGTCTCTTCACATCTCTTCAACACTCGTGCTAGGTGTGTGAGACATGAATCGGAATCGTCTCCAAATACAGGGAAATCATCCATAAAGATTTCCAAGAAATCTTCCACCATGTCCGCAAATAATGACATCATACATCGTTGAAATGTCGCGGGGCGTTACACAAACCAAATGGCATTCGATTATACGCAAATGTCCCGTATGGGCATGTAAACGTTGTTTTCTCACGATCTTCGGGCGAGATGTGGATTTGATAGTATCCCGAATACCCGTCAAGAAAACAATAGAAAGCATGCCCGCTCAGTCTCTCGAGCATTTGATCGATGAAGGGAAGAGGAAAATGGTCCTTACGAGTCGCATCATTTAGTTTCCTAAAGTCTATGCATACTCGATGACCGGTGATTAGCCTCACATGAATTAACTCATTCAACTCATTGGCTTGCACCGTCAATCCTCCCTTTTTGGGAACTACATGGATAGGGCTTACCCATTCGCTATCAGCAATTGGAAATATAATTCCCATTTCTAGCATTTTTATAACTTCATCCCTAACCACGTCCTTTAATTGTGGGGTTAAACGCCTCTGAGGTTGTGCAACCGCTTTCTTTTCAGGGTCCACGGAGATCTTGTGCATACATACGCTAGGACTAATGCCCTTAACGTCAGCTATGGTCCATCCAAATGCTCCGCGGTACTCTCTCAGAACACTCATTAGTTTCTCCTCTTCTAAGTCCGTCAAGGAAGAAGATATAATTAGCGGCAAAGCCTCATCTTGAAGAAATACATACTTCAAATTTGCAGGAAGAGGTTTTAAAGTCAAATTTGTGGGAGGTTCTTCCAAAGAGGTCTTCAACTTCTGACCAGTGAGTTTGATTTCGAAGTACTTATGCCACGTTGGTCTATAATAGAATTTTTCAATCTCCGCAGCCTACTTCCTCTACAGGCCTTGGGGTCCCTCTACTACATCCTGGCCATATCATCTTCTCCTCATCACTACTCACGTACTTGACTTCATCTTCTTCTTCTAAGACAGCATCCAAGAAATCCTTGATACTTTCATGTTGTTGAAATTACTGAAAGATCATGTCAATGGAATCCAACATGAAACACGCATCCTCTACATCATCAGGTTGCTTCATAGTGTCGAAGACATTGAATGCAACTCTCTCTTCGTTCACTCTTAACACCAACTCGCCTTTGTAAACATCAATTAGCGCTCTACTAGTGGCCATGAAAGGTCTCCCTAATATCAAGGGCACTTCATAGTTAGCTTCCATATCTAATACCACAAAGTCGACAGGAAATACAAACTTTTCAACCCTTACCAGCACATCCTCAACCACTCCACACGGTTCCTTGACAGAACGGTCAGCTAATTGCAGTGTGATTGAGGTCTTCTTTAGATCTTTCATGCCTAGCTTCCGAAAAATAGATAGTGGCATCAGGTTCACGCTAGCTCCTAGATCACACAAAGCATTGTTTAAACATACGTTACCTATGGTGCAGGGAATGAGCAAACTTCCCGGATCTTTGCATTTTGGGGGTAACTTATGTTGAAGAATGGCTGAGCACTCCTCATTAAGGCATATGGTCTCTAAATCTAGAAGTTTCCTTTTAGTTGAGACTGCGTCTTTTAAAAACTTGGTGTACTCAGGCATTTCAGCTAGTGCTTCAACTAGGGGTATATTGATTTGTAACTTACTAAACATATCCACGAACTTCTTATACCTCTTATTATCAAACTTAGGCTTCGGCTTTGGTGGAGGATAAGGTAGAGTTGAAGGATCGACATCAGTGAAAATTGGATACTTGTTATCGTAAAGTTCAACTCTAGGGCCAGCAGGTTCTTTATACGTTCTCTGCTCAGGCAAAGTCTCGGAAGTATTAGTCTCATTGCTTGGCTCACCATCCTTATTCTTTGTGATCTTCTCTTTCTCCTGCAGGGATGGTGGAGTTACTTCTTTTCGACTTCTTGTCATGATCGCATTCAAATCCTTAGGGTTCTTTTCAGTGTTGCTTGGCAACCCTCCAGGAGGTCTAGTTGAGACTTGCTCAGCTAGTTGTCCTATCTGGTGCGTGAGGTTTTGGACTAGAGCTTCTTGATTGGTCACCTTAGCATCGGTCTTCGACAATATTGGCTAAAGTTAGTGGCTAAATCAGCCATAGATTTTGAAAGTTGTCCCATATTGTCGGTGACGACATTACTCGGTTTTCTATCGCACTTCCCAACCAAAAGTTTTAGTTTGCTGTGGTACATAAGTGGTAGGCGGTTTAGGCCTTTCTCCTGCATTAATGTCACTATATCGGAATCCAGGGTGGTTATGATTAGGCCTGTACCCTCCCCCGATATAATTGGCTTCTTCAGTACCAGCATTCTCACTTTGAGGTGCTACCTCGATTCCACCCCTTTCTCTACTCTTGTCATCCTCTCTTGCATCCCATCTACCTTATTATTGATAACGAAAAAGTTGTTCTAAGATTTTGGTAGATGCACTATCATCAAATATGTCAGCGGCCATCTTCACAGTAGCTATGTCATTGCCTCCCCATTGGCTAATCATCGCTATTTGCTCCATCTTCCCTTGTGCCTCCTCAGGAGATAAAAGAACAAACGCTCCATTGCTGGAGGCGTCTACTCTAATTTTCTCAGTCTCTCTCAACCCATGGTAAAAAGTTTGCATTAAAAGCCAAAGAGAGATGTCGTGATGAGGACACTTCCTCATAGCTTCCTTGAAACGCTCCCAAGCTTGATCAAAACTCTCCCCCGGTTGTTGCTTAAATCCTAGGATGTCTTGACGTAACTTAAAGGTTTTTCCCAAGGGGAAATACTTATTCATGCATTTTTGCAACAATTGTTCCCAGGTAGTGATAGATCCAGCCTCTAAAGAGAGAAGCCATTGCTTAGCTTTATCTTTCAAAGTGAAAGGGAAAAGCTTAAGACGAATGTTACCCTCCAGGATTAATTCGGTTTCACCGTGTGCTAACGATTTCCAAGAAATTCGTCACGTGAACACCAGGATCCTCGTTCTGAATTCCATGAAAAGTAGAATAGTTGGTCACCATTTGAATTACATTAGGCCTAGGGTGATAGACTTCCGCAGCATCTTGCGGTGCTACGATAGCGGGAATGAATTGTTCAATAGTTGGCGTTGCATAACTTTGCAAAGTACGCCTCGCTCCTTGAACTAGGGCTTGGTTCTCATTATTAGCATTTGCATTCACATTATTGGCATTATTGATAACGGGATTAATAACGGGATTAGGTACCTGGTTTGGATTGACCGGATTGCCTTCCATTTACGTTTCGATTCGGAATGTTCGAATGATCGGTTGTATGTCCTTCTTCCACTCTTTGCTCGCTTTCCTCAAGATTTGGATCCTCTTCTCCTTGTTTAGCTTTGTTCCCTAGCTAACTTCCTATTCCTTCTCGCATATTTCTCTATTTCGGGATTATAAGGTTCAAGCGGTTCCTTCGATTTCCGAGTAGCGTACTATAAAATAGTAAACAACAATAAAACAATTAATCACTAGTAAAGGCTAGGCCTTTAACTAACTAAATAAAATTAAAACGACTCGAAATAAGTTTGAGAAAAGAAAACGTAAATAAAACAGAAGCTGAATATCATAAAAATAGAACAGAAACAGAAAAGAAAATAAAGTCTCGGTCGACCGAGAGTTGTGGTTCGGTCGACCGAACGCTCTTCTTTTTTTTTTTTTTTTACGACACTGTTTAATACACAGACTCTTATTCACAGAATATTCACGAATCCAGTTCTAACAAAATAAGCTATATCTTAATTTAATGACTCGAGTCCCCGGCAACGGCGCCAAAAACTTGATGGAGGTCAAGTTAAATTATTAACTCGATGCCTACTAACACACTAGCAAGAGAACTAGGTTCAATTGTAGTATAGCCAGATAGAGTCGAGGTTGATCCCACGAGAGACTCGGCACAAACAAAACACAACTTTATCCTATTAGAACTAAATTGAAAAGGCGGTCTACGACCAACTAAATGCAGTAAATAAAATAGTGACAACCACAAGACACAAAAGACCACTAAGACAAACTAAAGACTATTAAAACACGGATAATACGGTTGATATTATCTAAACAAATAGTATTGATTACGCTAGTAGATTATAACTCCCCCATGTGAATTAGGATGATAACGAGACAAAACAAACGTTAAAGATTAATTATTATGACTACGGGAGTCATCCCCTAAGGTAGATTTAGCTCCGGTTAGGCCCTCTAAATCATCGTGCCTACATTACGAGACTTCGCTTTTTAATGCCTCCATCTCATATAACTTCTGACACAATTACGAGACTAGGGATGCCGGTATAAACCGTAACCTCATCTAAGCAACATTCCTAGGGTAAGGCGTACTTCTTAGATGCCGATTCAATCTATATCCTAAGTAACAATCACTTTTTGAGTTTCATGTTAAATTATGATGACAAATAATTAAGTTGATCAGGTTTAATTACTCGTTTTAATTCCAAATCAGAGAATCTGACGTAGTCGAAGCCGATCATAATATTGCCCTACACATTACCACGCTCGGTCGACCGAACGACAGCACTCGGGTGACCGAATGACATGTCTCGGTCGACCGAACACAGTTCTGTGTCGGAACAAATCATGATTACTTCTTAACGTTTCTAACCCAAACACATGGGTTCGTAAATAAATCTACATCACGCAATCAATACAAGAAAAACTACTCCATAATAAAATATATCAGATCTACGAATAAAGATTGCATAATTGAATAGTCATACCCTCGAAGACGAGAGTGACTCCCACTCTTCAATGCGCTCCCTAATCGGAGAATCCGACGAATCCACAATGAACGAACATAAAGAAAGTAAAACTAAAAACTTAAAAGCTAAAATTGTAGGAATTGTTTTGTATTGTAGTGGTGTGTTTTTTTTTCCAACATCGAGGCTGCTGCTTACATAGGAGTTGTAGCGGACATAAGGAGAATCCAGAAGATTGAGACGCGTTAATCTGATTAGGCTCGGGTGACCGAACAGTTACGCTCGGTCGACCGAATGGCATGGCTCGGTCGACCGAGCCTCCCTCTTTACGCGTTTTCAATTTTGCTTCGTCTGACTTGTTCCCCACTCCATGCTTTTGAATTGATCTGATTAATCTTCTCTTCAATGCTCCGATTTTCTTCTCTTTTATCTTGAGATTTCTCGATTGCGTGATAATTATCTTCCCGATTCTTTATGATCTGCAAAATCAGTATTTATCACACAATTAATTGCTCTTTTATAATAGAAATAGCTAAATACCAATTATCACATTAATAATCACTTATCATTAAATAATAAATATAAACACGTGATTTAATATGAAATATATATAATTAACTCCGATTTAAGGTTATAATTGATGACATAAATAGGTATATTTTAACCGTCATCAATCATACAAAAAGGACAGTTTGTGTGATGATTGTCAAAAAGGGAAGCAAGTGAAATCAAGTCTCAACATTCAACTACTAGAGTACTGGAACTACTACACAAGGATTTGTTTGGACCAGTTACACCAATCAGTGTTAGTGGAAAGAAATATACACTGGTGGTGGTTGATGATTACTCAAGATACACATGGGTAATTTCCTTGACAAAGAAAAGTGAAACCAAGCAAAGACTCAAAGAATTGTTGAAGAAACTTCAAAATCAGAAAAGTGTTACATTTGTAAAAATAAGATCTGATAAAGGAACTGAATTTCTCTACAATATGATCATTGAATATTGTGAAGAGAATGGAGTGTTACATCAGCTTGCAGCTACAACAACACCTCAGCAGAATGGAGTAGCTGAGAGAAGAAACGGGACACTCAAGTAAGTAGCGAGGACAATGATTTGTGAATCAATGTTACCTGAAAGGTATGTTAGTAATATCATCCGCAGCGGAAGCGATTTAAGGATCTAGATCTATATGATACACGTAATAAAACAACTAGATCTATTCTACAAGGGGGATGTAGATCATACCTCTTGAATCTCAAAATTCAAGTTGAAGAACCGCAAAAGGATGAATGTGAAGATGTGAAGAGCACCACAGTCTTCCGATCGTGTGATCCAAGCAATTCCCGGTGGAAGGAATTCTCGACTCGAACCCTTCCGATATGCTACCGGAAAAATCTCCAAGATTTCTCCCACTCTCTCCTTGGCCGAAATATTTTCTTCTCTCTACTATAGGGAGAAGTCGAAAAATGCAAAGTGTGTTAAGGCTTGGGAGAACTCTCTTTATATAGGAGAGTAAAACTTAGCCTCCAAGGATTAAATAATTAATAGATAATTATTACATTAATCCTTTTTCCAAATAAAAGATAAATAAAATAATTATCCCAAACAAATTAGGATAAATCATATTATTATCTAATATTTCATGAATTATCATTTAACAAATAAAAGATAAATCACACATTAAATAATTATCCAAGAAAACTAATTTCTTAACAAATATTTAATCAAACTTGCGCCACCTTTGATCAAATAAAAGGTCACACGCAATTTCCATATTTGACCAATTGGGTCAAAATTGTCAACACACTAATTTGGGGTTTGAGTCCACGAAAAATGTCTTTTCCGTGTATTTAATTATTTAGCCCAACTAATTTAATAGTCCACTAATCAATTAATTCACATATCGTTTTAATAAAATCCAACAAGAACTAAATTAATATTATCAGGATTCGACGTCCGAGAATAGCTATGCTATATTAGGAGGCACGTCGGGGACCATGGACTAATAATCAGCGGCTCCGATAAATGAAATAAATAATTATAGAATAATTATATTCGATAAATCAATCACGGGAATATGCCACCATAATCCCGTGATCGCACTCCTCCGATTATAAGATTATATTTATCTCCTCACGAGAATAATAATAAGCGTCCATTCATATAATCATTACATATGGATTAATCCTCCATAGACTGTTCATTCTAAATCGGGAAGTTACCGTTAACCCTTTTAAGAACCTCTTATCCTTATTTACCATTAACCCGCTAGTGATCAATTAATTCATACAACTCACTGGTAGCTAATCAGTGTATTATGAACTCGCGCGATCGATCAGTTTCTAGGATTAACAAATAAGGGAACTGTCTATCTATTTCCATAAATGGAAGGAATGGATTCCGTAACTGTGATAACACAGACTACTCACTCAATTCAGTACAATGCCAAGATGGGGTAATTCAGATCACAGACTCAGTGTAATCCTTAACCGTCAAGTCAAACCTCATACTGATTCAAGCAGTTGACGGTGATCATCTCAGGATTAAGATATATCCATAAATATGATCATCCATTGATTCGATAAGACTTCTCGATTACGGAATTATATCGTGAACTCTAATCAAATCGGTCCACCCTATATGATATATCTATCATATATAAATGCCCCATTAGGTTCTCTTAACCGAAAGTCCGGATAAGACAATCACACCTATTGTGTTACGGGCGCATTAATAGCACGTTAAAGGAGAGACCCGATACTCTCGATTAACTTCACTACGGGCTAATTGTATTTTAAGTACATCTTCACTAACTCAATCCTCGTGTGTATATACCATACACCGAGTTAAGTGATTACATAAACGATATACTTTAGGGTTTTACGTAGTGTAATTACTATTGTCACATCGGTGAATATGAGAATAATAAATATGAATAATAATATCATTTCATTTATTAAATAAAACAATTAAAAAATTGTCTTTCGGGCATCACACCTAACAATCTCCCACTTGCACGAAAGCATGTGATTAATTGTTTTAGAGCACACCCTATTATTTAAATACAACAAACTACATCTCCCACTTACTCTAAAGCAATGGAGACCCATCCCGTATTCTAGTACCCATTAAGCATATCATAACCATTGCAGATGACAAAGTACACTCTGAGTGTGCCGTCGTAGGATAGGTCAGTGACTCGGGGAGCACCTACATCCAAACGTCATGGGTCTTAATGATTAGTCAGGTTTTCGGCTCGAGACGATCCGTAGAATCGAAACGTTACCGGTCCATCTAATCATGTGGTACTTAGTAAACACGAGCCCGAGATCGACTTAACGATCATCCTCAATCGACTTAAAGTCAAAATCAGTGTATCACACATATCCAAGTTCACACATGAATATGTCCGCATATTATTCCTCGTTCTCTTCAAGATACTAAAGGACATACTAAACTTGCTTTGTTAACCGCCGAATCTAAGATTCGATCAAAGTTGACGTTCAATAACCTGACCATCTCTTACTAGAAAGAGAATCTATCCCATTTCTCTTGATCCGAAGATTTAGAGAGTCATTCCTGAGGCATAGGGTAGAACTTCCTCGTTGAATGTTGCATACACAGATGCATCATCTTAACTAATAAGATGGATGGGAAACCAATGACTGATTCTATTGAATTCGACCGAGTCAAACTCTTAAGAATGTTGTCCAAATCTCTGTTGTAGAGAATTGTGGTATTGTCAGATTCTGATTTCAGATAACACACCCATGTTGATTCCAACTGGTGCAGTGTTATCCTTCACAAACACTAATATATGTATATATTCACTACTGTACTAAAATTGATATCCAGTTTACAAAAGACTTATCAATATTCTGGTCAAATCCACATATTGTAGAAATATATGACTTCCAATGACCGAGAGGTTTGCTTTTTATCCACAAAAGGACCTAAGCCTTGACAGTCATCCTGTCATAAGTTCATAAGGCAATACCCTTCTGTTCTGAATGAATCCAGACTCCGTTTGTTTGGCAAGAAAGTCTCAGGGAATCACCCCTATTTTCTCGCTTTTGAACGAAATCATGCAATACTAAGTGGTAAGAGAGTTCAAGGTCGATTAACTCTCTACTACTCGGGGAATTACCCCTAGACCACTCAAGCTTTGCTCGAAAGATAAACTTTCCTATTCATTCTACTCTTTTCCGTGTAGATCCAAATACTCCCACCGGGCCCGAGACGCTCGGGTGGTTCTACAAGAGCATGAACGAATGGACTACCGAACTCCATTCACGGGGTTATAGGCATTAAACCAACCTCTATTATCGAATCCTATCTTGCTCTCAAAAGAGCCATAGGTCATCAATCGATCCTCGGACTACCAAGTCCGCGAAAACCGTAATGGGTAATGGATAAACCATACTCCCAATACTTACGGGTGGATCGAAATTCGATCTAGTTTAGTAGTATTTAGTGTTATCACCAACAACCGATGTTGGATGTGGTCGATTTTAATCGGTTAGTAACTACCTTGAGTAAACGTACTTCAAGGTTCAAGGTTTTGTTTGTTTATGGACTCTATCGAAAGGATGCAACGGTATATAATCTCCCTTCCCGATTCCAAGAATCCTATATCTAACCTTTATACTCAATAGATTAAAAGATATAGCACGAATGGTCATTGACCGAACGTATGTGTGAAATTCCCAGTCTTACCTTCAAGCACCGTGTGCTAAATGCTTATATTTATGGAAGTGGGGTGAACCGAATCCACACCTTATCCGTAAATTCCAAAGCATATTCTAGGTAGACTTCTCGGTCTTACATTTCAATGTAAACCGTTATTTCGCTTCCAATATCTTTATTGAGTTAAGCGATATATTGTAGCACATCTAAAACATATATAAGGCAATTTAACGGTTTCTCACTTAGTGAAAGCATTTCACTATGAGGCGAGCCGAGCATTAGTCCCTAGGACTATGTGATGGCCCATTTCGAGTATAGAATACTCTATCTCGTTGAAAACGAGAGAAACCTCAAAATATTTTGGATAAACTTTCCGGAGTGTTTGAATAGTTATCAGACAAGAAGTCACTACTCGGAAGCTCCTACTAGCTTGCATCTTTCATCAGACCCCGAAGGTCGTCATGAACAAGCTATGTTACTTCTTTATAACCATTATCCTTTCCCGATTGAAAGGAAACTTAGTCATTGAACCTTTGAGACAATATAACCAGACTGGGAGAAAAGGAATCACCCTGAGCCAGTCTTCAGGTCTTGTCTTTTAGGGACTATGCACTAACTATGGAATATGAAGAAGCGTTTATCTAAATATAGAAACCAATTGCTTTTAACGAGTTCTTAAGATGTGTTTTATATACATATTTCAGCGGTTCTAAGTGGTTTTGACTTTATCAAACAAAAGTCCGAGTCTTGGATTCGTACTACAAATGGTATATTCACTTTCTATACGACAAACAAATTATCGAATAGAAGGTAAATCCATTCGTTCCAACAAATCTTAAACTGAAAATAAATTTTCCGCGATATCCAAGGATTGAATCCGAGATTCATTTCCTTATATCACTCCCACTATTCTAGCTAAAATTAACGGCCCGTTGTTTACTCTTTTAATCGTTAAATGCACTGCTATCTTGTTCTTCCAAAGAACTTAGCTCGAGAAAATCTCCAAGGATTCATAGGTTGGTGATCCAAAATCACTATCCTTATCCTATGATTTTAAGTTAATTAATTTTTCGGTTCAGCCTTAAAGTTTTCTCAGTTTAGATGACTAACACTTTTAGACAGATTCTCCCATTCTTGACTTTCCGTGAATGGAAACAGTCTTGAACCAGCGGTTCGTTTGAGTAGACACTACTCTTGAACCGTGGGGTGTCTATTTCGAGTGTTACTCGTCGGGACTTCTCGGATTTTCTAATATACCAGAAAAAACAATAAATCATAACATTAAAGCTCCCACTAGTTTATCGGTTCCAAATACCGTCTAACGAGCAATGCTTTATTTTTTATGATTTTCCGATTTTTTCGATTAGAAAATCTATCGTACATAGTTCCAATGTTTCCAGAAAAACAAATCATAGAACTCCCACTAGTTCATCGATTCCAAATATCGTCCAACTAGCGACATTTCATGACTTTCGGTTTTTCAATTAGAACGGTTACATGTGTAGTCAGTTACACTTTTCTAATGTTCTAGAAAAATAACAAATCATAAAGCTCCCACTAGTTCATCGATTCCAAATATCGTCCAACTAGTAATACTTCATGATTTTCCGATTTTTCAATTAGAAAATTACTTGTGTAATTACTACACACTCAAAATTCACTAGAAGAATTTTAAAGTCCGAAATCACCTAAGTTTGTCTCCCGTTTGACACGAGTGACACTAGTGACATACCTATATGTCACTCTGATTTTTAAAAGGCTTAAGAGAAAATATCTCTTTCGAAAATTAATTGCATTATCGATTAACTAGTTCAACGTCCTAGTTACTTTCCACTTTTTAACGAAGTCAATACTAGTCAATTATAAAATTTAAGCAATTTAGTAAGGGATAATGTCAGTAAATAAAATGACATATATTAATTCAAGTTTAACACTACTATATAAGTTTATTTTAGGAATTTTTTAAACTAAAATTAAGTCTACTCTACCATTCCAAGGTTTTAACCTCGCATCTCAGTGCCGCCGTAGGGTAGGTCAAAGAGATGACGGTTAAATCGAGACAATCTCATCAATGAATAACTTGTGAGAATCAAACATCCCACGAGAATCGAACATCCCTTTATTCATTGACTACCTTCCTTTTTTAGCCTAAATATTACCAAAAATATCCTTTATGAGTGTGACCTACTATATCGGATCTCTTAGGTACGCCCCGAGTGTGCCGTCGTAGGATAGGTCAGTGACCCGACGAGTACCCAGAAATCCTATCCTTTCGGAGACCAAGCCATGAATGTTGATAGGGGTGAAAACCATCCGTAGGGGGACGAAATCAAAGCGCCGCGAGGCGTCACCCTTCTCTCACTTACTTGTATCTATAGTAGAGGCCGTGGGGTTGGGCGTCGCCTCCCCGCTCCCACTCAATATTTTGGAAGTGGTGGTGGGTTAACTAACCACGTCTTTTTGATGTTAACATAAAAGCTCATCAAATCAAGGATTCCGAATGGTGTCGGTAACGTAGGCAAGCCTACCCGTCTTATTCGTTGGAACATATGTGAAAGTCGGACGAAATCGGGTCAAGACAACCCCATTGAGATAAGAAGGAATCACCCCTCCATTCTCCGGTGTAGCTTAGTCTTGCCGGACCCCCGTGCATACATCACACTAGGAGGGTTAAGTCGGTCGAGCCTAGCTCAGTTGACCACCCAACCTATAGGCGAACCGTTTTTATCCAAGATTTATTGTTCTTTTACCATCATTCAATCTCGTAGACACTACGAATCGAAAACGTGATCTCGTTTGGGCTTTAAGGCGGTTCACCGAGAACACACACCGAAAGGCTTAACGATTTCATAACCCGTCCTCGGATCTTTAATTAGTTACTAAATTAATTAATTACCACGTATTAATTAAATTTCAACTAATTACACGAGTTTGTATACATGCCTATTTTAATTACCAAAATTAAAATTCTACATGTATGCGTGGAGTGGATTTATGATATGATGCATGTCATGGCAATTCCGATTTTATATCTATTTTATGATAAAACACATAAAAAATAAATTGCAGAAAATTTAAACACCGAGATGGATTGTTGGTACCCCCGTATCTAACCTATTAGAAAATAAATAACCAAACCCTAACTAGGGTTTACTACTTTCTAACATAATCTGCAGCTGTTCAAATTCTTCGATGATCGGGAAACTAAACGAACTCGGATCGAGACGAAACTTTCCAGATCTGTTCTTCATTCCTCGGACTTCAATATGGACGGTTGGATCTGAGTTTTGACTTGTCAATTTTCTTCGAGCCGCCGATCTTGATGCTGCATCTGTCTCTGACTGCAGCGTATCAGTTACTTTCCGGAGCCGATCGGGAGTCGAGATGAAATCCGATCGACCTGAAATTTTTATTCCACATCAAAAACTCCATGTTTATCGATCTGACCGGTTGGATTTTCGATTGAACGGTTCAAACTCTCCAAGAAATTCGAGGAAGTCACAGGTAGGGTTTATGTGAATCCTGCGTTTTTCTGTTACAGCAGCTTCTTTGCACCAATGAACGGATATCAAAACGGACTCCGATCGACGCCAAATTTTGTGGAATTGTTCATCATCTTCCAATATTGATTCTGAACGGAGGGATCGTCGTTTCAAAGGCTCAATCAACGGGAAACACGAAATAACTAAACAGCTACTAAACAGATCTAATTACTGGAAATTAAAATTGCAATAAAAAATAAATTACATAATTTCCTATACTCATATGAACGAATTTTCATCGTTTATATGAGTTTACAATAGATCTAACGGGTAAACAGTACCAACCCCAATCCATCTCTTCAACCACAACAATCACAACATAAAAAATAAACATATATGCATCGGCCCCTAAAAAATTTGGGACACAAAAACTACATGTTTTCCACTCCTAGATCTAATATTTTATACGTATAAATATAGATCACCATAGCGACTGATACCACTGTTAGTAATATCATCCGCAGCGGAAGCGATTTAAGGATCTAGATATATATGATACACGTAATAAAACAACTAGATCTATTCTACAAGGGGGATGTAGATCATACCTCTTGAATCTCAAAATTCAAGTTGAAGAACCGCAAAAGGATGAATGTGAAGATGTGAAGAGCACCACAGTCTTCCGATCGTGTGATCCAAGCAATTCCCGGTGGAAGGAATTCTCGACTCGAACCCTTCCGATATGCTACCGGAAAAATCTCCAAGATTTCTCCCACTCTCTCCTTGGCCGAAATATTTTCTTCTCTCTACTATAGGGAGAAGTCGAAAAATGCAAAGTGTGTTAAGGTTTGGGAGAACTCTCTTTATATAAAAGAGTAAAACTTAGCCTCCAAGGATTAAATAATTAAGAGATAATTATTACATTAATCCTTTTTCCAAATAAAAGATAAATAAAATAATTATCCCAAACAAATTAGGATAAATCATATTATTATCTAATATTTCATGAATTATCATTTAACAAATAAAAGATAAATCACACATTAAATAATTATCCAAGAAAACTAATTTCTTAACAAATATTTAATCAAACTTGCGCCACCTTTGATCAAATAAAAGGTCACACGCAATTTCCATATTTGACCAATTGGGTCAAAATTGTCAACACACTAATTTGGGCCGAGTCCACGAAAAATGTCTTTTCCGTGTATTTAATTATTTAGCCCAACTAATTTAATAGTCCACTAAACAATTAATTCACATATCGTTTTAATAAAGTCCAACAAGAACTAAATTAATATTATCAGGATTCGACGTCCGAGAATAGCTATGCTATATTAGGAGGCACGTCGGGGACCATGGACTAATAATCAGCGGCTTCGATAAATCAAATAAATAATTATAGAATAATTATATTCGATAAATCAATCACGGGAATATGCCACCATAATCCCGTGATCGCACTCCTCCGATTATAAGATTATATTTATCTCCTCACGAGAATAATAATAAGCGTCCATTGATATAATCATTATATATGGATTAATCCTCCATAGATCGTTCATTCTAAATCGGGAAGTTACCGTTAACCCTTTTAAGAACCTCTTATCCTTATTTACCATTAACCCCTAGTGATCAATTAATTCATACAACTCACTGGTAGCTAATCAGTGTAATATGAACTCGCGCGATCGATCAGTTTTTAGGATTAACAAATAAGGGAACTGTCTATCTACTTCCATAAATGGAAGGAATGGATTCCGTATCTGTGATAACACAGACTACTCACTCAATTCCGTACAATGCCAAGATGGGGTAATTCAGATCACAGACTCAGTGTAATCCTTAACCGTCAAGTCAAACCTCATACTGATTCAAACAGTTGACTGTGATCACCTCAGGATTAAGATATATCCATAAATATGATCATCCATTGATTCGATAAGACTTCTCGATTACGGAATTATATCGTGAACTCTAATCAAATCGGTCCAAACCTATATGATATATCTATCATATATAAATGCCCCATTAGGTTCTCTTAACCGAAAGTCCGGATAAGACAATCACACCTATTGTGTTACGGGCGCATTAATAGCACGTTAAAGGAGAGACCCGATACTCTCGATTAACTTCACTACGGGCTAATTGTATTTTAAGTACATCTTCACTAACTCAATCCTCCCGTGTATATACCATACACCGAGTTAAGTGATTACATAAACGATATACTTTAGGGTTTTCTCGTAGTGTAATTACTATTGTCACATCGGTGAATATGAGAATAATAAATATGAATAATAATATCATTTCATTTATTAAATAAAACAATTACAAAATTGTCTTTTGGGCATCACACCTAACAAGGTATTGGGCGAGAAAGCGATAAACACGGCTTGCTATAATCGAACGAGCTCTTATGAACAAAAGGTTGGAGAAAACACCTTTTGAAATTTGGAATGGAAGGAAACCGAATGTTTCATATTTTCATGCCTTTGGAAGCAAATGGTACATATACAATAATGGAAAAGATCAGCTCAAGACTTTTCAACCTAAAGGCGATAAAGGAATATTCTTAGGATATTCAAGTGTTAGTAAAGCATTCAGAGTTTTGAACAAAAAACACTCAAGCATGAAGAATATATACATGTGGTTTTTGATGATGCAAACTTCACTGGTGAAACAATTGAAGACAATTAGGAACTAGTTTCTCAACCTCAGTTGAAAAGATACCAGAATCAGTTTTTATTGATATGGGAAGGTTAAGGATTTCAGAATCTTTAGATCAAGATTAGTCTCAGTTTCAAACAACTGAACCTACAGTTGAACAACTAGTACAAAATGAAACTGATCCTACACAAGATCAATCTCAAGCAGATCAAATTCCGGAAGCTGAAATTCATGAAGAACCAACTCAAGAATTTCGTGATCCAATAATGCAACCCCCAGTACATCAATGGATGAGAGATCACCCAGAGGAAAAAGTGATTGGTGATTTTCAACAAGGAGTTCGCACAAGAAATCAGTTAGATGCTATGATAGCATGCTTTCTATCTCAAGCCAAACTAAAGAGATAGAAGAAGCCTTGAAAGATCCAGTGGATACTAGCAATGCAAGAAGAAGTCAATAAATTTGAAAGAAATCAAGTATAGTAATTAGTTGAAAGACCAGATCATGCTAATGTTATTGGTACAAAGTGGGTTTTTAGAAACAAACTTGATGAAGATGGAAACATTGTTAGAAATAAATCTAGACTTGTGGCTAAAGGATATTCACAAGCGGAAGGAATAGTCTTTGATGAAACTTATTGTAATAGCCCGAATTTTTTCGACTTCTTAATTTAGTGGTAAAGGATTCAAATAAGGATTTATTAATAATTAAGAAGGGATTTTATAATTATTTTATAATTCCTTAATTCTAATCCCTACCTTGGCAATTAAAAGAATTTTACTTCCTTTTCCTTTTTCCCCCAACAACACGTGAAATTCCCTCCTCCACCTAGCCGCCGTCGCCTCTTGCAAAGAGAAGGAGAGGAATCTCTCCTTCGTGTTAAGGATTGTTCTTTGCCGTCGTCGTTGTCGTCGGTAAGGGTTGTCGTCCTTTTCTTTTCCTACAATTCGAGCATGACGATCGGCCGGCCAAAGGCCATGGCCGATCCACACATGCGTGTGAGGGAGGGAGGATGTCGTTTTGGGTTGTTTTTCTTTATTTCATTGGAATTGTGTTGTAATTTTTAGTGCCTTTCCTTCCACCTATAGATATAGATTCGAGCTTCGTTGAGGAACGGTTCTAACTTGTAAGGGCTTTCGAAACGCAAAGCAATTCCGGTAAGAATATTTCTACGTTTTCTTTGTCAAGTTTTATTCAAGGGTGTCTACGCTTGGTTGTCTGTTTCGGGGATGTTATACGTTCATAATAGCGTGTTGTTGCGTTGATTTAAATCTATAGTTGGCAAGATACTTTTGTATGGAGATTTACGGGCTTAAAATGTTGTATTTGCTTTGTTTTGTTGTGAAACGGCTCGAAATCGCGTGTGGAATCGTTAGGGTTCGAGATGAAACCCGTGGTGGACGGGCGTCCGGGATTTACGGACGGGCGTGCGCCTTGATTTCAGTCCGGACGAGCGTCCGGGTTACACAGACGGACGTCGAGGGGTTGTTTTACATTCGGGATCTAACTCCGTTAGAGCGGACGGGCGTCCGGGTTTTACGGACGGGCGTCCGCCCGGGTAATTTTTTTTCCCTTGGACGAGCGTTTGGGTTACCCGGACGGACGTCCGAGGGGTTATTTTACATTCGGGATCTAACTGCGTTAACGTGGACGGGCGTCGGGACATTACGGACGGGCGTCGACATCTTGGACGGGCGTCCGGCGAGTGCGGGACGGGCGTCCGGTCTTCCAAACGGGCGTCTAGTCTATGTTGTCTTCCTTCTTTGGTAACTCGTGGTTCAATCTTATGAATTAATTTTGGGAGTCATGTCTTGACGGGTCGGGGTATTGACCTCACTATGGGAACTTGGATTTTAGGCATTGAGGTTTGTAGACCTATAGTGGTTGGGCCGGATAGGGTAGCACCCAAAGCCGGGAACCCGGGAAGGTTTCCTTACGACTTCAATGACCTTAGCGTATTTGGGGAGTTGCAGACATTGGTATGGTCGGGCCGGATAGGGTAGCAACCGAAGCCGGGAACCCGGGAAGGTTTCCTTGCACCCCAGTATGCGATGGTCCATTCAATTAATGGTACCATTGGATGACCTTTAGGATCCTCCTCTATAGGGTTTACCCTTTTGAGGGATGTGCACATTCGGGGCCTTTAGGTGGATAGTGGGGAGGTATGGTATCCGTTATGGATTAGTCGAAACTTTTATAGATTGGTTGAGTCTTTCATAAATTTGTGGTACTTTTCATGGGTTGGTTTTACCTTACGTATACTAGATTTATTCTTACTCAACTTTATAGTTGACGGTTTTGCTTTCGTTTGACCCTGCTATGATCCATTTTTGGGGAGCAGATTCTTAGCAGGTACTTCTATGGATGTCTGCTTGTTGCTGGGATGTCGCGGGGTTTGAGAGCCACGTAGTCACAGTCACACGCTTGCATTTTATTTGGATTTCTTTCTAAAAAAAAAAACCTTGGAATTTTGGATCATTCGCACGTTTTCATATTTCTTTTGAGAGACTGTAATTACTTTAAACCTTTTAATAATGAATGGTGAATGTTTGTTTTCTGTCTGTTGTGGAATGTTGCATGTTACCTCCACGACTGGGTGTCGTGATGAGTGGCACCACAGTGACCAATACCGGCGGCCGACGGGATTGGAAACCAGGGTGTTACACTTATGCTCCAGTAGCAAGGTTAGAGGCAATCATATTATTTCTTGCCTTTGCGGCGCACAAGAAGTTCAAAGTATATCAAATGGATGTTAAAAGTGCATTTCTAAATGGAGTACTCGAATAAGAAGCTTTTGTGCAACAACCCCCGGACTTGAAATTAAAGATCAAGAAAACAAAGTTTTCGGACTAGGAAAAACACTCTATGGATCGAAACGGGCGACCGAGCCTGGTATGAAACTCTATCTTAGTTTCTAGTTGACAATGGATTCATCAAAAGAACCATTGACAAAACCTTGTTCAGAATGAAAATAGGAGAAAGCCCTATCCTCGTTCAGATATATGTGGATGACATCATTTATGGATCAGAGGATCCACGATTTGTGAGAAATTTGCAAGTTTAATGAAGAGCCAATTTCAAATGAGTATGATGGGAGAACTGAATTACATTGTTGGTTTACAAGTTAAGCAAATGGATAATGGGATATTCATACACCAAACTAAGTACACAAGAGAACTTATCAAAAAGTTTGGAATGGAGAACAGTGCTGGAATAGCAACACCCATTGGATCCAACATCGGACTGGATAAAGATATAGATGGAAAAGATGTTGATCAGACACTCCATAGAAGAATGATTGAAAGCCTACTATATCTTACAACAAGCAGACCAGGCATATCATTTGCAGTAGGTGTTTGTGCAAGGTTTCAGTCTAAACCTAAAGAAAGTCCTATGAAAGTGGTCAAGAGAACCTTGATGTATCTCAAGGACACACTTGGAGTTGGGATATAGTACTCAAGAGAAGGAGAATTCAAGCTGATATCCTACTCAGACTCGGATTAAGCAGGATGCAAAATTGACAGAAAAAGTACCTCAGGCACAAGTCAGTTACATGGAAATAGACTTGTGTCTTGGTTTAGAAAAAATAAAAACTCAATTTCAACCTCTACAGCTGAAATTGAATACATCGCAACCGGAAGTTGTTGTGCTCAAGTTTATGGATTAGACAACAACTGAGAGATTATGAGATTGAAGAAGGGTTAATACCCATTATATGTGACAATACAAGTTCAATTGCAATAACTGACAATCCAGTTTTGCACTCATGGACAAAACATATTTATGTAAGACATCACTTCATAAAAGATCACGTGGAAAAGAGGGATGTTACAACTCTCTATATACCAACTGAGGACCAGTTGGCTGATATTTTCACAAAACCTTTGGATAGAGAAATGTTTTTCAAACTAAGAACGAATTGGGGATCATAAAAGTCGGCTAAGTCAATTGTACAACCGAGATTCGTCAAGGGGATTGATCTTTAACATGCTTTGGGTGAGCTTACTTGATAGATTAGTCATTTACATCAATGACCTCAAACCGACTAACCGAATCAGGACGGAACTGACCTTTATAAGGAACTGGCTGCTGAAAATTTAAATAAGTTTTTACCAGTCAAAGTTATTCAAAGGTTAAAAGGATAAAACCAACAATAATCACAGATCACACAAAAATCCGAATAGTACATGCATCGATTACCGGTTTTCTCAGAAGAATTTGAAAAGTTAGTACACAATCTACAAAAGATCATGGGATCATTCTTATAACCATCCACCCCCTATTTTCAATCACATTTCATTTCAAACACAAAAACATATTTTCTCAAAATACAAGAAAAGTAATCACAATGTGGCCGCTTTAAAGCAATCTCAAGAGTCCAGATTAATAGCCAAAGTAGAATGTTTTTCTTTTGAAACTTTTGAAGAAATATACTATAATACTCTTTTATCAAGCTCTCTGTGTGAAAAGATAAAAAAGATACAAGGGCTAAGAAACCTTTTGGAAGTTAAATTGGAGAAAGAATTGGACTTGGAAGGACTTTTACAATTTTGGGAAAATATGAAGATGGTGAAAAAAATAGAAGAAAAATAGAAGAAGAAGAAGTCAGATGCATTATCAGCACCTAAGTATGTTTTAAAGAAGAATGATGATGAAGACAAAGATGATGATTCAATGAAACTGACAAAGCGAGTTACGATCTTACGACGTAAGAGAAAACTAATGTTCAAAAGGAATCGATTACTAATGATGAAGAATTGCTATTTGGGCCATAGACAATCGACAATCGGTTTCAAGGCGAACAAGATGAAAAAGTTGGAAAATAGTTGATACTTATGGACAATCAAACTCGATCAACAAAGGAAGAAGTTGATCCAACGAGTTTTTGACTGTTGAGAGAAAAACACGTCAACTAAGATCTCGGTTTACTGAGCGAAAAATCTACCCTTCAAAATTTAAATTTATAAAAGACTCGAAAACAACCGTGGGTAAACTAACTCTCTTATGTGGAACCGGCGAGTACCGGATCAATTGCTAGGATAGCTACGGGAGTACGAGGTCGATCCCAAGAGATAAGTGGTTTGTAAATACCAAAGTGAACAAAGACAAAAATAATAATTAAAACAACTAAGACGCACCATTGTTCCACCATCCCACCGAAATTAACAAGAAAGACACATTCATTTGTAAGTCTTGGATTAATAATCGCTAAAGAGGCGGTACTTTCTCTTTCGGATTTAGCGCCCGTTGATTAGTTTACCACGGGGTACAACTAAAGATTTTACGAAACAAAGATTTGGATATAAAATCCTAATCTAACAACATTCTCCCTCAACTTTCGTATGTTCGGAAAATATCATCATTCTCCCTTCACGGTAATCGACGAATTTATCAACTATCGTGTTTCTAAATTCGAATAGCATGCAACACTACATTACACTTTAAACAAGTCTAAACATGAAGGAAGAACAAGAAAGCTTACGAATAAATGCATAAATCCTTATTTAATCGATGAGGGTGGCTTCACAAGGGTGGTCCTAGCACCGAGCCTTAACCACTCATTACAACAACGAAAGTTACAACGAGATATAAATACATATATAGATACATATATATATATATAGTATATAAGTATATAGATATATATATATATATATATATATACTAATTGCATAAAAATGAAAGAAAGCAATAAAAGAAAAACGGAAACGAAATTATATTAAAACGATAACTAGTCGGGTTATTACACCGACATTATAACTACATATATAACTACATATAGGCCCCCCCCCCCCAAACATAATAAAAAGAAAGGAGTAGGAGAAGAGGGGCAATCTTGAACAAAGGGGCCGAGAGGAGTATTTATAGAGGTGGTCACCGGCGCGTGCCGGAGCTTCACCGGCGCGTGCCGGTGACACGATACATATTCGATTGTCGGGATAAGGTGGGCCCAATGTCGGAGATATTTACGCAAGATTCGGCCTTGTCCGGCGCGTGCCGGTCATCCAACATATCAGATGTTCGTAAAAACCTATCTCGAGCTGTAGACCTCAGATTGATATGATTTAATACTCGTTGGAAAGCTCTTCGAAGATCTACAACTTTCATCCAGGACTTTTTCTCTGAAAATGCCTCTAAGTTAGGTCAAATGTCCGTTGAAGATGAATTACGGTAGAAGCACGCGAGGACGAGTTGATCCGTTACGAACTCGTAAGCTTGTGGCATCTTCTTCTATCCCTCAAAATACCTCTCTTAGGCCCCAAAACATGTCGTTACGTGGGATGCGGTCATCTTATAATTACGCAATAAATCACCAAAAATACCCACGTAAATCGACACGACACTCCGGTTACTAAACCGGTACAAAAACATATAAAAACACGATATTTTATATAATTATTACTACAAACATACTTAGATAAATCTAAGGAATTTATGACTCGAAATGATATAATAATACTCAAAATGATATCAGAAGTGGGGTAAAAAGTTATAATAATAACTATGAATTTGTCCCTTAACAACAACCCCCCACTTAGCGTTTGATCGTCCTCGAGCAAAGCAAGCGATAAAATAAAAATGAATAAGGGATAAATTCATGAAAAGATAAGATGTAAAGGACAACCGGATGATGCAACCTTTAGAATTACAACCGGGCGTTAACCTTAATATAAATGTATAACGAGTGAGTGTGTGACAAGCCTTTTCAATTTCCACTATCCTCTGTTGAATGATTCAAGCAATACGCACAAATATCCATTCAGACAGTCCTAATGACTTTCCTAGGTATAGGCAGTAACAGTTCCACACAACGTCCTCCCGTGTACTTATTAGGATAATCCACTAAAGCATATCATTCGGTTTATCTTTATAGGATAGTCGAGAAGATAACTAAGTTTTCAACCATATTTCCATATTGTCATCAAATTTATTATTTTTTTTTTATTTTTTATTTTTATTTATGAACTATATTTTTTTCACATTTTCAGCGTATGCCTTCATTCCCAGCAATAGGACGTTTCGTGATAACCCCTGGGCCGGACTACTATCATCGGGCGGTTGCCCTCATTCCCGACAATAGGATGTTTCGTGATAACACCCTAGGCCGGACTACTATCATTGGGCGGTCGGGAGCTTTTAAACCTCGTAGTGGTATAGGACGTTTCGTGATAACGCCTACCGCACTCAAATCATTGGTAGCTACAACCGACATATAAATATAGTTCATCTTTTACTTTCATTTCATTTTCCCAATAAACTTAACTTATATCCTTCCTATCACATTCAAACCTTCAGATATTCACAGTACATGTTCAGAAGTTAGGTACTAAGTTACTTCTATCTCTAAAATAACCGGTAGGCTCTTGAATGGATACGAGTTTAAAATTTTCGCTTCAATATCAAAGGCTTACGTGAAGGATGAATTCATGTTATACAAATATATTTGGAATTACAATGCACTTACGGTTCACATTGGTTATACATATCCAAATTGATCATTACATCATCAAATCCATGAAATATATGCCTTATACAATTTATTTTAATCAACTCATTAATGCTCAAAAAATCAAAACTAAGGGTTTTAAATTTAAAGCCATTTATAAACCAACCAAGACTACTACCCCCCACTTACGACCTGCGGTGTCCCAAGCGTGTGAATAAAATAGAGAGGAAGACTTAGCTTATAAACCTGGCGAAAAGGTGCTACCGAATCCCGTAACGACCATGTGTAAGCACGACCCGAATCCCATATAAAAACAACCAAAACAAAACAAACACGAGACATGGTCCTCGTGCCAAGACATCGAATAGGGATATGGGAATAATAAGTAAATGGCCTGTCACGTCGAGAAAATTCGATAGGCAAATAGAGAGCATCATACGTGCATATATATCATATTTAAGGCATAAATTCATATTGGAAACGAGACTAGATCATAAAATGAAATGTACGAAAAAGTATTGAGTCTTTTATACCCGGATCCTCAAGGGTTTAACAACCTAAGTCCAAGAAATGAAACATTTGAATTTTATCTTTGTTATACCTCGGGATTTTCGGATAACCACCTAATCGTTCCCTTTAAATGATATTCAAACATTCATCATGAGACTTAGTTGTGCTTAGTGTTAATCTTCCATGCGAGATTCTACATTTCATTAAAACTAGTCTTATCCAAATTATTATTATTATTATTATTTCACATGATTTTATTAAGGCGGGGTTGCCTCCCCCCAAGCGCTTTTGTTTTACGTCGTTGGCTCGACTAATTACAAATCATCAACCAAAATCCGAACTCAAGAAGATCAATAGCTTAAGAAAAATTAACAATGCGAGAACCACAGAAATTAAATTGTCTAGAAACGTACCTCTTTTGGTCCTCGATGCCAACTCCTCCCAGCCATAGAGTCTTCTTTTATCGGTACATCGAACCATCTTCTTTGCTATTCCATAAAGTTCATCCATCGGGGAGTACACAAAGCTGGACCGCATAAAATTCATCCTCACGAGTGGACGAATATAGTAATCCGGGACCGTTATATCAAATATTACCAACTCTCCCGGTGGCTTTACCAAAGATGGCCGATCTTGCTCCTCTAACTCTGTCTTATAGCAAATTGAATCATCAACCTCATCCTCAACTTTGAACTTCTTCAATGAGCACCTCATCATCCTTAGCCACCTCTATTGCACACCCGTTTTCTGCTCGAACCCCATTATTTCAATCAAGCGCACCACCCTCTCTTGAAGATTTTTTATGGCGGATACGGCACTTATATTGAACTCTTGCATGTTTTGCAAGATTTGTTCCAATCGATCTAGTTGTTCCATTTGTTGTTGGTAAAACTTTCTTGTGGCACGGGAACAACTTTGATCATGCGACTTCGATTCATCGAGAGGTGAGTAGTAGGCTTCTTGCCATTCCAGACATTGATCAAGTGGCTGAATATGGGTGAAGCTATCAACGCGTTGAGTATGAACACCGTAATCTTGATAAGTACCAGAGTTTGGACAACCCTCATAATATTGTGGTTCATAACTTGAATAACCATAATTACGGTCTGGTATGCACTTAAAGCAATTATAGGACCAAGAATCCTGGTTACTCTGCTTGTTGATGCGAGGCTCGGGCATATCTTTGTTGATAACATGGTTCGGGAGCACGAGATTGGTAAGGGTATTGTTGTTCGGGTGAGTAATATTGATTGAAAAATCCCTCCATTTCAGCTCAAACTGCAAGATCTCAGAAAACAACAAGAAAACAATAATATTTTTTTTCTCTCGGTAATTACCGAGTAAGTTTTTTTTTTATTATTATTATTTTTTTTTTACGAAAATTGAAAACAAAAAACAGAAAACACACACACGAAGATATTACAAATAGCACACTTATCCCCGGCAACGGCGCCAAAATTCTGTTGAGAGAAAAACACGTCAACTAAGCTGTTGAGCGAAAAATCTACCCTTCAAAATTTAAATTTATAAAAGACTCGAAAACAACCGTGGGTAAACTAACTCTCTAACCGGCGAGTACCGGATCAATTGCTAGGATAGCTACGGGAGTACGAGGTCGATCCCAAGAGATAAGTGGTTTGTAAATACCAAAGTGAACAAAGACAAAAATAATAATTAAAACAACTAAGACGCACCATTGTTCCACCATCCCACCGAAATTAACAAGAAAGACACATTCATTTGTAAGTCTTGGATTAATAATCTGCTAAAGAGGCGGTACTTTCTCTTTCGGATTTAGCGCCCGTTGATTAGTTTACCACGGGGTACAACTAAAGATTTTACGAAACAAAGATTTGGATATAAAATCCTAATCTAACAACATTCTCCCTCAACTTTCGTATGTTCGGAAAATATCATCATTCTCCTTCACGGTAATCGACGAATTTATCAACTATCGTGTTTCTAAATTCGAATAGCATGCAACACTACATTACACTTTAAACAAGTCTAAACATGAAGGAAGAACAAGAAAGCTTACGAATAAATGCATAAATCCTTATTTAATCGATGAGGGTGGCTTCACAAGGGTGGTCCTAGCACCGAGCCTTAACCACTCATTACAACAACGAAAGTTACAACGAGATATAAATACATATATAGATACATATATATATATATATATATATAGAGTATATAAGTATATATATATATATATATATATATATTATACTAATTGCATAAAAATGAAAGAAAGCAATAAAAGAAAAACGGAAACGAAATTATATTAAAACGATAACTAGTCGGGTTATTACACCGACATTATAACTACATATATAACTACATATAGGCCCCCCCCCCCCCCAAAACATAATAAAAAGAAAGGAGTAGGAGAAGAGGGGCAATCTTGAACAAAGGGGCTGAGAGGAGTATTTATAGAGGTGGTCACCGGCGCGTGCCGGAGCTTCACCGGCGCGTGCCGGTGACACAGTACATATTCGATTGTCAGGATAAGGTGGGCCCAATGTCAGAGATATTTCTGCAAGATTCGGCCTTGTCCGGCGCGTGCCGGTCATCCAACATATCGGATGTTCGTAAAAACCTATCTCGAGCTTTGTAGACCTCGGATTGATATGATTTAATACTCGTTGGAAAGCTCTTCGAAGATCTACAACTTTCATCCAGGACTTTTTCTCTGAAAATGCCTCTAAGTTAGGTCAAATGTCCGTTGAAGATGAATTACGGTAGAAGCACGCGAGGACGAGTTGATCCGTTACGAACTCGTAAGCTTGTGGCATCTTCTTCTATCCCTCAAAATACCTCTCTTAGGCCCCAAAACATGTCGTTACGTGGGATGCGGTCATCTTATAATTACGCAATAAATCACCAAAAATACCCACGTAAATCGACACGACACTCCGGTTACTAAACCGGTACAAAAACATATAAAAACACGATATTTTATATAATTATTACTACAAACATACTTAGATAAATCTAAGGAATTTATGACTCGAAATGATATAATAATACTCAAAATGATATCAGAAGTGGGGTAAAAAGTTATAATAATAACTATGAATTTGTCCCTTAACAATCGAGCTAGATCACCATTGTTGAAGGTATGAAGCGTTGAACGTTCCTTTTTGTCTTCATTTGGTAGATCTGTTTGTATTTATGTGTTTTAGTTAATCCGCATGATTAAAGACGCCGTAATTTACTTATTTTAATCGTAATTGAGCAATATACATCCACGAATAGGAAAAGACACCCCTGGTAACCCGGTGGTCTATACCGGTTTACCGGGGCATAATTTAGAAAACCTAAAACTGGGATTCACTACAGCTACGTTGATCGATTGGTTTATTAACAGTAGGTTAGATCTTGCCAATCTGCTTATTGTAATCATAAACTGGCATGAAATACGAATAGTGAAGTGTTAAGTTTGGACAAAATCTTGAATGGACCCTAGGAACGTGCTGATCAATGTCGACAACTGTCAAGGGAGGTTAGCGGTATGTGTTAGAACTCGATATTGGCAATTCTAGTTCTTTATGTGTGTGGGCTATTACGGACCAATTAAGGAGGGTAGCTTGCGTATAGATTGTCTGTTACCATTGTCGGAGTAGATAGGAGTATGAGTTGCACCCGTAGCTGATAATGATAATTAAAACTAAGCTCGCGATTAATTGAAGGAAATTATGCGGGGAAGTAAACGTAACGATTAACTAATCCAAGTTAGTAGATCGGTGAGAAGAGGGGGAGAAATACCAAGTTTGTTTTCTTTTATGTACATTTATTGGTCCATGACCGCCTCTATGTTGCTTCTTAATTCGGTTAGAATCATTTATACTTATTGTTGCACTGTCTCTGTGGGATTGACCTTGACTCGCATTTACTATAATACGATGTACCTAGTATTCTTGTTAGTAATATCGACGTTAGTGACTTACACGCGATCAAGATTTTTGGCACCGCTGCTGGGGACAATGGTCAATTATAAATATAAACGTTTTAATTTTGATTAAGAAGTCTTTTTTATTTTATTTTATTTTGAGTCTTGAGTCATTCTGTATCAACCCTGCACATGTTAAACTGCCAGAAAGAGAAATTTCAGGGCCGGTTTACCGTTGCTAACCCCCGGGTTATCGAGCCCTGAAAAATCAATTTCTGAACAGCCCATGTTATTCTGTGTTATTCTCTGTTGAATTTAGTTAGTTGGTCCGCAACAGTTTGGATCACACCCAGCTGAAGCGGAAGTTGCAAACCTTTTCCTTGTTTTATTTTGTCTTTTCGTAGGAAGATCAGAACACTTCAGAAATTCGATGAAACCGGAGTTGAAAAAGAGCAAACAAGTCAAGCAATATTCCTAGAACAATATTGAACATCACACCAATTTCCATGTTCCGTGGATCTGAAGCAAGCGAGAATTATGAAGCTATAAAGAAGCGGTTGGAAAAAGAGAAAGACGCAAACAAGTAAGAGCCTAAAGAGAACTTAAAGGAGTATAGCACGTATCGTCTAGGTGAGTTCCCTTATGAGTTAATTGACATATTGTCTCTGGATTATGATTCTGATCATCCTGAAGAGGAACCTGACACGATGTTTTTTGCGCCTGAGGATTACCTAGACTCAGACACCGTGGTGAAGTTAAGAGAACCTGGCACGTTCCGACTCCCAATTTCTGTTAATGGTATATCAGTAGGATTAGGTCTCTATGACTCTGGCTTGAGTTGCAACATAATACCTTTTTCGCTCTGCCAAAAGATCAAGCTTCCGGTCGTAATGAATCAAACCTGAACCATGACATTCGTTGATAGAACTAGAGATATGCCTGCCGGTCTGCTTAAGAAGTGTATGATTAAGGCAGGAGGGTTCAGTTATCCAATTGATTTTACGGTGATAGACATAACAGAGGACCCAAGTGCCCTAGTTCTATTAGGTAGACCTTTCTTAGCGACAAGAAGGGCTGTTATGGATTTTGATAATGGGGAGATTACTTTAAGATTGAATAATGATGTTGTATCTTTTAAGATCTTAGAGCCCCTAGAAAATAGGCCGGAAAGTTGTAAGATGACGTATGCTTCAGGAAAGGTGGAAATTATAGAGATAGAGGGGCATAAGCATAGAGAGGTTGTAATAGAAACCGTTGAGCAGGAATTCATGAGACTAATGCTGTGAGAAAGAGAAGAGAAGGACTATAACAAGATGCTCACGGAAGCTAGTCCTCCAGTGTTGCGTAGTGAATGCTTTGAGCTTAAAGTGGAAAATGTGGAGTCCTTGGATCTAAAGTCTAAATTCGACGTAGATGCAGACCTAGTACGCAAGCCAAGAGAGAGAGAGGCATGATAGGAAGAGAGCCCAAAAATGTTCTATAAAGGTACAAACCTCTTGAGCGAAAGTTTGGCAAGTTAAAGCTCCAACCCCTGAATGATCGGAGATCTGAAGAAAGTCGAGCTGGTGACTATAAACTTAGAACTATTTCTTTAAACCTTTAGGTAGATTAGGAATGAATAAAAGTAGCAAGATAAATGGACGAGCTATTTTTCATCCTACCACACCCTTAGGCTTGAAACCGAATGTTTGTGGAAAGGTTTTTTCTTACTCGTTGCGGATTATAATGAAGTAGGTTAGGATTGAAGCGGAAATAATAACAAAAAGAGTAAGAGGCTAGTCAATTTGAGGTTAGAATTGAGCGAGAGGTTGAGAAAAGTGTGCGGTGAAGGCGTACATAGAAATGCGGGAAAAATAACCCCGGTAAACCCTAGGTTACCTCCGGGTTACCGAGGCCGGGATTTTTGGATTTCGAACGTCGCTTAAAAAGATGAATTTATAGAGCAACGTGGAGGACACACATGGCATCAGACGCTCCTAGTCAGCAGAAACCATCCAATTTACCATTCTTTTCAAAATTTTCATCCTTTCCCACTCCACCATAACTCCACCTCAATCCCATCAACCACCTCCTCAAATCCCTCACCCCAATAACTTCTCTACCCACTATCCCACTAAATCCTTCCACTTTCACTCATTTCTTCCTATTTAAACCACCCATTCACCACCATTCTTATAATTCTATCTACCATCATCTCTTCAATTCACCAAACTTCTCCCATTTCTTCTTCTTCTTAAATTCAGTCGGCCACCATCACCACCACTGTCACCACCCAACCACTACCAAAATCAAACCTTTCTTCCAGTTAAACCAACCAAAACACCTATTTCCCTTACCCATGTTACTGTCTAGTGCTGCAGTGCTAGTGAGGTGCCACAGTTCTTCATCCTTTATCATCAGAGGCACAGTCCAAAAAAGAAATCAAAAAAAATTAGGCCGGTAAATCGAACCTACTTGCCGGTTTACCGAGGGAATTTTTTCGGAATCGGCTTCGCTTCGGGTTGTATTATCATCCAGGATCGGTCCCAAACGTAGCCGTTCAGCTGTTCGTCCTAGTGGTTATTAGAGTGTGTATGGAGATGCCAACCCTTTGATAGATGGGGTTGAGAAATTCCATTCTTTAGCTATCTACGAGTCATTCTGAGGGCATTGGAACGCAAGACCAGTTGCTCGAGACGAGGGGTAGAACTGGACAATTGCTGATCAATCTTGCCATGAGCCCTACAAGTGCAAGATATTTTGGATATGGCAGAATCCCCGACTCGGTTAAACACCACGATGGTCACGGAATTTTATGCTTACGTTTCACATAACCCCAGAGCCATGTATTCTATGGTCTGTGGTGTTAAATTTGATTTTTCTATTGAGTGGATCAATGCTCATTTTGGGGTTAGACATCCACCAGTAGGCCTGGATGAGTACACTTCCTCGAGTAACATTGAATATTTGGAGAGGATGGACATGATAGCTGAGTATTTTGGGGTGCAATAGAAGCGCAATCCTGCTGGATCTCCCACCATCTTCCTAGAGAACGAGTTATCCTGGGATCGGAAGATGGTCAACGATTTGTTTGTGCCTCGCCTTCTACCGACCAAGCACACGGTATCCGTCACCACCAAGAGGGTGGAGATGATGTTTTATCCGGAGCAGAATCTCTTGTCAACATCGGTCTACTAATGCATAGCCGTATTCACGAGCTTTCGTCACATCCGAGCATTAGCCGTTGCCATACGGACCGATGATTGACATGTTTGCTTTAGAGGACGAGGTGAAAATTCTTGTCGGTGATAATTGGGAAGACCCCGAGCCAATGATCAGTCCACAGTCAGTTCAAAAAGTTCCAAGACGGGTTGAAAGAGCTGAGAAGGAGCATGCTCCGGTCCTCGGAGCACCCCGGACACAGAGAGCTATGCTTGAGGAACACTCGCGAGAGATTACGAGTTTGCACCATAAGATGGATAAGATCATTGACTTCATTGGCATACCTTCATCGAACCCACCACCTAGGACTGCCCCACATCACCGAGCCTCTTCTTCAACCGCTGCTGGCTCGAGTTTTGGTCCATCTCCCGGTTTTGAGCCTAGAGATGACTGGGAGGGTTATTCTAATGATGACTAGTTTTTATTTATTTTTGTTGTTGTGTTCCATTTTTCTTTTTCTAATTTTATTTTCCTATCTAGTTGATGTAGCAGAATCATATTCATATAATCATTTTGTCAGCTTAATTTGTTTTGGGGTTCAATATTTTCTCTTTTACTGCCGCCTTTTTATTATATGGTTTCTTGTCACCGCCATTCTTCTTGGTTTGTTTGAGATACTTAGCATAGATTCTTCATGGATTACTTACATGAGCCCGATGATTTATACGGCGATCCACTTCTTCTTTGGTTCCACCCCTAACCAAAGCTAAGTTCCTTTTCATGTTTCATTTTTCATCTTACATATTAGGGACATTGTTTCGATTAAGTGGGAGGTAGAGGAACGTCACTTAGCTTCTTAGCACTATATTCTGTAAATTGTGTGATTATCTTGATTATCTTGATTCTCTTTGATGCACAATTCACCATTTAGACTTTGATTCAATTGACTTCATCTTTGTTTCACGTTGCACGAGTAAGAGTAAATGTCAACTTCTGAACTAGTGGCGTATTAAGCGCATATTCTGTTATGAGCCACCATTTTACACACGTATAACTCACTTCCCTTGGTGTGTAGTCGATAGCATATTTCTTTGACTAGAGTTGACCCTGGCTTCATCACGAATCATGTTCCACCAACGTTTATGAAAGCAATGGAATTTCGGATTCGGTAGTTTATCATGAGTGGGGCCGTGAGGATAGTTAAATCAATGAGAGTTTACCCGCCAAGAAACAGAAGTGCATTGAAATATATACATCTACATTCTCTTTGGAAAAATTTGAGTTGATGGAGAGTAAAACGCATGACTTTTGCATAGACCGATAAACGCGAGCCTATGAGTAATATATAATCGGTTCTCGATCCGCCTTGCCAGCTAATTTAATTGATAAATAACATGTTTGAGACTGGTTAGTTCGACTACGGGTTGACGTAATGTGAGATTGTCCGCATTACTAAGCGGTTGTGAAATTTATTGCACACACACATTGGCTCATGATGTGAATAGTGTTTAATGCGTTACTGATGGATATGAGTGGCATGATCTCGATCTTGACTTTGTAAAGCATAGTTGTTTTTAATTAACTTGTGTACTGATCAGAGTGTTGTTTTCTTTTCACCTTTTTGCTCGGGACGATCAAAAGCAAAGTGGGGGGGTATGTGATAACACTCTAATTGGTACCAATAATTATACCTTTATTCACCCCGAATTCTACATCTCTGTTATTTTCCCAAAGATTTGGTACTGTTTTGTATCGTTTTGTGTGTTTTATAGGATGTACCGGATCTGGAGCATTGAAGAATGGAACTACACCAAAAGAAAGGTATTGGGCCAAGTGATTAAAGTCCAAGAGGAAGTCTGCTGAAGAAAAGGAAGAAAAGTCTGCCTAGTTTACCGAGGGCTAGGTCCGGTAAACCGAGGACTTGTTGAACATGAAACTGATTCTACCGCCTCTAATAGGTCGGTTAGGGCTTTAGAGAGTCTTAAGTCAGCTATTGTATCTATATAAAGCCGCATATACTAAGATTTTTCAAAAAGCACAAAATTATATTGAATTACATAATACAATTTTGATGAAATAAAGTTATTCAAGCTTTGGAAGAGTTGTTTCTGGTTTCCTCCCTTTACTCCACTATCTCTAGCTTGATGTGATCGAGCTAGATCACCATTGTTAAAGGTATGAAGCTTTGAACATTCCTTTTTGTCTTCAATATGGTAAATCTGTTCGTATTTATGTGTTTTAGTTAATCTCGCATGTTTAAATACCCCATAATTTACTTATTTTAATCGTAAGTGAGCAATGTAGATACAGGAATAGGAAAAGCCACCCCCGATAACCTGGCTGTCTATACCGGTTTACCGGGGCATAATTTGGAAAACCTAAAACTGGGATTCACTACATCTACGTTGATCGACAGGTTTAATTAATAGTAGGTTAGATCTGGCCAATATGCTTATTGTAATCGTAAACTGGCATGACATATGAATAGTGAAGTGCTACGTTTGGACATATTCTTGAATGAGGAACATGCTGATCAATGTCGACAGCTGTCTAGGCGGGCTAGCGGTATGAGTTAGTGCTCGATATCGGCAATTCTAGTTCTTTATGCGTATGGGGTATTACGGACCAATTAAGAAGGGTATCTTGTGTATAGATTGTCTACTACCATTGTCAGAGTAGATAGGAGTAGGAGTTGCACCCGTAGCTGATAATGATATTTAAAACTAAGCTCGTGATCAATTTAAGGAAATTATGTGGGGAAGTAAACGTAACGCTTAATTAATCCAAGTTAGTAGATCGGTGAGAAGAGGGGGAGAAATACCAAGTTTGTTTTCTTTTATGTTTATTGATTGGTCCATGACCGCCTCTTTGTTGCTTCTTAATTAGGTTAGAATTGTTTATACTTATAGTTGCATTGTCTCTATTGGATCGACCTTGACTCATTTTTACTATACTGTGATGTACCTAGTATTATTGCTTGTAATATCGACGTTAGTGACTTACACGCGATCACAAACCACTTCTAACCCAGTTTCCGAGATTCCGCAATTGAAGGAAAATCTGGAAATTACAACCATGGAAAATCGAGAATTTGAAGCTCAAGCTGAATGGCACCTAAATAAGAGGATTTATGGGTTAGAGACTCAACTTTTTGAGATTCTAATTTCTCAGAATTGAAATACAGATGGTCAAAAAACAACACATTTGTTAATCAATCGGTTGTATGATGCCAGAGGGAAGTAGAACAAGAAAAGCTGAAGCTAAAAGAAGAAAAGATGAAGTTAGAAGCTGAATTAGGGGAACTAAAGAAAGGAAAGTCAGCAATAGATCCTTACATCCGAAATGTTGAAGAACTCAGTGACGAACAACTCTTATTAAAATACAGCAAACCAGGAGATAAAAGAGCTTGTCGTACAAAGGATCTGTGGAAAGTTTTAAAAGGATTACAATCATATCAAGGCAAAGTACAGGCACAAAACCTATGAATAAGCACTTGTTTACTTCTTATCTGATGTATATCACAGTCAGAAGATGGCAACTCACAAGTAGATGAGAACAATGGAAGATAAGTTTGCCACCAAGAACAAGAAGGAACAAATGGAGACTGACATTAATGAATTTGAAAAGTACTACAGGGACAACACTGATCTTCCTAAGTTAGCCTTATGGAGGAAGTGGAAGCTGTCAAGCCTAGTAGACTACCTCAAGACTTTTGCGAAGGAAGATACAAAACTAGAAAGTGAATATCAATTACATGATAAGGGAAGAAAGTATATCTTAGTTACACAACAAGCAAAAATGTTGATGAGTTAATCATTTGTGTAACTTATTCAAGTTTTTGTGAATTCTAATGAAAAATCCAGTTTCCAATTTTACTTTGTGTTTATTTTTTTTATCTTTAATATTTTCTTTTTAGGAGGTTTTTGCATCATGAAATAGGAGGAAATTCTTAGAATTAAAATTTTGTGTTTTGATGATGATTCATCTTATTTAATTACTTGTTTGTTTTTACCCCATTGATGAAGTGCTGAAACTAGCTATTATAGTGAAAAGCTAAAAAAATGTCTAGAAATAATATGTATAGGATTTATTAGTGTCTGATCTTTGTATAGGTTGAATCAGACAAGCACTATAATAGGTAGAGAATCGTAGAACTGAAAACTTGAATCATCTATAAACTGGAAATTATACGTAACTAAGTTTCAGACAAACTGATAACTCACAACAAACTGAAAAAGTGTTACTCAGAGCCATAGAACTGACATTTACTCAGAATCGAAGAAGGTAAGTTCACCGAGGGACACCGACTTAGTTGGATTATCTAGAAGTAAAAGGTCATGGGAACAAACTTATTATTAGAAGGGTGAGGGACACAGACTCAATCATTGAATATTGAAGAACGGAGGGTTCAAACTCAATTTATGAAGATTAAAGTTGAGACTGTAAGGTTAGAATTCAGGCCAGACTGTGATGACCTGAACTGAATTTATGAATCTTATATCAAGACCTAAGATACATAAGGACAATGATATCTTAGATGATTTATGAGTTATGGTGTACTATGATTAAGTCAATATGAATCGATGGAAAATAGAGTACTAAGTTTTGAAGAAGAGTAAAAACTCGCTTAATGCTCTAAACCGAAAACCGACTCACTCGGTTTTCTCGAAGCTTAAAATCGACCATTTATAAATATCTCGCTTTTTAGTGTCAAGATATCAAAAAAGCCGAAAGGAAATTCGAACGTTACAAATCAAGCTTTTTCATTGAATGATGGACTGACATGTCAGAACGGTCGCTGACATCAAACAGGACCATCAACGGCTATGTGGATTTAAACGTTTGATAGCTAAAGAATTCAGATTTTGAACAAGATGAACGTTGGACCACACACTATAAATAGAGGACTTGGCATCAAGGATCAAACACACAGATTACTAAGAATCATCGAGCCTATGTCCTGTTTATCTGTGCATTCGTCTGAATTGCTATCAACTTTGTGCTCAACAAGATCATATCTAAAATTTTTCAAGTGTTTATGCTTCAAAGAGATAATCAAGATCCAACACTCTGAAGAACCATAAGAAAGAATCACTTACTTGATTCTCAACCCAACTTTGATTTTATAAAAGATTTTGTTGGACTTATTTCTATGTTATGATGATGAGTGCCAGACAAGCTGTTATAGTGCAAAGGCAAAAAGATGTCTAGATCAAATGTATAGGATTATTGGAGTTTGATTCATGAATAAGTTTGATCAAACAAGCACTGTAAAGGTCAGCTGATTTATATCAGCAGACTGGTCTATATCAGTAGGGTAGATAGGTCAGTAGACTAGTCAGGAACCTGCTGAAGACTGAAGACTGAAGGCTGAGGGCTCAAACTCGCTTCTGAAGGCTAAGGGATCAAACTTAGTAATTTAAGTCAAGGATATGGAATCGAAATTTAGGCAAGTCCGTGATGACCTAAACCGATTACATATACCTTGTATAGAAGGTCTAAGTTCCATGAGTTGGATGATGTTTGGAACATGGTTATTTTTAAAAAAGGGTGTAATCTAACTTCACATATAAAAGTTAGATAAAAGAAATCAGCTGCATTGTATTTTATACACAGAAAATTGCTGTTCAGCAGACTGATGGGTATCTCAAATAGATCGATGAACTCGTCGATAATATACCTTGATTAAATCAAGATTATATTGGAAGATTACATGGATAAGGACATCCTACTACCTCTGACTTATCAAACAAATCAAAGGCCGAGATTAAAAGAACGTTGGGATGATTCAGATTTTTATCCAATGGTTATAAGTCAAAGGGTGGACAGACTGCACTGTCAAAAAGGAATTCTGACAGTGTCACTCCTATGAATAGTGACAGAAAGCAAATCAGATGGGACAAAAACCAGGAATGGTTACATTTGAATTTCAAATGTAAGTCACATGCATTCCTACCTATAAATAGAGGATCCTCAACTCAGAAAAGATGATGATTGATGAACTTTAAGAGAAAAATATAAGAGACTATTCTGAGCTGAAAAACACCCTGCTGAACTTACTGAACTTAAAGCTACTGATCCATAAAGATTCTTCAAGTGTATTCTGCATTCAAGCTACATCAAGTATACACACTTGAAGACTGCAAGCTGCTGATTATATCATCCTAATCAAGCTGCTGCAATTGAATCATTTATTTGATTCAATCTTTATTTTATAAAGAACCTGCTGAAGACAGTGAAGCACAGTTGTGTGATGGACTGTTGTTTGTGGTGGAGCCGGTGAAGAGGCAATCCTACCCTTCAAGGACCAAGTGGAAGACTTAGGAGCAAAGAATCCTACCGTTCCCGCTTTCGGTTTGTGAAGCCATAGTCATTGGTGAAGGACAAGCAATCTTAGGAATCTTTGTAACTGCAACATCAAAGATCTCTAGTGAATTACCTCCAACATCACAGGAGAAGAGTGGACTGACAGGATTACACCACCTGGAAGCACTATAAAATCCGCCTACTTACTTTTAGCATTTACATTCTGCACTTAGTTTATTATATACATCAATCAACTGAATCTAGCAACTGAAATCACACACATACACTACTGAGTATCTAATACTTAGTATCATATTTAACAACAAGTATTAAGGCTTAATTTTGACATAATTTCGCTGCACAAATTCAAGAACCGAACCGTCGCAGACTATCGTTTATCGCCAGGCTACGAGGCATCGCAGACTATTGAACTTCAGCAGGCTGCTGAAGTTGCTGAATTTGTTAACTCCAAAGTTTTAAGTGTTAAGTTTATTCACCCCCCTTCTAAACTTAACCAAAGCCTTTTCAAGGGACCAACAATTGGTATCGGAGCAGTACTTCTGTTCTGAAGAAATCCTACTTGTTGTGCTTGTGAAAATACTTTGAAACTTTTTCAAGTTACCGATTTTCAAAAACTTGCATCATGGATAACACCCGATGCTAGAACTATGCCGATGTGTTCTCTAGATAGATTTGATGAATATAAACGTCGAATGCGCTTACCTTGCAAAGAACTCATGATGAGATGATGGATGTACTAACCGATGGACCACTCGGAGATTACCAAGGCAAGAATAAAGGTGGGTGATACTACGAGTACATTCCTAAACCAAAAAGAGAATGGAATGCGAAGATTTAAAAAGAGCAAACCTCAACAATATTGCTATTGATATCATTTATAGAACCTTGGATAGCAATATGTACATGAAGGTTAAAGATTGCAAACCGCAAAGGAACTTTGGGACAAGATACAGTTGATCTATGAAGGCACTGATGCAATAAAGAAGAACAAAATCAGTGTGGTCAAAAAGAGGTTTCAAAAGTTCAAGATGCTACCAAATGAAACCATTGAGCAGATGAAATCAAGATTTAATGCTATCCTGGATGAACTTACCCTGCTGAGTGTAAGTTATTCAAAAGAGGAAATAAACACAAAAATCTTGGAAGCATTACCTGCAAAAGATGTTTGGAAAATGAAGGTGACTGCAATTGTAGAAATGAGAAAGCTGCATGAAGAAGACACATTCAAGTTATTTTCAGATCTTAAGGCTTATGAGTTTAGCAAAAAGCTTGTACCTGAGACCGAAAAGAAGAGCCAAAGACCATCGCATTGGTCGCTTCACATCGTGAAGAAACATCCGGAGGACAAGATGATCTCGCTGGATGAGATGCGGGAACAAATTGCCCTACTTAGCAAGAAAATCAGGATGATGAAGACAGGAAAGGCCCCTGCAAGAAATTTCACAAAAAGGCCTACTGAAAGAAAGAAAGAAGAACCAAAGAAAGATAATGACTATCTGTGTTTTCATTGCAAGAAACCAGGACACTTCAAACCTGACTGTCCTGAGTTAAAACAAAGTAAGGAACCCGATTATCTTTGCTTCAACTCGCAAGAAGCCGGACACTTTAGACTCGATTGTCAAGACCTACTGAAGACCAGGAGTCAACAAAGAAGACATGGCAAGAAGGCTATGGTTGCTTTGAAGATGAATCGGGGTATGAAGTGGAATCGAAAAGGGAAATGAATCGATGACACAAAGACCGGTTGCCGATATGGAAGATTATGCTTTGATGGCCAATATGGATGAAACTGAGGAGGTATACAATACTGTATCAATAAACACTCCTGCTGGAAGTGATTGTGAATCAACATGTGGTTCAAATCCTATAAATTCTAATAATGAGGAGACTTTGGATGCTATCCTTAATCAACTGAGGAAAATGCAATCTGGTTATGAGATTGTGAAGGTTGAAAAAGAAGCTCTTCAGTTGGACGTTGAAAGATTAAAAGCTGAATTAAGAATTCTTAAAGGGAAAGAAAAGGATGTTGGACAGAATCAGCAAAAGCCTGCTGAACAATCAGTAGCTGCTGAATCTGCTGAACCATCTTGTTCTTTTACTGCATACAAATCTGGAAAGCCTTATGGTGATAAAACAGGGCTTGGATTTGGAACTCAACAATCCAAAAAGAGTGGATCCAGTAAGGTTACTGAACCTAGTACCAGAATTGGTCCTAAGTTTGTACCAGCACAAGATCCAACTCCAAGTAAGGTTTCTGAGGCAGTAAAACCTACTGAGAATACTTCAAGGAAGCAAAATCAGAAGTCAAAGAAGTCAACAGTTCCTAACAAAAGGAACAAATCCAAAAATAGGACTGCTGGATCTTCTAGACCTACTGATAGCAGACCTAATACCAAGTCTGCTGGACCACAGAAAGGTAATAATCAGAAATATTCCAAGGATAAGAATCCTAAACCGAAAAATGTTAATCATTCAAGGGATACTTATCTCAGGGGGAAAGGTAGATTGTTCCCTACTGATGATGATTGGATTATTCCCACTGCCGATAGAAACAACCAAGACAACCATGTCGCTAGGGTAAAACCTAAGCAATGGAATCGCAAAGGACTCAAAGGCAGGGACTTATAAAAGGCCTCAACAGGGACCTCGCCAGACTCCATACTACGGTACGTTCCCTACGTACAACAAACAAATGGTTGTACTAATGCTTCTAACAACAAAAGTCACTTCAAACAAGATTATAAATCAAAAGGCCGAAAACATATGTGAATCCTACACAACCAACTCGTTAGAACTTATGGATGTGTGGAATACATGTATGAACCAAAGTATGACACCTTTAGAGAATACCTTATGGAAACATACCAAAGGTCATGCTTACTACTGACCACTATGGACCCAAACAGGTTTGGGTACCTAAAATGTATTAACTTTGTTTTGTAGGGTGTCTGGTACTTGGACAGTGGATGTTCCAGACATATGACAAAGAACAAGCACTGTTTGTCAAACTTTGTGGCAAAGGTTGGTCCAAGGGTGAATTTTGGCAACAAGAATACACCTGGATATACAAGAGGATATGGCACAATTGTGAGAAATGGACTTACAATCAAGAATGTTGCATATGTGGAAGGACTGGACTACAACTTGCTGAGCACTGGACAATTCTGTGACATGGGATACAAGGTCACTTTTGACAAAAACAACTGTATTGTCATTAGTGAAAGAGGTGATCAAGTTGTACCGTCGGTAGAAGACAACAAAACATGTATGTTGTGGATTGGTCTACCGTCGTTCCGAAACTCGCTCGATTGTGCATACCAAGTCCGAACTCAATTGGTTATGGCACAAGAAGTTGAATCATTTGAACTTTGATGATATCAATCAGTTGGTGAAGAAGAAGCTGGTGATTGGTTTACCTGAGATCACATTCAAGAAGGATGCTATATGTGATGCGTGTCAGCAGGATAAACAGATAAAGTCAAGCTTCAAGTCAAAAACTAAACAATCAACTAATAGAGTGTTGAAGCTGATGCATATGGATCTATTTGGACCAATAACTCCAACAAGTGTAACAGGAAAGAAATACACCTTAGTGGTTGTGGATGACTACTCAAGGTACACTTGGGTGATATTTATGAACAAGAAAAGTGAAACACTCAAAAGCATGCCTAATCTTTTAAAGAGATTACAAAATGAGAAAAGTCTGACAGTAGTAAAAATAAGATCGATCGTGGTACGAATTTCTCAACAAAGTGATAAGAGAATATTGTGAACGAATGGTGTACTACATCAACTTGCCGTTGTCGGTACACCTCAAAAAATGGGGTTGCCGAAAGAAGAAATAGGTCTTTAAAGGAAGCAGGAAGGACAATGATTTGTGAAGCATTGCTACCTGAAAGGTATTGGGCTGAAGCAGTTAATACAGCATGTTATACGCAAAACAGAACTTCAGTGAACAAGAAGCTGCTGAAGACACCTTATGAGATTTGGAATGGAAGGAAACCAAACATATCCTTTTTCCATCCATTTGGAAGCAAATGTTTTATCCTAAATCACAAGGTACATTTAAAGACATTCCAACCCAAGTCAGATGAAGGAATTTTCTTGGGATATTCTTCGGTCAGCATGGCATTCAGGGTACTGAACAAGAGGTCACTGAAACATGAAGAAACAATCCATGTTGTGTTTGATGAAACTAAGTTCACCGGTATGGAAGATGAAGATTGTGAACCCGCCGAGAATCAACAGTTACCGATCCGATTGTGTTGAAGTTTTGGAAAGATTCAATGACTTAAAAGTTTCTGATACTGCCCCTGCTGAACACCCTGCTGGTAATACTACTGATGCAACAACTGAAGCAATTCAAGGATCTGCTGAACCCCCTGTTGTTGAAGAAGCTACAACATACCCTACTGAAGATGAGGTTCCTGATAATCAAACTAACCAGAATCCACAATGGTTAAGGAATCACCCTGCTGAACAAGTTATTGGCAATGTACAGCAAGGTGTAAGGACTAGAAGACAACTGGAAGCTATGTTTACTTGTTTTCTATCTCAAATGGAACCTAAAGTTGTTGAAGAAGCAATTTCTGATCCAGATTGGATAATTGCTATGCAAGAAAAATTGAATGAATTTGAAAGAAATCAAGTTTGGACACTAGTTGAAAGGCAAAGTCATGCAAATATCATTGGTACTAAGTGGGTATACAAAAATAAACTTGATGAATCTGGTACCATTGTGAGGAATAAGGCCAGACTAGTTGCAAAAGGCTATTCTCAAGCAGAAGGAATAGATTTAGATGAAACTTATGCACCTGTTGCAAGATTGGAAGCTATCAGATTATTCTTGGCACATGCTGCATATAAGAACTTCAAGGTATATCAAATGGATGCCAAAAGTGCATTTTTGAATGGCATTCTAGAGGAGGAAGTGTATGTACAAGAACCTCCCGGATTTGAAGTTAAAGATCAAGAAGATAAAGTGTATAGACTCAACAAAGCACTTTATGGATTGAAACAGGCACCAAGAGCTTGGTATGAAAATTTATCTCAATTCTTGGTGGAAAATGGTTTTACAAAAGGCACCATTGATAAAACTCTTTTCAGAATCAATAAGAAGGACAGCACCCTGCTGGTATAGATTTATGTTGATGACATAATCTTTGGTTCTGAAAATGAACTGTTTTGTGAAAAGTTTGCAAATCTAATGAATAGCAAATTACAAATGAGTATGATGGGAGAAATGAACTACTTTTTAGGATTGCAAGTCAAACAGATGAAAGATGGAATCTTCATTCATCAAACCAAGTATACCAAGGAGTTACTAAAGAAGTTTGGTATGGAAAACAGCACCAAGATATCAACTCCAATGAGCACAAATATCAGATTGGATGAAGATAAAGAAGGAAAAGATGTTGATCAGACATTATACAGAAGGATGATAGGCAGTCTGCTGTATCTCACTGCCAGCAGACCTGATATATCCTTTGCTGTAGGTGTTTGTGCAAGATTTCAATCTAAACCTAAAGAAAGTCATTTAGGTGCAGTCAAGAGAGTTCTCAAGTACCTAAAGGAGACTTTGGGAGTAGGGATATGGTATTCCAAGGATGGAAGCTTCAAAGTAATATCCTACTCAGATTCGATTATGCTTGGATGCAAGATTAATAGAAAAAGCACTTCAAGAACCTGTCAGTTGATGGGAAGTAGACTGGTCTCCTGGTTCAGCAAGAAACAGAATTCAATATCAACTTCCACTGCTGAAGCTGAATACATTGCTGCTGGAAGTTGCTGTGCACAAGTACTATGGTTAAGGCAACAATTAAGGGATTATGGGATTGAGGAAAAAGAAATTCCAATTATGTGTGACAACACAAGTGCAATTGCAATCACTGAAAATCCTGTTTTGCACTCAAGAACCAAGCATATTGATGTGAGACATCATTTTATAAGAGATCATGTTGAGAAGAAAGATGTGGTGGTTCTATATATCCCTACTAAAAATCAACTTGCGGATATTTTCACTAAACCACTTGATAGTGAAAGGTTTGCCAAACTAAGGACTGAACTTGGAATTATAAAAGTTGACTGATAGTTAGCAATTTAATGGAATTCACCAAGGGGATTAGTCTTTTCTATGTTGGGTGAGCTCACTTAGCGCATTAGTCATTGGTATCAACAATTCCATGTACTTATGTTTGGACAATTGAGAAAATGAGGTTGCCAAGGGGATTGGTCTTTGTCATGATGGGTGAGCTCACTTGACGATCGCTCATTGGTCTTAAACTTCTTCTTGTATTATCAATTGATCAAAACAAGAAGAAATCAAGGATCAACAAGAGTGTCACATTGTCGCAGGCCTCGTCGAAGCTTTGTCGCCAGACCGCTTAGCCAACCCCGCCGAGGACAACCCTGCTGAATGGAACGTTACACAGTCAAACTTTATTAAAGTCAAAGAGCAATTGGCGGGATATTTATTCTATCAATTATTACCCTAGTTAACACGATCTAACGGTTACAAAACGTTATAGAGGAGTTTTGGAACACGTGCCAAGACAAAGATTCACTCATATTAATCGTGGTTTACATCAATGTACGAGCACCGACGCTTACAACTATCCACTGTCTATATATACGTACCTACATACCGAAGATACTCTCTACTCGCAAAATCGCTTTATCTCTCGCAAATTTACACTTTGTGTGAACACGTATTTACTATCTATCTTCTTCATCTTATTTTTCTCATAACAATGGCGGAAAAGGTTGATGTTCAGATTGAATCAAGCCAAAGTGTTAGAGGTTTTGTTGTTGATGCTAACCAGACTGAACTAGCAATCAACATTGGTCAAAGAATAAGAAGGTATGCTGGTCTGGAGAATGTGCTGAACATAAGACTGGAAACAATTTCATATACAAATGTTGTTAGTTTTTGAAGGAACATGGTAATACAAGAAGGTACAGAGGCATTCAAAACCACTGTGAATGCCCAGGAGATTGAGATTTCCTCAAGTCTACTGAGGGAAGTTTTTGGTTTTGAAGAAGTAGTGGATGGTCCAGTAAATCCTGAAGCAATGGGATTGTCCAAGATGGCTTTTGTTGATAAAATCAAAACAAATGAAGCCATCAAATCTTTTCCAGGGATCAATTGCAGACACATTGGGAATGAGTACAGTCTGCAGAGCAAACTCATTGCAAAGAACATACTTGGATTGGTTGGAAGTATGGATACTCTATCAGGACCTAAGATAGAACTGATGATGATTATATGCAGGAGTATGAAGTTTGATTGGGCTGGATACTTTATCCATTACATGAAGAAAGTAGCCAAGGAAGAAAGAGAAGGGAAAAGGAAATCCAAGGCCTTACCCTTAGGATTGATGGTTCAGACCCTGCTGAATCATTTGGAGATTCCTGATGTTGCACCTGAGAAGATAAATCAATCTAGATACAAAAAAGAGATTGATCAAGCTATTCCTGGTCTTGATGATGATGATGAAGGTGTTACTGAGGCTGCTGATAATGATAGTGATGGAGATGATGGTGATGCTAGGTGGTGAGCAGGTCAAGCAATATGTTAAGAAATCTGTCAAACCTGCTGCACCAAAGAAATCTACTGAGAAAAGAAAGGCCGCAGATACAAGGAAGATAACGAGAGGTATTAAAACCTAAAAGAACAAGGAAACAAACAGCACAGACTGCTGAGTCTGCTGAGGGTCCAGCTGAAGTTGAAGTTACTGACCCTGCTGTTGCTGCAAGAAAAACTGTTGTTGAGATATTGAGGGAACAACAGAAAGAAGCCAGTAAGAAGAGAAAATCTACTGTGATTGAAATTGTGGAAGATGAGCCACTTTCCAAGAGAAGGAAAGAGATTATCCACAAGAAGAAACATGGAAAGGGGAAAGAATTGAAAAACTTAGAGGCTCTAAAGGCACAAGAAGAAGAAGAAACAGTAGAAGAAGAAGAAGAAGAAGTAGGAGAGGCTATTAATGCTGAACCAATAACTATTATCAATCCTACTGTAAGTGAACAGGTTGTTGTTGAGCAATTCAGGAAGAACCACAAAGCAAATCACCGAACTCGCTCTCCCGCTCGTGGAAGTTGAAGAATTGGTTGAAGACCCCGCAAATGTTGCAAGAAGTCGTGGGGAAGAGCGATCTGCCGTCGCCGACCCCGCCGATTAGCATGTAAGTCGGGGGAACCAAGTGTTGTACGTATGGATGTAGTAGGTACAAATATACAACCTCAACAACCTACCGACTTTGAAGCATCCGTTGAAGAGACAATGAATTTACTTGTGGGAACTTTTAGAGGTCGCAAGCTACGAACCTCGCCACTAGAAAGCCCTCTATGCCATATGAGAAGGCATCTAAGAAGGACAAAGTAGATTCTAACTTCAAAAAGGTGCAAAACTACTTTCAAGTGGAAGTTTGGATTCTACAAGAAACGAAACCGAATGTCGATCCAATGAGTGGATTTGAAGAATGGGCATTTAATCGGCTAGGGGTGGATAGCCCGTTGGATTTGATAGACACAAGCATGCCGCAATCTAGGCCGATGGATCTTTTGGATGAAGGAAAGAAAAGTGGAGCAATTATGTTCGAGATCCAAAGTACACACTGCATGCTGATTCATCGTATTCTCGATGATGACTCCCCCATGTTCCCTGGGGAGACCAATAGAGTGGCTAGAGAAACAACAATTGAAGCCACTGATCAAGGAGCCACTGATGGCATAGAAACTGAATCCACTGAGACTGGTAAGTCTGCTGAGGGCCAGCAGACTGGAGAGATGGATGAGGATCTGCAGGATCTCACCATGGATGATCTGGAGGCACTATCAATGTGGACTCAGTGGTGCTGCAAATAGGTTGGTTGGTGAATCACCTAGTTTATTTGTTGAAGAACCTATAGCACAATCTGAAAATCAACAAAGTGCTGATTTGGAAGAAGAAAGGATTGCTAACCATGATGAGCCAAGTGCAAGTTCAGAGGACTCAATCCAATATCAATATGGATTTGACATTGAGGGCACTCGTATCGAAACTCGCCATTATCCTAACCAAGATTGGTCATGTTTGAAGGATTTCAAGTGGATAATGAGGCTATATTCAATCCTCAACCAATGGAACAGGAGGTACAGGTTGCTAGGATACAAACAGCACCTGCACACAGGTTGGAATAGGAGGTACAGGCTGCTGAGTCTCAAACAGCACCTGGACAAAGGTTGGAACAATCCTTGGGTTTGGAGGAAACCCCTGTTGTTGAGGAGGCTACTGTAGTGGAGCCTACTGGAGTCAATACCACTAAAGGGAAAGATGGTCGGAGATAGCATTAATGAGGAAGAGCGAGTACCGCCGGACTATGACTTTAGTGATGAGGAGTTTCAAATGCCTGAAGAAGAAGATTTTGCTATTGATCCACCACAGGAATTTGTACCTATTTTTGAAGAACCATCTCTTGATCCTATCTTGGAAGAATATCAAGGACCTAACCCTGCTGGATTAGATAAGAGTTGGGCAATGGTTGTGAGCAATCAGAGGCCACAATATAATGTGGAAGAGCCTGCTGATGGTACTGATGGAAGAATGGCTGGAGAAGTGCCTTATGAGGTCTTGAATGAGTTGAGGACTGTGAAAAATGACATACAACGGTTAAGGACTCAACTGGATAGACAAGAACAGAGATTTGAAGAACTGATGAAACTGGTGAATGAAAACAGACAATCTGCCGATACAGTTGCTTCAAATTTCAAATCTACTCAAAATGCTGTTAATGATATGATGCTAGATGTGAGGGGCATCTAGGTAGGAAACACGGCAAAAGAAAAGTTTCTGAAAAATCAACTTGAAACCATTTGCCAGAAACTTGACAAACTTGCTGAGGCACCTAAGCCTGCTGAGGCTGCTGGAACATCTCAACCTGCTGGATTGGATCCTAAGCTCACTGAGAGGATCAATCTACTGGAGCGACTTTGCAATCAAGGATTACCGCAGCTTGATACAAGAACCGAGATTATGGAAGGCCAACTGAGTAATTTGATTATCACACAGAAGAGTGTTCATGGCTTGCTATCCCGGTTTGTTGATGATGTCACTAAGGGGGAAGAAGGCCAAACAACAGAAGGAAAAGAGGCTGCCAGACTTTTTGCACGGAAAAGATGGGAGAATGAGACTAATGCTTATAGGCAACCTGCACCTGCCAGAGTTCAACTTACTACTGATCTTCTTAGACAATACAAGAAGGAGTACTATAACAGAAGCAAACCCTATCATGACAAGGGATTTCATGAAGGTTTAAACTCTTTTTTGGGATTGAAGTTTTCGGAGGCAAGAGTTAAAGCCTTAAGGGCAACTTACAGAGCTGGAAGAGGTGGAAGAGGTTGAAGAAGTTGCAGAGGTGATAGGATTTTGCCTATCACAAAAGCAAAGGACTCACTTGCTGAATTCAAGGAACTGTACATGAGGTTTGGATTCAGAGTGAATCAAATCAATCTTCTCCTGCCTAAAGCATGGAAGTGGTGGAAAGAAGTAAATCCCTACATTGATTTTACACTGATTGAAAATGAATGGATGAGGGATATGATAGAAGAAATCAGAGCCTACCAAGAACAAGTGGAGAAGGCTAGACTGGAAAGAGAAAGAAGACAATAGATCAGCATACTTATCATATTTTATCTTTGCTGCATCTAGACTGTAATAACTGTGAACAAATAATTATAATGAGAATTGACTGAAATTTGTTCTGTTTTTGTTTTAATCATTTTGCTTTGCTGTTAGGTGAGGGTAGTGGCATCATCACCAAAAAGGGGGAAATTGTTGGACTTATTTCTATGTTTTGATGATGAGTGCCAGACTAGCTGTTATAGTGCAAAGGCAAAAAGATGTCTAGATCAAATGTATAGGCTTATTAGAGTTTGATTCATGAATAAGTTTGATCAAACAAGCATCGTAAAGGTCGACCGATTTATATCGACGGAGATCGGTCTATATCGCAGGGGTAGGTAGGTCGCAGACTAGTCGGGAACCCGCCGAAGACCGGAGGGCCGAGGGCTCAAACTCGCTTACGAAGGCTAAGGGATCAAACTTAGTAATTTAAGTCAAGGATATGGAATCGAATTTAGGCAAGTCCGTGATGAACTAAACTGATTACATATACCTTGTATCGAAGGTCTAAGTTCCATAAGTTGGATGATGTTTGGAACATGGTTATTTTTAAAAAAGGGTGTAATATAACTTCACAGATAAAAGTTAGATAAAAGAAATCAGCTGCATTGTATTTTATACACAGCAAATTGTTGTTCAAATAGACGATGGGGTATCTCAAATAGATCGTGAACTCCGCCGATAATATACCTCGATTAATTCAAGATTATATTGGAAGATTACATGGATAAGGACAGCCAACTACCTCTGACTTACCAAACAAATCAAAGGCTGAGATTAAAAGAACGTTGGGATGATTCAGATTTTTATCCAATGGTTATAAGTCAAAGGGTGGACAGACTGCACTGTCAAAAGGAATTCTGACAGTGTCAGTCCTATGTATAGTGACAGAAAGCAAATCAGATGGGACAAAAACCAGGAACGGTTACATTTGAATTTCAAATGTAAGTCACATGCATTCCTACCTATAAATAGAGGATCCTCAACTCAGAAAAGATGATGATTGATGAACTTTAAGAGAAAAATATAAGAGACTATTCTGAGCTGAAAAACACCCTGCTGAACTTACTGAACTTACTGAACTTCAAGCTACTGATCCAGAAAGATTCTTCAAGTGTATTCTGCATTCAAGCTACATCAAGTGTACACACTTGAAGACTGCAAGCTGCTGATTATATCATCCTAATCAAGTTGCTGCAACTGAATCATTTATTTGATTCAATCTTTGTTTTATAAAGAACCCGCTGAAGACAGTGAAGCATAGTTGTGTGAAAGATCGTTGTTTGTGGTGGAGCCGGTGAAGAGGCAATCCTACCCTTCAAGGACCAAAGGAAGACTTAGGAGCAAAGAATCCTACCTATTCCCGGTTTTCGGTTTGTGAAGCCATAGTCATTGGTGAAGGACAAGCAATCTTAGGAATCTTTGTAACTGCAACATCAAATATCTCTAGTGAATTACCTCCAACATCACAGGAGAAGAGTGGACTGACAGGATTACACCACCTGGAACCACTATAAAATCTGCCTACTTACTTTCAGCATTTACATTCTGCACTTAGTTTATTATATACATCAATCAACTGAATCTAGCAAATGAAATCACACATATACACTACTGAGTATCTAATACTTAGTATCATATTTAACAACAAGTATTAAGGCATAATTTTGACATAATTCCGCTGCACAAATTCGATGAACCGAACCGTCGCAGAGACTGCGAGGCATCGCGGGCTACGAGGCATCGACGACTGCGAACTTCGGCGCCGTCGAAGTTGCTGAATTTGTTAACTCCGAAGTTTTAAGTGTTAAGTTAATTCACCCCCCCTCTAAACTTAACCAAAGCCTTTTCAAGGGACCAACATATGTAGACTGTGAAGAAATCCGGCCAAGGATTTGCCAAGGACAGTGGTTTTTTGGCAATCGAGTAGACTGTGTTAGTCGTGGAGCTGGTGAAGAGGCAAAACAACCCTTCAAGGACCAGTGGTGCAAGAAGTTGCAGAGCAGCAATCCTACCTGTACTATAGTTGCTTAGATAGTGAAGCTAAGGATTATCCAAGGACTATCAGATTAGGACTTTTTGTAATCGTGTACCTCGAAGATTTCTATTGAATTTTCCTCCGCATCACAGGGGAAGAGATGATGTTCAGGATTACACCACCTGGAACCACTATAATTTCTTGACTTATCTACTTTACGCATATACATACTATTATTTACATTTCAGAATTGTGATTGATTTTATTCAAGTTATCTGGAGCAAACTGAATCAGAACTAATTGTTTTACACACAATAAACAAACTGACATTCACCAAAATTTAGTTGTGCATATAAGCTTATTCATAGATACAACAAGATCGCTTTATAAAGACTAAAACTCAACTCGCTACCAAGCAACTCGGTTTCGATAAGTCGGTTAGACTTATACTCCGCTCGCTTAGCTCAACTCCATGCAAGTTTAAAACTCGAACTTAATTTGTTTTAGAATTTAGTTTTTGGTGACAAGTTTATTCACCCCCTCTAAACTTGTGTCACCTTTTTACGGGACCAACAGATTCTATTTACATGGCTATTTCACATGAAAGGTAATTGTCAATGCACTTGACTCTTCCAATGATTGGGGGTCGTGACTTGTTGCTAGACACTATTCATGATCATTAGGTATGAGGGCTATTTTATTGAATGTGCTTTGGGCCTACAGCCAACTTATTCGGAAGTCTATCGGGTCACACATATAAGAAGATCCAAATGGAATAAACTCGCGGTTCTAGTGATAACCAAACAAGGAAACTTTTTATCTCGACTATAAAGTGTTATAATAATAAATTAATATTGTGGTATTTATTAATTATGAATAAAAATAATACAAGATATTAATTATGTTGATTAATTAAATTTATATGTATTTTTTATGTATATATGGGGCACATAATTATATGTATGTGATACAAATGGATTTTGCAAATTAATTAATCATAATATTATATTATGTATTAATATTGGATATTAATATTTGTAGATTTATGTGTAGTATATATATGATATGTACATATATGTAAATTGATTTACGGTAATACAATAAAGATATATTCTATATTGGATATTGACAATATTATAGTGATAATGTCGAAATTATCACGGTGAGATTTGCGGTATAATAAAGTGGATATCTGGCTATGATTTGGTGTAAATGCCGGTGGAACACGGCGGTGAAGTAGAATTCACGGTGGTGAAAGTGGTGGTGCAAATGAATGATTACATTGAGCCCTATTTATAGGCAAGCCACCTGCTATGTTTTAAGTAATGATAATACAATGTAGTTAAATACAACACGATTTCGACTAAGTTAAGACTATCTTACGGTGCCGATATGCGCGGATCCACCACACTTGATCATATGCTCAGACTTTCTTGTTGCCCTGGTTGTAGCTTGCTCTTCTTGATAAGAGGCTCAGACCGCTGGCAAGCATATTAGCCTGAATTATTGGTGGATCGGCCCTCAAGCCTTTCTTGGTGCCGTATGGGACTTAAAGTCTTTGTGCAGGTCCGATGGACTGCGGATCCAATCTTGGCTGGTGAGTACTCGGACTACAATGGCCAATGGCCTTGTTCGCTATCCGTGGGTTATTTTACAGTTTAAACATATCAATGCCCCTAACACCGTGCCTTAAATTTTTTCATAAAATGTTAGGTGGGGAGTAAAGGTTATCCGCAGATCAAATTCCCTCAAGTTCATTTGTGGCATGCTATTGTGGTGGCTCGCCCGTTACCTTTGCCTAAGTGCCTTACTTAGTGTATGTCTATTATGGCCTTTGTGTTGTAGATCAACTTCGCCTTTTGCGGCATGTGTCATGAATTGACGTTGACTTTTGTGTTCGTGCTATGAAGCGGACGAACTTGTAGGACTGTGCTATAAAGCAGATGCACTTAATATGGCTCTGGTGTCACGGTGTGACTTACATTTGGCACCGTTCTATTAAGCACGCGATCTTATTGATTAGCGGATCGCCTTTTGATGGAGCCAAATTAGCCTTATAACTGACTTGACGATTAAGTGTATGATTTTGAGGAGTTTTCTTGATTCCGCAACTGATGTGGCAGTTGACTTGAATCACTGTGTGTTCTGAATGGTTGAAACGGTTCGGTATTTGCGCCATAATGTTGGCAGTTTAAAATTTCAAAATTCAAAAAGGCCACCTGAACTTGAAGAGTTAGATCATCTTCATCTTGACCGTCGGATCGGAAACCTTCAGCCTATATAAAAGGGAGCCCCCAACACTTGTACACTTTACGCAACTTCTACTTTTATAGAAAAAATAATTCCGGCGTGAATTTTAAGTTTCCGGTTGATATTTGAGCTTTCCGGTGTGAGTTCGAAGATTCCGATCAATTTCTTCAACTAATTTCTAGGAAATCTTTCCGTTTTCTTTTGATTTTATGCATTTTCAGTATGATTTCATATCTTCTTGTACCATTAGTTCTTGTTCTCATCTTCTATCTTTAGTTATACTATTCTCCGATCTAATTTAGAAGCAAAAGTGGTACCTTTTTGCTTGGGTAACCTGAGAAAGTCACTCCCGTTCTTCTTCTTTTTCATCTTTCTTGTGTTTGTTCTCGGGTTTCCGGAATTAGCGATGTGTTTCCTTTGAGTTTTTGGATAGACTTAGAGCTTTCTGATGCAATTATCGTCTTTTATTCCTCGTTCTGTTTTCATAATCATGCATGTACAACCATGCCTGTTGGTTTTCCTTTTGGCTAGATACCTTGTTCTTTTTTGTCGGGTCAAAAGTCGGAAGGGCGTGGTGTCGGGTGAGTGACACGCTGGCCTCGGCCCATCTTCCATTGTATGGGTGATCACTAACTCCACCTCACCCTTTTGCTCTTTTTCACGATATCTGATAGCTCAAGAACTGTAAGCGAAAACAACAGTGTTCACGGGTATGCCTCCGACGATGCGGAAGAAGTTAACACCTTAGGCAGTAATCATGATGATAGGGTACTGGCCCATTTACCCTTTACCAAGTTGGGTCACTGGAAAGGCGTTGTATACAAGGTTCCATGCGACCAGGCTACCCCATCTAAGAATCCTACGTGGAAGGAGGCCACTAGGGCTAAAGGCTCAAGAAAGCAAGCAGCTACTACGGGGGGATCGAGAAGGAATGCTATTGTTGATGGTGTTGAAATAGTGTCCTAAACCCAATCGGGTTGGACCAGATCCGACCGGATCGGATCATTTCTACTATTTCTTTATGTTTATACATATATTAAATGGCTTTTCTGTTGTCATATATATGTTCTTTTAAAGAACCAATTGTGAATTGTTATATGATAACGTCCTTAGTATTAAACTGTGATAGAGAAACCATGATAGGCGATTATGGTTGATGAGATCTCTAATCACTTTAATAAGTTTGATACTTAAATGTCTCTAGGCTAATGTACTATTAAACAGGGCATTGCTAGTATAAACAGACTAGCACATATTAGATGTCTTCTGTCTTTAAGGGCAGGGATAGATCTCGTCTATCGAAGTGTAGAGACACTTGGATTGTACGTGGACGTGTATTAGTGAATGCGTACGTTTGACTGACCCACTTACACGGATAAGTGTCACACTATGTGGCGGTTTTGTAATTATCCTTAAGACCGGAGTTTTCATGGCATCACGGTGTGGATTGTCATGCTTTGACACTATTGAGGTTTCCCCTAGGCACGGGGCGATCATGCGGTAGTGATTGGGTATGATATTGAAACATGCGAGTATACATGATTGGTCGTCTAGGAATCGTGTATCCTATGAGTAGGATTGAATATCCGAAATGGCCTTCTTATAAGGAATATCTTAATCTAGTGAATCATTGCAAAGTGGGAGTAAACGAGTTACTTAGAGAGAGCATGATATCCTTATTATAAGATACGGTCGTTAATGTTTGACACTCGACGTACGACCGATATTATTACAGCGATAGGATTGTAAGTTACACGGTAACTGTTTCACATGAAAGGTAGTAGTCATTGCATTTGACTCTTCCGATGATTGGGGGTCACAGTGTGTTGATAGACGCTATCCCGTGATCGTTAGGCATGAAGGGCATTTTCGTAATTTGCACTTTGTGTCTACGGCCAACATATTCGGAAGCCTATCGGGTCACACACATATGAACATCTAGCCGGATTAAAATGTGGTTATAGATGATAACCAAATAAGGAAAGATTATCTCGAGACTATAAATGTTATAGTGGTAAATTAATATGGTGGTATTTATTTATTATGAATAAATTAAATACAAGATATTAATAATATTATATTAATCAAAGAATATTCCGGATGCCAAAATATTGGCTAAAGGTGGCACCACATTGAATTGTATAAGATACACTTGGATTGTGCAATTTAATTAATACTATTACCGAATATTAATATTAGATATTAATAAATATATATAAATATATGTAAATATCTATGTATGTGTGTGCACTAGTGTAAATCAAATTAGTGATTTGCATGCACATGCGCATGTAGTGTATATATATATATATATATCTTCAATATTCTATGCACTCTATTAATTGTACAAATTGGTTGACAATTTTGTCATCTTGTGCAAAATGTTTTTTTTTTTCTTTCTGCCTATTTCTGCTGCAATACGACGTCGTTCTTGTTCATATTCAGCAACAATACGTTCCATTGCTTCTATGTATCCACGTGCTCGCGGATGTGTGAACGTGGAGTATACGTGGCCATCTCTTCCTTCTCTTCTCCACTAGCGCTTCCACTATCGCAATTGACTGAGCTTTGTAAGATGTGGGTGGGGTTCTGATGATGAAGGTGGGTTTGATTTTGCGTTTTTCGTTTCTCGGCGCGGCATCGCGGAGATTTTCCGTCCGGCCAAAGTGTTGTACAACGGTATTCTTCTTCTTTATTGGCTTTTCAATTGCAGATTTCCTGAACCGAAGGTGTCCATCTGATTTTTGTGTTTAAGTTTTTTAGTCCTTTTCGATTTTGTTTCCATAAAAAATGGATTTTTTGGGTGTTTTTCAATTTTCTTTCTGGAATTGTGGAACTCTCTATCTGATTTTTCTGTTGAAAATTTTGGGTTTTTTTTTATTTCATTTCCAGAAAGCTTCAGTTTTTGGGTTTTCTCCGGTTTCCTTTCCTAAATTGTGGTTTCATCAGTATCCTAGAATCGTCTTGATTGTGTATGTTCTTTCTGCTATTTAGAGCTCGTTTCCTCCATTACCACACCATCTCTCTTCATTCTCTTCTCACCATCTCAACGAGGATCGATATGCAGCGGCGGCGATGATGAAGCTTACATTGAGAATGATGGGGATGGATATGCAGCAGCGCCGATGATGTATGATCGGAAAGATATAGGGATGGAGGTATGACTTTTGATCTTTAAATTTATATACGAATTTCATCAAGAAAAAAACGTGCCTCGCTTTGATGTCGAGATGTCCCGCCTAATCTCGCTTCGTATGTCGAGTACCGCATTGGAGAGATCATGCGGGTTTTTCTTTTGTACTTTCGATTCGGTATCGAGTTTCTTGTTTATAAATCGCTTGCCATTGTTAAAGATTGCCTTTTTACACAATACGGGCTTTTTGTGGCTAAATTATTTTTGTGTAGAAGGCTATTAAATGCATGCGCCACCGAAGGAGGACTACTTTGTCCACCGACGATGTAGATAGTGCTCTCTCCATGAGAAATGTAGAGGTTAGTATTTTTTCAATGGCCGAAAATAATTCGGGCTTCGTTGATTTGCCCCTTAATTTTTTGGTAGGTTTATGTGAGTTTTTTTTCGTGCTTTTGTTTGGTAAGGCTTTCGACTTATGTTTTACAAGTATAATTGCCTCGCTTACTTTGGTTCCGTATGGCTTTCACCGCTATATGGATTTGCTTCGGGTGATCCAAGGTGGTTCAAAAGAGCCCTGGGGCATAAGGATTTATTTTATGTTGATGAAAAAGATGTTGAATTGAAAGATGTAAGTACATTTCGGGTTCTTTTCTTTGTGCTTGAAGCGAGAATCGGGTTTTTGAGTTGTTTTACTTTTGTGACATTCTACTTCTATGTTGTATTAGGTGCTCGAAGCTCCTTTACCCAAAGCACCACTAGATACCGCGCTTGTTGCTCATCGGTTAGCCATCGAAGATGTGCAGCCAAGTATTCCTGAAAATATACTTCTTTAAGGTTCCTTACTTACCTTCAACACCTCCAAATGTCAAATCCTCTATTTGTGTCATATGAAATGATTTGATTTAGAAACAAGTTTATTTATTTATATCATATTATTGCCGAGAGAACATTTGAGTTGAGAGAAATCATTGGAAATAATGAATTAAAGCAAGGACGGCCCCACAATCATATATTGTCGGTATGGATTATCGAATTCATAATTTCATATGTTTTGCGCAATTGCAATGCCTTCGATAATAGAACTTCGAGTATAAAGAAGATGGCGTTCCCGTTGAACTCAAATTACCGGTCAAGCATGTTTTGTCTCGCGAACCGCAGTAGAAGCGGCATTACCTCGTTATTTATCTTGCTTAATTTACTTTATTTTATGGTTTTATTAATTCTATTGTGCAATGCCGCAACTTTACTTTGAGAAAATTACCGACCTTACTTCAAGTAAATCTAGCTCTGCTCTCTTCAAGGAAGCAATGATGAGCTTGGCAACTGACTCTTGGCTCCATCCCTTGGTTCCTTATTTACTTATTTTTTTCCTCCAATTTTTTTTTCCTAATCTTGCAGATGGAGTTGAGATCGAATCCTTTCTACACACTAAAGGTAATCTTCTAGATGGTAACATTTATCTGTTTTACAACGTTCTACTTGTTTGTAATTTTTTTCCCCCTTTTTTTTTTATGGTTGGTCTGAGGTAGTGACGGACACTATGGTGTGGTGGATGCTTATTAATGTGTCTCAATCAACCACTGAGATTTCATGCTACTTCAAGGATTTCGAAGAAGCCGGACAAGGGGTTTAAACGGCTTGCCTCATGGCATCATAGCATCCGGAACAGATCCGGAGTTGAAGCCTCTTTGGTCTAGCAGGTTACGAGAGGTCCGTTTTTAGATCTTCACTGGTCCGTTTTTAGATCTTGGGCGCCGCCGGGACCCTCATTCATTTTTGGCTACCTATCCGTTTAATGATTCATAAATTTCATTATACAATCTACTCGCTAGGTTGACGTGACTTGTGTAAATGGTGGGCTCTTTCTTTTACTTTCTATTGTTCCACGTGCTCATAATTCCGGCTCTCGAAATTTGCCGGCAATGCCGCTTGGCATTAAGCGAAGCGTAGTGTGACTACAATCGTTCGAAAGGTATAATGCTTGAAAGATCCCGCGCAGTGTGACATTAGTGTAATTGTACCATTTTGCCTTTTATACATGTGTATTTGTAGTCTTACATTGTTAAATTCAGCTTTCTTTCGAGAGAATTTTACCGTGGTTCGGTTTCACTATGATGGCAATGTGAATGGCCGGCATGACCTTGAATGGAGTAATAAAGCAAGACATATAGTTGCTCTAAACCAAACCAAATGGTGAGGGTTTTGTTTTGTTTTGAATTCTTTTTGGGTTGTGTGCTAAAAACGGATTTCCATACTGGGAAGACTAAAGATAAAGGTATGTGCTTTGTATCGTCTTTTGTTGAAACTTAAACAAACTGGGTATATTTCTGATGAATAGGCTCTATTATTAAACGTCGTCATTTTTTGTAATAAGTGAAATGCATATCTTTCTTTTTTGAATCTCGTGAAATGTATATTTGAAATGCATATCCGAAATGTATATTTCTCCCCGTTTCATTTCATCGCCAACAGCTTTTGCATGTATATAGTCGTGGTTCCCTTGATTTTGAGTATCTTTATCTTCTTTCAGGTGGTTTGCAAAGCGCTTTTTACATCCGGATATTGTGTCCAAGTATGATTACATATAGATCATGGATGCCTGTTTTTAACAGGGTTGTCTTCCTTGTGTAGAAAATTGTCCAAACTGAGATCTCGTATTCTTGGTTGGCGAAGCTTATGAGTAGTAGAGAAGACGACAAATCCATCATTGCAACAAATTGTTGGATAGTTGCATGCTTTCATTTTGAAAAATTCACCAAGGGTTATGGGTATTAATTCTGACCTTGTAGTGAAGCTTATCCATTTACATTAAATTTTACTCTCGTTTTTCTGAATGACAGGATTGCTTAAAAAAAAATAATTCCTGTTATAGTGAAGGCGCCTTCATCTCTTAAGAGTTGCTGCTGCAAGTGCTCATCTAAGACCTGCTTGTGTCTATGAAGTACAAGCTTCTGAATCTGAATTTTTGTGCTGTTTTTGCTTATTTGCTAGCTTACTATTTTTGGTTGATTGCATAGGCTGTTTTTTTTTTCATTAAGACTTGCCTTTTCTTGTTCCCCAAATGCTTTCCTTATCACTGGAAAGTTTGTAGAAGCAATTGAGAAGTTCCAGGGCATCCAAGATTTGAGCTTTTCTAATATTGGCATCAGAGGTAATTGTTGCTTATGAGGTCAGCTAATTTATTATAATCTTTTTAGTTTTTTAGATATGAAAATTACGTACGTATATATATTCTGTGTTTTGCTCGATTCTTGCTCGCGAAACTCTTGTTGGAGTCAACTTAGAACTGGACAAGGTGAAACCTTCACTGAGTTGTGCCATTTTAAATCAGCTTGCTATATTTTTAAACGAGATTCAAGGCTTGGTTAATAAATCTACTTATAAATTTCATGATGCAGATTGATTCGGCTTCAGTTCTTGCAGAAAAATGTTATCAAATTATGGAGACAACCACATTAGAGGTTGATAAGGATGACTTAAAAGCTCATATAGTTCGTTCTCTGGCACTAAAAGGTCTCGTGAACCTGCTCAAGGGTGATCTTGAATCAGGTGTGTTGCAGGTTCTTGATGAAGCCCTTAGTTTTTTTTTTATTTTTTTATTTTTAGCTTTCTATTATACTTATCGATTAAAATACAGTTTCACATGCAACTTTCTACTTCGAAGTATGAAATATTTTTTTTAGTCTTATTTAAGAAGACATAACTTATATTCCTGCACTCACTTGTCACATAATAAGACATCTTACACTTTAGATATTGCAATTTAAATACAAACATCACTCATGTTTATCATATTTTGACAACTGCCTATCCAGATTTGTAACATCAGTATCTCCCTCAACCACCACCACCAACTTAACCACTCTTACCACTATGACTGCCAACAAAATACCTAGGTCTTAGGAATATGGACACCTTTAGTGATCTGGTGTTTTGTTTCTAATAATCCAGGCTCATAAACAATCTGCAAACTTAAACTGCATCTACTGTCCGTTAAAGAAAATAGTCCCTATAACTTTCAAAGTCTTCAAGTGGAGCTGTAAATTGTAGTTTTCGCTTCAGTATGGCTCTGCATTATTTTTTTTTCTTTCCGATTTGTAATTTAGAAAAGCACAACACAAGTCCTTGATGTATTTATAGCACAAGCACAATTCTCGATTTCATAGGTATGTAACATCAAGTGCTTTGTTTTCTCGAACTTCTCTTCGCTTTGCGCGAACTTTCATGGATTTCGGGATCATGATGTTTGCGGCGGTAAGGAATTTTATTTATTTATTTTACTAAAGAGACTTGTATGTGTGTTCATTGAATTGATTTTATGGTACTCGTGCAATGCTCTCTCTTTATGCTTGAATATGTACATGGGATTCGAAAATTTTCGAATGCGGTCATTGTACCAACATGCCGTAACAACCGTAGTCAAACCAAGAACAATGTATTTTGAGAAACACGCTGATACATATACACCGTGTTTCTAGGCACAACTACTTTCAGTAAAAAAAGGCTTAACGAACGTATTTTGATATATTACACCCACATCTTCCCCTGCACCCACAACACAATACATAAAAAGACAACTTCGCCATTCGAAGACGCAAAAAAAAAAAAACCGAGGGCCTCATCGTGCAAAGCACGATCATCCCACTAGTATATATTTATTTGTGTAATATATATGTGATATATATACACATGTGTAAATTGATTTATGGTAATATAATAAAGATAATCAATATTAGATATTGACAATATCTTGGAAATATTCAATATGAGATATTGACAATATCCTAGATTTATTTAATAAGATATTATAATAAATGAGATAAATCAATAATTATATTTTTCTTATTTTATTGGGAAAATGTTTTCTTCTTCTCCACAACTATTTGGGGTGCCACTTCTACTATAAATAAGAGGTGGGTGTCAAGCTCTTTTGTACAATACAATTCCAAGAACTAATAGTTCTTGTGTAAAATCGAGAGCATCTTATAGAGAGTTGGAGAGAGGGAAAAGGGCCGGTCTAGCAACCGGAGTTTTCCAATAGCAATCCATGATGGGATTCCGGCGGGCTGTTCGTGTGGACTAGCGGTAGAGGCCGAACACTTGGGCGGCTCTATGCAGAACTATCCTTAGACGGTCGAAGCGTCGTTCTTTTAGATCAACCAAGGTAACCACCGTCTACTACTTGTTTGTTTATTGCTTAAACGAAGTCGATCTTGGGTCGATAGGAAATAAATTTTTGAATTCAGATGCGTTCCCGCGTAGATTTCCAAACAGTGGTATCAGAGAGAGCTTTGACTTTAAGCAATAATCATGTTAAATTGCGTAGTTAATTTTATCGTTTAAATCACGTAGTTAAAAGATGAAAGATTTTTTGATTTACAAAATTGACACACGAAAAGAAAAAAAAAACAAGATCTGGTGGTGCTCGGCCTAGGCCTAGCCCACTTCCAAAATTTTGATTTTGGAAAGTGGCCAGGCCTAAACCAAAATTATTTGGCCTTTCCAAATATTTGATTTGGAATATGCCTAGGCCCTTTTCAAATATTTGATTTGTAAAAGGCCTAGGCCTAGGCCACTTCCAAAATTTTGATTTTGGAAAGTGGCCAGGCCTAAGCCAAATTTGGTTTAGGAAGATGCCTTTTGGTTTAGGAAACCAAAGGCATCCCTTTTGATTAAGAATCAAAAGGAAAAAAACGAAAGAGAGTCAATTTTAATTTTGATTTATTTTTGGAATAGTTCCAATTAATTAAAATTAAAATTAAAATCATTTAAAATTAATCGTTAATTTTATTTCGATTAAATCATTTAATTAATTAAATGTTAATTAGTTAATTGATTGGATAAAATTATTTAATAGATTAAATGTTAATTGATTAATTAAGACGCAAGTAGTTAAATTTTAATTTTATCTTTTTCGTAAGATTTTATTGTATGAATTAGATATAGTAGATATAATATGATTATATGGACCCCGATTGATCATGGACTCAACCGATATGATAGATGTGAATGATTTAATTTTTCTGTTGGTTTAAAAATTGTCCTAGGCCGTAATGAAGAACGTGACCTAGTTTATTTTCTGCATTTATCCCATTCCCGTTAGCTCCCCCCCCCCCCCCCCCCCCGTGTGCGGCAGGTGTATTTATTTTATTAGATAGAATTAAATGTAACAAAAATGGAGCAGAAGATGAAGACCAAAGAAAGACGAAAATAAAGATCCCATTAGAGAATGGAGCATTAAAGATCTTATTGGCGGTTGCAGCTACCTTTAGATTGTGACCCGCGGTTTCGTCAGTTTGTATTCGAAACCGCACCTAGGAAAAGTCCATGATCATACCGGTTACTTTACGCATTTATTTATTTTGTGCTTGTATTTATTTTATATGATACGATAGATGCATGACTAGGCACGATCTAGATAAATGTGTAGGATGTATGTCTATAGAGATAGATATATTTGATGAGACCATAATTAAGTGAATTAATTTACGTAAATACTTCCACGACAAAAATCAAGTCGAAAAATTGTCTCCCAATATTATAGCGACGGTGAAAAGCCTTTGTTCGGATCAAACTGATCGGCCCTCGTCGGGAGTGGACCTACCACGGGTATATCGTCGTTATTGAGATATGATCGTATGAGATCTCGCGAATATTGGGTTATGACTTGACTAGAGTATTGCGGTGATTGGCCCTCGTCAGGACCGTCTTATTCTAGAGGCAAGAGGTTGACTACCACATAAAGATGTGAATTGTCAAAGAGTTGACTAGTCAACCATCAAGAGTCACATAGAGATGTGATTGGTAAGTGTTACATACCTTTCGAATTATTCCGGTTGATCGGCCCTCGTCGTGAATCGGGGTAACCAGATGGGATCTTGGCCACTAAAGAATTTTGAAAGATTCTTGAAAGTCAATTGGGAGTAGTTGACTAGTGGGGGCAAAATCATAAATCAAAAGACCATTTTTTATTTTGCGTGTATAAACAACAACACTCTTCTATTTTCATTTTTATGTTGTAGTTTTAGCGAACTTTATATTTATAATTCTCGATTAGTAAAACCAAATTATGACTGTTAATTTTGAGAAACGTTCTCAAATATGGTTAAGTAATTTTAATCCTTTTAAAATAAGCAATGACATGAGCAATCCCGTTATAGTAATTAGAGACAATGAGGCTACACATTTGATGGAGTACTCCAAGGCTTTAATTATTAATGAAAGAGGAACCTCATAATGTGATTAAATCATTTGAAATAAGTTTCAACGAATTAGTCATATATTGGATACGATCCAAGATGATCATTCAGTCATACGATGACAATTAACTCAAACGTTGGATATGAATGACCACGTCTAATTTTGGAAAGGTTGTTTTCAAAATTGTAAGATTTAAGTATCGACTTAATTCTATCTTTGCTTAAAGGTTAATTAAATAGTAAATGTTTTGAATACGATTCAAAAGGATAAATAAACTATTTAATAAACTTTAGATTTTCCTTATTAAAGGAAATTAAAGACAAGGCTCTTGTGATCTTTCTTAAGTCTTATGAAGACTACAATAAGAAACATTTTTCAAGTGCTTAAAGGATTAGAAAGAAAAGTTAGGGCATGTGCTTAAATAGAGAGCTTATTGAAGTCTCTATTCTAAGCAAGTCCGTTGAGATAAATCTATCTAAGTGAAAGTCAACTATTAGATATATGATATCTTGCGAGTGTGATTAAATTAGAAATATTAAATCCATATATGGAAGGTGAAGCAAACGTTGTGACACTTACCATATTCGGATCTAGTAAACTGATAAGAGAACTAAATAAATGTTATTATGTTCTGGTTCTTATGAAGAACATACTTTCAATTATTTGTCAGGATTTAGTAGACATATTCAATTGTAAAGAATAAATTTTATTCCGATAAAGTTGGAAGGTCACTGAATCTAACATGCTAGATTGATGTCACTATATAGTTGATATATGTGATGAGATCTCAACTAAATATTTGTATGGCTGTTATCCTTAATATTTATGGATGTTCTAGACATAGTCTCTCTGGAAAGGAAGCATATAATTAAACGTCATTCTGATGATGTTGAACCATATGATTATGAATCATGTGGGTAATGCGTATCTTATCTAAAGATGACTAAAATACCCTTTTATGAAAAGGGTTGTAAAATCTAGAAAAATTGCATTAAGCCTAAACATACCGATGTTTGTTGGCTTATGACAATTAATGCCACAAATAATTGTTTGTTAATCTCTACGACTGTTTTTAGAAATAATCAAGTGTACTCAGTGAAGTGCATAATTCGGAAAGCCCAAAAAGTTTGAGCTAGTATGAATATGAGATTGATGACCTACTAAGGAATTAATCTTCAATTGAATTGAAGTAATTAATACTTGAAGGGTGTTTCAGAAGTCGTCTGAAAAGGAATAGGATTCTCCCTTGAAGGATACCATCTTTCGGATACGCAATTAGATTGTGTTCCCAATTGGAAACAACACTTTATATGATAAATGTGTGACGCAAGCCATGCGATGTATCCCTTACCTGTTTCGGGATAGTGCCCTTATACTTAACCGAGTTCCAAAGAATAAAGGTTGAATAAATTCCATATTAGATATGGAAGAGGATAATGTCGAGTCTATCTTAACCGATGATTTGAAGTTGTCATAGGCAAAGTCAAAGGCTTGGAGCCTAGTACGACATATGCAACTTTGTGGAATATCTTAGCAAGTACGCTGGATATTATTTACTTGTCCGCGGAGCAAAATGTTTGTCTCCAAACATGCTGTCTTCTAAAGGAAGTGTTTATTCCAAAAGAAACAGTGGGAGTGAATCAGATCTCAAAAGAGTTTGAGAACCACAAAGATATATTCAACCAATGGAACATGAGCAGACGCCGCATAGCGATGAGGTGTAGAACACTACTCAGAGCACACAAAAGTTCTGTAAGTCTGTGGATATCCTCATGCCTGAAAAGGCTACTGGTATATTCATCTTGAAGAATGAATATCTCACGACTTATGAAAGAATGTTTGAAAGGCAAGATTGAGAGATATGGCCAGGAGCCATAATATCTGAATTAGATTCCATCAGCGACAACCTGGTTATGAACCTAGTTTGTCTTACTTAGAGGGAATGTCCCCGTAAGGCTGAGCCCAGTTCTATTCAGATAATACTTGTTACAACTTCGTATCATGACTATATGATAGTGTTGAAGACGTTGGGCAGAAAGCTCGATGTTCGTAGACGATGACATGATATGTAAGCCCACGAGATTCATTTATGGACTCAAACAAGTTTCTCTAGACGATTTCTTTGTTTGATAATCAAAGGAGTTTGATTTATTCAAAAGAAGGAATATGCCCAATGTGCAAGATGGATAGTAGGAGTGCGTTACGATTTTTGAGTAAGATATTAGATATCTCTCTCATGAATTGCCACCCCATGTCACAGTCAATTAATGTTTGGTAATTCAAGGTCTTTACGAAAGCACTTGGATTAGCAGTTCTGATTTTGGAAATAAGAATCTATAGCGATAGATTTAACTGTTGTTAGATTATAGTTTACCTATATAGATGTGATGCTAAAGAGTTTAGCATAGATCACGACAGGGGATATTGCTAGACGGTGTTCTCAAGATCTATCTATGTTAGGACGTTCGTCCTAATGATAAGGTGAATGAAGATGCTTATGGAAGGTTTCCTTTGCTACAACGATAGGAACCACCATAAAGGTAATGCCGGATGTTCATAGTCCATGAAGAGTCATGAGCAAGTATGAAAGTAAATCGGTGAAAGTCGAGAATATCCTTAAACTAGTTAAGGATAGTTTCCTAGTTTATGAGAACTTGGAATCAGATTAATGTAGTTATACAGACGTATATCCTGAGTCTTAATCAGGCGAATGGGAGCTGCGGTATGGGTTTGCAGTCACTTTGATTAAGTGATACAGTGAGCTGGAAATGTTCTAGCCTATGGGTCACTGTAAATTCTACAACTAGGCCAAAACACAGTAGTGCCTTGGAGGCGCAGCGGGAGCAGTACATGAGTCTATGAGGTTCATTCCTGAACCTTGTACGGATCTTCCTTCTTTTCTATATAGCTGATATAGTAAGTGGATTCAGTGCATGAAGCAAGGACCAGGGTCTCGTCGGAGATTCGTGTGTGTGTTGAGGCGGTTCCTTTGACTTGGTCATTTGGAACATGATATGAAGATAGTCTGAGTCCCCACGGATAGCGATCCGTTTATGGCTAGGGTTGGTTGCGAGTATTGCATGAGATTCTTGTGTTTCAACTTGGTCTTGTGTGTACGAGTGATTGGTTTTAGGCCAAGTGGGAGATTGTTGATATAGTGTCCTAAACCCAATCAGGTTGGACCAGATCCGACCGGATCGGATTATTTCTACTATTTCATTATGTTTATACATATATTAAATGGCTTTTCTGTTGTCATATATATGTTATTTTAAGGAACCAATTGTGAATTTTTATATGATAACGTCCTTAGTATTAAACTTTGATAGAGAAACCATGATAGGTGATTATGGTTGATGAGATCTCTAATGACTTTAATAAGTTTGATACTTAAATGCCTCTAGGCTGATGTACTATTAAACAAGGCATTGATAGTATAAACAGACTAGCACGTAGTAGACGTCTTCTGTCTTTAAGGGCAGGGATAGATCTCGTCTATCGAAGTGTAGAGACACTTGGACTATACGTGGACGTGTATTAGTGAATGCGTACGTTAGACTGACCCACTTACACGGATAAGTGTCACACTATGTGGCGGTTGTGTAATTATCCTTAAGACCGGAGTCTTCATGGCATCACGGTGTGGATTGTCATGCTTTAACACTATTGAGGTTTCCCCTAGCCACGGGGCGATCATGCGGTAGTGATTGGGTATGATATTGAAGCATGCGGAGTATACATGATTGGTCGTCTGGGAATCGCGTATCCTATGATTGGGATTGAATATCCGAAATGGCCTTCTTATAAGGAATGTCTTACTCTCGTGAATATTTGCAAAGTGGGAGTAAACAAGTTACTTCGAGAGAGCATGATATCTAGATTATAAGATACGGTCGTTAATGTTTGACACTCGACGTACAACCGTATGGATATTATTACGTTGATTGGATTGTAAGTTACACGGTAATCGTTTCACATGAAAGGTAGTAGTCATTGCATTTGACTCTTCCGATGATTGGGGGTCAAGGTGTGTTGCTAACGCTATCCCGTGATCGTTAGGCATGAAGGGCATTTTCGTAATTTGCACTTTGTGTCTACGGCCAACATATTCGGAAGCCTATCGGGTCACACACACATGAACATCTAGCCGGATTAAAATGTGGTTATAGATGATAACCAAATAAGGAAAGATTATCTCGAGACTATAAAGGTTATAGTGGTAAATTAATATGGTGGTATTCATTTATTATGAATAAATTAAATACAAGATATTAATAATATTTAATAATTAAAGAATATTCCGGATGCCAAAATATTGGCTAAAGGTGGCGCCACATTGAAGTGTATAAGATACATTTGGATTGTGCAATTTAATTAATAGTATTACCGAATATTAATATTAGATATTAATAAATATATATATATATATATATATATATATATATATATATATATATATATATATATATATATATATATATATATATATATATATATATCTATGTATGTGTGTGCACTAGTGTAAATCAAATTAGTGATTTGCATGCACATGCGCATGTAGTGTGCGTGTATATGATATATATATATATAGATTTATTTGTGTAATATATATGTGATATATACACATGTATTGATTTATGGTAATATTATAAAGATAGTCAATATTAGATATTGACAATATCTTGGAAATATTCAATATAATATATTGACAATATCCTAGATTTATTTAATATAAGATATTATAATAAATGAGATAAATCAATCAATTATATTTTCCTTATTTTATTGGGAAAAGGTTTTCTTCTTCTCCACAACTATTTGGGGCGCCACTTCTACTATAAATAAGAGGTGGGTGTCAAGCTCTTTTGTACAACACAATTCCAAGAACTAATAGTTCTTGTGTAAAATAGAGAGCATCCTATAGAGAGTTGGAGAGAGGGAAAAGGGCATGTCTAGCAACCGGAGTTTTCCAATAGCAATCCATGATGGGATTCGGCGGGCCGTTCGTGTGGACTAGCGGTAGAGGCCGAACACTTGGCGCACTCTATGCGAACTCTCCTTAGACGGTCGAACATCGATCTTTTAGATCAACCAAGGTAACCACCGTCTACTACTTGTTTGTTTATTGCTTAAACGAAGTCGATCTTGGGTCGATAGGAAATAAATTTTTGAATTCCGCCGCGTTCGCGTGTAGATTTCCTAACAGATGGTGAAGAGACCAAGAAGAAAAGAAAAACTCCAAGGACGAATAATCCTGAAGCGGCTAAGGAAGATCAGCTGATGGATGCCTTGGAAAAAGAGGTCATGGCCAAGTGGGCGGTGATTGGGACTTGCATTAGCGAACCGAGTACCTTTGCTGACTTCAGTATATCCAAGGACTATGTCTTCTCAAGCTTCAGCGCTGATGTTGATCGATCCAGCCAAAGATTGGATGAGGATGCCGTGGTCCTCCACTATGATCATTTTATTGCAGGACTTTGCCCGCCCTTTGATCCCATCTTTATTGAGATGATGGATAAGCTGGCCACTTTACCTTGCGACATTACTCCTGGGACGGTGAGGATAGTGATGGCCTATGCAGTCTTTTGCCGTACTTTGAAGAATGAGCCTACTTGAGGATTGGTATGGGGAATGTCATCATGCCAATTATATCCTGTCCAAATGTCAAATGTATGGCTGGAAGGCATCTCAGTGGGCACCTAGTGATCCCATGAAACCTCTTCATTTTGCTTCTGTTTTACTTTTTCCAACCTCTTGTACTTATCTTTTACTTGTTTAATCTTTTGCTCTTAGCTTTTCTTCATCCTTTTCATTGTAAGTGATGTTAACCGTTGAAGCTTTGTGCAGGGACAATAGGCAATGCAACCACAAACATGAATGCCCTGTTTGCAAAGTCAAGGAGGAGAAGAAATCAAAGCGAGAGGTTGTTGGCTACAAGTAAAAGGGCCAATCTGCCTTTCATTGATATGGCGATTACCTTCTGTTGGTCCTGTGAAAAGGCTAGACAAAATTTTAGAGGCGGGGGGGGGGGGTGAATAAACTTGTCACCAAAAACTTAGACTTGAACGAAACTTGGTTTAGTTAAAACTTGTGAGGAGTTAAGCTAACAAAGCTGAGTATAAGTCAAGCTGACTTTCTACTTAATTTGAGTTAACCGGAAGCGGATTAAGTTTTAGCCTTTATAAAATTATATTGTTTTATCTTATGAAAAAGCTTGAATGCATAACACAGTTCTGGTGAACGTCAGTTTGGGTTCTGTGTGAGTTTCAATCAGTTTGTATGCTTGAACGAACAATGCTTTATCAATCACAAAAACTTGATTGTAAATAACTGTATCTGATATCCTTAACCTTCCAATAACAATGAAAACTGGCTTTGAAATTCCTTGTGACTGTGATTGAGAAACGGTTTCTTGTTTATCTTCAATTGAGTCTCCAGTAAAGTTTGGTTTATCAAAAACTACGTGTATAGATTCTTCATGCTTGAGTGTCTGTTTGTTTAGTACTCTAAACGCTTTACTGACACTTGAATATCCGAAAAATATTCCTTCATCTGCTTTGGGCTGAAAAGTCTTGAGCTGATCTTTTTCATTATTGTGAATAAAACATTTCCTTCCAAAGGCATGAAAATATGAAACATTTGGTTTCCTTCCGTTCCAAATCTCATATGGTGTCTTTCATGTCTTTAGTTCATGAGAGCTTTGTTTTGTGTGTAGCAAGCTGTGTTTACTACTTCTGCCCAATACCTTTCTAGTACTTTTGATTCACATATCATGGCTCTCCCAGCTTGTTTGAGAGTTCTATTACGTCTTTTAACTTCTCTATTTTGCTAAGGTGTTGTTGTGGCTGTGTTGAAAATAAAATTTATGTTTTGATGATGATTCATCAGTTATTATTTTTAACCCTATTGATGAAGCATCATGAGTAGCTGTTATTGTGCAAAGCAAAAAGATGTCGAGATATTAACTGAGAAAAAAATAACTGAATTGATGAGATCATAAAATTTGAGTTCACAATTGGAGAGAGAAACTGACTCAGAGCACACTGAAGAAGGTAAGTTCGTGGAGGGACACATACTTAGTTGACTTATCTAGAAGCTCAAGGCTGATGGAACAAACTCGCAAATGAAGAACGAGGGTTCAAACTCGCCTTATGTAGACCAAAGCCGAGATCGTAAAGTTAGAGTTCGTGCAAGATTGTGATGACTCGAATCGACTCTATAGATCTTGTATGAAGACCTAAGGTACATAAGGACAATGTTATCTTGGATAATTGTTATGCTATGGTGCACTCGATTAAGTCAATTATAATCATATGAAGAATAGAGTACGAGTTTTTGAAGAAGAGTAAAAACTCGCTAATGCTCTTAAAGCCGAAAACCGACTAGATCACAGAAAAACAGTTTCAAGCTGAAGTTATAAAAACTGAAGAAGAATCTGACCATTATGAAGAAATCAATTTTATTGGATACAAAGAATTGTCAGAAAGGGCATTGACATTCAACAGAATAAGCAAGACCACCAACGGCTACAAGAATTCAAATTCAAATAAGATGAATGTTTGGAATACCCCTACAAATAGGTCACTTCTACATCAAGAAGAAGTGCGGAGTTCTAAGAAAAAGGATATCAATGATGTTTTTAGAAAGGGCGAAAGTCAATCAAAAAGAACTCATGCTTTATGCTATATTGCAAGATCAAGAAATCATCAAAGTGTTCTTAAATATTCACGAATCATCAAGAACAAACACTTGAAGAAAACAGAGCTTGAGAAAATCATACACATCAAGAAGAAGAAGCTCAAAATCACAAGTTGAATCATAGATATTGATTCAAGTCTCAACTTTGATTTTATCAAAGGTTTTAGACTGTGAAACCCCAAGAAGGTGTGAAGGACAGTTGAGTGCAGTCAGGTTGACTGTGTTTGTGATGAGCTGGTGAAAAGGCAATACAACCCTTCAAGGACCAGTGGTGCAAACATATGCAGAGCAGCAATTCTACCCGTTCTATAGTTGCTTGGATAGTGAAACTAGGGATAGTGAAGGAATATTAGTTTAGGACTATTTGTAACCAATCGACCTCAAAGAGTTCTAGTTGAATTTCCTCCGCATCACATGGGAAGAGAGGACTAACAGGATTACGCCACCTAGAACCTCTATAAATTCTGTCTTATTTATTTACGTACTTTATGCATTTAGTTACTGCTTTATAGTTTATATTACATAAGATCACAATCTCATCAAAAGTAAGAAACTGTGTCAGCACAACACTGTATCTCTACTTACAAACTGATAACTGAATTTTCACAATGGCTTTAATAATCCGCTGCCGGTTAACTCAGTTCAAGTATAAGCCAGTCTTGACTTATACTCAGCTAAACTAGCTTAACTCCACACAAGTTTGGATTTGAATTCAATCTGCTTTAAGATTCAGTTTTTGGGGACAAGTTTATTCGCCCCTCTTCTAAACTTGTGTTAGCCTTTTCACGGGACCAACAATTGGTATCGGAGCAGTTCTTCCTTTTGGAAGTGATCCAAAGTTGTTACTGCTTCGTGTTTTTAGCTTAAATAACTGGCCATTAGTTATCTGTATACCAATTTGGCTGCTTAAAGTAACTAGTTATCCGTTTATTTCAAATAGTTTTCAAAGTTTTTCAAAACTGCATCATGGATACACAGCAATCACTTTAGAAGTTTAATTAACTACTCATTTTTATGATTTGATGAATACAAAAGTAAATTGCAGTGCTCTTGTTGCCGACACCCAAGAAACACTAATCGAGACATTCGTTGAAAATCCAATGGACACCATTAGCAAAGAGAACTCGGAGATTTTTCCATTAAGTCTTCATTGTACAAGATCACACTGAAAGTGATGAAGAAATCATTCTTTTTGGAGTTAAACCAGCAAAGGACAATGCAATAACAAGTAAAGGAAAATAGATAGTGCAAGATAACGAATCTGAAATTGAGAACATATCAATCAATCATCATGAGGTAAATGCTTCTACATCCAACTATCACACTGCCATGTACAATCATAGAAAAACAGATTTCAATGAAACATTGGACATACTTATGAAGGAATTAGAGGAAATTCAAAGAAATTATGAGAATGTCAAAATAGAAAAAGAATCATTAAAAGCTGAAGTTCTATGATTTAATATAGAGATTAACTTAATCAAGGCTAACAATGGAATTCAAGGTGATGGTTCAATTGATGAAGTAACGGAAGTAATAAATATCACAGAATCATTAGTTGATCCAACTCCTAAAATTCTATTCAAACCAGGAAAACCATTTGAAGACAGAACATGTTTAGGGTTTGACAATCAACAAAATTCTATGTTCAGACCTAGTTCCGTTGCATATAAGTTTGTGGCTGCACAAAAGTCGAGAACACAAATAATTGATGAAATTGTTAGAACTGAAAAAAACTCAGCATAGTCTCGATCATAAACTGACAAAGAGGTAATATTAGTCAGTAGAACTCGTAAAACCGACGATTCTATAGAAAAGTTCAGAAGACTGAAAAAGGCAGAACTTATCATAGATCAGTAAAAAGAACATTCAAGTCATATTCATCAAAGAAAGACACTCATTCATGGAATAATAGATTCCGGGGGAAAGGCAGACTCTTTCCTACTGATGAAGACTGGAATGGACCTATGATCACTTAGTCTCACAAAATTTTCAAGAAAAAGACGGTCCAAATTAAACAAAGAAAAGTTTGTGAAAACCGACCTTACTAAGTCAAAAGGTCAAGAAAGATATGTGAGAGAAATGAACACAATTTTGTGGAAATTGAAAGATTCGAAAAAGGGGATTAATTCGAGAAAAAGAAGTCATCTTTAAGAATTAACCCAAAAGCTAATCGAAAAGGACCCAAACGGATATGGGTACCAATAAGCTCTTAATATGTTTTGTATATGAAAACTAACCGCCGAAGATATATAGAAATCTGACTTCCCCAAAACTGATTCTCACATCATGTTTACAGCTGAGTCTTCAAAGATAGATAAGGAAGACAGAGTTGAGATACAGACTGATCAAGTTGTGCATCAGATCAAGCTGAATACTTACAGCTGGAGATACACCGTATCAACTGCTCGTACTGATACAAGCTACGGCTGGCAGAAAAGTCGTAACCTACACAGATCTCAACCGTCCATCTTCTCCACTCACCACCTCGCATCTCAATGCCTAATATGATTTATGACAATAAGTTTTAAAACCCACTCAAAATATTCTAACTGCCAAATCTACCACCTATAAATACCTTCATATTATCCTTATCAATCCTTTACACTCAGTTTTTGTACATCCCCCAGTTTAAAGAGTTATCTCTATCTTCAAATTTTTCAAAATTACCTCCAACAATCAGAAATTATGAATTTTACTAGAGTTGAAGCCGGTTTGATCATTTCACTCGAGCAATATCTTGAAAAGCATTGAAATTCAAACCTTGCTAAGTAAATCATGAACAAAATCGAAAAAAATCAAAGGTCTTAAAGAAGTGTTCAACATTACATTGGAGTGTGTATGCCCGGAAAGCATTGGCGATCAAGGTCACTGAGAACCTTATTGCAGAAATCATGGGCTTTGACAAGTCTAATTATTCTTCTGCTATCAAACTGAATAAAGAGCAAAGAGAGAAGTTGTGGAAGGACATTGCAACAAATGGAGATTCGAATGTATTGTTGATCGCGTGCAAAGAACTTACTAGCAATGGGACTAGGTCTATCATAGTAGAGTACTAGCGAGTCAAGGTCGATCCCACAGAGACTCGTAAGAACGTCTAATTATGAAGATTGAGCTTGTCACGATTATGGTCTACGACCAACTATAATATAGACAATAGTAAATTTGGTGCCTCAAACTATCAAGGTTATGCTAGTTCACACAGAGCAAAAATGAGTTTCTAATGTATTAGTTCAATTATGAGCAATTAGTTATTCCTCCTACACATGCAACAGTCCTTCCCATTGGTGAATTTATTCATTGTTCAACGACGGGTACAACTCATAACCCTATCTACTCCGATAATGGTAGTAAACAATCTATATGCTAGCTACCCTCCTTAATTGGTCCGTAATAGCCCATACGCATAAAGAACTAGAGCAGTCAATATTGATCGTTTACTCATACCGCAAACCCACCTATACAGCTGTCGACATTGATCAACACGTTCCTAGGGTCCATTCAAGATAATGCCCAAACATAGCACTTCACTATTCATATTTCATGCTATTTTATGATGACATGCAAATAGTTGATCTGGCTACTAACATGTAAATTAAATCTATCGATCAACATAGCTGGCGTAGATTATCATGAATTAGTAATTTACTAGGTATTCAGATCTAGCGATATAGACCGTCGCTGATCTGAAGAACGCAACTACTATTTCATGATTTCTTCACCAACGAATCAGATCTATAACACATGGGGTAAAATAAACAAACTACTACATAATTAAAATAAATAAGCAATTAAAACATACAAGTCGAATAGAACAACGATAGATCTACATCTTGGAAAAGATAGAAAATAATACCCTCAAAGATGAGCGAGATCTCCCTCAAATCTCTCCCTAGGCGGCGACTCCGTCGTCTCTTGGACCAAAACTCATAAAATAATGAAATAAAGAACAAAGAACGTTTATTGCATAATTTGCCTTGAAAAATTTGGGTACATTGTGTTCTGAGGCGAAGCCTCTTATTTATAGCTAGCTAAACCGACTTAGAAACACCTAGTTCTACCCCTCGTCCAAGAAAACGCGTTTCGGAAGGGTCTCGAGCCTCGGTAAGTCGGCGGCCTTCCTCGGTAAACCGGGGGTATTTTTGTCCTTTTACTTCAGCCGACTTAACTAGGAAGGTTCTTGAATACCCTATGCCTATTCTTTTCGTTCAGTCCACTCCAGATTCGTCCATGATGCTCAGCCCAATATTTCGTATCATAAAAATCATCAAATAATGCACGAAATAATATCAAAACAGGGAAAATAAATGCTAAGTGCAGATTTCTTGACTCACGAACCCGACATATGCTATTCAACTCAAATGGTTCATATTTATAGGTCGAAACTACTATTTTTATGCTCATAATGGATAGAATGTTGATGCCGCATGATAGACTATTTTAACCATCATCAACTACCCCCTACTATCCTTTTGCTCGTCCGCAAGCAGAGTATCAAGGCAGAATGTACCTCCAAGAGCAATCTCCATCAACTACCACATATTCAATCAAGATTTCCGGCATAAACATACATTAAACCACAATCCATAAGCTTCTCATTAATCATGACCTATCACGCATCAATTTGTCATGTGATGAAGCAGTCATGATAATGTGTTCGTGAAGAGAATCAAGTTGTATTAACCACACAATCATAACTTACCTACGCATACACTCGCTCATCTTGCCTTCAGACTTGGTTACACAACATGGTACCTTAACGGACTCGGTGACTGAGCATCGCTCTTAAGTCCTCATTTGTTACTTTTTATGCGAGGGTCGTGCCTTTTTTACACGAGTTCGCTTCCCTCACTGCCTTTATTGCATACAATTTTCTTTTTCTTCTTTTTTTTCAATTTTTTTCTGGCAGATTTCCTCACTTTTTTCTCTTTCTATGACAAGTCCTTTGTCCGGTTACCTCTCGTCATCCAAGTTGGTTCCCTTGTCTTATGACAATTTTTTGAAGAATATAGACAGACAAATAATGATTCCCAGTTAAAACAACTCATCATCTAATCTTAAACACTTCTCACTCAGATTATGTGCTCAAATATTGACTGCAATGATAGAATAATAATTAATAAGTTACTAATTCATGCAATATAACATATGCTCATTCTTCCATACTAAATTGAATATGCTATAGCTCTCTTCAAATTGAACTTGGGCTCATTTTCTAACGATTCCTTACTCGAAAACGTGCAACAAGCAAGCTAAAAATAGTGTTTTTAAAATTTTCAAAATTATTCCCTTTTTCGACTATCCAGCTAAGACGCCTACCCCCCACTTATTATAGACATTGTTCCCAATGACTAAAAAAAATGAAAGAAGAAGTTACTTAGCTCGGAATTGATCGAGTCGAGTCAAAGCGAATACCGGAGTAGAATCATTGGCTCCTAGGTCATTCCTCTTCCAAGTCGTTACCTGCGATCCAAAATACTTCCAAAAACTGTGAGTAACAAGCGAAGGGAAATAATAAAATAAGGTGGCAGTAATTGTGCATACCGGAGGAACGCGCAAATACAATTTAAGCCAATTTATTCTTTTATCGGCCTATGCAAGACGGAAAAACTTTTACGAGGGTATCACATGAGAATCGTGAAGGAAAAAACCACATATATCTCAAGTTGATGACCGAAGATATACGTGAGGAAAAAAACCTTTGCGATTGCCATGCTACTTTATTGACTCAAAATAACTAAAATAAATAAAAGCAATAAATAAGGGTCTACAAATAGTTCTGAGTTTATAGGCGTCAGCTCGACTGTACTAATAGAGCTCTTTTATTCATATTCTGGCTCTGTCAACATAAAGACTTCCAACTCATGGTTATACTTGTGCTCTAGGTAATACTTCAGCCTGTGGCCGTTAACTGTGAAAGTCTGCCCAGAGTATTCATGTCTAACTTCACATGCTCCTGAATTGAAGACTTTCGTGAGTACATGTGGTCCAAAACATCTAAACTTCAACTTCCCAAGAAAAAGACGAAGACATGAGTTGTCCACCAACACTTTATCTCCTTCTTGAAATGAGCGGTTCAGAATTTTCTTATCGTGCAAGTGTTTCGTTCTTTCCTTGTAAATCTTTGCATTTTCGGGCTAAATTCTCATCCATGTTTAGAAACCTCGTAGCCCACAGCGCTCGGTGCTAGTGTTCTACCGGTAAATGACACACTTTTCCAAACACAATCATATACAGTGACATCCCAATCGTTGTCCTATAAGCCGTTCTGTATGCCCAAAGTGTGTCATCTAATATCAAAGACCAATCCTTCCTCATAGGATTCACAGTCTTCTCGAAGATCCTCTTAATCTCTCTGTTCGTGACTTCTACTTGTCCACTCGTCTGGGGGTGATATGTTGTTGCAATCTTATGTCTAACCCTATATCTCAACATTAATTTTTCAAACAACTTATTACAGAAATTACTCCCTCCGTCACTAATTATGGCTCCGGGCACTCCAAACCTCATCAAAATGTTTTTCTTAAGAAACCTCACGACAACCCTGGCATCGTTAGTAGGTGAAGCTACTGCTTCCACCCATTTGGAAACATAATCAACTGCTACCAAGATGTAACGATTTGATTCCAACGATGTGAAAGGCCCAACAAAATCAATTCCCCATACATCGAATAACTCTACTTCTAAGATACTCTGCAGTGACATCTCATTCCGCTTAGAAATATTACCGGTCATTTGACAAGAATGACAGGCTAGCTCATGTAAACTCGTAAGCAGATTTATAAATTGTTGGCCAATAGAATCCACACCGCATTACATTTGCTGCTGTCTTGTTTGGCCCATAATGACCTCCAACTTCTTAAGAATGACACATGTGCAAAATACTTAGAATCTCATCATCATGGACACATCTCCTAATAAAGGCATCAGGGCATAACTTGTATAAGTAGGGATCGTCCCAATGATAATGCTTCATATATGTGAACACGGTGACTTTCGATCCCATCGATTAGGTTGTAACTTGTCAAATGCAAAGATGACAAACTAAGAGTTCCTTCTCTCGTAGTCGCATAATTCCTCTAGGCACCGTTAAAGGTATGACTAGCATAATAGATAGGCTTAAAGATTTTATCCTCTCTTTGTCCCGTGGTCGCTCCAACTGCCGTGTCGCTTGCATCACACATAAGCTCAAAAGGTTTGTTCCAATCTGGGGCTACCAGAATTGGGGGAGTTATAAGCATTTTCTTTAATGTGTTGAATGCTTTCTTGCACTTTTCTTCAAATACGAAAGGTACATCCTTCGCAAGTAATTCTCAAAAGGTCTAGCGATTTTAGAGAAGTCTTTGATAAACCTCCTATAAAATCCTGCGTGGCCAAGAAAGGCTTGCATCGTCTTTAAGTTAGTTGAAAGGGGTAACTTCTTTATTACCTCTATCTTTGCCCTATCAACTTCCATTCCTTTCTTTGAAATCTTATGACCTAACACTATCCCTTCTGTAACCATAAAATGGCATTTTTCCCAGTTAAGTACAAGGTTGGTCTCTTCACATCTTGATAGGAACCAACTTTACGGTACATTTATGTACAGTTCAGCCCACGATTATCACATTTCTGGCATCTTTCGGGTGAGTTCAGACCCTATTTTGAGTATTAAATGAGGTTTTATTGCACGGCGAGTGACTGTCGGTTTTCCGTAAACTCGACCTTATTTTAGCATTTTATACTCGTTTTTCCCGAGCACCCGTAGTTTGCGGGGTTATGCGTTTGCTTGTTGTTTTCATATGGATGCAGGACTAGGGTGTCTCGAGAGCCCGAAAGGCAAGAATTATGAAGTTTAGACGTGCCCGAGGCGAAACACGGAGGTTGAAGGTGAAAAAAGTGAAGATTTTGGGTCACATGGGTCCGGACGCCCGTCCGGACACCTTGGACGTGCGTTCGCTGGCTGTCCGGACGGACAAAAACCTCTCATCCGGACGGCTAACTCTCCGGAAAATGGATTCTTGGCTGCAAAAGTTTGTCCGGACGGCTAACTCTCCGGAAAATGGGAAAACTTTGATGAAGAATTCGTCCGGACGGACAGATCCAAAGATCCGGACGGACAAGAGCATTTCATCCGGACGGACATCTATTCATCCGTCCGGACACCCGGAAAATCAAGAACAGTCCGGCCGGACATGGCGGATATCCGTACGGACGTAAGACTTTCTATATAAAGCCGCCTCATTTTCTCACAAACCGCAAGCGTAAAATAAGGGGAGATAATATTAGATAAGTTAGGCGATTTGGGGCGATTTTCTTCGTTTCTTAGAGTTAGAATTAGTGTTATATATCATTAGAATCCTCTTTCGATCTTCTCTTGAACCTCTAACTTTTAGCTTCGATCCGTAACATTTCAAGTGACAAGATTTGTTCTTTTGGAGCTCGAATTTGGTAGTTCTTCAAGTAATCGAAATGGGTATGTTTTCTTGTTGTTTTACCATTGTTGTGATGTTTTTCTTCCGTTTGTATTGTTTAGATTCGATTATGAGTAGCTAGATTTGTCGTATGGTCGAACCACGTGAATGCGGGTGAAACACCATTAGAGAGATGAACCGGGAGGTAGTGTAGCGCGTAATTTAACGTTCTAATCGATAATCTACATCACGAAACTTGTTTTGATTGTTTTAATAGATTTGAATGAGATTGACAACCTTGTTCATTGTTGCACACACGTAGCTTATAAATGTATGTTGCGGCGACGTGTGGGAACGGGGTTTCGGGACCGTAGAAGTTTTGGGCTTGAAAGGTAGTCTGACACCTACCCGTGTACTAGATTGACGCCCTAGTCATCAAGTCCAGTACGGGGTTTGTCCTATGAGTTATCGTTAGACGGCAAGGTAGAGTAAGGCACACTCCCGGGGCAATCTTTCTGAGGGTAAAGTAATCCGCTGAAACGTAGTTCGGCCATACCTCTTTTAATTGTTTAGAATTCCGAGTAGTGTAATCTTTCTTTTACGCAATAGTATAACTTCACACCTATCTCGTTTGACCCGAACCGAGTGCTAAGTCAACCGTGGTACTCAAAAACAATCTCTCGTGGGTTCGACCTTGGACTCCTCAAGCACTATCCTACAATCGACCCGGTCCACTGCCTGTTAGAAAGTAGATTTTGCTAAGGTTTCGAGTTTTTACTTGATCGACCGGACCTAGAAAATCCGCTTATCAAGTTGGCACCGTTGCCGGGGATTGGCAATGCTTTGATATCACAAAAGTTGACCGAAAGCTTGGGCTTAGGTCGTTTTTATTGTTTTCTTGTTGCTTTGTTTTGACTTGCAGCTGAAGTACCACACCACCTATTGATGAGGTGGTGGTGACGAGGCACTGTGATTGTTTTCGTGTTGTTTTCTATGATTTTGCAGATTGAGCATAAATGGGTGGATACTCTCAACAATACAACTTTTATGAAGAAAAATCCACCTACCAACCTTGGGCACCCGAGCTTGGTCAAAATCGCATTATCAACCTTATGACCAAGAGCAGGGTGCGTCCATGGGATGTGGAATGGACGACGATTATCGATATGATGAGGGGAACTATAATAGACAGAATTTTGGGGGAAATTGGAACCATAATCAACCGGGAAACTGGGGAGGCAATCAAAGCCAGGCATGACTACAATTGGAGCCCAAATCAAGGACAAGGGAATAATCAGAATTATGACTCGAACAACCCTTGGAATTGGAGCTCTCAAAATCAGCACTTACAACAGATTGACCTTGCCTATGCCGAAGAGGAACGAGAAGTAGGTATTATTCAGGAGCTGATGGAAAGGGTTTCTATGGCTATGGATGAGGAAGTGTCGGCACATCAATTGATCGATTGGTTGAACCGGATGCTCGTGTTATATAAAGAGGCCGAGGATGCTTTGAAACGGGCTGGGGAGATGCAAGACAAGTTTTCCAAATGGGAGTATAGACCCGCCTAGCCAATGAAGATTGGCCCCATATGAGATACAGGCTATGTTGGATGTCTCGTGATATCGTGTCTCTCATGACGGCCCGGATGCCGGATCAAAATGAAAAGTCTTGCACACAAACGGTCCGGGTAGACAAGGATATTGACGAGTCAAGTTGCTATAATGAGGTGCTCGTCCCGGAGGATTCGGTGATTGAGTTGGCTTTATCACCGCCACCCCCATTGTAGTATTTGATTATATGAGTTTCCAAGTCCTCCCGAGTGAACTCCCGAATAGTGAGCTGAAAAATGATGATGTTTTGGTAGAGTCCGTGATGCAACCGAGTTGGAAGCTAGGAAAAGGGAGTTAGCCGTCGTTAAGAGAGAACTCGCGATGGAAATAGGGCCGAGAAAGTCGTCGGTGAAGAGGTTCAAAGTGAGAGTGAGGTTGATGAATCGGCTTTCTATGAGGAGATTTCGAGCCGTAGATTGAGATGCAAGAGATTGATATGGGATCGCCCATCACTCCATTAGTTGATGATGTACCATTCGAGTCGGTGGAGAATTTTTATGAGTATGCCAAGCCACTTGTAGTGGAGCCTACCTCAGCTTTGGGTGAGCCGGAAGCTTTTGGTATTGCCATGCTCTGGGACATGGAGGATACCCATGATTGTAAAGTAAGGGAGGTGGAACTGTTGTCTATCATACCACATCCCGACGATGACCATCATGACACCTTGACGAGAAGTGCGATAGATTTATTTGAGGTCGTCGATCCGGTGGGATTAGAAACGGAGAAGAAGATGGGACAGCTCATTCTGCCGCCTAGCTCGCTAGTGGTTCGAGGTCATGTGGATGAGCCCATTATGTTGACACCCCCGGATAGATTGGTCATCTTTGATATACCGGTCCCGATTATTACTCCCTTCCATTCTCGTGCGGATGAGTTCTACGAGGTTAAGTTCGAAGGGTCCCGGGTGGAAGACACACGTAGAGGTGATAGAGAGGAAAGACCACGGTGGTGGGGTGATTCCAAGAAGTAGATGATGAGATGTTTTGATAGAAGAGGATTCCCGAGTTGGGAGGAGGTTGCATCGAGGGCTATGAGAGGTATGTTTCTAACGTACTCGGTTTTCATGATGCTTGCTATTTGTATTCTTCTTGAGTTGTTGATCTTTTTGAGTTCGGATTTTGGTTGATGGTTTTGATGATACTTGTTTGAAATGAAATAATTGAATTGTTGTTTTGAGTCTTTTATGGTTTGAGTCCGTTTTGGTGTCACTTGGTCGAGCCAACGACGTAAAACAAAGGCGCTCGGTGGGAGGCAACCCACCATTTGCCGTGTTTTGCTTGTTTTGAGGTGATGTTTTTGCTACTTTGCTCTTGATCCGTGGTTGTAAGCCGTAAGGCGTACTTTTTCACCTTTTCATGCCTTCGTGACTATGCCTTGGATTTGACTTGGGTTAAGATTTTATTTTGTGCACGTTTAAACGTGTTGGTTGTTTATTGTATGGTTGATTCGTATTTTGACTATCTCTATGCCATATGTTCAAGTCTTCTGACGTGACGAGGTCGTTTATTTTTATCACCCCCGGATTCTCCCCATATTATACGCTTTGGCACGCGGACCATGTCCCGTGCATGTATTTCTTGGATGTTTTTCAATGACTAGGGATTCGGGATGGACTACTTTCACGACCGTTACGAGACTTGATCGCGCCGTTTTGCCGGGCTCATAAGCTAAGTCTTTCTTTTTCCTTCTCGTTCACACACCGAGGACGGTGCTTCACTTAAGTGGGAGGGGGGACGACTTAGCTTATTCGCTTGTTCTTAAAAGTATTATGCCGTGATGTGATAAACTTGGTTTTTACTCGTTTCCGAGTCGATTTTTAGGCCGTTTTTCAAAATTTTCCAAGATTTTAACACCACGTTATATGCATGCTGTTCACAATTGAGTGGTGAAAGGTCTTTAGTTTTGTGAATGTCTCACAAAGCTGAGTCTATATTGTCATGATACGGAACACTTTTTAGTACACGTTTGACGACGGTTATGCTTATCACGATTACTTTACACACCTGTACCCCTAGTTTCGAGGCGAAATAGAAGGATTGGCCTTGGTAGGAACACGGGATGACAGTTTTGGCGTTCTTTTTTACCCTACTTTAGCCAAATAAGCCTGAGCCGAATGTTTGACCTTCGTAGCCCCTCTCAGCCTTGATAGAATGGTCCGACCACCATTCGCTTTATAGCCGTTTCGTTACTTAGTCAGAAACCTACCCTTGAGCCTTATTTTGGTCACATTCCCTTCATTTGACCCTACGAGTGGACTTAGTCTCTTGTTAAACCACACTTGCCAAGGCAAGTGTGGGGTGGGGGGAGATGTTGTTTTTGAGTCGGGTTGTTGTTGTTTCCTCGCTTTAGAGCTATAAGGAGAGGAGGAGCTCAGTGGGGCTGGATGCTCAGGTTTCATTTCAAAAAAAAAATTAAAAAAATTAAAAAAAATTTAAATCAAGTAATTGTGTTGTATATAGAAATAAAGGGTTGAAAAAGGCAATGAGCTTAAAGCAATGATGATGTTAGGGTTGGGATAGTCAGATAGGTACTAAGTATTCGAGCTCACCTCACGACACTTGAAACATAGTCGAGTTTGGCAATGATTTTGGGTATTTTAGTGTCCTATAGTTCCCAAAGTGTTGAAAATGACCAAAAAGGAGTTTGGTGGGTTTGTTTGGTAAAGAAGACGTGGTACGTGTTTGGATTATGTTCACTCGTACTTCTTTTCTCCAGTTTCCCAAATTACCCTTTTCGATTAACCGAATTTACCCTAGCCTAACGTTATAACCATTCAAGTCCTGCTGGACCGTGTTTAACTTTGGTTAGTCCCGATTAGTGGAGATTCTAGGAAGGGCAGGATTGTGTAAAGTCATTTGTCCGGTATTCCAAGCCCGAAATCGTATTAAGCATAAGACGTCGTCATTCAACACACACTCACTCCGTGTCATGATCTAGTAGAGTCAAAGTAATGCATTCACTTAACTAAGTTCTTTTCACCTCGATATTTTGAAATGCATGCATGTACCGTAAAGTTGATTCCTTGGTATTGTTTGAACGCCTAATTTACTCGAGGTCGAGTAAAGGCTAAGTGTGGGGTGGTGATAGGAACCAACTTTACAATACATTTCGTACAGCTTCACCCACGATTATCACATTTCGGCATGTTTCGGGTGAGTTCAGACCCTATTTTGAGTATTAAATGAGGTTTTATTGCACGGCGAGTGACTCGTCGGTTTTCCGTAAACTAGACCTTATTTTAGCATTTTATACTCGTTTTTCCCGAGCACCCGTAGTTTGCGGGGTTATGCGTTTGCTTGTTGTTTTCATATGGATGCGGGACTAGTGGTGTCTCGAGAGCCCGAAAGGCGAGAAGTATGAAGTTTAGACGTGCCCGAGGCGAAACACGGAGGTTGAAGGTGAAAAAGTGAAGATTTTGGGTCATATGGGTCCGGACGCCCGTCTGGACACCTTGGACGTGCGTTCAGTGGCTGTCCGGACGGACAAAAACCTCTCATCCGGATGGCTAACTCTCTCGGAAAATGGATTCTTGGCTGCAAAAGTTTGTCCGGACGGACAAGGTGTTGTGTCCGGACGGCTAACTCTCCGGAAATTGGGAAAACTTTGATGAAGAATTCGTCCGGACGGACAGATCCAAAGATCCGGACGGACAAGAGCATTTCATCCGGACGGACATCTATGCATCCGTTCGGACACCCGGAAAATCAAGAACAGTCCGGCCGGACATGGCGGATATCCGTACGGACGTAAGACTTTCTATATAAAGTCGCCTCATTTTCTCACAAACCGCAAGCGTAAAATAAGGGGAGATAATATTAGATAGGTTAGGCGATTTGGGGCGATTTTCTTCGTTTCTTAGAGTTAGAATTAGTGTTATATATCATTAGAATCCTCTTTCGATCTTCTCTTTGAACCTCTAACTTTTAGCTTCGATCCGTAACATTTCAAGTGACAAGATTTGTTCTTTTGGAGCTCGAATTTGGTAGTTCTTCAAGTAATCGAAATGGGTATGTTTTCTTTTTGTTTACCATTGTTGTGATGTTTTTCTTCCGTTTGTATTGTTTAGATTCGATTATGAGTAGCTAGATTTGTCGTATGGTCGAACCACGTGAATGCTGGTGAAACACCATTAGAGAGATGAACCGGGAGGTAGTGTAGCGCGTAATTTAACGTTCTAATCGATAATCTACATCACGAAACTTGTTTTGATTGTTTTAATAGCTTTGAATGAGATTGACAACCTTGTTCATTGATGCACACACGTAGCTTATAAATGTATGTTGCGGCGACGTGTGGGAACGGGGTTTCGGGACCGTAGAAGTTTTGGGCTTGAAAGGTAGTCTGACACCTACCCGTGTACTAGATTGACGCCCTAGTCATCAAGTCCAGCCTCCAATACGGGGTTTGTCCTATGAGTTATCGTTAGACGGCAAGGTAGAGTAAGGCACACTCCCGGGGCAATCTTTCTGAGGGTAAAGTAATCCGCTGAAACGTAGTTCGGCCATACCTCTTTTAATTGTTTAGAATTCCGAGTAGTGTAATCTTTCTTTTACGCAATAGTATAACTTCACACCTATCTGTTTGACCTGAACTGAGTGCTAAGTCAACTCGTGGTACTCAAAAACCAATCTCGTGGGTTCGACCTCGGACTCCTCAAGCACTATCCTACAATCGACCCGGTCTACTGCCGGTTAGAAAGTAGATTTTGCTAAGGTTTCGAGTTTTTACTTGATCGACCGGACCTAGAAAATCCGCTTATCACATCTCTTTAGCACTTTACTCAAATTGTCCAAGCACTTATCAAAGGTATCTCCAAATACAGAGAAATCATCAATGAAAATCTCTAGAAAATCCTCCACCATGTCCGCAATGAATGACATGATGCACCTTTGGAATGTTGCAGGTGCATTACATAACCCAAAAGGCATGCGATTGTACGCAAAAGTCCCATAAGGACATGTGAAGGTGGTCTTTTCTCGGTCCTCGGGTGAAATATGGATCTGATAATAACTAGAATGTCCATCTAAGAATCAATAAAATGCATGACCGCTTAATCTTTCAAACATCTGATCAATGAATGGTATGGGAAAATGATCTTTATGAGTTGCATCATTCAGCTTCCTAAAGTCTATGCAAACTTGATGTCCAGTAATTAGTCTCACAGGGATTAACTCATCAAAGTCATTAGGTTGTGCAGTGAATCCTCCTTTCTTGGGTACCACAAGAATCGGGCTTACCCATTCATTGTCTCCAGTTGGGAAAATGATTCCCATCTCCAACATCATTATGATCTCTTTCCTAACAACATCCTTTAGTTGTGGCATCAACCTCCTTTGAGGTTGAGCTACCTCTTTCTTTTCAGGGTCCACAGAGATCTTACGCATGCACACCGATGGGGTTATTCCTCTAATATCTGCAATCATCCATCCAAACGCTCCCTTGTGCTCTCTCAGTACTCTTAAAAGTTTTTCCTCCTCTAAAGGTGATAATGACGATGAAATTATGAGGGGGAGAGTAACATCTTGTAAGTACATGTACTTTATGTGAGAAGGCAAAGGTTTCAACGTTAAGTTCCTTGGTGGCTCCTCTAATGATGATCTTAACAGATTACCAGTCAATTGTAAGTCAAAGACCATGTGCCACGAAGGTCTATGAATGGTTCCTCCTACATCCACAGAAGATATAGGCTCTATTTCTCGCACTTGACCTTCGGTACATGATAGCAAAATACTTAACCGCTAACTTTCACCGACAGAGTATCGGGTCAACAGGAGTATAGTGGTTACAAGGTCGAATCCACAGGGAGTAATGTCTAAGTACAAAATCTGACGTAGAACTCAGTTCAGGCCAAAATAACTGTGGAAGATATTATACTAATGTAGAAATAAAGATTAAACTACCGGTTTTACTTCTAAATATTAAAGGATATAGCCGAACTATGATCCCACGAGCTGCTTTTACCCCTTCGGAAGGACTTAACAGGGAGCATGTCTTAACCGACCTACCTATCCAATGTAGTTTAACGACATCCATGGGTGCCAACTCCTAATTCTAGTGATTAGACTGAACAACTCGATCTAATCACTCTATGTAAAACTAACCGACTCTCCCTTTAGAAAACCGATTATCCTGACATGATTAAGGTCTAGAGTTGCTCGAACAAAGATGACAAACCTCTTTATTGGAAACAGTCCTAACAACTGGGCCAAATCTACGCAACGATCCCAAAACCCCATTTTCCCACATATCACGGCAAAATACATCTATATGTTCGATGTGTGTGACAGTGACCTAGGTGATGAATCTTATTCAACGATGTTATAATAAGTTTTAGGACGTGGATTAATCATTAAAATATTCAATTACGCACTACAGAACTCCCAGTCTCATTCTCCTTAGGGTTTTCACTCGCTTTCACATAATTCAACTACACATGCAATTAGCCACTTATGATTATTCTAAAAACGGAATTAAAAGTAGAAATTAAACTAAAGACAATAAACAAAAGAGAAGTCATTACCATAAAAATTGTTGAAAATCTAATCCACAAAATTTGGAAGAAATAATTGCACCAAAAGCCAAATCTTTGATCTTGAAACGTAAATCTAAGATATGGAAAGTATATAGAATCGAAGGACGTTATCTATGCAATCAAAGGATCAAAGAATGATCAACCTGCACTAAAACCGCACCAAAATCGCCCTAGAAGTGTCTAAAGTTGGCAGAATCTAAAAAATGTTGAATGCACTGCGTATTTATACTGTAGGGTTTATTTCTGCTACTGTCGGTGCCGAACGAGCATTTGCTCCAAGGTGGACGCTCGTCTGCCTGGAAATCTGATGATTATTAAGGTTTATTCTTCAGTGAAACAGCGTTTGGCTCCTCCTGAATGCTAGTTCATGGATCATGCCTTGAGGGAAGATGCCCATCTGGATTGTCTGAACGCCCGTTTAGATTATATGAGCTTTCTTGATTCGGGCTGAGCCCATCCAAACGTGTGTTTGGGGTCATTTGGATGCTCGTCCGTCTTCTAACCCAACTTTCAGTATCAACTGCTAGCTTGACAGACACTCGTTTGAACTGAACAAACACCAGTTTCCCTGAGCTTTGCCGCAAACGCCAGTTTGTGAATGGCAAACGCCCGTTTGCCTTGATTTCACTCCAAACTTAACTTTTCTCAACTTTCATGGTACTTCCGTGCCACGAACATGTACCTCATCTCAAAACATCGCCTTCCGGGTCCTCAAGTCACCTATGTCCTGCAATAACATATACGAACAAACACCACACGTAATTCTGTAAGACAAAGGTGCTCGGAAAAGTGATAAATATCGCTAAAAAGGCGGAGTTTACTATCGATGTGACAAGCTTAACTCCCCGTGCGTATAACTCTCGATATTACTCTTAATTAGGCCTAGAGCCACCCTAAACATGTCAATAAAGTGATAAACGTGGGTTAAACTGCACATCAAAGTACAGTAAAGTTGACTCCCATCAACCACCCCAAACTTAGCCTTTGCTCGTCCTCGAGTAAATTAGGCACTTTAAAATAGACCAAGGGATCAACTTTACGAAACATGCATAGTACTCACGACATCAACGTGAACATAAAGTAGACACTGAATGTAAACCACTTGACTCTATCTTACCACAAAGACGAAGTGTGTGTGATAAAAACCGAGGGCTACACTCAAAATGATTACCGGCTTCGAATACCGGCCAAATGACTACACACATCACATACCGGGCTATAATCTCCACTAATCGAGGCAACCAAGGCTAAATACGGTCAAGTAGGACTTGAAGGGTTATAATTTTAAGCTCGGGATGGGGTTAACCGAAAGGAAATTTGGGACTAGAGAAAAGAAAATACGAGTGAACCTAATCATCTTATGTGGATCTCCTCCACAAAAACGTACCAAGCCACACCAAACTCCTTCGATCTTTCTATACTCATTGATAAACAACTCCTACCTTAACATCATACTTTTATTCACTCAAACATCCTTCTTTAACTTCTTCTTTTTTTCAAACATTTTTCAAACCTTTTTTTTCTTTTTTTTTCTTTTTCTTTTTTCTTCTCCTTTTTTTTCAAATTTCTTTGCATAATTCTTCAAATTTTCTCGAACCAACAAGCCTCACCATAGATTTCTCAAACTCCTCCCCTTCATTATATTAGCTCGTACTAACCAACTCCTCTAGAAATACGCACCATCTCCCACCCCACACTTGATTCAGAAAGTGGGCCTAAAGTAACAATTAAGTTCACTCGTATGGTGATCAAAAGAAATGTGACCAATAATATAGCTCCGGGTTAGGGTAATACAGGCTAAGTAACCAAAACGGCTCATTTTCAGACGGTGGTCACACCGTCCTATCAAGGTTTAGAGGGGGTACGTGGATTAAAATGTTGGGATTTTGGCTATTTGGCTCTGGTCGGATCAAAGAAGAGCCAGGACTCTCATCCTGTATCCTTCCTAGGTAAACCTCTCTATTTCGCCTCAAATCTAGTGGTATAAGTGTGTATAAAAACCAAACTAAGTATAACCAAGGTCTACGTGCACTAAAAGGGTTCGTATCGTAACAAAATAGAATCGCCCTGCACACATTACTCGACTACTAGGACATTTACCAACTCCATCGTGAGAAACATGCATATAACGTGGTGTCAAACCTTGAAAAGTTCTGAAATTTTATGCCACGAATTCACTCGAAAACGGACATTAACAAAGCATATCATAATTACTGGCACATTTATCCAACGAAACAATATAAATCTAAGTCGTATCCTCCCCCCACTTCGAATGGAGCAATGTCCTCAGTGCGTGAATGAGATAGAAAAGAAAGACTTAGCTTTAGACCCGGAAAAAAGGCGCTATCGAATCCCGTAACAGCCTCGTGTAAGCATGACCGAATCCCTATATCAAAGTAAACATAAACAATGCAAAGCATGCACGGGACATGGTCCTCATGCCAAAATTTGTAATAGGGAGAAGTGGTGATAACAGTAATAAGGCCCTGTCACGTCAGAAAACTCGATACGCACTATGGAACGCACAAAATGGATCGCTATAGATTGATAACGAACCACTACAGGTAAAACACAGAACATTTAAGCGTAATAGAAAGGCCACAGAGGAACATAATATAAAAATCATCCCGTAGTGCGTACAAATAAAATCCAAGACACAAATGAAAGTAGCATGCCTTAAGGCTTACAGAACTATCAAAGTGAAAAAGTAGCATCTCAAAACTGAAAGTATCATCAAAAGTGGTACAAATTTAGCAATCATGCTAGCCAGCTCCTAACCAACAATAACACCGGGCACAGACGACAAAAAGAACAGCATAAAAGAAATATAAAATCACGTCTGTCCGGGTGGAGCATCATCAGCAGCAGTGGGAGGAGCATTAGTGGTAGCTCCGATCTCCGGCTCCGCAGTCTCCTCCTCAAACGAAGACGCATCCTCAGCCACAATCTGTGTGATAGCCTGCTCAATATCATCTAAGAAACGGTAATCCGTGGTACTTGGGGCGAATTCTTTAGGATCCGTCGGCGGCCTACCCTCACTCATCAGTAGAAGGATAGTCAGGATATTATCCTGTGTCTGCTTTTGTTCCTCCATCCAAATCATGAAACTATTGGCCATACTCAACCTCATACGAACCGAGAGAGAAAAAGTGAGAATCGCGGTGCCCGAGCAGGGGGTACACGATGAACTAGCCTCGCCCCGACGCCATATGAGCCAACTAAGCGGGGTTCTTCGGTTTTTCTCTCTTCAAAACTCGGAGGGTTCTTGGTCTTGTGGTCCTCGGTGTACTCCGGAACCTTGGCATCCCGACACAAGCCGTAAATGAGGTGGGGACAAATCAAACTCGCGGGAATAGACCTTCATATTGGCAAAAGCACACTCGTCATAAATCGCCGGACCCACGTCCACATTTAGCTTAAAATTAAGGGCATACAACATCCTAAGATCGGCAATGTGGAAATGAGTCAAGTTGTTCTTGGGTAAAAGACGGTTTTGGATGAACCCGCATTGTACCTTCCAATCTTCACCCCAAGAATAGATGACCAACTACTTCCTCACACCGCCATCTCCCAGTGTCCATTGAACATCCGGGCAAACCAACACCCGGAGGTCCTCCAATGGGTCCCCACAGGCATCCTGCCTCGCTTTGATCTCTTCCTTGTAATCCAACCCCTCAAATGGTGCCAACCCTTATTTGATGTTAATCGCCTTAGCCGTAAAAGTCACTTTCACTCTCTGAACCTTCACCATCCCCGACTCATTGCTCGACTCAAAAAAATTGGCGTAAAACTCATGCACTATAGTAGTATTAACCTTTCACTCTGGGATTTTCATCAACGCCTTCCACTTCCGATCACTCAAATTCTTTCTAAAATTCTTATCGATATCGTAGTCGTGGAAAGCTCTCTCTATCAACATCGAGCAGTGTGAATAATGACGATTAAACATATCCCGATCTTTAGCATTGACAAATCGCCTATCAAATGGGATCGGGGGAAAGGGGGCTGGAGTCTCCCTCATCGGGGGCCTAACATTCATCTCTTCCTGCTCAACCCCTCAGCTCTAACCTCAGGTTCACCTCTAGCTTCCTGCACCACTTGTTCAACCCTAGCCCCTGGAGCAACTGTCTTCTTACGTACCAAAGGCTCATCACCGTATCAGTCTCTGATTCATCTCTCAAAGAAGCCCTAGCCTGAGTTTGGGTTGCCCTAGGAGGGTTATGGCATTCTCTAATCTCGATCCCCCAGTTGGGATTTACCGGCCTAGGGTCCACTACTTTCTTCTTCTTCCCAACATCCCTAGCTATCTCTTTACCATACCTTTTCTGCCCCGAGCCCCCCTCTTTAACACCAGCACGCACCAAAGTATCTCACACTGTCAACCGAACCAAACACAAGGCAACAACAAGAAAACAACAACCTGATTATCATCCAATCGGGATTTCCCAACAAAAACCAACCCAAAACCGTAATGCAGACGTCCGACACCAGTCAAAATCATCCACAGAGCATCACCAAAGCATAAACAAAACAAAACAAAGAAAAAATAAGCCTAATGAGTGATAGTTCGCTTAAGGTTCGAGTCAGAAATTGAACCTCACAAAAATTTGAATTAAAGCATGAAAAACTTAGTGATTCTTACCATTAAGGATGCTAGGCGGAAGATGGAGTTGACGAAACATCCAGATGACGCACAATTTGGCCAAAAATTGAAACTTTGTCACTTTGAAAACCGCCCTAGATAGGGTCTCGAATCCGGCCAAAATAGGGTTGTTGATGGATTTGGGTTAGTGAAATGAAAAGAGGAGATCAATAAGTGTTTGTGGGACTTGAAATCGCTCCGATCGGGTTAAAAATGAAGAATCTAGGTGAAAAGGGGCATGGGTTTTCGGTTTTTTGAAATAATGGCCGAGTTTGAATAATGAAAGCCTGGAGGGTATTTATAGAAGATGGGCAAATGAGCGTTTGGCTTATGGTGAACGCTCGTTTACCTGGGCTCTGATGAACTGAACGAGCGGTTTCATTATCCCAAACGCTCGTTTGGAGTGTTGTAAAAGACATACAGAGCGGAGAGGTTTTTGACGAACGAGCGTTGGTAGAGGTCAAACGCCCGTTTAGGTCAGCAGGGTATTGAACGTGCGTTTTCAGAGTGTCCAAACGCTCGTTTGAAGGGCCTTGGGCTCAATACTCTGAATTTTTATCCCGATTCGATTCTAACCTCCGTTCTAACACTTTTATTATAAAAAAGACTCAGAAAACTCAGAGAATGGTGGGTTGCCTCCCACCAAGCGCCTTTGTTTTACGTCGTTGGCTCGACAGATGACTTATAATGTACCGGTTTTCTCAAAGTTATACTACCGGCACGAACGAGGAGGCGAGGATAGAAAGATAGGATGGTGGATTGATAAGATCAGAAAATGTCAAGATTTTAAGTCCATGACGAGACTCAGAAAAGATCAATTAAGGTTCGGGATAAGTTAAATGCACAATTTCGAAAGCCTCATCGAAAGGTAACTTCTCATACTTCTTCAAACGAAGACCGTTCATGATAAACGTCCCGTGCTTCGGATGAGTAACCTCGATGGCCCCTGAATCAAAAACACTCAAAACCTTATAAGGTCCTGACCACCTCGATTTAAGCTTTCCTTGAAATAGGTGAAGGCGAGTGTTATATATAAGAACCTCATCACCTATGTTGAAAACATGAGGTTTAATCAACTTGTCGTGAAGCATCTTGGTCTTCTCCTTATACTTCACCGAACAATCATAAGCTTGCAGGCGAAACTCATCTAATTCGTTTAACTGGGCCATCCTCCTCTCACCGATTAATGCGTCATCCATATTCAGATTCTTAATCGCCCAGTAGGCCTTATGTTCTACCTCTATCGAAAGATGGCAAGCCTTGCCAAAAACAATCATGTAGGGAGACATACCTATGGGTGTCTTAAACGCAGTTCGGTGTACCCAAAGCACATCATCTAACTTCTTAGACCAATCCTTCAGATTCAAATTGATAGTCTTCTCAAGGATTCTCTTAATCCCTCAATTGGTTACCTCAACTTGTCCACTAGTCTTGGGATGGTAGGCGGTGCCCGACTTGTGAGTCACTCCAAACTTCTTTAGCAAACTTATCAAACTGTCTATTTACAATGTGACTACCATTGTCACTGATTATCGCTCGAGGTACTCCAAACCGGGACAGGATATGTTTCTTAAGAAACCTTATGACTACATGTTTGTCATTAGTAGGCGAAGCGATTGCCTCAACCCACTTCGAAACATAATCACAGGCAACAAGAATGTACTTATTCCCGAAAGAAGACGGATATGGTCCCATGAAGTCTATTCCCCATATATCAAAAACTTCACACACTATTATCGGTTTTTAGGGCATCTCATTTCTCTTTGAGATCCGTCCTGAGCGCTGACAGGCATCACACGTCTTTACATACGCATGTGCATCCTTGAAAATAGTGGGCCAGTAGAACCTACTTAGTAACACCTTCAACGCTGTTCTCTCGTCCGAGAAGTGGCTACCGGCCGCTTTATCGTGGCAAAATGAGAAAAAACTCACTATCTCACTGTCATCAACACATCTCCTCAGAATCCCATCCGCACATACCCTAAAAATTAAGGGGTCCTCCCACACATAACGGTTCACCTCACTATAGAATTTCTTTTTCTGGTTCTCATCAAACTCGGGATCTATGAACGCACACTCATGATAATTGATGAATGGTGCAAACCACGGGTTCCATTTCTTTCCTTTCTACATAAAATTTTTGCACTTAACCGGGAGCATCGTATCCACTACGAACAACTGCTCATCCTAAAAGCGGTCATCTATCTCAACCTTGGTAAGGAATCTCCTCACCCGGTTCCATCCCACTCAGGTGGTCAGCTACCACATTCTCACATCCCTTCCTATTCTTAATCTCTACATCGAATTCTTGAAGGAGCAAGATCCACCTCAACAAGCGTGGTTTTGCATCTTTCTTGGCAAACAGATGTTGCAACGCAGAATGGTCTGTATGAACAATAACTTTCGACCCAACTCAGTACTACCAGAACTTATCGTAAGCAAAAAATGAAGGCTAGAAGTTCCTTCTCAGTGGTACCATACTTCTGTTTAGTGGGATTCAGGGTATGACCTGCATAGTAGATAGGTTGAAACAACTTATCAACCTTCTGACCTAGGACAGCTCCTACAGCATAGTCATTCGCATCGCACATGACTTCAAACTTCTTGGACCAATCAGGTGCCACTAAGATAGGAGCTGAAGTAAGAAGTTTCTTGAGTGTCCTGAAGGCATCTAGACATGCCGCATCAAAAACACCGGGGGCTCCCTTCATCAACTGAAGGGTAAAAGGTCTAGCAATTTGGGAAAAACCCGGAATGAACCTACGATAGAAACCAGCATGACCCAAGAATGATCTTAGGGTTTTCAGATTTATGGGCATAGGAAGCTTAGATATTGCATCTATCTTAGCTCTATCAACCTCTATTCCCTTCCCCGACACTTTATATCCTAGCACAATTCCCTCAGTGACCATGAAATGACACTTCTCCCAATTTAGAACTAGGTTTGTCTCTTCACAAGGCCCAAGCACCTTATCAATGTTAGACAAACACTCATCAAAATTGTCACAAAAAATGCTAAAGTCATCCATAAAGACTTCCATAAATCGTTCTATCATATCAGCAAAAATGACGACCATGCATCGCTGGTATGTCGCAGGTGCATTACACAACCCGAACGGCATTCTTTTGAATGTGAAGGTGCCATAAGGACACGTGAAAGTTGTCTTATCCTGGTCATGTATATCAATGTGGATCGATAGTATCCACTAAAACCATCTAAAAAGAAATAAAACGCATGACCACTTAGATGCTCTAGCATTTGATCAATAAACAGGAGGGGAAAATGATCCTTTCTAGTTTTATCATTAAGCATGCGGAAATCAATACATACCCAATGACCATTAACTAAACTAGTAGGAAAGGGGCTCACCTTTATCATTTAGCTCAACATTGATGCCTCTTTTCTTGGGCACAACTTGCGTGGGACTCACCCACTCACTATCGGATATCACATAGATTATCCCTAGTTCCAGCATCTTCACCACGTCTTTCCTCACCATTTCTTGCAAATGCGGGTTCATCCGTCTCTAAAACTGCCGGACCGGTTTGACACCCTCTTCAAGGATTATTTTGTGCTTGCAGATGTCAGCACTAATCCCCTTAATGTCAACCATCTTCCATCCGAAGGCCCTTTTGTGTTTCTTCAGAACGTGAATCAACTTAGCTTCCTGCAAAACGATTAGTGCAGACGAAATAATAAGAGGAAGTAATTTATCAGGTTCTAAAAATACATACTTTAAATGCTTAGGAAGTGGCTTCAACTCAAGATCAATCGGTGGTTCCTCGATTGATGGCTTTGGTAGCTTGCCATCAAACCGAGCTCTAACTTCTTGTTCCATCCCTCGTCGACATAGGCAGTCAACTCCAAATGATATATCTGAATTCTCATTCTCGGATCATCATCTTCCGTGGTGCTTGACTTCATCAAGCATTCCTCAAGAGGCTCTTGGTATCCCTATAGGTTAGTGTGCTCCAAAATACAAGGATATATAGAATCAACAGAAAACAATCGCTCTTTTCATCCTTAGGATGTTTCATTGATTTATACACATTAATGAACACACTCTCTTTCCCGACTCAAAGTATAATTTCCCCCTTCTAAACATCTATCAAGGTCTCTCATGTATTCAAGAAAGGCCGACCTAACAAAAGAGGAGTTTTTGCATCCATGTCCATATCTAAAACTATGAAATCATTTAGAAAAACAAACTTGTCAACCTGCACTAACACATCTTTAGCTACCTCCATAGGTGTCCTAACAGACCTATCCACCATCTGAAGGGTAATCCCTGTCGGTTCTAACTTACCCAATCCCAACTTCTCATAAATTCCTCTAGGCATTAAGCTCACAGAAGCCCCTAGATCACACAACACATTCTTAAACACTGTCTCTCCAACAGTAATTGGGATGGTAAAGCTACCTCTATCCTGAAACTTAGGGGCTATCCTATTCTCAAAATCACAGAACACTCCTCACTTAGATGCACCATCTGTTGCATCTTCCTTATTCGACAACATTCCTTTAAAAATTTTAAAATATGGGGGAATGCTTGAAATAGCCTCTTACAGGGGAATGTTTACCTCTACCTTCCTTAGGAGACTCCGAAATTTCGCCTAACCTTGGGTCAGTATGTCCTTTTTGGGCCCCTTAGTAGGGTAGGTGTTCACGGAGATTATTAACAAGTAATAAATTTATAATCCGATATACCTCAAGTGCAAGGATCGTAGTAAAGAGGTTGATACCGGGTCGATCTTACGGGGAACTAACGATTGGTAATCCTAGTATTTGTTTAACTAACTATGTCACGAGAAACTAACCTAAACAAATAAATAAAACTAAACAGGGAATAACTAAAACGAAAGATAACAATAAGGAAAACTGACGAGAAGAATAAATCTAAAGCCGGGGAAGATACGGGTTGCGAACAATTTAAACTACAACTAAACCTAAGATGCAATAAAAAGATTTAACTAAGCTAGACAATTCAAGTTTTAGGGATTTTAAATCAATAAGTTACGAACGAACAAGCAAATGATCCACCTATCCTATCAACATTCAATTTCAATTCGATTATTTCGTGATTACTAATCAAGTTGTGATCCACCTGATCAAAGGTATGAACCCTAATTTCTTAGGCAAGTTCGTCTATTAATCTCTATCTTTCGATCTAAAGATTAACGCTTTTCTAACCAAATGTGTAAACTTTAAACGTTTCTAACCTAGAAATCTAACCTAATAACTTTCGTTACTTAGATCAAATATCTATTCTTTATCATGGTGATCTAAAGTCTAACATGATTTTCATCAAATAAACAATCAACAAAGCAAACATCTTTCGATATAAATTTGCAATAATCAACATAAAGCATGATAAAAGAAACAACTCGTAATAATCACGAAAAGAAGCTGAATTGTTGATCGGATGGCTTCACAACGCTTGTTCAATGGAGGTCTAGCCTCTTAGCATCCTCTTGAAACTTGAAATTGTATAGAAAGGCATAAAAAGTAGCTAATCTAATCTAAGAATTTAAGAACATAAAAGTTGATGAAAACTTGAAAAAAACCGCAGCCTAAGCCACCCCTAGGATTAGGGTTTCGAGTATTGTGTAATTGGTATCCTTAGGCTTGAGAAACTGCCGCCTATATATAGATTTTCAAGTCGGTTCAGCTAAGTCGGCTACTGGACGCCCGTCCACTCTTTCCGAACGCTCGTCCGCTCACTTCTGGCCTTTCTTCAGACGCCCGTCCACTCAGCGTCCAAACTCTCTGTATCAACTTTTTCTTCCTGGACGCTTGTCCATATCTTCAAACGCTCGTCCATTCTGGACGCTGGTACAAGCTTCTGGACGCCAGTCCAGAATCGACTTCATCTTGATTTCTCCGTCTTTATCTCTTTTATCATCAAATCCAATCATCATTATCTCTTTTATCATTATTGAAATTCGACTCTTATCTCTTTTTGATCAACATTTGAGCATCAAACATGTACCTTTAACACATCAAAACATCGCAAAATGTAATATCATCCAAATAATCATAAAATCAAGATTAAAACACCAAAATTAACCAATTTTACGATTAACTCGTTAAAAACCTCATTCACTCAATACTTCCGTTAAACACTCGTTTCTTATGCAATTTATACGAATATGAGGGAAAATATCATAGAATATAGCGTTATAAATCATATAAATTCACCCTTAACAACTCCCCCACACTTAGCTTTTGCTCGTCCCGAGCAAAACAAACCGAAAGCTAAGGCTCGAGACAAAAACGGACATCTCGGACAATATAGCATAGATCCAATAAATCGAGAGTTCACCATTGTGTGTGTGCAAAGCCATAGAAAACTTCCACTCAATCCAAACTTGAAAACGTCAAGCAAACTAGCTAATACCCCCTTGTAGACTAGCAATAAATGACACTCATAAGATGTACCCTACAAACGTGACATATCCCGAAAAGGATGATCGATTATATCTAGGGCCTTTCTGAGATACTCAGAGGATAATCCCTACAGCATATCTATCAGTTTCTACTGGGGATAAGATAGACGATAACTTAGTCTTTCATTCATTTCATACCACTTCATTAGTTGATTTAACTATTTCACATTAAAACGCACATCAGAATGAGCTATTGCCTTGTCATAGCAGAATAGGATATTCGAGATATACCCTACCTTACTCCAATCATAAGGCAACTTTTTCTGACTGTCGTGAGCTTTTAGTCATCATAGTGGTATAGGACATACGTGGTATACCCTATCGCACTCAAATCATTGACTAGCTTTCGACACACCCAAAAATTCTTCATATTTTTCAACTTTTTCATTTGACAATAAGTTACGTGTTACTTATCACATTCAAACCTCAGATATTCACAGTATACCATACTTCGGATCTAAATACAAACTATCATAAATCTCAAGATATATACGTAGCACTAAGCACATGACTTATAAGAAAATCAAAAATCACTCGTCCAAAAGGGGTATAACTTTATATTTTAGCTCATCGCTTACTATGGCTCGTGAAAAATAGATCTCAGGTGAAACAACTAACTTATCAAACATACGATATATAGCTTGGATGACTATAAAAATAACGAACATTGCATCGAATTTCCTACTCGGGACAAAACAAAAACAAAAATGCCGGAAAATTTTGAAAATGCCAGCTCATTTTTACGTAGAAACATAACGAGTTAAGCAAATGTGTAGGTACATATCAAATCATTCCCTCCCCCACACTTAAAGATCAACATGTCCTCATGTTGTGCAGAATTAAAGAAAAGATAAAGAACTTAGCTGATTTTAACAGATACGCGAATCGATGGTCAGGCCGTAGCCTACATAGTGACACTTAGAACTCGTAACCATACAATGTAGCTCGACAAAACCGCTAGAAATACACCTGCACGACTTGACAAACACGGAAACATCTCGGGGAAAAACGGGGAATTATACCAGAATGAAAAGATATAGCAAAATCGGGTATTATCAAAAGATGAAACATTAAACACATCCACAAGTTTAAACAAAGTAGAAACGAAAGTACTGATGCCTTATGGCTGACATGATCCATCGGAAAGAATAAATAGTAGCTAAATGAAAAGTACAACGAATCACGTAATCAAAAGTAGCAAGAATAAACAATCATAGTATCTAGGACAAATCAAAATCGAAAATGGACAAATAAAATCAGGGCTGCCCCGGTGCCGCAGAATCATCAGCCGGAGGTGCTCCACCCGCAGGAGAGTCAGGCTGCTTCTCATCAGAAGATGACTTAGACTTGTCCAGAACTCCGTAATAGCCTGCTCAATCTCATCAGAATAGACATAATCAATGACGCTGGGATCGAAGACTCTGTCGTCCCTCGGCTTCCGGTCCTCACTGATGCACCGCAAAATGGTCAAGATGTTGTTCTGTGAAGTCCGAATATCCTCCAACCAGTTCCGTACACTGTTGCCCATACTCAACCTCATCCGGACTGAGGGAGACAAAGTAGGAAGAGAGGATGCTCGAGGCGGTGCTGATGAAGAACCAGGCTCCTGTGGTGCCCCCGACTCAGAATTTCCCGAAGACTTACCCTTTTCTCTCTGTATAGGCCTCGGGTTCTTCGGTTTATGATCCGCTCCATACTCAGGCATACCTGCATCAAGACACAAACTGTGAATCAAGTGAGGGATAATCAAGCTACGCGTATAAATCTTCTGATTGATAGCTACCTCATCGTATAATGCTTGTCCCACATTCACATTTAGGCCAAAAGACAACGCATAAAGCATGCCTAGGTCACCAATATGAAAATGCGTCAAGTTGTTCTTTGGCAACAACCGACTCTGAATGAACCTACACTGGACTTTCCAATCCTCCGTCCAGGTAGTGGTGACTAACTCTTTCCGGTCTCCACCCGGCCTCAATGTCCAAGCCACATCCGGGCAAACCCTCAACCTCAATTCCTCCAAAGGATCTCGCCCCGTAATCTGTCTATGAACAATTTCCTCCTTGTAGTCCTGACCCTCAAAAGACGCCAACTTGTGCTTCTGATTAATCACCTCCGGCGTAAACGGAACTTCCACCCCTCGAAACACAACTACCCCCGTCTCCAAGTCGGTCTCCGAGCAATTAGCGTAAAATTCCCGAACTAGGGAGCCATTTACCGGGGTAGTCGGGATAGTCATCAAGGCATCCCATTTCCGGTCCTTTAGCAACTTGACGAATCCCGGATCCACCTTCGCCTCTAATGTAGCCCTCTCAATCAACATGGTCCTCGAGAAATAATGTTTGGTATAAGCGTCGTGGGCTCTAGGGTTCACAAATCGACGAGGCATAGGCATAGGGGCTACGGTTTTTGCTTTCTTCCTAGGTTGTGCAGCCCTAGTCTCCACCGGTTCCTCTTCCCGAGGAGCATCCACAGCCTCCTCAACCCTAGATGATGCCCCACCTCTCTGACCCCTAGGCATCCTCATCAAGGGGATATCATCGTCTGTCTCAGATCCCGAAGTCGGCTCATCCCTCAACGTTGCCCTAGTTTGGGTGGCTCTATGGGGTTGCTCTCGAATGCTAACACCTCGATTTGGATCAACTAAGGTGGGATCAAACTCTTTACGCTTCTTCCCGGCCTCCCTGGCCACATCCTTACCATGTCGCTTCACTACCGCCTTCTTATGAACCATGATTCACTCCTAGACTAAACCAAAACAATCCCAATTCAAAACAAGGTACCCGTTTAACATCCAAATCGGGATTTCAAATGCACCAAACCACAAACCGCAACCATTCATTATCAACAACCAATCCATTCATCATCCATCGCTTCACCACAGCACAAACCAGCAAGAATCAAGAAACAAAACGAGGAAAAAAAAAACAAACAAGGTGCAATTCACATAAAAGAGTCGAGCCGAAAATCGAACTCCAAAAAACGTGAATTAATCCAAGAAAAATCACTACAAACTTACCAAAGATGATGAGAGAACGTTGATGATGCTAGAAAGGATCCCTGACAATGCAAATTCGAGCCCAAAAATCAAATTTTTCTTGAGAAAAGTCGGACCAATGATGTCTCTGATTCGTCCAAATGGTTGTGGATTGAGGAATAAGGCTTAGAAAAGTGAAAAGAGGGGATCAAAAGCGGCCTAAAGCAACTTAAAGCGCCCAATTTGGTGTAATATCGAAGGATTTAGGTGGAGAGGAGGCAAAAAGTCGGGTTTTCTATTTTGAAATTCTGAAAAAGTGAGTGTTCATGGGTTGAGGGTGTATATATAGGCAGGGGCTGGACGGGCGTCCAGACAAAGAACACATGAACCGGATGGGCGTCCGTTGTATCAGACGCTCGTCCACACGCTCAAATCAATTACAGGATTGGAGGGAGAATTTCCGACGGGCTTCCAGACTTAGTGGACGCTCGTTCAATAATAGGTCAAGGCGGACGGGCGTCCAATACAGAAAAAATGCAAAAATTATGAAATTTCATACAATTTAAATTCAAACTTGCATTGTCTCATTAAACTTAAATAACACTTCAAAATACAAATGGAAATCAACGAAGTACATAAAATTACTAGAAAATAAGTAACAACAAATAAAAAACAATGGGTTGCCTCCCACCAAGCGCTTTTGTTTTACGTCGTTTGCTCGACACTGTTTAAGGCTCAGACTGGATCAGGCCATTTGACTTTTCTGCCAGCCACCACCTCGGCTAGACTTGGGTCAGTAGTTCGGCTGCAGAAACAATACTTAACACATGGGGTGAAATCTTTGATAGCTTTCCAAACACGTTTGAACCTCCCCATGGTTGACTTCTTCTTCTTCTGAGTCTTCTGATGACGTTTCAGCTGACGCTCCCTCTCATACTCTTCCATATCCCAACTACCCGCTAGAACTTCTTCAGATTGACCACTACCGTCATCCGCTGAAAACAAGTCGGGTGAAAACTCATCAACTTCTTCGACCTCTGTAGTACCACACCCGAGGATATCGAGGAAACGAACAATCAAAGGCTTTTCCTTGGGCTCACCAATGTAGTGCTTACTGATGACGGTCAAATTATACCCGTAAAAGTCATCAACGTAGACCTTAAATCGGGACGAATAATATATATTTTATGATAAATCACACGTTTATAGTTATTATTTAATGTTATGTGATTAATAAAATATAAATTGGTATTTATCCATATAACTTGGTATTTATCTATTTATAAGATGTAATTTGGTATTTATCCGTTTTTATTGTATTTATCCATTTTTTATTATATGATTTATTTGGGATAAATATTATTTTGCGAAATTTGGATAATTATGGAGGATAAATACACAAAGGAGAATTTAATCACAAGATAAATCCAAGAAAATCAAGATGCATTGAAGATAAAGATCGGATAAGCATGACAAAAGCCGGCAACCAATCAAAAGGTGGCGCCAACTTCCACACGCCATTTAGGGGGGGCGCACCTTATTATTTTGCGATCGGCCGGGAGTTATCTCTTATTTGTTTGACATTTTGAAGTATATCTCTTACTTAGCTTGAACACCTATAAATAAAGAGGCATACTACACGCCATATGTACACCATAGAAATACAATATTTTCAATACGAGTTCGTTGTTTTCTTTATTTTATGTTCGTTCATTACGGAGTCGTTAGAATCTCCGGTTAGAGATCGTATCGAGGAGTGGGAATCACGCTCGTCTTCGAGGTAATGTCTACTCAATTATGCAATCTTTATTCGTAGATCTAATTTATTTCATTATGGAGTAGTCTTTTTGTGTATTGATTTCGTGATTTAGTTAATTATCGAACCCATGTTTATGTAGATCTGAGACGTAAAAGACGTTTCACGAGCAAATCTGGTTCAGATCTGAGCTTGTTGGCAGCGAGCTTATGTCTCGCTGGTAGCAAGATCTGTGATGTTCTTGATTTGTCGTGAACGGCTACGACTACGTCGGGTTCTCTCGCTTTGTAATTCAAACGAGTAATTAAACTTGATCAACTTAATTATTTGTCATCGTAATTTAACATGAGACCTAAAAAGTGATTGTTATTTAGGACGAGAGATTGAATCGGTGTCTAAGAAGTACGCCTAATCATAGGAATGTTGCTTAGATGAGGTTACGGTTTATACCGGCATCCCTAGTTTCGTAATTGTGTCGAAGTTATATGAGATGGAGACTAAAAATGTGAAGTCACGTAATGGAGACACGATGATCTAGATGGCCTAACCGGAGCTAGATCTATTTTAGGGGATGACTCCCGTAGTCGAATAATTAATCTTAAATGTCTTGTTTTGTCTCGTCGTCAATCTACATAGCATGGGGGAGTAATTACTACTAGCGTTATCAATACCGTTTGTCAATTATTTATAAAACTTATAAAAACAAGTGTCTTAGTGTCGTTGTGTCCTTTGTTGGTTTTGTGTTTCTATTGTGTCAATTTTATTTCTGCGTTATTTGTTGGTCGTAGACCGCCTTTTATTTGCTTTTTAGTTTAAATAAGTCATATTTCGTTTAAGCCGAGTCTCTGGGATCGACCTCGACTCTATCTAACTATACTACGATTGAACCTAGTTCTCTTGCTAGTGTGTTATTTAGGTATCGAGTTATTTTTATAACTTGACCGACATCAAGTTTTTGGCGCCGTTGCCGGGGACTCGTGTCATTAAATCAAATATAGCTTATTTTATTAAAAGTAAATTCGTAAATATTGTGAATAGAGTCGTATTAATTTCGTTTTTATTATTTAGTCTAATTAAAGGCCTAGCCTTTAGAGTTTTTAATTGTTTTATTGTTTTTTTTTATTTTATAGTACGCTACTCGGAAATCGAAGGAACCACTTGAGCCTTATAATCCCGAAATAGAGAAATTTGCAAGGCGAAACGGGAAGTTAGCTAGAGAGAACGGCTAAGCAAGGAGAAGAGGATCCAAATCTTGAGGAAAGCGAGCACGAATCGGAAGAAGGACATACAACCGATCATTCGAGCATTCGAATACGAAACGAAATGGAAGACATTCCCGTCAATCCAAACCAGGTACCTAATCCTGTTCTTAATCCCGTTATCAATAATGCTAATAATGCGAACAATCTTAATGCTAATAATGGAAACCAAGCCCTAGTTCAAGGAGCGAGGCGCACTTTGCAAAGTTATGCAACGCCCACTATTGAGCAATTCATCCCCGCTATCGTAGCACCGCAAGATCTTTGCGGAAGTCTATCACCCTAGGCCTAATGTAATCCAAATGGTGACCAACTATTCCACTTTTCATGGAGTCCAAAACGAGGATCCCGGTGTTCACGTGACAAATTTCTTGGAAATCGTTAGCACCGTGAAGCGAACTAATCCCGGAGGGGAACATTCGTCTTAAGCTTTTCCCTTTCACTTTGAAAGATAAAGCTAAGCAATGGCTTCTCTCTCAGAGGCTGGATCTATAACTACTTGGGAACAATTGTTGCAAAAATTCATGAATAAGTATTTTCCTTTAGGAAAAACCTTTAAGTTACGCCAAGACATCTTAGGATTTAAGCAACAACCCGGGGGAGAGTTTTGATCAAGCTTGGGAGCGTTTTAAGGAAGCTATGAGAAAGTGTCCTCATCATGATATCTCTCTTTGGCTTTTAATGCAAACCTTTTACCATGGATTGAGAGAGACGAAAAAATTAGAGTAGACGCCTCTAGCAATGGAGCGTTTGTTCTTTTATCTCCAGGAGGCACAAGGAAAGATGGAGCAAATAGCAATGAATAGTCAATGGGGAGGCAATGACATAGCTACGTAAAGATGGCCGCCGACATATTTGATGATAGTGCATCTACCAAAATCTTAGAACAAGCGTCGTAATCAACGGTAAGGTAGATGGAATGCAAGAGAGGATGGCAAGAGTAGAGAAAGGGACCCCGGAATTGAGGTGACACCTCAAAGTGAGAATCTTTGGTACGGAAGAAGCCAATTATATCGGGGGAGGGTACAAGCCTAATCATAACCATCCTGGATTCCGATATAGCGACATTAATGCAGGAGAAAGGCCTAAACCGCCTACCACTTATGTACCACAGCAAACTAAAACTTTTGGTTGGGAAGCTGTGATAGAAAAACTGAGTAATGTCGTTACTGACAATATGGGACAACTTTCAAAATCAATGGCTGATTTAGCCACTAACTTTAGCCAATATTGTCGAAGACCGATGCTAAGGTGACCAACCAAGAAGCCATAGTCCAAAATCTCACTCACCAAATAGGACAATTAGGCGAGCAAGTCTCAACTAGACCTCCTGGAGGATTGCCAAGCAATACGGACAAGAACCCTAAGGATTTGAATGCGATCATGACTAGAAGTGGGAAAGAAGTAACTCCACCATCTTTGAAAGAGAAAGAGAAATCCGTAGAAAGTAAGGATGGTGAGCCAAGCAAGGAAGCAAACACTTCTGGAACCTTGCCTGAGCAAGAAACCTATAAGGAACCTGTTGGCCCTAGAGTTGAGCTTTATAATAATAAGTACCCTATTTTCACTGATGTCGATCCTTCAACCCTACCTTATCCTCCACCCAAACCTAAGCCGAAGGTTGATAACAAGAGGTATAAGAAGTTCATTGATATTTTTAGAAAGCTACACATCAATATACCTCTAGTTGAAGCAACGGCCGAGATGCTGAGTACACAAAGTTCTTGAAAGAAGCCTGTCTCTACTAAGAGGAAACTCTTAGATTTAGAGACCATTTGCCTAAATGAGGAGTGCTCGGCCATTCTTCAACATAAGTTACCCGCTAAGTGCAAGGATCCGGGAAGTTTTCTCATCCCCCGCACCATAGGTAACGTATGTTTGAATAAAGCCTTGTGTGATCTAGGAGCGAGCGTGAATCGATGCCTCTATCCATTTTCCAAAAGTGGGCATGAAGGACCTTAAAAAGACTTCAATTACTTTGCAATTAGCTGATCGTTCGGTTAAGGAACCTTGTGGAGTGGTTGAAGATGTGCTCGTAAGAGTTGAGAAATTTGTGTTCCCCGTCGACTTTGTTGTGCTTTGGATATGGAAGCTAACTACGAAGTGCCCTTAATCTTAGGAAGACCTTTTATGGCCACTAGTAGGACGCTTATCGATGTTTACAAAGGAGAGCCGGTGTTAAGAGTAAATGGAGATCAAATAGCATTCAACGTGCTTGACACTATGAAGACACCTGATGATGAAGAGGATGCATGTTTCATGTTGGATTCTGTTGACAAACTTGTCAATGACTTCCAACAGTATGAGGATATTAAGGATTTCCTCGAGGCTACCCTAGAGTTAGAGGATGAAGTGCCATATGAAAGGAGTGAGGAAGAGAAAGTGGTATGGCCGGGATGTAGTAGAGGTACACCTATACATGTTGAAGAGATGAAATCTACCGAGGTTGAGAAGTACTATCACAGACCAACATGGCATAAGTACTTTGAACTTAAGGCGACGGGTCAAAAGTTAAAGACCTCGTTAGAAGAACCACCTACCAATCGACATTGAAGCCTCTCGCCCGCACATTTGAAGTATGTATTCCTTCAAGATGAGACCTTGCCGCTTATAATTTCTTCTCGCCTTGAGTGAAATACAAGAAGAAAAGGCGATGAGAGTGTTGAGAGAATATCGCGGAGCATTTGGATGGACTATAGCGACATCAAAGGCATTAGTCCGAGTGTTTGCATGCATAAAATCTCCGTCGATCCTTCAAAGAAAGCGGTTGTACAACCCCAAAGAAGGTTGACTCCACAATTGAAGGACGTGGTTAGGGATGAAATTATTAAGATGTTAGAAATGGGGATCATCTTCCCTATCTCTGATAGTGAATGGGTTAGCCCGATCCACGTAGTTCCAAAGAAGGGAGGTTTTACAGTGCAAGCCAATGAGTTAAACGAGTTAATTCCTGTTAGACTCATTACTGGTCATAGAGTATGCATTGACTTTAGGAAACAACTCGTAAGGATCACTTCCCTCTTCCCTTCATTGATCAAATGCTAGAGAGACTGAGTGGACATGCGTTTTATTGCTTTCTTGACGGTTACTCAGGATACTATCAAATTCATATCTCACCCGAGGATCGTGAGAAGACCACCTTTACATGTCCATATGGAACCTTCGCTTACAATAGAATGCCCTTTGGTTTGTGCAACGCACCAGCAACGTTTCAAAGATGCATGATTTCTCTATTTGCTGATATGGTTGAAGATTTCCTTGAGATCTTTATGGACGATTTCTCCGTATTTGGAGATGATTTCGATTCATGTCTCACGCATCTAGCAAGAGTGTTGAAGAGATGCGAGGAGACGAATACGGTGCTTAACTTGGGAGAAATGTCATCTTATGGTTACTTGAAGGTATAGTACTTGGCCACCGTATTTCAAAGAACGGTATAGAGGTGGATAGAGCGAAAGTAGAGGTGATTGAAAAACTACCTCCACCAACCAATCTTAAGACATTGCGAGGTTTTCTTGGCCACGCAGGATTCTATCGTCGGTTTGTGAAGGATTTTTCCTTAATCTCTCGACCTCTTACTGAGTTATTGGCCAAGGATGTGCCATTTGTGTTTACTAACGAGTGCATGAGAGCTTTCAATAAGTTAAAGAACATGCTTATTACTGCACCCGTTTTGATTGCGCTTTGATTGGAATCTACCTTTTGAGTTAATGTGCGATGCAAGCGATACAGCTTTGTAGGTGCCGCCTTAGGACAAAGGAAAGACAAGATCTTTAGGCCCATCTACTATGCCAGTCGAACTTTAAACGCTGCTCAAAGGAACTATGCAACTACTGAGAAAGAGCTTCTGGCTGTTATCTTTGCTTTTGACAAATTTAGATCCTATCTAGTAGGATCTAAAGTCATTGTTTGGACTGACCATGCGGCTTTGAAGTATCTTTTAGCCAAACAAGATTCCAAGCCAAGGTTATTAAGATGGATTCTACTATTGCAAGAATTTGATGTAGAAATCCGTGATAAGAAAGGATCTGAAAATTTGGTTGCAGATCATCTTTCCCGTTTACAAATAGAGGATAATGAGCCAATAACCGAGATTGGAGAAACATTTCCTGATGAACAACTATTCTCCATCACGGCCATACATGGAAAGGATGATTGCGCTGCAGTATCTTCGCGTATTGAGGTTGTTAGGGAGAAGAAACAACCATGGTTTAAAGACTTTGTGAATTATCTGTCCGCGAAATACTTACCACCAAATCTCAACCCCCAAGAAAGAAAGAAATTCTTCAAGGATCTTAGGCACTATTATTGGGAAGAGCCCTATTTGTTTAAACTAGGATCCGACAATGTCTTTAGGAGGTGCGTGCCGGAAGAAGAAATATATGATATCCTTAGACATTGCCACGCTTATGAGGCCGGAGGACATTATGGAGGAGACAAGACTGCTGCGAAAGTTCTCCAATGTGGTTTTTACTGGCCGACCTTGTTCAAAGATGCGCATCAATATGCTAGATCTTGTCATTCTTGCCAGATGACGGGAAATATCTCGAGAAGAAATGAAATGCCACTGAAGAATATCCTAGAGGTGGAACTCTTTGATGTTTGGGGTATTGATTTTGTGGGACCCTTTACTTCGTCTTTGTCCAACCGCTATATCTTAGTTGCAGTCGACTACGTGTCCAAGTGGGTTGAGGCCATTGCTTCGCCTACCAACGATGCCAAGGTTGTACTAAAATTCTTAAAGAAAAATATTTTTACGCGGTTTGGAACCCCTCGTGCCATTATAAGTGATAATGGAAGCCATTTCTGTAATAGGCCGTTTGAAAAGTTGATGATTAAGTACGGGGTTAGACACAAGTTAGCTACTGCTTATCACACTCAAACAAGTGGACAAGTTGAGGTTACAAATCGAGAAATAAAGCGCATTTTGGAGAAAACAGTGAATACGACCAGAAAGGATTGGTCATTGCGATTAGATGATGCTTTATGGGCTTACAGGACTGCTTATAAGACGGCCATTGGTATGTCTACTTATAAGATTGTTTTTTGAAAAGCATGTCATCTACCGGTTGAACTTGAACACCGTGCCATGTGGGCTACGCGTATGCTGAATTTTGATGAGAGTTTAGGCATTTGGAGAAAGAAGGTTTGTTAGAGTTGACTCGCCTAGAGGAGTTTCGTCTGGAAGCTTATGAGAATGCAAAAATCTTTAAGGAGCGCACGAAGAAATTTCATGATAAAAAGATATTGGACCGCACCTTTAAGGAAGGCGATCTGGTTCTTCTTTACAATTCGCGTTTGAGACTCTTTCCTGGCAAGTTAAAATCACGATGGTATGGCCCTTATAGAGTGAGTAAGGTTTTCCCTTCGAGTTTGTCGAATTATTGAACCTTAAAGACCAATCCACCTTTGTGGTTAATGGACACCGTGTGAAACATTATGTTGGTCTTGGTCAAGGAAAGGAGGAGGAAGTCTTCACTCTTGAAGATCCCACCTATACTTAAACCATCGTTGAGTTAAGTCGAGTGGCGACTATAAACTCGAACTATTTACGAAAAACTATCTTTTGTTTTTGTTTTGTTTGAATAAAGTAGCATGCGACTGCTAAGGTTTTTTTCATCTCGCCAAGTTCCGATTCTAAGTTCGGAATAAACGAGGTTTTTTCCTTGATAGCCGACATGTGAGTTTTATAGTTTTAACTCTTTGGTTTTCCATGTCGTTGGTTGTATGAAATAAAGAGGCTTAAATTGTTTTTGGATATTCTATATCTGATTACTGCCACATTATTTTATAACTTCCATTCACATGCTATTAACGGTTTCGTGGAGTTTCTGTTTGGTTTGCTTAAACAGGTTTTTGTGTGCTTCTCCACGACGTGCTTGGTCTACAACTACATTCTGCATCTACTTGAGAGCCGTTTCCAGAGCTAAGTCTTTTTCTTAAAATCTCATTTTTCTTTGTCATTGGGGACAATGCCAAGTTTAAGTGGGGGGTAGGAGACTTAGCCATGATGTTGCCATGATGTTATAATTAAAGATTGAATGAAACGGTGAAAATTGAAAATTTTTCTGAAACAAATGCCAAATTAATTATCTCGTACCCTTAGATTTGTGAGTTCTTATACATGGAATTAATAGGAAAGGAACCAAGTTGCATGATTACGTGATCATTTTATGCTTATGTGAATGTAAACTTAAAGATATTCATGCCAACTATTGCAAGTAGTTATTTATTATTTGCTTACTCAATTTGAATCGACGAATACCGCACAAATCATAATAAATCTGAAGAGTTATGTGTACATTGCGTAGATGATTGGTTATGCAGACCTAGAGTCGGTATTTATCTCCTGATGTATTCTTATCATCTAGCCATCTAAGCGGAGTAATAAGCTTGAGAATTATCTGTGTTTTGACAATGAGTCAAACACTTTGGGCTTGTAGTAACATTACCAAAGTAGCCCCGCGCTTGTGGTAATATTCGATGCTATGCATGATCTAAGATAGGGGGATGCTCTAAAAAGTTTTCTTCCTTGAGATTGATAGTATTTGAAAAATATGAAGATATGAAAAGAGTATTCAAATTTTTAAGAGGCTTGAGTAATTTTCTCGGTCTCCGAGTCCAAAAACCTTATGGATGACGCTCTTGCTTATTGCACCATGTCTTTAACCATTGCGAGGCTTAAGAAGTGGGAATGCTGATGTTGGTAGGTTAAGACTTCGAAGTTAGCATAAACTTTAATCTTGCCACGAATATATAAAACTAAATGCACATGCACACATCACTTCGATTCATGACGAGTAGTGAATAATGGGTACCTTATGAGCATAAGTGGTATGAGTTGACTCGAGTTTCTTGTATAGGTATGATTTGACCATGGAAAATGTGTCTTGGGGAATGACTTATTGATGCTTTGTTCGGGACGATCAAAGTCTAAGTGGGGGTAGTTGATGACGGTCAAATTATACCCGTAAAAGTCATCAACGTAGACCTTAAATCGGGACGAATAATATATATTTTATGATAAATCACACGTTTATAGTTATTATTTAATGTTATGTGATTAATAAAATATAAATTGGTATTTATCCATATAACTTGGTATTTATCTATTTATAAGATGTAATTTGGTATTTATCCGTTTTTATTGTATTTATCCATTTTTTATTATATGATTTATTTGGGATAAATATTATTTTGCGAATTTGGATAATTATGGAGGATAAATACACAAAGGAGAATTTAATCACAAGATAAATCCAAGAAAATCAAGATGCATTGAAGAAAAGATCGGATAAGCATGACAAAAGCCGGCAACCAATCAAAAGGTGGCGCCAACTTCCACACGCCATTTAGGGGGGGCGCACCTTATTATTTTGCGATCGGCCGGGAGTTATCTCTTATTTGTTTGACATTTTGAAGTATATCTCTTACTTAGCTTGAACACCTATAAATAAAGAGGCATACTACACGCCATATGTACACCATAGAAATACAATATTTTCAATACAGTTCGTTGTTTTCTTTATTTTATGTTCGTTCATTACGGAGTCGTTAGAATCTCCGGTTAGAGATCGTATCGAGGAGTGGGAATCACGCTCGTCTTCGAGGGTAATGTCTACTCAATTATGCAATCTTTATTCGTAGATCTAATTTATTTCATTATGGAGTAGTCTTTTTGTGTATTGATTTCGTGATGTAGTTAATTATCGAACCCATGTTTATGTAGATCTGAGACGTAAAAGACGTTTCACGAGCAAATCTGGTTCGGATCGAGCTTGTTGGCGGCGAGCTTATGTCTCGGCCGGTAGCAAGATCCGTGATGTTCTTGATTTGTACGTGAACGGCTACGACTACGTCGGGTTCTCTCGCTTTGTAATTCAAACGAGTAATTAAACTTGATCAACTTAATTATTTGTCATCGTAATTTAACATGAGACCTAAAAAGTGATTGTTATTTAGGACGAGAGATTGAATCGGTGTCTAAGAAGTACGCCTAATCATAGGAATGTTGCTTAGATGAGGTTACGGTTTATACCGGCATCCCTAGTTTCGTAATTGTGTCAGAAGTTATATGAGATGGAGACTAAAAATGTGAAGTCACGTAATGGAGACACGATGATCTAGATGGCCTAACCGGAGCTAGATCTATTTTAGGGGATGACTCCCGTAGTCAGAATAATTAATCTTAAATGTCTTGTTTTGTCTCGTCGTCAATCTACATAGCATGGGGGAGTAATTACTACTAGCGTTATCAATACCGTTTGTCAATTATTTATAAAACTTATAAAAACAAGTGTCTTAGTGTCGTTGTGTCCTTTGTTGGTTTTGTGTTTCTATTGTGTCAATTTTATTTCTGCGTTATTTGTTGGTCGTAGACCGCCTTTTATTTGCTTTTTAGTTTAAATAAGTCATATTTCGTTTAAGCCGAGTCTCTGTGGGATCGACCTCGACTCTATCTAACTATACTACGATTGAACCTAGTTCTCTTGCTAGTGTGTTATTTAGGTATCGAGTTATTTTTATAACTTGACCGACATCACTTACACCTTTGACCATTTACACGAAACGGTTTGTCACCATAACCTCGTAATTCTAAAACACCTCCGGGAATAATTTGGAGAATCTCAAAGGGACCGGACCATCGTGTCCTCAGCTTACCAGGGAACAGATGTAACCTGGAATTGTATAATAAAACTTGTTCCCCAACTTGAAAATCTCTCTTCTTAATTTTAGCATCGTGAAGGAGTTTCGTCTTTTCCTTACTGATCCTGGCACTTTCGTAGGCCTGGAGTCTGAATTCGTCTAACTCATGCAACTGTTGCAATCGATGTTTTCCATAAGATTGGGTATCGAAGTTTAAAAACTTCGTAGCCCAATAAGCTCTGTGCTCTAACTCGACTGGCAGATGACATGGCTTACCATAAACCATTTGATATGGAGATGTACCCATAGGAGTCTTATAGGCGGTTCTATATGCCTATAGTACATCATCCAACTTTAGACTCCAGTCTTTTCTATGACTGTTGACCGTTTTTTCCAGGATCTTCTTAATACTTTGGTTGCTCCTTTCAACCTGACCGCTAGTCATCGGGTGATATGGTGTGCCAGTTTTGTGATGAACACCATACTTCTCAAGCACTTTCTCTAGGGGTCGGTTGCAGAAATGTGTCCCTTCATCACTGATCAAGGAACGTGGACATCCAAATCTCACAAAGATGTTCTTCTTTAAGAATTTCATGACCGTCTTATGATCATTGTGAGGAGTGGCTTGAGCCTCTACCCATTTCGACACATAAACCACGCAAACTAAGATGTACTTGTTACCACAAGATGATGGGAATGGTCCCATAAAATCGATACCCCATACATCAAAGACTTCGCATTCTAAGATGGGCGTCAAAGGCATGTCAAAACACCTTGTCAGAGTACCGGTTCTTTGGCACATATCACAAGCTTTACAGAAAGCTTCTATGTCCTTAAAGATCGTAGGCCAATAGAAACCGGATTGGAAGATCTTAGCAACGGTTTTCCAAGGACAAAAGTGACCTCCAGTGGGTCCACTGTGGCACTGCTCAATAATATCGCGCTGCTCAGATTCTGGAACACATCTTCTAAGCAAACCATCTTTACAGATCTTGAAAAGATAAGGTTCATCCCAAATGAAAGATTTCAAATCAGAGAAGAACTTTTTCTTCTCCTGATAGGACAATTCTGGATCGAGATATCGGGAATGAAGGTAATTGACAATGGAAGAATACCATGGAACATCAGGAGGACAACCGTCGATAAGCATGATATTCTCTAGAGGAAAGTAAAGATCTATATCATCTGGATCATCCTTTTCCTCACTTAGCATTCTTGAAACGTGATCAGCCACTACGTTTTCACTACCCTTTTTGTCTTTAATTTGAACGTCAAACTGTTGTAGGGTCAATATCCAACGCAGTAGGCGCGGTTTGGCCTCTTTCTTAGTCATCAGATATCGCAAAGCAGCGTGATCAGTCCACACAATCACTTGAGCTCCTAACAAGTAAATACGAAACTTGTCCATAGCAAAGACTACGGCCAATAATTCCTTTTCAGTAGTAGTATAGTTAACTTGAGAGGGATTCAATGTGTGACTGGCGTAATAGATTGGCTGGAATTTCCCTTTGATTTTTTGTCCTAAAACAGCACCAACTGCATAGTTTGATGCGTCGCACATAAGCTCAAAAGGTAGGTTCCAGTCAGGCGATATAAGAATTGGAGCAGAGATTAACCGGTCCTTAAGCTCCTCAAACGCTTGATTGCAGCTCTCATCAAAATTGAACTCAACGTCTTCCTTTAGTAAAGTAGACAGGGGCTTGGCTATCTTGGAGAAGTCTTGAATGAATCTTCTGTAGAAACCGACATGTCCAAGAAAGCCTCTCACTTCACGCACATTCTTAGGATAACTCATCTTCTCGATAGCTTCTACTTTTGCCCTGTCAACTTCTATACCTTTGGCGGAGATTTTGTGGCCAAGAACTATTCCCTCATCAACCATGAAATGGCATTTTTCCCAATTGAGCACTATGTTCTTTTCCACGCATCCGGATAAGACTGGTCAAGGTTGTAAAGACAATCATCAAAAGACAGACCAAAGACCGAAAAATCGTCCATAAAGATTTCCATGCACTTTTCTACGAGCCCGTCAAAGATAGCCGGCATACATCTTTGAAAAGTAGCTGGGGCATTGTAGAGACCAAACGGCATTCGCCTGTAGGCGAATGTACCATAAGGGCAGGTAAAAGTGGTCTTTTCTTGGTCAGTTGGATCAATGGGTATTTGAAAGTATCCTGAATATCCATCAAGGAAGCAGTAGAATGCGTGTCCCGCCAGACGCTCAAGCATCTGGTCAATGAATGGAAGGGGAAAGTGATCTTTCATGGTTACCTCATTGAGCTTTCGATAATCAATGCAGACTCTGTAACCAGTGACAAGTCTCAATGCTATTTCCTCTCCCTTCTCATTCTTCTCAATCGTAATTCCACCTTTCTTGGGAACTACCTGAGTCGGGGAAACCCATTCACTATCAGCGATGGCATAGATGATTCCCATGTCCAGAAGTTTGATGATTTCTTTCTTAACCACCTCTTGCATATGAGGGTTGAGCCTCCTCTGGGGCTGTCTAACACATTTCGCACCCTCATTTGTCTTGATCTTATGCATACAGATGTCAGGAGATATCCCTCTGATATCTCCTACTTGCCATCCAAAGGCTTTTTCATTTTTCTTCAAGACATTGATTAATTTCATTTCCTCCAAACGAGACAGCTTGGCAGATATAATCAAAGGAAGCTTGTCACCTTCTCTTAGAAACACATACTTCAGATGTTTAGGCAACGGCTTCAACACCAAATCTGCAGGGGGGTCTTCTAAACTTGATTTGAGATCTCCACTTTTCAACTCAACATCGCTGAGTTTACTTAGCGGTCCCACTGCCAAAGCTTCACCTTCCAACAACACATCCTTAAATTCAGCTTCCAACTGCTCTAGACTTACCACACCATGATTATTCAAATTATCAACCAGTCGCTCATACTCAGTTGCAACAGCCATGACTTGCTTTTCCATCAAATCATCGAAGTCGTCAGACGTCTCCTCAATGGAAAAACCGGTTGGAGGACCAGAGGGTATTTGAATGGATTTGGAGACATTATAGCTTACCTCTTGATCACCAACACGGATCGTCACACGCCCGCCATCGCAGTCAATGAGGGCTCGAACTGTAGATAGAAAAGGTTGAAGGATGCAGGTTCTCAGATCTAAACGAATTAGATCGATGCGCAGCGGATGGATCACGATTCATATACCACAATACATAATTAAAGGACTTAAACTACTATAAGGGGGTTAAGATCATGTTACCAATAGTAGGAAGAGAAGCCAAGATCTTCCGATGTGTTCTCCAAACGGCGGTTGGTGGACACCCTTCTTGATACACGAACCTCCTTGATATGCAACACCAAGAAAAACTCAAAGTTTTTCTTCTTCCAAAAACCCTAGGCAAGAGAAACTAATTTTCCTCTCCCTTTTTAAGTGTGTAGGTCGAAATTTCCTTGCACATTACCCTTGGAATAACTCTCCTTTTATAGGAGAGTAAATCCTTGGTCTCCAAGTTTTAATTAATTAAATAAATAATTAATTAAACAAAATAAAAGAATATTTTCCTTAATGACTAATTGTGACATGTATTGACCAATAGGAAATCAAATAACAAGTCATCCAACCAATCATATAACAAGAATATCTTTTATTTTCCATAACACAAGAAAATTAATTCTTGTGCTAAAAGAGACATAATAGGCGCCACTTATTAGGGTTTCAAGCCCACATAAAATGTCTTTTATGTGTATTATATTATTTAGCCCAACTAAATAATATCCATGCATATCAATTAATTAGCACAGTCAATTAATTATCACTGAGGCCCAAATAACAAGAATATCATACCGAATTACAGAAGCCACATCGGGGACCATGGACCTATAACCAGTAGCTCCAATAATTAATTATTCATCGAACAGAATAAGTACATTAATTATTAATTCCGGGATTACGCCACCATAAACCCGAAACTGAACTCTACCAATTATAGATGTATACTTATACTCAACCCATAGAGTAATTAAGCGTCCATTGATATAATCACTACATACGGATTAACCCTCCATAGACTGTCCATTCTGAGTGGGAAGTCTCCGTGAACCCGACTCAGAATATCTAATCCTTATTTACCATCAACCCCCTGATGATCAATTAGTACACATATCTGACTAGTAGCTAATTAGTCAAATGTGAACTCCCGGGATCGATCACTTTCTTAGGGCTAACAAATAAGGGGACTGTCTCTCTACTTCCCGCAGGAAGGAATGGATTCCATGTCTGTGAAAATCAGAACTACTCACTCATCTGGAGATAGTGCCAATGAGAAGTGGCTTGGAACACATATTAAAGTGAACCGTAACTAACACATCAAACACTACCCCGGGACAAGCAGCATCCTGTGATCACCTCAGGATTAAGGTTGATCCATATATGATCATCTAATGATTTAATAAGATTCCTCGATTACGGAATTATACCGAGAAATTCAGATTAAATCGGTCCAAATCCCTATATGAATGCCATCATATATAAATGCCCCACGTAGGTACCCTCTACCGACAAGTCCGGATAAGACTATCACACCCTAAGGTGTTCGGGCGCATTATTGGTGTTTTAATCAAGAGACCCTAAACTCGATTAAGTTCACCACGGACTAACAAACTTTAAGCATATCTCCACTAACTCAATCCTCACATGTAATCCATACACTGAGTTAAGTGGTTACATACTGATATACTTAGGGTTTGCAGCAGTGTATTACTTACAAGCACAAAGCAAGTAATAAGGTGAGATAAATTCTATCATCCATTAAAAACAATTACACAAATTGTCTTTCGGGCACTACACCTAACAAAGGTCTTCCAAGAATCAGGGGGACATTTTCATCTTTTTCAATGTCCAGGACGTACCAGTCGACGGGGAAGGTAAATCTATCGATTTGAACTAGTACGTCTTTCAAGATTCCCGCTGCTTTCATAGAAGATATATCAGCGAATTGCAAATTCATAGTAGTGGGTTCTAGAAGATCAATTAAACGCAGCTGTTTGCACATAGACAATGGCATGAGGCTTATAGATGCACCCGAGTCACACAAAGAGTTAGGGAAGACCATGCCTCCCATTAACACCGTAAGCACGAACTTTCCAGGGTCACCTCTCTTGGTTGGTAAGTCTTCATAAGTGATCATTGAACAATCCTCACCAATCAGCCTTTCCATGTCGACAACTTCCTTTTTGAAGAAACAACATCCTTGTTAAATTTTGTATACTTAGGCATCTCAACCAAAACCTCGGATAATGGAAAATTCACCTGAGTATTTTTCAAAAGATTCAGCACCTTTTCATACTTCTTATCTTCACTCAAGGGGATGTTGCTCTTTCTTGGTGGAAATGGAAGCTTTTTCAGATCATTCTCAGAAAAGATTTTCTTCGAAGATGCACTGACAGCTTTGTCTTCCAGATCCTTCCACCTTACAGCTTTTTCAATCTTTTATTAGTCAGGGGATCAGCCTCCTGACTTCCTCTTGATTCTTCGTCCCTCAAGGGTTCAGCCACCTGAGGACTTCCAGCTTTTTCACCTCTCAGGGGATCAGCCACCTGAGTATTCTCTTCGGCCAAGGGGAGTGTAGGTGCTCAGCTTCCCCTCCTGCCTTATCAATGGCAGGAGGGGCTAGTGGTTTCCCTGGTGGGAAGGACCACTAACTTGAGTACCGCTTCTTAAATTCATTGCACTGGCCTCCTCTTTACCGTATGGAATTGATGGTACGAGGTCAGTACATTGGCCATTGTTCAAGTCGGTTTGAGTAACTGGACCACCCTTTGGATTCTTCTCGGTGGCGGGCGGTACCGCCCCGTGGGTCTAGAAGCTAACTGCTCAGCTAGTTGCCCAATTTGCCTCTCAAGGTTCTTATTTGTAGTCATCAGGAGTTGGATACTTTTATTTTGCTCCTCCAATTTAGCTTCAAGATTGTTAGATTGGGAGGGGCCTTGAGAGTATTGGAAATTTTGAGAATAGGGCTGGCTGGCCCGGCTTTGAACAGCAGGATTAGAATTGGCGGGCCAATTCTGATTGAACCTTTGATTAGAATTAGAGAAATTGGAATTCTGGTTCTGAGGAAAACCAGGGTTTCTATTGAAGTTTTGATTCTGATTAAAAGTAGAATTTGGATTGAAACTTGAAGATTGATTTAACCCTTGGTTTTGGAGATTATTCTGGCCAGAAAACTGACTGAACCTTTGATTGTTCTGGCCATAGAACACATTTACTTCCGCATTCTGCCCGTTCATAGGACAGAATCTAGATGTGTGCCCCACCTCGTCACAATTCTGACATGTGACTTGATTACACTGTCCATAATCATGAACACCATTCACTTGATAAGGTGCAGGGGGATTGAATTGACACTGGCCAATCATGTGGCCGGTCGACAAATACTCTCACAATATAGAACCCGAGGGTTCTGTGGAAAAGAAGAAGTTTGATTCATTTGATTTGAAACTTGAGAAGTTGCCATCTCGCTTCGCGATGGCGATCAAACTTTGCATGTTGACTTCCTCAACCTTAGGAGGAGGAGGTGCTTGAATGGCTTGATAAGAGGGGGCATAGTTGTATTTGGCAATGTCCTCGAACAGTGCCCACCCCTCATCAGGTGTTTTCTTCAAAAATGCCCCACCAGATGAACTATTGACCATGCCTTTTGTATGCTCGGTCAATCCACTAAAGAAAGTGTTGACTTGCCTTTGCAAAGCAAGCCATGGTGGGGACACTTTCTAAGCAGAGACTTGAATCTTTTCCAACAATCGAAAAAGGATTCATTCTCTTTCTGATAGAAAGTGAATGTGTCGTTTAAACACTGGGATGTTTTTTAAGGTGGGAAATATTGACTCAAGAACTCTTTTTCAAGTTCGGCCCAGGTGGTAATAGATTCAGAGGGGAGAGAAGTGTACCACTCTTTAGCTTCTCCCTTTAGAGAAAATGGGAACAATTTCAGTTTAATGGCATCCTCACTTACTCCTTGGATGCGTGTAGTACCGCATATCTCCAAGAACATATGTAAGTGAGTGTGGGGATTCTCTGACTGATAACCGTGGAAAATAGATGCATGATGCATCATCTGAATAAGTCCCGGCTTTAGCTCGAAGGTCTGTGCAGTTATGGCTGGAATAACAATAGCCGGGTTGACTTTGACTTCGCCTGGCATGGCGTAGTCTGCCAACGTACGTCTATCCTCAGCAGCCATGATTATGAAGTTTTCGAATTCTTCGGCTAAACGATCCTCTAAATCTTGATCGGCTTCTTCAGAAGGAGCCGCAGAGCGAAGTTTCCGCCTGTTTGGCTGGACTATGGTCCGCTCTAAGTCAGGGGTATACAGTAATGGTCCCTTCTGACTTCGAGTTTGCATAAACCGAACCAAAATCAGGTGGTTGAAACCTAAAGACTAAGAACTTAAAAACCTAAACTAAAAAGTAAAGCCTAAGAAAAGAGAAAGAAATAAAAAAAAATAGTCAAGACAGGGGAACAGACGGACGTCCAGAAAACTGGACGGGCGTCTGCCTAGAAATTGGGTTAGACGGGCTTCTGGAAGTCCAAACGCTCGTCCGATCAGTTGAAGAACTGGACGGACGTCCAGATAGGATGGACGCTCGTCCGACAAGTTAAAGAAAGGGTTCAGAGTTGGGAAATTTAGAACAGACGGGCGTCTGGTGGTCTGGACGCCCGTTTGGAAGCAGAAAAACGAAGCAGGAACAGAGGAAAAACAGCAGGAAAGAGAATGGGGGAAGAAACAGAAAAACAGAAGGAAAGAAAGAAATCTAATCATAAGGGAACTATAAAAAGAAGACCTTAAACCCAAACTAAAACCCTAATTACCAAATTAAAATCTACCTAAAACAGGAACAAAAACAATTAAACACAGAAAAAGCAAAAACAAAACACTTAGGCAACCGTTTGGTTCCCCGGCAACGGCGCCAAAAACTTGTTCACGGATTTTATTAACAAGTAATAAATTTATAATCCGATATACCTCAAGTGCAAGGATCGTAGTAAAGAGGTTGATACCGGGTCGATCTTACGGGGAACTAACGATTGGTAATCCTAGTATTTGTTTAACTAACTATGTCACGAGAAACTAACCTAAACAGCGAATAAAACTAAACATGGAATAACTAAAACGAAAGATAACAATAAGGAAAACTGGACAGAAGAATAAATCTAAAGCCAGGGAAGATATGGGTTGCGAACAATTTAAACTACAACTAAACCTAAGATGCAATAAAAAGATTTAACTAAGCTAGACAATTCAAGTTTTAGGGGTTTTAAATCAATAAGTTACGAACGAACAAGCAATTGATCCACCTATCCTATCAACATTCAATTTCAATTCGAGATTATTTCGTGATTACTATTCAAGTTGTGATCCACACGATCAAAGGTATGAACCCTAATTTCTTAGGCAAGTTCGTCTATTAATCTCTATCTTTCGATCTAAAGATTAACGCTTTTCTAACCAAAGGTGTAAACTTTAAACGTTTCTAACCTAGAAATCTAACCTAATAACTTTCGTTACATAGATCAAATATCTATTCTTTATCATGGTGATCTAAAGTCTAGCATGATTTTCATCAAATAAACAATCAACAAAGCAAACATCTTTCGATATAAATTTGCAATAATCAACATAAAGCAAGATAAAAGAAACAACTCGTAATAGATGCTCACAAAATAATCATGAAAAGAAGCTGAATTGTTGATCGGATGGCTTCACAACGCTTGTTCAATGGAGGTCTAGCCTCTTAGCATCCTCTTGAAACTTGAAATTGTATAGAAAGGCATAAAAAGTAGCTAATCTAATCTAAGAATTTAAGAACATAAAAGTTGATGAAAACTGGAAAAAAACCGCAGCCTAAGCCGCCCCTAGGATTAGGGTTTCGAGTATTGTGTAATTGGTATCCTTAGGGTTGAGAAACTGCCGCCTATATATAGATTTTCAAGTCGGTTCAGCTAAGTCGGCTACTGGACGCCCGTCCACTCTTTCCGGACGCTCGTCCGCTCAGTTCTGGCCTTGCTTCAGACGCCCGTCCACTCAGCGTCCAAACTCTCTGTATCAACTTTTTCTTCCTGGACGCTCGTCCATATCTTCAAACGCTCGTCCATTCTGGACGCTGGTTCAAGCTTCTGGACGCCAGTCCAGAATCGACTTCATCTTGATTTCTCCGTCTTTATCTCTTTTATCATCAAATCCAATCATCATTATCTCTTTTATCATTAATGAAATTCGACTCTTATCTCTTTTTGATCAACATTTGAGCATCAAACATGTACCTTTCACACATCAAAACATCGCAAAATGTAATATCATCCAAATAATCATAAAATCAAGATTAAAACACCAAAATTAACCAATTTTGCGATTAACTCGTTAAAAACCTCATTCACTCAATACTTCCGTTAAACACTCGTTTCTTATGCAATTTATACGAATATGAGGGAAAATATCATAGAATATAGCGTTATAAATCGTATAAATTCACCCTTAACATAGGGTAAGGTATTAACCTCAAAATCAGGGGGAGGGGGAGGAATTATGTTTTGTTTACCTTTTGCTTTAGGCGGCAAGGGCTCTTCTTCTTTGATGTCCAAGACCACATAGTCTTTCTTCGATTTTGCCTCTTCTGCCACTTTCTTGTTTGCCTCCGCCAATGCTTTCTTTGTGGCTTCCAACTCTTTCCTCATTGTAGCCATTTCCTTCTCAACACTGCCAATTTCTAAGTCTTCAATCTCGACTTCACCATACATGGCCCCTTCACGGTCAACTATCTTCTCTTTCTCGGCTTTCTCAGTTTCCGCTCTCTCTGCCCATAGTTCTTTCTTCTTATCACTTGGCCCAACCTCTTTACTACTCATGTGAACACAGAATTCACACCCCTCGGGTTTCTCTCAGTATTGCTCGGGAGGCCACCACTCAGATTTGTCTTTAGAGTGTCAGTGATTTTCCCTACTTGGGTCTCCAAGTTCCAAATAGCAGAATGGGTGGCCACTTTTTGCTCCACATCATATTTGTTCAACTCAGAAACACTTTTATCCAATCTTTCCAAATGCATCTCAGTGGGCATTTTCTAAGAACCAGAATTGTTCGATTGTTGATTGTTCTGATTGTTCTGGTGGAGATGAGCATTCGGGTGTTGATAGGTGCCAGAATTGTTATTCCTGGGCGGCTTGCATGCTTGCTGATTATTATTGTACTGCTGGCCCTGATTCTGATTCCATCCTTGATTTTGGCCCCAATTCTTGCTGTTGTTGTTGGCCTTGGACTTGAGATTGTTGATTCTGGTTATTATGATAGTTGCCTTGGTTCTAATTCTGGTCGGAATTCTGACTCTAAGGGTTTAGGTTCCAAGGTCGGTTATATGAGCTTTGGTTTTGTCGAAAACCTTGTCTTTGATTATTGTTATGATCCCCGTTTTGATTTTGCCCCTGATTCCAACCTTGACCTTGCTGATTCTGATTCCATTGTCCCTCACTACCTTGTCCAACATAATTCACATCATGTTGCTGTGAATCATCACCCATACCATATTCAATTGGCGGTCCTTGCTGATTGTCGAAATTCTGATACTGCTTGTTGCTGACCAAACTTTTGATGATTCATATTCATCTGCCCCATCACATATACATTCATCTTCTGCTAATCATTCTGATTCCCAAACTGTTGTTATGCTGGAGTAGGTGTCAACTGTTGTGGGTAACTAAACTTTTTCGATGATGTACACTCCAATGCTGAGTGTCCACCCCCACAAAATTGGCATTGCACTGCCTTCTTTCTAGCCAACTCTATTTTGTCCATCTTCAGTACCATTTCTTGCATCTTGTCATGCATGGTTGTCTCTCTATCCAACTCTTCTTTCAGAGATTTCACACATTCCATTGGAGCATTCTTCTTTTTCATAGATGACCCCCATTTCCCTTCTCCATCAGCCATATTCTCAATCTGTCTCATAGCTTGATCCGGTGGAAGATTCATAATATCTCCGCCACTTGTGGCGTTCAGCTTGTTCTAATCCACTAGCTCTAAGGTTCTGAATAATATAATCACTTGCTCAACAATTGAAAAACCGTGTGGAGGGCATCTCTTCAGTAGGCCCTAAATTTCTCATACGTCTCCTTCAGTGTCTCTCCCTCGAGACCATCAAACGAAGAGATTTCTTCTTTTAAATCCAAAATCTTATCCGGAGGAAAGTACTTCCTCAGAAACACTCTAACCACATCCGTCCACGTATGTAACGAATCATTAGGCAATGAATCGTACCAATCCTTAGCAGCTCCTCTAAGTGCAAACGGGAAAACTATCAGCTTTATCGCCTCGTCACTTACCCCATTATATTTCATCGTCCCACAAATCTGAAGGAAGTGGTCCAAAAAGCTATTCGGGTTCTTAGTTGACTTCCCATGGAACAAGGCGTGTCCCCTGGCATTGATAGGGGGCACTCTAATTTGATTGTGACCTGTAACTTCCTGTGGGGTAGTCACATAATCTCGATAGACTCTTGGTCCCTATAACTGCTGAGCCCTCTGTGGCTGATGATTCTGTTGTGGTTGCTGTGGATTAAACTGTTGCATAGGTGGTTGCTGAATATTTTGGTTTTGGAATACCTGTTGGTTCCCCTGATTCCTAAGAATTTGTAGTACTCGGTTTATAGTAGCTTGGTCGAGTTCTGGATCGAGGTTTTGGGCATTCAGTCCTCCCCTGTTCTGTCCAATCCATGTTCTTTGATTAAATTGTGGGGTGATCAATTGTTGTAACACTGTATTGTCTCCCCCTAGCTGATCTATAAGAGGGTCTCTCGGTGGAGTTTGCAACTACAGTGTTATATTACCACCAGTAGTGTTTGAGGTTTGCCCATGTGCATTATGTTCATCGATGGGATCTTTGCCATCTCTATGAGTTGTTATATCATCCATTTCTTCAGAGGAATCTGAGACAGAGCTTTCTACTGCCCCTTCTTCTTCAAACAGAGAGGGCTCGGACTAGCAATCGCATGCAAACGCTTCAATCTCTTCAATCGGATCGATAAGAGGTTCTTCTGAACTTCGGGTCATTCACTGTAAAACAAGAAACACAAGAAAACGAAATAAAAATGACCTAAGCCCAAGATTTCGGTCAACTTAAAAGATATTAGACGTTACTCCCCGGCAACGGCACCAAAATTCTTGATAGCAAAATACTTAACCGCTAACTTTCACCGACAAAGTATCGGGTCAACGGGACTATAGTGGTCACAAGGTCAAATCCACGGGGAGTAATGTCTAAGTACCAAAGCCGACGTAGAGCTCGGTTCAAGCCAAAATAACGGTGAATGATATTATACTAATGCGAAATAAAGATTAAACTACCGAGTTTTACTTAAATATTAAAGGGTATAGCCGAACTATGATCCCACGAGCTGCTTATACCCCTTAGGAAGGACTTAACAGGGAGTATGTCTTAACTGACCTACCTATCCAATGTAGTTTAATGACATCCACGGGTGCCAACTCCTAATTCTTGTGATTAGACTGAACAACTCGATCTAACCACTCTATGTGAAGCTGACCGGCTCTCCCTTTAGAAAACCGATCATCCTAACATGATTAAGGTCTAGAGTTGCTCGAACAACGATGACAAACTTCTGTATAGGAAACGGTCCTAACAACTAGGCCGAATATTGATTGAGGTGGTCAGTCAAGTGATAATAAAATACTCGATCACCATAAACCAATACTAGCAAGAGGACTAGGTCCATCGTAGTATAGCTATAGGGAATCAAGGTCGATCCCACAGGGAACCACTTTTGTGAATCATTTTATCTGTAAATAACTAATTAATCATGCCAAGCACATAGAAACGGTCTATGACCAATAATTGACAAGAAAAGATAAAGGACACGACTCGACGCATAAACATACAAGTAATTAACCTCCCCAATTATTAATTCATAGTTTGGAATTAGCGAACTATATAATTAAACAATACTTCACAACTATTAACCCGATTCGTATTTCTCTTATATTGGCTACGGGAGTCATCCCATAAACTAGATCTAGCTCCGGTTAGGCCATATAAATCACTGTGCTACATTACGTGACTTCGCTTCGTAGGCCTCCATCTCATATAACTCGCACGCTTACAAAACTAGGGATGCTGATATTAACCGTATTCCTCACCTTGGCAACATTCCTGTGGTTAGGCATACATCCTAAGTGATCGCATTAGTCTCCGTCCCATTAACACTAACTTCTTAGGTATCATGTTATCTATGATTTACGTATAATCAGGTGCGCGCAATTTCCTAATACAGAACAGATCTAGATCTCGCCGAAAGTCCCGGAAGATTAATTCATGAGCTGACCTATGAGCACTATATTGGTATTTCCTAACTACACATTTTAATTAAAACAGACGAGCAACGTAGCCGTAGCCATACCTACTAAGACAAGAAATTCTAGGTGGACAATCACACCATAAAGACGTGGCTAGATTGACGCGGCGAAAACATAAATCTTAGCGTTTCAATATACGTAACGGATAACATTGAGATTCATAAAGCAATTTTATAGATCTACTAAAAACACGATTATCTAACTAAGCAAAGTCATATGTAGGTCACACGATTTAGGCGTGGGGCGTGTGTATCCTTATAGACGAGGAATCCCCACTGCCTCACGTCGTAATCTTAGATATACAACGTTTAACTAAAAACAAACAATCTCAAACGATAAATAATAATTGGGGGGAATTAATTACAACATAGAAGAAAGAAAAAGTGAATGCAAATAACTCACATTATTGCTGCCGGAAATCTGTACTAAAACCGCTCTGAAAAACATATAATTTGTGTTATGAGTCGATGTATAAATTGACTATTGAAAGGGAGTTTATATAGGCTGTAAACCGACTTAAAGTAGCCGTCAGCCGACCTAAATCACGTTTCCTAAACCCTAATGGAGTCTTAAATGCGTCTGGAAAAGCGGGGCCAATTTAGCCAACTCGCTGGCGGCCTGGGTAGGGCTCGCTGCCAGCGAGCCTGAGGATTTGCTTGGGCTTTCTTCTTCTTTGCCTTGTCCATTCCTGGTCTGTTTTGGTGCTTTTATCCACTCCGAAGGCCAGCTAAATTGCTTCCGAATCAAGCCCACTATAAATAAGACATAAAACAAGGCTTGTAATATCAAATAATATAATAAAATGTCTAATTACATAATAACGAGTCGTAACTTGGTTCGGGTGTAATTTATGCACGAGACGACTGATTATTAACCACTTAAAGCCCATTTAAACTAGAATCGGGGCTAATAACTAGATAATTAACGGTGTAAATTGACCGTCATCAACTACCCCCCACTTAGCCTTTGATCGTCCCAAGCAAACACAGAAGGCAAAAGAACCACCGAAACATAATTTACTAATTGATAGCAGGCTCATTCAAAATTCCAAAGTAAATAAAATAGCAAACACATTTGTCATTTAGGCATTAACCACTATTTCATCATTTAATCAACGTGTGTCGATTAGGCATTAACCAGTATTCAAAATTGAGGGATTCGAATTATAATGTCCTCTAGATGCACTTTCACCACTCAAAACTTTGTGACGCCTCCTTATCGTTAACAAATAATACATGTGTAATAACAGATTCTAGTGAAACGGGGCGGATTTGGAAACCAAGAAACTTTTCTCAGTTCAAGTTTATTTATTTGCCAGGGCCGCGTAGATTCTAGGGACAGTAACTTGCAATGGTGGGTGCCTAGCAAGCAACTACCTTCAAATCTCCATGAACTTGCTACCCTACTGCCTTGTTTTACAACCGTGCATCTTATGCTCCATCGGTTTAGCAGTCTCTAACCTAAATACTCATAATTTCTTTTTTCTCTTTTTTTTATTTTTTTATTTTATAAACCAAATCGTGTTTTTTCTTGCCCGATTTTGCTTCACTATCATTGATATTAGCCTTACCGAATGTATGACAATAAGTAATCACAAAGTCAAGTAGTTCCTGTTTCAACCTTCCGGAAAAAATAATTTCTTATCTAACCTTTCAGACTTAGCATTTAAGTTATACGTGCTTAAAAAGGCTGATTCAACGACAAAATATATGTTTAATACAAAACTACGTACACTGCGTGATATGATATTTACTAAGCAATTCTGAAGTAAGCATGGAAAAAATACGTTATAACTATGCTTAAGAGCTTCTTTCATCATTTGTACATGCTCGGTTTTCACAAAAGATAAATGTGATTCAAGCTTAAAATTTTTAAAATTTATTCATTTATTCATTCATTAATCATTTGATATATGGAAGCTAAGTGACTCGTACCCCCTACTTAAACGATGCATTGTCCTCAATGTATAAAATAAAATAAAAATAGGAACTTAGCTTCGGTCAAGTGCCGAAGTACAGCAAGTCAGTGAACTTTGGTGCACTTCACAAACCATGGACCTAACAAGAAATACGATATAGCTGCAAAACAAATATTCAACAAAGCTCGAAACTCGTTACAGCGTTAGCTCAGAAAAAGTAATAATCGAAAAAAAGGGGACCGTAAAAGGAACAAAATAAACCTCAAACATTTTTAAGTCCTTAAAACGATTACATGGAAAAATTACAACTACAAACCAGACATGATTAAGCACCTCATTATTATTCAGGGAACAGACTCTATACAAACTCGACTCAATACTATGTAGACTCAAGACCAAGGAAAACATACTAATTTCGAAACACAAAGATACAGTCAATCTCCTCCAACAAAAGATCTTTCAAAACCCGGAGGATAACGATAGGTAGAAGGCTCAAATCCCTCAAAACCAGGTGGTGGTGTAGGCCAACGTTCACGTCGGATATGAGAAATGTCATCCCCATCCATATTACTGACAATCCTCCCGACCTTGTGATGCGTCTCAGCCACCGTCCACTCCATTCCATTGATACGAGCAAAAAGTTGCTCCAAGTCTCGCCCTCGTCCGGCGGCATTGCCTGCACCACTATTCTTTTCTTGTCGGGGTCGAGGCGGTGGTCTTTGATGTGGGTTGGCATTGGTGAGGGCTGGAACGGATGTTCTTGACAAAGGGGTCTCCGGGTCAACATAGATATCGGCCCCTAACTCTGAAGAGCCAGCCGCTATTGCAAGATTTGAAATCATAGAACCGTAGGGTAGAACGGTCCTCTTCTTCCTGGCTACATCGGTCATGTTTCCCCGTATGAGGGTGCCCAAGTCTACCGGCCGCTCTAACCATAACCAATACATAAAGGCAGCATGAAAGTCATAAACTGTGGATGTATGGCCGGATGGGAGTAAATCGCAAAATATGAACCAATGTAAAAACTTGTCCTCCCAAGTGGATAATGTGGCCTCCTGAAAATTTCAAGCATATCGACCAACATACCACTCGATGTCAAAGTAATTACCGATTTCTGCTAACAATTCAGTACAATGGTCATACACATTAGCAAAATCCTCAGGGTGATCCACTAAATTGTCCAAATTGAAATAATCATTGATAGTGGTGGGCGATATAGCAAACGTGCACCCTCTAACTATGGCAGTGTGGGAATGGGGATGCACAACTAAATACGCATAGAACTCTCTTACCAGGGACCCATTACAGTGAGTAGGCGGTACGACCACGTACTCCCAATTATGATAAATTATTAGATCGTTAACGAGCTCCCCGCAATCCACAAGATCTATGCCCCTTCCTCGATGCACCGTTGCATTGCTCAAATGGGTACGAAATACATCGTAGACCATGGGGCTAACAAATTGTGGTACCCCTTCAATCACCGGTATTGCATCACCATCGAGAACAAATTGCGCTCCAGCCCGATGAATCTGTGGTTGATTCCTTCTATTCCGATTGTTCCGATTCATCCTGCTATGCTAGAAAGGCACCCCAACTCAGCTTCTGCCTCAAAAACGGACTCGCTGGGGGCGAGCCAGGGTCTCGCTGGGGGCGAGGTACCCAGTCTGGCTTGACTCGGCTCATTTTGCTAACCGTCATCTAGATCGATTTGAAAAGTGTATTTTCCAGAAATTTAAGTGCCAAATTGAATTAGAAATGAACTCATTGCAATTCATAAAATTTGGAAAAGGATAGAAAGTGATTAAATTTGAGTAAAAAATGGTATAAATTGCCAAAGATAGCACCACAACAATTTTTCTACATAAATTGGGTGTTTGGGGGAAAATGGAGGTTTAGAATGTGATGGGTTTAGCAAAATGATAGAGAAAGGATGAGAAGAGTGGAGTGGGTGTGAGAAAAATGTGAATAAAAGAAGGGTTTAATTAGAGAGGGGAGTGAAAATGAGAAAGATGGTGATTGGTGGGCTTAGAAAGTAGAGGATTGATGAGGTGGAAAGTGATAAAGGTGAAGGTGGAAGATTGGGATATGTAGAAGAAGTATTGACCACTTTTTACTTTTTGACCCTCAAAAATTTGAATTTAAAAAAAAGGAGGGTAAACCAAATTTTCCTAACTTTCACACTTTACCCAAAAATATTGCTCTAAAAATAATCCGGATACTTGCCTAGTGAAAGGGTAGTTTCGCATGGGCGAAACAACATTTCACCGGGGCGATCCGACCGAGCATCGTCTCCGATTAAATCCATCCCGTCTCCATTCGTTTCACTTTAAAGCTCATGCTTTTTCCGTCTTCCTCTCGGTTCAATTGTATGCTTTTTATTCCAAAATTAGGATACTATCCTAGACACACCTACGGAACTCTATTTCACGTTTCAACAATTCGAGTAAAAAAGCTTTTGCACATCCTTAACCCAACGGTCATCGGAATATGGCAAAAATAAAAAACCTCAAATGTTTTAACGTTACTTTTATTTTTGACTCAAAGAAAAGAAAAAGAAAAAAGATAAGGAAAACTAAAAACCTAAAGAAAACTATGAAAAACCTAAGGGATAGAAGTAGTTCTGAGTTTTGAGTCTTCAGCTCGACTTTCCAAACATCATCATTCCATTTAACTACCGTCCTTTGCCTTCTAGATTTGCACCCGGTTAGCCTTTACTGAGGTTTGTTTACCTTCTCTGAGAATGCGTACTTTTCCTCGGATCGTGAGGCCTAGGAAAACACAATCATCCTTACCATCCAAACAGGCACCAACCTCAGCCTCTGCCTCAGATACTAGTGAGCTCTTCGAAGATCGAACTCTATGAGTTCTCTTTTTAACACGCCTCTGTCTATATTTTGAACTTAAGCTCTCTCGACCCTCAGCATCTCCTTTGAATGGGGCTACCCACCTCCGTACACAGTTTCTGCCTCATCAGCCAGAAGCATTGAGGTATCCACTGGTACTGTATGCTGGGATTGAGCGTCTATTTCCCTTCTTAAGACAGACAGGAACTCTAACTCACTATTTCTTGAGACAACGTCAACTTTGTCAACATTTCCTTGACTAGGAATCAAGGCAGTGTCCTTCGGAACCTTGATTACAGAAATAAAAGGCGGAAGCAGATATCGAGGTCTAAGAATCTTATGCACTTCCGAGCCTTTAGCATCAGACAGTGTAAGCTCGAAGTGGGCCATGTCTACTTTAGCCCTCGAGGTAGCATTAAATGATCTGCCCAACAAAAGCGGGCAGTTAGGATCCTCTTCCACGTCCATCACAATTATGTCGACTAGGAAGCGCGGCTTCCCAATCCCTATAATCATGTTGTTCGGGGATCCGGTATTCACGAAGACGAGAGCCATCCGCAAAACGGATGGTCATTGGCGTATTCATAAGAACATAGACACCGATTCTCTCACAAATGCTAAAAGGAAAAATGTTTAGGCTCGATCCGAATCAATCGGTGCTAAGCCAGCCTTCTTCTTATCTAAGACGACATCAACAATAAACGCTCCGGGATCTCCTAACTTAGGTAGTAAACGAGCACGATCCTCTAGGTCTTCTGCCTCAGGTTGGCAGAGCACTATAGGTTTAGTGTTGAAGTCAGACTTAGGGTCAGAATCAGAACTCGGATATTCAGGAGGTGGGGAAAAAGATGGTAGATACTCGGGGTCAGATTCAGACTCAGAACTAAAGCTAGAACTATAATCAGAATCATCAATAACAATAGGGATACGAGCAAATCATACCTTGGAAAAGAGTGGAATTTCTTACTTCCCTTCGCTCATGCCTCCGTCTTTTCGTTCTTCCAATCACTTTTGCGTATCCGGCCTCAATGGTGTGGTTTTAGTGCGTAAACATTAATATTTTCCTTCCTTGCTTCAGAAAATTGATTAGTCGACATTTTCAGCTTGGCCATTCGATAGAATAAATGATTTCTCTGGCAATCTGTGAACATACAAAAAACATGCAAACGTCAGTAAACTAACAGTCAGCATGATTACTCATGCAGCCGTTAGACCTACAGACTACAAAAAGGGGTAAAACAGACACAACGAAAACCTAGAATGCTGAAAAAGTGACATCGCTGGCAGCGAGCATAGAGCTCGCTGGGAGCCATCCCAGATTTTCAGGTTCTGGTAATTTTCAGACAGACGGACAGCCAGAGGGACTCAAAAAATGTAAAAAAACAAACTCTAAAACAGAAAAATCGACATGAATAAAAAATTATTTATATATAAAATTGATTTTTGGCTCCCCGGGAACGGCGCCAAAAACGTGATTGCGGTGGTTAGTCAAGTGATAATAAAATAATCAATCACCAAAAACCAATACTAGCAAGAGGACTAGGTCCATCGTAGTATAGCTATAGCGAATCAAGGTCGATCCCACTGGGAACCAATTTTGTGAATCATTTTATCTATAAATAACTAATTAATCATGCCAAGCACATAGAAACGGTCTATGACCAACAATTGACAAGAAAAGATAAAGGACACGACTCGACACATAAACATACAAGTAATTAACCTCCCCAATTATTAAGTCATCGTTTGGAATTAGTGAACTATATAATTAAACAATACTTCACAACTATTAACCCGATTCGTATTTCTCTTATATTGGCTACGGGAGTCATCCCCTAAACTAGATCTAGCTCCGGTTAGGCCATATAAATCAACGTGCTTTGCATTACGTGACTTCGCTTCGCGGACCTCCATCTCATATAACTCGCACGCTTACAAAACTAGGGATGCCGATATTAACCGTATTCCTCACCTAGGCAACATTCCCGTGGTTAGGCGTACTTTCTAAGTGATTGCATCGGTCTCCGTCCATTAACACTTACTTCGTAGGTATCATGTTAATCTACGATTTACGTATAATCAGGTGCGCGCAATTCCCTAATACAGAACAGATCTTGATCTCGCTGAAAGTCCCGGAAGATCAATTCATGAGCCGACCTAGGAGCACTATATTGGTATTTCCTAACTACACGTTTTAATTAAAACATACGAGCAACGTAGCCGTAGCCATACCTACTAAGACAAGAAATTCTAGGTGGACAATCACACAATAAAGACGTGGCTAGATTGACGCAGTGAAAACCTAAATCTTAGCGGTTCAATATACGTGACGGATAACATAGAGATTGATAAAGCAATTATATAGATGTACTAAAAACACGATTATCTATCCAAGCAAAGTCATATGTAGGTCACACGATTAAGGCGTGGGGCGTGTGGATCCTCATAGACGAGGAATCCCCACCGCCCTCACATTGTAATCTTAGATCTACATCGTTTAACTAAAAACAAACAATCTCAAACGATAAATAATAATTGGGGGGGAATTAATTGCAACATAGAAGAAAGAACAAGTGAATGCAAATAACTCACATTATTGCTGCTGGAAATCTGTACTAAAACTGCTCTGAAAAACTTATAATTTGTGCTATGAGTCGATTTATAAATTGACTAATGAAAGGGAGTTTATATAGGCTGTAAACCGACTTAGAGTAGCCGTCAGCCGACCTAAATCATGTTTCCTAAACCCTAATGGAGTCTAAAATGCGTCTGGAAAAGCGGGGGCATTTTAGGCAACTCGTTGGCAGCCAGAGCCGGGCTCGCTGCCAGCGAGCCTGAGGATTTGCCTGGGCTTTCTTCTGCTTCGCCTGGTCCGTTTTGGTGCTTTTATCCACTCCGAAGTCCAGCTAAATTTCTTCCGAATCAAGCCCACTATAAATAAGACATAAAACAAGGCTTGTAATATCAAATAATAGAATAAAATGGCTAATTACATAATAACGAGTCGTAACTCGGTTCGGGTGTAATTTATGCATGAGACGACTGATTATTAACCACTTAAAGCCCATTTAAACTACAATCGGGGCTAATAACTAGATAATTAACGGTGTAAATTGACCATCATCAAATCTACGCAACGATCACAAAACCCCTTTTCCCACTAAAACCTCCACAAAATACATCTATAAGTTCGACTACGCATGCAAATAGCTACACATGATTATTCTAAAAACGGAATTAAAAGCGGAAATTAAACTAAGGGCAATAAATAAAAGAGAAGTCATTACCATATAAATTCTTTGAAAATCGATCCACAAAAAATAGAAGAAATAATTGCACCAAAAAGCCAAATCTTTGATCTTGAAAAGTAAATCTAAGCTATGGATAGTATATAGAACCGAAAGACGTTATCCATTGAATCAAAGGATCAAAGGATGATAAACCTACACTAAAACAGCAACAAAATTGCCCTAGAACTGTCTAAAGTTGGTAGAATCTGTAAAAGTGCTGAATGAGCTGCGTATTTATAGTGTAGGGTTAATTTTTGCTACTGTGGGTGCCGAACGAGCGTTTGCTCCAAGGTGGACGCTCGTCTGCCAGGAAATCTGATGATGATTAGGGTTTATTCTTCAGTGAACCAGCATTTGGCTCCTCCTAAACGCTAGTTCATGGATCATGCCTTAAGGGCAGACGCCCGTCTAGATTATCTGAAAGCCCGTCTGGATTGTCTGAACGCCCGTTTAGATTATGTGAGCTTTCTTGATTCGGGCTGAGCCCATCCAAACGTCGTTTGGGGTCTCATCTGTCTTCTAACCCAACTTTCGGTGTCAACTACTAGCTTGACAGACGCTTATTTGAACTGGCCAAATGCCAGTTTGCCAGAGCTTTGCCGCAAACGCCAGTTTGTGAATGGCAAATGCCCGTTTGCCTCGATTTCACTCCAAACTTGACTTTTCTCCACTTTCATGCTACTTCCGCGCCATGAACATGTTCCTCATCTCAAAAAATCACCTTCCGGGTCCTCGAGTCACCTAAGTCCTGCAATAACATATACTAACAAACCCAACGCGTAATTCCTCAAGACAAAAGTGCTCGGAAAAGAGATAAATATAGCTAAAAAGGTAGAGTTTACTATCGATGTGATAGTTTAACTCCCCGTGCATATAACTCTTGATATTACTCTTAATTTGGCCTAGAACTACCCAAAACATGTCAATAAAATGATAAACGAGGGTTAAACTGCACACCAATGTACAATAAAGTTGACTCCCTTCACTACACCCAGGCCAGGTTTCCTCATAACTTTCCTCATCCTTCAGAAGCAAAGTCTTTGCTACTTCAGGGTCTAGTGCCACTTGCTGATATAATTCTAAAACAAGCTCATCTATGGAATCTAGCATGTAGCATGTTTCTCCTTCATCTTGCACATATCTTATCGAAATCATCACAATGAACACTACTTTGTCCTCATTCACTCTCAGAATTAGCTGACCCTTATGAACATCTATCAAGTTCTTACTCGTAGCTAGGAAAGGTCTTCCTAAGATTAATGGAAAATCATGATTAGCTTCCATGTCTAGCACCACAAAGTCCACAGAGAATACAAACTTATCAACTTTTACCAGAACATCCTCCACATTTCCACAAGGTTGCTTCATTGACCTATCTGCTAATTGAATTGTTTCATTCAACTCTATCATGCCTAACTAATGAAAAATGGAGAGTGGTATCAGATTGACACTGCCTCCAAGATCACACAATGCTTTATTTAGGCATACCCCTCCAATTGTGCAAGGTATGATGAAGGTCCCAGGATCTTTACACTTGGGAGGCAGTTTGCATTGCAAAACTGCCGAGCATTCCTCGTTAAGGCATATAGTCTCCAGGTCTAATAATTTTCTTTTGGTAGAGATTGCTTCTTTCAAGAACTTTGCATACTCGGCCTTCCGGACGAGCTTCTACCAAAGGTATATTCACTTGCAACTTCTTAACCTCTCTATAAACCTTTTATAACACGCATCATTATTATTCGGCTTATATTTTCTAGAGGGATAGAGCAAAGTAGCAGGATTAATAGTTACAGTTCATGAAGACTTACCTGCTGAGTGCTGCTACTCTGCCTACTTGTATACTGAATTTACAGACTCCCGGTTTACCGGAGTAGTGTCCCGGGCTACCGGCCCCTCTTTTTCTCTAGATTCTGTTGCGTTCTACGGTTGACTGCTTTTTGATTCCACCTAGACAGTTGGTATAACTGGTCCAGGCAGTTCCTTTCCGCTTCTAGTCATGATTGCATTCAAGTCCTTCGGATTCTTCTTAGTATTACTTGGCAATCCTCCCGGAGGACGGGCTGACACTTCTTCCGTAATCTGCCCCACTTGGTGTGAGAGATTCTGCACCAGTGCTTCCTAATTGGTCAGTATTGTATCATTCTTCTGACAATATATGGTGAAGTTTGTATTCAGTTCATTCATGGATTTCGTAAGTTGATTGACCGTTTCGGTCACAGTGGAGCTCATTTTATCCATGGCTGCTTCCCAACCACCGGACATGTTGAATTGACGCATGAATCCACCAGCTTGTCTTATTCTCTCTCCACTGTTAGAATCACTTTGTTGAAAACCCCTAGTAGGGTCGCTCAGTCTTAAACCAGGTTGGTCATGAGAACCTGAGCGATATCTGCCCCCATAAGGATTTCCTTGCTTCCCTATATAGTTCACGTCCTCAGTGTTGGTTGCTTCAATCTCTTGAACACCTTGGCTATGCGATCTTGCATGCCGTCTATCTTATCATTCCTTGCCATTAGCTGGTATAAGATCTTTTGAGAAGTACCTTCAACAAATATGCCTTCAGCTACTTTGGCCGTTTCAATTTGATGCGTTCCCCATTGACTTGTCAGTGCTATTCTCTTCGGCTTCTTCAGGTGATAGCAACGCAAACCATCCGTTGCTTGATGCATCAACTCTCATTTGCTCACTTGGCCGTAATATGTGATGGAAACTATGCCTTCGTACGGGCAAAGTGATATCATGATGAGGGCATCTCCTCTATGCTTCCTATAATCTTTCCCAAGTTTCTTCAAAGGTTTCAGTTGGTTTCTACATGAAATTCATAATGTGTTGTCTCATCTGTAGTGACTTCCCAGGTGGGCAGTACTTTTTCATAAACTTCTGCAATAGATCGGTCCAAGTTTGGATCGATCCTGGTGCTAGAAACAATAACCATATCTTCGCTTTGTCCTTCAGAGTGAATGGAAACAATTTCAACTTAATGTTGTCTTCAGGCACACCTACTAGCTTGACCGTGATGACTATCTCTAGAAAATTGGTGACGTGTACACTAGGATCTTCGTTTGGTACTCCGTGAAAGGTAGTGTAATTTGTCACCATCTGAATCACATTTGGTTTCGGGTGAAATACTTCACCGCATCCTCGAAATTTGAACAATTGCTGGCATGAATTGATCGATTGTTGGCATTGCATAACTCTATAGAGTTATCCTATCTGCTTGTACCACAACTCTTGCTCCATTTTGTCCATTATGTCCGTTCTGTGCCATGTCGATTTCTGTATCCTCCAAAGGTGGAATCTCTTCTTCCCTCTCGCTGTGATCTCCTTCGTGTGAAATCATATCATCCGCCAGCCTAACAGATCTCTCTTGAGCTTCCTTTCTCTTTTTCCTGGCAAAATTTTCAATCTCAGGTATGAATCTCTCGAGTTTGGCTGCTAAACTTCGTGTAGCATACTATAAGACACAAAAAGAAAATAAAAAGGTTAGTTACTTGCCTCAACGGCTGTTACACATGCCTGGCAGACTAAAAAATATAGACTCTGACTACGGACTCGATGCTAAACTAACAAAAACGATTCTGCAAAAACTGTGACCCTCGGTTTACCGCGGTAGACTCTCAGTAAACCGGAAGCTATTTTTTCTAGATTTCAACAGAACAGACTCTGTACAACTCTAGTATAAACAGACAATAAAACAGACTCAAATATATACAGAAAACTCAATCTTAAATAAAAAGTATTCTTGACACGAGTCCCCGGCAGCGGCGCCAGAAAATCTTGATCACGTGCAAAGCACTTACTAGAAATAGGACTAGGTCTATCGTAGCAGAGTACTGGCGAGTCAAGGTCAATCCCACAGATACTTGTAAGAACGTCTACTTATCAAGATTGAGCTTGTCAGGATTATGGTCTACGACCAACTATAATATAGACAGTAGTAAATTTGATGCCTCAAACTATCAAGGTTATGCTAGTTCACACAAAGCAAAAACGAGTTTCTAATGTATTAGTTCAATTATGAGCATTTAGTTATCCCCCCCACACATGCAACAGTCATTCCCATTGGTGAATTTATTCATTGTTCGGCTACGGGTACAACTCCTAACCCTATCTACTTTGACAATGGTAGTAGAGAATCTATACGCAAGCTACCCTTCTTAATTGGTCCGTAATAACCCATACCCATAAAGAACTAGAGCTATCGATATTGAGCGCTAACTCATACCGAAACCCACCTAGACAGCTGTCGACATTGATCAACACGTTCCTAGGGTCCATTCAAGATAATGTCCAAACATAGCACTTCACTATTCGTATTTCATGCTAGTTTATGATGACATCCAAATAGTTGATCAGGCTACTAACATGTAAATTAAATCTATCGATCAACATAGCTGGCGCTGGTTATCATGAATTAGTAATTTACTAGGTATTTAGATCTAGAAAAATAGACCATCACATATCTGAAGAACGCAACTACAATTTCATGATTTCTTCACCAATGAATCAGATCTATAACACGTGGGGTAAAATAAACTAACTACTACAAAATTAAACTAAATAAGCAATTAAAACATACTAGTCAAATAGAACAATGATTGATCTACATCTTGGAAAAGAGAGAAAATCATTCCCTCGAAGATGAGCATAGATCTCCCTCGAATTTCTCCCCAGGCGGCGACTCCATCGTCTCTCCGACCAGAACTCATAAAATAATAAAATAAAGAACAAAGAACTTTTATTGCATAATTTGCCTTGCATAATTTGGGTACATTGTGTTCTGAGGTGAAGCCTCTTATTTATAGCTAACAAAACCGACTTAGAAACACCTAGTTCTACCCCTCGTCCAAGAAAATGCATTTTGGAAGGATCTCGGGCCTCGGTAAGTCGGCGGCCTTCCTCGGTAAAGCAGGGATATTTTTGTCCTTTTTTTATCCGGCTTAACTTGGAAAGTTCTGGAATACCCTAAGCCCATTCTTTTCGTTCAATCCACTCCAGACTCGTCCATGATGCTCTACCCAATATTTTGTATCCTAAAAATCATCAAATAATGCATGAAATAATATCAAAACAGGGAAAATAAATGCTAAATGCCGATTTCTTGACTCACGAACCTGACATATGCTATACAACTCAAATGGTTCATATTTATAGTCGAAAAACTACTATTTTTAGCTCATAATGGATAGAATGTTGATGCCGTAGGATAGACTATTTTAACCGTCATCAATCTTTGTTAGGGTCAACATGACTCCTCAAACCTGAATTTAATTATCTAACTAAGATGCTAGAAAATTGTGTAATTGGAAATGCTGGCTTTTAGCAATCTATCAGGTAACAAGATAGATTTGTTGTATGCTACATGGTTTGAAGAAAACTTCAATTGGAAGAGATATATTCTGGACCAAATTGAAGCACAAGCATCTGTTGTACCAAAGAAGAAAACTGGCATAAGAATAGGAAGATTCTATGACAAGAAGACGCTTGTGTTGATGGCACAAAGGATTATTGATCATTTTGGAATTGCAAGAAGAGGATCAACTACTGTTGTTGATGGAAAAATCACAGTAAATGATGAGAAGAACAAATTTGGAAAAAGGAAAGTTTGTAGGTTCGAAGGTTTGAACCTAAGAAGAAAAGGAAGTGGTCATCCAAGAAAGTCACCACACATGAAGCATTGAAAGATCTTGAAAGATTGAAAGAGAAATAGAGGAAACTAGAAACCTTGGAAAAAGCAAAGAATGTTGAAGAAACGAGAAACCAAAGGAACCCTCACTCGAAAGATCCCAAGTTTTTAATACGGCAAGTCGACACCAAGAAATCCGGAATCGAAGAAACCCCAACAAAACCGGATGTTGCTTTGAGAAAGAACCTGTCATTGAGAAAGAATCAGTTGAAGAAATTCATGTACCCATTCCATCAGTACCAAAAGCTAACACTTATGGGGAACAAACCCTTAGAACGAGAGGTTGATGATGAAAAAAGCTGATAGTGATGAAGAGCGATTGGACCGGGGGTAATTGCAATGCTCAACTTGATATCTAAATCAAGATCTACACCATAAAAGTCACCTCGGACTCGAGTATGAAGAATCAATTAGAGAATTAGAAGCCTCTCAGTCTGAAGGCCAATAAGCTGTTGAGATTGAATTTGCACCACAATAAGTCATCACCTTGGATGAACTTGTTGAAGAAGAAAATCAAAAGAAAGTATATGAAATTGAGGAAGAAAAGAAACAAGTTGCTGAACGGGAAACGAACCAACAGAAGAACTAAGTGACCTTCGGAGTTCTTTGAATCAAAAGAGAATCCCGAACAAGTTATTGAATCTGTGGCCGGAACCGAGCAAGTTCTTGTAGTTCCCAAAATTGAAACGAATCGTCTATCATCCCGCTTTTGGCGAGAGGGGAATCCGGCAAAGAAACCGAAGCGAGAAAAAGCGAAGAACAAGTTGGGACTCTAGTTGAATCGAATTTGGAGGCTCCTAGAGAAACTGAAGACATCTTAACCCAGCTTGACCCTTCTGTCGACATTTGGAAACTGATTGAAGCTGATTGTAGAAGACTTGATGCTTATCATCACTGGAAATTCAGCTCAATTGAAAATCAATGAATTCAACTAGAAGCCATGGAAAGCACATAGCAATAGGTCTTTGATTTGTTTAACATTACTCATCTATCTCAGCTATTCAGTTCTGAAGAATTTTTAAGCAATGGATACTCCTTGATAAGAAAAAGTTTCTGGAAAAAGTTCACTAAAGGAGAAACATCTAAGTCAAAAAAGGAAGATAATGATGATGATGATGATGATGATTCACAGGGAGATCCTGATCTACAAAAAGGAATTCCTGCCTCTTTCCAAGAAAAAGAAGCAAGCAAAGGTGTTATTGAAGAGAAATCAGAAGAAGACATTTCTGAAAAAATGGTGATTCAAACTCTTAAACCAAGTCTAAATCCGAGAAAAGAAGAAGATGAAGAAGGTTATATGTCACAACCGACGGAGAAGTGCTTGACGAGTTTAATGTAAAAATTAAACTAATGACGAGTTTAATGTAAAAATTTCACCAAGAGAGAGACCGATCCTTCTACTCTAGATGAAATAAGGAGACAATCAAGAGAGAAGGAAGTGTGAAGATTACAAGGAAAAGCGAAAGACATCATCTCTACCCTATCCAAAGAAAAGAGAGAAGCTGATAAAGCATCTGAGTTTGAGAGAGCCAAAACAAAGGTTAAAGCTAAAATTGAAAAAGATGTGCCAACACAAGCTGAGTTTATCAAGTACAACTTCAATGGGCTTGTGAGGATACAAAATGAAGACCTGAGCATCTTTGGAAAAGTGGTACAATCTATGGAGGAAAACAAAAATGAAATATCTAATATGGAAAAAAGATTGGAAAGTGTCAAAAAGGATTTCCATGACACTTCGATTTAAATCAGAAAAACCTCCATTGAGACAGATGCTAGGAAAACTAAGACTCAAGAGAGATTGTAAGGCATTGTTACTAATGTACATGACATGATGCTTCTACTGGAAAATGCCATGAGAGACTCGGTGGTTGCACAAACCATACTGGCATCAAATCAACAGCACTTGAACTCCTATATTAGAAGCTTGATCCATAAAGATGATGTCAATAAGGGGAAGGTTCGGACATTTTAAAAGTCAATGCAGCTGAAATTCCTGAAGTACTTCAAAGTATAGATAAGAAACTGGTTGAACTCAGAAAATCCAGAGGAGACATGAATGATAAATAAATGGAGCTGATTGAAAAAATTTTCTGAACCAACTGAGAAAAGTCTTGGCTTGGATTCACAACTTTACGGCATATTCAGAGAACTACCTAGTAAGAAAGGTGAATCAAGAGAACAAGCTTTAGAAATTTTCTAATCATGCAGAAAGTTCTTGTTCATTATTGGAATAAACTAAACAAATGGGAAAGAAATGATACGCTAGAGGAAGCTGAGAAGAAAGTTGAACAAACTGACTCTGAGTTTTTGAAAGATCTACTGAAGATAGCTACAAGTGAAAAGTTATGGAAAATTGTGTTTGTATTTGCAATCTTGTTCAAGAGTACGTTTTACGGAAAGCACAATATGAGCAACTCATGGAATGTCTGGGCAAATATAAATGGGATTGAGAGCAGTTCAACAAATCATGCCATGAAGGAAATTGCTGAACTGTATGACAAGAAGCTTGAGGGAAAGGGAAAAGAAGCTGAAACTTAGTTTCTTTTCATATATTGTTGTATATTAATACTATGTACTATAAACTCAGTTTCTCAGTTCTTTGTGTTTGTTATTGTTTTGTCCTTATCGTTTTGCATTGCTTTTAAGGAAGGTATTGATATCATCAAAAAGAGGGAGATTGTTGGAATTAAAATTTATGTTTTGATGATGATTCATCAGTTATTCAATTATTTTTTTAGCCCCATTGATGAATTGTCATAACTAGCTATTATATAGTGCAAAGCAAAAAGATTTCAAGATATTAATGTATAGGATTTAATAAAGTCCGATATTTGTATAAGTAAATCAGAAAAGTTCTGTAATAGTTCTAGGATCAGAACTGAGAAAACGAGTAACTGACTTGAAGAGATCATGAAAACTAAGTTCACAATTAAAGATTGAGAAACTGTCTCGAGCATACAGAAGAAGGTAAGTTCACTGAGGGACACGGACTCGGTTGGCTAATCTAGAAGGCCGGAGGCTGCGGGGAACAAACATAGTAAATGAAGAACTGAGGATTCAAACTCGGCTTATGAAGACCAAAGCCGAGACTGTAAAGTTAGAATTTAGGCGAGATTGTGATGACCTGAACTGACTATATAGACCTTGTATGAAGACCTAAGATACATAAGGACAATGTTATCTTGGATAATTTTTATGATATGGGGTACTCTGATTATGTCAATTATAATCTGATGAAGAATAGAGTGTTGCATTTTTTTTAAGAAGAGTAAAAACTCAGTTAATGCTCTTAAAGCTGAAAACTGACTAGATCTCAGAAAAACAGTTTCAAGCTGAAGTTATAAAAAATGAAGAAGAATCAGACCGTTATGAAGAAAACAATTTTATTGGATACACAGAATTGTCAGAAAGGACACTGACATTCAACAGAATAAGCCGGACCACCAACGGCTACAAGAATTCAAATTCAAATAGGATGGACGTTGGGAATACCCCTATAAATAGATCACCTCTACCTCAAGAAGAAGTGCGGAGTTCTAAGAAAAAGGATATCTATTGATGACGGTCAAATTATACCCGTAAAAGTCATCAACATTGACCTTAAATCGAGATTAATAATATATATTTCATATTAAATCACATGTTTATATTTAATATTTAATGTTATGTGATTTATATTATGTAAATTGGTATTTAGGTTTGTTTTTATTATTTAAAGCCGATTTATTGTGTGATAAATTATTGATTTTGCGAGATCACAACAAATCGAGAGGATTAATGTCATTCAATCAATTATATCAAGATAAAGAAGGAAGAAAATCGGAGCATTAATCAAGAGATAAATGAGAGATTAATCGGATCAACACGAAAGCGTGCGATGGGGAACAAGATAGACGAGAAAAACGATTGACGCGTGAAAAGTTAGGTTCGGTCGACCGAGCACGATGCTTCGGTCGACCGAGTGTCACCTCTCGGTTGACCGAGCCTCGGGTTTGGGTCGGTTTTCGGCTTTAATCGTGCTTATCTTCTAGAACCACCCTAAGTCGGCAAAAACCTCTATATAAGCAAGCGGCTACGAGAATTGTAATACACACCAAATACACCAACATATCCCTTCATTCTTTCTTCAATTTTATAGCTTTGATACAATGTAGTTTATTGAAGGTTTCCAGCAATTTAAGGGCTGCAATATGTAAGCCTTTATTTTCTGTTTCTTTCTTTCAAGTAATTAATCCCTCCCAATTATGCTTTATCGTTTGAGTTAGTTAATTCATAGCTAGATGATGTAGATCTAGGCTATGACGTTAGGGATGTGGCGAAGCCTTGTCTATGAGGATCCCATAACCTACGTCATATGTTTAACGTCTATTCATGAATCTGCTTGGTTTAATTAATGTGTATCTATGTTAGTTTATATGAATGCTTTACGAGTTCTTGTTTAATCATTTACGTATGATGAAACGGCGAGAGATATGTTCGGGGATGTAATGCGGGGACGAAATTGATTCGGGTGACCGAATGAGTTCACTCGGTCGACCGAGCCCGGCTATTCGGTCGACCGAGCCTGTTTTCATCCGTTAAATAGCCACGTCTTTATGGTTAGGTTAACTTAATAGAATTTATTATCTCGGTAGGTATGGCCACGGCTACGTTGCTCGTCGGTTTTAATTCGCGTACGATTAGGAAATACCAATATAGGACTCTAGGTCGGCTTATGAATGACCTTCCGGGGCTTTCGGCGAGATCTAGCGGGTTTTGTATTTGGGAATTGTGCACACCTAGTTATACGTAGGTCGTAGACTAGCATGAGACCTAAAAGGTAATTGTTAGTTGGACGAGGGCTTGAGCGATCGTTTAGGAAGTACGCCTAACCACAGGAATGTTGCCTAGACGAGGTGTACGATTAATATCGGCATCCTTAGAGTCGTAAGCGTGTGAGTTATATGAGATGGAGGCACCAAAAGGCGAAGTCACGTAACAATACCACAGTGATTTAGTGACTTACCGGTGCTAAGTCAAGTTAAAGAGGATGACTCCCGTAGCCAATCTAAGATAGATACAAATGGATTGACAGTTAATAAGTTCAGTTTATTATATAAATTATCTAGGTCCAAACGATAATGACTATAATTGGGGAGGTTAATTACGTTGTGTCGAGTCGTGTCTTTACTTTTCTTGTCTTATGTTGGTCGTAGACCGCCTCATGTCCTTGGCATGTTTAATTAATTGTTTGTATATAAGATGATCCACAATTGGTTCCCTGTGGGATCGACCTTGATTCACTATAGCTATACTACGATGGGCTAGTCCTCTTGCTAGTATTGGGTTATGGTGGTCGAGTATATTATAACTTTGATTGACCACGTCATCAAGTTTTTGGCGCCGTTGCCGGGGAACCAACGGTCAATTTTATATATAAATAATTTTCTTATTCATGTCAAGTTTTACGTTTTAGAGTCAGTTTTTACGTTTATGAGTCCCTCTGGTTGTCTGCTTTGTCTGAAAATTCCAGCTTAAAATAAAAATTAAAAAAAAAATAAATAAAAAAAAAAATAAAAATTATTCGGTCGACCGAGAGACCTCATTCGGTCGACCGAGCACTTATAATATTTTTGTTTTGTCTTGTTCTGTTTACACGGTTTCTGATTTGTGTTTTTCGAGTACGGAATTTCGCGTGTACTGTTTATCCCCGTATGTTTAATCCGTAGGTACGATAGTAGCATGGGAAACCATGTTAAAATCGATCTACGGTCTGTTTGTTTTTGTTTTTCTTCGTTTGCGAAAACCGGGGAAGCAATAATCCAAGTCAATAATTTTTCGCGGGCGGCGAGAATAACCCGGCAAACATGTGGAGCTACGAATCTAAGATGGGAAAAGCGATGGAAGCAATACCTTTAAAGCACCAAGATGGCTCTGAAAAAAAAAAAAAAATTTTAAAGGCTTAAATTCTTCATGGTACAATGTTGAAGGCAAGGTACTACTTTTTTTTGCTTATGTTTTATTACCTTTTGGTTTTTTGAGCATAAGTTAGCCTATACATGAATCTTAGTAAGAATCTTAGCCCGGAGTTGGTTTGTAAGAATAATTTTATTAGTGTGGAAGGTTCTGCCCCCAAATCTGTCTCATCTAGAGGGTGTAGGGAAACATGTAGTAGTTGAAGGAAGCAGTGAATAAAGAGTTCCTCGTAGTTCTGTTAAAATCTCTTTGTCCTATGCATGAAATTGCTTCTACTTGGCCATGGGAGCAACAAATTGTGTAGTTTAAGCATTCGCAATCTAAAGAAGACATTGAGTTTTGAAAGAACGCAATCTTCGTCTTTCGTTGATGTTTATGGTGATGGCTTCTCGGTGAACCCACCTTAAACAAAAACGAGATTACGCTTTGGGTGACAATTTAGAAATCGAAGAATCTTTGTACATAGGTTCGGAAATGGTTTAACCATGGTGGGCGAGTTCAAACGAGCTTCGGCTCAATCAACTCCCCTCCACGTGTGATGTACGTTACGAGCGGTTCGACAAGACTTAGCATAGCCGATAAGCCTTCGGGCTAAACGGGGCTTATCTTGACGGATTGGCACTGAGCTGTCACATATGTTCCAACGAATAAGACGGCGTAGGCTTGCCTACACAACCGAGCTTGTTCGGAGTACTTAGATTCATTGTTTCTTATTGTCAAGGCCAAAACCATAATTTTAGCCGAGTTTCTCGAATTCACTAATTCCTAAAACGAGAGCCGAGGTAAGAGCTTTTATAAATGGTATGGATAAATGTCGTTTCCTAGGTCTCACAACCAAGGGAAGGGTATTAATCCGCAAAAGCGACAAGCCACCTCTAATAGTGCTCGGAGGGTCAAAGTCGGCGATCCAAGAATGATAAGCGACAAGGATAACCTTTGGAAAGTCGAGCTGAGGACTTTAAACTCAGAACTACTTCTTTGAAACCTTTAGGATTTCTTTTTAGGATTTTAGGTTTTGTTTTCTTTGAGTCAAATAAGAGTAACGTGAAATATGTTGAGGTTTTTTATTTTGCCGTGTTCCGATGGCCATTGGGCTGAGGATGTGCAAAATTTTTTTACTCAATATAGGCCACGTGAAATAGAGTTCCGTAGGAGAGTCGAGAAACTGCTAAATAAAAGGAAATTTAGCAATCAACCTTAAGATGGAAGCATTAAGAGAGCTTGAGAATTCGAAAATGTAACGAGAGAATGATTGGTGCGAACAAGAACAATTTTGGTCAACTTCCAAAATCTTTTAGAATGGTGATCCAAGTGAAAATTCAAAGTGGTGCGCAATTCATTACGCAACTACCTTTATCCTTTCATTTATACCTTTTCACCCTTAAACCTTTTCGATCCTCTCACCAATCGCCCCAACAGTTCACATTTCTAACCATTCTTTCATCGCCTCTCTTTCTTTCCATCCGTTTCACTCTCCCACCCAATCCCATTCCTTTTAACAATTCTCAATCCCAAAAACACAATTTCTTACCCACCCTTTATCTTTTCTTCCCAACCTTATGTGTATCCTTTTCTAAACCCATAATACTCTCAACCTCTATTTTGTTTACAAAATAACTTTTGTGTTGCGGAATTTGAAATGTTGCTAAGCTTTAACGATTATCTTTTATCATTTTGATTTTCATGATACTAGTTGGGGTAAGTGTAGCTCGACCACTAGCTAGATTTTAAAAGTTTTGGATTCGATCAAAGTACAACTTATCTTTTTACCGGAAGTTTTAAATTTCACATTTTTTCCGTCTATTCCGGCATTTCTAGATGATAAGTTTTGTTACGAACTATCTCACCGATCCGACCTTGTTGATGACGGTTATGACTTTTACGTGATACATTGGGTTATTAGTAATTTCGAGGAGTAGCTACATCTCCCTAAGTTGTTGATATCCAATGCAAGCGAGAAGTTTATGCGCTAAGTATTTGATTTTATTTTTAGCCAATAGGTCGCATTCAATCTGTTATACCTTACCAAGTTTCTCTTTTCCTGGATTGAATACCTTTTCGATCGAGTCACCCTCGTGTTTTCCCACGTCGGGTAATGCTTTTTGATCTTTGTCTTCTCCACCCGGTTTTAAGAATATTTAGGCGGTGGAGGTTGTAGATGACGACCATCATCTTTAGTTGCTTGTTTATTTTTCTTTCTATTTAGTATTTTTCTTGTCTTTGGTTGTATAAAATAAAGTGGCTTAAAAACTGTTTTTAGGTATTCATACCTAATTACGCCACGTTATTCTATAACTTCCATAGACATGGTGTTATTAACGGTTTCGTGGAGTTTGTCTGCTTATACGGGTTTTCACTTGCTTCTCCACAACATGCGACATTTACTACGATATTGTTCCTTTACTTGAGAGCCGTTTCCCGAGCTAAGTCTTTTTCTTAACTTCTCACTTATTTTTGTCATTGAGGACAATGCCACGTTTAAGTGGGGGGTAGGAGACTTAGCCATGTTATGTTATAATTGAAAATTGAATGAAACGGCACATGATTGAAAAAATTTAATAAATACCATATTATGTATCTCGTACCCTTAGAATTGTGAGTTCTAGCTAAGAATTGATAGGAAAGGAACCAAGTTGCATGAGTACGTGATCATTTTATACTTATGCTAAGTAAATTTAAGGATATTCATCTTTGGTTGTTGCGAGTAGTTATTTATTATTCAATTACTCAAATCGTGAATCGAGTATACCGCGCAAATCATAATAAGCGAAGAAATTATGTGTACATTGCATAGATGATTGGTTATGTAGACTTAGTGTCGATACTTATTGGGCGATGTATTCTTATCTTCTTGCCAACAAAAGCGGAGTAATAAGCTTGAGACGTACTGTGTTTTAGCAAAATGTTAGACAATTTGGGCTTGTAGTAACATTACCAAAGTAGCCCCGCGCTTGTGGTAATATTCGATGCTATACATGATCTAAGATAGGGGGATACTCTAAAAAGTTTTCTTCCTTGAGATTAATAGTATTTGAAAAATATGAAGATATGAAAAGAATATTCAACTCTTTAAGAGGCTTTGAGTAGTACTCGGTCTCCAAGTCCAAAAACCATAGATACGCTCTTGCTTATTGCTCTAGTGCTTCAAAAATTTAAAGGCTTGAGAAGTATGAATGTTGAGGTTGGTAGGTTGAGATTACGAATTACGCATAAACTCTAATCTTGCTACGAATATATAAAACCTAATGCACATGCACACGTCAACTGCGATTCATAGTGAGTAGTGAATAATGGATATCTTATAAGCATGACTAGTATGAGTTGACTTGAGTTTCTTGTGTAAGTATGATTTGACCATAAAAAATGTTGTCTTGGGGAATGACTTATTGATGATTTGTTCGGGACGATCAAAGTCTAAGTGGGGGGTAGTTGATGACGGTCAAATTATACCCGTAAAAGTCATCAACATTGACCTTAAATCGAGATTAATAATATATATTTCATATTAAATCACATGTTTATATTTAATATTTAATGTTATGTGATTTATATTATGTAAATTGGTATTTAGCTGTTTTTATTATTTAAAGCCGATTTATTGTGTGATAAATTATTGATTTTGCGAGATCACAACAAATCGAGAGGATTAATGTCATTCAATCAATTATATCAAGATAAAGAAGGAAGAAAATCGGAGCATTAATCAAGAGATAAATGAGAGATTAATCGGATCAACACGAAAGCGTGCGATGGGGAACAAGATAGACGAGAAAAACGATTGACGCGTGAAAAGTTAGGTTCGGTCGACCGAGCACGATGCTTCGGTCGACCGAGTGTCACCTCTCGGTTGACCGAGCCTCGGGTTTGGGTCGGTTTTCGGCTTTAATCGTGCTTATCTTCTAGAACCACCCTAAGTCGGCAAAAACCTCTATATAAGCAAGCGGCTACGAGAATTGTAATACACACCAAATACACCAACATATCCCTTCATTCTTTCTTCAATTTTATAGCTTTGATACAATGTAGTTTATTGAAGGTTTCCGGCAATTTAAGGGCTGCAATATGTAAGCCTTTATTTTACGTTTCTTTCTTTCAAGTAATTAATCCCTCCCAATTATGCTTTATCGTTTGAGTTAGTTAATTCATAGCTAGATGATGTAGATCTAGGCTATGACGTTAGGGATGTGGCGAAGCCTTGTCATGAGGATCCCGTAACCTACGTCATATGTTTAACGTCTATTCATGAATCTGCTTGGTTTAATTAATGTGTATCTATGTTAGTTTATATGAATGCTTTACGAGTTCTTGTTTAATCGTTACGTATGATGAAACGGCGAGAGATATGTTCGGGGATGTAATGCGGGGACGAAATTGATTCGGGTGACCGAATGAGTTCACTCGGTCGACCGAGCCCGGCTATTCGGTCGACCGAGCCTGTTTTCATCCGTTAAATAGCCACGTCTTTATGGTTAGGTTAACTTAATAGAATTTATTATCTCGGTAGGTATGGCCACGGCTACGTTGCTCGTCGGTTTTTAATTCGCGTACGATTAGGAAATACCAATATAGGACTCCTAGGTCGGCTTATGAATGACCTTCCGGGGCTTTCGGCGAGATCTAGGCGGGTTTTGTATTTGGGAATTGTGCACACCTAGTTATACGTAGGTCGTAGACTAGCATGAGACCTAAAAGGTAATTGTTAGTTGGACGAGGGCTTGAGCGATCGTTTAGGAAGTACGCCTAACCACAGGAATGTTGCCTAGACGAGGTGTACGATTAATATCGGCATCCTTAGAGTCGTAAGCGTGTGAGTTATATGAGATGGAGGCACCAAAAGGCGAAGTCACGTAACAATACCACAGTGATTTAGTGACTTACCGGTGCTAAGTCAAGTTAAAGAGGATGACTCCCGTAGCCAATCTAAGATAGATACAAATGGATTGACGAGTTAATAAGTTCGGTTTATTATATAAATTATCTAGGTCCAAACGATAATGACTATAATTGGGGAGGTTAATTACGTTGTGTCGAGTCGTGTCTTTACTTTTCTTGTCTTATGTTGGTCGTAGACCGCCTCATGTCCTTGGCATGTTTAATTAATTGTTTGTATATAAGATGATCCACAATTGGTTCCCTGTGGGATCGACCTTGATTCACTATAGCTATACTACGATGGGCCTAGTCCTCTTGCTAGTATTGGGTTATGGTGGTCGAGTATATTATAACACGATTGACCACGTCATCATTGCAATTCTACATGTTCTATAGTTGCTTAGTTAGTGAAACTATGGATTAGTAAAGGACTATCAGTTTAGGACTTTTTGCAACTGACCTACCTCAAAGAGTTCTTGTGGAATTTTCATCCGCATCACAGGGAAAGAGAGGACTGACAGAATTACACCACCTGGAACCTCTATAAATTATGTCTTATTTATTTACTTACTTTATGCATTTAGTTACTGCTTTATAGTTTATATTACATCAGATCACGCTCTCAGCAAACATAAGAAACTGAGTCAGCACAACATTGCATCTCAACTTACAAACGGATAACTGAAGTTTCACAAAGGCTTTAATAATCCGTTGCCGGTTAACTCAGTTCAAGCATAATGCAGTCTTGATTTGGATTTGAACTCAATCTGCTTTAAGATTCAGTTTTTTGGGACAAGTTTATTCAGCCCCCCCTAAACTTGTGTCAGCCTTTTCACGGGACCAACCGGCTGCAAGCTTATGTAACACACCATTTTCTCCACAATATTCAATGTTTATAATGTTGATAAATTCAGTTCCTTTATCATATCTTATATTGACAAATGCTACTCCTTTCGGATTTTGGAGTCTCTTGACAAGTTCGGTGAGTTGCTGCTTGGTTTCACTTTTCTTTGACATAAAAATTACCCATGTACATCTTGAGTAATCATCCACCACTACCAATGTGTACTTCTTTCCACCGACAACGATAGGTGTGACTAGTCCAAATAAGTCCATGTGTAGATGTTCTAGGAGTCTTGAAGTTGAATGTTGAGATTTTGTCTTGAAACGGCTTTCACTTGTTTTCCTTTTTGGCAAGCATCACATAAGCTATCCTTCTTGTATGAAATCCTAGGTATACCAATTACTAATTCCGTTTTGACTAGTGTGTTTATGTCATTAAAGTTGAGGTAGCCATCGATTTATGATTTGGTTTGCGCAAGTAAATAGGTCTCGAGATCGCTGTGACCAATCCACAATATAAATATTCTGTTTTCTTCTTCCAAATAAGAACTACATGATATGATGATTCACCGACAAAGATGCAAAATTCTTTATCAAATGTGACTATATATCCCATGTTAGAAAATTCACTTGTGTTGAGAAGATTGTAGTGGAGTCCTTCAACATATGGTACATTCTTGATTGTAAGTCCATTTTAGATCAAGGTTCCATATCCTTTTGTATATCCAGGTCTGTCCTTACTCCACAGTTGACTTTTGGTCCATCCTTGGCAAGAAAATCAACTAGACGGTCTTTTCTCCTTGTCATGTGTCTTGAGTATCCACTATCAAAGTACCATATTTCCTGCGAGACAATTTAAAAGGTTTTAGGTACCCAACTCTGTTTGGGTCCATAGGGGTCAATTGTAAGTACAACTCGGAGGATATTTCCATAAGGTCTTCTTTGGAAATTTTTGCACTTGTTTTCATATATATAAGCCACATTCCCATAGTATCTCGTTTCGGATTGTGCATTATTTATGTGATCTCTCAAATCTTTTGGTGAAATTGATTTCCATGATGCTTTCTATTATTGAAAACGAGTAATAACCATTCTTCTATCATGTACCGAGGTCCGTACCGACTTCGGTCTTGTGGCTTCTGTAGAGGACTAGGGTAAGTCCTCTTATGAGTCCTCGACTGAGATTTATGATAAGTTCTCTATTGTGAATGATTGTTTCTATTAGTTTTAATAATAGGTTCAGAGAAATTCAAATCATCATCAGTGGGAAATAATCTGCCTTTCCCCCTGACTGTGTGAATCTTTGAATGATTAACATTCTCGGATTTACACTGACTGAAGTTTTTCTGGTTCTTGGCATGGTTGGCTCTTGTAGACCTGGCATTTGATCTACCATCTGTATTTCCTCTATGTGCAGCTGATCTACATTTAGATTTGGATTTGTTACTGAACATAGCTGACTTCTTGGAAAACTGATGCTGAGACTGAGTTGATTCATGTGGAACTTGTTTTACATGTTTAACATGCTTCTTAGTTTGAGGAAATTGCTCAGCTACAAACTTAATGCCAGTTTTGACATTAGGTTCAGTAGCTTTGCTCGTTCCTTCCTTTAAAGTTGGCCATGTATCAAAACCTAGGCCAGTTCTATATCCATATGGTTTTCTAGATTTGAATCCAGTAGCTGAACTTGACTAAGTAAAAGATTCAGTTGTTGCTGATCCAGTAGGCTGATACTATTCTTTCCTTTGTCAGTTCTGGTCAGTTTCAACATGTTCAATTCAGCTTTCAATCTTTCGACTTCTAGAATTAGAGCTTGTTTTTCTGAATTAATTGATTCATAACTGGCTTGTATAGCTACCAGCTGATTCATCAATTCATCAAGAGTTTCTTCTAACTGTGGATTTCTAGGATTAGAGCATGTTGGTGAAGAACAAGCATTCTGAATGGAATTGTGAGCTGAAGCGTATTTAGAATTGGATTCACAAACCTCATTTGAGTCTTCCATATGTGCCATCAAAGCTGTGTCATCTGAGAGCCTTTTAGTGCCAGCTTCATAATCTGACTCATCACCAGCTAAGAGAGCCCTTCTCCCTGTTCTTCTAGGTTAGTTCTTTTGCTAGCCAGTTCTGGACATTCATCATTGTAATGTCCTGACTTTTTGCAGTTGAAGCAAAGATATTCATAATCTTTTCTTTTCTAAGGAGTCTTTTTGATGTAATTCGAATGATCGTTGTCCACTTTTCATTCTTCTAATTATATTCATCATGAGAGCCATCTATTCTTCCATTTCATCTAATTGTTGAAGATTGATAAAGGATTTTTTTTATTGTCATTGGTTGCTGCTACAAGAGCTGTTGTTTTGGGTTCCTCTAGAGCTTTGATCACTGCTGCTGTGATTGTGAAATCTTCACTGAATTCATAGGCTTTCAGATTAGAGAAGATTTTGAATGAATCTTCTATATCAAGTCTTCTTGCCTCTTCCATTGCTGTGGCTTTCATTTTCCAGCACATAGGTAAAGCTTTCAAGATTCTAGTGTTGATTTCTTTCTTGGTATATTCAATCTTGAGAAGTGCTAGCTCATCCATTATTGCACTGAATCTTGTTTCCATCTGTTTGAAATTTTCTCCTGATTTCATCTTGAAATCCTGAAACAGCTGAGATCTTATTTTCTTTGATGGAATCACTTCCTTCACACACCAGCTGTAGTTTCTCCCACATTTCTTCTACAATTGTGCAATCTTCTACTTTTAGATACATGTTGTTGTCGAGAGTTCTGAGGATGATCTCCAATGAAATATTTTTGACATTGTTTCCTTATCGATCATCATTATTCCACTTGTTTTTGGGCTTGGGGACACTGACTTGTGCACCATCAATAGTTTGCATATGAGTGATTTGAATAGGTCCATCCGTAAGTACATCCATCATCTTATCACGAGTGGCGACCGAGAAAAGCCCGCAAACGATGTCTATATTTATCAAAGCGGTCCACATTAAACATGAGCATCTATCTGGCATACTGAATGCTATCCATTGTGTAAGTAAGTTAATGAAAGAACTAGAAATTGAAAACTGAGCTTTTTTCAGGAGAACAACTAGAGGATATAATCAGAATAGGTGAGCTTTTAACAAGGGCTTGTTAAAGAACACTGCTCCGATACCAATTGTTGGTCCCTTGGAAAGGCTAACACAAGTTTAGAAGGGGAGTGAATAAACTTGTCACCAAAAACTAGATTTAAGTCAGATTTAGTTCAGTTTTAAACTTGTGTGGAGTTGAGCTGACTGAGCTGAGTATAAGTCAAACTAACTTATGCTGAAACTGAGTGAACCGGCAGTGGATATTATTTAGCATTTATACGGATCTTGTTGTTTCTAAGAAAAAGCTGGTGAGTATGCAAAACAAAATTCTGGTGAATGTGAGTTAGTGAACTATGAGTGAATAGCAATATGTTTGTTCAGTTATAAACTTATATGAAAAACAATCATACAAACTAAAATAAAATTGACATTATGTAAAATGCGTAAAGTAAGTAAGGCAAGAATTATAGTGGTTCTAGGTCGTGTAATCCTGTCAGTCCACTATTCTCCTGTGATGTAGGAGAAAAATTCCACTAGAACTCTTCGAGGTAGCCGGTTACAAAAAGTCCTAATTGACTGTCCTTGACTAATCTATAGCTTCACAATCTAAACAACTGTAGAACATATGTGATTGCTGCTCTGCAACTGCTTGAAACACTGGTCCTTAGAGGGCTGTATTGCCTCTTCTCCAAACTCCTCCACCACAAACATAGTCTACCCGACTGCTGTGACAACAACTGTCCATGGCAAATCCTGAACCAGATTGCTTCACATTCTAAACCTTTGATAAAAATCAAAGTTGGGCTGAGAATCAAATAAATGATTCTTGCTTGTGGTTCTTCTGAGTGTTGGATTCTTGATTGAGTCTTTGAAGCTTGAACGCTTAAAGATTTCTAGATATGATCTTGTTGAGCGCAAAGATTGATAGCAATTTAGATGAACAAGACTTAGGCACAATAAAACTTGTATTCTTGTGAGGTCTATATTGTGTGTTTGATCCTTGATGCCAAATCCTCTAATTATTGTGGGAGGTCCAACGTTCATATTGCTTGACTTTTGAACTCTATTAACGTCTATATTTTCAGATGTCAGATGTTAGAGACCGTCTTGACAGGTCAGTTCTTCATCCAAAATATTGCTTGATTTGCAATGTTCATATGTAAATTCAGTTATTTGGATGACTGAATCTATACTGAGTATCTTGATCGGTTTTAGTCTTAGTATGTCAGTTATCAATTTGTCAACGACGTAGAGCATTAACTGAGTTTTTACACTTCTTCAAAACTTAGTACTCTATTCATCTGATTTCATTTGACTTAATCAGAGTACACCATATCTTTAAATAAATCATCTAAGATATCATTGTCCTTATGATTCTTAGGTCTTCATACAAGATACATAAAGTCAATCCAGGCCATCACAGACTTACCTGAATTCTAACTTTATAGTCTTAGATTTAATCTTCATAACTGAGTTTGAACCCTCAGTTATTCATACTTCAATAACTGAGTCAGTGTCCCTCAGTTCTTCATCTACTGAGTTTCTTCCCTCATCTTTCAGCTTCAAGCTAAGTCAACTGAGTTTGTGTCCCTCAGCGAACTTACCTTCTTCAGTTCTGAGTGAACTTCAGTTCTAGGTTCTGAGTGACATTTTAATTTTTAAGTCATTATCTAGTTTTTTAGATGATTTCCACTTCTCAGTTTTACGAATCTCTAACTATTACAATGCTTGTCTGATATAACCTATACAATTATCAGACTCTAATAAATCCTATACATTTAGTTCTAGACATCTTTTAGCTTTTCACTATAACAACTAGCTTCAACACTTTATCAATAGGTGTAAACAAACAAATAGATAAATAAGATGAATCATCATTAAAACTCAAATTTGATTTCTAACAATAGTCCTCCCCGCTTCCTTCAAAGTCCTGCTCCTTCTCTCGGCAACCCCATTCTCGAGGGGATTCCAAGAAATGCTAATTGATGCGACACCATTTTGTTCGAGTATTCTCTTATGACTTTGTTAAGGAACACGAAGACCCTTGTCGATCGATTTTCACTCTTTGTCACACTCTTCTTATTTTGCAATCTCTTCAAAAGTTCAGGCGTCTTATAAAGTGTTTCACTTTTCTTGTTGAGTCTTTGACTTGAAACTTTCTTTTGTTTGTTTACCTTGCTGACATGCATCACATATTCCATCTTTCTTATATGTGACTTCGGGTTGACCTACTACCACTTCTTCTTCACCAACTTAGTGATATCACCAAAGTTTAGATAATTCAATTTCTTATGCCATAATCAGTTTAGTTCGGACTTACGGAGAGAAGTTGCTCGAGTTAAAAAGGATGCTGTAAGCAGAGACAAGAATGTGGTAGAGCCAATTGCTTCATTGCGTAAGAAAATTGAAAAGCTTGCTGAGGCACCTAAGCCTACTGAGGCACCTCACCCTGCTGTCACTGATCTTAAACTCACTAAAAGGATCAATCTACTGGAACAAACATATAAGTCCGAATTACTGCAGTTGACACAAGAACTGACATCATGGAAGGACAACTGAGTACCTTGGTCAACACACATGAGAGTGTTCTTGGTCTGCTGAACCGCTTTATTGATGATGTCAATATGTGGAAAGAATGACTTATAGCATAAGCAAAAGAAGCAACCAGAATTTACCACAAGAAGAGATGGGAAGCAGACTTTAATGAATTTAGAAAGGCTGCACATGGCAGAGTACATCTTAATAATGATCTGCTAAAGGAGTTTAAAGATGTTTATAGAGCAAGAAAGAAACCCTACCAAGACATGACTTTTATTGAAGGTCTGAATTCCTTTCTTGGACACAAATATTGGGAGGCAAGGATAAAATCACTGAGATTAACTAGAAAAACCCCAAAACCTATAGATGAGGACATGCTGGAATATCTGGAGGTAGAATACAGACATCCGTTGAGGAGAAAGCAAAGCTTTGTGTGGAAGAATTCAAGTCATGCTTTATGGGAGGAGGTTTCAATTGGCACGGTGTCCGGTTGAACATAAATGAAGCCTAGAAATGGTGGAAAATGGTGAATACTTGGATTGATTTCACTTTAATTGAAATCAGTGGATGGTGGACATGCAAAGGGAGATAATAGAATACCAGAAGAAGAGAGAGGAATAAGAGGAAAGAGCAAGAAGAAGATATACATTAGATCGGCACACTTACTTATATCTTTATCATTTTGCTTGATCATAGTTGTAAGAAATTTTGAACATATTTGAACATCACCGATAAATCAATGAAATTTGTTCGCTTTTTGTGTTTTATCTTTTTGCTTTGTTTGTAAGGAGGGTATAGGCATCATCGGTAAAAGGGGGGAATTGTTAGACATATTCTAGTTTTAATGATGAGTACCAGACTAGCTGTTATAGATCAAAGGCAAAAAGATGTCTAGATTAAATTGTATAGGTTTACTAGACTTTGATCTTTGTATATGTTTGATCAAAAAAACACTGTAAAGAGGTCAGCTGACTTGATTAGCAGACCTATCTAGGTCTGTAGGGTGTCTAAGCCAGTAGACTATCTAGGAACCCGCTGATGATAGAAGGATGAGGGTTCAAACTTAGTAATTAAAGTCAAGGATATGAGATCAGAATTTAGTGAAGTCTGTGATGACCTAGATTGATCACATATACCTTGTGTAGCAGGTCTAAGTTCCTTTTACGTTGAAAGGTGATTGGAAATTGGTTATGTTAAAATGGTGTACTCAAACTTCATTATAAAACGTTAGATGAGAAGCAGTAAGTTGAAGTGTTTATCAAAACACATCAGACTAAAAGTCAGCTAACAATCAAGGACATCAGCAGACTTACATATCAAATATATGCTGATGTATAATTCGAATTAATCCAAGTTTATCTGGAAGATTAAATGGATAAGGATGAACAACAAGACTTGGATTAATTAATCAATCAATGGTCAAGATGATAGGGACATTGTAAGGAATTCAGATCCATATCAAATGGAAATAAACCATTGGTTAACAGTCTGGACTGTCAAAAGGACAATGACAGTGTTAGAGGTACAACAGAGGTATTTTCAGGGATATTCAGTAAAATCATGTAACGGTTATCATTCAAATTCAAATTCAAATCACAGGATCTACACCTATAAATAGAGGACTCCTGATTCAAATTGAAAAATACAATACCAAGAATTAACAGAAAGGAACTAAGTTTTTGAGCAAAAATTTGTGCAATCTGACCCTGCTGATACATAGAGCTTTAATCTACTGATCAAACTTTTCTTCAAGTGTCTCCTGCAATTCGAGACTTATCCAGTTTACACACATGAAGAACTTAGGCTGCTGATTCATTCATCCTGATCAGAAGTCTACTGAAAGCGGAATCACTTTCTTGATTCAACCCTTCTTTTTTAAGAAGTTTACTGAAGATAGAGAAGCACTTAGGTGTCAAGAACTATTGTTTGTGTGGTGAAGCTGGTGAAGAGGCAATCCTTCCCTTCCAGGAACAGTGGAAGACTTAGGAGCAGCAATCCTACATGTTTCTAGTTTTCAGTTTGTGAAGCCATAGCCTTTGGTCAATGACAAACAGTTTAGGGATTTTTGTAACTGCAACCTCAAGAATCTCTAGTGAATTTCCTCCAATATCACAGGAGAAGAGTGGACTGACAGGATTACACCACCCGGAACCACTATAAATCTTGCCTATTTTACTTTACGGCACTTACATTTTGCATTTACTTTATCTACATACTTATCATATCAAATCTACTGAACTAGCTACTGAATCACATCACTTGCACTACTGAGTATCTAATACTTATTAGCATATTTAAATCAACAGGTAACAAGGCTTTATTAATTGTAATCCGCTGCAACAAACTCTAAAATCGTAATAGTCAATAGACTACTGATAGTCAGCAGACTACTGACCTTGCTGAGTTTGTCAACTCCAAAAAGTTTTAAGTCCTAAGTTTATTCACCCCCCCTCTAAACTTAGCCAAAGCCTTTTCAAGGGACCAACACCCTCAAATCTATCTCTTGGTCTGAATTTATCCGCAACACGCTTCCTAAAGCCCTTGTTTCTTCTACGGACTCCCTGGACCCGACTTCTTATATCGAAGCCTCCAAACATCCGAATTGAGTTAATTCTATGAGAGAGGAAATTGATGCATTGTTGCGCAACCATACGTGAGATCTTGTTCCTCCATATCCTCGTATGAATTTTCTTGGCAATAAATCAGTTTACCGCACTAGACATCATACAGATGGCCGTTTTGAGCATCACAAGGCTTGCTTTGTGGGCAAGGGTTTTCATCATTCTGAAGGGGTTGATTTTACTGGCACATTTAGTCCGGTTGTTAAACCGGTCACTGTTCGTCTTTTGTTGTCTCTTGCTGTTTCGCAGGGTTCTTCTCTTCTCCAGGTGGACATTCAAAATGCCTTTCTCCATGGGCATTTATCTAAGCCTGTTTATATGCAACAGCCACAGAGATTTGTTCTTCTTGATTATCCACACTATGTTTTCCGTCTTCACTGCTGTATTTATGGCCTTCTTAGGCTCCTCGTTCTTTGTTCTCTCATTTCGCTAATCTTAGTTTCTCTTCCTTGGCTCCAAAGCCGACACCTCCTTATACATTTAGTCTCATGAAGGTGGTTGCGTTTATATTCTAATTTATATGGATGATATTATTATTACTAGCTCATCATCTTCTCTTTTTGAGCAGGTTAACTCTTATCTTGGTCGGCACTTTCCGGTTAGGGAACTTGGTTCTCTCTCCTATTTTCTTGGTATTGAGATGATTCCTACCTCTGATGGGCTCTTCCTCACTCAATGCAAGTACATCTTTCAGCGTATGCAACGTGCCTCTCTGGACAAGGCCAAGCCTTTACAGACACCTATGTTGGCCTCTACCCGGCTTACACTTGACGATGGCCCTTAATGCGTTGATCCTTCGCTTTACTTCACTATCTACAGTATCTCAGTTTCACTCGGCCTGATATTGCCTTCGCGGTTCCCACGGTTAGTAAGTATATGCATTCTCCTACCAAAGCTCAATAGGTTGAAATTAAATATTTTTGGTATCTTAAACACAATATCCCCGATGGTCTCTACTTCTCCCGCCGGTCCCCTATTTCGCTCCAGGCTTATTCTGACTCAGATTAGGCCACTGACAGTGATAATCAATGCCCTGTGGGGACATATTGTATCTTCCTTGGTGATAATTTCATTAGTTGGCGTAGTAAGCAACACTTGACTGTTTCAAGGAGTGGCACAGAGGCCGAGTATAAGACTCTTTCTAACACCGCCGTAGAACTCCAGTGGCTTTGCAGTCTTCTGTGTAAGATGCAGGTTACATTATCTTACCCGCATACTCTTTCGTGTGATAATATTAGTGCCACCTACCTTGCTCACAATCCGGTGTTTCACGCACGCACGAAACACATAGAGATCAAATTCCATCATGTTTGCGAATTAGTTGCAGCTCACATGCTCGGCATCTCTTTTATCTCCTTCAAAAATCAGTTAGCCGATGTCCTAACAAAAACATTGCCTCAGCCTCGTTTTACCAGTTTAAAGTCCAATCTCCGTGTTGAACCACTTCTCAAGGGATTGCGGGGGTGATAACGGTCAAATTATACCCGTAAATGTCATCAACATTATCCTTAAATCCAGATTAATAATGTATATTTCATATTGAATCACTCGTTTATATTTATTATTTAATGTTAAGTGATTATTAATATGATATTGGGTATTTAACTGTTTTTATTATTAAAAGACCGATTTATTGTGCTATAAATGTTTATTTTGTAGATCACGACAAATCGAGAGGATTAATGTCATTCAATCAATGGTCTCAAGATAATAGAGGATGAAAATCGGAGCATTAAATGAAAGATTAATCAGATCAACACGCAAGCGTGCAGTGGGGAGCAAGATAGACGAGAAAAACGATTAACATGTGCAAAGTTAGGTTCGGTCGACCGAGCCTATAGCTTCGGTCGACCGAGTGGGGAGCTTCGGTTGACCGAGTGTGTCATCTCGGTCACTTATCGGATTTTTTCGTCTTTACCTTCTAGATCCTTCATAAGTCGGCGAAACTCCTATATAAGCCGCGGCCTACGAGAAATTGTAAATCATCCCATCATTCTTTCTTCAATCTTACAATTCATAATATAACTTTGATACAATGTAGAATAATTTGAGGGTTTCCAGCAATTTAAGGGCTGCAATATGTAAGCCTTTAATTTTCTGTTGTTTTTATTTTCAGTAATTAATTTCCCAATTATGCTTTATCGTTTGAGTTAGTTAATCATAGCTAGATGATGTAGATCTAGGCTATGACGTTAGGGATGTGGCGACTCCTTGTCTATGGGGATCCCATAACCTACGTCATACACTTAGTATTTATTCATGAATCTGCATTGTTTAATTAATGCGTATCTATGTTAGTTTATATGAATGCTTTACGAATTCTTGTTTAATCGTTCCGTATGATGAAACGCTCGAGAGATACGTTCGGGGATGTAATCGGGGGAAAAAGACCATTCGGTCGACCGAGCCCAGCTATTCGGTCGACCGAGCCCTGTTTTCATCCGTTAAATAGCCACGTCTTTATGGTTAGGTTAACTTAATAGAATTTATTATCTCAGTAGGTATGGCTATGGCTACGTTACTCGCTTAGTTTAATTAAAATATGTAAAAAGGAAATACCAATATAAAACTCTTAGGTAGGCTTATGAATTGCTCTTCACGGACGTTCATCGTTATCTAGGTAGGTTTATATTTGGGGATTGCTAGGACCTGATTATACATACGTCGTAGATTAGCATGAGACTATAACTTGGTAATTGCTAGTTGGACGAGAGCTTGAGTAATCGTTTAGGAAGTACGCCTAACCAAAGGAATGTTGCCTAGACGAGGTGTACGGTTAATATTGGCATCCTTAGAGTCGTAAGCGTGTGAGTTATATGAGATGGAGGCACTTAAAAGGCGAAGTCACGTAACAATATCACAGTGATCTAGTGACCTACTGGTGCTAAGTCAAGTTAAAGAGGATGACTCCCGTAGCCAATCTAAGATAGATACAAACGGATTGACGAGTTAATAAGTTCAGTTTATTATATAAATTATCTAGGTCTAAACGATAAAGACTATAATTGGGGAGGTTAATTACGTTGTGTCGAGTCGTGTCTTTACCTTTCTTGTCTTATGTTGGTCGTAGACCGCCTCTATGTCCTTGACATGTATAATTAATTGTTTATATATGAAATGACCCACAATTGGTTCCCTGTGGGATCGACCTTGATTCACTATAGCTATACTACGATGGGCCTAGTCCTCTTGCTAGTATTGGTTTATGGTGGTCAAGTATATTATAACTTGATTGACCCCGATCAAGTTTTTGGCGCCGTTGCCGGGGAACCAACGGTCAATTTTATATATAAATAATTTTTTATTCATGTCGAGTTTTCTGTTTTAGAGTCTGTTTTTACGTTTTTGAGTCCCTCTCGGTTATGCGCTTTCTGTGTAAAAATTCCGGAATGCGGAACAACTGGTTTCGCTCCCGGTGAGATCGCCTCTCGCCCCGGCAAGCCCGGTTCTATTTTCTCGGGACTTCGCGTGTCCGTTTATCCCCGTATGTTTAATCGGTAGGTCTGATAGCAGCATGGGAGACCATGTTAAAATCAGTCTACGGTCTGTTTTGTTTTTCTTCTGTTTGCAGAAACCAGGGAAGCAATAATCCGAGTCAATAATTTTTTGCGGGCGCTGAGAAAATAACCCAGCAAACATGTGGATCTACGAATCTAAGATGGGAAAAGCGATGGAAGCAATACCTTTAAAGCACAAAGATGGCTCCAAATTTTTTTTAAAGGCTTAAATTCTTCGTGGTACAATGTTGAAGGCAAGGTACTACCTTTTTTTGCTTATGTTTTACTACCTTTCGGTTTTTTGAGCATAAGTTAGCCTATACATGAACCTTAGTATGAATCTTAGCCCGGAGTTGGTTTGTAAGATTAATTTTGTTAGTGTGGAAGGTTCTGCCCCAAATCTGTCTCATCTAGAGGGTGTAAGGAAACATGTAGTCGTTGAAAGGAAGCAGTGAAAAAAGAGTTCCCCGTAGTTCTGTTAAAATCTCATTGTCCTATGCATGAGATTGCTTCTACTGGCCATGGGAGCAACAAATTGTGTAGTTTAAGCATTCAAAATCTAAAGAAGACGTTGAGTTTTGAGAGAACACCATCTTTTGCTTTCTTTGAAGTTTTATGGTGATGGCTTCTCGGTGAACCCACCTTAAACAGAAACGAGATTACGCTTTGGGTTACAATTTAGAAATCGCAGAATCGTAGTACATGGGTTCGGAAATGGTCTAACCATGGCTAGGCGAGTTCAACCGAGCTTCGGCTCAATCGACTACCCTCCACGTGTGATGTACGTTACAGCAGTTCGACAAGACTTAGCATAACCGATAAGCCTTCGGGCTAAACGGGGCTTATCTTGACAGATTGGCCCGAACTCGTCACATATGTTCCAACGAATAAGACGGCATAGGCTTGCCTACATAACCGACCTTATTCGGAGTACTTTGATTCATTGTTTCTTATTGTCAAGGCCAAAACCGTAATTTTAACCAAATTCACTAATTCCTAAAACGAGAGCCGAGGTAAGAGCTTTGTATAAATGGTATGGATAAATGTCGTTTCCTAGGTCTCACAACCAAGGGAAGGGTATTAATCCGCAAAAGTGACAAGCCACCTCTAATAGTGCTCAGAGGGTCAAAGTCCGGCAATCCAAGAATGATAACCGACAAGGATAATCTTTGGAAAGTCGAGCAGAGGACTTTAAACTCAGAACTACTTCTTTAAAACCCTTAGGATTTCTTTTCAGGATTATAGGTTTTGTTTTCTTTGAGTCAAATAAGAGTAACGTGAAATATGTTGAGGTTTTTTATTTTGCCGTGTTCCGATGGCCATTGGGCTAAGGATGTGCAAAACTTTTTTACTCAATATAGGCCGCGTGAAATAGAGTTCCGTAGGAGAGTCAAGAAATTGCTAAAGAAAAGGAAATTTAGCAATCCACCTTAAGATGGAAGCATTAAGAGAGCTTGAGAATTACTGAAAATGTAACAGAGAATGATTGGTGCGAACAAGAACAATTTTGGTCAACTTCCAAAACTTTTTAGAATGGCGATCCGAGTGAAAATCCAAAGTAGTGTGCAATTCATTACGCAATTATCCTTATCTTTCCCTTTACACTTTTTCACCTTCAAACTTTTCGATCCTCTCACCAATCTTGCCCCAACAGTTCACATTTCTAACCATTCTTTCATCGCCTCTCTTTCTTTCCATCCGTTTCACTCTCCCACCCAATCTCAATGCCTTAACCATTTTCAACCCACCCATAAACACAATTTCTTACCCGTCCTTTATCTTTTCTTCCCATCCTTATGTGTATCTTTTTCTCAACCCATTATACTCTCTACCTCCATTTTGTTTACACAATACCTTTATGTTGTGGAATTTGAAATATTGCTAAGCTTTAATGATTATCTTTTATCATTTTGATTTTCATGACCCTTTGATTTTCACACTTTTCCGACTATTCCGGCATTTCTAGATGATAAGTTTTGTTCTGAACTATCACACCGATCCGACCTTGTTGATGACGGTTATGACTTTTACGTGATACATTGGGTTATTAGTAATTTCGAGGAGTAGCTACATCTCCCTAAGTTGTTGATATCCAATGCAAGCGAGAAGTTTCTGCGTTAAGTATTTGATTTTATCTTTAGCCAATAGGTCGCATTCAATCTGTTATACCTTACCAAGTTTCTCTTTTATACTTGGACTAAATACACAAGTGAGCCAGTCCACCTCGTGTTTTCCCACATGGGGTTATGCTTTTTGATCTTTGTCTTCTCCACCCAGTTTTAAGAATATTTAGGCGGTGGAGGTTGTAGATGAAGACCACCATCTTTAGTTGCTTGTTTATTTTTCTTTCTATTTAGTATTTTTCTTTTTGGTATTCCCTTGTCATTGGTTGTATAAAATAAAGTGGCTTAAACTGTTTTTAGGTATTTATACCTCATTACTGCCACATTATTTTATAACTTCCATAGACATGGTATTTGACGGTTTCGTGGAGTTTGTTTGCTTATACAGGTTGTGTCTATCTCTCCACGACGTGCTGAAATTTACTCCGATCTTTTACTTAGACCCGTTCCAGAGCTAAGTCTTTTTCTTAAATTCTCATTTATTTTTGTCATTGAGGACAATGCCATGTTTAAGTGGGGGGTAGGAGACTTAGCCATGTTATGTTATAATTGAAAATTGAATGAAACGGCACATGATTGAAAAAATTGAATAAATACCATATTATGTATCTCGTACCCTTAGAATTATGAGTTCCTAGCTAAGAATTGATAGGAAATAAACCAAGTTTCATGAGTACGTGATCATTTTATACTTATGTTAAGTAAATTTAAGGATATTCATGCCCGTTTTTGCAAGTAGTTATTTATTATTCAATTACTCAATCTGTGAATCGAGTATACCGCGCAAATCATAATAACTGAAGAAATTATGTGTACATTGCATAGATGATTGGTTATGTGAACTTAGTATCAATATCTATCTGCTGATGCATTCTTATCTTTTAGCCATTAAAGCAGAGTAATAAGCTTGAGACGTACCTGTGTTTTAGCAAAATGTAGACACTGGGCTTGTAGTAACATTACCAAAGTAGCCCCGCGCTTGTGGTAATATTCGATGCTATACATGATCTAAGATAGGGGGATACTCTAAAAAGTTTTCTTCCTTGAGATTAGTAGTATTTGAAAAATATGAAAAGAATTGAAGAAATTCAACTTTTTAAGAGGCTTTGAGTAGTACTCGGTCTCCAAGTCCAAAATCCCTATAGATACACTCTTGCTTATTGCTCTAGTGCTCTAACCATTGCGAGGCATAAGAAGTATGAATGCTGAGGTTGGTAGGTTGAGATTGCGAAGTTAGCATAAACTCTAATCTTGCCACGAATATATAAAACTAAATGCACATGCACACATTACTTCGATTCAAAGTAAGTAGTGAATAATGGATATCTTATGAGCATGACTAGTATGAGTTGACTTGAGTTTCTTGTGTAAGTATGATTTGACCATAGAAAATGTTGTCTTGGGGAATGACTTATTAATGCTTTGTTCGGGACGATCAAAGTCTAAGTGGGGGTAGTTGATGACGGTCAAATTATACCCGTAAATGTCATCAACATTATCCTTAAATCGAGATTAATAATGTATATTTCATATTGAATCACTCGTTTATATTTATTATTTAATGTTAAGTGATTATTAATATGATATTGGGTATTTAACTTGTTTTTATTATTAAAAGGCCGATTTATTGTGCTATAAATGTTTATTTTGTAGATCACGACAAATCGAGAGGATTAATGTCATTCAATCAATGGTCTCAAGATAATAGAGGAAGAAAATCGGAGCATTAAATGAAAGATTAATCGATCAACACGCAAGCGTGCGGTGGGGAGCAAGATAGACGAGAAAAACGATTAACATGTGCAAAGTTAGGTTCGGTCGACCGAGCCTATAGCTTCGGTCGACCGAGTGGGGAGCTTCGGTTGACCGAGTGTGTCATCTCGGTCACTTATCGGATTTTTTCGTATTTACCTTCTAGATCCTTCATAAGTCGGCGAAACTCCTATATAAGCAGCAGCTACGAGAAATTGTAAATCATCCCTTCATTCTTTCTTCAATCTTACAATTCATAATATACCTTTGATACAATGTAGAATAATTTGAGGGTTTCCAGCAATTTAAGGGCTGCAATATGTAAGCCTTTAATTTTCTCGTTGTTTTTATTTTCAGTAATTAATTTCCCAATTATGCTTTATCGTTTGAGTTAGTTAATCATAGCTAGATGATGTAGATCTAGGCTATGACGTTAGGGATGTGGCGACTCCTTGTCTATGGGGATCCCATAACCTACGTCATACACTTAGTATTTATTCATGAATCGCATTGTTTAATTAATGCATATCTATGTTAGTTCATATGAATGCTTTACGAATTCTTGTTTAATCGTTACGTATGATGAAACGCCGAGAGATACGTTCGGGGATGTAATCGGGGAAAAGACCATTCGGTCGACCGAGCCCAACTATTCGGTCGACCGAGCCCCGTTTTCATCCGTTAAATAGCCACGTCTTTATGGTTAGGTTAACTTAATAGAATTTATTATCTCAGTAGGTATGGCTATGGCTACGTTACTCGCTTAGTTTAATTAAAATGTGTAAAAAGGAAATACCAATATAAAACTCTTTGGTAGGCTTATGAATTGCTCTTCACGGACGTTCAGCGTTATCTAGGTAGGTTTATATTTGGGGATTGCTAGGACCTGATTATACATACTTCGTAGATTAGCATGAGACTATAACTTGGTAATTGCTAGTTGGACGAGAGCTTGAGTAATCGTTTAGGAAGTACGCCTAACCATAAGAATGTTGCCTAGACGAAGTGTACGGTTAATATCGGCATCCTTAGAGTCGTAAGCGTGTGAGTTATATGAGATGGAGGCACTTAAAAGGCGAAGTCACGTAACAATATCACAGTGATCTAGTGACCTACCGGTGCTAAGTCAAGTTAAAGAGGATGACTCCCGTAGCCAATCTAAGATAGATACAAACGGATTGACAGTTAATAAGTTCAGTTTATTATATAAATTATCTAGGTCCAAACGATAAAGACTATAATTGGGGAGGTTAATTACGTTGTGTCGAGACGTGTCTTTACCTTTCTTGTCTTATGTTGGTCGTAGACCGCCTCTATGTCCTTGACATGTATAATTAATTGTTTATATATGAAATGACCCACAATTGGTTCCCTGTGGGATCGACCTTGATTCACTATAGCTATACTACGATGGGCCTAGTCATCATGCTAGTATTGGTTTATGGTGGTCAAGTATATTATAACCTGATTGACCCCGATCAGGGGGCATGTCGAAGATATATTAGAATAAAGTTCAACTAATTAGATTATTGCACTTAATATTTATATTTATCTTGTAGTGTTTTGTTGGCTAAGACAATCAAGTCTATATATTCGTACTCTCATTACTCATATCGAGTCAATGAAATCAATCATTTTCGAGTCATGATAACCTCCTACAATACAAGAAAAACCAAACTATTGCAATACATGTTACACACGTATTTTCTGCCTTTTTATTACAGTAGCGTGTTACATGAGAATATGTTATTGTGATAAAAATAATGTAGAGAATCACTGAATTCAAAACATGTCACTAACCGTGGGGTATCAAATTCTTCCGCATAATCTTTCGTGATATTTTATGGTCAAAAAAATTCTTAATCTTTATTACAATTGATATTTTTTGTATGGCAAAACTTCAACTTTCATTAATAAAAAAACAAGAGTACATATTTTACAAGTCATTTCCTGGCCCGCCCCGAAATTTTTGTTGTCAATGCATTATATCACGCCTCCCTAAAACATTAATCCGGAAAACCCCCGATGTAAGGCTTAGATAGAGAGGGGCTAAAAAGGTTTCAATTTCCCACGTTCAACATCTGATTGTATACTACGTTGGGACAGGAAGGGCCCATCTATAAGATTGTCGTGAACGTGAGTAAATCTGCTTCATTTTGATAGTTGAAAGTTGTAACTTCACGAAACTAATTATTATTGTTCGCTTGTAGTTGAAGTTAAATCTGAACTTTGTTTGTTTTGTACATGAATTCAAATCGACCTTGGAAATAAGTCCATTTCGGATTCGTAACGAGAAAATAAAGACTAGTGGTGCTTATTTCCCTGGAGTCATAAAAAAGAATAGCCACTTCCTTGTCCATGCTAAGTGTGAGAAAATATAGGATTTAAGGAAAGACAACATCACCTTTTTCTTAAAACAGATTTTATTTAATAGAAACATTTTGAAACTCACAAAACCGAGTTTCTAGTTTTTTTGAAAGAGAAAACATGGAAAAACAAAAAAGCCAACAAAACTAATCATAAATTTTTTTCTTTTTTCTCCGAGTACGAGTATTCTTCTGAGCCGGAGTGAGCTTCTCTTGAGAATCCCTATCCGAAATATACCCACTCAGCTGAGCTTTTGCGTCTAAACTCATATATTGGAGCTTAGCTTGTATAGAATTTTGACTATCGTACCGATGAATTTTGTGGAGCACATTTCTTTCTCGAAGGCATAGATAGGACCGCGAACGAATTGCTTAAAGGACAACCTTTGGAGTACTCTATCACCTTATTTACCAAACCAGTGGGTGCCGCTAGAAGAACTCTCTCCTTAAAAGTTGCAGCAGGGCCTTTTGTTCCAATATCAACCCGATTTTTACTTGCTGAATCAGTAACTTTTTGCACTTATTGCTTTTCTTCAATGAAAAGCTCAGAGGGATCACCTTTCCCTTGATCTAGGGCATTAGTAAGCTGATTAAAGTCTGCATGTGTAATCAAAGAAATAGGTCCATCATTTAAATCTTGGGTATTTGCAGCCAAATAAAGTGGTTCTTCATGCTTCTTAAAGGTCCCTGTATCTTGGAAATGTCCTTCCAACACCTTGGCTGAAGGTATACTAGCTGGCATAATGGAATCCTCCTTAACCATTTCAGAACTTGTACCCTTTGTCATTACTTGATGTTCTTGTTCTGCTACAATATTATCAGCAGCCCCTTCACAATCGAACTTTTCTCCTTGCTTCAAGGCATATGTCATGTTTTCTCCAACCTCTTTTTATTTCCCCTATTACAGAAGAACTATACTCCTTCTTTGTTCCTTTCGCTGCTCCATAACAATAGGATAATCCCTTTGTGCAGCTTCAGCATCAATATCATGCGAGCTATGTCCATCTCTTAAATGATTATTTCCAACCCCATAGCAAAGACAGAAAGTTGCTTGGGTCTCGTATTCCTTATGTACATTTTGTCCCCGCGTTTGAGTGTTGTGAAAACTTGTGTGTTTAACTGCGCAAAATTGTTCCAGGTGTCCTATGTGCCAACAATAAGTACAATATGCTGGTAGATACTTTTCTAGTTCGATTGCTTGCCAAAAACCAAATCCATTTTCACTTTGTACCCTACCCAAGGAGGCAGCGAATCAAATAATTCAAATTCGACATGCACTTTTGCAACTGAGGGTCTTTTAAGATGTTCAGCTGCACTATCAATCTTTAAGGGTTTGCTAAAGGATGAAACTAAACAGAAAATAATGTCTTGATTGACTAGTTGAATCGGAAGCATAGGCAAAGATAGCCAAATTGGAACAATGGATGATTCTCGATCGATGCGGAATATAGAGGTCCATTTTAGGATTATCATTGGTTTATCACCTACTTTCCAAATTGATCAAGGAAAAAGGCGTACATAATCTCCAAAAACATCAAAACGAAGAAGAACATGCTTTTTATCGATCAATCCTATTAGAACATTACCTTTCAAATTTTGTAGAGCAACCAATTTCCAAATCAGATCCATTCACGGCCTTCATTGCCTTTCTACAAGAGTAGTCTGAAATTTCATTGCTAAGGAGGCTTCAATTTCTTGGGGGATAGTAATTTCCGGTTCTCCTTTGATGGTTCCATGGAGAATTTGTGATGATAGACGCTTATTGCAAGGCAGAGCGGTGGGGTGTGCTTCAGCCGGAGGATCAATTGGGGGATGCACGGTTGTTGTTGTTGTTGTTGCCATGGGGTAATCCTAAAAATCGTCATTGCCGGATAAGTTTGGGGAAACGCTTGTGATTTTTCTCTTGCTTCGCAAGAAATAATAAAGACCCTACGACAAAAGAACTACTCCTTCTGTTTATTTAACTGTCACTTTTCAGAATTTGCTTTGTTTTTATTTATCGGTCATTTTCACCCTTTATCCTTCATTTTAATAACCCAAATTTTAGTAAAATTTTCTGTACATATGGAATGAAGGGTAATTTTGTTATTTACATTCTATTTCAGACATATTAATCATTTTATTAATATGTGTGTTTATTCTCTCACCGACAGTTAAAAAAATGGAGAGATTAGTTACTAATTAATGAGATCCCTACACAAAGACATAGCTGAGTTGTGATTAAGAAGTTCATAGACTCTTTGGTCTTTTGAGAACTCCCTTTTTTGTTCTAGAACATCTGCACCTAATCTCAATGGTGGACCCATGATTTTTTTTATTGGGGGCCAAATTAGAAAAAATGTTAACAAAACCTCAGCTGCCGCGTTTCAAACCAATGACCTTAGTGTTAAAGTGTATAAGATGTTAATTTATGTCTACTCGTCAACTTAATATTTTAGGAGAAATGGTAGTTCAACATGGTATCAGAACCATGGGTCAAGGGATCGAACCTTGCTATCCATATTATTTTCCATATTTATATTGTGCAAGTTTTGGGAGAGATTGCCACACTTGAGGGGATGTGTTGAAGTGTTTAAAATTGTGAAAGTGTTGGGAGATTAACCACACTTGAGGGGGCATGTTAAGGTGTATAAGATGTTCAACACATTTTATTATTAATAATATATGCTTCTAGCTTATGAAGCACCGACACTTCAATCGGGCGCCGTGCACCGTGTCCGACACATTTCGATATGACATGTCTCCGACACGTGTTGGCTGATTAAAGTAATATTATTTAAAATTTTAATATCCGACACGCTATCATCACTCCCTACATGGCGCAGGCACTCCCGATACTCTTGAACACAATTTTCTAAATTTTGTTTTTTCTTTATTTATCTTTTCTTCGATGGAAACGTTAAAATACACAATTTCCATCTTGATTACAATTTAACAATTAATACGCCATTTTAAGTTTAGATGTTTCTTGTTGATAAACAATCATTTTTACATTTTGTGATATTTTGAAGTTCAATCCCAATTTTGTTTTTACTTTTGACGCCTTATAAAAGTCGAATATCTATTTTAGATATTAATAGAGTTTACGTATTACTTATCTTATTTTGTCTAGTTTTTCGATTTTTCAAATGTTTTGTTGATAAATTTCTTATTTACATCATATAATGTTTATATATATATATATATATATATATATATATATATATATATATGGGAGGGACTATAAATGTCCCCAAGTCCCCAACAAAACCATTGTAGGAAAAAACTTCTGAACTACTATTCCCATCTTAGCAAATATTGCTCCATTTCTAAAAATTAAGAACAATGCCTCGTATGCCAGCAACATACAGATTAAGGGGCAATTCAGTATTTTTAACATATCCACATTGCCCTTTAATACCTCTTTTTGTTTTAGATTATTTATTAATTTGTTAAAAGATTTAGATATATTTTATGCGAGAGTATGTACTGAACCTCATGCGGATGGTGAACCCCATCCGCACTTTGCCCGGTACAACTTAATAAACGGTTGGATACGAGAGACATTAGGTTCTTTGATATCAAAGAACCTAATGGGATACAATCGTATCACCCAAATACCCAGATACCAAAAAGCGATGCGAATGTTGCAGATTACATCGCAAAAGGAAGGGAATTTGAGGAAAGGGGGGTTTTTAAAGATGGGAGAAAAACCCCCAAAAAAAATAGAGATGAGATATGGACAACAATAATAAACGAGTCCACATCCAAAGCTGATTTCCTCTCGAGAGTGCAGGCCGAGCAGCCGTTCATCTGGGCTACTCAATTAAGGAATCTGGAATATGCTGCAAATTCAAAATGGCCAGAAATTCAACCAGAATTCCAGCCCAGATGGACAACATTTGTAAACATCCCTCAGGAACTGAAAGACTGGGTGGATCAAAATTTATTTATGGTAAATTATTACAACTTGCAATTGATATTGGGTAATCATATAGACAAGGATGATCTTATGTGGGCACATGAAGAAACATTAATGGACGTTAATGAACGTTACTATGCTATCAGGGATGTGCTACACACTAACCGTTCTTCACCTCCACCTGCAGGACCAGATGAACAAACCGGACCGCCCACTATCGATGATAATTGAAGGCCCAACCAGAACAGGGAAGACAGCGTGGGCTAGAAGTTTGGGCCGTCATAATTATTTTTGTGGTGGTATAGATTTTTCTTCTTATGATGTACACGCCCTATATAATATTGTAGACGATATACCCTTCAATTTTTTTTCTTACAAAAAAGAATTGTTAGGTTCTCAAAAAGACTTTACTGTAAACGACAAGTACTGTAAGAAGAAAAGAGTACCAGGGGGAATACCATGTATTGTATTATGTAACCCAGACCAAAGTTACAGAATAGCAATAGATAGAGATAATAGCAGGTTCTATGAATGGGCACAAGGAAATGTAATACATTTGGAAATACATGAACCTTTTTATTAAAAACAAAAGACTTTTATATTAGACCAAATCAAAAGATTAACTATAAAAATACATTCTGACAGACACTGTCATTACTGCTAATGTACCTTTCACAGAACTAGCAGCACATAAATACAAAGCATTCTCATGAATGTTATCAATAGTGCCAGTGGTTGCACCACCATATTTAACACAAATTTTTTTGTTACAATATTCTTTTACAACTTGCTCTTTCTGACCACCTGAATTAGCTCCTTCCTTTGTTAGCCAAAAAACACCCCTTCTTAAAACCCTGAATCTATCAGTCATCTCCTCTTTAATCATAGCAGTAGAGGGTTCATCAGCATAAATGTCGAAAACATCCTGCATCTTCAAATTTTCTGATGATGTAGATTTAGGTTTTTTATCAACAAGTAAAAACCATATAACATGAAGACCTGTTAATGGCTCACACACCTGAAGATGAACCTTCCCCTTAATATTAATTCCATACAAATTAATATCATGACCAAGCCTCTGATCAGAACTAGTCCCTTGACTTATATTATTCAAGAGCTTACATTCACCGGTGTTTTCAATTGTAAGTTTGTCATGAATTGTTAACAATCTCCTCTCAGAAAGTCTTTTCTGTCTAAAAAAAGGCTTTTTTTTATAAAAAACAAAAATGGCCTCCTAGACGGAGGTCTATAAGAATATCTAGGAACCTGTTCCAAACAGATTCCTCTTTAAACTTGCATACGCATTCCTCCCGGTGCTTGCTAGATACTCCCTCATTTTCTGTTTGATGTTGACATAACTCAAACTTTGAACATCTACCTACGCTTTCTTTCGCTTCTTAATAAAATACTTACACTTCGCTCGTTAAACTGCGGTTAACGACACGAAATTTAGCCAACCTTTGCATTAACGAAACGGATTCCTCGATCCATGAACAAAGGGCCTTGGCATACAAATTTCTCCCCTTTGTCTCTTGACAGAGCCCTTAAGTGTGCCAATTGTGACGAAATCCAAAGATCTACGCACATCGCTCTTAACCCTTCCTAATTCGTGGGATATTCGTCCACATCGAATATACGTGAACCCATTTAAAACAGTTATTAAATTTAACAACGTTGTGAATAAACAGATAATAAGCCACAAATTATAACTTACACAGATTTCTTCCATGCAATGACTGAAAGACTAAACAGTCGAAAAGGATATTTATACACAGTGCTTGCTTGCGGTGCACGCAATCCCCAATTTAATTTTATTTTTTTCTGCTTCCAAAAGATTCTTCTTCACATCTTCTTCTGAAAGTTGGGCTGGATCTGCACTGCTGATAAGCCCAACACTGTATTTAGAACCAACTGTTTCAGATAAACAGTTAATTGAAGATGAGGGCTTGTTTGTGTTGTCACATATACTGGGCCTCTCCAAATGACTAAACGATGATCTGCTATCTGAAAACGCATCTCCAGGGCCACAAGTAATAGCCTTGGGCTTTCCAATGTGGTCAGCTCGAGCACTAAGACAACGACTTAGTGTGGGTTTTTTAAACCCACAATGCCATACATCAACATTATCTCTGCTGAAAATTTTAGACTTTATGTCAATTACTGGACCTCTAAATGCTAATTCATTGGGCCTCTTCACTGTTGAAAGCTTTAAAAAATCTTTCATTTTACAGTAATTCACATCAGCCTTAATATTAGCATTTTCCAAAACATAGGTAATTGACCAAGGGCATTCCTTGTCATTTAAACTGGCATAGGCATTTCCAAAATATGTCATATTTAAACGAAGATACTGGGAATACAAACTCAGCCTGTTTGCAATCAGGTTCGCATAGCCTGTTGTCGAAAACTCTAACCCTAACACATCCTTCGGAGTTCATTGGGCATTGAGGTCTGTACATCAAGAGACAACTATCAATCATTACAGAAAGATTCTTCATCTTGTTGAATGCTCTGTCAATAAAACTAGGGTATTTTAACTTCACAGACACAATTGCAGATCCTGACTTTATATCAGTACAATCAGTCTCGTAATCACCGGAAACTGATTCAGCTATTGGAATTTCCATACTGTTGTAGATGCTTTTCCAATAATTTCAGCACAAAAAAAGCGGATTATTCTCCGTTCCTATTTATTGCAACAGTAAAAAAGCCAATTTTTGAATAGTAACCAAGGGTTTTTTCCAAGGAAGTAATGATTGTTGGAGAAACAATAGTTGTTAAAGCAGAAAGGTTAAAATAAAAACGCTTTTAATAATGATCAGCAGGGAAAAGACCCCGACATGCACTATTGTACAACAGTAAAAAGGGGAATATTCCCAGGAATATGATGATTAGCCACGTGGGTAGGGACAGATGGACACCAGCCAATGAACAAATCGTAAGCCGACACGTGTCAAAACCTGTAATATTATATGGTTTTGCCACGTGTAAGGCCCAGATTAATTTTCTCAAATTGGGAGGGACTATAAATGTCCCCAAGTCCCCAACAAAACCATTGTAATATTATATGGTTTTGCCACGTGTAAGGCCCAGATTAATTTTCTCAAATTGGGAGGGACTATAAATGTCCCCAAGTCCCCAACAAAACCATTGTAGGAAAAAACTTCTGAACTACTATTCCCATCTTAGCAAATATTGCTCCATTTCTAAAAATTAAGAACAATGCCTCGTATGCCAGCAACATACAGATTAAGGGGCAATTCAGTATTTTTAACATATCCACATTGCCCTTTAATACCTATTTTTGTTTTAGATTATTTATTTAATTTGTTAAAAGATTTAGATATATTTTATGCGAGAGTATGTACTGAACCTCATGCGGATGGTGAACCCCATCCGCACTTTGCACTGGTACAACTTAATAAACGGTTGGATACGAGAGACATTAGGTTCTTTGATATCAAAGAACCTAATGGGATACAATCGTATCACCCAAATACCCAGATACCAAAAAGCGATGCGAATGTTGCAGATTACATCGCAAAAGGAAGGGAATTTGAGGAAAGGGGGGTTTTTAAAGATGGGAGAAAAACCCCCAAAAAAATAGAGATGAGATATGGACAACAATAATAAACGAGTCCACATCCAAAGCTGATTTCCTCTCGAGAGTGCAGGCCGAGCAGCCGTTCATCTGGGCTACTCAATTAAGGAACCTGGAATATGCTGCAAATTCAAAATGGCCAGAAATTCAACCAGAATTCCAGCCCAGATGGACAACATTTGTAAACATCCCTCAGGAACTGAAAGACTGGGTGGATCAAAATTTATTTATGGTAAATTATTACAACTTGCAATTGATATTGGGTAATCATATAGACAAGGATGATCTTTTGTGGGCACATGAAGAAACATTAATGGACGTTAATGAACGTTACTATGCTATCAGGGATGTGCTACACACTAACCGTTCTTCACCTCCACCGCGGGACCGGATGAACAAACCGGACCGCCCACTATCGATGATAATTGAAGGCCCAACCGAACGGGGAAGACGGCGTGGGCTAGAAGTTTGGGCCGTCATAATTATTTTTGTGGTGGTATAGATTTTTCTTCTTATGATGTACACGCCCTATATAATATTGTAGACGATATACCCTTCAATTTTTTTTTCTTATATATATATATATATATATATATATATATATATATATATATATATGTGTCGGTGGCATGTCGTGTCTTGAAATTTTGGAATTAGCCTTGTCGCCGTATCCGTGTCGTGTCGTGCGGCGTGTCTGTGTCCATGTCCGTGCTACATAGCTTCTAACCAATTAAACTAAATAGATAGTTACACTAAAAATTGTCTGAAATAATATACATGCAGAATTTTTAATATTATTAAAATGATATGTTAATAAATTTGTACGAAAATTCGAATGGGCCATGTGGTTCCGCCCATGTCTAATCTCACCCCTCAATACACAATTCAAGGGTGCTTTCACTGTGGAGTGCTTCATTTAATACGCATGATGGGATTTGGAGACTATGTTGTAGAAAATGTCTTTCGGATTAATCGAATAGATGTAAGAGAAATAATATATTATACCATAAGTGGAGTCTATCTAACAGGAATACAAAAGACCATTTTGATGTAATTAATAAAACGGTTTCCCCTGTCGGCCAAATTAGTGACACAGACAAAACGGTGTTGATATTCCCCCCATTTTTTATTGCCGACAAAAAACAGCATAGCCGTCCGTGGCGTTACTGTAAAAAAACTCTCATTTACAAAAACAGAATCTAAATAAACCAACGATTATTGACGAAACAAAATTCGTCGGGTATAAATCTGAGCTATATTCCTAGTGACAATAATCCAATACCAAAAAACCCTACAAAAGATGAAGGAGGTGATTATTTTTTGGTGATTTAGATTGAGCTTTGGATTTTCCTAAGTTGCCTACGTATCTTGTAATTGTTCAGGAATCAAGTCTCTGTAGTTCCTTAGGATTGTTTATATAGAGAGGGTTTGTGCCCTAGATCTTCGTGGGCCGGGTCCTTGTTGGACTTTAATTTTGTGCTTCCTAAGGAAGAGATAATTACCATTTGGTCTCCTTGATTGTAGGAGATAATCTTGGTATTTAAAAGATGAAGATCAGAGCCTTAATGGCTTAGGATTTTTTTCCATAATTATCCTGCAAAATGTGTAGTTATTATTAGATGCTCTAGCCGACCTGTGGCGAGCATCCGAGGTCAAGATGACAGAACCGCATAGGTCCGTCTTTACCCTATCCTGACTGACCTGCGGTGGACTGAGGGACGGCTCGAGCGAGCCCCCCCTCATTTGGAGGTGGAGATCGGCCCTTAGGCCTACAATGGGACTCATGGTCTTTAAAGTAGGTTCTAGACCTATTTTTATCATTATTCACGTATCGTATAGATGACACGTGGCGTGGTGAAATCCGGTATCGTCATAAGCCCCCCATATCTGACTGAACTTCTCGTGGTGAGGTCGGATCTGTTAGACGTGTTGTTCGCCTGTTGTCATCTAGACTTGTAGATATTTCGCTCTAATCTTGCCAGTTGGAGGACTTACGTTATAACACCATTTGAAGTGGCACGGTTTCCGTGGCATGTTCGGGGTAGATAGGATGAGGTACTTCCCTCAACTCCCCGCTATAGTCATTGCTTTGCATGCCAACTGCCGGAGGGCTATTGTGCAATTTTCAAAGAACATGTTAAAGCCGGACTTAGATTTCCTCTAAGTCTGGCCTTCTTAGCCGTGCCGCGATATTATTGTTAGGAAATCTACGTGTGAAAACAGTGAAATTGAAAATTTAATTTCCTTTTTACCAGGATTGACTTCGTTTAACCAAGAAGCATAGAAGAAGTAGATGAAAGAACTACCTTGGATGATCTAAAATAGATAGTCGCTCTGTCTACGGTTGATGGTCCAAGCACCGAGCCGTCCAAGTGTCTAGCCTTTAACGGTAATCCACACTAACAACCACCGGAATCCTCGAAGGACTGCTACGGGAAATAGTTGACTGCTAGGTCGCATTTTATTCTTCCCACAAAAGCTCTCTCAAGAACTCTCTCTTTCTTTTGCAAGAATATTGTGATACCAAAAGAGTTGGCACAACTCCCGTTTTATAGGTGAGTGTGGCTCTAGAAGAGTACTGAGGTGGAGTGGGGAACAAGAAACTATTTTTCTAATAGAATAAGGATTTAATAAATCAATCATATATTTGATTGATTATCGCATTAAGTACTTTCCTTAATCTTATTAAGGATTTTCCTTAAAATCACATGTGCCATATATATATATTCAATATCTTATATTAAATACTTTCAAAAGATACATTGTTAATATCTAATATTGAATATATGTTTATTATATTATACTACTAAATATATATCTCTTCCACATGTGCACATATATATCACATATATATATATATATAAATATATATATATATATATATATATATATATATATATATATATATATATATATACATTTATACATATATTAATATCTAATATTAATACATAATAATATAATACTATAATTAATTAATTTGCAAAATCCATGTGTAACACATATACACAATTTCGCCCCATACATCAAATATGTATATTTAATTAATGAACATAATTAATATCATGTATCATTTATTCATAGTAAATAAATACCACAATATTAATTATCACTATAACACTTTATAATAGGCATAAATAAATCCTCCTCCGGTTATCGTTATAACAACAAATTAATATCAGCCAGTTATTCATATGAGTGTGACCCTATAGGTTTTCGAATTTGTTGGCCGTAAGCATAAAGTGCATTTACTAAAATACCCTTCACTTCTAACGATCATGGATAGCGTCTAGATCGAAACACGTCCATGACCCCCAATCATCGGAAAGAGTCAAGTGCTATGACAACAACCTTTCATGTGAAACAGTTACCGTGTAAATAGAATCCTATCACTATAATAATATCCATACGGTCGTATCCCGAGTGGCAAACATTAACGAACGTATCTTATAATCTGGATATCATTCTCTCTCGGAGTAACTAATTTACTCATTTGCAAAGAGTCACGAGAGCCAGACATTCCTTATAAGAAGGCCCTTTCGGATATTTACTCCTATTCATAGAATACGCGATTTCCGGACGAGCAACATGTATCCTACGCATGCTTCGCATCACACCCAATCACTACCGTATGATTGCCCTCATTACAAGGGAAACCTCAGTAGTGTCAAAGTATGACAATCCACACCGTGATGCCATGCAGACTCCGGTCTTAGGATAATTATACAACCGCCACATACTGTGACACTTAATTAAGTAAGTGGCTCAGTCTAACATATGCATTGTCTAATACACATCCACGTACAGTCCAAGTTCCCAATAGTTTCATAGAGAAGATCTGTCCTTATCTTCATAAGATAGAAGACATCCACTACGTGCTAGTCTAATCTTACTATTAATGTCCCTTTTAATAGTACATGCGACTATAGACATTAAAGTATCATACCTAAAGTGAGTCGAGATCTCATCAACCATAATCACCATTATGATTTCTCTTTCACAGTTTGACACTAGGGACCTTATTATATATACAATATCATAGTTGGTTAGTTAAACGAATAAATATATAATAATAGAAAAGCCATTTAATATATGTACAAACATAAAGAAATAGTAGAAATGATCCGACCCGGTCAGATCCGGTCCAACCCGATTGGGTTTAGGACATTATTTCAACAATCTCCTACTTGGCCTAAAGCCAATCACTCATACATATAATACCAAGTTGATACACAAGAATCTCATGCAATACTCGCAACAAACCTTAAGCGTGAACGGATCAATATCTATGGGGACTCAGACTACCTTTATATCATGCCCCAAATGATCAAGTCAAAAAAATCTACCTCAACACGTACATGAATCTATGACGAGACCCCGGTTCTTGCTTCAAGCAATGAATCCACTACTATACCGGCCTATACAAGAAAGGTGGATGAACCACACAAGGTTCGGGATTGAACCTCGTAGATCCATGTACGCTCCCGCCGCGCCTCTAAGGCACTACCGTGTTTTGGCCCGCTTGTATAATGTTCGGTGATCTCTAGCTAAGAACACTTTCACCTCACCGTAACACTTATTCAAAGTGATTGCAAACCCGTGCATCGTAGCTCTCACTACTTTCATAAGACTCGTGGTATACATCTATATATCTATGCTTATTCAATTCCAAGTTTCAATAAACTAAGAATCATCCATAACACTTATAAGGATATTCTCCACATTGAATAGAATCACTTTCATACTTGTTCATGACTCTTAATGGAGTATGAACATCTATTTTAACTCACAACACTTATGATGGATCCTATTGCAGTAGCAAAGGGGAACCTTCCATAAGTATCACCGTTCACCTTATGTTTTCGGACTGACGTCCTATCATAGATAGACTCCCAGAACACTAATTAGCAGTGTCTCTCGACGTGGTCTATGCTAAACTCTTTTAGCATCTCATCTATGCAGGTGAACTGTGATATTCAAGCAGTATCCAAATCTATCACTATAAACTCTTATTTCCACAAAAAGAACTGCTACTTCCAAGAACTTTCATAAAGGCCTTGAACTACCAAACATTAATCGACTATGACACGGGGTGTTGATTCCGAGAAGGATATTTAATACCTTGCTCGACAACTGTAACACTCCCACTAACCCTGTTGCACACTAAGAAGATCTTTCTTGTTGGTGAAATCAAACTCTTTTGATCTATCAAAACTTGTTTGGGTCCATAAATGGATCTCGCAAGAACACATATCATGTTATTGTCTATGAACATCAAGCCATTGGCCCAACGTTTTCTACACTATCATACGTACATGATACGCGGCTACATCAAGCGCACTTCGAATAGGTTTAAGCATGGCTGGTAGCATAAAGGCGATTACAAGGTTTACACCCTACAACCTTTAGCCATCAATTCTACTTTAATTAGTAATCGTATTACCTTCCATGTTATTCTCTCATAAAGACCCACTACACCTTTCAAGAGACATTCCCTCCAGGTAGGACAAACTAGGTTCATAACCCGTTTGTCACTACAAAATTTTTATTTAGTTGAAATTATTTCAAATGGATCCACTTACTCGCAAAAATATCCCGACGATTTCTCAACATCGTCATATAGGATTTTCCATAATGCTTAGTTAAATAGATAAATCAATATTAATTTTCAAACATAATAAATAAAAAACTTGATAACCAGATAATTATTTTATTACTATTTGGTAATTCTTAATGTTTCTTTTAGACATTTTATTTAAATGAAACGTGTATATGGTCATGCAAAATAAAAATTTAGTAAAAATTATGATGCTCAAGACAAATATATGACAAACAAATTTAAAATGCCAACAAGAAAAAAAGAATGGAAAAAAAACACTACTCCTTCCATTTTTTTATGTGTCGCAGAGAGAAAAGTCACACAGATTAATAAAGTAATTAATATATCTAAAATTTATTATTGGAAATGTATTTTTTTATTGGAGACGTAAATACTTTGTTGGTAAAAAGGTTTTAGTATTGAAAATGTATTTTTTATTGGACATGTAAATAGTTTATTGGTAAAGAGGAAAAATAAATAAATGATGCATTGAAAACGTAAAATGATAGATAAACAAAAACAAAGCAAATTCTGAAATGTGACAGATAAAAAAACGAAAGCAGTATTACATAACTATAAATTTGAATAATAGAACAATGATAAAGCTCTAAACGGCTAGAAATTCGTTTCCCTAGACAGTAATGTGCGTTTCGTTGAAAGCATGAATGAAAAACAACGAAAATCATACAGCATACATATGAATAAATACACAATTAATCTTACTCGATATTTAAATTGTGTAAGAATATATTGTATTTTTAATATTCTGATTTTCGGGAAATAACAGACGTGTTATTTTGCGAAAACGAAATATTATATTTATCCTTTTTTTATTAAGGTACTTTATATATATATATACATGTATATATATATATATATACATGTATATATATATATATATATATATATATATATATATATATGTATATATATATATAATAAAATGGAATTTATTTAAATGATAATTAATGGGAGAAGTTATTTTTGGCAATAAACCTTCCACCTCTTTAGGAGGTTGTCAGAAATTGGGATTTTCAGAAAGATGTTCAAATATCAGAGCAAAAGAAAATATACAGAGGAAAGAGATTTTCTAAAAACTCACAAGATATCTTTTGGATTACAGATTCAAGTAGATATTCAAAATCAGTGTGAAGAGGGCTACGTTTCAATACTAAAAGTTCAAAGTTTTATAAATGTGTGGATTTATGCTCTAGTTGTGGTTTAGTCAATTTTGATGGATTATATTTTCTAAATCCATAGAATCGTTGTATTAGAAGCATGTGATTAAGTCTAATTCAAGTTTGAGGTTGATCACATAGCTTTTAGTTGGAGAACCAAGGTTTTGCTGCAGAATTCTTGAAGTTCTTGCTTAGATATTCTTTGGCCAAGTAAGAGGATCTTCTCTGTTGCTTAATTCATGTTTTACAAAGAATGGGTTGAGTTTTGATGTGTTTTGATGCTAGAAATCATGTTAAGTTGTTGTTAAGGAGGTGTATTATGTTATGGTTTGATAAAGAGGTATTTTACTGTTCTTTTTGCTGTCAAAATGATGTAGAACATGTTTGAAATTGGTTAGTATTCGTAAAAGTGTCGGAAAACTGAAGTTTAAGGCAGTTTTAGGGTTTTAGCACGCACATATGGGCTTTAGCACGCGCTAAAATGAAAACAGTTGGGGAAACTGGTAAAGAGCCATTTTAGCGCCCGCATAAGGGGTACAACGCACCAAACCGGTCTAGAATGCCGGCAGAATCATCATAGCGCTTTTAGCGCATGCTGTGAAGCTGTATCACGTGCCAAAAGCCATGTTTTGGTGTCTTAAGTTGTTTTGATCCCCGAATCCAGTTTTGAATGTTGTTTATTGATCTAATAACATTTAATGAACATGGACCAGTCAGGATTAAGCTTCTGATGTGTTTAGTTCGAACACCAAATGGATTCTTCTTAAAAGTTGAAGTTCGGGATCGTCGGAAGAGCATGATTGGCTTGTGCTTGATGAATTAGTATTCATCAATGTCGGTGTATGTGTTTTGGATGTTATGTCTATTGTCTATGTGAGGGAGCAGAACAGTTAATTGGGTTTTAACTTGAAAAAATTTAGGTGGCTTATTAATGATTAATAAACTACATACTTGTATAGTAAAAGTCTAAACATCAAATCATTCTTGGTAAGACACAAGTCAATATCGCGATGTGTTGGCGGTCAGCAAAAGTGAATAACTCCGTAGGTTTACAAGTGCTGAAATAGTGTCCTAAACCCAATCAGGTTGGATAGGATCCAACCGGGTCGGATCATATCTGCTACTTCAATATGTTTATACATATATAAATGGCTTGTCTATTATTATATATTTGTTCGTTCAACGAACCAATTATGATATTGTGTATATAATAACGTCATTAGTATTAAACTGTGATAGAGAAACAAAGATAGTGATCAAGGTTGATGATATCTCGATTCACGTTAAATAGTTTGATACTTAAATGTCTCTAGTCGTATGTACTCTTAAATAGGACATTAATAGTACGGTTAGACTACCATGTATTAGATCTCTTCTATCTTGTGAAGATAGTGATAGATCTCGTCTATCGAATTGTATGGACATTTGGACTGTACGTGGACGTGTATTAGAGAATGCGTATGTTAGACTGACCCACTTACTTTATTAAGTGTCGCACTATGTGGTGGTTGTGTAATTATCCCAAGGCCGGAGTCTTCATAGAATCACGGTGTGGATTGGCATACTTCGACGTTGTTGAGTTTTCCCTAGCCACGAGGAGATTGTGCGATAGTGATCGGGTGTGATACTGAAGCGTGCGTTGGATTCATGTTGCTCGTCCGGAAATCACGTATACTAATAATAGAAGTGAATATCCGAAAGGGCCTTTTTGTAAAGAATGACTAGCTCCCATTAATCTTTGCAAAGTGGGAGTAAATGAGCAACTTTGAGAGAGCATGATATCCATATTATAAGATACGGTCGTTAATGTATTGACACTCGAGATACGACCCTATGGATATGATTAAATTGATAGGATTCTGTTAGAAATAAAATTTGATTTTTGATGATGATTCATCTTATTTTTTTACTTGTTTGTTTTTACCCTATTGATGAAGTGCTAAAACTAGATGTTATAGTGAAAGATAAAAATGTCTATAAATAATATGAATAGGATTTATTAGAGTCTGATCTTTGTATAGGTTGAATCAGACAAGCACTGTAACAGATAGAGAATCATAGAACTGAAAACTGGAAATCATCTAGAAAATTGGAAATTATGCATAACTAAGTATCAGAAACTGATAACTCACAAAAAACTGAAAAAGTGTTACTTAGAGCAAAAGAACTGACATTTACTCAGAACTGATGAAGGTAAGTTCCCTGAGGGACACAGACTTGGTTGGCTTATCTAGAAGCGAAGGCTGAGGGAAAAAACTCAGTATCAGAAGGCCGAGGGACACAGACTCATTAATTGAAGATTGAAGAACTGATGGTTCAAACTCAGTTTATGAAGATTAAAGCCGAGACTGTAAGGTTTGAGTTCAGGCAAGACTGTGATGAACTGAACTGACTTTATGGATCTTGTATCAAGACCCAACATACATAAGGGCAATGATATCTTAGATGATTTATGAGTTATGGCGTACGCTGATTAAGTCAATATGAATCCGATGGAAAATAGAGTACTAAGTTTTGAAGAAGATTAAAAACTAAGTGAATGCTCCAAACTGAAAACTAACTCACTCGCTTTTACAAGCTTAAAACCGACCATTTATAAACAACTCGCTTTAGAGTCAAGACATCCAAAAAGCTTAAAGGAAATTCAAACGTTACAAATTAAGCATTTCATTGAATTATGGATTGACATGTCGAATGGTCACCGACGTCTAACAGACCATCAACGGCTATATGGATTTAAACATTTGATAGCTAAAGGATTCAAATTTTAAACAAGATAAACGTGGGACCTCACACTATAAATAGAGAACTTGGCATCAAGGATCAAACACATAGATTACTTAGAATCATCAAGCCAAAGTCATGTCATCCGTGCATTCATCCGTATTGCTATCAACTTTGTGCTCAACAAGATCATTTCTAGAATTCATCAAGTGTTCAAGCTTCAAAGATATAATCAAGATCCAATACTCGAAGAACCACAAGCAAGAATCATTCACTTGATTCTCAACCCAACTTTGATTTTACCAAAGGTTTAGACTCGTGAAGCAATCCGGTCAAGAATTTTCCAAGGACAAGCTTGTTGTTTAGCAAATGGTATAGATCGTGTTTGTGGTGGAGCCGGTGATAAGGCAATACAACCCTTCAAGGACCGATGGTTCAAGTAGTTGCGAGCAAAGAATCCTACTTGTTCTATAGTTGCTTAGATAGTGAAGCTAGGGATTAGCCAAGGACTATCGATTTGGACTTTTTGTAATCGTGTGCCTCAAAGAGTTGTAGTGATTTATCGTATGGGAAGGGGGGACCTACAGGATTACACCACCTGGAACCTCTATAATTTCCTTCCATACTCTACTTTACGCATTTACTTACTGTTATTTACATTTCAGAATTGTGATTGATTTTATTCAATTTAACCAGAGCAAAATGAATCAGAACTGATTGTTATTCACGTAGTACACAAACTGACATTCACCAGAATTTAGTTTTGTATATATGTTTTTTCATAGATACAACAAGATCAGTTTATAAAGGCTAAAACTCAATCCGCTGCCGGTGAACTCAGTTTCAGCATAAGTCGGTTAGACTTATACTCAAATTTCGCTTAGCTCAACTCCACACAAGTTTAAAATTAAACTTAATTTGTTTTAGAATTTAGTTTTTGGTGCCAAGTTTAATCACCCTCTTTAAACTTGTGTCAGCCTTTTTACGGGACCAACAATTAGTATCGGAGTAGTTTTCTTGAACATGAACTTGTTCTGATAATCTCCACTAGTTGATCTTCTGATAAAGCTCAGTTTTTAAGGTTACATTTTTTCATAACTCAGTTTTCAGAATCTTGCATCAAGGACAACAATCGATGCTGATGATGCGCATGTGCAACATGGACCGTTTTTATGAATATAGACGTCGATTGCAGACATTTCTTGCTGCCACAAATGATGAGATGATGGATGTGCTCACTGAAGGGACAATTCAAATCGTATACATGCAAACAATTGAAGGTGATGCTCAAGTTAGAGTTCCTAAGCCTAAAAGCGAATTGAACAATGATGATAGAAAGAGGAACAATCTCAACAATGTTGCTATGGACATTATTCTCAGAACCTTGGATAGCAACGTGTACCTAAAGGTCAAAGAATGTACCACTTCCAAAGAAATATGGGAAAAGTTACAGCTAGTATGTGAAGGAACTGACTCAATCAAGGAGAACAAGATCTCACTCGCCAAACAAAAGTTTCATAAGTTCAAGATGAAACCCGGAGAAACAATTGAACAAATGGAGACAAGATTTAGTGCAATCATGGATGAACTGACATTTCTCAAGATAGAATACACCAAGAAGAAAATCAACACCCAAATCTTGAATGCTTTACCCTCATGCTGGAAATGTGGGTGACAGCTATTGAAGAATCAAGAAAGCTTGATGAAGAGGACACTTTCAAAATATTTTTAGACTTCAAAGCATATGAATTCAGTGAAAATTTTACAGTTATCTTAGCTGCAATCAAGACACTCGAAGAACCAAAGAGAAGAGCTCTTGCAAGAAAAATGATAATCTATAGACATCTAGTAGCGCCTTTAACAACTAGATGAAATGGATGAATAGTGGCATTGATGATGAACATAATCGAAGAATGAAAAATGGATAGCCGCTAGTAAAAAATACATCAAGAAGACTCCGAAAGAAAGAAGAATGATGAGTATTTGTGCTTCAACCGCAAGAAACCCGGACATTACAAGGCCGAATGTCCGTAGCCGAACAATAAAAGAACTCAAAGATAGAAGAACGGAAAGAAGAGCATTATTAGATGGTGACGAATCGATTATAAAGCCGGAACCGAGAAGGAACTCTTAGAAAACATAGCTTTAATGGCTCACATGGAGGATCCAAATGAGGTATGGGAATCAAATTCTAAGTACTCCTCAACACAGAATTCCATACAAAATGCTTGGTCTTCAACAATCGGTTCTAATCCTCGAAATCTTGAATTAGAAGAAACTCTTGATGAATTGATGAACCAACTTGTAGCTATACAAGTCAAGTTATGAATCAATCAAAGCCGACAAAGAATCTCTAATTTTAGAAGTCGAAAGATTAAAGACCGAATTGAATATTTTGAGACCGACAAGAACTCGATCAAGAAAAGAATCGATCGGCCTACTACTTTTGTAGTAGCAACTAAATCTTTAGCTCATTCAAGTCCTACAACTGGATTCAAATTTGGAAAGCCATATAGTGATAGAATTGGCCTAGGATTTGATACTCGAAAACTTCAAAGGAAGGAACTAGTAATGCCGTAGAATCTAAAGCCGAATTGGCATTAAATTTATAGTCGAACAACTTCCTCAAACCGAGAATCATTTTGAACCAAGAAATCACTCAAAACAAGTCAATCCAAACTTTGAGCATTAGTTTCCTAGGAAGTTAGCCGCACCTAATAACAAAGGTAAATCACCGCACCTCAAAGAAACATAGATGGTAGATCGAATGTCAGATCTACAGAAGTGAACCATGCCAAGAACCAGAAAAAGACTAATGAAAGTAAATCCAAGGATGATAATCATTCAAGGAATCACAAACACATGGGGAAAGGCAGGTTATTTCCTTCTGATGATGATTGGAACTTTTCTGAATCAATTGCTAAAACTGATAAGAACAATCATTCACATCAGAGAACTTACTACAAGTCTCAGTCAAGGACTCAGCAGAGAACTCTTTTGAGATCTCAAAGAGAATCGTCGCATATAGAAGTCGGGATAGACCTCAACACAAAGTCGTTAATCCGAAACAAGAGAATGATGGTTACTATTCAAATTTCAACAATAGAAAGCACAATGGAAGTCAGCTTAGACCAAAAGACTTGAGAGAGCATATAACTAAGACTCAATCCAAAAATAGATATTATGGAATGTAGCTTATATATATGAGAACAAGTGCCACAATTTCCAAAGGAGACCCTATGGAAATATTCAAAAAGTTGTACTTACAACTGACCCTTATGGACCCAAACAGAGCTGTGTACCTAAAGCTCATTAATTTATTTTTGCAGGAAATATGGTTTTTTGACAGTGATTGCTCTAGACACATGACAAAGAGCAAAGACAATTTGATAGATTCAGGCTAAGGATGGACCCAAGGTCAATTTTGGTGGAAAAGACAAACCTGATATACAAGAGGTTATGGAACCTTAATCAAGAATGGATTGAAGATCAAGAATAGAGCTTATGTTGAAGGACTCAACTACAATCTACTTAGTACAAGCCAATTTTATGACATGGGATACAAAGTCACTTCTGACAAAGAATTATGCGTTGTCATAAGTGAAACAACGTATCAAGTAGTTCTTGCTGGAAGAAGAAAGAAAACATGTACATTGTGGACTGGTCAACAGCTGTTTCAGAAACCTGTTTACTTGTGCATACCAAATCATAAATCAGCTGGCTATGCACAAGAAACTGGGTCATCTCTTTTGATGATATCAATCTTCTAGTCAAGAAAGATTTAATGATTGGATTACTAGATATATCATTGATGGAGGTCAAGTTAAATTATTAACTCGATGCCTACTAACACACTAGCACGAGAACTAGGTTCAATTGTAGTATAGCCAGATAGAGTCGATGTCGATCCCACAGAGACTCGGCACAAACAAAACACAACTTTATCCTATTAGAACTAAATTGAAAAGGCGGTCTACGACCAACTAAATGTAGTAAATAAAATAGTGACAACCACAAGACACAAAAGACCACTAAGACAAACTAAAGACTACTAAAACACGGATAATACGGTTGATATTATCTAAACAAATAGTATTGATTACGCTAGTAGATTATAACTCCCCCATGTGAATTAGGATGATAATGAGACAAAACAAACGTTAAAGATTAATTATTATGACTACGGGAGTCATCCCCTAAGGTAGATTTAGCTCCGGTTAGGCCCTCTAAATCATCGTGCCTCCATTACGTGACTTCGCTTTTTAATGCCTCCATCTCATATAACTTCTGACACAATTACGAGACTAGGGATGCCGGTATAAACCGTAACCTCATCTAAGCAACATTCCTAGGGTAAGGCGTACTTCTTAGATGCCGATTCAATCTATATCCTAAGTAACAATCACTTTTTGAGTTTCATGTTAAATTATGATGACAAATAATTAAGTTGATCAAAGTTTAATTACTCGTTTTAATTCCAAATCGTAGAATTCGACGTAGTCGAAGCCGATCATAATATTGCCCTACACATTACCACGCTCGGTCGACCGAACGACAACACTCGGGCGACCGAATGACATGTCTCGGTCGACCGAACACGCTTCCGTGTCGGAACAAATCATGATTACTTCTTAACGTTTCTAACCTAAACACATGGGTTCGTAAATAAATCTACATCACGCAATCAATACAAGAAAAACTACTCCATAATAAAATATATCAGATCTACGAATAAAGATTGCATAATTGAATAGTCATACCCTCGAAGACGAGAGTGACTCCCACTCTTCAATGCGCTCCCTAATCGGAGAATCCGACGAATCCACAATGAACGAACATAAAGAAAGTAAAACTAAAAACTTAAAAGCTAAAATTGTAGGAATTGTTTTGTGTTGTAGTGGTGTGTTTTTTTCCAACATCGAGGCTGCTGCTTATATAGGAGTTGTAGCCGACATAGGGAGAATACAGAAGATTGAGACACGTTAATCTGATTAGGCTCGGGTGACCGAACAGTTACGCTCGGTCGACCGAATGGCATGGCTCGGTCGACCGAGCCTCCCTCTTTACGCGTTTTCAATTTTGCTTCGTCTGACTTGTTCCCCACTCCATGCTTTTGAATTGATCTGATTAATCTTCTCTTCAATGCTCCGATTTTCTTCTCTTTTATCTTGAGATTTCTCGATTGCGTGATAATTATCTTCCCGATTCTTTATGATCCGCAAATCAGTATTTATCACACAATTAATTGCTCTTTTATAATAAAATAGCTAAATACCAATTATCACATTAATAATCACTTATCATTAAATAATAAATATAAACACGTGATTTAATATGAAATATATATAATTAACTCCGATTTAAGGTTATAATTGATGACATAAATAGGTATATTTTAACCGTCATCAAAATGCCCCCCACTTAAACTTTGCTTCGTCCCGAACAAAGCATCAACAAGTCATTCCGCAAGACAACATTTTCTGTGGTCAACTCATACTTACACAAGAAACCCGAGTCAACTCATACCAGTCATGCTCATAAGATAAGCATTATTCACTACTCGCTATGAATCGAAGTGATTGTGTGCATGTGCATTGGTTTTATATAAATGTAGCAAGATTAGAGCTTATGCAGACTTCATATCAAAATTCACCAACATCAGCATTCATACTTCTTATGCCTCGCAATGGTTAAAGCACTAGAACAATAAGCAAGAGCGTATCTATAGGGTTTTTGGACTTGGAGACCGAGTACTAATCAAAGCCTCTCTAAAAATTAAATTTTTTCAATTTTGCATATTTTTCGAATACTACTAATCTGAAGGAAGAAAACTTTTCGTAGAGTATCCCCCTATCTTAGATCATGCATAGTATCGAATATTACCACAAGCGCGGGGCTACTTTGGTAATGTTACTACAAGCCCAGTGTTTTTAACGCATTGTCAAAACACAGTACGTCCCAAGCTTATTACTCCGCTTTTGTTGGCTAGAAGATCGAATACATCGCGACCAATATCGACACTAGGTCCTCATAACCAATTATCTACGCAATGTACACATACTTCTTTCAATTATTATAACTCATGCGGTACTAAACGATTCACATGTTGAGTAATTGAACAATACCTAACTACTTGCAATTGTTGGCATGAATATCCTTAAGTCTACTAACAATTTATCGCAAAAGTATAATATGACCACGTACTCACGCAACTTGGTTCATTTCCTATCAATTCTAAGTATAAGAACTTCACAAGTTTAAGGGTACGAGTTAAACAACTTGGCATTTATCCATGAAAATTTTTAAATTTGGCTCAATATTGTCTCGCATTCCGTTCCCCTTGACTTTTTCAACATATATTTTCAACATATAGCTAAGTCCCTTGCCCCCCACTTAAACATGGCATTGTCCTTAATGACAAAAATAAATGAGAGTTCAAGATGAAAGACTTAGCTCTGGAAACGGCTCCCAAGTAAAGGAACAATATCGGAGTAATCATCGGCACATCGTGGAGAGACAGACACATCCTGTATAAGCAAACAAGCTCCACGAAATCGTCAAATACCATGTCTATGGAAGTTATAAAATAATGTGGCAGCAATTAGATATAGATATCTAAAAACAAGCTTTAAGCCACTTTACTTTATACTGCCATGGACAAGACCAAAAGGGATTTAAACCTAAATAAAAACTCACATGACGGCTATCAAGGAAAAAACCTCGTTTATTCCGAACTTAGACTCGGAACATGGCGAGATGAAAAAAACCGTGATAGGCGCACGCTACTTTATTAAAAAGAAAAACGAAAAAGATAGGTATACGTAGTAGTTCTAAGTTTATAGTCGCTAGCTCGACTTAGTTCAAGATGGTTTATTCATAAACAGGGTCATCGAGGTACAAAACCTCCTCCTCAGCAGCAGGCGGAAGCCCGTGATAATGCTTCACACGATGTCCATTGACCACAAATCTGGACTCGTCTTTGAAATTGAATAGCTCCACCGCTCCAGAAGGAAAGACTTGTTGTACTTGAAATGGGCCACACCATCTTGATTTCAACTTACCCGGGAAGAGTCTTAAGCGCGAATTGTACAAGAGAACCAGATCACCCTCTTGAAAGGTCCAATCCAGAATCTTCTTGTCATGGAACTTCTTCGTGCGCTCCTTGAAAATCTTGGCATTCTCGTATGCCTCTAAACGAAACTCCTCCAGGCGAGTTAATTCTAACATCCTTTTCTCACCGGCCAACGTCTCATCAAAATTTAGCATCCTTGTTGCCCACATGGCCCGGTGCTCCAAGCCCACAGTAGATGACATGCCTTTCCAAAAACAATCATATATGGTGACATTCCAATCGAGGTTTTATATGCAGCTCTATAAGCCCATAAAGCGTCGTCTAAACGTAACGACCAATCCTTTCGGTCGTATTGACAGCTTTTCTCCAGATACGCTTTATCTCTCGATTGGTGACTTCTACATGTCCACTAGTCCGGGGGTGATATGCGGTTGCTAGCTTATGTCGAACCCCATACTTAATCATCACCTTTCAAAAGGTTTATTACAAAAATGACTACCATTGTCGCTTATAATCGCCCTAGGCGTCCCAAACCTTGTAAAAATATTCTTTTTCAAGAATCTAACCACAACCCTAGCATCGTTAGTAGGGGAAGCAATGGCCTCAACCCATTTGGATACATAATCTACAAAAGAACTAAGATATATCGGTTAGATAATGATGAAGTGAAGGGTCCAACAAAATCTATTCCCCAAACGTCAAAAAGCTCCACTTCTAAGATGCTCTTGAGTGGCATCTCATTCCTCCTTGAAATACTACCTGTCATTTGACAAGCATGACATGCCTTTGCATATTGGTGTGCATCCTTAAACAATGTCGGCCAATAAAAACCACATTGGAGAACCTTAGCCGCGGTTTTTTCTCCCCCGTAGTGTCCTCCAACTTCATACGAATGACAATGCTTAAGGATATCATTATACTCTTCCTCTGGCACACACCGTCGAAAAACATTATCAGATCCTAGCTTAAACAAATAAGGCTCATCCCAATAATAGTGTCTAAGATCTTTAAAGAACTTTTTCCTTTCTTGGACAGTGAGATTTGGTGGTAGGTACTTTGCGGATAGATAATTAACAAACAAACTAAACCATGGTTGCTTCTTCTCCTTCGCAACCTCTATTCGCGCAGAAACTGCGACACAATCATCATGTCCCCTGATGGTGGTGATGGAGAAAAGTTGCTCATCAGGAAAAGACTCTCCTATCTCGTAATTCCTCACCATCCTCTAATTGTAAGCGCGATAGATGATCGGCCACCACGTTCTCACTTCCTTTCTTATCTCGGATTTCTACGTCAAATTCTTGCAAAGAAGAGAATCCATCTCAACAGTCTCGGCTTTGAATCTTGCTTTGCTAGGAGATACTTAAGAGCCGCATGGTCAGTCCACACCGTGACTTTAGATCCCACTAAGTAAGATCTAAACTTGTCAAAAGCAAAGATAACGGCCAAAAGTTCCTTCTCCGTTGTGGCGTAATTTCTTTGGGCAGCATTCAAAGTCCGGCTTGCATAATAAATGGGTCTAAAGATCTTATCTTTTCTTTGACCCAAAGCGGCGCCAACAGCAGTATCACTTGCATCACACATCGCTTCGAACGGAAAATCCCAATCCGGTGCGACCGTAACGGGTGCAAGATCGCCTACTTTTTATTTCGTTGAAAGCTTTTATGCACTCATTAGAAAACACGAATGGCACATCCTTGGCCAATAATTCGGTAAGGGGTCTAGAGATTAGGGAAAAGTCCTTGATAAACCTACGATAAAATCCGGCGTGGCCTAAAAAACCTCGCAAAGTTTTAAGATTAGTAGGTGGAGGTAGTTTCTCGATCACCTCAACTTTGGCTCTATCCACCTCTATACCGTTCTTTGATATGCGGTGGCCTAGTACTATACCTTCCGTATCCATCAAATGACATTTCTCCCAGTTAAGCACAAGATTCGTCTCTTCACATCTCTTCAACACTCGTGCTAGGTGTGTGAGACATGAATCGGAATCGTCTCCAAATACAGGGAAATCATCCATAAAGATTTCCAAGAAATCTTCCACCATGTCCGCAAATAATGACATCATACATCGTTGAAATGTCGCGGGGGCTTTACACAAACCAAATGGCATTCGATTATACACAAATGTCCCATATGGGCATGTAAACGTTGTTTTCTCACGATCTTCGGGCGAGATGTGGATTTGATAGTATCCCGAATACCCGTCAAGAAAACAATAGAAAGCATGCCCGCCCAGTCTCTCGAGCATTTGATCGATGAAGGGAAGAGGAAAATGGTCCTTACGAGTCGCATCATTTAGTTTCCTAAAGTCTATGCATACTCGATGACCGGTGATTAGCCTCACAGAATTAACTCATTCAACTCATTGGCTTGCACCGTCAATCCTCCCTTTTTGGGAACTACATGGATAGGGCTTACCCATTCGCTATCGCAATTGGAAATATAATTCCCATTTCTAGCATTTTTATAACTTCATCCCTAACCACGTCCTTTAATTGTGGGGTTAAACGCCTCTGAGGTTGTGCAACCGCTTTCTTTTCAGGGTCCACGGAGATCTTGTGCATACATACGCTAGGACTAATGCCCTTAACGTTAGCTATGGTCCATCCAAATGCTCCGCGGTACTCTCTCAGAACTCTCATTAGTTTCTCCTCTTGTAAGTCCGTCAAGGAAGAAGATATAATTAGCGGCAAAGCCTCATCTTGAAGAAATACATACTTCAAATTTGCAGAAGAGGTTTTAAAGTCAAATTTGTGGGAGGTTCTTCCAAAGAGGTCTTCAACTTCGACCGTTGAGTTTGAGTTCGAAGTACTTATGCCACGTTGGTCTATGATAGAATTTTTCAATCTCCGCAAAGACTTACTTCCTCTACAGCCTTGGGGTCCCTCTACTACATCCCGGCCATATCATCTTCTCCTCATCACTACTCACGTACTTGACTTCATCTTCTTCTTCTAAGACAAAGATCCAAGAAATCCTTGATACTTTCATGTTGTTGAAATTACCGAACGATCATGTCAATGGAATCCAACATGAAACACGCATCCTCTACATCATCAAAGTTGCTTCATAGTGTCGAAGACATTGAATGCAACTCTCTCTTCGTTCACTCTTAACACCAACTCGCCTTTGTAAACATCAATTAGCGTTCTACTAGTGGCCATGAAAGGTCTCCCTAATATCAAGGGCACTTCGTAGTTAGCTTCCATATCTAATACCACAAAGTCGACAGAAATACAAACTTTTCAACCCTTACCAAAGACATCCTCAACCACTCCACACGGTTCCTTGACAAACGGTCAGCTAATTGCAAGTGATTGAGGTCTTCTTTAGATCTTTCATGCCTAGCTTCCGAAAAATAGATAGTGGCATCAGGTTCACGCTAGCTCCTAGATCACACAAAGCTTTGTTTAAACATACGTTACCTATGGTGCAGGGAATGAGAAAACTTCCCGGATCTTTGCATTTTGGGGGTAACTTATGTTGAAGAATGGCTGAGCACTCCTCATTAAGGCATATGGTCTCTAAATCTAGAAGTTTCCTTTTAGTTGAGACGGCGTCTTTTAAAAACTTGGTGTACTCAGCATTTCAAATAGTGCTTCAACTAGGGGTATATTGATTTGTAACTTACTAAACATATCCACGAACTTCTTATACCTCTTATTATCAAACATAGGCTTCGGCTTTGGTGGAGGATTAGGTAGAGTTGAAGGATCGACATCGTTGAAAATTGGATACTTGTTATCGTAAAGTTCAACTCTAGGGCCAAGCGAGTTCTTTATACGTTCTCTCGCTCGTGCAAAGTCTCGGAAGTATTAGTCTCATTGCTTGGCTCACCATCCTTATTCTTTGTGATCTTCTCTTTCTCCCGCAGGGATGGTGGAGTTACTTCTTTTCCACTTCTTGTCATGATCGCATTCAAATCCTTAGGGTTCTTTTCGTGTTGCTTGGCAACCCTCCAGAGGTCTAGTTGAGACTTGCTCGCCTAGTTGTCCTATCCGGTGCGTGAGGTTTTGGACTAGAGCTTCTTGATTGGTCACCTTAGCATCGGTCTTCCGACAATATTGGCTAAAGTTAGTGGCTAAATCAGCCATAGATTTTGAAAGTTGTCCCATATTGTCGTGACGACATTACTCGCTTTTTCTATCGCAGCTTTCCCAACCAAAAGTTTTAGTTTGCCGTGGTACATAAGTGGTAGGCGGTTTAGGCCTTTCTCCCGCATTAATGTCACTATATCGGAATCCAGGGTGGTTATGATTAGGCCTCGTACCCTCCCCCGATATAATTGGCTTCTTCAAGCACTTTCAAAGATTCTCACTTTGAGGTGCTACCTCGATTCCAAATTTCCCTTTCTCTACTCTTGTCATCCTCTCTTGCATCCCATCTACCTTATTGTTGATAACGAAAGTTGTTCTAAGATTTTGGTAGATGCACTATCATCAAATATGTCACGTCATCTTTACAAGAGCTATGTCATTGCCTCCCCATTGGCTATTCATCGCTATTTGCTCCATCTTCCCTGTGCCTCCTCGGAGATAAAAGAACAAACGCTCCATTGCTGGAGGCGTCTACTCTAATTTTCTCAGTCTCTCTCAACCCATGGTAAAAAGTTTGCATTAAAAGCCAAAGAGAGATGTCGTGAGGAGGACACTTCCTCATAGCTTCCTTGAAACGCTCCCAAGATTGATCAAAACTCTCCCCCGGTTGTTGCTTAAATCCTAGGATGTCTTGACGTAACTTAAAGGTTTTTCCCAAGGGGAAATACTTATTCATGAATTTTTGCAACAATTGTTCCCAGGTAGTGATAGATCCAGCCTCTAAAGAGAGAAGCCATTGCTTAGCTTTATCTTTCAAAGTGAAAGGGAAAAGCTTAAGACGAATGTTACCCTCCGGGATTAATTCGGTTTCACCGTGCTAACGATTTCCAAGAAATTCGTCACGTGAACACCAGATCCTCGTTCCGAATTCCATGAAAAGTAGAATAGTTGGTCACCATTTGAATTACATTAGGCCTAGGGTGATAGACTTCCGCAAAGATCTGCGGTGCTACGATAGCGGGAATGAATTGTTCAATAGTTGGCGTTGCATAACTTTGCAAAGTACGCCTCGCTCCTTGAACTAGGGCTTGGTTCTCAATATTAGCATTTGCATTCACATTATTGGCATTATTGATAACAGGATTAATAACAGGATTAGGTACCTGGTTTGGATTGACCGGATTGCCTTCCATTTCTGTTTCAGATTCGGAATGTTCAGAATGATCGGTTGTATGTCCTTCTTCCACTCTTTGCTCGCTTTCCTCAAGATTTGGATCCTCTTCTCCTTGTTTAGCCAGTTCCCTAGCTAACTTCCTATTCCTTCTCGCATATTTCTCTATTTTAGGATTATAAGGTTCAAGCGGTTCCTTCGATTTCCGAGTAGCGTACTATAAAATAGTAAACAACAATAAAACAATTAATCACTAGTAAAGGCTAGGCCTTTAACTAACTAAATAAAATTAAAACAGACTCGAAATAAGTTTGAGAAAAGAAAACGTAAATAAAACAGAAGCTGAATATCATAAAAATAGAACAGAAACAGAAAAGAAAATAAAGTCTCGGTCGACCGAGAGTTGTGGTTCGGTCGACCGAACGCTCTTCTTTTTTTTTTTTTTTTTTACGACACTGTTTAATACACAGACTCTTATTCACAGAATATTCACGAATCCAGTTCTAACAAAATAAGCTATATCTTAATTTAATGACTCGAGTCCCCGGCAACGGCGCCAAAAACTTGATGGAGGTCAAGTTAAATTATTAACTCGATGCCTACTAACACACTAGCAAGAGAACTAGTTCAATTGTAGTATAGCCGTATAGAGTCGAGGTCGATCCCACGAGACTCGGCACAAACAAAACACAACTTTATCCAATTAGAACTAAATTGAAAAGGCGGTCTACGACCAACTAAATGCAGTAAATAAAATAGTGACAACCACAAGACACAAAAGACCACTAAGACAAACTAAAGACTACTAAAACACGGATAATACGGTTGATATTATCTAAACAAATAGTATTGATTACGCTAGTAGATTATAACTCCCCCATGTGAATTAGGATGATAACGAGACAAAACAAACGTTAAAGATTAATTATTATGACTACGGGAGTCATCCCCTAAGGTAGATTTAGCTCCGGTTAGGCCCTCTAAATCATCGTGCCTACATTACGTGACATCGCTTTTTAATGCCTCCATCTCATATAACTTCTGACACAATTACGAGACTAGGGATGCCGGTATAAACCGTAACCTCATCTAAGCAACATTCCTAGGGTAAGGCGTACTTCTTAGATGCCGATTCAATCTATATCCTAAGTAACAATCACTTTTTGAGTTTCATGTTAAATTATGATGACAAATAAGTAAGTTGATCAGTGTTTAATTACTCGTTTTAATTCCAAATCGTAGAATCGACGTAGTCGAAGCCGATCATAATATTGCCCTACACATTACCACGCTCGGTCGACCGAACGACAAGACTGGGCGACCGAATGACATGTCTCGGTCGACCGAACACAGCTTCCGTGTCGGAACAAATCATGAATACTTCTTAACGTTTCTAACCTAAACACATGGGTTCGTAAATAAATCTACATCACGCAATCAATACAAGAAAAACAACTCCATAATAAAATATATCAGATCTACGAATAAAGATTGCATAATTGAATAGTCATACCCTCGAAGACGAGAGTGACTGACTCTTCAATGCGCTCCCTAATCGGAGAATCCGACGAATCCACAATGAACGAACATAAAGAAAGTAAAACTAAAAACTTAAAAGCTAAAATTGTAGGAATTGTTTTGTATTGTAGTGGTGTGTTTTTTTTTTCCAACATCGAGGCTGCTGCTTATATAGGAGTTGTAGCCGACATAAGGAGAATCCAGAAGATTGAGACGCGTTAATCTGATTAGGCTCGGGTGGCCGAACAGTTACACTCGGTCGACCGAATGGCATGGCTCGGTCGACCGAGCCTCCCTCTTTACGCGTTTTCAATTTTGCTTCGTCTGACTTGTTCCCCACTCCATGCTTTTGAATTGATCTGATTAATCTTCTCTTCAATGCTCCGATTTTCTTCTCTTTTATCTTGAGATTTCTCGATTGCGTGATAATTATCTTCCCGATTCTTTATGATCTCGCAAAATCGTATTTATCACACAATTAATTGCTCTTTTATAATAGAAATCGCTAAATACCAATTATCACATTAATAATCACTTATCATTAAATAATAAATATAAACACGTGATTTAATATGAAATATATATAATTAACTCCGATTTAAGGTTATAATTGATGACATAAATAGGTATATTTTAACCGTCATCAATCATACAAAAAGGACAAGCTTGTGTGTGATGATTGTCAAAAAGGGAAGCAAGTGAAATCAAGTCTCAACATTCAACTACTAGAGTACGGAACTACTACACAAGGATTTGTTTGGACCAGTTACACCAATCAGTGTTAGTGGAAAGAAATATACACTGGTGGTGGTTGATGATTACTCAAGATACACATGGGTAATTTCCTTGACAAAGAAAAGTGAAACCAAGCAAAGACTCAAAGAATTGTTGAAGAAACTTCAAAATCAGAAAAGTGTTACATTTGTAAAAATAAGATCTGATAAAGGAACTGAATTTCTCTACAATATGATCATTGAATATTGTGAAGAGAATGGAGTGTTACATCACTTGCAGCTACAGCAACACCTCAGCAGAATGGAGTAGCTGAGAGAAGAAACGGGACACTCAAGTAAGTAGCGAGGACAATGATTTGTGAATCAATGTTACCTGAAAGGTATGTTAGTAATATCATCCGCAATGAAGCGATTTAAGGATCTAGATCTATATGATACACGTAATAAAACAACTAGATCTATTCTACAAGGGGGATGTAGATCATACCTCTTGAATCTCAAAATTCAAGTTGAAGAACCGCAAAAGGATGAATGTGAAGATGTGAAGAGCACCACAGTCTTCCGATCGTGTGATCCAAGCAATTCCCGGTGGAAGGAATTCTCGACTCGAACCCTTCCGATATGCTACCGGAAAAATCTCCAAGATTTCTCCCACTCTCTCCTTGGCCGAAATATTTTCTTCTCTCTACTATAGGGAGAAGTCGAAAAATGCAAAGTGTGTTAAGGCTTGGGAGAACTCTCTTTATATAGAGAGTAAAACTTAGCCTCCAAGGATTAAATAATTAAGAGATAATTATTACATTAATCCTTTTTCCAAATAAAAGATAAATAAAATAATTATCCCAAACAAATTAGGATAAATCATATTATTATCTAATATTTCATGAATTATCATTTAACAAATAAAAGATAAATCACACATTAAATAATTATCCAAGAAAACTAATTTCTTAACAAATATTTAATCAAACTTGCGCCACCTTTGATCAAATAAAAGGTCACACGCAATTTCCATAATTGACCAATTGGATCAAAATTGTCAACACACTAATTTGGGCCGAGTCCACGAAAAATGTCTTTTCCGTGTATTTAATTATTTAGCCCAACTAATTTAATAGTCCACTAATCAATTAATTCACATATCGTTTTAATAAAGTGCAACAAGAACTAAATTAATATTATCAGGATTCGACGTCCGATAATAGCTATGCTATATTGGAGGCACGTCGGGGACCATGGACTAATAATCGGCGGCTCCGATAAATCAAATAAATAATTATAGAATAATTATATTCGATAAATCAATCACAGAATATGCCACCATAATCCCGTGATCGCACTCCTCCGATTATAAGATTATATTTATCTCCTCACGAGAATAATAATAAGCGTCCATTGATATAATCATTACATATGGATTAATCCTCCATAGATCGTTCATTCTAAATCGGGAAGTTACCGTTAACCCTTTTAAGAACCTCTTATCATTATTTACCATTAACCCCTAGTGATCAATTAATTCATACAACTCACCGGTAGCTAATCGCGTGTAATATGAACTCGCGCGATCGATCGCCTAGGATTAACAAATAAGGGAACTCGTCTATCTACTTCCATAAATGGAAGGAATGGATTCCGTAACCGTGATAACAAAGACTACTCACTCAATTCAAGACAATGCCAAGATGGGGTAATTCGTATCACGGACTCGTGTAATCCTTAACCGTCAAGTCAAACCTCATACCGATTCAAGTAGTTGACTCGTGATCACCTCGGATTAAGATATATCCATAAATATGATCATCCATTGATTCGATAAGACTTCTCGATTACGGAATTATATCGTGAACTCTAATCAAATCGGTCCACCCCTATATGATATATCTATCATATATAAATGCCCCATTAGGTTCTCTTAACCGAAAGTCCGGATAAGACAATCACACCTATTGTGTTCGGGCGCATTAATAGCATGTTAAAGGAGAGACCCGATACTCTCGATTAACTTCACTACGGGCTAATTGTATTTTAAGTACATCTTCACTAACTCAATCCTCCCGTGTATATACCATACACCGAGTTAAGTGATTACATAAACGATATACTTTAGGGTTTTCTAGTGTAATTACTATTGTCATATCGGTGAATATGAGAATAATAAATATGAATAATAATATCATTTCATTTATTAAATAAAACAATTACAAAATTGTCTTTCGGGCATCACACCTAACAATCTCCCACTTGCACGAAAGCATGTGATTAATTGTTTTAGAGCACACCCTATTATTTAAAATACAACAAACTACATCTCCCACTTGCTCTAAAGCAATGGAGACCCATCCCGTATTCTAGTATCCATTAAGCATATCATAACCATTGCAGATGACAAAGTACACTCCGAGTGTGCCGTCGTAGGATAGGTCGCTGACTCGGGGAGCACCTACATCCAAACGTCATGGGTCTTAATGATTAGTCAGGTTGTCGGCTCGAGACGATCCGTAGAATCGAAACGTTACCGGTCCATCTAATCATGTGGTACTTAGTAAACACTGAGCCCGGGATCGACTTAACGATCATCCTCAATCTGACTTAAAGTCAAAATCAGCGTATCACACATATCCAAGTTCACACATGAATATGTCCGCATATTATTCCTCGTTCTCTTCAAGATACTAAAGGACATACTAAACTTGCTTTGTTAACCGCCGAATCTAAGATTCGATCAAAGTTGACGTTCAATAACCTGACCATCTCTTACTAGAAAGAGAATCTATCCCATTTCTCTTGATCCGAAGATTTAGAGAGTCATTCCCGAGGCATAGGGTAGAACTTCCTCGTTGAATGTTGCATACACGTATGCATCATCTTAACTAATAAGATGGATGGGAAACCAAGATCGATTCTATTGAATTCGACCGAGTCAAACTCTTAAGAATGTTGTCCAAATCTCTCGTTGTTGTAGAATTGTGGTATTGTCGTATTTCGACTTCGTATAACACGCCCATGTTGATTCCAACCGGTGCAAGTGTTATCCTTCACAAACACTAATATATGTATATATTCACTACCGTACTAAAATTGATATCCAGCTTACAAAAGACTTATCAATATTCTCGGTCAAATCCACATATTGTAGAAATATATGACTTCCAATGACCGAGAGGTTTGCTTTTTATCCACAAAAGGACATAAGCCTTGACAAATATCCCGTCATAAGTTCATAAGGCAATACCCTTCGTTCGAATGAATCCGTACCCGTTTGTTTGGCAAGAAAGTCTCAGGGAATCACCCCTATTTTCTGCTTTTGAACGAAATCATGCAATACTAAGTGGTAAGAGAGTTCAAGGTCTGATTAACTCTCTACTACTCAGGGAATTACCCCTAGACCACTCAAGCTTTGCTCTGAAAGATAAACTTTCCTATTCATTCTACTCTTTTCCGTGTAGATCCAAATACTCCCACTGGGCCTGAGACGCTCAGGTGGTTCTACAAGAGCATGAACGAACCGGAGTACCGAACTCCATTCACAAGGGGTTATGGTCGTTAAACCAACCTCTATTATCGAATCCTATACCGCTCTCAAAAGAGCCATAGGTCATCAATCGATCCTCGTACTACCAAGTCCGCGAAAACCGTAATGGGTAATGGATAAACCATACTCCCAATACTTACCGGGTGGATCGAAATTCGATCTAGTTTAGTAGTATTTAGTGTTATCACCAACAACCGATGTTGGATGTGGTCTCGATTTTAATCGCTAGTAACTACCTTGAGTAAACGTACTTCAAGGTTCAAGGTTTTGTCGTTCATGGACTCTATCGTAAAGGATGCAACAAAGATAATCGTCCCTTCCCGATTCCAAGAATCCTATATCTAACCTTTATACTCAATAGATTAAAAGATATAGCACGAATGGTCATTGACCGAATGTATGTGTGAAATTCCCGCCTTACCTTCAAGCACCGTGTGCTAAATGCTTATATTTATGGAAGTGGGGTGAACCGAATCCACACCTTATCCGTAAATTCCAAAGCATATTCTAGGTAGACTTCTCGGTCTTACATTTCAATGTAAACCGTTATTTCGCTTCCAATATCTTTATTGAGTTAAGCAGTATATTGTAGCACATCTAAAACATATATAAGGCAATTTAACGGTTTCTCACTTAGTGAAAGCATTTCACTATGAGGCAGGCCGAGCATTAGTCCCTAGGACTATGTGATGGCCCATTTCGAGTATAGAATACTCTATCTCTCGTTGAAAACAGAAAAACCTCAAAATATTTTGGATAAACTTTCCGGAGTGTTTGAATAGTTATCGTACAAGAAGTCACTACTCGGAAGCTCCTACTAGCTTGCATCTTTCATCAGACCCCGAAGGTCGTCATGAACAAGCTATGTTACTTCTTTATAACCATTATCCTTTCCCGATTGAAAGGAAACTTAGTCATTGAACCTTTGAGACAATATAACCGACCGGGAGAAAAGGAATCACCCCGAGCCGCCTTTCTTCGTGTCTTGTCTTTTAGGGACTATGCACTAACTATGGAATATGAAGAAGCGTTTATCTAAATATAGAAACCAATTGCTTTTAACAGTTCTTAAGATGTGTTTTATATACATATTTCAAATAGCTCTAAGTGGTTTTGACTTTATCAAACAAAAGTCCGAGTCTTGGATTCGTACTACAAATGGTATATTCACTTTCTATACGACAAACAAATTATCGAATAGAAGGTAAATCCATTCGTTCCAACAAATCTTAAACTGAAAATAAATTTTCCGCGATATCCAAGGATTGAATCCGAGATTCATTTCCTTATATCACTCCCACTATTCTAGCTAAAATTAACTGCCCGTTGTTTACTCTTTTAATCGTTAAATGCACTGCTATCTTGTTCTTCCAAAGAACTTAGCTCGAGAAAATCTCCAAGGATTCATAGGTTGGTGATCCAAAATCACTATCCTTATCCTATGATTTTCGCTTAATTAATTTTTCGGTTCAAATTCCTTAAAGTTTTCTCGCTTTAGATGACTAACACTTTTAGACAGATTCTCCCATTCTTGACTTTCCGTGAATGGAAATGTCTTGAACCAAATGTTCGTTTGAGTAGACACTACTCTTGAACCGTGGGGTGTCTATTTCGAGTGTTACTCGTCGGGACTTCTCGGATTTTATAATATACCGTAAAAACAATAAATCATAACATTAAAGCTCCCACTAGTTTATCGGTTCCAAATACCGTCTAACGAGCAATGCTTTATTTTTTATGATTTTCCGATTTTTTCGATTAGAAAATCTATCGTACATAGTTCCAATGTTTCCGTAAAAACAAATCATAGAACTCCCACTAGTTCATCGATTCCAAATATCGTCCAACTAGCGACATTTCATGACTTTCGGTTTTTCAATTAGAACGGTTACATGTGTAGTCGCTTACACTTTTCTAATGTTCTAGAAAAATAACAAATCATAAAGCTCCCACTAGTTCATCGATTCCAAATATCGTCTAACTAGTAATACTTCATGATTTTCCGATTTTTCAATTAGAAAATTACTTGTGTATTACTACACACTCAAAATTCACTAAAGAATTTTAAAGTCCGAAATCACCTAAGTTTGTCTCCCGTTTGACATGAGTGACACTAGTGACATACCTATATGTCACTCGATTTTTAAAAGGCTTAAGAGAAAATATCTCTTTCGAAAATTAATTGCATTATCGATTAACTAGTTCAACGTCCTAGTTACTTTCCACTTTTTAACGAAGTCAATACTAGTCAATTATAAAATTTAAGCAATTTAGTAAGGGATAATGTCGTAAATAAAATGACATATATTAATTCAAGTTTAACACTACTATATAAGTTTATTTTAGGAATTTTTTAAACTAAAATTAAGTCTACTCTACCATTCCAAGGTTTTAACCTCGCATCTCAGTGCCGCCGTAGGGTAGGTCAAAGAGATGACGGTTAAATCGAGACAATCTCATCAATGAATAACTTGTGAGAATCAAACATCCCACGAGAATCGAACATCCCTTTATTCATTGACTACCTTCCTTTTTAGCCTAGATATTACCAAAAATATCCTTTATGAGTGTGACCTACTATATCGGATCTCTTAGGTACGCCCCGAGTGTGCCGTCGTAGGATAGGTCAGTGACCCGACGAGTACCCGTAAATCCTATCCTTTCGGAGACCAAGCCATGAATGTTGATAGGGGTGAACACCATCCGTAGGGGGACGAAATCAATGCGCCGCGAGGCGTCACCCTTCTCTCACTTACTTGTATCTATAGTAGAGGCCGTGGGGTTGGCTGTCGCCTCCCCCGCTCCCACTCAATATTTTGGAAGTGGTGGTGGGTTAACTAACCACGTCTTTTTGATGTTAACATAAAAGCTCATCAAATCAAGGATTCCGAATGGTGTCGGTAACGTAGGCAAGCCTACCCGTCTTATTCGTTGGAACATATGTGACAAGCCGGACGAAATCGGGTCAAGACAAATTTCATTGAGATAAGAAGGAATCACCCCTCCATTCTCCGGTGTAGCTTAGTCTTGCCGGACCCCCGTGCATACATCACACTAGGAGGGTTAAGTCGGTCGAGCCTAGCTCAGTTGACCACCCAACCTATAGGCGAACCGTTTTTATCCAAGATTTATTGTTCTTTTACCATCATTCAATCTCGTAGACACTACGAATCGAAAATGTGATCTCGTTTGGGCTTTTAGGCGGTTCACCGAGAACACACACCGAAAGGCTTAACGATTTCATAACCCGTCCTCGGATCTTTAATTAGTTACTAAATTAATTAATTACCACGTATTAATTAAATTTCAACTAATTACACGAGTTTGTATACATGCCTATTTTAATTACCAAAATTAAAATTCTACATGTATGCATGGAGTGGATTTATGATATGATGCATGTCATGGCAATTCCGATTTTATATCTATTTTATGATAAAACACATAAAAAATAAATTGCGGAAAATTTAAACACCGAGATGGATTGTTGGTACCCCCGTATCTAACCTATTAGAAAATAAATAACCAAACCCTAACTAGGGTTTACTACGTTCTAACATAATCTGCAGCTGTTCAAATTCTTCGATGATCGGGACTCTAAACGAACTCGGATCGAGACAAAACTTTCCATATATGTTCTTCATTCCTCGGGCTTCAATATGGACGGTTGGATCTGAGTTTTGACTTGTCAATTTTCTTCAGTGAGCCGCCGATCTTGATACTGCATCTGTCTCTGACTGCAGCGTATCAGTTACTTTCCGGAGCCGATCGGGAGTCGAGATGAAATCCGATCGACCTGAAATTTTTATTCCACATCAAAAACTCCATATTTATCGATCTGACCGGTTGGATTTGCGATTGAACGGTTCAAACTCTCCCAGAAATTCGAGGAAGTCACAGGTAGGGTTTCTGTGAATCCTGCGTTTTTCTGTTACAGCAGCTTATTTGCACCAATGAACGGATATCAAAACGGACTCCGATCGACGCCAAATTTTGTGGAATTGTTCATCATCTTCCAATATTGATTCTGAACGGAGGGATCGTCGTTTTAACGGCTCAATCAACGGGAAACACGAAATAACTAAACAGCTACTAAACAGATCTAATTACTGGAAATTAAAATTGCAATAAAAAATAAATTACATAATTTCCTATACTCATATGAACGAATTTTCATCGTTTATATGAGTTTACAATAGATCTAACGGGTAAACAGTACCAACCCCAATCCATCTCATCAACCACAACAATCGCAACATAAAAAATAAACATATATGCATCGGCCCCTAAAAAAATTGGGACACAAAAACTACATGTTTTCCACTCCTAGATCTAATATTTTATACGTATAAATATAGATCACCATAGCGACCGATACCACCGTTAGTAATATCATCCGCAAATGAAGCGATTTAAGGATCTAGATATATATGATACACGTAATAAAACAACTAGATCTATTCTACAAGGGGGATGTAGATCATACCTCTTGAATCTCAAAATTCAAGTTGAAGAACCGCAAAAGGATGAATGTGAAGATGTGAAGAGCACCACGTCTTCCGATCGTGTGATCCAAGCAATTCCCGGTGGAAGGAATTCTCGACTCGAACCCTTCCGATATGCTACCGGAAAAATCTCCAAGATTTCTCCCACTCTCTCCTTGGCCGAAATATTTTCTTCTCTCTACTATAGGGAGAAGTCGAAAAATGCAAAGTGTGTTAAGGCTCGGGAGAACTCTCTTTATATAAAAGAGTAAAACTTAGCCTCCAAGGATTAAATAATTAAGAGATAATTATTACATTAATCCTTTTTCCAAATAAAAGATAAATAAAATAATTATCCCAAACAAATTAGGATAAATCATATTATTATCTAATATTTCATGAAATATCATTTAACAAATAAAAGATAAATCACACATTAAATAATTATCCAAGAAAACTAATTTCTTAACAAATATCTAATCAAACTTGCGCCACCTTTGATCAAATAAAAGGTCACACGCAATTTCCATATTTGACCAATTGGGTCAAAATTGTCAACACACTAATTTGGGCCGAGTCCATGAAAAATGTCTTTTCCGTGTATTTAATTATTTAGCCCAACTAATTTAATAGTCCACTAAACAATTAATTCACATATCGTTTTAATAAAGTCCATCAAGAACTAAATTAATATTATCGTGATTCGACGTCCGAGAATAGCTATGCTATATTAGGAGGCACGTCGGGGACCATGGACTAATAATCGGTACCGCTCCGATAAATCAAATAAATAATTATAGAATAATTATATTCGATAAATCAATCACGGGAATATGCCACCATAATCCCGTGATCGCACTCCTCCGATTATAAGATTATATTTATCTCCTCACGAAAATAATAATAAGCGTCCATTGATATAATCATTACATATGGATTAATCCTCCATAGATTGTTCATTCTAAATCGGGAAGTTACCATTAACCCTTTTAAGAACCTCTTATCCTTATTTACCATTAACCCCCTAAATAGTGATCCTCATTACGGAATTATATCGTGAACTTTAATCAAATCGGTCCAAAAAAAATAAGCATGTGATGCACATATATGATATATCTATCATATATAAATGCCCCATTTTCTCTTAACGGTAGCTAATCGGTAATATGAACTCGCGCGATCGATCGCCTTTAGGATTAACAAATAAGGGAACGTCTATCTACTTCCATAAATGGAAGGAATGGATTCCGTATCCGTGATAAATACGTACTACTCACTCAATTCCGTACAATGCCAAGATGGGGTAATTCGATCACGGACTCGGTGTAATCATTAACCGTCAAGTCAAACCTCATACCGATTCAAACAGGTTGACTCGTGATCACCTCGGATTAAGATATTTCCATAAATATGATCATCCATTGATTCGATAAGACTTCTCGATTACGGAATTATATCGTGAACTTTAATCAAATCGGTCCACCCCTATATGATATATCTATCATATATAAATGCCCCATTAGGTTCTCTTAACCGAAAGTCCGGATAAGACAATCACACCTATTGTGTTCTCGGGGCGCATTAATAGCACGTTAAAGGAGAGACCCGATACTCTCGATTAACTTCACTACGGGCTAATTGTATTTTAAGTACATCTTCACTAACTCAATCCTCCTGTGTATATACCATACACTGAGTTAAGTGATTACATAAACGATATACTTTAGGGTTTTCTGTAGTGTAATTACTATTGTCACATCGGTGAATATGAGAATAATAAATATGAATAATAATATCATTTCATTTATTAAATAAAACAATTACAAAATTGTCTTTCGGGCATCACACCTAACAAGGTATTGGGCAGAAGCAGTAAACACAGCTTGCTATAATCAGAACAGAGCTATTATGAACAAAAGGTTGGAGAAAACACCTTTTGAAATTTGGAATGGAAGGAAACTGAATGTTTCATATTTTCATGCCTTTGGAAGCAAATGGTACATATACAATAATGGAAAAGATCAGCTCAAGACTTTTCAACCTAAAGCTGATGAAGGAATATTCTTAGGATATTCAAGTGTTAGTAAAGCATTCAGAGTTTTGAACAAAAAACACTCAAGCATGAAGAATATATACATGTGGTTTTTGATGATGCAAACTTCACTGGTGAAACAATTGAAGACAATTAAGAACTAGTTTCTCAACCTCAGTTGAAAAGATACCAGAATCAGTTTTTATTGATATGGGAAGGTTAAGGATTTCAGAATCTTTAGATCAAGATTAGTCTCAGTTTCAAACAAGCGAACCTACGGTTGAACAACTAGTACAAAATGAAACTGATCCTACACAAGATCAATCTCAAGCGAGATCAAATTCCGGAAGCCGAAATTCATGAAGAACCAACTCAAGAATTTCGTGATCCAATAATGCAACCCCCAGTACATCAATGGATGAGAGATCACCCAGAGGAAAAAGTGATTGGTGATTTTCAACAAGGAGTTCACACAAGAAATCAGTTAGATGCTATGATAGCATGCTTTCTATCTCAAGCCAAACCTAAAGAGATAGAAGAAGCCTTGAAAGATCCAGAGTGGATACAAGCAATGCAAGAAGAAGTCAATAAATTTGAAAGAAATCAAGTATAGTAATTAGTTGAAAGACCAGATCATGCTAATGTTATTGGTACAAAGTGGGTTTTTAGAAACAAACTTGATGAAGATGGAAACATTGTTAGAAATAAATCTAGACTTGTGGCTAAAGGATATTCACAAGCGGAAGGAATAGACTTTGATGAAACTTATTGTAATAGCCCGAATTTTTTCGACTTCTTAATTTAGTGGTAAAGGATTCAAATAAGGATTTATTAATAATTAAGAAGGGATTTTATAATTATTTTATAATTCCTTAATTCTAATCCCTACCTTGGCAATTAAAAGAATTTTACTTCCTTTTCCTTTTTCCCCCAACAACACGTGAAATTCCCTCCTCCCCCTAGCCGCCGTCGCCCTCTTGCAAAGAGAAGGAGAGGAATCTCTCCTTCGTGTTAAGGATTGTTGCTGCCGTCGTCGTTGTCGTCGGTAAGGGTTGTCGTCCTTTTCTTTTCCTACAATTCGAGCATGACGATCGGCCGGCCAAAGGCCATGGCCGATCCACACATGCGTGTGAGGGAGGGAGGATGTCGTTTTGGGTTGTTTTTCTTTATTTCATTGGAATTGTGTTGTAATTTTTAGTGCCTTTCCTTCCACCTATAGATATAGATTCGAGCTTCGTTGAGGAACGGTTCTAACTTGTAAGGGCTTTCGAAACGCAAAGCAATTCCGGTAAGAATATTTCTACGTTTTGTCGTCAAGTTTTATTCAAGGGTGTCTACGCTTGGTTGTCCCGTTTCGGGGATGTTATACGTTCATAATAGCGTGTTGTTGCGTTGATTTAAATCTATAGTTGGCAAGATACTTTTGTATGGAGATTTCGGGCTTAAAATGTTGTATTTGTCGTTTTTGTTGTGAAACGGCTCGTAAATCGCGTGTGGAATCGTTAGGGTTCGAGATGAAACCCGACGGGCGTCCGGGATTTCTGGACGGGCGTCTGCCTTGATTTCAGTCCAGACGAGCGTCTGGGTTACCTGGACGGACGTCTGAGGGGTTGTTTTACATTCAGGATCTAACTCCGTTAGAGCGGACGGGCGTCTGGGTTTTCTGGACGGGCGTCTGCCCTGGGTAATTTTTTTTCTTGGACGAGCGTTTGGGTTACCTGGACGGACGTCTGAGGGGTTATTTTACATTCAGGATCTAACTCTGTTAACGTGGACGGGCGTCTGGACATTCTGGACGGGCGTCTGACATCTTGGACGGGCGTCCAGCAGAGTACTGGGACGGGCGTCCGGTCTTCCAAACGGGCGTCTAGTCTATGTTGTCTTCCTTCTTTGGTAACTGTGGTTCAATCTTATGAATTAATTTTGGGAGTCATGTCTTGACGGGTCAGGGGTATTGACCTCACTATGGGAACTTGGATTTTAGGCATTGAGGTTTGTAGACCTATAGTGGTTGGGCCGGATAGGGTAGCACCCAAAGCCGGGAACCCGGGAAGGTTTCCTTACGACTTCAATGACCTTAGCGTATTTGGGGAGTTGCGTACATTGGTATGGTCGGGCCGGATAGGGTAGCACCCGAAGCCGGGAACCCGGGAAGGTTTCCTTGCACCCCGATGCGATGGTCCATTCAATTAATGGTACCATTGGATGACCTTTAGGATCCTCCTCTATAGGGTTTACCCTTTTGAGGGATGTGCACATTCGGGGCCTTTAGGTGGATAGTGGTGAGGTATGGTATCCGTTATGGATTAGTCGAAACTTTTATAGATTGGTTGAGTCTTTCATAAATTTGTGGTACTTTTCATGGGTTGGTTTTACCTTACGTATACTAGATTTATTCTTACTCAACTTTATAGTTGACGGTTTTGCTTTCGTTTGACCCTGCTATGATCCATTTTTGGGGAGCAGATTCTTAGCAGGTACTTCTATGGATGTCTGCTTGTTGCTGGGATGTCGCGGGGTTTGAGAGCCACGTAGTCACAGTCACACGCTTGCATTTTATTTGGATTTCTTTCTTAAAAAAAACCTTGGAATTTTGGATCATTCGCACGTTTTCATATTTCTTTTGAGAGACTGTAATTACTTTAAACCTTTTAATAATGAATGGTGAATGTTTATTTTCTGTCTGTTGTGGAATGTTGCATGTTACCTCCACGACTGGGTGTCGTGATGAGTGGCACCACAGTGACCAATACCGGCGGCCGACGGGATTGGAAACCGGGGTGTTACACTTATGCTCCAGTAGCAAGGTTAGAGGCAATCATATTATTTCTTGCCTTTGCAGCGCACAAGAAGTTCAAAGTATATCAAATGGATGTTAAAAGTGCATTTCTAAATGGAGTACTCGAATAAGAAGCTTTTGTGCAACAACCCCCGGACTTGAAATTAAAGATCAAGAAAACAAAGTTTTCGGACTAGGAAAAACACTCTATGGATCGAAACAGTGCAAACGAGCCTGGTATGAAACTCTATCTTAGTTTCTAGTTGACAATGGATTCATCAAAAGAACCATTGACAAAACCTTGTTCAGAATGAAAATAGGAGAAAGCCCTATCCTAGTTCAGATATATGTGGATGACATCATTTATGGATCAGAGGATCCACGATTTGTGAGAAATTTGCAAGTTTAATGAAGAGCCAATTTCAAATGAGTATGATGGGAGAACTGAATTACATTGTTGGTTTACAAGTTAAGCAAATGGATAATGGGATATTCATACACCAAACTAAGTACACAAGAGAACTTATCAAAAAGTTTGGAATGGAGAACAGTGCTGGAATAGCAACACCCATTGGATCCAACATCGGACTGGATAAAGATATAGATGGAAAAGATGTTGATCAGACACTCCATAGAAGAATGATTGAAAGCCTACTATATCTTACAGCAAGCGGACACTGGCATATCATTTGCGTAGGTGTTTGTGCAAGGTTTCGATCTAAACCTAAAGAAAGTCCTATGAAAGTGGTCAAGAGAACCTTGATGTATCTCAAGGACACACTTGGAGTTGGGATATAGTACTCAAGAGAAGGAGAATTCAAGCTGATATCCTACTCAGACTCGGATTAAGCAGGATGCAAAATTGACAGAAAAAGTACCTCAGGCACAAGTCAGTTACATGGAAATAGACTTGTGTCTTGGTTTAGAAAAAATAAAAACTCAATTTCAACCTCTACAGCTGAAATTGAATACATCGCAACCGGAAGTTGTTGTGCTCAAGTTTATGGATTAGACAACAACTGAGAGATTATGAGATTGAAGAAGGGTTAATACCCATTATATGTGACAATACAAGTTCAATTGCAATAACTGACAATCCAGTTTTGCACTCATGGACAAAACATATTGATGTAAGACATCACTTCATAAAAGATCACGTGGAAAAGAGGGATGTTACAACTCTCTATATACCAACTGAGGACCAGTTGGCTGATATTTTCACAAAACCTTTGGATAGAGAAATGTTTTTCAAACTAAGAACTGAATTGGGGATCATAAAAGTCAGCTAAGTCAATTGTACAACTGAGATTCGTCAAGGGGATTGATCTTTAACATGCTGGGTGAGCTTACTTGATAGATTAGTCATTTACATCAATGACCTCAAACTGACTAACTGAATCAGGACGGAACTGACCTTTATAAGGAACTGGCTGCTGAAAATTTAAATAAGTTTTTACCAGTCAAAGTTATTCAAAGGTTAAAAGGATAAAACCAACAATAATCACAGATCACACAAAAATCCGAATAGTACATGCATCGATTACCGGTTTTCTCAGAAGAATTTGAAAAGTTAGTACACAATCTACAAAAGATCATGGGATCATTCTTATAACCATCCACCCCCTCTATATATATTTTCAATCACATCTCATTTCAAACACAAAAACATATTTTCTCAAAATACAAGAAAAGTAATCACAATGTGGCCGCTTTAAAGCAATCTCAAGAGTCCAGATTAATAGCCAAAGTAGAATGTTTTTCTTTTGAAACTTTTGAAGAAATATACTATAATACTCTTTTATCAAGCTCTCTCGTGTGAAAAGATAAAAAAGATAAAAGGGCTAAGAAACCTTTTGGAAGTTAAATTGGAGAAAGAATTGGACTTGGAAGGACTTTTACAATTTTGGGAAAATATGAAGATGGTGAAAAAAATAGAAGAAAAATAGAAGAAGAAGAAGTCTGATGCATTATCAGCACCTAAGTATGTTTTAAAGAAGAATGATGATGAAGACAAAGATGATGATTCAATGAAACGGACAAAGCAGGTTACAGTCTTACAGACAGAAGAGAAAACTAATGTTCAAAAGGAATCAGTTACTAAGGATGAAGAATTGCTATTTGGGCCATAGACAACTGACAATCAGTTTCAAGCTGAACAAGATGAAAAAGTTGGAAAATAGTTGATACTTATGGACAATCAAACTCAGTCAACAAAGGAAGAAGTTGATCCAACAGAGTTTTTGACACGTGAAGAACTTACCAAAGTGCAAAATACTTTGGATAGTATGCTCAACCAAAGGAACATTACAACAATCTTTTGTCGAAGATCTCAGTTTACTTAGATTACAAGAAAAAGACTGATGTCTCTTTTCATTCAAAGTTAGACACTATCAAGAAAACTGATAACGCACTAAATGGTACCAATAATTATACCTTTATTCACCCTGAATTCTGCTCAAGAGAGGATAGATAGGCTTGTTATTATGTGGAATATATGTTAAATGCTATGTGAGTGTTTCCAGGATCGTAATTCTACATCTCTGTTATTTTCCCAGAGATTTGGTACTGTTTTGTCTCGTTTTGCATGTTTTATAGGATGTACCGGATCTGGAGCATTGGATAATGGATTAGGACCACAAGAAATATATTGGGCCAAGTGATTAAAATCAAAGAGGAAGTCCGTTGAAGAAAAGGAAGAAAATTCGGCCCGGTTTACCGAGGGCTAGGTCCGGTAAACCGAGGACTTGTTGAACACGAAACTGATTTTCCTGCCTCTACTAGGTCGGTTAGGGTTTTAGAGAGTCTTAAGTCGGCTATTGTATCTATATAAAGCCGCATATACTGAGATTTTTCAAAAACCACAAAATTATATTCAATTACATTATAAAATTTTGATGAAATAAAGTTATTCAAGCTTTGGATGAGTTTTTTCTAGTTTCCTCCCTATCTCCACGATCTCTAACTTGATTAGATCGAGCTAGATCACCATTGTTGAAGGTATGAAGCGTTGAACGTTCCTTTTTGTCTTCATTTGGTAGATCTGTTTGTATTTATGTGTTTTTAGTTAATCTGCATGATTAAAGACGCCGTAATTTACTTATTTTAATCGTAATTGAGCAATATACATCCATGAATAGGAAAAGACACCCCTGGTAACCCGGTGGTCTATACCGGTTTACCGGGGCATAATTTAGAAAACCTAAAACTGGGATTCACTACAGCTACGTTGATCGATTGGTTTATTAACAGTAGGTTAGATCTTGCCAATCTGCTTATTGTAATCATAAACTGGCATGAAATACAAATAGTGAAGTGTTAAGTTTGGACAAAATCTTGAATGGACCCTAGGAACGTGCTGATCAATGTCGACAACTGTCAAGGGAGGTTAGCGGTATGAGTTAGAACTCGATATTGGCAATTCTAGTTCTTTATGTGTATGGGCTATTACGGACCAATTAAGGAGGGTAGCTTGCGTATAGATTGTCTGTTACCATTGTCGGAGTAGATAGGAGTATGAGTTGCACCCGTAGCTGATAATGATAATTAAAACTAAGCTCGCGATTAATTGAAGGAAATTATGCGGGGAAGTAAACGTAACGATTAACTAATCCAAGTTAGTAGATCGGTGAGAAGAGGGGGAGAAATACCAAGTTTGTTTTCTTTTATGTACATTTATTGGTCCATGACCGCCTCTATGTTGCTTCTTAATTCGGTTAGAATCATTTATACTTATTGTTGCACTGTCTCTGTGGGATTGACCTTGACTCGCATTTACTATAATACGATGTACCTAGTATTCTTGTTAGTAATATCGACGTTAGTGACTTACACGCGATCAAGATTTTTGGCACCGCCGTGGGGGGACAATGGTCAATTATAAATATAAACGTTTTAATTTTGATTAAGAAGTCTTTTTTATTTTATTTTATTTTGAGTCTTGAGTCATTCTGTATCAACCCTGCACATGTTAAACTGCCAGAAAGAGAAATTTCAGGGCCGGTTTACCGTGGCTAACCCCCGGGTTATCGAGCCCTGAAAAATCAATTTCTGAACAGCCCATGTTATTATGTGTTATTCTCTGTTGAATTTAGTTAGTTGGTCCGCAACAGTTTGGATCACACCCAGCTGAAGCGGAAGTTGCAAACCTTTTCCTTGTTTTATTTTGTCTTTTCGTAGGAAGATCAGAACACTTCAGAAATTCGATGAAACCGGAGTTGAAAAAGAGCAAACAAGTCAAGCAATATTCCTAGAACAATATTGAACATCACACCAATTTCCATGTTCCGTGGATCTGAAGCAAGCGAGAATTATGAAGCTATAAAGAAGCGGTTGGAAAAAGAGAAAGACGCAAACAAGTAAGAGCCTAAAGAGAACTTAAAGGAGTATAGCACGTATCGTCTAGGTGAGTTCCCTTATGAGTTAATTGACATATCGTCTCTGGATTATGATTCTGATCATCCTGAAGAGGAACCTGACACGATGTTTTTTGCGCCTGAGGATTACCTAGACTCAGACACCGTGGTGAAGTTAAGAGAACCTGGCACGTTCCGACTCCCAATTTCTGTTAATGGTATATCAGTAGGATTAGGTCTCTATGACTCTGGCTTGAGTTGCAACATAATACCTTTTTCGCTCTGCCAAAAGATCAAGCTTCCGGTCGTAATGAATCAAACCTGAACCATGACATTCGTTGATAGAAGTAGAGATATGCATGCCGGTTTGCTTAAGAAGTGTATGATTAAGGCAGGAGGGTTCAGTTATCCAATTGATTTTACGGTGATAGACATAACAGAGGACCCAAGTGCCCTAGTTCTATTAGGTAGACCTTTCTTAGCGACAAGCAGGGCTGTCATGGATTTTGATAATGGGGAGATTACTTTAAGATTGAATAATGATGCTGTATCTTTTAAGATCTTAGAGCCCCTAGAAAATAGGCCGGAAAGTTGTAAGATGACGTATGCTTCAGGAAAGGTGGAAATTATAGAGATAGAGGGGCATAAGCATAGAGAGGTTGTAATAGAAACCATTGAGCAGGAATTCATGAGACTAATGCTGTGAGAAAGAGAAGAGAAAGACTATAACAAGATGCTCACGGAAGCTAGTCCTCCAGTGTTGCGTAGTGAATGCTTTGAGCTTAAAGTGGAAAATGTGGAGTCCTTGGATCTAAAGTCTAAATTCGATGTAGATGCAGACCTAGTACGCAAGCCAAGAGAGAGAGAGGCATGATAGGAAGAGAGCCCAAAAATGTTCTATAAAGGTACAAACCTCTGGAGCGAAAGTTTGGCAAGTTAAAGCTCCAACCCCTGAATGATCGGAGATCTGAAGAAAGTCGAGCTGGTGACTATAAACTTAGAACTATTTCTTTAAACCCTTAGGTAGATTAGGAATGAATAAAAGTAGCAAGATAAATGGACGAGCTATTTTTCATCCTACCACACCCTTAGGCTTGAAACCGAATGTTTGTGGAAAGGTTTTTTCTTACTCGTTGCGGATTATAATGAAGTAGGTTAGGATTGAAGCGGAAATAATAACAAAAAGAGTAAGAGGCTAGTCAATTTGAGGTTAGAATTGAGCAGAGAGGTTGAGAAAAGTGTGCAGTGAAGGCAGACATAGAAATCTGGGAAAAATAACCCCGGTAAACCCTAGGTTACCTCCGGGTTACCGAGGCTGGATTTTTGGATTTCAAAACGTCAGTTTAAAAAGATGAATTTATAGAGCAACGTGGAGGACACACATGGCATCAGACGCTCCTAGTCAGCAGAAACCATCCAATTTACCATTCTTTTCAAAATTTTCATCCTTTCCCACAATCCACCATAACTCCACCTCAATCCCATCAACCACCTCCTCAAATCCCTCACCCCAATAACTTTTCTACCCACTATCCCACTAAATCCTTCCACTTTCACTCATTTCTTCCTATTTAAACCACCCATTCACCACCATTCTTATAATTCTATCTACCATCATCTCTTCAATTCACCAAACTTCTCCCATTTCTTCTTCTTCTTAAATTCAGTCGGCCACCATCACCACCACTGTCACCACCCAACCACTACCAAAATCAAACCTTTCTTCCAGTTAAACCAACCAAAACACCTATTTCCCTTACCCATGTTACTGTCTAGTGCTGCAGTGCTAGTGAGGTGCCACAGTTCTTCATCCTTTATCATCAGAGGCACAGTCCAGAAAAGAAATCAAAAAAAATTAGGCCGGTAAATCGAACCAACTTGCCGGTTTACCGAGGGAATTTTTTCAGAATCAGCTTCAGTTTCAGGTTGTATTATCATCCAGGATCGGTCCCAAACGTAGCCGTTCAGCTGTTCGTCCTAGTGGTTATTAGAGTGTGTATGGAGATGCCAACCCTTTGATAGATGGGGTTGAGAAATTCCATTCTTTAGCTATCTACGAGTCGTTCTGAGGGCATTGGAACGCAAGGCCAGTTGCTCGAGACGAGGGGTAGAACTGGACGATTGCTGATCAATCTTGCCATGAGCCCTACAAGTGCAAGATATTTTGGATATGGCAGAATCCCCGACTCGGTTAAACACCACGGTGGTCACGGAATTTTATGCTTACGTTTCACATAACCCCAGAGCCATGTATTCTATGGTCTGTGGTGTTAAATTTGATTTTTCTATTGAGCGGATCAATGCTCATTTTGGGGTTAGACATCCACCAGTGGGCCTGGATGAGTACACTTCCTCGAGTAACATTGAATATTTGGAGAGGATGGACATGATAGCTGAGTATTTTGGGGTGCAATAGAAGCGCAATCCTGCTGGATCTCCCACCATCTTCCTAGAGAACGAGTTATCCCGGGATCGGAAGATGGTCAACGATTTGTTTGTGCCTCGCCTTCTACCGACCAAGCACACGGTATCCGTCACCACCAAGAGGGTGGAGATGATGTTTTATCCGGAGCGAATCTCTTGTCAACATCGGTCTACTAATGCATAGCCGTATTCACGAGCTTTCTGTCACATCTGAGCATGAGCTGTTGCCATACGGACTGATGATTGACATATTTGCTTTAGAGGACGAGGTGAAAATTCTTGTCAGTGATAATTGGGAAGACCCTGAGCCAATGATCAGTCCACAGTCAGTTCAAAAAGTTCCAAGACGGGTTGAAAGAGGCGAGAAGGAGCGTGCTCCGGTCCTCGGAGCACCCCGGACACAGAGAGCTATGCTTGAGGAACACTCGCGAGAGATTATGAGTTTGCACCATAAGATGGATAAGATCATTGACTTCATTGGCATACCTTCATCGAACCCACCACCTAGGACTGCCCCACATCACCGAGCCTCTTCTTCAACCGCTGCTGGCTCGAGTTCTGGTCCATCTCCCGGTTTTGAGCCTAGAGATGACTGGGAGGGTTATTCTAATGATGACTAGTTTTTATTTATTTTTGTTGTTGTGTTCCATTTTTCTTTTTCTAATTTTATTTTCCTATCTAGTTGATGTAGCAGAATCATATTCATATAATCATTTTGTCAGCTTAATTTGTTTTGGGGTTCATTATTTTCTCTTTTACTGCCGCCTTTTTATTATATGGTTTCTTGTCACCGCCATTCTTCTTGGTTTGTTTGAGATACTTAGCATAGATTCTTCATGGATTACTTGCATGAGCCCGATGATTTATACGGCGATCCACTTCTTCTTTGGTTCCACCCCTAACCAAAGCTAAGTTCATTTTCATGTTTCATTTTTCATCTTACATATTAGGGACATTGTTTCGATTAAGTGGGAGGTAGAGGAACGTCACTTAGCTTCTTAGTACTATATTCTGTAAATTGTGTGATTATCTTGATTATCTTGATTCTCTTTGATGCACAATTCACCATTTAGACTTTGATTCAATTGACTTCATCTTTGTTTCACGTTGCACGAATAAGAGTAAATGTCAACTTCTGAACTAGTGGCGTATTAAGCGCATATTCGTTATGAGCCACCATTTTACACACGTATAACTCACTTCCCTTGGTGTGTAGTCGATAGCATATTTCTTTGACTAGAGTTGACCCTGGCTTCATTACGAATCATGTTCCACCAACGTTTATGAAAGCAATGGAATTTCGGATTCGGTAGTTTATCATGAGTGGGGCCGTGAGGATAGTTAAATCAATGAGAGTTTACCCGCCAAGAAACAGAAGTGCATTGAAATATATACATCTACATTCTCTTTGGAAAAATTTGAGTTGATGGAGAGTAAAACGCATGACTTTTGCATAGACCGATAAACGCGAGCCTATGAGTAATATATAATCGGTTCTCGATCCGCCTTGCCAGCTAATTTAATTGATAAATAACATGTTTGAGACTGGTTAGTTCGACTACGGGTTGACGTAATGTGAGATTGTCTGCATTACTAAGCGGTTGTGAAATTTATTGCACACACACATTGGCTCATGATGTGAATAGTGTTTAATGCGTTACTGATGGATATGAGTGGCATGATCTCGATCTTGACTTTGTAAAGCATAGTTGTTTTTAATTAACTTGTGTACTGATCAGAGTGTTGTTTTCTTTTCACCTTTTTGCTCGGGACGATCAAAAGAAAAGTGGGGGGTATGTGATAACACTCTAATTGGTACCAATAATTATACCTTTATTCACCCCGAATTCTGCATCTCTGTTATTTTCCCAAAGATTTGGTACTGTTTTGTATCGTTTTGTGTGTTTTATAGGATGTACCGGATCTGGAGCATTGAAGAATGGAACTACACCAAAAGAAAGGTATTGGGCCAAGTGATTAAAGTCCAAGAGGAAGTATGCTGAAGAAAAGGAAGAAAAGTCTGCCTAGTTTACCGAGGGCTAGGTCCGGTAAACCGAGGACTTGTTGAACATGAAACTGATTCTACCGCCTCTAATAGGTCGGTTAGGGCTTTAGAGAGTCTTAAGTCAGCTATTGTATCTATATAAAGCCGCATATACTAAAATTTTTCAAAAAGCACAAAATTATATTGAATTACATAATACAATTTTGATGAAATAAAGTTATTCAAGCTTTGGAAGAGTTGTTTCTGGTTTCCTCCCTTTACTCCACTATCTCTAGCTTGATGTGATCGAGCTAGATCACCATTGTTAAAGGTATGAAGCTTTGAACATTCCTTTTTGTCTTCAATATGGTAAATCTGTTCGTATTTATGTGTTTTAGTTAATCTGCATGTTTAAATACCCCATAATTTACTTATTTTAATCGTAATTGAGCAATGTAGATACAGGAATAGGAAAAGCCACCCCCGATAACCTGGCTGTCTATACCGGTTTACCGGGGCATAATTTAGAAAACCTAAAACTGGGATTCACTACATCTACGTTGATCGACGGGTTTAATTAATAGTAGGTTAGATCGGCCAATATGCTTATTGTAATCGTAAACGGCATGACATATGAATAGTGAAGTGCTACGTTTGGACATATTCTTGAATGAGGAACGTGCTGATCAATGTCGACAGCTGTCTAGGCGGGCTAGCGGTATGAGTTAGTGCTCGATATCGGCAATTCTAGTTCTTTATGCGTATGGGGTATTACGGACCAATTAAGAAGGGTATCTTGTGTATAGATTGTCTACTACCATTGTCAGAGTAGATAGGAGTAGGAGTTGCACCCGTAGGCGATAATGATATTTAAAACTAAGCTCGTGATCAATTTAAGGAAATTATGTGGGGAAGTAAACGTAACGCTTAATTAATCCAAGTTAGTAGTTCGGTGAGAAGAGGGGGAGAAATACCAAGTTTGTTTTATTTTATGTTTATTGATTGGTCCATGACCGCCTCTTTGTTGCTTCTTAATTAGGTTAGAATTGTTTATACTTATAGTTGCATTGTCTCTATTGGATCGACCTTGACTCATTTTTACTATACTGCGATGTACCTAGTATTATTGCTTGTAATATCGACGTTAGTGACTTACACGCGATCACAAACCACTTCTAACTCATTTTCCGAGATTCCGCAATTGAAGGAAAATCTGGAAATTACAACCATGGAAAATCGAGAATTTGAAGCTCAAGCTGAATGGCACCTAAATAAGAGGATTTATGGGTTAGAGACTCAACTTTTTGAGATTCTAATTTCTCAGAATTGAAATACAGATGGTCAAAAAACAACACATTTGTTAATCAATCGGTTGTATGATGCCAGAGGGAAGTAGAACAAGAAAAGCTGAAGCTAAAAGAAAAAAGATGAAGTTAGAAGGCTGAATTAGGGGAACTAAAGAAAGGAAAGTCAGCAATAGATCCTTACATCCGAAATGTTGAAGAACTCAGTGACGAACAACTCTTATTAAAATACAGCAAACCAGGAGATAAAAGAGCTTGTCGTACAAAGGATCTGTGGAAAGTTTTAAAAGGATTACAATCATATCAAGGCAAAGTACGAGCACAAAACCTATGAAGAAGCACTTGTTTACTTCTTATCGATGTATATCACGGTCGAGAAGATGGCAACTCACAAGTAGATGAGAACAATGGAAGATAAGTTTGCCACCAAGAACAAGAAGGAACAAATGGAGACGACATTAATGAATTTGAAAAGTACTACGGGGACAACACCGATCTTCCTAAGTTAGCCTTATGGAGGAAGTGGAAGCTGTCAAGCCTAGTAGACTACCTCAAGACTTTTGCGAAGGAAGATACAAAACTAGAAAGTGAATATCAATTACATGATAAGGGAAGAAAGTATATCTTAGTTACACAACAAGCAAAAATGTTGATGAGTTAATCATTTGTGTAACTTATTCAAGTTTTTGTGAATTCTAATGAAAAATCCAGTTTCCAATTTTACTTTGTGTTTATTTGTTTTTATCTTTAAGATTTTCTTTTTAGGAGGTTTTTGCATCATGAAATAGGAGGAAATTCTTAGAATTAAAATTTTGTGTTTTGATGATGATTCATCTTATTTAATTACTTGTTTGTTTTTACCCCATTGATGAAGTGCTGAAACTTGCTATTATAGTGAAAAGCTAAAAAAATGTCTAGAAATAATATGTATAGGATTTATTAGTGTCGATCTTTGTATAGGTTGAATCGGACAAGCACTATAATAGGTAGAGAATCGTAGAACCGAAAACTTGAATCATCTATAAACCGGAAATTATACGTAACTAAGTTTCGGACAAGGCGATAACTCACAACAAGCGAAAAAGTGTTACTCGAGCCATAGAACCGACATTTACTCGGAGCGAAGAAGGTAAGTTCACCGAGGGACACCGACTTAGTTGGATTATCTAGAAGTAAAAGGCATGTGGGAACAAACTTATTATTAGAAGGGTGAGGGACACGGACTCAATCATTGAATATTGAAGAACGGAGGGTTCAAACTCAATTTATGAAGATTAAAGTTGAGGCTCGTAAGGTTAGAATTCGAGCCGGACGTGATGACTGAACCGAATTTATGAATCTTATATCAAGACCTAAGATACATAAGGACAATGATATCTTAGATGATTTATGAGTTATGGTGTACTATGATTAAGTCAATATGAATCAGATGGAAAATAGAGTACTAAGTTTTGAAGAAGAGTAAAAACTCAGTTAATGCTCTAAACTGAAAACTGACTCACTCGGTTTTCTGAAGCTTAAAACTGACCATTTATAAATATCTCAGTTTTAGTGCTGAAGATATCAAAAAAGCTGAAAGGAAATTCGAACGTTACAAATCAAGCTTTTTCATTGAATGATGGACTGACATGTCAGAACGGTCGCTGACATCAAACAGGACCATCAACGGCTATGTGGATTTAAACGTTTGATAGCTAAAGAATTCAGATTTTGAACAAGATGAACGTTGGACCACACACTATAAATAGAGGACTTGGCATCAAGGATCAAACACACAGATTACTAAGAATCATCGAGCCTATGTCCTGTTTATCTGTGCATTCGTCTGAATTGCTATCAACTTTGTGCTCAACAAGATCATATCTAAAATTTTTCAAGTGTTTATGCTTCAAAGAGATAATCAAGATCCAACACTCTGAAGAACCATAAGCAAGAATCAGTTACTTGATTCTCAACCCAACTTTGATTTTATAAAAGATTTTGTTGGACTTATTTCTATGTTATGATGATGAGTGCCGGACTAGGCTTTGTTATAGTGCAAAGGCAAAAAGATGTCTAGATCAAATGTATAGGCTTATTAGAGTTTGATTCATGAATAAGTTTGATCAAACAAGCATCACGTAAAGGTCGGTGATTTATATCGACGGACGGTCTATATCGATGGGGTAGATAGGTCGGTAGACTAGTCGGGAACCCGCCGAAGGCCGAAGACGAAGGCGAGGGCTCAAACTCGATTCTGAAGGCTAAGGGATCAAACTTAGTAATTTAAGTCAAGGATATGGAATCAAAATTTAGGCAAGTCTGTGATGACCTAAACTGATTACATATACCTTGTATAGAAGGTCTAAGTTCCACGAGTTGGATGATGTTTGGAACATGGTTATTTTTAAAAAAGGTGTAATCTAACTTCACAGATAAAAGTTAGATAAAAGAAATCAGCTGCATTGTATTTTATACATAGCAAATTGCTGTTCAGCAGACTGATGGGTATCTCAGCAGACTGATGAACCTGCTGATAATATACCTTGATTAAATCAAGATTATATTGGAAGATTACATGGATAAGGACATCCAACTACCTCTGACTTATCAAACAAATCAAAGGCCGAGATTAAAAGAACGTTGGGATGATTCAGATTTTTATCCAATGGTTATAAGTCAAAGGGTGGACGGTACCGCACTTGTCAAAAAGGAATTCTGACAGTGTCACTCCTATGAATAGTGACAGAAAGCAAATCAGATGGGACAAAAACCAGGAATGGTTACATTTGAATTTCAAATGTAAGTCACATGCATTCCTACCTATAAATAGAGGATCCTCAACTCAGAAAAGATGATGATTGATGAACTTTAAGAGAAAAATATAAGAGACTATTCTGAGCTGAAAAACACCCTGCTGAACTTACTGAACTTAAAGCTACTGATCCAGAAAGATTCTTCAAGTGTATTCTGCATTCAAGCTACATCAAGTATACACACTTGAAGACTGGAATCTGCTGATTATATCATCCTAATCAAGCTGCTGCAATTGAATCATTTATTTGATTCAATCTTTATTTTATAAAGAACCTGCTGAAGAAAGTGAAGCACAATTGTGTGAAAGACTGTTGTTTGTGGTGGAGCTGGTGAAGAGGCAATCCTACCCTTCAAGGACCAGTGGAAGACTTAGGAGCAGCAATCCTACCTGTTCCCAGTTTTCAGTTGTGAAGCCATAGTCATTGGTGAAGGACAAGCAATCTTAGGAATCTTTGTAACTGCAACATCAAAGATCTCTAGTGAATTACCTCCAACATCACAGGAGAAGAGTGGACTGACAGGATTACACCACCTGGAAGCACTATAAAATCCGCCTACTTACTTTTAGCATTTACATTCTGCACTTAGTTTATTATATACATCAATCAACTGAATCTAGCAACTGAAATCACACACATACACTACTGAGTATCTAATACTTAGTATCATATTTAACAACAAGTATTAAGGCTTAATTTTGACATAATTCCGCTCCACAAATTCGATGGCGAACTGTCGGTAGACTACGTTTATCGACGGGCTGCGAGGCATCGACAGACTATTGAACTTCGACGAGCTGCTTTGAAGTTCTTGAATTTGTTAACTCCAAAGTTTTAAGTGTTAAGTTTATTCACCCCCCTTCTAAACTTAACCAAAGCATTTTCAAGGGACCAACAATTGGTATCGGAGCGGTATTTACGTTTACGAAGAAATCCTACTTGTTGTGCTTGTGAAAATACTTTGAAACTTTTTCAAGTTACTGATTTTCAAAAACTTGCATCATGGATAACACCCAGTATGCTAGAACTATGTTGATGTGTTCTCTAGATAGATTTGATGAATATAAACGTCGAATGCAGGCTTACCTTGCTGCAACTCATGATGAGATGATGGATGTACTAACTGATGGACCACTAGAGATTACCAAGGCGAAGAACGATGGGTGATACTACGAGTACATTCCTAAACCAAAAAGAGAATGGAATGCGAGAAGACGAGAAAAAGAGCAAACCTCAACAATATTGCTATTGATATCATTTATAGAACCTTGGATAGCAATATGTACATGAAGGTTAAAGATTGCAAAGCGCAAAGGAACTTTGGGACAAGATACGATTGATCCGTGAAGGCACCGATGCAATAAAGAAGAACAAAATCGGTGTGGTCAAAAAGAGGTTTCAAAAGTTCAAGATGCTACCAAATGAAACCATTGAGCGAGATGAAATCAAGATTTAATGCTATCTGGATGAACTTACCTGCTGAGTGTAAGTTATTCAAAAGAGGAAATAAACACAAAAATCTTGGAAGCATTACCTGCAAAAGATGTTTGGAAAATGAAGGTGACTGCAATTGTAGAAATGAGAAAGCTGCATGAAGAAGACACATTCAAGTTATTTTCAGATCTTAAGGCTTATGAGTTTAGCAAAAAGCTTGTACCTGAGACTGAAAAAGAAGAGCCAAAGACCACTGCATTGGCTGCTTCACATCCGGAAGAAACATCTGGAGGACAAGATGATCTGCTGGATGAGATGCAGGAACAAATTGCCCTACTTAGCAAGAAAATCGGGATGATGAAGACGGAAAGGCCCACGCAAGAAATTTCACAAAAAGGCCTACGAAAGAAAGAAAGAAGAACCAAAGAAAGATAATGACTATCCGTGTTTTCATTGCAAGAAACCGGGACACTTCAAACCCGACGTCCCGAGTTAAAACAAAGTAAGGAACACGATTATCTTTGCTTCAACCGCAAGAAGCACGGACACTTTAGACACGATTGTCCGGACCTGCGAAGACCGGGAGTCAACAAAGAAGACATGGCAAGAAGGCTATGGTTGCTTGAAGATGAATCGGGGTATGAAGTGGAATACGAAAAGGAAATGAATCGGATGACACGACAAGGTTGCTTGATATGGAAGATTATGCTTTGATGGCCAATATGGATGAAACGAGGAGGTATACAATACGTATCAATAAACACTCTGCTTGGAAGTGATTGTGAATCAACATGTGGTTCAAATCCTATAAATTCTAATAATGAGGAGACTTTGGATGCTATCCTTAATCAACTGAGGAAAATGCAATCTGGTTATGAGATTGTGAAGGTTGAAAAAGAAGCTCTTCAGTTGGACGTTGAAAGATTAAAAGCTGAATTAAGAATTCTTAAAGGGAAAGAAAAGGATGTTGGACAGAATCAGCAAAAGACTGCTGAACAATCAGTAGCTGCTGAATTTGTTGAACCATCTTGTTCTTTTACTGCATACAAATCTTGAAAGCCTTATGGTGATAAAACATGGCTTGGATTTGGAACTCAACAATCCAAAAAGAGTGGATCCAGTAAGGTTACTGAACCTAGTACCAGAATTGGTCCTAAGTTTGTACCAGCACAAGATCCAACTCCAAGTAAGGTTCTTTGAGGCGGTAAAACCTACGAGAATACTTCAAGGAAGCAAAATCAGAAGTCAAAGAAGTCAACAGTTCCTAACAAAAAGAACAAATCCAAAAATAGGACTGCTGGATCTTCTAGACCTACTGATAGCAGACCTGATACCAAGTCTGCTGGACCACAGAAAGGTAATAATCAGAAATATTCCAAGGATAAGAATCCTAAACCGAAAAATGTTAATCATTCAAGGGATACTTATCTCAGGGGGAAAGGTAGATTGTTCCCTACTGATGATGATTGGATTATTCCTGTACCTGCTGATAGAAACAACCAGTACAACCATGCTGCTAGGGTAAAACCTAAGCAATGGAATCGACAAAGGACTCGGCGGAGAGGACTTATAAAAGGCCTCGACGGGGACCTCGGCGGACTCCATACTACGAGGGGCTTCCTAACGGACGACAAACAAATGGTTGTACTAATGCTTCTAACAACAAAAGTCACTTCAAACAGCATTATAAATCAAAAGGCCAGAAAACATATGTGAATCCTACACAACCAACTGTTAGAACTTATGGATGTGTGAATACATGTATGAACCAAAGTATGACACCTTTAGGAGAATACCTTATGGAAACATACCAAAGGTCATGCTTACTACTGACCACTATGGACCCAAACAGGTTTGGGTACCTAAAATGTATTAACTTTGTTTTGTAGGGTGTCTGGTACTTGGACAGTGGATGTTCCAGACATATGACAAAGAACAAGCACTGTTTGTCAAACTTTGTGGCAAAGGTTGGTCCAAGGGTGAATTTTGGCAACAAGAATACACCTGGATATACAAGAGGATATGGCACAATTGTGAGAAATGGACTTACAATCAAGAATGTTGCATATGTGGAAGGACTGGACTACAACTTGCTGAGCACTGGACAATTCTGTGACATGGGATACAAGGTCACTTTTGACAAAAACAAGCGTATTGTCATTAGTGAAAGAGGTGATCAAGTTGTCTTGGCTTTGGTAGAAGACAACAAAACATGTATGTTGTGGATTGGTCTACTGCTGGTTCTAGAAACCCCCTGATTGTGCATACAAGGTCTGAACTCAATTGGTTATGGCACAAGAAGTTGAATCATTTGAACTTTGATGATATCAATCGGTTGGTGAAGAAGAAGGCTGGTGATTGGTTTACACGAGATCACATTCAAGAAGGATGCTATATGTGATGCGTGTCGGCGGGATAAACAGATAAAGTCAAGCTTCAAGTCAAAAACTAAACAATCAACTAATAGAGTGTTGAAGCGATGCATATGGATCTATTTGGACCAATAACTCCAACAAGTGTAACAGGAAAGAAATACACCTTAGTGGTTGTGGATGACTACTCAAGGTACACTTGGGTGATATTTATGAACAAGAAAAGTGAAACACTCAAAAGCATGCCTAATCTTTTAAAGAGATTACAAAATGAGAAAAGTCTGACAGTAGTAAAAATAAGATCAGATCAGGGTACATAATTTCTCAACAAAGTGATAAGAGAATATTGTGAACAGAATGGTGTACTACATCAACTTGCTGCTGCTGGTACACCTCAGCAAAATGGGGTTGCTTAAAGAAGAAATAGGTCTTTAAAGGAAGCAGGAAGGACAATGATTTGTGAAACATTGCTACCTGAAAGGTATTGGGCTGAAGCAGTTAATACAGCATGTTATACGCAAAACAGAACTTCAGTGAACAAGAAGCTGCTGAAGACACCTTATGAGATTTGGAATGGAAGGAAACCAAACATATCCTTTTTCCATCCATTTGGAAGCAAATATTTTATCCTAAATCACAAGGTACATTTAAAGACATTCCAACCAAAGTCAGATGAAGGAATTTTCTTGGGATATTCTTCAGTCAGCATGGCATTCAGGGTACTGAACAAGAGGTCACTGAAACATGAAGAAACAATCCATGTTGTGTTTGATGAAACTAAGTTCACTGGTATGGAAGATGAAGATTGTGAACCTGCTTAGAATCAACAGGTTACTAATCCAGATTGTGTTGAAGTTTTGGAAAGATTCAATGACTTAAAAGTTTCTGATACTGCCCCTGCTGAACACCCTGCTGGTAATACTACTGATGCAACAACTGAAGCAATTCAAGGATCTGGTGAACCCCCTGTTGTTGAAGAAGCTACAACATACCCTACTGAAGATGAGGTTCCTGATAATCAAACTAACCAGAATCCACAATGGTTAAGGAATCACCCTGTTGAACAAGTTATTGGCAATGTACAGCAAGGTGTAAGGACTAGAAGACAACTGGAAGCTATGTTTACTTGTTTTCTATCTCAAATGGAACCTAAAGTTGTTGAAGAAGCAATTTCTGATTCAGATTGGATAATTGCTATGCAAGAAAAATTGAATGAATTTGAAAGAAATCAAGTTTGGACACTAGTTGAAAGGCAAAGTCATGCAAATATCATTGGTACTAAGTGGGTATACAGAAATAAACTTGATGAATCTGGTACCATTGTGAGGAATAAGGCCACACTAGTTGCAAAAGGCTATTCTCAAGCAGAAGGAATAGATTTAGATGAAACTTATGCACCTGTTGCAAGATTGGAAGCTATCAGATTATTCTTGGCACATGCTGCATATAAGAACTTCAAGGTATATCAAATGGATGCCAAAAGTGCATTTTTGAATGGCATTCTAGAGGAGGAAGTGTATGTACAGCAACCTCCTGGATTTGAAGTTAAAGATCAAGAAGATAAAGTGTATAAACTCAACAAAGCACTTTATGGATTGAAACAGGCACCAAGAGCTTGGTATGAAAATTTATCTCAATTCTTGGTGGACAATGGCTTTACAAAAGGCACCATTGATAAAACTCTTTTCAGAATCAATGAGAAGGACAGCACCCTGCTGGTATAGATTTATGTTGATGACATAATCTTTGGTTCTGAAAATGAACTGTTTTGTGAAAAGTTTGCAAATCTAATGAAGAGCAAATTACAAATGAGTATGATGGGAGAAATGAACTACTTTTTAGGATTGCAAGTCAAACAGATGAAAGATGGAATCTTCATTCATCAAACCAAGTATACCAAGGAGTTACTAAAGAAGTTTGGTATGGAAAACAGCACCAAGATATCAACTCCAATGAGCACAAATATCAGATTGGATGAAGATAAAGAAGGAAAAGATGTTGATCAGACATTATACAGAAGGATGATAGGCAGTCTGCTGTATCTCACTTGCGCAATGAACTGATATATCCTTTCTTTGTAGGTGTTTGTGCAAGATTTCAATCTAAACCTAAAGAAAGTCATTTAGGTGCGATCAAGAGAGTTCTCAAGTACCTAAAGGAGACTTTGGGAGTAGGGATATGGTATTCCAAGGATGGAAGCTTCAAAGTAATATCCTACTCGGATTCGATTATCTTGGATGCAAGATTAATAGAAAAAGCACTTCAAGAACTGTCGAGTTGATGGGAAGTAGGCGGTCTCCCGGTTCGGCAAGAAACGAATTCAATATCAACTTCCACTGCTTGCTAAAGCCGAATACATTCTTCTTTGGAAGTTCTTTGCACAAGTACTATGGTTAAGGCAACAATTAAGGGATTATGGGATTGAGGAAAAAGAAATTCCAATTATGTGTGACAACACAAGTGCAATTGCAATCACCGAAAATCTGTTTTGCACTCAAGAACCAAGCATATTGATGTGAGACATCATTTTATAAGAGATCATGTTGAGAAGAAAGATGTGGTGGTTCTATATATCCATACTAAAAATCAACTTGCTGATATTTTCACTAAACCACTTGATAGTGAAAGGTTTGCCAAACTAAGGACTGAACTTGGAATTATAAAAGTTGACTGATAGTTAGCAATTTAATGGAATTCACCAAGGGGATTAGTCTTTGCTATGTTGGGTGAGCTCACTTAGCAGATTAGTCATTGGTATCAACAATTCCATGTACTTATGTTTGGACAATTGAGAAAATGAGGTTGCCAAGGGGATTGGTCTTTGTCATGATGGGTGAGCTCACTTGACAGATCAGTCATTGGTCTTAAACTTCTTCTTGTATTATCAATTGATCAAAACAAGAAGAAATCAAGGATCAACAGTGTCACATTGTCAGCAGCCTGCTGAAGCAGCTTTGTCAGCAGACCGCTTAGCCAACCCTGCTGAGGACAACCCTGCTGAATGGAACGTTACACAGTCAAACTTTATTAAAGTCAAAGAGCAATTGGCGGGATATTTATTCTATCCATTATTACCCTAGTTAACACGATCTAACGGTTACAAAACGTTATAGAGGAGTTTTGGAACACGTGCCAAGACAGGATTCACTCATATTAATCGTGGTTTACATCAATGTACGAGCACTGACAGTTACAACTATCCACTGTCTATATATACAGACCTACATACTGAAGATACTCTCTACTCGCAAAATCTGCTTTATCTCTGCAAATTTACACTGTGTGAACACAGATTTACTATCTATCTTCTTCATCTTATTTTTCTCATAACAATGGCGGAAAAGGTTGATGTTCAGATTGAATCAAGCCAAAGTGTTAGAGGTTTTGTTGTTGATGCTAACCATCTTGAACTAGCAATCAACATTGGTCAAAGAATAAGAAGGTATCTTTGATCCGGAGAATGTCTTGAACATAAGACTTTGGAAACAATTTCATATACAAATGTTGTTAGTTTTTGAAGGAACATGGTAATACAAGAAGGTACGAGGCATTCAAAACCACTTTGTGAATGCCCGGGAGATTGAGATTTCCTCAAGTCTGCGAGGGAAGTTTTTGGTTTTGAAGAAGTAGTGGATGGTCCAGTAAATCCTGAAGCAATGGGATTGTCCAAGATGGCTTTTGTTGATAAAATCAAAACAAATGAAGCCATCAAATCTTTTCCAGGGATCAATTGCAGACACATTGGGAATGAGTACGATCTACACGAGCAAACTCATTGCAAAGAACATACTTGGATTGGTTGGAAGTATGGATACTCTATCGGGACCTAAGATAAAGCGATGATGATTATATGCGGGAGTATGAAGTTTGATTGGGCTGGATACTTTATCCATTACATGAAGAAAGTAGCCAAGGAAGAAAGAGAAGGGAAAAGGAAATCCAAGGCCTTACCCTTAGGATTGATGGTTCGGACCTATTTGAATCATTTGGAGATTCCTGATGTTGCACCTGAGAAGATAAATCAATCTAGATACAAAAAAGAGATTGATCAAGCTATTCCTGGTCTTGATGATGATGATGAAGGTGTTACTAAGGCTGCTGATAATGATAGTGATGGAGATGATGGTGATGCTGGTGGTGAGCGAGGTCAAGCAATCGGTTAAGAAATCTGTCAAACCTGCGCACCAAAGAAATCTGCGAGAAAAGAAAGGTTGCGAGATACAAGGAAGATAACGAGAGGTATTAAAACCTAAAAGAACAAGGAAACAAACAGCACAGACTGCTGAGTCTGCTGAGGGTCCAGCTGAAGTTGAAGTTACGACCACTAACATTTGCTTTGCAAGAAAAAGCTTGTTGTTGAGATATTGAGGGAACAACAGAAAGAAGCCAGTAAGAAGAGAAAATCTACTGTGATTGAAATTGTGGAAGATGAGCCACTTTCCAAGAGAAGGAAAGAGATTATCCACAAGAAGAAACATGGAAAGGGGAAAGAATTGAAAAACTTAGAGGCTCTAAAGGCACAAGAAGAAGAAGAAGAAAGAAGAAGAAGAAGAAGAAGAAGAAGAAGAAGTAGGAGAGGCTATTGATGCTGAACCAATAACTATTATCAATCCTACTGTAAGTGAACAGGTTGTTGTTGAGCAATCTGTGGAAGAACCACAGCAAATCAACGAACTGCTCCTGCTGTGGAAGTTGAAGAATTGGTTGAAGACCACCGCAAATGTTGCAAGAAGTCAGGGGGAAGAGCAGTCTGCTGCTGACCCTGCTGATTAGCATGTAAGTCAGGGGGAACCAAGTGTTGTACAGATGGATGTAGTAGGTACAAATATACAACCTCAACAACCTACTGACTTTGAAGCATCTGTTGAAGAGACAATGAATTTACTTGTGGGAACTTTTAGAGGTCAGCAAGCTACTGAACCTGCCACTAGAAAGCCCTCTATGCCATATGAGAAGGCATCTAAGAAGGACAAAGTAGATTCTAACTTCAAAAAGGTGCAAAACTACTTTCAGTGGAAGTTTGGATTCTACAAGAAACAGAAACCAGATGCTGATCCAATGAGTGGATTTGAAGAATGGGCATTTAATCAGCTAGGGGTGGATAGCCTGTTGGATTTGATAGACACAAGCATGTTGCAATCTAGGCTGATGGATCTTTTGGATGAAGGAAAGAAAAGTGGAGCAATTATGTTCAGAGATCCAAAGTACACACCAGACAGTGATTCATCAGATTCTGATGATGACTCCCCCATGTTCCCTGGGGAGACCAATAGAGTGGCTAGAGAAACAACAATTGAAGCCACTGATCAAGGAGCCACTGATGGCATAGAAGCTGAATCCACTGAGACGGTAAGTCTGTGAGGGCCGACGGACTGGGAGAGATGGATGAGGATCCGCGATCTCACCATGGATGATCGGAGGCACTATCAATGTGGACTCGGTGGTCTTTGCGCAAATAGGTTGGTTGGTGAATCACCTAGTTTATTTGTTGAAGAACCTATAGCACAATCTGAAAATCAACAAAGTGCTGATTTGGAAGAAGAAAGGATTGCTAACCATGATGAGCCAAGTGCAAGTTCAGAGGACTCAATCCAATATCAATATGGATTTGACATTGAGGGCACTCTTACTGAAACTGCCATTATCCTAACCAAGATTGGTCATGCTGAAGGATTTCAAGTGGATAATGAGGCTATATTCAATCCTCAACCAATGGAACAGGAGGTACAGGTTGCTAGGATACAAACAACACCTGCACACAGGTTGGAATAGGAGGTACAGGCTGCTGAGTCTCAAACAGCACCTGGACAAAGGTTGGAACAATCTTTGGGTTTGGAGGAAACCCCTTGTTGTTGAGGAGGCTACTGTAGTGGAGCCTACTGGAGTCAATACCACTAAAGGGAAAGATGGTCGGTAGGCTAGCTTGTTAATGAGGAAGAGCGAGCTTTCTTGGACTATGACTTTAGTGATGAGGAGTTTCAAATGCCTGAAGAAGAAGATTTTGCTATTGATCCACCACAGGAATTTGTACCTATTTTTGAAGAACCATCTCTTGATCCTATCTTGGAAGAATATCAAGGACCTAACCTGTTTGGATTAGATAAGAGTTGGGCAATGGTTGTGAGCAATCGAGAGGCCACAATATAATGTGGAAGAGCTGCAACGATGGTACCGATGGAAGAATGGGCGGAGAAGTGCCTTATGAGGTCTTGAATGAGTTGAGGAATTTGTGAAAAATGACATACAACGGTTAAGGACTCAAGCTTTGGATAGACAAGAACAGAGATTTGAAGAACTGATGAAACTGGTGAATGAAAACAGACAATCTGCCGATACAGTTGCTTCAAATTTCAAATCTACTCAAAATGCTGTTAATGATATGATGCTAGATGTGAGGGGCATCTAGGTAGGAAACACAGCAAAAGAAAAGTTTCTGAAAAATCAACTTGAAACCATCTGCCAGAAACTTGACAAACTTGCTGAGGCACCTAAGCCTGCTGAGGCTGCTTGGAACATCTCAACCTGCTGGATTGGATCCTAAGCTCACTGAGAGGATCAATCTACTGGAGCAGACTTTTGCAATCAAGGATTACTGCAGTTGATACAAGAACTGAGATTATGGAAGGCCAACTGAGTAATTTGATTATCACACAGAAGAGTGTTCATGGCTTGCTATCCCGGTTTGTTGATGATGTCACTAAGGGGGAAGAAGGCCAAACAACAGAAGGAAAAGAGGCTGCCAGACTTTTTGCACGGAAAAGATGGGAGAATGAGACTAATGCTTATAGGCAACACACGCACCGAGTTCAACTTACTACGATCTTCTTAGACAATACAAGAAGGAGTACTATAACGAAGCAAACCCTATCATGACAAGGGATTTCATGAAGGTTTAAACTCTTTTTTGGGATTGAAGTTTTCGGAGGCAAGAGTTAAAGCCTTAAGGGCAACTTACGGAGTTTGGAAGAGGTGGAAGAGGTTGAAGAAGTTGCGAGAGGTGATAGGATTTTTCCTATCACAAAAGCAAAGGACTCACTTGCTTGAATTCAAGGAAGCTGTACATGAGGTTTGGATTCGAGTGAATCAAATCAATCTTCTCCTGCCTGAAGCAAGGAAGTGGTGGAAAGAAGTAAATCCTTACATTGATTTTACACTGATTGAAAATGAATGGATGAGGGATATGATAGAAGAAATCAGAGCCTACCAAGAACAAGTGGAGAAGGCTAGACTGGAAAGAGAAAGAAGACAATAGATCAGCATACTTATCATATTTTATCTTTGCTGCATCTAGATTGTAATAACTGTGAACAAATAATTATAATGAGAATTGACTGAAATTTGTTATGTTTTTGTTTTAATCATTCTGCTTTGCTGTTAGGTGAGGGTAGTGGCATCATCACCAAAAAGGGGGAAATTGTTGGACTTATTTCTATGTTTTGATGATGAGTGCCAGACTAGCTGTTATAGTGCAAAGGCAAAAAGATGTCTAGATCAAATGTATAGGCTTATTAGAGTTTGATTCATGAATAAGTTTGATCAAACAAGCACTGTAAAGGTCAGCTGATTTATATCAGCAGACTGGTCTATATCAGTAGGGTAGGTAGGTCAGTAGACTAGTCAGGAACCCGCTTTGAAAGGCGAAGGGCGAGGGCTCAAACTCGATTCTGAAAGGCTAAGGGATCAAACTTAGTAATTTAAGTCAAGGATATGGAATCAGAATTTAGGCAAGTCTGTGATGAACTAAACTGATTACATATACCTTGTATCGAAGGTCTAAGTTCCATAAGTTGGATGATGTTTGGAACATGGTTATTTTTAAAAAAGGGTGTAATATAACTTCACAGATAAAAGTTAGATAAAAGAAATCAGCTGCATTGTATTTTATACACAGCAAATTGCTGTTCAGCAGACTGATGGGTATCTCAGCAGACTGTGAACCTGCTGATAATATACCTCGATTAATTCAAGATTATATTGGAAGATTACATGGATAAGGACAGCCAACTACCTCTGACTTATCAAACAAATCAAAGGCCGAGATTAAAAGAACGTTGGGATGATTCGATTTTTATCCAATGGTTATAAGTCAAAGGGTGGACGGACCCACTTGCTTGTCAAAAAGGAATTCGACGGTGTCGATCCTATGAATAGTGACAGAAAGCAAATCAGATGGGACAAAAACCAGGAACGGTTACATTTGAATTTCAAATGTAAGTCACATGCATTCCTACCTATAAATAGAGGATCCTCAACTCAGAAAAGATGATGATTGATGAACTTTAAGAGAAAAATATAAGAGACTATTCGAGTTTGAAAAACACCTGTTTGAACTTACGAACTTACGAACTTCAAGCTTTAAGCTGATCCGAAAAAGATTCTTCAAGTGTATTACGCATTCAAGCTACATCAAGTATACACACTTGAAGACGCAAGCCGCTTGATTATATCATCCTAATCAAGTTCTTTGCAACCGAATCATTTATTTGATTCAATCTTTATTTTATAAAGAACACCTGCGAAGACAGATGAAGCATAGTTGTGTGAAAGACTGTTGTTTGTGGTGGAGCTGGTGAAGAGGCAATCCTACCCTTCAAGGACCAGTGGAAGACTTAGGAGCAGCAATCCTACCTATTCCCAGTTTTCAGTTTGTGAAGCCATAGTCATTGGTGAAGGACAAGCAATCTTAGGAATCTTTGTAACTGCAACATCAAATATCTCTAGTGAATTACCTCCAACATCACAGGAGAAGAGTGGACTGACAGGATTACACCACCTGGAACCACTATAAAATCTGCCTACTTACTTTCAGCATTTACATTCTGCACTTAGTTTATTATATACATCAATCAACTGAATCTAGCAAATGAAATCACACATATACACTACTGAGTATCTAATACTTAGTATCATATTTAACAACAAGTATTAAGGCTTAATTTTGACATAATTCCGCTGCACAAATTCGATGGCGGAACCGCGTCGGTAGACTGCGAGGCATCGGCGGACTGCGAGGCATCGACGGACTATTGAACTTCGGCGAGGGCTGCTTGAAGTTCTTTGAATTTGTTAACTCCGAAGTTTTAAGTGTTAAGTTAATTCACCCCCCCTCTAAACTTAACCAAAGCCTTTTCAAGGGACCAACATATGTAGGCTTTGTGAAGAAATCCGGCCAAGGATTTGCCAAGGACAGTGGGTTTTTGGCAATCGAGTAGGCTTGTGTTAGTCGTGGAGTGGTGAAGAGGCAAAACAACCCTTCAAGGACCGGTGGTGCAAGAAGTTGCGGAAGCGACAATCCTACTGTACTATAGTTGCTTAGATAGTGAAGCTAAGGATTATCCAAGGACTATCGATTAGGACTTTTTGTAATCGTGTACCTCGAAGATTTCTATTGAATTTTCCTCCGCATCACGGGGAAGAGATGATGTTCGGGATTACACCACCGGAACCACTATAATTTCTTGACTTATCTACTTTACGCATATACATACTATTATTTACATTTCAGAATTGTGATTGATTTTATTCAAGTTATCTGGAGCAAACTGAATCAGAACTAATTGTTTTACACACAATAAACAAACTGACATTCACCAAAATTTAGTTGTGCATATAAGCTTTTTCATAGATACAACAAGATCAGTTTATAAAGACTAAAACTCAACCTGCTACCAGTTAACTCAGTTTCAGCATAAGTCAGTTAGACTTATACTCCGCTCAGTTAGCTCAACTCCATGCAAGTTTAAAACTGAACTTAATTTGTTTTAGAATTTAGTTTTTGGTGACAAGTTTATTCACCCCCCTCTAAACTTGTGTCAACCTTTTTACGGGACCAACATATTCTATTTACATGGCTATTTCACATGAAAGGTAATTGTCAATGCACTTGACTCTTCCGATGATTGGGGGTCGTGACTTGTTGCTAGACACTATTCATGATCATTAGGTATGAGGGCTATTTTATTGAATGTGCTTTGGGCCTACAGCCAACTTATTCGGAAGTCTATCGGGTCACACATATAAGAAGATCCAGCCGGAATAAAATGCGGTTCTAGTGATAACCAAACAAGGAAACTTTTTATCTCGACTATAAAGTGTTATAATAATAAATTAATATTGTGGTATTTATTAATTATGAATAAAAATAATACAAGATATTAATTATGTTGATTAATTAAATTTATATGTATTTTTTATGTATATATGGGGCACATATTTATATGTATGTGATACAAATGGATTTTGCAAATTAATTAATCATAATATTATATTATGTATTAATATTGGATATTAATATTTGTAGATTTATGTGTAGTATATATATGATATGTACATATATGTAAATTGATTTATGGTAATACAATAAAGATATATTCTATATTGGATATTGACAATATTATAGTGATAATGTCGAAATTATCACGGTGAGATTTGCGGTATAATAAAGTGGATATCTGGCTTTGATTTGGTGTAAATGCCGGTGGAACACGGCGGTGAAGTAGAATTCACGGTGGTGAAAGTGGTGGTGCAAATGAATGATTACATTGAGCCCTATTTATAGGCAAGCCACCTGCTATGTTTTAAGTAATGATAATACAACGTAGTTAAATACAACACGATTTCGACTAAGTTAAGACTATCTTATGGTGCCGATATGCGCGGATCCACCACACTTGATCATATGCTCAGACTTTCTTGTTGCCCTGGTTGTAGCTTGCTCTTCTTGATAAGAGGCTCGGACCGGCGGCAAGAATATTAGCTGAATTATTGGTGGATCGGCCCTCGAAGCCTTTCTTGGTGCCGTATGGGACTTAAAGTCTTTGTGCAGGTCCGATGGATTGCGGATCCAATCTTGGCTGGTGAGTACTCGGACTACAGTGGCCAATGGCCTTGTTCGCTATCCGTGGGTTATTTTACAGTTTAAACATATCAATGCCCCCAACACCGTGCCTTAAATTTTTTCATAAAATGTTAGGTGGGGAGTAAAGGTTATCCGCAGATCAAATTCCCTCAAGTTCATTTGTGGCATGCTATTGTGGTGGCTCGCCCGTTACCTTTGCCTAAGTGCCTTACTTAGTGTATGTCTATTATGGCCTTTGTGTTGTAGATCAACTTCGCCTTTTGCGGCATGTGTCATGAATTGACGTTGACTTTTGTGTTCGTGCTATGAAGCGGACGAACTTGTAGGGCGTGCTATAAAGCGATGCACTTAATATGGCTCTGGTGTCACGGTGTGACTTACATTTGGCACCGTTCTATTAAGCACGCGATCTTATTGATTAGCGGATCGCCTTTTGATGGAGCCAAATTAGCCTTATAACTGACTTGACGATTGAGTGTATGATTTTGAGGAGTTTTCTTGATTCCGCAACTGATGTGGCAGTTGACTTGAATCACTGTGTGTTCTGAATGGTTGAAACGGTTCGGTATTTGCGCCATAATGTTGGCAGTTTAAAATTTCAAAATTCAAAAAGGCCACCTGAACTTGAACAGTTAGATCATCTTCATCTTGACCGTCGGATCGGAAACCTTCAGCCCACAACACTTGTACACTTTACGCAACTTCTACTTTTATAGAAAAAATAATTCAGGCGTGAATTTTAAGTTTCCGGTTGATATTTGAGCTTTCCGGTGCGAGTTCGAAGATTCCGATCAATTTCTTCAACTAATTTCTAGGAAATCTTTCCGTTTTCTTTTGATTTTATGCATTTTCAGTATGATTTCATATCTTCTTGTACCATTAATTCTTGTTCTCATCTTCTATCTTTAGTTATACTATTCTCCGATCTAATTTAGAAGCAAAAGTGGTACCTTTTTGCTTGGGTAACCTGAGAAAGTCACTCCCGTTCTTCTTCTTTTTCATCTTTCTTGTGTTTGTTCTCCGGTTTCCGGAATTAGCGATGTGTTTCCTTTGAGTTTTTGGATAGACTTAGAGCTTTCGATGCAATTATCGTCTTTTATTCCTCGTTCGTTTTCATAATCATGCATGTACAACCATGCCCGTTGGTTTTCCTTTTGGCTAGATACCTTGTTCTTTTTTGTCGGGTCAAAAGTCGGAAGGGCGTGGTGTCGGGTGAGTGACACGCTGGCCTCGGCCCATCTTCCATTGTATGGGTGATCACTAACTCCACCTCACCCTTTTGCTCTTTTTCAGGATATCTGATAGCTCAAGAACTATAAGCGAAAACAACAGTGTTCACGGGTATGCCTCCGACGATGCGGAAGAAGTTAACACCTTAGGCGGTAATCATGATGATAGGGTGCGGCCCATTTACCCTTTACCAAGTTGGGTCACTTTGGAAAGGCGTTGTATACAAGGTTCCATGCGACCGAGGCTACCCCATCTAAGAATCCTACGTGGAAGGAGGCCACTTAGGGCTAAAGGCTCAAGAAAGCAAGCAGCTACTACGGGGGGATCGAGAAGGAATGCTATTGTTGATGGTGTTGAAATAGTGTCCTAAACCCAATCGGGTTGGACCAGATCCGACCGGATCGGATCATTTCTACTATTTCTTTATGTTTATACATATATTAAATGGCTTTTCTGTTGTCATATATATGTTCTTTTAAAGAACCAATTGTGAATTGTTATATGATAACGTCCTTAGTATTAAACTGTGATAGAGAAACCATGATAGGCGATTATGGTTGATGAGATCTCTAATCACTTTAATAAGTTTGATACTTAAATGTCTCTAGGCTGATGTACTATTAAACAGGGCATTGCTAGTATAAACGGACTAGCACATATTAGATGTCTTCTCTTTTTAGGGCGGGGATAGATCTCGTCTATCGAAGTGTAGAGACACTTGGATTGTACGTGGACGTGTATTAGTGAATGCGTACGTTTGACTGACCCACTTACACGGATAAGTGTCACACTATGTGGCGGTTTTGTAATTATCCTTAAGACCGGAGTTTTCATGGCATCACGGTGTGGATTGTCATGCTTTGACACTATTGAGGTTTCCCCTAGGCACGGGGCGATCATGCGGTAGTGATTGGGTATGATATTGAAACATGCGGAGTATACATGATTGGTCGTCTAGGAATCGTGTATCCTATGAGTAGGATTGAATATCCGAAATGGCCTTCTTATAAGGAATATCTTAATCTAGTGAATCATTGCAAAGTGGGAGTAAACGAGTTACTTAGAGAGAGCATGATATCCTTATTATAAGATACGGTCGTTAATGTTTGACACTCGACGTACGACCGTATGGATATTATTACAGCGATAGGATTGTAAGTTACACGGTAACTGTTTCACATGAAAGGTAGTAGTCATTGCATTTGACTCTTCCGATGATTGGGGGTCACAGTGTGTTGATAGACGCTATCCCGTGATCGTTAGGCATGAAGGGCATTTTCGTAATTTGCACTTTGTGTCTACGGCCAACATATTCGGAAGCCTATCGGGTCACACACATATGAACATCTAGCCGGATTAAAATGTGGTTATAGATGATAACCAAATAAGGAAAGATTATCTCGAGACTATAAATGTTATAGTGGTAAATTAATATGGTGGTATTTATTTATATGAATAAATTAAATACAAGATATTAATAATATTATATTAATCAAAGAATATTCCGGATGCCAAAATATTGGCTAAAGGTGGCACCACATTGAATTGTATAAGATACACTTGGATTGTGCAATTTAATTAATACTATTACCGAATATTAATATTAGATATTAATAAATATATAGAAATATATGTAAATATCTATGTATGTGTGCACTAGTGTAAATCAAATTAGTGATTTGCATGCACATGCGCATGTTGTGTATATATATATATATATATATATATATATATATATATATATATATATATATATATATATATATATATATATATATACATATATATATATATGTATATATATATATATATATAATATATATGTGATATATATACACATGTGTAAATTGATTTATGGTAATATAATAAAGATAATCAATATTAGATATTGACAATATCTTGGAAATATTCAATATAAGATATTGACAATATCCTAGATTTATTTAATAAGATATTATAATAAATGAGATAAATCAATCAATTATATTTTCCTTATTTTATTGGGAAAATGTTTTCTTCTTCTCCACAACTATTTGGGGTGCCACTTCTACTATAAATAAGAGGTGGGTGTCAAGCTCTTTTGTACAATACAATTCCAAGAACTAATAGTTCTTCTGTAAAATCGAGAGCATCTTATAGAGAGTTGGAGAGAGGGAAAAGGGCCGGTCTAGCAACCGGAGTTTTCCAATAGCAATCCATGATGGGATTCCGGCGGGCATTCGTGTGGACTAGCGGTAGAGGCCGAACACTTGGGCGGCTCATGCGGAACTATCCTTAGACGGTCGAAGCGTCGTTCTTTTAGATCAACCAAGGTAACCACCGTCTACTACTTGTTTGTTTATTGCTTAAACGAAGTCGATCTTGGGTCGATAGGAAATAAATTTTTGAATTCAGCTGCGTTCCCGCGTAGATTTCCAAACAGTGGTATCAGAGAGAGCTTTGAGTTTAAGCAATAATCATGTTAAATTGCGTAGTTAATTTTATCGTTTAAATCACGTAATTAAAAGATGAAAGATTTTTTGATTTACAAAATTGACACACGAAAAGAAAAAAAAACAAGATCTGGTGGTGCTCGGCCTAGGCCTAGCCCACTTCCAAAATTTTGATTTTGAAAAGTGGCCAGGCCTAAACCAAAATTATTTGGTCTTTCCAAATATTTGATTTGGAATAGGCCTAGGCGCTTTTCAAATATTTGATTTGTAAAAGGCCTAGCCTTAGCCACTTCCAAAATTTTGATTTTGGAAAGTGGCCAGGCCTAAGCCAAATTTGGTTTAGGAAGATGCCTTTTGGTTTAGGAAACCAAAGGCATCCCTTTTGATTAAGAATCAAAAGAAAAAAAAACGAAAGAGAGTCAATTTTAATTTTGATTTATTTTTGGAATAGTTCCAATTAATTAAAATTAAAATTAAAATCATTTAAAATTAATCGTTAATTTTATTTCGATTAAATCATTTAATTAATTAAATGTTAATTAGTTAATTGATTGGATAAAATTATTTAATAGATTAAATGTTAATTGATTAATTAAGACGCAAATAGTTAAATTTTAATTTTATCTTTTTCGTAAGATTTTATTGTATGAATTAGATATAGTAGATATAATATGATTATATGGACCCCGATTGATCATGGACTCAACCGATATGATAGATGTGAATGATTTAATTTTTCTGTTGGTTTAAAAATTGTCCTAGGCCGTTATGAAGAACGTGACCTAGTTTATTTTCTGCATTTATCCCATTCCCGTTAGCTCCCCCCCCCCCCCCCCCCCCCCGTGTGCGGCGGGTGTATTTATTTTATTAGATAGAATTAAATGTAACAAAAATGGAGCAGAAGATGAAGACCAAAGAAAGACGAAAATAAAGATCCCATTGGAGAATGGAGCATTAAAGATCTTATTGGCGGTTGCGGCTACCTTTAGATTGTGACCCGCGGTTTCGTCGGTTGTATTCGAAACCGCACCTAGGAAAAGTCCATGATCATACCGGTTACTTTACGCATTTATTTATTTTGTGCTTGTATTTATTTTATATGATACGATAGATGCATGACTAGGCACGATCTAGATAAATGTGTAGGATGTATGTCTATAGAGATAGATATATTTGATGAGACCATAATTAAGTGAATTAATTTACGTAAATACTTCCACGACAAAAATCAAGTCGAAAAATTGTCTCCCAATATTATAGCGACGGTGAAAAGCCTTTGTTCGGATCAAGGCGATCGGCCCTCGTCGGGAGTGGACCTACCACGGGTATATCGTCGTTATTGAGATATGATCGTATGAGATCTCGCGAATATTGGGTTATGACTTGACTAGAGTATTGCGGTGATTGGCCCTCGTCAGGACCATCTTATTCTAGAGGCAAGGGGTTGACTACCACATAAAGATGTGAATTGTCAAAGAGTTGACTAGTCAACCATCAAGAGTCACATAGAGATGTGATTGGTAAGTGTTACATACCTTTCGAATTATTCCGGTTGATCGGCCCTCGTCGTGAATCGGGGTAACCAGATGGGATCTTGGCCACTAAAGAATTTTGAAAGATTCTTGAAAGTCAATTGGGAGTAGTTGACTAGTGGGGGCAAAATCATAAATCAAAAGACCATTTTTTATTTTGCGTGTATAAACAACAACACTCTTCTATTTTCATTTTTATGTTGTAGTTTTAGCGAACTTTATATTTATAATTCTCGATTAGTAAAACCAAATTATGACTGTTAATTTTGAGAAACGTTCTCAAATATGGTTAAGTAATTTTAATCCTTTTAAAATAAACAATGACATGAGCAATCCCGTTATAGTAATTAGAGACAATGAGGCTACACATTTGATGGAGTACTCCAAGGCTTTAATTATTAATGAAAGCGGAACCTCATAATGTGATTAAATCATTTGAAATAAGTTTCAACGAATTAGTCATATATTGGATACGATCCAAGATGATCATTCAGTCATACGATGACAATTAACTCAAACGTTGGATATGAATGACCACGTCTAATTTTGGAAAGGTTGTTTTCAAAATTGTAAGATTTAAGTATCGACTTAATTCTATCTTTGCTTAAAGGTTAATTAAATAGTAAATGTTTTGAATACGATTCAAAAGGATAAATAAACTATTTAATAAACTTTAGATTTTCCTTATTAAAGGAAATTAAAGACAAGGCTCTTGTGATCTTTCTTAAGTCTTATGAAGACTACAATAAGAAACATTTTTCAAGTGCTTAAAGGATTAGAAAGAAAAGTTAGGGCATGTGCTTAAATAGAGAGCTTATTGAAGTCTCTATTCTAAGCAAGTCTCGTTGAGATAAATCTATCTAAGTGAAAGTCAACTATTAGATATATGATATCTTGCGAGTGTGATTAAATTAGAAATATTAAATCCATATATGGAAGGTGAAGCAAACGTTGTGACACTTACCATATTCTGGATCTAGTAAACCGATAAGAGAACTAAATAAATGTTATTATGTTCTGGTTCTTATGAAGAACATACTTTCAATTATTTGTCAGGATTTAGTAGACATATTCAATTGTAAAGAATAAATTTTATTCCGATAAAGTTGGAAGGTCACTGAATCTAACATGCTAGATTGATGTCACTATATAGTTGATATATGTGATGAGATCTCAACTAAATATTTGTATGGCTGTTATCCTTAATATTTGTGGTTGTTCTAGACATAGTCTCTCTGGAAAGGAAGCATGTAATTAAACGTCATTCTGATGATGTTGAACCATATGATTATGAATCATGTGGGTAATGCGTATCTTATCTAAAGATGACTAAAATACCCTTTTATGAAAAGGGTTGTAAAATCTAGAAAAATTGCATTAAGCCTAAACATACCGATGTTTGTTGGCTTATGACAATTAATGCCACAAATAATTGTTTGTTAATCTCTACGACTGTTTTTAGAAATAATCAAGTGTACTCAGTGAAGTGCATAATTCGGAAAGCCCAAAAAGTTTGAGCTAGTATGAATATGAGATTGATGAGCTACTAAGGAATTAATCTTCAATTGAATTGAAGTAATTAATACTTGAAGGGTGTTTCAGAAGTCGTCTGAAAAGGAATAGGATTCTCCCTTGAAGGATACCATCTTTCGGATACGCAATTAGATTGTGTTCCCAATTGGAAACAACACTTTATATGATAAATGTGTGACGCAAGCCATGCGATGTATCCCTTACCCGTTTCGGGATAGTGCCCTTATACTTAACCGAGTTCCAAAGAATAAAGGTTGAATAAATTCCATATTAGATATGGAAGAGGATAATGTCGAGTCTATCTTAACCGATGATTTGAAGTTGTCATAGGCAAAGTCAAAGGCTTGGAGCCTAGTACGACATATGCAACTTTGTGGAATATCTTAGCAAGTACGCCGGATATTATTTACTTGTCCGCGGAGCAAAATGTTTGTCTCCAAACATGCTTTGTCTTCTAAAGGAAGTGTTTATTCCAAAAGAAACAATGGGAGTGAATCGATCTCAAAAGAGTTTGAGAACCACAAAGATATATTCAACCAATGGAACATGAGCGGACGCCGCATAGCGATGAGGTGTAGAACACTACTCGAGCACACAAAAGTTCTCGTAAGTCCGTGGATATCCTCATGCCGAAAGGCTACCGGTATATTCATCTTGAAGAATGAATATCTCACGACTTATGAAAGAATGTTTGAAAGGCAAGATTGAGAGATATGGCCGGGAGCCATAATATCCGAATTAGATTCCATCGGCGACAACCTGGTTATGAACCTAGTTTGTCTTACTTAGAGGAATGTCCCCGTAAGGCCGAGCCCGCTTCTATTCGAGATAATACTTGTTACAACTTCGTATCATGACTATATGATAGTGTTGAAGACGTTGGGCGTAAAGCTCGATGTTCGTAGACGATGACATGATATGTAAGCCCACGAGATTCATTTATGGACTCAAACAAGTTTCTCTAGACGATTTCTTTGTTTGATAATCAAAGGAGTTTGATTTATTCAAAAGAAGGAATATGCCCAATGTGCAAGATGGATAGTAGGAGTGCGTTACGATTTTTGAGTAAGATATTAGATATCTCTCTCATGAATTGCCACCCCATGTCACAATCAATTAATGTTTGGTAATTCAAGGTCTTTACGAAAGCACTTGGATTAGCGATTCGATTTTGGAAATAAGAATCTATAGCGATAGATTTAATCGTTGTTAGATTATAGTTTACCTATATAGATGTGATGCTAAAGAGTTTAGCATAGATCATGACAGGGGATATTGCTAGACGGTGTTCTCAAGATCTATCTATGTTAGGACGTTCGTCCTAATGATAAGGTGAATGAAGATGCTTATGGAAGGTTTCCTTTGCTACAACGATAGGAACCACCATAAAGGTAATGCCGGATGTTCATAGTCCATGAAGAGTCATGAGCAAGTATGAAAGTAAATCTGGTGAAAGTCGAGAATATCCTTAAACTAGTTAAGGATAGTTTCCTAGTTTATGAGAACTTGGAATCAGATAAATGTAGTTATACAGACGTATATCCTGAGTCTTAATCAGGCGAATGGGAGCTGCAGTATGGGTTTGCGGTCACTTTGATTAAGTGAACAGTGAGCTGGAAATGTTCTAGCCTATGGGTCACTGTAAATTCTACAACTAGGCCAAAACACAGTAGTGCCTTGGAGGCGCAGCGGGAGCGATACATGAGTCTATGAGGTTCATTCCCGAACCTTGTACGGATCTTCCTTCTTTTCTATATAGCCGATATAGTAAGTGGATTCGGTGCATGAAGCAAGGACCGGGGTCTCGTCGGAGATTCGTGTGTGTGTTGAGGCGGTTCCTTTGACTTGGTCATTTGGAACATGATATGAAGATAGTCTGAGTCCCCACGGATAGCGATCCGTTTATGGCTAGGGTTGGTTGCGAGTATTGCATGAGATTCTTGTGTTTCAACTTGGTCTTGTGTGTACGAGTGATTGGTTTTAGGCCAAGTGGGAGATTGTTGATATAGTGTCCTAAACCCAATCGGGTTGGACCAGATCCGACTGGATCGGATTGTTTCTACTATTTCATTATGTTTATACATATATTAAATGGCTTTTCTGTTGTCATATATATGTTATTTTAAAGAACCAATTGTGATTTTTTATATGATAACGTCCTTAGTATTAAACTTTGATAGAGAAACCATGATAGGTGATTATGGTTGATGAGATCTCTAATGACTTTAATAAGTTTGATACTTAAATGCCTCTAGGCTGATGTACTATTAAACAAGGCATTGATAGTATAAACAGACTAGCACGTAGTAGACGTCTTCGTCTTTAAGGGCGGGGATAGATCTCGTCTATCGAAGTGCGAGACACTTGGACTATACGTGGACGTGTATTAGTGAATGCGTACGTTAGACTGACCCACTTACACGGATAAGTGTCACACTATGTGGCGGTTGTGTAATTATCCTTAAGACCGGAGTCTTCATGGCATCACGGTGTGGATTGTCATGCTTTAACACTATTGAGGTTTCCCCTAGCCACGGGGCGATCATGCGGTAGTGATTGGGTATGATATTGAAGCATGCGGAGTATACATGATTGGTCGTCTGGGAATCGCGTATCCTATGATTGGGATTGAATATCCGAAATGGCCTTCTTATAAGGAATGTCTTACTCTCGTGAATCTTTGCAAAGTGGGAGTAAACAAGTTACTTCGAGAGAGCATGATATCTAGATTATAAGATACGGTCGTTAATGTTTGACACTCGACGTACGACCGTATGGATATTATTACAGTGATTGGATTGTAAGTTACACGGTAACTGTTTCACATGAAAGGTAGTAGTCATTGCATTTGACTCTTCCGATGATTGGGGGTCAAGGTGTGTTGCTAGACGCTATCCCGTGATCGTTAGGCATGAAGGGCATTTTCGTAATTTGCACTTTGTGTCTACGGCCAACATATTCGGAAGCCTATCGGGTCACACACATATGAACATCTAGCCGGATTAAAATATGGTTATAGATGATAACCAAATAAGGAAAGATTATCTCGAGACTATAAAGGTTATAGTGGTAAATTAATATGGTGGTATTTATTTATTATGAATAAATTAAATACAAGATATTAATAATATTATAATAATTAAAGAATATTCCGGATGCCAAAATATTGGCTAAAGGTGGCGCCACATTGAAGTGTATAAGATACATTTGGATTGTGCAATTTAATTAATATATTACCGAATATTAATATTAGATATAAATAAATAAATAAATAAATAAATATATATATATATATATATATATATATATATATATATATATATATATATATATATATATATATATATATATATATATATATATATGTAAATATCTATGTATGTGTGTGCACTAGTGTAAATCAAATTAGTGATTTGCATGCACATGCGCATGTAGTGTGCGTGTATATGATATATATATATATAGATTTATTTGTGTAATATATATGTGATATATACACATGTGTAAATTGATTTATGGTAATATTATAAAGATAGTCAATATTAGATATTGACAATATCTTGGAAATATTCAATATAATATATTGACAATATCCTAGATTTATTTAATATAAGATATTATAATAAATGAGATAAATCAATCAATTATATTTTCCTTATTTTATTGGGAAAAGGTTTTCTTCTTCTCCACAACTATTTGGGGCGCCACTTCTACTATAAATAAGAGGTGGGTGTCAAGCTCTTTTGTACAACACAATTCCAAGAACTAATAGTTCTTGTGTAAAAGAGAGAGCATCCTATATAGAGTTGGAGAGAGGGAAAAGGGCATGTCTAGCAACCGGAGTTTTCCAATAGCAATCCATGATGGGATTCTCGGCGGGTCGTTCGTGTGGACTAGCGGTAGAGGCCGAACACTTGGGCGGCTCTATGCAGAACTCTCCTTAGACGGTCGAACATCGATCTTTTAGATCAACCAATGTAACCACCGTCTACTACTTGTTTGTTTATTGCTTAAACGAAGTCGATCTTGGGTCGATAGGAAATAAATTTTTGAATTCCGCCGCGTTCGCGTGTAGATTTCCTAACAGATGGTGATGTGACCAAGAAGAAAAGAAAAACTCCAAGGACGAATAATCCTGAAGCGGCTAAGGAAGATCAGCTGATGGATGCCTTGGAAAAAGAGGTCATGGCCAAGTGGGCGGTGATTGGGACTTGCATTAGCGAACCGAGTACCTTTGCTGACTTCAGTATATCCAAGGACTATGTCTTCTCAAGCTTCAGCGCTGATGTTGATCGATCCAGCCAAAGATTGGATGAGGATGCCGTGGTCCTCCACTATGATCATTTTATTGCAGGACTTTGCCCGCCCTTTGATCCCATCTTTATTGAGATGATGGATAAGCTGGCCACTTTACCTTGCGACATTACTCCTGGGACGGTGAGGATAGTGATGGCCTATGCAGTCTTTTGCCGTACTTTGAAGAATGAGCCTACTTGAGGATTGGTATGGGGAATGTCATCATGCCAATTATATCCTGTCCAAATGTCAAATGTATGGCGGGAAGGCATCTCAGCGGGCACCTAGTGATCCCATGAAACCTCTTCATTTTGCTTCTGTTTTACTTTTTCCAACCTCTTGTACTTATCTTTTACTTGTTTAATCTTTTGCTCTTAGCTTTTCTTCATCCTTTTCATTGTAAGTGATGTTAACCGTTGAAGCTTTGTGCAGGGACAATAGGCAATGCAACCACAAACATGAATGCCCTGTTTGCAAAGCTGAAGGAGGAGAAGAAATCAAAGCAGAGGTTGTTGGCTACAAGTAAAAGGGCCAATCTGCCTTTCATTGATATGGCGATTACCTTCTGTTGGTCCTGTGAAAAGGCTAGACAAAATTTTAGAGGCGGGGGGGGGGGTGAATAAACTTGTCACCAAAAACTTAGACTTGAACGAAACTTGGTTTAGTTAAAACTTGTGAGGAGTTAAGCTAACAAAGCTGAGTATAAGTCAAGCTGACTTTCTACTTAATTTGAGTTAACCGGAGGCGGATTAAGTTTTAGCCTTTATAAAATTATATTGTTTTATCTTATGAAAAAACTTGAATGCATAACACAGTTCTGGTGAACGTCAGTTTGGGTTCTGTGTGAGTTTCAATCAGTTTGTATGCTTGAACGAACAATGCTTTATCAATCACAAAAATTTGATTGTAAATAACTGTATCTGATATCCTTAACCTTCCAATAACAATGAAAACTGGCTTTGAAATTCCTTGTGACTGTGATTGAGAAACGGTTTCTTGTTTATCTTCAATTGAGTCTCCATTAAAGTTTGGTTTATCAAAAACTACGTGTATAGATTCTTCATGCTTGAGTGTCTGTTTGTTCAGTACTCTAAACGCTTTACTGACACTTGAATATCCGAAAAATATTCCTTCTTCTGCTTTGGGCTGAAAAGTCTTGAGCTGATCTTTTTCATTATTGTGAATAAAACATTTGCTTCCAAAGGCATGAAAATATGAAACATTTGGTTTCCTTCCGTTCCAAATCTCATATGGTGTCTTTCATGTCTTTAGTTCATGAGAGCTTTGTTTTGTGTGTAGCAAGCTGTGTTTACTACTTCTGCCCAATACCTTTCTAGTACTTTTGATTCACATATCATGGCTCTCCCAGCTTGTTTGAGAGTTCTATTACGTCTTTTAACTTCTCTATTTTGCTAAGGTGTTGTTGTGGCTGTGTTGAAAATAAAATTTATGTTTTGATGATGATTCATCAGTTATTCAGTTATTATTTTTAACCCCATTGATGAAGCATCATAAGTAGCTGTTATTGTGCAAAGCAAAAAGATGTCGAGATATTAACTGAGAAAAAAATAACTAAATTGATGAGATCATAAAAATTGAGTTCACAATTGGAGATTGAGAAACTGACTCAGAGCACACTGAAGAAGGTAAGTTCGTGGAGGGACACATACTTAGTTGACTTATCTAGAAGCTCAAGGATGATGGGAACAAACTCGGTAAATGAAGAACGAGGGTTCAAACTCGCTTTATGTAGACCAAAGCCGAGATCGTAAAGTTAGAGTTCGAGCAAGATTGTGATGACTCGAACGACTCTATAGATCTTGTATGAAGACCTAAGGTACATAAGGACAATGTTATCTTGGATAATTGTTATGCTATGGTGCACTCTGATTAAGTCAATTATAATCATATGAAGAATAGAGTACTGAGTTTTTGAAGAAGAGTAAAAACTCAGTTAATGCTCTTAAAGCTGAAAACTGACTAGATCACAGAAAAACAGTTTCAAGCTGAAGTTATAAAAACTGAAGAAGAATCTGACCATTATGAAGAAATCAATTTTATTGGATACAAAGATTTGTCAGAAAGGGCATTGACATTCAACATAATAAGCAAGACCACCAACGGCTACAAGAATTCAAATTCAAATAAGATGAATGTTTGGAATACCCCTACAAATAGGTCACTTCTACATCAAGAAGAAGTGCGGAGTTCTAAGAAAAAGGATATCAATGATGTTTTTAGAAAGGGCGAAAGTCAATCAAAAAGAACTCATGCTTTATGCTATATTGCAAGATCAAGAAATCATCAAAGTGTTCTTAAATATTCACGGAATCATCAAGAACAAACACTTGAAGAAAACAGAGCTTGAGAAAATCATACACATCAAGAAGAAGAAGCTCAAAATCACAAGTTGAATCATAGATATTGATTCAAGTCTCAACTTTGATTTTATCAAAGGTTTTAGATCGTGAAACCCCAAGAAGGTGTGAAGGACGGTTGAGTGCGATCAGTTGATCGTGTTTGTGATGAGTGGTGAAAAGGCAATACAACCCTTCAAGGACCAGTGGTGCAAACATATGCAGAGCAGCAATTCTACCCGTTCTATAGTTGCTTGGATAGTGAAACTAGGGATAGTGAAGGAATATTAGTTTAGGACTTTTTGTAACCGATCGACCTCAAAGAGTTCTAGTTGAATTTCCTCCGCATCACATGGGAAGAGAGGACTAACAGGATTACGCCACCTAGAACCTCTATAAATTCTGTCTTATTTATTTACGTACTTTATGCATTTAGTTACTGCTTTATAGTTTATATTACATAAGATCACAATCTCATCAAAAGTAAGAAACTGTGTCAGCACAACACTGTATCTCTACTTACAAACTGATAACTGAATTTTCACAATGGCTTTAATAATCCGCTGCCGGTTAACTCAGTTCAAGTATAAGCCGTCTTGACTTATACTCGCTAAACTAGCTTAACTCCACACAAGTTTGGATTTGAATTCAATCGCTTTAAGATTCGCTTTTTGGGGACAAGTTTATTCGCCCTCTTCTAAACTTGTGTTAGCCTTTTCACGGGACCAACAATTGGTATCGGAGCAGTTCTTCCTTTTGGAAGTGATCCAAAGTTGTTACTGCTTCGTGTTTTTAGCTTAAATAACTGGCCATTAGTTATCTGTATACCAATTTGGCTGCTTAAAGTAACTAGTTATCCGTTTATTTCAAATAGTTTTCAAAGTTTTTCAAAACTGCATCATGGATACACAGCAATCACTTTAGAAGTTTAATTAACTACTCATTTTTATGATTTGATGAATACAAAAGTAAATTGCAGGCTCTTGTTGCTGACACCCAAGAAACACTAATCGAGACATTCGTTGAAAATCCAATGGACACCATTAGCAAAGAGAACTCGGAGATTTTTCCATTAAGTCTGTTGTACAAGATCACACTGAAAGTGATGAAGAAATCATTCTTTTTGGATTTAAACCAGCAAAGGACAATGCAATAACAAGTAAAGGAAAATAGATAGTGCAAGATAACGAATCTGAAATTGAGAACATATCAATCAATCATCATGAGGTAAATGCTTCTACATCCAACTATCACACTGCCATGTACAATCATAGAAATACAGATTTCAATGAAACATTGGACATACTTATGAAGGAATTAGAGGAAATTCAAAGAAATTATGAGAATGTCAAAATGGAAAAAGATTCATTGAAAGCTGAAGTTCTATGATTTAATATAGAGATTAACTTAATCAAGGCTAACAATGGAATTCAAGGTGATGGTTCAATTGATGAAGTAACGGAAGTAATAAATATCACAAAATCATTAGTTGATCCAACTCCTAAAATTCTATTCAAACCAGGAAAACCATTTGAAGACAGAACATGTTTAGGGTTTGACAATCAACAAAATTCTATGTTCAGACCTAGTTCCGTTGCATATAAGTTTGTGGCTGCACAAAAGTCGAGAACACAAATAATTGATGAAATTGATAGAACTGAAAAAAAACTCAGCATAGTCTCGATCATAAACTGACAAAGAGGTAATATTAGTCAGTAGAACTCAGAAAACTGACAGATTCTATAGAAAAGTTCAGAAGACTGAAAAAGGCAGAACTTATCATAGATCAGTAAAAAGAACATTCAAGTCATATTCATCAAAGAAAGACACTCATTCATGGAATAATAGATTCCGGGGGAAAGGCAGACTCTTTGCTACTGATGAAGACTGGAATGGACCTATGATCACTTAGTCTCACAAAATTTTCAAGAAAAAGACGGTCGAGTTTAAACAGCAAAAGTTTGTGAAAACTGACCTTACTAAGTCAAAAGGTCAAGAAAGATATGTGAGAGAAATGAACACAATTTTGTGGAAATTGAAAGATCTGAAAAAGGGGATTAATTCTGAGAAAAAGAAGTCATCTTTAAGAATTAACCCAAAAGCTAATCAGAAAGGACCCAAACAGATATGGGTACCAATAAGCTCTTAATATGTTTTGTAGATGAAAACTAACTGCTGAAGATATATAGAAATCTGACTTCCCCAAAACTGATTCTCACATCATGTTTACAACTGAGTCTTCAAAGATAGATAAGGAAGACAGAGTTGAGATACAGACTGATCAAGTTGTGCATCAGATCAAGCTGAATACTTACAGCTGGAGATACACCGTATCAACTGCTCGTACTGATACAAGCTATGGCTGGCAGAAAAGTCGTAACCTACACAGATCTCAACCGTCCATCTTCTCCACTCACCACCTCGCATCTCAATGCCTGATATGATTTATGACAATAAGTTTTAAAACCCACTCAAAATATTCTAACTGCCAAATCTACCACCTATAAATAACTTCATATTATCCTTATCAATCCTTTACACTCAGTTTTTGTACATCCCCCAGTTTAAAGAGTTATCTCTATCTTCAAATTTTTCAAAATTACCTCCAACAATCAGAAATTATGAATTTTACTAGAGTTGAAGCCGGTTTGATCATTTCACTCGAGCAATATCTTGAAAAGCATTGAAATTCAAACCTTGCTAAGTAAATCATGAACAAAATCAGAAAAATCAAAGGTCTTAAAGAAGTGTTCAACATTACATTGGAGAGTGTATGCCTGGAAAGCATTGGCGATCAAGGTCACTGAGAACCTTATTGCAGAAATCATGGGCTTTGACAAGTCTAATTATTCTTCTGCTATCAAACTGAATAAAGAGCAAAGAGAGAAGTTGTGGAAGGACATTGCAACAAATGGAGATTCGAATGTATTGTTGATCGCGTGCAAAGAACTTACTAGCAATGGGACTAGGTCTATCATAGTAGAGTACTAGCGAGTCAAGGTCGATCCCACGAGACTCGTAAGAACGTCTAATTATGAAGATTGAGCTTGTCACGATTATGGTCTACGACCAACTATAATATAGACAATAGTAAATTTGGTGCCTCAAACTATCAAGGTTATGCTAGTTCACACAGAGCAAAAATGAGTTTCTAATGTATTAGTTCAATTATGAGCAATTAGTTATTCCTCCTACACATGCAACAGTCCTTCCCATTGGTGAATTTATTCATTGTTCAACGACGGGTACAACTCATAACCCTATCTACTCCGATAATGGTAGTAAACAATCTATATGCTAGCTACCCTCCTTAATTGGTCCGTAATAGCCCATACGCATAAAGAACTAGAGCAAATCAATATTGAGCGTTTACTCATACCGCAAACCCACCTATACAGCTGTCGACATTGATCAGCACGTTCCTAGGGTCCATTCAAGATAATGTCCAAACATAGCACTTCACTATTCATATTTCATGCTATTTTATGATGACATGCAAATAGTTGATCTGGCTACTAACATGTAAATTAAATCTATCGATCAACGTAGCTGGCGTAGATTATCATGAATTAGTAATTTACTAGGTATTCAGATCTAACGATATAGACCGTCGCTGATCTGAAGAACGCAACTACTATTTCATGATTTCTTCACCAACGAATCAGATCTATAACACATGGGGTAAAATAAACAAACTACTACATAATTAAAATAAATAAGCAATTAAAACATACAAGTCGAATAGAACAACGATAGATCTACATCTTGGAAAAGATAGAAAATAATACCCTCAAAGATGAGCGAGATCTCCCTCAAATCTCTCCCTAGGCGGCGACTCCGTCGTCTCTTGGACCAAAACTCATAAAATAATGAAATAAAGAACAAAGAACGTTTATTGCATAATTTGCCTTGAAAAATTTGGGTACATTGTGTTCTGAGGCGAAGCCTCTTATTTATAGCTAGCTAAACCGACTTAGAAACACCTAGTTCTACCCTCGTCCAAGAAAACGCGTTTCGGAAGGGTCTCGAGCCTCGGTAAGTCGGCGGCCTTCCTCGGTAAACCGGGGGTATTTTTGTCCTTTTACTTCACCGACTTAACTAGGAAGGTTCTTGAATACCCTATGCCTATTCTTTTCGTTCAGTCCACTCCAGATTCGTCCATGATGCTCACCCATATTTCGTATCATAAAAATCATCAAATAATGAACGAAATAATATCAAAACAGGGAAAATAAATGCTAAGTGCAGATTTCTTGACTCACGAACCCGACATATGCTATTCAACTCAAATGGTTCATATTTATAGGTCGAAACTACTATTTTTATGCTCATAATGGATAGAATGTTGATGCCGCATGATAGACTATTTTAACCATCATCAACTACCCCCTACTATCCTTTTGCTCGTCCGCAAGCAGAGTATCAAGGCAGAATGTACCTCCAAGAGCAATCTCCATCAACTACCACATATTCAATCAAGATTTCCGGCAGAAACATACATTAAACCACAATCCATAAGCTTCTCATTAATCATGACCTATCACACATCAATTTGTCATGTGATGAAGTAGTCATGATAATGTGTTCGTGAAGAGAATCAAGTTGTATTAACCACACAATCATAACTTACCTACGCATACACTCGCTCATCTTGCCTTCAGACTTGGTTACACAACATGGTACCTTAACGGACTCGGTGACTGAGCATCGCTCTTAAGTCCTCATTTGTTTCTTTTTATGCGAGGGTCGTGCCTTTTTTACACGAGTTCGCTTCCCTCACTGCCTTTATTGCATACAATTTTCTTTTTCTTCTTTTTTTTCAATTTTTTTCTGGCAGATTTCCTCACTTTTTTCTCTTTCTATGACAAGTCCTTTGTCCGGTTACCTCTCGTCATCCAAGTTGGTTCCCTTGTCTTATGACAATTTTTTGAAGAATATAGACAGACAAATAATGATTCCCAGTTAAAACAACTCATCATCTAATCTTAAACACTTCTCACTCAGATTATGTGCTCAAATATTGAATGCAATGATAGAATAATAATTAATAAGTTACTACTTCATGCAACATAACATATGCTCATTCTTCCATACTAAATTGAATATGTTATAGCTCTCTTCAAATTGAACTTGGGCTCATTTTCTAATGATTCCTTACTCGAAAACGTGCAACAAGCAAGCTAAAAATAGTGTTTTTAAAATTTTCAAAATTATTCCCTTTTTCGACTATCCAAACCTAAGACGCCTACCCCCACTTATTATAGACATTGTTCCCAATGACTAAAAATAATGAAAGAAGAAGTTACTTAGCTCTGGAATTGATCAGCTGAGTCAAAGCGAATACCGGAGTAGAATCATTGGCTCCTAGGTCATTCCTCTTCCAAGTCGTTACCTGCGATCCAAAATACTTCCAAAAACTGTGAGTAACAAGCGAAGGGAAATAATAAAATAAGGTGGCAGTAATTGTGCATACCGGAGGAACGCGCAAATACAATTTAAGCCAATTTATTCTTTTATCGGCCTATGCAAGACGGAAAAACTTTTACGAGGGTATCACATGAGAATCGTGAAGGAAAAAACCACATATATCTCAAGTTGATGACCGAAGATATACGTGAGGAAAAAAACCTTTGCGATTGCCATGCTACATTATTGACTCAAAATAACTAAAATAAATAAAAGCAATAAATAAGGGTCTACAAATAGTTCTGAGTTTATAGGCGTCAGCTCGACTGTACTAATAGAGCTCTTTTATTCATATTCTGGCTCTGTCAACGTAAAGACTTCCAACTCATGGTTATGCTTGTGCTCTAGGTAATACTTCAGCCTGTGGCCGTTAACTGTGAAAGTCTGCCCAGAGTATTCATGTCTAACTTCACACGCTCCTGAATTGAAGACTTTCGTGACTACATGTGGTCCATAACATCTAAACTTCAACTTCCCAAGAAAAAGACGAAGACATGAGTTGTCCACCAGCACTTTATCTCCTTCTTGAAATGAGCGGTTCAGATTTTTCTTATCGTGCAAGTGTTTCGTTCTTTCCTTGTAAATCTTGGCATTTTCGGGCTAAATTCTCATCCATGTTTAGAAACCTCGTAGCCCACGCGCTCGGTGCTAGTGTTCTACCGGTAAATGACACACTTTTCCAAACACAATCATATACAAGTGACATCCCAATCGTTGTCCTATAAGCCGTTCGTATGCCCAAAGTGTGTCATCTAATATCAAAGACCAATCCTTCCTCATAGGATTCACAAGCCTTCTCGAAGATCCTCTTAATCTCTCTCGTTCGTGACTTCTACTTGTCCACTCGTCCGGGGGTGATATGTTGTTGCAATCTTATGTCTAACCCTATATCTCAACATTAATTTTTCAAACAACTTATTACGTAAATTACTCCCTCCGTCACTAATTATGGCTCTGGCACTCCAAACCTCATCAAAATGTTTTTCTTAAGAAACCTCACGACAACCCTGGCATCGTTAGTAGGTGAAGCTACTGCTTCCACCCATTTGGAAACATAATCAACTGCTACCAAGATGTAACGATTTGATTCCAACGATGTGAAAGGCCCAACAAAATCAATTCCCCATACATCGAATAACTCTACTTCTAAGATACTCTGCAGTGACATCTCATTCCGCTTAGAAATATTACCGGTCATTTGACGAGAATGACAGGCTAGCTCATGTAAACTCGTAAGCAGATTTATAAATTGTTGGCCAATAGAATCCACACCGCATTACATTTGCTGCTGTCTTGTTTGGCCCATAATGACCTCCAACTTCTTAAGAATGACACATGTGCAAAATACTTAGAATCTCATCATCATGGACACATCTCCTAATAAAGGCATCAGGGCATAACTTGTATAAGTAGGGATCGTCCCAATGATAATGCTTCATATATGTGAACACAGTGACTTTCGATCCCATCAGATTAGGTTGTAACTTGTCAAATGCAAAGATGACAAACTAAGAGTTCCTTCTCTGTAGTCGCATAATTCCTCTAGGCACTGTTAAAGGTATGACTAGCATAATAGATAGGCTTAAAGATTTTATCCTCTCTTTGTCCCAGGGCTGCTCCAACTGCCGTGTCGCTTGCATCACACATAAGCTCAAAAGGTTTGTTCCAATCTGGGGCTACCAGAATTGGGGGAGTTATAAGCATTTTCTTTAATGTGTTGAATGCTTTCTTGCACTTTTCTTCAAATACGAAAGGTACATCCTTCGCAAGTAATTCTGTCAAAGGTCTAGCGATTTTAGAGAAGTCTTTGATAAACCTCCTATAAAATCCTGCGTGGCCAAGAAAGGCTTGCATCGTCTTTAAGTTAGTTGAAGGGGGTAACTTCTTTATTACCTCTATCTTTGCCCTATCAACTTCCATTCCTTTCTTTGAAATCTTATGACCTAACACTATTCCTTCTGTAACCATAAAATGGCATTTTTCCCAGTTAAGTACAAGGTTGGTCTCTTCACATCTTGATAGGAACCAACTTTACAGTACATTTATGTACAGTTCAGCCCACGATTATCACATTTCTGGCATCTTTCGGGTGAGTTCAGACCCTATTTTGAGTATTAAATGAGGTTTTATTGCACGGCGAGTGACTGTCGGTTTTCCGTAAACTCGACCTTATTTTAGCATTTTATACTCGTTTTTCCCGAGCACCCGTAGTTTGTGGGGTTATGCGTTTGCTTGTTGTTTTCATATGGATGCAGGACTAGGGTGTCTCGAGAGCCTGAAAGGCGAGAATTATGAAGTTTAGACGTGCCCGAGGCGAAACACGGAGGTTGAAGGTGAAAAAGTGAAGATTTTGGGTCACATGGGTCCGGACGCCCGTCTGGACACCTTGGACGTGCGTTCAGTGGCTGTCCGGACGGACAAAAACCTCTCATCCGGACGGCTAACTCTCTGGAAAATGGATTCTTGGCTGCAAAAGTTTGTCCGGACGGCTAACCCTCTGGAAAATGGGAAAACTTTGATGAAGAATTCGTCCGGACGGACAGATCCAGCATCCGGACGGACAAGAGCATTTCATCCGGACGGACATCTATTCATCCGTCCGGACACCTGGAAAATCAAGAACAGTCCGGCCGGACATGGCGGATATCCGTACGGACGAGAAGACTTTCTATATAAAGTCGCCTCATTTTCTCACAAACGCAAGCGCGTAAAATAAGGGGAGATAATATTAGATAAGTTAGGCGATTTGGGGCGATTTTCTTCGTTTCTTAGAGTTAGAATTAGTGTTATATATCATTAGAATCCTCTTTCGATCTTCTCTATGAACCTCTAACTTTTAGCTTCGATCTGTAACATTTCAAGTGACAAGATTTGTTCTTTTGGAGCTCGAATTTGGTAGTTCTTCAAGTAATCGAAATGGGTATGTTTGCTTGTTGTTTTACCATTGTTGTGATGTTTTTCTTCCGTTTGTATTGTTTAGATTCGATTATGAGTAGCTAGAATTGTCGTATGGTCGAACCACGTGAATGCGGGTGAAACACCATTAGAGAGATGAACCGGGAGGTAGTGTAGCGCGTAATTTAACGTTCTAATCGATAATCTACATCACGAAACTTGTTTTGATTGTTTTAATAGATTTGAATGAGATTGACAACCCTGTTCATTGTTGCACACACGTAGCTTATAAATGTATGTTGCGGCGACGTGTGGGAACGGAGTTTCGGGACCGTAGAAGTTTTGGGCTTGAAAGGTAGTCTGACACCTACCCGTGTACTAGATTGACGCCCTAGTCATCAAGTCCAGTTCCAATACGGGGTTTGTCCTATGAGTTATCGTTAGACGGCAAGGTAGAGTAAGGCACACTCCCGGGGCAATCTTTCTGAGGGTAAAGTAATCCGCTGAAATGTAGTTCGGCCATACCTCTTTTAATTGTTTAGAATTCCGAGTAGTGTAATCTTTCTTTTATGCAATAGTATAACTTCACACCTATCTGTTTGACCTGAACTGAGTGCTAAGTCAACTGTGGTACTCAAAAACCAATCTCTGTGGGTTCGACCTTGGACTCCTGAAGCACTATCCTACAATCGACCCGGTCCACTGCCTGTTAGAAAGTAGATTTTGCTAAGGTTTCGAGTTTTTACTTGATCGACCGGACCTAGAAAATCCGCTTATCAAGTTGGCACCGTTGCCGGGGATTGGCAATGCTTTGATATCCCAAAAGTTGACCGAAAGCTTGGGCTTAGGTCGTTTTTATTGTTTTCTTGTTGCTTTGTTTTCTTGTGGTGGTGACGAGGCACTGTGATTGTTTTCGTGTTGTTTTCTATGATTTTGCAGATTGAGCATAAATGGGTGGATACTCTCAACAATAAAACTTTTATGAAGAAAAATCCACCTACCAACCTTGGGCACCTGAGCTTGGTCAAAATCAGTATTATCAACCTTATGACCAAGAGCAGGGTGCGTCCATGGGATGTGGAATGGACGACGATTATCGATATGATGAGGGGAACTATAATAAACAGAATTTTGGGGGAAATTGGAACCAAAATCAATCGGGAAACTGGGGAGGCAATCAAAGCCAGCATGACTACAATTGGAGCCCAAATCAAGGACAAGGGAATAATCAGAATTATGACTCGAACAACCCTTGGAATTGGAGCTCTCAAAATCAGCACTTACAGCAGATTGACCTTGCCTATGCCGAAGAGGAACGAGAAGTAGGTATTATTCAGGAGCTGATGGAAAGGGTTTCTATGGCTATGGATGAGGAAGTGTCGGCACATCAATTGATCGATTGGTTGAACCGGATGCTCGTGTTATATAAAGAGGCCGAGGATGCTTTGAAACGGGCTGGGGAGATGCAAGACAAGTTTTCCAGCGGGGAGTATAGGACCTGCCTAGCCAATTAAGATTGGCCCCATATGAGATACAGCTATGTTGGATGTCTCGTGGATATCGTGTCTCTCATGACGGCCCGGATGCCGGATCAAAATGAAAAGTCTTGCACACAAACGGTCCGGGTAGACAAAGTGATATTGACGAGTCAAGTTGCTATAATGAGGTGCTCGTCCCGGAGGATTCAGTGATTGAGTTGGCTTTATCACCGCCACCCCCCATTGTAGTATTTGATTATATGAGTTTCCAAGTCCTCCCGAGTGAACTCCCGAATAGTGAGCTGAAAAATGATGATGTTTTGGTAGAGTCCGTGATGCAAACTGAGTTGGAAGCTAGGAAAAGGGAGTTAGCTACTGTTAAGAGAGAACTCGCGATGGAAATAGGGCCACAGAAAGTCGTCAGTGAAGAGGTTCAGGTGGAGAGTGAGGTTGATGAATCGGCTTTCTATGAGGAGATTTCTGAGCCAGAGATTGAGATGCAAGAGATTGATATGGGATCGCCCATCTCTCCATTTGTTGATGATGTACCATTCGAGTAGGGTGGAGAATTTTTATGAGTATGCCAAGCCACTTGTAGTGGAGCCTACCTCAGTTTTGGGTGAGCCGGAAGCTTTTGGTATTGCCATGCTCTGGGACATGGAGGATACCCATGATTGTAAAGTAAGGGAGGTGGAACTGTTGTCTATCATACCACATCCCGATGATGACCATCATGACACCTTGACGAGAAGTGCGATAGATTTATTTGAGGTCGTCGATCCGGTGGGATTAGAAACGGAGAAGAAGATGGGACAGCTCATTCTGCCGCCTAGCTCGCTAGTGGTTCGAGGTCATGTGGATGAGCCCATTATGTTGACACCCCCGGATAGATTGGTCATCTTTGATATACCGGTCCCGGATTATTACTCCCTTCCATTCGTGCGGATGAGTTCTACGAGGTTAAGTTCGAAGGGTCCCGGGTGGAAGACACACGTAAAGGTGATAGAGAGGAAAGACCACGGTGGTGGGGTGATTCCAAGAAGAAGATGATGAGATGTTTTGATAGAAGAGGATTCCCGAGTTGGGAGGAGGTTGCATCGAGGGCTATGAGAGGTAAGTTTCTAACGAACTCGGTTTTCATGATGCTTGCTATTTGTATTCTTCTTGAGTTGTTGATCTTTTTGAGTTCGGATTTTGGTTGATGGTTTTGATGATACTTGTTTGAAATGAAATAATTGAATTGTTGTTTTGAGTCTTTTATGGTTTGAGTCCGTTTTGGTGTCACTTGGTCGAGCCAACGACGTAAAACAAAGGCGCTCGGTGGGAGGCAACCCACCATTTGCTGTGTTTTGCTTGTTTTGAGGTGATGTTTTTGCTACTTTGCTCTTGATCCGTGGTTGTAAGCCGTAAGGCGCGTACTTTTTCACCTTTTCATGCCTTCTGTGACTATGCCTTGGATTTGACTTGGGTTAAGATTTTATTTTGTGCACGTTTAAACGTGTTGGTTGTTTATTGTATGGTTGATTCGTATTTTGACTATCTCTATGCCATATGTTCAAGTCTTCTGACGTGACGAGGTCGTTTATTTTTATCACCCCCGGATTCTCCCCATATTATACGCTTTGGCACGCGGACCATGTCCCGTGCATGTATTTCTTGGATGTTTTTCAATGACTAGGGATTCGGGATGGACTACTTTCATGACCGTTACGAGACTTGATCGCGCCGTTTTGCCGGGCTCATAAGCTAAGTCTTTCTTTTTCCTTCTCGTTCACACACCGAGGACGGTGCTTCACTTAAGTGGGAGGGGGGACGACTTAGCTTATTCGCTTGTTCTTAAAAGTATTATGCCGTGATGTGATAAACTTTGTTTTTACTCGTTTCCGAGTCGATTTTTAGGCCGTTTTTCAAAATTTTCCAAGATTTTAACACCACGTTATATGCATGCTGTTCACAATTGAGTGGTGAAAGGTCTTTAGTTTTGTGAATGTCTCACAGTGAGTCTATATTGTCATGATACGGAACACTTTTTAGTACACGTTTGACGATGGTTATGCTTATCACGATTACTTTACACACCTGTACCCCTAGTTTCGAGGCGAAATAGAAGGATTGGCCTTGGTAGGAACACGGGATGACAATTTTGGCGTTCTTTTTTACCCTACTTTAGCCAAATAAGCCTGAGCCGAATGTTTGACCTTCGTAGCCCCTCTCAGCCTTGATAGAATGGTCCGACCGCCATTCGCTTTATAGCCGTTTCGTTACTTAGTCATAAACCTACCCTTGAGCCTTATTTTGGTCACATTCCCTTCATTTGACCCTACGAGTGGACTTAGTCTCTTGTTAAACCACACTTGCCAAGGCAAGTGTGGGGTGGGGGCAGATGTTGTTTTTGAGTCGGGCTGTTGTTTCCTCAGTTTTAGAGCTATAAGGAGAGGAGGAGCTCAGTGGGGCTGGATGCTCGGGATTCATTTCAAAAAAAAATTAAAAAAAATTAAAAAAAATTCAAATCAAATAATTGTGTTGTATATAGAAATAAAGGGTTGAAAAAGGCAATGAGCTTAAAGCAATGATGATGTTAGGGTTGGGATAGTCAGATAGGTACTAAGTATTCGAGCTCACCTCACGACACTTGAAACATAGTCGAGTTTGGCAATGATTTCGGGTATTTTAGTGTCCTATAGTTCCCAAAGTGTTGAAAATGACCAAAAAGGAGTTTGGTGGGTTTGTTTGGTAAAGAAGACGTGGTACATGTTTGTATTATGTTCACTCGTACTTCTTTTCTCCAGTTTCCCAAATTACCCTTTTCGATTAACCGAATTTACACTAGCCTAACGTTATAACCATTCAAGTCCTGCTGGACCGTGTTTAACTTTGGTTAGTCCCGATTAGTGGAGATTCTAGGAAGGGCAGGATTGTGTAAAGTCATTTGTCCGGTATTCCAAGCCCGAAATCGTATTAAGCATAAGACGTCGTCATTCAACACACACTCACTCCGTGTCATGATCTAGTAGAGTCAAAGTAATGCATTCACTTAACTAAGTTCTTTTCACCTCGATATTTTGAAATGCATGCATGTACCGTAAAGTTGATTCCTTGGTATTGTTTGAACGCCTAATTTACTCGAGGACGAGTAAAGGCTAAGTGTGGGGTGGTGATAGGAACCAACTTTACAATACATTTCTGTACAGTTCAGCCCACGATTATCACATTTCTGGCATGTTTCGGGTGAGTTCAGACCCTATTTTGAGTATTAAATGAGGTTTTATTGCACGGCGAGTGACTGTCGGTTTTCCGTAAACTAGACCTTATTTTAGCATTTTATACTCGTTTTTCCCGAGCACCCGTAGTTTGCGGGGTTATGCGTTTGCTTGTTGTTTTCATATGGATGCAGGACTAGGGTGTCTCGAGAGCCCGAAAGGCGAGAAGTATGAAGTTTAGACGTGCCCGAGGCGAAACACGGAGGTTGAAGGTGAAAAAGTCAAGATTTTGGGTCATATGGGTCCGGACGCCCGTCTGGACACCTTGGACGTGCGTTCAGTGGCTGTCCGGACAGACAAAAACCTCTCATCCGGATGGCTAACTCTCTGGAAAATGTATTCTTGGCTGCAAAAGTTTGTCCGGACGGACAAGGTGTTGTGTCCGGACGGCTAACTCTCCGGAAATTGGGAAAACTTTGATGAAGAATTCGTCCGGACGGACGGATCCAGCATCCGGACGGACAAGAGAATTTCATCCGGACGGACATCTATGCATCCGTTCGGACACCTGGAAAATCAAGAACAGTCCGGCCGGACATGGCGGATATCCGTACGGACAAAAGACTTTCTATATAAAGCTGCCTCATTTTCTCACAGCCGCAAGCAGAAAATAAGGGGAGATAATATTAGATAGGTTAGGCGATTTGGGGCGATTTTCTTCGTTTCTTAGAGTTAGAATTAGTGTTATATATCATTAGAATCTTCTTTCGATCTTCTCTTTGAACCTCTAAATTTTAGCTTCGATCTGTAACATTTCAAGTGACAAGATTTGTTCTTTTGGAGCTCGAATTTGGTAGTTCTTCAAGTAATCGAAATGGGTATGTTTTCTTTTTGTTTACCATTGTTGTGATGTTTTTCTTCCGTTTGTATTGTTTAGATTCGATTATGAGTAGCTAGATTTGTCGTATGGTCGAACCACGTGAATGCTGGTGAAACACCATTAGAGAGATGAACCGGGAGGTAGTGTAGCGCGTAATTTAACATTCTAATCGATAATCTACATCACGAAACTTGTTTTGATTGTTTTAATAGCTTTGAATGAGATTGACAACCTTGTTCATTGATGCACACACGTAGCTTATAAATGTATGTTGCGGCGACGTGTGGGAACGGGGTTTCGGGACCGTAGAAGTTTTGGGCTTGAAAGGTAGTCGACACCTACCCGTGTACTAGATTGACGCCCTAGTCATCAAGTCCGGGCCCAATACGGGGTTTGTCCTATGAGTTATCGTTAGATGGCAAGGTAGAGTAAGGCACACTCCCGGGGCAATCTTTCGAGGGTAAAGTAATCCGCCGAAACGTAGTTCGGCCATACCTCTTTTAATTGTTTAGAATTCCGAGTAGTGTAATCTTTCTTTTACGCAATAGTATAACTTCACACCTATCTCGTTTGACCCGAACCGAGTGCTAAGTCAACTGTGGTACTCAAAAACCAATCTCAGTGGGTTCGACCTCGGACTCCTCAAGCACTATCCTACAATCGACCCGGTCTACTGCCGGTTAGAAAGTAGATTTTGCTAAGGTTTCGAGTTTTTACTTGATCGACCGGACCTAGAAAATCCGCTTATCACATCTCTTTAGCACTTTACTCAAATTTTCCAAGCACTTATCAAAGGTATCTCCAAATACAGAGAAATCATCAATGAAAATCTCTAGAAAATCCTCCACCATGTCCGCAATGAATGACATGATGCACCTTGGAATGTTGCAGGTGCATTACATAACCCAAAAGGCATGCGATTGTACGCAAAAGTCCCATAAGGACATGTGAAGGTGGTCTTTTCTCGGTCCTCGGGTGAAATATGGATCTGATAATGAATCAATAAAATGCATGACCGCTTAATCTTTCAAACATCTGATCAATGAATGGTATGGGAAAATGATCTTTATGAGTTGCATCATTCAGCTTCCTAAAGTCTATGCAAACTTGATGTCCAGTAATTAGTCTCACAGGGATTAACTCATCAAAGTCATTAGGTTGTGCAGTGAATCCTCCTTTCTTGGGTACCACAAGAATCGGGCTTACCCATTCATTGTCTGCAGTTGGGAAAATGATTCCCATCTCCAACATCATTATGATCTCTTTCCTAACAACATCCTTTAGTTGTGGCATCAACCTCCTTTGAGGTTGAGCTACCGCTTTCTTTTCAGGGTCCACAGAGATCTTACGCATGCACACCGATGGGGTTATTCCTCTAATATCTGCAATCATCCATCCAAACGCTCCCTTGTGCTCTCTCAGTACTCTTAAAAGTTTTTCCTCCTCTAAAGGTGATAATGACGATGAAATTATGAGGGGGAGAGTAACATCTTGTAAGTACATGTACTTTATGTGAGAAGGCAAAGGTTTCAACATTAAGTTCCTTGGTGGCTCCTCTAATGATGATCTTAACAGATTACCAGTCAATTGTAAGTCAAAGACCATGTGCCACGAAGGTCTATGAATGGTTCCTCCTACATCCACAGAAGATATAGGCTCTATTTCTCGCACTTGACCTTCGGTACATGATAGCAAAATACTTAACCGCTAACTTTCACCGACAGAGTATCGGGTCAACAGGAGTATAGTGGTTACAAGGTCGAATCCACAGGGGAGTAATGTCTAAGTACAAAATCGACGTAGAACTCAGTTCAGGCCAAAATAACTGTGGAAGATATTATACTAATGTAGAAATAAAGATTAAACTACCGGTTTTACTTCTAAATATTAAAGGATATAGCCGAACTATGATCCCACGAGCTGCTTTTACCCCTTAGGAAGGACTTAACAGGGAGCATGTCTTAACCGACCTACCTATCCAATGTAGTTTAACGACATCCATGGGTGCCAACTCCTAATTCTAGTGATTAGACTGAACAACTCGATCTAATCACTCTATGTAAAACTAACCGACTCTCCCTTTAGAAAACCGATTATCCTAACATGATTAAGGTCTAGAGTTGCTCGAACAAAGATGACAAACCTCTTTATTGGAAACAGTCCTAACAACTGGGCCAAATCTACGCAACGATCCCAAAACCCCTTTTCCCACATATCACAAAGAAAATACATCTATATGTTCGATGTGTGTGACAAAGACCTAGGTGATGAATCTTATTCAACGATGTTATAATAAGTTTTAGGACGTGGATTAATCATTAAAATATTCAATTACGCACTACGTAACTCCCGCCTCATTCTCCTTAGGGTTTTCACTCGCTTTCACATAATTCAACTACACATGCAATTAGCTACTTATGATTATTCTAAAAACGGAATTAAAAGTAGAAATTAAACTAAAGACAATAAACAAAAGAGAAGTCATTACCATAAAAATTGTTGAAAATCTAATCCACAAAATTTGGAAGAAATAATTGCACCAAAAGCCAAATCTTTGATCTTGAAACGTAAATCTAAGATATGGAAAGTATATAGAATCGAAGGACGTTATCTATGCAATCAAAGGATCAAAGAATGATCAACCTGCACTAAAACCGCACCAAAATCGCCCTACAAGTGTCTAAAGTTGGCAGAATCTAAAAAATGTTGAATGCACTGCGTATTTATACTGTAGGGTTTATTTCTGCTACTGTCGGTGCCGAACGAGCGTTTGCTCCAAGGTGGACGCTCGTCTGCCTGGAAATCTGATGATTATTAGGGTTTATTCTTCAGTGAAACAGCGTTTGGCTCCTCCTGAATGCTAGTTCATGGATCATTCCTTGAGGGAAGATGCCCATCTGGATTGTCTGAACGCCCGTTTAGATTATATGAGCTTTCTTGATTCGGGCTGAGCCCATCCAAACGTGTGTTTGGGGTCATTTGGATGCTCGTCCGTCTTCTAACCTAACTTTCAGTATCAACTGCTAGCTTGACAGACGCTCGTTTGAACTGAACAAACACCAGTTTCCCTGAGCTTTGCCGCAAACGCCAGTTTGTGAATGGCAAACGCCCGTTTGCCTTGATTTCACTCCAAACTTAACTTTTCTCAACTTTCATGGTACTTCCGTGCCACGAACATGTTCCTCATCTCAAAACATCGCCTTCCGGGTCCTCAAGTCACCTATGTCCTGCAATAACATATACGAACAAACACCACACGTAATTCCGTAAGACAAAGGTGCTCGGAAAAGTGATAAATATCGCTAAAAAGGCGGAGTTTACTATCGATGTGACAGTTTAACTCCCCGTGCGTATAACTCTCGATATTACTCTTAATTAGGCCTAGAGCCACCCTAAACATGTCAATAAAGTGATAAACGTGGGTTAAACTTCACAGCAAAGTACAGTAAAGTTGACTCCCATCAACCACCCCAAACTTAGCCTTTGCTCGTCCTCGAGTAAATTAGGCACTTTAAAATAGACCAAGGGATCAACTTTACGAAACATGCATAGTACTCACGACATCAACGTGAACATAAAGTAGACACTGAATGTAAACCACTTGACTCTATCTTACCACAAAGACGAAGTGTGTGTGATAAAAACCGAGGGCTACACTCAAAATGATTACCGGCTTCGAATACCGGCCAAATGACTACACACATCACATACCGGGCTATAATCTCCACTAATCGAGGCAACCAAGGCTAAATACGGTCAAGTAGGACTTGAAGGGTTATAATTTTAAGCTCGGGATGGGGTTAACCGAAAGGAAATTTGGGACTAGAGAAAAGAAAATACGAGTGAACCTAATCATCTTATGTGGATCTCCTCCACAAAAACGTACCAAGCCACACCAAACTCCTTCGATCTTTCTATACTCATTGATAAACAACTCATACCTTAACATCATACTTTTATTCACTCAAACATCCTTCTTTAACTTCTTCTTTTTTTCAAACATTTTTCAAACCTTTTTTTTCTTTTTCTTTTTTCTTCTCCTTTTTTTCAAATTTCTTTGCATAATTCTTCAAATTTTCTCGAACCAACAAGCCTCACCATAGATTTCTCAAACTCCTCCCCTTCATTATATTAGCTCGTACTAACCAACTCCTCTAGAAATACGCACCATCTCCCACCCCACACTTGATTCGAAAGTGGGCCTAAAGTAACAATTAAGTTCACTCGTATGGTGATCAAAAGAAATGTGACCAATAATATAGCTCCGGGTTAGGGTAATACAGCTAAGTAACCAAAACGGCTCATTTTCAGACGGTGGTCAGACCGTCCTATCAAGGTTTAGAGGGGGTACGTGGATTAAAATGTTGGGATTTTGGCTATTTGGCTCTGGTCGGATCAAAGAAGAGCCAGGACTCTCATCCTGTGTCCTTCCTAGGTAAACCTCTCTATTTCGCCTCGAATCTAGTGGTATAAGTGTGTATAAAAACCAAACTAAGTATAACCAAGGTCTACGTGCACTAAAAGGGTTCGTATCGTAACAAAATAGAATCGCCCTGCACACATTACTCGACTACTAGGACATTTACCAACTCCATCGTGAGAAACATGCATATATCGTGGTGTCAAACCTTGAAAAGTTCTGAAATTTTATTCCACGAATTCACTCGAAAACGGACATTAACAAAGCATATCATAATTACTGGCACATTTATCCAACGAAACAATATAAATCTAAGTCGTATCCTCCCCCCACTTCGAATGGAGCAATGTCCTCAGTGCGTGAATGAGATAGAAAAGAAAGACTTAGCTTTAGACCCGGAAAAAAGGCGCTATCGAATCCCGTAACAAATTTCGTGTAAGCATGACCCGAATCCCTATATCAAAGTAAACATAAACAATGCAAAGCATGCACGGGACATGGTCCTCATGCCAAAATTTGTAATAGGGAGAAGTGGTGATAACAGTAATAAGGCCCTGTCAAGTCAGAAAACTCGATACGCACTATGGAACGCACAAAATGGATCGCTATAGATTGATAACGAACCACTACAGGTAAAACACAGAACATTTAAGCGTAATAGAAAGGCCACAGAGGAACATAATATAAAAATCATCCCATAGTGCGTACAAATAAAATCCAAGACACAAATGAAAGTAGCATGCCTTAAGGCTTACAGAACTATCAAAGTGAAAAAGTAGCATCTCAAAACTGAAAGTATCATCAAAAGTGGTACAAATTTAGCAATCATGCTAGCCAGCTCCTAACCAACAATAACACCGGGCACAGACGACAAAAAGAACATCATAAAAGAAATATAAAATCACGTCTGTCCGGGTGGAGCATCATCAGCAGCAGTGGGAGGAGCATTAGTGGTAGCTCCGATCTCCGGCTCCGCAGTCTCCTCCTCAAACGAAGACGCATCCTCAGCCACAATCTGTGTGATAGCCTGCTCAATATCATCTAAGAAACGGTAATCCGTGGTACTTGGGGCGAATTCTTTAGGATCCGTCGGCGGCCTACCCTCACTCATCAGTAGAAGGATAGTCAGGATATTATCCTGTGTCTGCTTTTGTTCATCCATCCAGTCATGAAACTGTTGGCCATACTCAACCTCATACGAACTGAGAGAGAAAAATTGAGAACTGCGGTGCCTGAGTAGGGGTACACGATGAACTAGCCTGCCCCGACGCCATATGAGCCAACTAAGCGGGGTTCTTCGGTTTTTCTCTCTTCAAAACTGGAGGGTTCTTGGTCTTGTGGTCCTCGGTGTACTCCGGAACCTTGGCATCCCGACACAAGCTGTAAATGAGGTGGGGACAAATCAAACTGCGGGAATAGACCTTCATATTGGCAGCACACTCGTCATAAATCGCCGGACCCACGTCCACATTTAGCTTAAAATTAAGGGCATACAACATCCTAAGATCGGCAATGTGGAAATGAGTCAAGTTGTTCTTGGGTAAAAGACGGTTTTGGATGAACCCGCATTGTACCTTCCAATCTTCACCCCAAGAATAGATGACCAACTACTTCCTCACACCGCCATCTCCCAGTGTCCATTGAACATCCGGGCAAACCAACACCCGGAGGTCCTCCAATGGGTCCCCACAGGCATCCTGCCTCGCTTTGATCTTTCCTTGTAATCCAACCCCTCAAATGGTGCCAACCCTTATTTGATGTTAATCGCCTTAGCCGTAAAAGTCACTTTCAATCTCTGAACCTTCACCATCCCCGACTCATTGCTCGACTCAAAAAAATTGGCGTAAAACTCATGCACTACAGTAGTATTAACCTTTCACTCTGGGATTTTCATCAACGCCTTCCACTTCCGATCACTCAAATTCTTTCTAAAATTCTTATCGATATCGTAGTCGTGGAAAGCTCTCTCTATCAACATCGAGCAGTGTGAATAATGACGATTAAACATATCCCGATCTTTAGCATTGACAAATCGCCTATCAAATGGGATCGGGGGGAGGGGGCTGGAGTCTCCCTCATCGGGGGCCTAACATTCATCTCTTCCTGCTCAACCCCTCAGCTCTAACCTCAGGTTCACCTCTAGCTTCCTGCACCACTTGTTCAACCCTAGCCCCTGGAGCAACTGTCTTCTTACGTACCAAAGGCTCATCACCGTATCGCCTCGATTCATCTCTCAAAGAAGCCCTAGCCCGAGTTTGGGTTGCCCTGGGAGGGTTATGGCATTCTCTAATCTCGATCCCCCGCTTGGGATTTACCGGCCTTGGGTCCACTACTTTCTTCTTCTTCCCAACATCCCTAGCTATCTCTTTACCATACCTTTTCTCGCCCCGAGCCCCCTCTTTAACACCAGCACGCACCAAAGTATCTCACACTGTCAACCGAACCAAACACAAGGCAACAACAAGAAAACAACAACCTGATTATCATCCAATCGGGATTTCCCAACAAAAACCAACCCAAAACCGTAATGTAGACGTCCGACACCAGTCAAAATCATCCACAGAGCATCACCAAAGCATAAACAAAACAAAACAAAGAAAAAATAAGCCTAATGAGTGATAGTTCGCTTAAGGTTCGAGTCAGAAATTGAACCTCACAAAAATTTGAATTAAAGCATGAAAAACTTAGTGATTCTTACCATTAAGGATGCTAGGCGGAAGATGGAGTTGACGAAACATCCGATGACGCACAATTTGGCCAAAAATTGAAACTTTGTCACTTTGAAAACCGCCCTAGATAGGGTCTCGAATCCGGCCAAAATAGGGTTGTTGATGGATTTGGGTTAGTGAAATGAAAAGAGGAGATCAATAAGTGTTTGTGGGACTTGAAATCGCTCCGATCGGGTTAAAAATGAAGAATCTAGGTGAAAAGGGGCATGGGTTTTCGGTTTTTTTGAAATAATGGCCGAGTTTGAATAATGAAAGCCTGGAGGGTATTTATAGAAGATGGGCAAATGAGCGTTTGGCTTATGGTGAACGCTCGTTTACCTGGGCTCTGATGAACTGAACGAGCGGTTTCATTATCCCAAACGCTCGTTTGGAGTGTTGTAAAAGACATACAGAGCGGAGAGGTTTTTGATGAACGAGCGTTGGTAGAGGTCAAACGCCCGTTTAGGTCAGCAGGGTATTGAACGTGCGTTTTCAGAGTGTCCAAACGCTCGTTTGAAGGGCCTAGGGCTCAATACTCTGAATTTTTATCCCGATTCGATTCTAACCTCCGTTCTAACACTTTTATTATAAAAAAGACTCAGAAAACTCAGAGAATGGTGGGTTGCCTCCCACCAAGCGCCTTTGTTTTACGTCATTGGCTCGACAGATGACTTATAATGTACCGGTTTTCTCAAAGTTATACTACCGGCACGAACGAGGAGGCGAGGATAGAAAGATAGGATGGTGGATTGATAAGATCAGAAAATGTCAAGATTTTAAGTCCATGACGAGACTCAGAAAAGATCAATTAAGGTTCGGGATAAGTTAAATGCACAATTTCGAGAGCCTCATCGAAAGGTAACTTCTCATACTTCTTCAAACGAAGACCGTTCATGATAAACGTCCCGTGCTTCGGATGAGTAACCTCGATGGCCCCCGAATCAAAAACTCTCAAAACCTTATAAGGCCCTGACCACCTCGATTTAAGCTTTCCTTGAAATAGGTGAAGGCGAGTGTTATATATAAGAACCTCATCACCTATGTTGAAAACATGAGGTTTAATCAACTTGTCGTGAAGCATCTTGGTCTTCTCCTTATACTTCACCGAACAATCATAAGCTTGCAGGCGAAACTCATCTAATTCGTTTAACTGGGCCATCCTCCTCTCACCGATTAATGCGTCATCCATATTCAGATTCTTAATCGCCCGAGGCCTTATGTTCTACCTTTACGAAAGATGGCAAGCCTTGCCAAAAACAATCATGTAGGGAGACATACCTATGGGTGTCTTAAACGCAGTTCGGTGTACCCAAAGCGCATCATCTAACTTCTTAGACCAATCCTTCAGATTCAAATTGATAGTCTTCTCAAGGATTCTCTTAATCCCTCAATTGGTTACCTCAACTTGTCCACTAGTCTTGGGATGGTAGGCGGTGCCTGACTTGTGAGTCACTCCAAACTTCTTTAGCAGCTTATCAAACTGTCTATTTACAATGTGACTACCATTGTCACTGATTATCGCTCGAGGTACTCCAAACCGGAACAGGATATGTTTCTTAAGAAACCTTATGACTACATGTTTGTCATTAGTAGGCGAAGCGATTGCCTCAACCCACTTCGAAACGTAATCACGGCAACAAGAATGTACTTATTCCCGAAAGAAGACGGATATGGTCCCATGAAGTCTATTCCCCATATATCAAAAACTTCACACACTATTATCGGTTTTTAGGGCATCTCATTTCTCTTTGAGATCCGTCCTGAGCGCTGACAGGCATCACACGTCTTTACATACGCATGTGCATCCTTGAAAATAGTGGGCCAGTAGAACCTACTTAGTAACACCTTCAACGCTGTTCTCTCGTCCGAGAAGTGGCTACCGGCCGCTTTATCGTGGCAAAATGAGAAAAAAAACTCACTATCTCACTGTCATCAACACATCGCCTCAGAATCCCATCCGCACATACCCTAAAAATTAAGGGGTCCTCCCACACATAACGGTTCACCTCACTATAGAATTTCTTTTTCTGGTTCTCATCAAACTCGGGATCTATGAACGCACACTCATGATAATTGATGAATGGTGCAAACCACGGGTTCCCTTTCTTTCCTCTCTACATAAAATTTTTGCACTTAACCGGGAGCATCGTATCCACTACGAACAACTGCTCATCCTAAAAGCGGTCATCTATCTCAACCTTGGTAAGGAATTTCCTCACCCGGTTCCATCCCACTCAGGTGGTCAACTACCACATTCTCACATCCCTTCCTATTCTTAATCTCTACATCGAATTCTTGAAGGAGCAAGGTCCACCTCAACAAGCGTGGTTTTGCATCTTTCTTGGCAAACAGATGTTGCAACGCAGAATGGTCTCGTATGAACAATAACTTTCGACCCAACTCGGTACGACCGAACTTATCGAAAGCAAAAAATGAAGGCTAGAAGTTCCTTCTCGGTGGTACCATACTTCGTTTAGTGGGATTCGTGGTATGACCCGCATAGTAGATAGGTTGAAACAACTTATCAACCTTCCGACCTAGGACGCCTCCTACAAGATAGTCATTCGCATCGCACATGACTTCAAACTTCTTGGACCAATCGGTGCCACTAAGATAGGAGAGTCGAAGTAAGAAGTTTCTTGAGTGTCCCGAAGGCATCTAGACATGCCGCATCAAAAACACCGGGGCTCCCTTCATCAACCGAAGGGTAAAAGGTCTAGCAATTTGGGAAAAACCCGGAATGAACCTACGATAGAAACCAGCATGACCCAAGAATGATCTTAGGGTTTTCAGATTTATGGGCATAGGAAGCTTAGATATTGCATCTATCTTAGCTCTATCAACCTCTATTCCTTTCCCCGACACTTTATATCCTAGCACAATTCCCTCAGTGACCATGAAATGACACTTCTCCCAATTTAGAACTAGGTTTGTCTCTTCACAAGGCCCAAGCACCTTATCAATGTTAGACAAACACTCATCAAAATTGTCACCAAAAATGCTAAAGTCATCCATAAAGACTTCCATAAATCGTTCTATCATATCAGTAAAAATGACGACCATGCATCGCTGGTATGTCGCAGGTGCATTACACAACCCGAACGGCATTCTTTTGAATGTGAAGGTGCCATAAGGACATGTGAAAGTTGTCTTATCCTGGTCATGTATATCAATGTGGATCTGATAGTATCCACTAAAACCATCTAAAAAGAAATAAAACGCATGACCACTTAGATGCTCTAGCATTTGATCAATAAACAGGAGGGGAAAATGATCCTTTCTAGTTTTATCATTAAGCATGCGGAAATCAATACATACCCAATGACCATTAACTAAACTAGTAGGAAAGGGGCTCACCTTTATCATTTAGCTCAACAGTGATGCCTCTTTTCTTGGGCACAACTTGCGTGGGACTCACCCACTCACTATCGGATATCACATAGATTATCCCTAGTTCCAGCATCTTCACCACGTCTTTCCTCACCATTTCTTGCAAATGCGGGTTCATCCGTCTCTAAAACTGCCGGACCGGTTTGACACCCTCTTCAAGGATTATTTTGTGCTTGCAGATGTCAGCACTAATCCCCTTAATGTCAACCATCTTCCATCCGAAGGCCCTTTTGTGTTTCTTCGTAACGTGAATCAACTTAGCTTCCCGCAAAACGATTAGTGCGGACGAAATAATAAGAGGAAGTAATTTATCGTGTTCTAAAAATACATACTTTAAATGCTTAGGAAGTGGCTTCAACTCAAGATCAATCGGTGGTTCCTCGATTGATGGCTTTGGTAGCTTGCCGCTCAAACCGAGCTCTAACTTCTTGTTCCATCCCTCGTCGACATAGGCAAATCAACTCCAAATGATATATCTGAATTCTCATTCTCGGATCATCATCTTCCGTGGTGCTTGACTTCATCAAGCATTCCTCAAGCGGCTCTTGGTATCCCTATAGGTTAGTGTGCTCCAAAATACAAGGATATATAGAATCAACAGAAAACAATCGCTCTTTTCATCCTTAGGATGTTTCATTGATTTATACACATTAATGAACACACTCTCTTTCCCGACTCATAGTATAATTTCCCCCTTCTAAACATCTATCAAGGTCTCTCATGTATTCAAGAAAGGCCGACCTAACAAAAGAGGAGTTTTTGCATCCATGTCCATATCTAAAAATATGAAATCATTTAGAAAAACAAACTTGTCAACCTGCACTAACACATCTTTAGCTACCTCCATAGGTGTCCTAACAGACCTATCCACCATCTGAAGGGTAATCCTTGTCGGTTCTAACTTACCCAATCCCAACTTCTCATAAATTCCTCTAGGCATTAAGCTCACAGAAGCCCCTAGATCACACAACACATTCTTAAACACTGTCTCTCCAACAGTAATTGGGATGGTAAAGCTACCTCTATCCTGAAACTTAGGGGCTATCCTATTCTCAAAATCACAGAACACTCCTCACTTAGATGCACCATCTGTTGCATCTTCCTTATTCGACAACATTCCTTTAAAAAATTTAAAATATGGGGGAATGCTTGAAATAGCCTCTTACAGGGGAATGTTTACCTCTACCTTCCTTAGGAGATTCCGAAATTTCGCCTAACCTTGGGTCAGTATGTCCTTTCTGGGCCCCTTAGTAGGGTAGGTGTTCACGGAGATTATTAACAAGTAATAAATTTATAATCCGATATACCTCAAGTGCAAGGATCGTAGTAAAGAGGTTGATACCGGGTCGATCTTACGGGGAACTAACGTTTGGTAATCCTAGTATTTGTTTAACTAACTATGTCACGAGAAACTAACCTAAACAGCGAATAAAACTAAACAGGGAATAACTAAAACGAAAGATAACAATAAGGAAAACTGGACAGAAGAATAAATCTAAAGCCAGGGAAGATACGGGTTGCGAACAATTTAAACTACAACTAAACCTAAGATGCAATAAAAAGATTTAACTAAGCTAGACAATTCAAGTTTTAGGGATTTTAAATCAATAAGTTACGAACGAACAAGCAATTGATCCACCTATCCTATCAACATTCAATTTCAATTCAGATTATTTCGTGATTACTAATCAAGTTGTGATCCACCTGATCAAAGGTATGAACCCTAATTTCTTAGGCAAGTTCGTCTATTAATCTCTATCTTTCGATCTAAAGATTAACGCTTTTCTAACCAAATGTGTAAACTTTAAACGTTTCTAACCTAGAAATCTAACCTAATAACTTTCGTTACTTAGATCAAATATCTATTCTTTATCATGGTGATCTAAAGTCTAACATGATTTTCATCAAATAAACAATCAACAAAGCAAACATCTTTCGATATAAATTTGCAATAATCAACATAAAGCATGATAAAAGAAACAACTCGTAATAGATACTCACAAAATAATCACGAAAAGAAGCTGAATTGTTGATCGGATGGCTTCACAACGCTTGTTCAATGGAGGTCTAGCCTCTTAGCATCCTCTTGAAACTTGAAATTGTATAGAAAGGCATAAAAAGTAGCTAATCTAATCTAAGAATTTAAGAACATAAAAGTTGATGAAAACTGGAAAAAAAACCGCAGCCTAAGCCACCCCTAGGATTAGGGTTTCGAGTATTGTGTAATTGGTATCCTTAGGCTTGAGAAACTGCCGCCTATATATAGATTTTCAAGTCGGTTCAGCTAAGTCGGCTACGGACGCCCGTCCACTCTTTCCGGACGCTCGTCCGCTCACTTCTGGCCTTTCTTCAGACGCCCGTCCACTCAGCGTCCAAACTCTCTGTATCAACTTTTTCTTCCTGGACGCTTGTCCATATCTTCAAACGCTCGTCCATTCGGACGCCGGTTCAAGCTTCGGACGCCACCCGTAATCGACTTCATCTTGATTTCTCCGTCTTTATCTCTTTTATCATCAAATCCAATCATCATTATCTCTTTTATCATTAATGAAATTCGACTCTTATCTCTTTTTGATCAACATTTGAGCATCAAACATGTACCTTTAACACATCAAAACATCGCAAAATGTAATATCATCCAAATAATCATAAAATCAAGATTAAAACACCAAAATTAACCAATTTTACGATTAACTCGTTAAAAACCTCATTCACTCAATACTTCCGTTAAACACTCGTTTCTTATGCAATTTATACGAATATGAGGGAAAATATCATAGAATATAGCGTTATAAATCATATAAATTCACCCTTAACAACTCCCCCACACTTAGCTTTTGCTCGTCCCGAGCAAAACAAAACGAAAGCTAAGGCTCGAGACAAAAACAGACATCTCAGACAATATAGCATAGATCCAATAAATCAGAGGTTCACCATTGTGTGTGTGCAAAGCCATAGAAAACTTCCACTCAATCCAAACTTGAAAACGTCAAGCAAACTAGCTAATACCTCCTCGTAGACTAGCAATAAATGACACTCATAAGATGTACCCTACAAACGTGACATATCCCGAAAAGGATGATCGATTATATCTAGGGCCTTTCTGAGATACTCAGAGGATAATCCCTACAGCATATCTATCAGTTTCTACTGGGGATAAGATAGACGATAACTTAGTCTTTCATTCATTTCATACCACTTCATTAGTTGATTTAACTATTTCACATTAAAACGCACATCAGAATGAGCTATTGCCTTGTCATAGCAGAATAGGATATTCGAGATATACCCTACCTTACTCCAATCATAAGGCAGCTTTTTCTGACTGTCGTGAGCTTTTAGTCATCATAGTGGTATAGGACATACGTGGTATACCCTATCGCACTCAAATCATTGACTAGCTTTCGACAAACCCAAAAATTCTTCATATTTTTCAACTTTTTCATTTGACAATAAGTTACGTGTTACTTATCACATTCAAACCTCAGATATTCACAGTATTCCATACTTCGGATCTAAATAGAAACTATCATAAATCTCAAGATATATACGTAGCACTAAGCACATGACTTATAAGAAAATCAAAAATCACTCGTCCAAAAGGGGTATAACTTTATATTTTAGCTCATCGCTTACTATGGCTCGTGAAAAATAGATCTCAGGTGAAACAACTAACTTATCAAACATACGATATATAGCTTGGATGACTATAAAAATAACGAACATTGCATCGAATTTCCTACTCGGGACAAAACAAAAACAAAAATGCCGGAAAATTTTGAAAATGCCAGAACTCGTAACCATACAATCTCGATTTTTACGTAGAAACATAACGAGTTAAGCAAATGTGTAGATGTACATATCAAATCATTCCCTCCCCCACACTTAAAGATCAACATGTCCTCATGTTGTGCGTAATCGCAATAGCCTCGCTCAATCTCATCAGAATAGACATAATCAATGACGCTGGGATCGAAGACTCTGTCGTCCCTCGGCTTCCGGTCCTCACTGATGCACCGCAAAATGGTCAAGATGTTGTTCTGTGAAGTCCGAATATCCTCCAACCAGTTCCGTACACTGTTGCCCATACTCAACCTCATCGGATCCGAGGGAGACAAAGTAGGAAGAGAGGATGCTCGAGGCGGTGCTGATGAAGAACCAGGCTCCCGTGGTGCCCCCGACTCGAATGTCCCGAAGACTTACCCTTTTCTCTCTGTATAGGCCTCGGGTTCTTCGGTTTATGATCCGCTCCATACTCAGGCATACCGGCATCAAGACACAAACTGTGAATCAAGTGAGGGATAATCAAGCTACGCGTATAAATCTTCTGATTGATAGCTACATCATCGTATAATGCTTGTCCCACATTCACATTTAGGCCAAAAGTCAACGCATAAAGCATGCCTAGGTCACCAATATGAAAATGCGTCAAGTTGTTCTTTGGCAACAACCGACTCTGAATGAACCTACACTGGACTTTCCAATCCTCCGTCCAGGTAGTGGTGACTAACTCTTTCCGGTCTCCACCCGGCCTCAATGTCCAAGCCACATCCGGGCAAACCCTCAACCTCAATTCCTCCAAAGGATCTCGCCCCGTACTCTGTCTATGAATAATTTCCTCCTTGTAGTCCTGACCCTCAAAAGACGCCAACTTGTGCTTCTGATTAATCACCTCCGGCGTAAACGGAACTTCCACCCCTCGAAACACAACTACCCCCGTCTCCAAGTCGGTCTCCGAGCAATTAGCGTAAAATTCCCGAACTAGGGAGCCATTTACCGGGGTAGTCGGGATAGTCATCAAGGCATCCCATTTCCGGTCCTTTAGCAACTTGACGAATCCCGGATCCACCTTCGCCTCTAATGTAGCCCTCTCAATCAACATGGTCCTCGAGAAATAATGTTTGGTATAAGCGTCGTGGGCTCTAGGGTTCACAAATCGACGAGGCATAGGCATAGGGGCTACGGTTTTTGCTTTCTTCCTAGGTTGTGCAGCCCTAGTCTCCACCGGTTCCTCTTCCCGAGGAGCATCCACAACCTCCTCAACCCTAGATGATGGCCCACCTCTCTGACCCCTAGGCATCCTCATCAAGGGGATATCATCGTCTGTCTCAGATCCCGAAGTCGGCTCATCCCTCAACGTTGCCCTAGTTTGGGTGGCTCTATGGGGTTGCTCTCGAATGCTAACACCTCGATTTGGATCAACTAAGGTGGGATCAAACTCTTTACGCTTCTTCCCGGCCTCCCTGGCCACATCCTTACCATGTCGCTTCACTACCGCCTTCTTATGAACCATGATTCACTCCTAGACTAAACCAAAACAATCCCAATTCAAAACAAGGTACCCGTTTAACATCCAAATCGGGATTTCAAAAGCACCAAACCACAAACCGCAACCATTCATTATCAACAACCAATCCATTCATCATCCATCGCTTCACCACAAAGACAAACCAAGGCAAGAATCAAGAAACAAAACGAGGAAAAAAAACAAACAAGGTGCAATTCACATAAAAGAGTCGAGCCGAAAATCGAACTCCAAAAAACGTGAATTAATCCAAGAAAAATCACTAGAAACTTACCAAATATGATGAGAGAACGTTGATGATGCTAGAAAGGATCCCTAAAAATGCAAATTCGAGCCCAAAAATCGAATTTTTCTTGAGAAAAGTCGGACCAATGATGTCTCTGATTCGTCCAAATGGTTGTGGATTGAGGAATAAGGCTTAGAAAAGTGAAAAGAGGGGATCAAAAGCGGCCTAAAGCAACTTAAAGCGCCCAATTTGGTGTAATATCGAAGGATTTAGGTGGAGAGGAGGCAAAAAGTCGGGTTTTCGATTTTGAAATTCTGGGGGTTGAGGGTGTATATATAGGCAGGGGCTGGACGGGCGTCCAGACAAAGAACACATGAACCGGATGGGCGTCCGTTGTATCAGACGCTCGTCCACACGCTCAAATCAATTACAGGATTGGAGGGAGAATTTCCGACGGGCTTCCAGACTTAGTGGACGCTCGTTCAATAATTGGTCAAGGCGGACGGGCGTCCAATACAAAAAAAATGCAAAAATTATGAAATTTCATACAATTTAAATTCAAACTTGCATTGTCTCATTAAACTTAAATAACACTTCAAAAATACAAATGGAAATCAACGAAGTACATAAAATTACTAGAAAATAAGTAACAACAAATAAAAAACAGTGGGTTGCCTCCCACCAAGCGCTTTTGTTTTACGTCGTTTGCTCGACACTGTTTAAGGCTCAGACTGGATCAGGCCATTTGACTTTTCTGCCAGCCACCACCTCGGCTAGACTTGGGTCGCAGTTCGGCCGCGAAACAAGACTTAACACATGGGGTGAAATCTTTGATAGCTTTCCAAACACGTTTGAACCTCCCCATGGTTGACTTCTTCTTCTTCTGAGTCTTCTGATGACGTTTCAGCTGACGCTCCCTCTCATACTCTTCCATATCCCAACTACCCGCTAGAACTTCTTCAGATTGACCACTACCGTCATCCGCTGAAAACAAGTCGGGTGAAAACTCGTCAACTTCTTCGACCTCTGTAGTACCACACCCGAGGATATCGAGGAAACGAACAATCAAAGGCTTTTCCTTGGGCTCACCAATGTAGTGCTTACACCTTTGACCATTTACACGAAACGGTTTGTCACCATAACCTCGTAATTCTAAAACACCTCCGGGAATAATTTGGAGAATCTCAAAGGGACCGGACCATCGTGTCCTCAGCTTACCAGGGAACAAATGTAACCTGGAATTGTATAATAAAACTTGTTCCCCAACTTGAAATTCTCTCTTCTTAATTTTAGCATCGTGAAGGAGTTTCGTCTTTTCCTTACTGATCCTGGCACTTTCGTAGGCCTGGAGTCTGAATTCGTCTAACTCATGCAACTGTTGCAATCGATGTTTTCTATAAGATTGGGTATCGAAGTTTAAAAACTTCGTAGCCCAATAAGCTCTGTGCTCTAACTCGACTGGCAGATGACATGGCTTACCATAAACCATTTGATATGGAGATGTACCCATAGGAGTCTTATAGGCGGTTCTATATGCCTATAGTACATCATCCAACTTTAGACTCCAGTCTTTTCTATGACTGTTGACCGTTTTTTCCAGGATCTTCTTAATACTTTGGTTGCTCCTTTCAACCCGACCGCTAGTCATCGGGTGATATGGTGTGCCGGTTTGTGACGAACACCATACTTCTCAAGCACTTTCTCTAGGGGTCGGTTGCGTAAATGTGTCCCTTCATCACTGATCAAGGAACGTGGACATCCAAATCTCACAAAGATGTTCTTCTTTAAGAATTTCATGACCGTCTTATGATCATTGTGAGGAGTGGCTTGAGCCTCTACCCATTTCGACACGTAAACCACGCAAACTAAGATGTACTTGTTACCACAAGATGATGGGAATGGTCCCATAAAATCGATACCCCATACATCAAAGACTTCACATTCTAAGATGGGCGTCAAAGGCATGTCAAAACGCCTTGTCAGAGTACCGGTTCTTTGGCACCTATCACAAGCTTTACAGAAAGCTTTTGTGTCCTTAAAGATCGTAGGCCAATAGAAACCGGATTGGAAGATCTTAGCAACGGTTTTCCAAGGACAAAAGTGACCTCCAGTGGGTCCACTGTGGCACTGCTCAATAATATCGCGCTGCTCAGATTCTGGAACACATCTTCTAAGCAAACCATCTTTACAGATCTTGAAAAGATAAGGTTCATCCCAAACGAAAGATTTCAAATCAGAGAAGAACTTTTTCTTCTCCTGATAGGACAATTCTGGATCGAGATATCGGGAATGAAGGTAATTGACAATGGAAGAATACCATGGAACATCAGGAGGACAACCGTCGATAAGCATGATATTCTCTGAGGAAAGTAAAGATCTATATCATCTGGATCATCCTTTTCCTCACTTAGCATTCTTGAAACGTGATCAGCCACTACGTTTTCACTGCCCTTTTTGTCTTTAATTTGAACGTCAAACTCTTGTAGGGTCAATATCCAACGCAGTAGGCGCGGTTTGGCCTCTTTCTTAGTCATCAGATATCGCAAAGCAGCGTGATCAGTCCACACAATCACTTGAGCTCCTAACAAGTAAATACGAAACTTGTCCATAGCAAAGACTACGGCCAATAATTCCTTTTCAGTAGTAGTATAGTTAACTTGAGAGGGATTCAATGTGTGACTGGCGTAATAGATTGGCTGGAATTTCCCTTTGATTTTTTGTCCTAAAATAGCACCAATTGCATAGTTTGATGCGTCGCACATAAGCTCAAAAGGTAGGTTCCAGTCAGGCGATATAAGAATTGGAGCAGAGATTAACCGGTCCTTAAGCTCCTCAAACGCTTGCTTGCAGCTCTCATCAAAATTGAAATCAACGTCTTCCTTTAGTAAAGTAGACAGGGGCTTGGCTATCTTGGAGAAGTCTTGAATGAATCTTCTGTAGAAACCGACATGTCCAAGAAAGCCTCTCACTTCACGCACATTCTTAGGATAACTCATCTTCTCAATAGCTTCTACTTTTGCCCTATCAACTTCTATACCTTTGGCGGAGATTTTGTGGCCAAGAACTATTCCCTCATCAACCATGAAATGGCATTTTTCCCAATTGAGCACTATGTTCTTTTCCACGCATCTGGATAAGACCTGGTCAAGGTTGTCAAGACAATCATCAAAAGACAGACCAAAGACCGAAAAATCGTCCATAAAGATTTCCATGCACTTTTCTACGAGCCCGTCAAAGATAGCCAGCATACATCTTTGAAAAGTAGCTGGGGCATTGCAGAGACCAAACGGCATTCGCCTGTAGGCGAATGTACCATAAGGGCAGGTAAAATTGGTCTTTTCTTGGTCAGTTGGATCAATGGGTATTTGAAAGTATCCTGAATATCCATCCAGGAAGCGGTAGAATGCGTGTCCCGCCGTACGCTCAAGCATCCGGTCAATGAATGGAAGGGGAAAGTGTTCTTTCATGGTTACCTCATTGAGCTTTCGATAATCAATGCAGACTCTGTAACCAGTGACAAGTCTCAATGCTATTTCCTCTCCCTTCTCATTCTTCTCAATCGTAATTCCACCTTTCTTGGGAACTACCTGAGTCGGGGAAACCCATTCACTATCAGCGATGGCATAGATGATTCCCATGTCCAGAAGTTTGATGATTTCTTTCTTAACCACCTCTTGCATATGAGGGTTGAGCCTCCTCTGGGGCTGTCTAACACATTTCGCACCCTCATTTGTCTTGATCTTATGCATACAGATGTCAGGAGATATCCCTCTGATATCTCCTACTTGCCATCCAAAGGCTTTTTCCTTTTTCTTCAAGACATTGATTAATTTCATTTCCTCCAAACGAGACAGCTTGGCAGATATAATCAAAGGAAGCTTGTCACCTTCTCTTAGAAACACATACTTCGTATGTTTAGGCAACGGCTTCAACACCAAATCAAATAGGGGGGTCTTCTAAACTTGATTTGAGATCTCCACTTTTCAACTCAACATCGCCGAGTTTACTTAGCGGTCCCACCGCCAAAGCTTCACCTTCCAACAACACATCCTTAAATTCAGCTTCCAACTCGCTCTAGACTTACCACACCATGATTATTCAAATTATCAACCGCCGCTCATACTCGCTTGCAACAGCCATGACTTGCTTTTCCATCAAATCATCGAAGTCGTCGACGTCTCCTCAATGGAAAAACCGGTTGGAGGACCGAGGGTATTTGAATGGATTTGGAGACATTATAGCTTACCTCTTGATCACCAACACGGATCGTCACACGCCCGCCATCGCAGTCAATGAGGGCTCGAACTGTAGATAGAAAAGGTCTTCCAAGAATCAGGGGGACATTTTCATCTTTTTCAATGTCCAGGACGTACCAGTCGACGGGGAAGGTAAATCTATCGATTTGAACTAGTACGTCTTTCAAGATTCCCGCTGCTTTCATAGAAGATCTATCAGCGAATTGCAAATTCATAGTAGTGGGTTCTAGAAGATCAATTAAACGCAGCTGTTTGCACATAGACAATGGCATGAGGCTTATAGATGCACCCAGGTCACACAAAGAGTTAGGGAAGACCATGCCTCCCATTAACACTGTAAGCACGAACTTTCCAGGGTCACCTCTCTTGGTTGGTAAGTCTTCATAAGTGATCATTGAACAATCCTCACCAATCAGCCTTTCCATGTCTGACAACTTCCTTTTTGAAGAAACAACATCCTTGTTAAATTTTGTATACTTAGGCATCTCAACCAAAACCTCGGATAATGGAAAATTCACCTGAGTATTTTTCAAAAGATTCAGCACCTTTTCATACTTCTTATCTTCACTCAAGGGGATGTTGCTCTTTCTTGGTGGAAATGGAAGCTTTTTCAGATCATTCTCAGAAAAGATTTTCTTCGAAGATGCACTGACAGCTTTGTCTTCCAGATCCTTCCACCTTACAGCTTTTTCAATCTTTTATTAGTCGTGGATCACCTCTCCCGACTTCCTCTTGATTCTTCGTCCCTCAGGGGTTCAGCCACCTGAGGACTTCCAGCTTTTTCACCTCTCAGGGGATCAGCCACCTGAGTATTCTCTTTCGGCCAAGGGGAGTGTAGGTGCTCAGCTTCCCCTCCTGCCTTATCAATGGCAGGAGGGGCTAGTGGTTTCCCTGGTGGGAAGGACCACTAACTTGAGTACCGCTTCTTAAATTCATTGCACTGGCCTCCTCTTTACCGTATGGAATTGATGGTACGAGGTCAGTACATTGGCCATTGTTCAAGTCGGTTTGAGTAACTTGACCACCCTTTGGATTCTTCTCAGTGAAACTGGGCAGCTGCCCTGTGGGTCTAGAAGCTAACTGCTCAGCCAGTTGCCCAATTTGCCTCTCAAGGTTCTTATTTGTAGTCATCAGGAGTTGGATACTTTTATTTTGCTCCTCCAATTTAGCTTCAAGATTGTTAGATTGGGAGGGGCCTTGAGAGTATTGGAAATTTTGAGAATAGGGCTGGCTGGGCCGGCTTTGAACAGCAGGATTAGAATTGGCGGGCCAATTCTGATTGAACCTTTGATTAGAATTAGAGAAATTGGAATTCTGGTTCTGAGGAAAACCAGGGTTTCTATTGAAGTTTTGATTCTGATTAAAAGTAGAATTTGGATTGAAACTTGAAGATTGATTTAACCCTTGGTTTTGGAGATTATTCTGGCCAGAAAACTGACTGAACCTTTGATTGTTCTGGCCATAGAACGCATTTCCTTCCGCATTCTGCCCGTTCATAGGACAGAATCTAGATGTGTGCCCCACCTCGTCACAATTCTGACATGTGACTTGATTACACTGTCCATAATCATGAACACCATTCACTTGATAAGGTGCGGGGGGATTGAATTGACACCGGCCAATCATGTGGCCGGTCGACAACGACTCTCACAATATAGAACCCGAGGGTTCTCGTGGAAAAGAAGAAGTTTGATTCATTTGATTTGAAACTTGAGAAGTTGCCATCTGCTTCTGCAAAGCATGGCGATCAAACTTTGCATGTTGACTTCCTCAACCTTAGGAGGAGGAGGTGCTTGAATGGCTTGATAAGAGGGGGCATAGTTGTATTTGGCAATGTCCTCGAACAGTGCCCACCCCTCATCAGGCGTTTTCTTCAAAAACGCCCCACCAGATGAACTATTGACCATGCCTTTTGTATGCTCGGTCAATCCACTAAAGAAAGTGTTGACTTGCCTTTGCAGTGGCAAGCCATGGTGGGGACACTTTCTAAGCAGAGACTTGAATCTTTTCCAACAATCGAAAAAGGATTCATTCTCTTTCTGATAGAAAGTGAATGTGTCGTTTAAACACTGGGCTGTTTTTGAAGGTGGGAAATATTGACTCAAGAACTCTTTTTCAAGTTCGGCCCAGGTGGTAATAGATTCAGAGGGGAGAGAAGTGTACCACTCTTTAGCTTCTCCCTTTAGAGAAAATGGAAACAGCTTTCGCTTAATGGCATCCTCACTTACTCCTTGGATGCGTGTAGTACCGCATATCTCCAAGAACATATGTAAGTGAGTGTGGGGATTCTCTGACTGATAACCGTGGAAAATAGATGCATGATGCATCATCTGAATAAGTCCCGGCTTTAGCTCGAAGGTCTGTGCAGTTATGGCTGGAATAACAATAGCCGGGTTGACTTTGACTTCGCCCGGCATGGCGTAGTCTGCCAACGTACGTCTATCCTCAGCAGCCATGATTATGAAGTTTTCGAATTCTTCGGCTAAACGATCCTCTAAATCTTGATCGGCTTCTTCAGAAGGAGCCGCAGAGCGAAGTTTCCGCCTGTTTGGCTGGACTATGGTCCGCTCTAAGTCGTGGGTATACAATAATGGTCCCTTCGACTTCGAGTTTGCATAAACCGAACCAAAATCGTGTGGTTGAAACCTAAAGACTAAGAACTTAAAAACCTAAACTAAAAAGTAAAGCCTAAGAAAAGAGAAAGAAATAAAAAAAAATAGTCAAGACAGGGGAACGTACGGACGTCCGTAAAACAGGACGGGCGTCTGCCTAGAAATTGGGTTAGACGGGCGTCTGGAAGTCCAAACGCTCGTCCGATCAGTTGAAGAACTGGACGGACGTCCAGATAGGATGGACGCTCGTCCGACAAGTTAAAGAAAGGGTTCAGAGTTGGGAAATTTAGAACAGACGGGCGTCTGGTGGTCTGGACGCCCGTTTGGAAGCAGAAAAACGAAGCAGGAACAGAGGAAAAACAGCAGGAAAGAGAATGGGGGAAGAAACAGAAAAACAGAAGGAAAGAAAGAAATCTAATCATAAGGGAACTATAAAAAGAAGACCTTAAACCCAAACTAAAACCCTAATTACCAAATTAAAATCTACCTAAAACAGGAACAAAAACAATTAAACACAGAAAAAGCAAAAACAAAACACTTAGGCAACCGTTTGGTTCCCCGGCAACGGCGCCAAAAACTTGTTCACGGATTTTATTAACAAGTAATAAATTTATAATCCGATATACCTCAAGTGCAAGGATCGTAGTAAAGAGGTTGATACCGGGTCGATCTTACGGGGAACTAACGATTGGTAATCCTAGTATTTGTTTAACTAACTATGTCACGAGAAACTAACCTAAACAGTGAATAAAACTAAACAGGGAATAACTAAAACGAAAGATAACAATAAGGAAAACTGGACAAAGAATAAATCTAAAGCCAGGGAAGATACGGGTTGCGAACAATTTAAACTACAACTAAACCTAAGATGCAATAAAAAGATTTAACTAAGCTAGACAATTCAAGTTTTAGGGGTTTTAAATCAATAAGTTACGAACGAACAAGCAATTGATCCACCTATCCTATCAACATTCAATTTCAATTCAGATTATTTCGTGATTACTATTCAAGTTGTGATCCACCTGATCAAAGGTATGAACCCTAATTTCTTAGGCAAGTTCGTCTATTAATCTCTATCTTTCGATCTAAAGATTAACGCTTTTCTAACCAAAGGTGTAAACTTTAAACGTTTCTAACCTAGAAATCTAACTTAATAACTTTCGTTACGTAGATCAAATATCTATTCTTTATCATGGTGATCTAAAGTCTAGCATGATTTTCATCAAATAAACAATCAACAAAGCAAACATCTTTCGATATAAATTTGCAATAATCAACATAAAGCATGATAAAAGAAACAACTCGTAATAGATACTCACAAAATAATCACGAAAAGAAGCTGAATTGTTGATCGGATGGCTTCACAACGCTTGTTCAATGGAGGTCTAGCCTCTTAGCATCCTCTTGAAACTTGAAATTGTATAGAAAGGCATAAAAAGTAGCTAATCTAATCTAAGAATTTAAGAACATAAAAGTTGATGAAAACTGGAAAAAAACCGCACCTAAGCCGCCCCTAGGATTAGGGTTTCGAGTATTGTGTAATTGGTATCCTTAGGGTTGAGAAACCGCCGCCTATATATAGATTTTCAAGTCGGTTCAGCTAAGTTGGCAACGGACGCCCGTCCACTCTTTCCGGACGCTCGTCCGCCGCCCGGCCTTGCTTCGTACGCCCGTCCACTCGGCGTCCAAACTCTCTATATCAACTTTTTCTTCCCGGACGCTCGTCCATATCTTCAAACGCTCGTCCATTCTCGGACGCTCGGTTCAAGCTTCGGACGCCACCCGTAATCGACTTCATCTTGATTTCTTCGTCTTTATCTCTTTTATCATCAAATCCAATCATCATTATCTCTTTTATCATTAATGAAATTCGACTCTTATCTCTTTTTGATCAACATTTGAGCATCAAACATGTACCTTTCACACATCAAAACATCGCAAAATGTAATATCATCCAAATAATCATAAAATCAAGATTAAAACACCAAAATTAACCAATTTTGCGATTAACTCGTTAAAAACCTCATTCACTCAATACTTCCGTTAAACACTCGTTTCTTATGCAATTTATACGAATATGAGGGAAAATATCATAGAATATAGCGTTATAAATCGTATAAATTCACCCTTAACAGTAGGGTAAGGTATTAACCTCAAAATCAGGGGGAGGGGGAGGAATTATGTTTTGTTTACCTTTTGCTTTAGGCGGCAAGGGCTCTTCTTCTTTGATGTCCAAGACCACATAGTCTTTCTTCGATTTTGCCTCTTCTGCCACTTTCTTGTTTGCCTCCGCCAATGCTTTCTTTGTGGCTTCCAACTCTTTCCTCATTGTAGCCATTTCCTTCTCAACACTGCCAATTTCTAAGTCTTCAATCTCGACTTCACCATACATGGCCCCTTCACGGTCAACTATATTCTCTTTCTCGGCTTTCTCAGTTTCCGCTCTCTCTGCCCATAGTTCTTTCTTCTTATCACTTGGCCCAACCTCTTTACTACTCATGTGAACACATAATTCACACCCCTCGGGTTTCTCTCAGTATTGCTCGGGAGGCCACCACTCAGATTTGTCTTTAGAGTGTCAGTGATTTTCCCTACTTGGGTCTCCAAGTTCCAAATAGCAGAATGGGTGGCCACTTTTTGCTCCACATCATATTTGTTCAACTCAGAAACACTTTTATCCAATCTTTCCAAATGCATCTCAGTGGGCATTTTCTAAGAACCAGAATTGTTCAATTGTTGATTGTTCTGATTGTTCTGGTGGAGATGAGCATTCGGGTGTTGATAGGTGCCAAAATTGTTATTCCTGGGCGGCTTGCATGCTTGCTGATTATTATTGTACTGCTGGCCCTGATTCTGATTCCATCCTTGATTTTGGCCCCAATTCTTGCTGTTGTTGTTGGCCTTGGACTTGAGATTGTTGATTCTGGTTATTATGATAGTTGCCTTGGTTCTAATTCTGGTCGGAATTCTGACTCTAAGGGTTTAGGTTCCAAGGTCGGTTATATGAGCTTTGGTTTTGTCGAAAACCTTGTCTTTGATTATTGTTATGATCCCCGTTTTGATTTTGCCCCTGATTCCAACCTTGACCTTGCTGATTCTGATTCCATTGTCCCTCACTACCTTGTCCAACATAATTCACATCATGTTGCTGTGAATCATCACCCATACCATATTCAATTGGCGGTCCTTGCTGATTGTCGAAATTCTGATACTGCTGTTGCTGACCAAACTCTTGATGATTCATATTCATCTGCCCCATCACATATACATTCATCTTCTGCTAATCATTCTGATTCCCAAACTGTTGTTATGCTGGAGTAGGTGTCAACTGTTGTGGGTAACTAAACTTTTTCGATGATGTACACTCCAATGCTGAGTGTCCACCCCCACAAAATTGGCATTGCACTGCCTTCTTTCTAGCCAACTCTATTTTGTCCATCTTCAGTACCATTTCTTGCATCTTGTCATGCATGGTTCTCTCTCTATCCAACTCTTCTTTCAGAGATTTCACACTTTCCATTGGAGCATTCTTCTTTTCCATAGATGACCCCCATTGCCCTTCTCCATCAGCCATATTCTCAATCTGTCTCATAGCTTGATCCGGTGGAAGATTCATAATATCTCCGCCACTTGTGGCGTTCAGCTTGTTCTAATCCACTAGCTCTAAGGTTCTGAATAATATAATCACTTGCTCAACAGTTGAAAAACCGTGTGGAGGGCATCTCTTCAGTAGGCCCTAAATTTCTCATACGTCTCCTTCAGTGTCTCTCCCTCGAGACCATCAAACGAAGAGATTTCTTCTTTTAAATCCAAAATCTTATCCGGAGGAAAGTACTTCCTCAGAAACACTCTAACCACATCCGTCCACGTATGTAACGAATCATTAGGCAATGAATCGTACCAATCCTTAGCAGCTCCTCTAAGTGCAAACGGGAAAACTATCAGCTTTATCGCATCGTCACTTACCCCATTATATTTCATCATCCCACAAATCTGAAGGAAGTGGTCCAAAAAGCTATTCGGGTTCTTAGTTGACTTCCCATGGAACAAGGCGTGTCCCCCGGCATTGATAGGGGGCACTCTAATTTGATTGTGACCCGTAACTTCCCGTGGGGTAGTCACATAATCTCGATAGACCCTTGGTCCCTGTAACTGCTGAGCCCTCTGTGGCTGATGATTCTGTTGTGGTTGCTGTGGATTAAACTGTTGCATAGGTGGTTGCTGAATATTTTGGTTCTGGAACACCTGTTGGTTCCCCTGATTCCTAAGAATTTGTAGTACTCGGTTTATAGTAGCTTGGTCGAGTTCTGGATCGAGGTTTTGGGCATTCAGTCCTCCCCTGTTCTGTCCAATCCATGTTCTCTGATTAAATTGTGGGGTGATCAATTGTTGTAACACTGTATTGTCTCCCCCTAGCTGATCTATAAGAGGGTCTCTCGGTGGAGTTTGCAACTACAGTGTTATATTACCACCAGTAGTGTTTGAGGTTTGCCCGTGTGCATTATGTTCATCGATGGGATCTTTGCCATCTCTATGAGTTGTTATATCATCCATTTCTTCAGAGGAATCTGAGACAGAGCTTTCTACTGCCCCTTCTTCTTCAAACAGAGGGCTCGGACTAGCAATCGCATGCAAACGCTTCAAACTCTTCAATCGGATCGATAAGAGGTTCTTCTGAACTTCGGGTCATTCACTGTAAAACAAGAAACACAAGAAAACGAAATAAAAATGACCTAAGCCCAAGATTTCGGTCAACTTAAAAGATATTAGACGTTACTCCCCGGCAACGGCACCAAAATTCTTGATAGCAAAATACTTAACCGCTAACTTTCACCGACAAAGTATCGGGTCAACGGGACTATAGTGGTCACAAGGTCAAATCCACAGGGAGTAATGTCTAAGTACCAAAGCTGACGTAGAGCTCAGTTCAAGCCAAAATAACGGTGAATGATATTATACTAATGCAGAAATAAAGATTAAACTACCAGTTTTACTTCTAAATATTAAAGGGTATAGCCGAACTATGATCCCACGAGCTGCTTATACCCCTTAGGAAGGACTTAACAGGGAGTATGTCTTAACTGACCTACCTATCCAATGTAGTTTAATGACATCCACGGGTGCCAACTCCTAATTATTGTGATTAGACTGAACAACTCGATCTAACCACTCTATGTGAAGCTGACCGGCTCTCCCTTTAGAAAACCGATCATCCTAACATGATTAAGGTCTAAGTTGCTCGAACAACGATGACAAACTTCTCGTATAGGAAACGGTCCTAACAACTAGGCCGAATATTGATTGAGGTGGTCAACAAGTGATAATAAAATACTCGATCACCATAAACCAATACTAGCAAGAGGACTAGGTCCATCGTAGTATAGCTATAGGGAATCAAGGTCGATCCCATAGGGAACCAATTTTGTGAATCATTTTATCTGTAAATAACTAATTAATCATGCCAAGCACATAGAAACGGTCTATGACCAATAATTGACAAGAAAAGATAAAGGACACGACTCGACGCATAAACATACAAGTAATTAACCTCCCCAATTATTAAGTCATAGTTTGGAATTAGCGAACTATATAATTAAACAATACTTCACAACTATTAACCCGATTCGTATTTCTCTTATATTGGCTACGGGAGTCATCCCATAAACTAGATCTAGCTCCGGTTAGGCCATATAAATCACTGTGCTACATTACGTGACTTCGCTTCGTAGGCCTCCATCTCATATAACTCGCACGCTTACAAAACTAGGGATGCCGATATTAACCGTATTCCTCACCTTGGCAACATTCCTGTGGTTAGGCATACTTCCTAAGTGATCGCATTAGTCTCCGTCCCATTAACACTAACTTCTTAGGTATCATGTTAATCTATGATTTACGTATAATCAGGTGCGCGCAATTCCCTAATACAGAACAGATCTAGATCTCGCCGAAAGTCCCGGAAGATTAATTCATGAGCTGACCTATGAGCACTATATTGGTATTTCCTAACTACACATTTTAATTAAAACAGACGAGCAACGTAGCCGTAGCCATACCTACTAAGACAAGAAATTCTAGGTGGACAATCACACCATAAAGACGTGGCTAGATTGACGCGGCGAAAACATAAATCTTAGCGTTTCAATATACGTAACGGATAACATTGAGATTCATAAAGCAATTTTATAGATCTACTAAAAACACGATTATCTAACTAAGCAAAGTCATATGTAGGTCACACGATTTAGGCGTGGGGCGTGTGTATCCTTATAGACGAGGAATCCCCACTGCCTCACGTCGTAATCTTAGATATACAGCGTTTAACTAAAAACAAACAATCTCAAACGATAAATAATAATTGGGGGGAATTAATTACAACATAGAAGAAAGAAAAAGTGAATGCAAATAACTCACATTATTGCTGCCGGAAATCTGTACTAAAACCGCTCTGAAAAACATATAATTTGTGTTATGAGTCGATGTATAAATTGACTAATGAAAGGGAGTTTATATAGGCTGTAAACCGACTTAAAGTAGCCGTCAGCCGACCTAAATCACGTTTCCTAAACCCTAATGGAGTCTTAAATGCGTCTGGAAAAGCGGGGCCAATTTAGCCAACTCGCTGGCGGCCTGGGTAGGGCTCGCTGCCAGCGAGCCTGAGGATTTGGTTGGGCTTTCTTCTTCTTTGCCTGGTCCATTCCTGGTCTGTTTTGGTGCTTTTATCCACTCCGAAGTCCAGCTAAATTGCTTCCGAATCAAGCCCACTATAAATAAGACATAAAACAAGGCTTGTAATATCAAATAATATAATAAAATGTCTAATTACATAATAACGAGTCGTAACTTGGTTCGGGTGTAATTTATGCACGAGACGACTGATTATTAACCACTTAAAGCCCATTTAAACTAGAATCGGGGCTAATAACTAGATAATTAACGGTGTAAATTGACCGTCATCAACTACCCCCCACTTAGCCTTTGATCGTCCCAAGCAAACACAAGGCAAAAGAACCACCGAAACATAATTTACTAATTGATAGCAGAGCTCATTCAAAATTCCAAAGTAAATAAAATAGCAAACACATTTGTCATTTAGGCATTAACCACTATTTCATCATTTAATCAACGTGTGTCGGTTAGGCATTAACCAAACATTCAAAATTGAGGGATTCGAATTATAATGTCCTCTAGATGCACTTTCACCACTCAAAACTTTGTGACGCCTCCTTATCGTTAACAAATAATACAGGTGTAATAACATATTCTAGTGAAACGGGGCGGATTTGGAAACCAAGAAACTTTTCTCAGTTCAAGTTTATTTATTTGCCAGGGCCGCGTAGATTCTAGGGACAGTAACTTGCAATGGTGGGTGCCTAGCAAGCAACTACCTTCAAATCTCCATGAACTTGCTACCCTACTGCCTTGTTTTACAACCGTGCATCTTATGCTCCATCGGTTTAGCAGTCTCTAACCTAAATACTCATAATTTCTTTTTTCTCTTTTTTTATTTTTTTATTTTATAAACCAAATCGTGTTTTTTCTTGCCCGATTTTGCTTCACTATCATTGATATTAGCCTTATCGAATGTATGACAAGAAGTAATCACAAAGTCAAGTAGTTCCTGTTTCAACCTTCCGGAAAAAATAATTTCTTATCTAACCTTTCAGACTTAGCATTTAAGTTATACGTGCTTAAAAAGGCTGATTCAACGACAAAATATATGTTTAATACAAAACTACGTACACTGCGTGATATGATATTTACTAAGCAATTCTGAAGTAAGCATGGAAAAAATACGTTATAACTATGCTTAAGAGCTTCTTTCATCATCTATACATGCTCGGTTTTCACAAAAGATAAATGTGATTCAAGCTTAAAATTTTAAAATTTATTCATTTATTCATTCATTAATCATTTGATATATGGAAGCTAAGTGACTCGTACCCCCTACTTAAACGATGCATTGTCCTCAATGTATAAAATAAAATAAAAATAGGAACTTAGCTTCGGTCAAGTGCCGAAGTACAACAGAAGTCGGTGAACTTTGGTGCACTTCACAAACCATGGACCTAACAAGAAATACGATATAGCTGCAAAACAAATATTCAACAAAGCTCGAAACTCGTTACAGCGTTAGCTCAGAAAAAGTAATAATCGAAAAAAGGGGACCGTAAAAGGAACAAAATAAACCTCAAACATTTTTAAGTCCTTAAAACGATTACATGGAAAAATTACAACTACTAACCAGACATGATTAAGCACCTCATTATTATTCAGGGAACAGACTCTATACAAACTCGACTCAATACTACGTAGACTCAAGACCAAGGAAAACATACTAATTTCGAAACACAAAGATACAGTCAATCTCCTCCAACAAAAGATCTTTCAAAACCCGGAGGATAACGATAGGTAGAAGGCTCAAATCCCTCAAAACCAGGTGGTGGTGTAGGCCAACGTTCACGTCGGATATGAGAAATGTCATCCCCATCCATATTACTGACAATCCTCCCGACCTTGTGATGCGTCTCAGCCACCGTCCACTCCATTCCATTGATACGAGCAAAACGTTGCTCCAAGTCTCGCCCTCGTCCGGCGGCATTGCCTGCACCGCTATTCCTTTCTTGTCGGGGTCGAGGCGGTGGTCTTTGATGTGGGTTGGCATTGGTGAGGGCTGGAACGGATGTTCTTGACAAAGGGGTCTCCGGGTCAACATAGATATCGGCCCCTAACTCTGAAGAGCCAGCCGCTATTGCAAGATTTGAAATCATAGAACCGTAGGGTAGAACGGTCCTCTTCTTCCTGGCTACATCGGTCATGTTTCCCCGTATGAGGGTGCCCAAGTCTACCGGCCGCTCTAACCATAACCAATACATCAAGGCGGCATGAAAGTCATAAACTGTGGATGTATGGCCGGATGGGAGTAAATCGCAAAATATGAACCAATGTAAAAACTTGTCCTCCCAAGTGGATAATGTGGCCTCCTGAAAATTTCGAGCATATCGACCAACATACCACTCGATGTCAAAGTAATTACCGATTTCTGCTAACAATTCAGTACAATGGTCATACACATTAGCAAAATCCTCAGGGTGATCCACTAAATTGTCCAAATTGAAATAATCATTGATAGTGGTGGGCGATATAGCAAACGTGCACCCTCTAACTATGGCAGTGTGGGAATGGGGATGCACAACTAAATACGCATAGAACTCTCTTACCAGGGACCCATTACAGTGAGTAGGCGGTACGACCACGTACTCCCAATTATGATAAATTATTAGATCGTTAACGAGCTCCCCGCAATCCACAAGATCTATGCCCCTTCCTCGATGCACCGTTGCATTTCTCCAATGGGTACGAAATACATCGTAGACCATGGGGCTAACAAATTGTGGTACCCCTTCAATCACCGGTATTGCATCACCATCGAGAACAAATTGCGCTCCAGCCCGATGAATCTGTGGTTGATTCCTTCTATTCCGATTGTTCCGATTCATCCTGCTATGCTAGAAAGGCACCCCAACTCAGCTTCTGCCTCAAAAACGGACTCGCTGGGGGCGAGCCAGGGTCTCGCTGGGGGCGAGGTACCCAGTCTGGCTTGACTCGGCTCATTTTGCTAACCGTCATCTAGATCGATTTGAAAAGTGTATTTTCCAGAAATTTAAGTGCCAAATTGAATGAGAAATGACCTCATTGCAATTCATAAAATTTGGAAAAGGATAGAAAGTGATTAAATTTGAGTAAAAAATGGTATAAATTGCCAAAGATAGCACCACAACAATTTTTCTACATAAATTGGGTGTTTGGGGGAAAATGGAGGTTTAGAATGTGATGGGTTTAGCAAAATGATAGAGAAAGGATGAGAAGAGTGGAGTGGGTGTGAGAAAAATGTGAATAAAAGAAGGGTTTAATTAGAGAGGGGAGTGAAAATGAGAAAGATGGTGATTGGTGGGCTTAGAAAGTAGAGGATTGATGAGGTGGAAAGTGATAAAGGTGAAGGTGGAAGATTGGGATATGTAGAAGAAGTATTGACCACTTTTTACTTTTTGACCCTCAAAAATTTGAATTTAAAAAAAAGGAGGGTAAACCAAATTTTCCTAACTTTCACACTTTACCCAAAAATATTGCTCTAAAAATAATCCGGATACTGCCTAGTGAAAGGGTAGTTTCGCATGGGCGAAACAACATTTCCCCGGGGCGATCCGACTGCATCGTCTCCGATTAAATCCATCATGTCTCCATTCGGTTTCACTTTAAAGCTCATGCTTTTTCTCGTCTTCCTCTCGGTTCAATTGTATGCTTTTTATTCCAAAATTAGGATACTATCCTAGACACACCTACGGAACTCTATTTCACGTTTCAACAATTCGAGTAAAAAAGCTTTTGCACATCCTTAACCCAACGGTCATCGGAACATGGCAAAAATAAAAAACCTCAAATGTTTTAACGTTACTTTTATTTTTGACTCAAAGAAAAGAAAAAGAAAAAAGATAAGGAAAACTAAAAACCTAAAGAAAACTATGAAAAACCTAAGGGATAGAAGTAGTTCTGAGTTTTGAGTCTTCAGCTCGACTTTCCAAACATCATCATTCCATTTAACTACCGTCCTTTGCCTTCTAGATTTGCACCCGGTTAGCCTTTACTGAGGTTTGTTTACCTTCTCTGAGAATGCGTACTTTTCCTCGGATCGTGAGGCCTAGGAAAACACAATCATCCTTACCATCCAAATAGGCACCAACCTCAGCCTCTGCCTCAGATACTAGTGAGCTCTTCGAAGATCGAACTCTATGAGTTCTCTTTTTAACACGCCTCTGTCTATCTTTTGAACTTAAGCTCTCTCGACCCTCAGCATCTCCTTTGAATGGGGCGAACCCACCTCCGTACACAGTTTCTGCCTCATCAGCCAGAAGCATTGAGGTATCCACTGGTACTGTATGCTGGGATTGAGCGTCTATTTCCATTCTTAAGACAGACAGGAACTCTAACTCACTATTTCTTGAGACAACGTCAACTTTGTCAACATTTCCTTGACTAGGAGTCAAGGCAGTGTCCTTCGAAACCTTGATTACAGAAATAAAAGGCGGAAGCAGATATCGAGGTCTAAGAATCTTATGCACTTCCGAGCCTTTAGCATCAGACAGTGTAAGCTCGAAGTGGGCCATGTCTACTTTAGCCCTCGAGGTAGCATTAAATGATCTGCCCAGCAAAAGCGGGCAGTTAGGATCCTCTTCCACGTCCATCACAATTATGTCGACTAGGAAGCGCAGCTTCCCAATCCCTATAATCATGTTGTTCAGGGATCCAGTATTCACAGTACGAGAGCCATCCGCAAAACGGATGGTCATTGGCGTATTCATAACAACATAGACACCGATTCTCTCACAAATGCTAAAAGGAAAAATGTTTAGGCTCGATCCAGAATCAATCAGTGCTAAGCCAGCCTTCTTCTTATCTAAGACGACATCAACAATAAACGCTCCGGGGTCTCCTAACTTAGGTAGTAAACGAGCACGATCCTCTAGGTCTTCTGCCTCAGGTTGGCAGAGCACTATAGGTTTAGTGTTGAAGTCAGACTTAGGGTCAGAATCAGAACTCGGATATTCAGGAGGTGCGGAAAAAGATGGTAGATACTCGGGGTCAGATTCAGACTCAGAACTAAAGCTAGAACAATAATCAGAATCATCAATAACAATAGGGATACGAGCAGTCATACCTTGGAAAAGAGTGGAATTTCTTACTTCCCTTCGCTCATGCCTCCGTCTTTTCTGTTCTTCCAATCACTTTTGCGTATCCGGCCTCAATGGTGTGGTTTTAGTGCGTAAACATTAATATTTTCCTTCCTTGCTTCAGAAAATTGATTAGTCGACATTTTCAGCTTGGCTATTCGATAGAATAAATGATTTCTCTGGCAATCTGTGAACATACAAAAAACATGCAAACGTCAGTAAACTAACAGTCAGCATGATTACTCATGCAGCCGTTAGACCTACAGACTACAAAAAGGGGTAAAACAGACACAACGAAAACCTAGAATGCTGAAAAAGTGACATCGCTGGCAGCGAGCATAGAGCTCGCTGGGAGCCATCCCAGATTTTCAGGTTCTGGTAATTTTCAGACAGACGGACAGCCAGAGGGACTCAAAAAATGTAAAAAAAAAACAAACTCTAAAACAGAAAAACCGACATGAATAAAAAATTATTTATATATAAAATTGATTTTTGGCTCCCCGGGAACGGCGCCAAAAACCTGATTGCGGTGGTTAGTCAAGTGATAATAAAATAATCAATCACCAAAAACCAATACTAGCAAGAGGACTAGGTCCATCGTAGTATAGCTATAGCGAATCAAGGTCGATCCCACTGGGAACCAATTTTGTGAATCATTTTATCTATAAATAACTAATTAATCATGCCAAGCACATAGAAACGGTCTATGACCAACAATTGACAAGAAAAGATAAAGGACACGACTCGACACATAAACATACAAGTAATTAACCTCCCCAATTATTAAGTCATCGTTTGGAATTAGTGAACTATATAATTAAACAATACTTCACAACTATTAACCCGATTTGTATTTCTCTTATATTGGCTACGGGAGTCATCCCCTAAACTAGATCTAGCTCCGGTTAGGCCATATAAATCACTGTGCTACATTACGTGACTTCGCTTCGCAGACCTCCATCTCATATAACTCGCACGCTTACAAAACTAGGGATGCTGATATTAACCGTATTCCTCACCTAGGCAACATTCCTGTGGTTAGGCGTACTTTCTAAGTGATTGCATCAGTCTCCGTCCCATTAACACTTACTTCGTAGGTATCATGTTAATCTACGATTTACGTATAATCAGGTGCGCGCAATTCCCTAATACAGAACATATCTTGATCTCGTTGAAAGTCCCGGAAGATCAATTCATGAGCCGACCTAGGAGCACTATATTGGTATTTCCTAACTACACGTTTTAATTAAAACATACGAGCAACGTAGCCGTAGCCATACCTACTAAGACAAGAAATTCTAGGTGGACAATCACACAATAAAGACGTGGCTAGATTGACGCAGCGAAAACCTAAATCTTAGCGGTTCAATATACGTGACGGATAACATAGAGATTGATAAAGCAATTATATAGATGTACTAAAAACACGATTATCTATCCAAGCAAAGTCATATGTAGGTCACACGATTAAGGCGTGGGGCGTGTGGATCCTCATAGACGAGGAATCCCCACTGCCTCACATTGTAATCTTAGATCTACATCGTTTAACTAAAAACAAACAATCTCAAACGATAAATAATAATTGGGGGGGAATTAATTACAACATAGAAGAAAGAACAAGTGAATGCAAATAACTCACATTATTGCTGCTGGAAATCTGTACTAAAACTGCTTTGAAAAACTTATAATTTGTGCTATGAGTCGATTTATAAATTGACTAATGAAAGGGAGTTTATATAGGCTGTAAACCGACTTAGAGTAGCCGTCAGCCGACCTAAATCATGTTTCCTAAACCCTAATGGAGTCTAAAATGCGTCTGGAAAAGCGGGGGCATTTTAGCCAACTCGTTGGCAGCCAGAGCCGGGATTGCTACCAGCGAGCCTGAGGATTTGCCTGGGCTTTCTTCTGCTTCGCCTGGTCCGTCCCGGTCCGTTTTGGTGCTTTTATCCACTCCGAAGTCCAGCTAAATTTCTTCCGAATCAAGCCCACTATAAATAAGACATAAAACAAGGCTTGTAATATCAAATAATAGAATAAAATGGCTAATTACATAATAACGAGTCGTAACTCGGTTCGGGTGTAATTTATGCATGAGACGACTGATTATTAACCACTTAAAGCCCATTTAAACTACAATCGGGGCTAATAACTAGATAATTAACGGTGTAAATTGACCATCATCAAATCTACGCAACGATCACAAAACCCCTTTTCCCACTAAAACCTCCACAAAATACATCTATAAGTTCGACTACGCATGCAAATAGCTACACATGATTATTCTAAAAACGGAATTAAAAGCGGAAATTAAACTAAGGGCAATAAATGAAAGAGAAGTCATTACCATATAAATTGCTGAAAATCTGATCCACAAAAAATAGAAGAAATAATTGCACCAAAAAGCCAAATCTTTGATCTTGAAACGTAAATCTAAGCTATGGATAGTATATAGAACCGAAAGACGTTATCCATTGAATCAAAGGATCAAAGGATGATAAACCTACACTAAAACAGCAACAAAATTGCCCTAGAACTGTCTAAAGTTGGTAGAATCTGTAAAAGTGCTGAATGAGCTGCGTATTTATAGTGTAGGGTTAATTTTTGCTCCAAGGGTGCCGAACGAGCGTTTGCTCCAAGGTGGACGCTCATCTGCCAGGAAATCTGATGATGATTAGGGTTTATTCTTCAGTGAACCAGCATTTGGCTCCTCCTAAACGCTAGTTCATGGATCATGCCTTGAGGGCAGACGCCCGTCTAGATTATCTGAAAGCCCGTCTGGATTGTCTGAACGCCCGTTTAGATTATGTGAGCTTTCTTGATTCGGGCTGAGCCCATCCAAACGTCGTTTGGGGTCTCGTCTGTCTTCTAACCCAACTTTCGGTGTCAACTACTAGCTTGACAGACGCTTATTTGAACTGGCCAAATGCCAGTTTGCCAGAGCTTTGCCGCAAACGCCAGTTTGTGAATGGCAAATGCCCGTTTGCCTCGATTTCACTCCAAACTTGACTTTTCTCCACTTTCATGCTACTTCCGCGCCATGAACATGTTCCTCATCTCAAAAAATCACCTTCCGGGTCCTCGAGTCACCTAAGTCCTGCAATAACATATACTAACAAACTCAACGCATAATTCCTCAAGACAAAAGTGCTCGGAAAAGAGATAAATATAGCTAAAAGGTAGAGTTTACTATCGATGTGATAGTTTAACTCCCCGTGCATATAACTATTGATATTACTCTTAATTTGGCCTAAAACTACCCAAAACATGTCAATAAAATGATAAACGAGGGTTAAACTGCACACCAATGTACAATAAAGTTGACTCCCATCACTACACCCAGGCCAGGTTTCCTCATAACTTTCCTCATCCTTCAGAAGCAAAGTCTTTGCTACTTCAGGGTCTAGTGCCACTTGCTGATATAATTCTAAAACAAGCTCATCTATGGAATCTATCATGTAGCATGTTTCTCCTTCATCTTGCACATATCTCATCGAAATCATCACAATGAACACTACTTTGTCCTCATTCACTCTCAGAATTAGCTGCCCCTTATGAACATCTATCAAGTTCTTACTCGTAGCTTGGAAAGGTCTTCCTAAGATTAATGGAAAATCATGATTAGCTTCCATGTCTAGCACCACAAAGTCCACAGAGAATACAAACTTATCAACTTTTACCGAACATCCTCCACATTTCCACAAGGTTGCTTCATTGACGTATCTCGCTAATTGAATTGTTTCATTCAACTCTATCATGCCTAACTAATGAAAAATGGAGAGTGGTATCAGATTGACACTGCCTCCAAGATCACACAATGCTTTATTTAGGCATACCCCTCCAATTGTGCAAGGTATGATGAAGGTCCCAGGATCTTTACACTTGGGAGGCAGTTTGCATTGCAAAACTGCCGAGCATTCCTCGTTAAGGCATATAGTCTCCAGGTCTAATAATTTTCTTTTGGTAGAGATTGCTTCTTTCAAGAACTTTGCATACTCTGGCCTTCCGGACAGAGCTTCTACCAAAGGTATATTCACTTGCAACTTCTTAACCTCTCTATAAACCTTTTATAACACGCATCATTATTATTCGGCTTATATTTTCTAGAGGGATAGAGCAAAGTAGCAGGATTAATAGTTACAGTTCATGAAGACTTACCTGCTGAGTGCTGCTACTCTGCCTACTTGTATACTGAATTTACAGACTCCCGGTTTACCGGAGTAGTGTCCCGGGCTACCGGCCCCTCTTTTTCTCTAGATTCTGTTGCGTTCTACGGTTGACTGCTTTTTGATTCCACCTAGACAGTTGGTATAACTGATTCCACCTAGACAGTTGGTATAACTGTTCTAGTCATGATTGCATTCAAGTCCTTCGGATTCTTCTGAGTATTACTTGGCAATCCTCCCGGAGGACGGGCTGACACTTCTTCCGTAATCTGCCCCACTTGGTGTGAGAGATTCTGCACCAGTGCTTCCTAATTGGTCAGTATTGTATCATTCTTCTGACAATATATGGTGAAGTTTGTATTCAGTTCAGTCATGGATTTCGTAAGTTGATTGACCGTTTCGGTCACGGTGGAGCTCATTTTATCCATGGTCGCTTCCCAACCACCGGACATGTTGAATTGACGCATGAATCCACCAAATTTGTCTTATTCTCTCTCCACCGTTAGAATCACTTTGTTGAAAACCCCTAGTAGGGTCGCTCGCTTAAACCAGGGTGGTCATGAGAACCCGAGCGATATCTGCCCCCATAAGGATTTCCTTGCTTCCCTATATAGTTCACGTCCTCAGTGTTGGTTGCTTCAATCTCTTGAACACCTTGGCTATGCGATCTTGCATGCCGTCTATCTTATCATTCCTTGCCATTAGCTAGTATAAGATCTTTTGAGAAGTACCTTCAACAAATATGCCTTCAGCTACTTTGGCCGTTTCAATTTGATGCGTTCCCCATTGACTTGTCAGTGCTATTCTCTTCGGCTTCTTCAGGTGATAGCAACGCAAACCATCCGTTGTTTGATGCATCAACTCTCATTTGCTCACTTGGCCGTAATATGTGATGGAAACTATGCCTTCGTACGGGCAAAGTGATATCATGATGAGGGCATCTCCTCTATGCTTCCTATAATCTTTCCCAAGTTTCTTCAAAGGTTTCAGTTGGTTTCTACATGAAATTCATAATGTGTTGTCTCATCCGTAGTGACTTCCCGGTGGGCGTACTTTTCATAAACTTCGCAATAGATCGGTCCAAGTTTGGATCGATCCTGGTGCTAGAAACAATAACCATATCTTCGCTTTGTCCTTCAGAGTGAATGGAAACAATTTCAACTTAATGTTGTCTTCAGGCACACCTACTAGCTTGACCGTGATGACTATCTCTAGAAAATTGGTGACGTGTACACTAGGATCTTCGTTTGGTACTCCGTGAAAGGTAGTGTAATTAGTCACCATCTGAATCACATTTGGTTTCGGGTGAAATACTTCAGCTGCATCCTCAGGCTGAACAATTGCTGGCATGAATTGATCGATTGTTGGCATTGCATAACTCTATAGAGTTATCCTATCTGCTTGTACCACAACTCTTGCTCCATTTTGTCCATTATGTCCGTTCTGTGCCATGTCGATTTCTGTATCCTCCAAAGGTGGAATCTCTTCTTCCCTCTCGCTGTGATCTCCTTCGTGTGAAATCATATCATCCGCCAGCCTAACAGATCTCTCTTGAGCTTCCTTTCTCTTTTTCCTGGCAAACTTTTCAATCTCAGGTATGAATCTCTCGATTTTGGCTGCTAAACTTCGTGTAGCATACTATAAGACACAAAAAGAAAATAAAAAGGTTAGTTACTTGCCTCAACGGCTGTTACACATGCCTGGCAGACTAAAAAATATAGACTCTGACTACGGACTCGATGCTAAACTAACAAAAACGATTCTGCAAAAACTGTGACCCTCGGTTTACCGCGGTAGACTCTCGCAAACCGTAAGCTATTTTTTCTAGATTTCAACGAAACGGACTACTCGTACAACTCTAGTATAAACGAGACAATAAAACGAGACTCAAATATATACGTAAAACTCAATCTTAAATAAAAAGTATTCTTGACACGAGTCCCCGGCGGCGGCGCCGAAAATCTTGATCGCGTGCAAAGCACTTACTAGAAATAGGACTAGGTCTATCGTAGCGAGTCAGTCAAGGTCAATCCCACGAGAGACTTGTAAGAACGTCTACTTATCAAGATTGAGCTTGTCGGGATTATGGTCTACGACCAACTATAATATAGACGTAGTAAATTTGATGCCTCAAACTATCAAGGTTATGCTAGTTCACACAAAGCAAAAACGAGTTTCTAATGTATTAGTTCAATTATGAGCATTTAGTTATCCCCCCCCCACACATGCAACAGTCATTCCCATTGGTGAATTTATTCATTGTTCGGCTACGGGTACAACTCCTAACCCTATCTACTTTGACAATGGTAGTAGAGAATCTATACGCAAGCTACCCTTCTTAATTGGTCCGTAATAACCCATACCCATAAAGAACTAGAGCTATCGATATTGAGCGCTAACTCATACCGGAAACCCACCTAGACAGCTGTCGACATTGATCAACACGTTCCTAGGGTCCATTCAAGATAATGTCCAAACATAGCACTTCACTATTCGTATTTCATGCTAGTTTATGATGACATCCAAATAGTTGATCAGGCTACTAACATGTAAATTAAATCTATCGATCAACATAGCTGGCGCTGGTTATAATGAATTAGTAATTTACTAGGTATTTAGATCTAGAAAAATAGACCATCACATATCTGAAAAACGCAACTACAATTTCATGATTTCTTCACCAATGAATCAGATCTATAACACGTGGGGTAAAATAAACTAACTACTACATAATTAAACTAAATAAGCAATTAAAACATACTAGTCAAATAGAACAATGATTGATCTACATCTTGGAAAAGAGAGAAAATCATTCCCTCGAAGATGAGCATAGATCTCCCTCGAATCTCCCCAAGCGGCGGCGACTCCATCGTCTCTCCGACCGAACTCATAAAATAATAAAATAAAGAACAAAGAACTTTTATTGCATAATTTGCCTTGAATAATTTGGGTACATTGTGTTCTGAGGTGAAGCCTCTTATTTATAGCTAACAAAACCGACTTAGAAACACCTAGTTCTACCCCTCGTCCAAGAAAATGCATTTTGGAATGATCTCGGGCCTCGGTAAGTCGGCGGCCTTCCTCGGTAAAGCAGGGATATTTTTGTCCTTTTTTTATCCGGCTTAACTTGGAATGTTCTGGAATACCCTAAGCCCATTCTTTTCGTTCAATCCACTCCAGACTCGTCCATGATGCTCTACCCAATATTTTGTATCCTAAAAATCATCAAATAATGCATGAAATAATATCAAAACAGGGAAAATAAATGCTAAATGCCGATTTCTTGACTCACGAACCTGACATATGCTATACAACTCAAATGGTTCATATTTATAGTCGAAAAACTACTATTTTTAGCTCATAATGGATATAATGTTGATGCCGTAGGATAGACTATTTTAACCGTCATCAATCTTTGTTAGGGTCAACATGACTCCTCAAACTCGAATTTAATTATCTAACTAAGATGCTAGAAAATTGTGTAATTGGAAATGCTTGGCTTTTAGCAATCTATCGTGTAACAAGATAGATTTGTTGTATGCTACATGGTTTGAAGAAAACTTCAATTGGAAGAGATATATTCTGGACCAAATTGAAGCACAAGCATCTGTTGTACCAAAGAAGAAAACTGGCATAAGAATAGGAAGATTCTATGACAAGAAGACGCTTGTGTTGATGGCACAAAGGATTATTGATCATTTTGGAATTGCAAGAAGAGGATCAACTACTGTTGTTGATGGAAAAATCACAATAAATGATGAGAAGAACAAATTTGGAAAAAGGAAAGCTGTAGGTTCTGAAGCTGAACCTAAGAAGAAAAGGAAGTGGTCATCCAAGAAAGTCACCACACATGAAGCATTGAAAGATCTTGAAAGATTGAAAGAGAAATAGAGGAAACTAGAAACCTTGGAAAAAGCAAAGAATGTTGAAGAAACTGAGAAACCAAAGGAACCCTCACCTGAAAGATCCCAAGTTTTTAATACAGCAAGTCAGACAGCCAAGAAATCCAGAACTGAAGAAACCCCAACAAAACCAGATGTTGCTGAGAAAGAACCTGTCATTGAGAAAGAATCAGTTGAAGAAATTCATGTACCCGTTCCATCACTACCAAAAGCTAACACTTATGGGGAACAAACCCTTAGAACATAGGTTGATGATGAAAAAACTGATAGTGATGAAGAGCTGATTGGACCAGGGGTAATTGCAATGCTCAACTTGATATCTAAATCAAGATCTACACCATAAAAGTCAGCCTCTGGACTCGAGTATGAAGAATCAATTAGAGAATTAGAAGCCTCTCAGTCTGAAGGCCAAGAAGCTGTTGAGATTGAATTTGCACCACAATAAGTCATCACCTTGGATGAACTTGTTGAAGAAGAAAATCAAAAGAAAGTATATGAAATTGAGGAAGAAAAGAAACAACTTGCTGAACGGGAAACTGAACCAACAGAAGAACCAAGTGACCTTCAGGTTGCTGAATCAAAAGAGAATCCTGAACAAGTTATTGAATCTGTGGCCGGAACTGAGCAAGTTACTGTAGTTCCCAAAATTGAAACTGAATCGTCTATCATCCCAGTTTTGGCAGAGGGGGAATCCAGCAAAACTGAAGTAGAGAAAACTGAAGAACAAGTTGGGACTCTAGTTGAATCGAATTTGGAGGCTCCTAGAGAAACTGAAGACATCTTAACCCAGCTTGACCCTTCTGTCGACATTTGGAAACTGATTGAAGCTGATTGTAGAAGACTTGATGCTTATCAACACTGGAAATTCAGCTCAATTGAAAATCAAAGAATTCAACTAGAAGCCATGGAAAGCACTTAGCAATAGGTCTTTGATTTGTTTAACATTACTCATCTATCTCAGCTATTCAGTTCTGAAGAATTTTTAAGCAATGGATACTCTTTGATAAGAAAAAGTTACTGGAAAAAGTTCACTAAAGGAGAAACATCTAAGTCAAAAAAGGAAGATAATGATGATGATGATGATGATTCACAGGGAGATCCTGATCTACAAAAAGGAATTCCTGCCTCTTTCCAAGAAAAAGAAGCAAGCAAAGGTGTTATTGAAGAGAAATTAGAAGAAGACATTTCTGAAAAAATGGTGATTCAAACTCTTAAACCAAGTCTAAATCCAGAAAAGAAGAAGATGAAGAAGGTTATATGTCACAACTGACAGAGAAGTGCTTGACGAGTTTAATGTAAAAATTAAACTAATGACGAGTTTAATGTAAAAATTTCACCAGTAAGAGAGACTGATCCTTCTACTCTAGATGAAATAAGGAGACAATCTGAAGAGAGAAGGAAGTGTGAAGATTACAAGGAAAAACTGAAAGACATCATCTCTACCCTATCCAAAGAAAAGAGAGAAGTTGATAAAGCATCTGAGTTTGAGAGAGCCAAAACAAAGGTTAAAGCTAAAATTGAAAAAGATGTGCCAACACAAGCTGAGTTTATCAAGTACAACTTCAATGGGCTTGTGAGGATACAAAATGAAGACCTGAGCATCTTTGGAAAAGTGGTACAATCTATGGAGGAAAACAAAAATGAAAGATCTAATATGGAAAAGAGATTGGAAAGTGTCAAAAAGGATTTCCATGACACTTCGATTTAAATCAGAAAAACCTCCATTGAGACGGATGCTAGGAAAACTAAGACTCAAGAGAGATTTAAGGCATTGTTACTAATGTACATGACATGATGCTTCTACCGGAAAATGCCATGAGAGACTCGGTAGTTGCACAAACCATACTGGCATCAAATCAACAGCACTTGAACTCTTATATGAGAAGCTTGATCCATAAAGATGATGTCAATAAGGGGGAAGGTTCGGACATTTTAAAAGTCAATGCAGCTGAAATTCCTGAAGTACTTCAAAGTATAGATAAGAAACTGGTTGAACTCAGAAAATCCAGAGGAGACATGAATGATAAATAAATGGAGCTGATTGAAAAAAATTTCTGAACCAACTGAGAAAAGTCTTGGCTTGGATTCACAACTTTACGGCATATTCAGAGAACTACCTAGTAAGAAAGGTGAATCAAGAGAACAAGCTTTAGAAATTTTCTAATCATGCAGAAAGTTCTTGTTCATTATTGGAATAAACTAAACAAATGGGAAAGAAATGATACGCTAGAGAAAGCTGAGAAGAAAGTTGAACAAACTGACTCTGAGTTTTTGAAAGATCTACTGAAGATAGCTACCAGTGAAAAGTTATGGAAAATTGTGTTTGTATTTGCAATCTTGTTCAAGAGTACGTTTTACGGAAAGCACAATATGAGCAACTCATGGAATGTCTGGGCAAATATAAATGGGATTGAGAGCAATTCAACAAATCATGCCATGAAGGAAATTGCTGAACTGTATGACAAGAAGCTTGAGGGAAAGGGAAAAGAAGATGAAACTTAGTTTCTTTTCATATATTGTTGTATATTAATACTATGTACTATAAACTCAGTTTCTCAGTTCTTTGTGTTTGTTATTGTTTTGTCCTTATCGTTTTGCATTGCTTTTAAGGAAGGTATTGATATCATCAAAAAGAGGGAGATTGTTGGAATTAAAATTTATGTTTTGATGATGATTCATCAGTTATTCAATTATTTTTTTAGCCCCATTGATGAATTGTCATAACTAGCTATTATAGTGCAAAGCAAAAAGATTTCAAGATATTAATGTATAGGATTTAATAAAGTCCGATATTTGTATAAGTAAATCAGAAAAGTTCTGTAATAGTTCTAGGATCAGAACTGAGAAAATGAGTAATTGACTTGAAGAGATCATGAAAACTAAGTTCACAATTAAAGATTGAGAAACTGTCTCAGAGCATATAGAAGAAGGTAAGTTCACTGAGGGACACAGACTCAGTTGGCTAATCTAGAAGCTGGAGGCTGCGGGAACAAACATAGTAAATGAAGAACTGAGGATTTAAACTCAGCTTATGAAGACCAAAGCCGAGACTGTAAAGTTAGAATTTAGGCGAGATTGTGATGACCTGAACTGACTATATAGACCTTGTATGAAGACCTAAGATACATAAGGACAATGTTATCTTGGATAATTTTTATGATATGGGGTACTCTGATTATGTCAATTATAATCTGATGAAGAATAGAGTGTTGCATTTTTTTAAGAAGAGTAAAAACTCAGTTAATGCTCTTAAAGCTGAAAACTGACTAGATCTCAGAAAAACAGTTTCAAGCTGAAGTTATAAAAAATGAAGAAGAATCAGACCGTTATGAAGAAAACAATTTTATTGGATACACAGAATTGTCAAAAAGGACACTGACATTCAACAGAATAAGCAGGACCACCAACGGCTACAAGAATTCAAATTCAAATAGGATGGACGTTGGGAATACCCCTATAAATAGATCACCTCTACCTCAAGAAGAAGTGCGGAGTTCTAAGAAAAAGGATATCTATGCCGATTTTAGAAAGGGAAAAGTCAATCAAAAGAACTCATGCTTTATGTTATATTGCAAGATCAAGAAATCTTCAAAGTGTTCTTAAATATTCAAAGAAGAATCAAGAACAAACACTTGAAGAAAATAGAGCTTGAGCAAATCATACACATCAAGAAGAAGAAGCTCAAAATCACAAGTTGAATCTTAGTTATGGATTCAAGTCTCAGCTTTCATTTTATCCAAGGTTTTAGACTGTGAAACACCAAGGTGTGAAGGATAGTTGAGTGCAGTCAGGAAGACTATGTTTGTGATGAGCTGGTGAAAAGGCAATACAACCCTTCAAGGACCAGTGGTGCAAGCAGTTGCAGAGCAGCAATTCTACATGTTCTATAGTTGCTTAGTTAGTGAAACTAGGGATTAGTAAAGGACTATCAGTTTAGGACTTTTTGCAACTGACCTACCTCAAAGAGTTCTTGTGGAATTTTCATCCGCATCACAGGGAAAGAGAGGACTGACAGAATTACACCACCTGGAACCTCTATAAATTATGTCTTATTTATTTACTTACTTTATGCATTTAGTTACTGCTTTATAGTTTATATTACATCAGATCACGCTCTCAGCAAACATAAGAAACCGAGTCGACAACATTGCATCTCAACTTACAAACGGATAACGAAGTTTCACAAAGGCTTTAATAATCCGTTGCCGGTTAACTCGGTTCAAGCATAATGCGAGTCTTGATTTGGATTTGAACTCAATCGCTTTAAGATTCGAGTTTTTGGGACAAGTTTATTCAGCCCCCCCTAAACTTGTGTCAGCCTTTTCACGGGACCAACCGGCTGCAAGCTTATGTAACACACCATTTTCTCCACAATATTCAATGTTTATAATGTTGATAAATTCAGTTCCTTTATCATATCTTATATTGACAAATGCTACTCCTTTCGGATTTTGGAGTCTCTTGACAAGTTCGGTGAGTTGCTGCTTGGTTTCACTTTTCTTTGACATAAAAATTACCCATGTACATCTTGAGTAATCATCCACCACTACCAATGTGTACTTCTTTCCACTGACACTGATAGGTGTGACTAGTCCAAATAAGTCCATGTGTAGATGTTCTAGGAGTCTTGAAGTTGAATGTTGAGATTTTGTCTTGAAACCGGCTTTCACTTGTTTTCCTTTTTGGCAAGCATCACATAAGCTATCCTTCTTGTATGAAATCCTAGGTATACCAATTACTAATTCCGTTTTGACTAGTGTGTTTATGTCATTAAAGTTGAGGTAGCCATCCGATTTATGATTTGGTTTGCGCAAGTAAATAGGTCTCCGAGACTCGTTGACCAATCCACAATATAAATATTCTTTTTCTTCTTCCAAAGAAGAACTACATGATATGATGATTCACCGACAAAGATGCAAAATTCTTTATCAAATGTGACTATATATCCCATGTTAGAAAATTGACTTGTGTTGAGAAGATTGTAGTGGAGTCCTTCAACATATGGTACATTCTTGATTGTAAGTCCATTTTAGATCAAGGTTCCATATCCTTTTGTATATCCAGGTCTGTCCTTACTCCAAAGTTGACTTTTGGTCCATCCTTGGCAAGAAAATCAACTAGACGGTCTTTTCTCCTTGTCATGTGTCTTGAGTATCCACTATCAAAGTACCATATTTCCTGCGAGACAATTTAAAAGGTTTTAGGTACCCAACTCTGTTTGGGTCCATAGGGGTCAATTGTAAGTACAACTCGGAGGATATTTCCATAAGGTCTTCTTTGGAAATTTTTGCACTTGTTTTCATATATATAAGCCACATTCCCATAGTATCTGTTTCTGGATTGTGCATTATTTATGTGATCTCTCAAATCTTTTGGCTGAAATTGATTTCCATGATGCTTTCTATTATTGAAAACTGAGTAATAACCATTCTTCTATCTGTACTGAGGTCTGTAGTGACTTCGGTACTGTGGCTTCTGTAGAGGACTAGGGTAAGTCCTCTGATGAGTCCTCGACTGAGATTTATGATAAGTTCTCTATTGTGAATGATTGTTTCTATTAGTTTTAATAATAGGTTCAGAGAAATTCAAATCATCATTAGTGGGAAATAATCTGCCTTTCCCCCTGACTGTGTGAATCTTTGAATGATTAACATTCTCGGATTTACACTGACTGAAGTTTTTCTGGTTCTTGGCATGGTTGGCTCTTGTAGACCTGGCATTTGATCTACCATCTGTATTTCCTTGATGTGCAGCTGATCTACATTTAGATTTGGATTTGTTACTGAACATAGCTGACTTCTTGGAAAACTGATGCTGAGACTGAGTTGATTCATGTGGAACTTGTTTTACAGGTTTAACATGCTTCTTAGTTTGAGGAAATTGCTCAGCTACAAACTTAATGCCAGTTTTGACATTAGGTTCAGTAGCTTTGCTCGTTCCTTCCTTTAAAGTTGGCCATGTATCAAAACCTAGGCCAGTTCTATATCCATATGGTTTTCTAGATTTGAATCCAGTAGCTGAACTTGACTAAGTAAAAGATTCAGTTGTTGCTGATCCAGTAGGCTGATACTTGATTCTTTCCTTTGTCAGTTCTGGTCAGTTTCAACATGTTCAATTCAGCTTTCAATCTTTCGACTTCTAGAATTAGAGCTTGTTTTTCTGCATTAATTGATTCATAACGGCTTGTATAGCTACCAGCTGATTCATCAATTCATCAAGAGTTTCTTCTAACTGTGGATTTCTAGGATTAGAGCATGTTGGTGAAGAACAAGCATTCTGAATGGAATTGTGAGCTGAAGCGTATTTAGAATTGGATTCACAAACATCATTTGAGTCTTCCATATGTGCCATCAAAGCTGTGTCATCTGAGAGCCTTTTAGTGCCAGCTTCATAATCTGACTCATCACCAGCTAAGAGAGCCCTTCTCCCTGTTCTTCTAGGTTAGTTCTTTTGCTAGCCAGTTCTAGACATTCATCATTGTAATGTCCTGACTTTTTGCAGTTGAAGCAAAGATATTCATAATCTTTTCTTTTCTAAGGAGTCTTTTTGATGTAATTCTGAATGACTGGCTGTCCACTTTTCATTCTTCTAATTATATTCATCATGAGAGCCATCTATTCTTCCATTTCATCTAATTGTTGAAGATTGATAAAGGATTTTTTTATTGTCATTGGTTGCTGCTACAAGAGCTGTTGTTTTGGGTTCCTCTAGAGCTTTTATCACTGCTGCTGTGATTGTGAAATCTTCACTGAATTCATAGGCTTTCAGATCAGAGAAGATTTTGAATGAATCTTCTATATCAAGTCTTCTTGCCTCTTCCATTGCTGTGGCTTTCATTTTCCAACACATAGGTAAAGCTTTCAAGATTCTAGTGTTGATTTCTTTCTAGGTATATTCAATCTTGAGAAGTGCTAGCTCATCCATTATTGCACTGAATCTTGTTTCCATCTGTTTGAAATTTTCTCCTGATTTCATCTTGAAATCCTGAAACAGCTGAGATCTTATTTTCTTTGATGGAATCACTTCCTTCACACACCAAACTCGTAGTTTCTCCCACATTTCTTCTACAATTGTGCAATCTTCTACTTTTAGATACATGTTGTTGTCGAGAGTTCTGAGGATGATCTCCAATGAAATATTTTTGACATTGTTTCCTTATCGATCATCATTATTCCACTTGTTTTTGGGCTTGGGGACACTGACTTGTGCACCATCAATAGTTTGCATATGAGTGATTTGAATAGGTCCATCTGTAAGTACATCCATCATCTTATCACGAGTGGCAGCCAGAAAAGCCCGCAAATGATGTCTATATTTATCAAAGCGGTCCACATTAAACATGAGCATCTATCTGGCATACTGAATGCTATCCATTGTGTAAGTAAGTTAATGAAAGAACTAGAAATTGAAAACTGAGCTTTTTTCAGGAGAACAACTAGAGGATATAATCAGAATAGGTGAGCTTTTAACAAGGGCTTGTTAAAGAACACTGCTCCGATACCAATTGTTGGTCCCTTGGAAAGGCTAACACAAGTTTAGAAGGGGAGTGAATAAACTTGTCACCAAAAACTAGCTTTAAGTCAGATTTAGTTCAGTTTTAAACTTGTGTGGAGTTGAGCTGACTGAGCTGAGTATAAGTCAAACTAACTTATGCTGAAACTGAGTGAACCGGCAGTGGATATTATTTAGCATTTATACGGATCTTGTTGTTTCTAAGAAAAAGCTGGTGAGTATGCAAAACAAAATTCTGGTGAATGTGAGTTAGTGAACTATGAGTGAATAGCAATATGTTTGTTCAGTTATAAACTTATATGAAAAACAATCATACAAACTAAAGTAAAATTGACATTATGTAAAATGCGTAAAGTAAGTAAGGCAAGAATTATAGTGGTTCTAGGTCGTTTAATCCTGTCAGTCCACTATTCTCCTGTGATGTAGGAGAAAAATTCCACTAGAACTCTTTGAGGTAGCCGGTTACAAAAAGTCCTAATTGACTGTCCTTGACTAATCTATAGCTTCACAATCTAAACAACTGTAGAACATATGTGATTGCTTCGCTTTCTGCAACGCTTGAAACACTTGGTCCTTAGAGGGTCGTATTGCCTCTTCTCCAAACTCTCCACCACAAACATAGTCTACCCGATTCGCCGTGTGACAACAACTGTCCATGGCAAATCCTGAACCAGATTTCTTCACATTCTAAACCTTTGATAAAAATCAAAGTTGGGCTGAGAATCAAATAAATGATTCTTGCTTGTGGTTCTTCTGAGTGTTGGATTCTTGATTGAGTCTTTGAAGCTTGAACGCTTAAAGATTTCTAGATATAATCTTGTTGAGCGCAAAGATTGATAGCAATTTAGATGAACAAGACTTAGGCACAATAAAACTTGTATTCTTGTGAGGTCTATATTGTGTGTTTGATCCTTGATGCCAAATCCTCTAATTATTGTGGGAGGTCCAACGTTCATATTGCTTGACTTTTGAACTCTATCAACGTCTATATTTTCAGATGTCAGATGTTAGAGACCGTCTTGACAGTCGCTTCTTCATCCAAAATATTGCTTGATTTGCAATGTTCATATGTAAATTCGCTTATTTGGATGACCGAATCTATACGAGTATCTTGATCGGTTTTAGTCTTAGTATGTCAGTTATCAATTTGTCAACTGACGTAGAGCATTAACTGAGTTTTTACACTTCTTCAAAACTTAGTACTCTATTCATCTGATTTCATTTGACTTAATCAGAGTACACCATATCTTTAAATAAATCATCTAAGATATCATTGTCCTTATGATTCTTAGGTCTTCATACAAGATACATAAAGTCAATTCAGGCCATCACAGACTTACCTGAATTCTAACTTTATAGTCTTAGATTTAATCTTCATAACGAGTTTGAACCCTCGCTTATTCATACTTCAATAACGAGTCGTTGTCCCTCGCTTCTTCATCTACCGAGTTTCTTCCCTCATCTTTCGGCTTCAAGCTAAGTCAACTGAGTTTGTGTCCCTCAGCGAACTTACCTTCTTCAGTTCTGAGTGAACTTCAGTTCTAGGTTCTGAGTGACATTTTAATTTTTAAGTCATTATCTAGTTTTTTTAGATGATTTCCACTTCTCAGTTTTACGAATCTCTAACTATTACAATGCTTGTCTGATATAACCTATACAATTATCAGACTCTAATAAATCCTATACATTTAGTTCTAGACATCTTTTAGCTTTTCACTATAATAGCTAGCTTCAACACTTTATCAATAGGTGTAAACAAACAAATAGATAAATAAGATGAATCATCATTAAAACTCAAATTTGATTTCTAACAATAGTCCTCCCTGCTTCCTTCAAAGTCCTGCTCCTTCTCTCAGCAACCCCATTCTGTTGAGGGATTCCAGCAGCTGCTAATTGATGCAGCACACCATTTTGTTCAGAGTATTCTCTTATGACTTTGTTAAGGAACACAGTACCCTTGTCTGATCTGCTTTTCACTACTGTCACACTCTTCTTATTTTGCAATCTCTTCAAAAGTTCAGGCATCTTATAAAGTGTTTCACTTTTCTTGTTGAGTCTTTGACTTGAAACTTTCTTTTGTTTGTTTACCTTGCTGACATGCATCACATATTCCATCTTTCTTATATGTGACTTCAGGTTGACCTACTACCAGCTTCTTCTTCACCAACTTAGTGATATCACCAAAGTTTAGATAATTCAATTTCTTATGCCATAATCAGTTTAGTTCGGACTTACGGAGAGAAGTTGCTCGAGTTAAAAAGGATGCTGTAAGCAGAGACAAGAATGTGGTAGAGCCAATTGCTTCATTGCGTAAGAAAATTGAAAAGCTTGCTGAGGCACCTAAGCCTACTGAGGCACCTCACCCTGCTGTCACTGATCTTAAACTCACTAAAAGGATCAATCTACTGGAACAAACATATAAGTCCGAATTACTTGCAGTTGACACAAGAACCGACATCATGGAAGGACAACTGAGTACCTTGGTCAATACACATGAGAGTGTTCTTGGTCTGCTGAACCGCTTTATTGATGATGTCAATATGTGGGAAGAAGGACTTATAGCAGAAGCAAAAGAAGCAACCAGAATTTACCACAAGAAGAGATGGGAAGCAGACTTTAATGAATATAGAAAGGCCGCACATGGCGAGTACACTTAATAATGATCTCTGCTAAAGGAGTTTAAAGATGTTTATAGAGCAAGAAAGAAACCCTACCAAGACATGACTTTTATTGAAGGTCTGAATTCCTTTCTTGGACACAAATATTGGGAGGCAAGGATAAAATCACTGAGATTAACTAGAAAAACCCCAAAACCTATAGATGAGGACATGCTGGAATATCTGGAGGTAGAATACAGACATCCGTTGAGGAGAAAGCAAAGCTTTGTGTGGAAGAATTCAAGTCATGCTTTATGGGAGGAGGTTTCAATTGGCACGGTGTCCGGTTGAACATAAATGAAGCCTAGAAATGGTGGAAAATGGTGAATACTTGGATTGATTTCACTTTAATTGAAATCAGTGGATGGTGGACATGCAAAGGGAGATAATAGAATACCAGAAGAAGAGAGAGGAATAAGAGGAAAGAGCAAGAAGAAGATATACATTAGATCAGCACACTTACTTATATCTTTATCATTTTGCTGATCATAGTTGTAAGAAATTTTGAACATATTTGAACATCACTGATAAATCAATGAAATTTGTTCAGTTTTTGTGTTTTATATTTTTGCTTTGCTGTAAGGAGAGTATAGGCATCATCAGTAAAAGGGGGGAATTGTTAGACATATTCTAGTTTTAATGATGAGTACCAGACTAGCTGTTATAGATCAAAGGCAAAAAGATGTCTAGATTAAATTGTATAGGTTTACTAGACTTTGATCTTTGTATATGTTTGATCAAAAAAACACATCGTAAAGAGGTCGACCGACTTGATTAGCGACCTATCTAGGTCTCGTAGGGTGTCTAAGCCAAGGTAGACTATCTAGGAACCCGCCGATGATAGAAGGATGAGGGTTCAAACTTAGTAATTAAAGTCAAGGATATGAGATCAGAATTTAGTGAAATCTGTGATGACCTAGATTGATCACATATACCTTGTGTAGCAGGTCTAAGTTCCTTTTACGTTGAAAGGTGATTGGAACTTGGTTATGTTAAAATGGTGTACTCAAACTTCATTATAAAACGTTAGATGAGAAGCTGTAAGTTGAAGTGTTTATCAAAACACATCAGACTAAAAGTCAGCTAACAATCAAGGACATCAGCAGACTTACATATCAAATATATGCTGATGTATAATTCGAATTAATCCAAGTTTATCTGGAAGATTAAATGGATAAGGATGAACTACAAGACTTGGATTAATTAATCAATCAATGGTCAAGATGATAGGGACATTGTAAGGAATTCAGATCCATATCACATGGAAATAAACCATTGGTTAACAGTCTGGACTGTCAAAAGGACAATGACAGTGTTAGAAGGTACAACAGAGGTATTTTCAGGGATATTCAGTAAAATCATGTAACGGTTATCATTCAAATTCAAATTCAAATCACAGGATCTACACCTATAAATAGAGGACTCCTGATTCAAATTGAAAAATACAATACCAAGAATTAACAGAAAGGAACTAAGTTTTTGAGCAAAAATTTGTGCAATCGACCTCGCGATACATAGAGCTTTAATCTACTGATCAAACTTTTCTTCAAGTGTCTCCTGCAATTCGAGACTTATCCAGTTTACACACATGAAGAACTTAGGCTGCTGATTCATTCATCCTGATCAGAAGTCTACTGAAAGCGGAATCACTTTCTTGATTCAACCCTTCTTTTTTAAGAAGTTTACTGAAGATAGAGAAGCACTTAGGTGTCAAGAACTATTGTTTGTGTGGTGAAGCTGGTGAAGAGGCAATCCTTCCCTTCCAGGAACAGTGGAAGACTTAGGAGCAGCAATCCTACATGTTTCTAGTTTTCAGTTTGTGAAGCCATAGCCTTTGGTCAATGACAAACGCTTTAGGGATTTTTGTAACGCAACCTCAAGAATCTCTAGTGAATTTCCTCCAATATCACAGGAGAAGAGTGGACTGACAGGATTACACCACCTGGAACCACTATAAATCTTGCCTATTTTACTTTACGGCACTTACATTTTGCATTTACTTTATCTACATACTTATCATATCAAATCTACTGAACTAGCTACTGAATCACATCACTTGCACTACTGAGTATCTAATACTTATTAGCATATTTAAATCAACAGGTAACAAGGCTTTATTAATTGTAATCCGCTGCAACAAACTCTAAAATCGTAATAGTCAATAGACTACTGATAGTCAGCAGACTACTGACCTTGCTGAGTTTGTCAACTCCAAAAAGTTTTAAGTCCTAAGTTTATTCACCCCCCCTCTAAACTTAGCCAAAGCCTTTTCAAGGGACCAACACCCTCAAATCTATCTCTTGGTCTGAATTTATCCGCAACACGCTTCCTAAAGTCCTTGTTTCTTCTACGGACTCCCTGGACCCGACTTCTTATATCGAAGCCTCCAAACATCCGAATTGAGTTAATTCTATGAGAGAGGAAATTGATGCATTGTTGCGCAACCATACGTGAGATCTTGTTCCTCCATATCCTCGTATGAATTTTCTTGGCAATAAATCGCTTACCGCACTAGACATCATACGGATGGCCGTTTTGAGCATCACAAGGCTTGCTTTGTGGGCAAGGGTTTTCATCATTCGAAGGGGTTGATTTTACTTGGCACATTTAGTCCGGTTGTTAAACCGGTCACTTTGTTCGTCTTTTGTTGTCTCTTGTCGTTTCGCGGGTTCTTCTCTTCTCCGGTGGACATTCAAAATGCCTTTCTCCATGGGCATTTATCGAGCCTGTTTATATGCAACGACCACGGAGATTTGTTCTTCTTGATTATCCACACTATGTTTTCCGTCTTCACCGCTTGTATTTATGGCCTTCTTAGGCTCCTCGTTCTTTGTTCTCTCATTTCGCTAATCTTAGTTTCTCTTCCTTGGCTCCAAAGCCGACACCTCCTTATACATTTATTCTCATGAAGGTGGTTGCGTTTATATTCTAATTTATATGGATGATATTATTATTACTAGCTCATCATCTTCTCTTTTTGAGCAGGTTAACTCTTATCTTGGTCGGCACTTTCCGGTTAGGGAACTTGGTTCTCTCTCCTATTTTCTTGGTATTGAGATGATTCCTACCTCTGATGGGCTCTTCCTCACTCAATGCAAGTACATCTTTCAGCGTATGCAACGTGCCTCTCTGGACAAGGCCAAGCCTTTACAGACACCTATGTTGGCCTCTACCCGGCTTACACTTGACGATGGCCCTTAATGCGTTGATCCTTCGCTTTACCTCACTATCTACAGTATCTCAGTTTCACTCGGCCTGATATTGCCTTCGCGGTTCCCACGGTTAGTAAGTATATGCATTCTCCTACCAAAGCTCAATAGGTTGAAATTAAATATTTTTGGTATCTTAAACACAATATCCCCGATGGTCTCTACTTCTCCCGCCGGTCCCCTATTTCGCTCCAGGCTTATTCTGACTCAGATTAGGCCACTGACAGTGATAATCAATGCCCTGTGGGGACATATTGTATCTTCCTTGGTGATAATTTCATTAGTTGGCGTAGTAAGCAACACTTGACTGTTTCAAGGAGTGGCACAGAGGCCGAGTATAAGACTCTTTCTAACACCGCCGTAGAACTCCAGTGGCTTTGCAGTCTTCTTTGTAAGATGCAGGTTACGTTATCTTACCCGCGTACTCTTTCGTGTGATAATATTAGTGCCACCTACCTTGCTCACAATCCGGTGTTTCACGCACGCACGAAACACATAGAGATCAACTTCCATCATGTTTGCGAATTAGTTGCAGCTCACATGCTCGGCATCTCTTTTATCTCCTTCAAAAATCAGTTAGCCGATGTCCTAACAAAAACATTGCCTCAGCCTCGTTTTACCAGTTTAAAGTCCAATCTCCGTGTTGAACCACTTCTCAAGGGATTGCGGGGGTGATAACGGTCAAATTATACCCGTAAATGTCATCAACATTATCCTTAAATCGAGATTAATAATGTATATTTCATATTGAATCACTCGTTTATATTTATTATTTAATGTTAAGTGATTATTAATATGATATTGGGTATTTAACTGTTTTTATTATTAAAAGACCGATTTATTGTGCTATAAATGTTTATTTTGTAGATCACGACAAATCGAGAGGATTAATGTCATTCAATCAATGGTCTCAAGATAATAGAGGAAGAAAATCGGAGCATTAAATGAAAGATTAATCAGATCAACACGCAAGCGTGCAGTGGGGAGCAAGATAGACAGAAAAACGATTAACATGTGCAAAGTTAGGTTCGGTCGACCGAGCCTATAGCTTCGGTCGACCGAGTGGGGAGCTTCGGTCGACCGAGTGTGTCATCTCGGTCACTTATCGGATTTTTTCGTCTTTACCTTCTAGATCCTTCATAAGTCGGCAGAAACTCCTATATAAGCCGCAGCTACGAGAAATTGTAAATCATCCCATCATTCTTTCTTCAATCTTACAATTCATAATATAACTTTGATACAATGTAGAATAATTTGAGGGTTTCCAGCAATTTAAGGGCTGCAATATGTAAGCCTTTAATTTTCTGTTGTTTTTATTTTCAGTAATTAATTTCCCAATTATGCTTTATCGTTTGAGTTTGTTAATCATAGCTAGATGATGTACATCTAGGCTATGACGTTAGGGATGTGGCGACTCCTTGTCTATGGGGATCCCATAACCTACGTCATACACTTAGTATTTATTCATGAATCTGCATTGTTTAATTAATGCGTATCTATGTTAGTTTATATGAATGCTTTATGAATTACTGTTTAATCGTTCGTATGACGAAACGCCGAGAGATACGTTCGGGGATGTAATGCTGGGAAAAAGACCATTCGGTCGACCGAGCCCGGCTATTCGGTCGACCGAGCCCTGTTTTCATCCGTTAAATAGCCACGTCTTTATGGTTAAGTTAACTTAATAGAATTTATTATCTCAGTAGGTATGGCTATGGCTACGTTACTCGCTTAGTTTAATTAAAATATGTAAAAAGGAAATACCAATATAAAACTCTTAGGTAGGCTTATGAATTGCTCTTCACGGACGTTCAGCGTTATCTAGGTAGGTTTATATTTGGGGATTGCTAGGACCTGATTATACATACGTCGTAGATTAGCATGAGACTATAACTTGGTAATTGCTAGTTGGACGAGAGCTTGAGTAATCGTTTAGGAAGTACGCCTAACCAAAGGAATGTTGCCTAGACGAGGTGTACGGTTAATATTGGCATCCTTAGAGTCGTAAGCGTGTGAGTTATATGAGATGGAGGCACTTAAAAGGCGAAGTCACGTAACAATATCACAGTGATCTAGTGACCTACCGGTGCTAAGTCAAGTTAAAGAGGATGACTCCCGTAGCCAATCTAAGATAGATACAAACGGATTGACGAGTTAATAAGTTCGGTTTATTATATAAATTATCTAGGTCTAAACGATAAAGACTATAATTGGGGAGGTTAATTACGTTGTGTCGAGTCGTGTCTTTACCTTTCTTGTCTTATGTTGGTCGTAGACCGCCTCTATGTCCTTGACATGTATAATTAATTGTTAATATATGAAATGACCCACAATTGGTTCCCTGTGGGATCGACCTTGATTCACTATAGCTATACTACGATGGGCCTAGTCCTCTTGCTAGTATTGGTTTATGGTGGTCAAGTATATTATAACCTGATTGACCCCGATCAAGTTTTTGGCGCCGTTGCCGGGGAACCAACGGTCAATTTTATATATAAATAATTTTTTATTCATGTCGAGTTTTCTGTTTTAGAGTCTGTTTTTACGTTTTTGAGTCCCTCTGGTTGTCTGCTCTGTGTAAAAATTCCAGAATCTGGAACAACTGGTTTCGCTCCCAGTGAGACTGCCTCTCGCTGCCAGCGAGCCTGGTTCTATTTTCTGGGACTTCGCGTGTCTGTTTATCCCCATATGTTTCATCGGTAGGTCTGATAGCAGCATGGGAGACCATGTTAAAATCAGTGTACGGTCTGTTTTGTTTTTCTTCTGTTTGCAGAAACCAGGGAAGCAATAATCCGAGTCAATAATTTTTCGCGGGCGCTGAGAAAATAACCCAGCAAACATGTGGATCTACGAATCTAAGATGGGAAAAGCGATGGAAGCAATACCTTTAAAGCACAAAGATGGCTCCGAAATTTTTTTAAAGGCTTAAATTCTTCGTGGTACAATGTTGAAGGCAAGGTACTACCTTTTTTTGCTTATGTTTTACTACCTTTCGGTTTTTTGAGCATAAGTTAGCCTATACATGAACCTTAGTATGAATCTTAGCCCGGAGTTGGTTTGTAAGATTAATTTTGTTAGTGTGGAAGGTTCTGCCCCAAATCTGTCTCATCTAGAGGGTGTAGGGAAACATGTAGTCGTTGAAAGGAAGCAGTGAAAAAAGAGTTCCCCGTAGTTCTGTTAAAATCTCATTGTCCTATGCATGAGATTGCTTCTACTGGCCATGGGAGCAACAAATTGTGTAGTTTAAGCATTCAAAATCTAAAGAAGACGTTGAGTTTTGAGAGAACACCATCTTTTGCTTTCTTTGAAGTTTTATGGTGATGGCTTCTCGGTGAACCCACCTTAAACAGAAACGAGATTACGCTTTGGGTGTCAATTTAGAAATCGCAGAATCGTAGTACATGGGTTCGGAAATGGTCTAACCATGGCTAGGCGAGTTCAACCGAGCTTCGGCTCAATCGACTACCCTCCACGTGTGATGTACGTTACAGCAGTTCGACAAGACTTAGCATAACCGATAAGCCTTCGGGCTAAACGGGGCTTATCTTGACAGATTGGCCTGAACTGTCACATATGTTCCAACGAATAAGACGGCATAGGCTTGCCTACATAACCGACCTTATTCGGAGTACTTTGATTCATTGTTTCTTATTGTCAAGGCCAAAACCGTAATTTTAACCAAATTCACTAATTCCTAAAACGAGAGCCGAGGTAAGAGCTTTGTATAAATGGTATGGATAAATGTCGTTTCCTAGGTCTCACAACCAAGGGAAGGGTATTAATCCGCAAAAGCGACAAGCCACCTCTAATAGTGCTCAGAGGGTCAAAGACTGGCAATCCAAGAATGATAACTGACAAGGATAATCTTTGGAAAGTCGAGCAGAGGACTTTAAACTCAGAACTACTTCTTTAAAACCCTTAGGATTTCTTTTCAGGATTATAGGTTTTGTTTTCTTTGAGTCAAATAAGAGTAACGTGAAATATGTTGAGGTTTTTTATTTTGCCGTGTTCCGATGGCCATTGGGCTAAGGATGTGCAAAACTTTTTTACTCAATATAGGCCGCGTGAAATAGAGTTCCGTAGGAGAGTCAAGAAATTGCTAAAGAAAAGGAAATTTAGCAATCCACCTTAAGATGGAAGCATTAAGAGAGCTTGAGAATTACTGAAAATGTAACAGAGAATGATTGGTGTGAACAAGAACAATTTTGGTCAACTTCCAAAACTTTTTAGAATGGCGATCCGAGTGAAAATCCAAAGTAGTGTGCAATTCATTCTGCAATTATCCTTATCTTTCCCTTTACACTTTTTCACCTTCAAACTTTTCGATCCTCTCACCAATCTGCCCCAACAGTTCACATTTCTAACCATTCTTTCATCGCCTCTCTTTCTTTCCATCCGTTTCACTCTCCCACCCAATCTCAATGCCTTAACCATTTTCAACCCACCCATAAACACAATTTCTTACCCGTCCTTTATCTTTTCTTCCCATCCTTATGTTTATCTTTTTCTCAACCCATTATACTCTCTACCTCCATTTTGTTTACACAATACCTTTGTGTTGTGGAATTTGAAATATTGCTAAGCTTTAATGATTATCTTTTATCATTTTGATTTTCATGACCCTTTGATTTTCACACTTTTCCGACTATTCCGGCATTTCTAGATGATAAGTTTTGTTCTGAACTATCACACCGATCCGACCTTGTTGATGACGGTTATGACTTTTACGTGATACATTGGGTTATTAGTAATTTCGAGGAGTAGCTACATCTCCCTAAGTTGTTGATATCCAATGCAAGCGAGAAGTTTCTGCGTTAAGTATTTGATTTTATCTTTAGCCAATAGGTCGCATTCAATCTGTTATACCTTACCAAGTTTCTCTTCTATACTGGACTAAATACACAGTGAGCCAGTCCACCTCGTGTTTTCCCACATGGGGTTATGCTTTTTGATCTTTGTCTTCTCCACCCAGTTTAAGAATATTTAGGTGGTGGAGGTTGTAGATGAAGACCACCATCTTTAGTTGCTTGTTTATTTTTCTTTCTATTTAGTATTTTTCTTTTTGGTATTCCCTTGTCATTGGTTGTATAAAATAAAGTGGCTTAAACTGTTTTTAGGTATTTATACCTCATTACTGCCACATTATTTTATAACTTCCATAGACATGGTATTTGACGGTTTCGTGGAGTTTGTTTTCTTATACAGGTTGTGTCTATCTCTCCACGACGTGCTGAAATTTACTCCGATCTTTTACTTAGACCCGTTCCGAGCTAAGTCTTTTTCTTAAATTCTCATTTATTTTTGTCATTGAGGACAATGCCATGTTTAAGTGGGGGTAGGAGACTTAGCCATGTTATGTTATAATTGAAAATTGAATGAAACGGCACATGATGGAAAAAATTGAATAAATACCATATTATGTATCTCGTACCCTTAGAATTATGAGTTCCTAGCTAAGAATTGATAGGAAATAAACCAAGTTTCATGAGTACGTGATCATTTTATACTTATGTTAAGTAAATTTAAGGATATTCATGCCCGTTTTTGCAAGTAGTTATTTATTATTCAATTACTCAATCTGTGAATCGAGTATACCGCGCAAATCATAATAACTGAAGAAATTATGTGTACATTGCATAGATGATTGGTTATGTGAACTTAGTATCAATATCTATCTGCTGATGCATTCTTATCTTTTAGCCATTAAAGCAGAGTAATAAGCTTGAGACGTACCTGTGTTTTAGCAAAATGTTAGACACTGGGCTTGTAGTAACATTACCAAAGTAGCCCCGCGCTTGTGGTAATATTTGATGCTATACATGATCTAAGATAGGGGGATACTCTAAAAAGTTTTCTTTCTTGAGATTAGTAGTATTTGAAAAATATGAAAAGAATTGAAGAAATTCAACTTTTTAAGAGGCTTTGAGTAGTACTCGGTCTCCAAGTCCAAAATCCCTATAGATACACTCTTGCTTATTGCTCTAGTGCTCTAACCATTGCGAGGCATAAGAAGTATGAATGCTGAGGTTGGTAGGTTGAGATTGCGAAGTTAGCATAAACTCTAATCTTGCCACGAATATATAAAACTAAATGCACATGCACACATTACTTCGATTCAAAGTAAGTAGTGAATAATGGATATCTTATGAGCATGACTAGTATGAGTTGACTTGAGTTTCTTGTGTAAGTATGATTTGACCATAGAAAATGTTGTCTTGGGGAATGACTTATTAATGCTTTGTTCGGGACGATCAAAGTCTAAGTGGGGGTAGTTGATGACGGTCAAATTATACCCGTAAATGTCATCAACATTATCCTTAAATCGAGATTAATAATGTATATTTCATATTGAATCACTCGTTTATATTTATTATTTAATGTTAAGTGATTATTAATATGATATTGGGTATTTAACTGTTTTTATTATTAAAAGGCCGATTTATTGTGCTATAAATGTTTATTTTGTAGATCACGACAAATCGAGAGGATTAATGTCATTCAATCAATGGTCTCAAGATAATAGAGGAAGAAAATCGGAGCATTAAATGAAAGATTAATCAGATCAACACGCAAGCGTGCAGTGGGGAGCAAGATAGACGAGAAAAACGATTAACATGTGCAAAGTTAGGTTCGGTCGACCGAGCCTATAGCTTCGGTCGACCGAGTGGGGAGCTTCGGTTGACCGAGTGTGTCATCTCGGTCACTTATCGGATTTTTTCGTATTTACCTTCTAGATCCTTCATAAGTCGGCAGAAACTCCTATATAAGCAGCAGCTACGAGAAATTGTAAATCATCCCTTCATTCTTTCTTCAATCTTACAATTCATAATATAACTTTGATACAATGTAGAATAATTTGAGGGTTTCCAGCAATTTAAGGGCTGCAATATGTAAGCCTTTAATTTTCTGTTGTTTTTATTTTCAGTAATTAATTTCCCAATTATGCTTTATCGTTTGAGTTAGTTAATCATAGCTAGATGATGTAGATCTAGGCTATGACGTTAGGGATGTGGCGACTCCTTGTCTATGGGGATCCCATAACCTACGTCATACACTTGGTATTTATTCATGAATCTGCATTGTTTAATTACTGCATTCTATGTTAGTTCATATGAATGCTTTACGAATTCTTGTTTAATCGTTCGTATGATGAAACGCCGAGAGATACGTTCGGGGATGTAATGCGGGGAAAAAGACCATTCGGTCGACCGAGCCCGGCTATTCGGTCGACCGAGCCCCGTTTTCATCCGTTAAATAGCCACGTCTTTATGGTTAGGTTAACTTAATAGAATTTATTATCTCGGTAGGTATGGCTATGGCTACGTTACTCGCTTAGTTTAATTAAAATGTGTAAAAAGGAAATACCAATATAAAACTCTTAGGTAGGCTTATGAATTGCTCTTCACGGACGTTCAGCGTTATCTAGGTAGGTTTATATTTGGGGATTGCTAGCACCTGATTATACATACGTCGTAGATTAGCATGATACTATAACTTGGTAATTGCTAGTTGGACGAGAGCTTGAGTAATCGTTTAGGAAGTACGCCTAACCATAAGAATGTTGCCTAGACGAGGTGTACGGTTAATATCGGCATCCTTAGAGTCGTAAGCGTGTGAGTTATATGAGATGGAGGCACTTAAAAGGCGAAGTCACGTAACAATATCACAGTGATCTAGTGACCTACCGGTGCTAAGTCAAGTTAAAGAGGATGACTCCCGTAGCCAATCTAAGATAGATACAAACGGATTGACAGTTAATAAGTTCAGTTTATTATATAAATTATCTAGGTCCAAACGATAAAGACTATAATTGGGGAGGTTAATTACGTTGTGTCGAGACGTGTCTTTACCTTTCTTGTCTTATGTTGGTCGTAGACCGCCTCTATGTCCTTGACATGTATAATTAATTGTTTATATATGAAATGACCCACAATTGGTTCCCTGTGGGATCGACCCTGATTCACTATAGCTATACTACGATGGGCCTAGTCATCATGCTAGTATTGGTTTATGGTGGTTAAGTATATTATAACCTGATTGACCCCGATCAGGGGGCATGTCGAAGATATATTAGAATAAAGTTCAACTAATTAGATTATTGCACTTAATATTTATATTTATCTTGTAGTGTTTTGTTGGCTAAGACAATCAAGTCTATATATTCGTACTCTCATTACTCATATCGAGTCAATGAAATCAATCATTTTCGAGTCATGATAACCTCCTACAATACAAGAAAAACCAAACTATTGCAATACATGTTACACACGTATTTTCTGCCTTTTTATTACAGTAGCGTGTTACATGAGAATATGTTATTGTGATAAAAATAATGTAGAGAATCACTGAATTCAAAACATGTCACTAACCGTGGGGTATCAAATTCTTCCGCATAATCTTTCGTGATATTTTATGGTCAAAAAAATTCTTAATCTTTATTACAATTGATATTTTTTGTATGGCAAAACTTCAACTTTCATTAATAAAAAAACAAGAGTACATATTTTACAAGTCATTTCCTGGCCCGCCCCGAAATTTGTGTTGTCAATGCATTATATCACGCCTCCCTAAAACATTAATCCGGAAAACCCCCGATGTAAGGCTTAGATAGAGAGGGGCTAAAAAGGTTTCAATTTCCCACGTTCAACATCTGATTGTATACTACGTTGGGATAGGAAGGGCCCATCTATAAGATTGCCGTGAACGTGAGTAAATCTGCTTCATTTTGATAGTTGAAAGTTGTAACTTCACGAAACTAATTATTATTGTTCGCTTGTAGTTGAAGTTAAATCTGAACTTTGTTTTGTTTTGTACATGAATTCAAATCGACCTTGGAAATAAGTCCATTTCGGATTCTGTAACAGAAAATAAAGACTAGTGGTGCTTATTTCCCTGGAGTCATAAAAAAGAATAGCCACTTCCTTGTCCATGCTAAGTGTGAGAAAATATAGGATTTAAGGAAAGACAACATCACCTTTTTCTTAAAACAGATTTTATTTAATAGAAACATTTTGAAACTCACAAAACCGAGTTTCTAGTTTTTTTGAAAGAGAAAACATGGAAAAACAAAAAAGCCAACAAAACTAATCATAAATTTTTTTCTTTTTTCTCCGAGTACGAGTAATCTTCTGAGCCGGAGTGAGCTTCTCTTGAGAATCCCTATCCGAAATATACCCACTCAGCTGAGCTTTTGCGTCTAAACTCATATATTGGAGCTTAGCTTGTATAGAATTTTGACTATCTGTACCCGATGAATTTTGTGGAGCACATTTCTTTCTCGAAGGCATAGATAGGACCGCGAACGAATTGCTTAAAGGACAACCTTTGGAGTACTCTATCACCTTATTTACCAAACCAGTGGGTGCCGCTAGAAGAACTCTCTCCTTAAAAGTTGCAGCAGGGCCTTTTGTTCCAATATCAACCCGATTTTTACTTGCTGAATCAGTAACTTTTTGCACTTATTGCTTTTCTTCAATGAAAAGCTCAGAGGGATCACCTTTCCCTTGATCTAGGGCATTAGTAAGCTGATTAAAGTCTGCATGTGTAATCAAAGAAATAGGTCCATCATTTAAATCTTGGGTATTTGCAGCCAAATAAAGTGGTTTTTCATGCTTCTTAAAGGTCCCTGTATCTTGGAAATGTCCTTCCAACACCTTGGCTGAAGGTATACTAGCTGGCATAATGGAATCCTTCTCAACCATTTCAGAACTTGTACCCTTTGTCATTACTTGATGTTCTTGTTCTGCTACAATATTATCAGCAGCCCCTTCACAATCGAACTTTTTTCCTTGCTTCAAGGCATATGTCATGTTTTCTCCAACCTCTTTTTATTTCCCCTATTACAGAAGAACTATACTCCTTCTTTGTTCCTTTCGCTGCTCCATAACAATAGGATAATCCCTTTGTGCAGCTTCAGCATCAATATCATGCGAGCTATGTCCATCTCTTAAATGATTATTTTCCAACCCCATAGCAGCAGAAAGTTGCTTGGGTCTGTATTCCTTATGTACATTTTGTCCCTGCGTTTGAGTGTTGTGAAAACTTGTGTGTTTAACTGCGCAAAATTGTTCCAGGTGTCCTATGTGCCAACAATAAGTACAATATGCTGGTAGATACTTTTCTAGTTCGATTGCTTGCCAAAAACCAAATCCATTTTCACTTTGTACCCTACCCAAGGAGGCAGCGAATCAAATAATTCAAATTCGACATGCACTTTTGCAACTGAGGGTCTTTTAAGATGTTCAGCTGCACTATCAATCTTTAAGGGTTTGCTAAAGGATGAAACTAAACAGAAAATAATGTCTTGATTGACTAGTTGAATCGGAAGCATAGGCAAAGATAGCCAAATTGGAACAATGGATGATTCTCGATCGATGCGGAATATAGAGGTCCATTTTAGGATTATCATTGGTTTATCACCTACTTTCCAAATTGATCAAGGAAAAAGGCGTACATAATCTCCAAAAACATCAAAACGAAGAAGAACATGCTTTTTATCGATCAATCCTATTAGAACATTACCTTTCAAATTTTGTAGAGCAACCAATTTCCAAATCAGATCCATTCACGGCCTTCATTGCCTTTCTACAAGAGTAGTCTGAAATTTCATTGCTAAGGAGGCTTCAATTTCTTGGGGGATAGTAATTTCCGGTTCTCCTTTGATGGTTCCATGGAGAATTTGCGTTGATAGACGCTTATTGCAAGGCAGAGCGGTGGGGCGTGCTTCAGCCGGAGGATCAATTGGGGGATGCACGGTTGTTGTTGTTGTTGTTGCCATGGGGTAATCCTAAAAATCGTCATTGCCGGATAAGTTTGGGGAAACGCTTGTGATTTTTCTCTTGCTTCGCAAGAAATAATAAAGACCCTACGACAAAAGAACTACTCCTTCTGTTTATTTAACTGTCACTTTTCAGAATTTGCTTTGTTTTTATTTATCGGTCATTTTCACCCTTTATCCTTCATTTTAATAACCCAAATTTTAGTAAAATTTTCTGTACATATGGAATGAAGGGTAATTTTGTTATTTACATTCTATTTCGGACATATTAATCATTTTATTAATATGTGTGTTTATTCTCTCACCGACGCTTAAAAAAATGGAGAGAGTAGTTACTAATTAATGAGATCCCTACACAAAGACATAGCTGAGTTGTGATTAAGAAGTTCATAGACTCTTTGGTCTTTTGAGAACTCCCTTTTTTGTTCTAGAACATCTGCACCTAATCTCAATGGTGGACCCATGATTTTTTTTATTTAGGGCCAAATTAGAAAAAATGTTAACAAAACCTCACCGCCGCGTTTCAAACCAATGACCTTAGTGTTAAAGTGTATAAGATGTTAATTTATGTCTACTCGTCAACTTAATATTTTAGGAGAAATGGTAGTTCAACATGGTATCAGAACCATGGGTCAAGGGATCGAACCTTGCTATCCATATTATTTTCCATATTTATATTGTGCAAGTTTTGGGAGAGATTGCCACACTTGAGGGGATGTGTTGAAGTGTTTAAAATTGTGAAAGTGTTGGGAGATTAACCACACTTGAGGGGGCATGTTAAGGTGTATAAGATGTTCAACACATTTTATTATTAATAATATATGCTTCTAGCTTATGAAGCACCGACACTTCAATCTGGGCGCCGTGCACCGTGTCCGACACATTTCTGATATGACATGTCTCCGACACGTGTTGGCTGATTAAAGTAATATTATTTAAAATTTTAATATCCGACACGCTATCATCACTCCCTACATGGCGCAGGCACTCCCGATACTCTTGAACACAATTTTTTAAATTTTGTTTTTTCTTTATTTATCTTTTCTTCGATGGAAACGTTAAAATACACAATTTCCATCTTGATTACAATTTAACAATTAATACGCCATTTTAAGTTTAGATGTTTCTTGTTGATAAACAATCATTTTTACATTTTGTGATATTTTGAAGTTCAATCCCAATTTTGTTTTTACTTTTGACGCCTTATAAAAGTCGAATATCTATTTTAGATATTAATAGAGTTTACGTATTACTTATCTTATTTTGTCTAGTTTTTCAGATTTTTCAAATGTTTTGTTGATAAATTTCTTATTTACATCATATAATGTTTATATATATATATATATATATATATATATATATATATATATATATATATATATATATATATATAATGTGTCGGTGGCATGTCGTGTCTTGAAATTTTGGAATTAGCCTTGTCGCCGTATCCGTGTCGTGTCGTGCGGCGTGTCTGTGTCCATGTCCGTGCTACATATGTAATATTCCGATTTTCGGGAAAGGGCAGACGTGTCATTTTGCGAAAACGAAATATTGGGTTCGGTTCCTTTTATTTGGAGTTTAAATAATTGGATATTTATATATGTAATTTTCAAGATAATTATGTATATAATAAAAGAGATTTTCTGTTTTTTTTTTTGGAAAAATGATTTAATTGGGATTAACTATATAAGGGATCTATTATACACATTAATCCCCTAACCAAAATCATTAGTCAAAAAAAAGAGAGAGCAGACCGCCCTTTTCTTCTTGCCGTCGACTTGGGAGAAAAAAAAAAAGGGTTGGAACAGCTTCACCAAAATCTAAAGCAAATCTCAATCGTTTTCGTATCGGTTTCGAACGCCGGAATCGTCGTGAGAAGAGCATCGTTTGGATAGCAGCTTTGTTGGAAAGGCTGCAGATTTCAAGGCTGATCAGACCTGGTTTTTGGCTGCAAGACAAGTAAGAAGCTCTTCCTACAATCTAATTGAGGTTTAGATTAAGGTTTTAAGTGTTTAGATGTAAGAAGGTTATGGCTTTTTAGTTGGTTAATGCCATGGTATGGTTAGATATGTTTCCCTGTGATTTTATGTGTTGAAATTGCTGTTATTTAGGTTAGAAACGGATTGAAAATCGTATTTGAAGATTTTAGGGTTTTGGGTAAACCCCAGGCAGACGGGCGTCTGAACTAGTCAGACGGGCGTCTGTGATTTTGGTAGTTCGGACGGGCGTCCTGACTAGCTGGACGGGCGTCTGACAGTAGATTTTTGATTCAGGATTGTAGCGTTCTTAGGAGGACGGGCGTCCGGGATTAGTGGACGGGCGTCCAGTTTCAAACGGGCGTTTGCTTTAAGCGGACGGGCGTTTGAGGGGTGATTTTACATACAGGTTGTAGCGATTTTAAGTGGACGAGCGTCCGGTATTAGTGGACGGGCGTCCATAAGGCTTAAACGAGCGTTTGGATTTGTTACCTTATTTATATTACTTTAATTGTTTCAAGCTTGATCATCATGTCCTTTATTGTTTTAAACTCTTAATCACGATATATTAAGATTAATTAAACATAAACAAGCTTCGATTGTACTCTTAAAGGGAGTTGAAGTTCGGATCCGTCGGAAGGGCATGAAAGGGCTTGTGCTTTGGTGAACTAGAGTTCATCAATGTCGGTGTATTTGCTAGGACTTGTCCGCGTCTAGTGGTCTAAGTACGAGAGTAGGAGATGTGAGGGAGCTTACTTGAAAACACTAGGGATGGCTAGTTAATTCACATCAATACATACATACGTGTAGTAAAAGATAAAACATCATCTATTCTCGGTTAGACACTATTTCATATCGGCGATGTGATACGTCCATAAAAGGTGGACAACACCGCCGGCCTTAAACGGTGAAGGGTAGTGGAGGAAATCCATCGGACGTATACGCATACCGGGGAGACCCCGGAGCTAATCGGTGCTAATCACCGTTAGTTAGCAAGTATATCTTCGGTCCGATGAACGCCATGCGCGATGTTCTTGGGTAGTGATGTAACAAAGATAAGCTAAGTAGAAACGTATAGTCACGACGTGTCGATGGGCATGAAGTGAACCCTAGATTGAGTCGTTCTCGCCAAGATAAGCTTTTAATAATAACCTTAATTAAATTGTATCTTCTACTTCTTACTATGTACATTGTACTTACCTCAAATGCATGTTTATTTATGTGTTTGGGGGAGAGAAGACGAACGGGTTGGTGAAGGTTTCGAGGAGGACTTTGATGACGACGTTTGAAGACGCCGGAGTTGGAGACTCTTATTTATTTTGGTTCTTTCATTTATGCTATTTCATAGACTTGGATTAGTTGGATGTAATAGTTATCTTAGTATCATTGGATTTCGTTGGGTTCTTTGAATGTAATAAGTATTGCATTTATTCTATCTTTAGTGGTTTCTATTCTTTAATGTTTGGAAAAAAACTTACCCGAGTCTTTGCTTCCGTTTGCTTTTATTTGATACGACGTAGTAGAGGCTTGCGTGTAATATTATTTATTTAATGTTATGCGTGCCGAACGTTTCGATTTCCGGATAAGGACTCGGTGTCCGGGAACGGGGCGTTACAGTTGGTATCAGAGAAAAGCGTCTTTTAGGCTTCTATTCTTTTAAGATAAGTTTTCTCTAGATCTGTTAGTAACGTTCTGGTTTTCTTTGATCATCAGGATGGTGTTCACGAGAACTGGAGCCGGTGCAGAATCGTCAGGAGTTCGACGGGAGAGTCCAACACCAGTCGTAGGAGGAGGTGTTGTGAGGCCAAGTCATCCACCTCAGCAGAGTTTGTCACCACCACCACATACAGCAACCCCCTCACCGGTTTCTCAGCGGAATTCGCCACCACGACCTCAGCAACCCCCACAAAGCATGTGGGAAGTTCGGTTCCATTTTCTCTGGTCAGTGAAGTTCCAGTAAGTTCGATACCACCGCCCGTGAGCTACCCTCCGCAGCCGCAAATCTTTTACCCTCCACCAGTGAGCCACACCTCACCCATTGTGTTCCACCAAGCAACAACGGTCCCCTATCCACCTCCAAGTAGGTCCTACTTCACGACCTACGGCACCACCGTCACCCCGCCCGACTTTCGGCAAGGTTTTGGCTACCCACCCTACGGTTTCCAAAGAACCCCGGTATCACCAAGGCAAGTGCCTTACGCGTACCCTCCAATTTATCCGCGGTACCCACCGCTTAGACCGGTTTTCGAGCAAGCACCATCGCTTGATCGGTACACCGGGTTGAGAAGGAACAAAGTCCAGGATTTCTTTGGAAATGTTGAGCACTCGAAGGTGAAGAATGGATTAGGAGTTTTGAGAAGGCATGTAGGAACATACATGTCCCCGAGACCGAGATGGCACGGTTGGCGGTCGGTTTTCTTTTGGGTGCAAAATTTCGAAGCTTGGATTGATTCGATACGAGTAGCGCAAAGTGGTAAGGTGACGATTGGGAAGGTTTCAAGACCATGTTCTACAATGAGTACTTCCCGGCTACGGTGCGGGCAGATATGGCAAGACAGCTTTCTAAAGCTTACGCAGGGGTTTGACTATGACAGTTTCACGACACCAACAAGTTTAACGAGTTGGGAAGATTCTATCCCGAGCTAATGAAGGTAGAAGAGAGGAAAATGGCCCTATACAAAGAAGGGTTAGCATATCATATACGATCCGGCATGCTAGGTTTCACGGCTAAGAATATGGCGGAGTTGTTGAATAAAGCTTTGGAAGTTGAGACCTTCAGGAAGAAGGCCACCGTGGTTGTTGGGAATAAGAGGAGCTTTGGAACGAGCCAGGGTAATAACCGAGGAGCACCACATCAGAGTTTCAAGAAGACCACGGCCCCTGCAGCAAGTAAACCGCCTACCGGAGCACCCCTTTGCCCTAAGTGCAACAGGAATCACTCAGGTGAGTGCCGAGTTCATACAAATGGATGTTATCTCTGTGGAGAAACGGGACACTTTGCCAAGAACTGTCCGACCAAGGGTCCAACGGGTAACCAGAAGCAAGGAAGTGGTAGAAGCGGCCCAAGTCGCCCAGTTCGTGTTATTGCAGCTGATGCTAGAGAGGCAGAACCTGAGGATGACGTTATATCAGGTACTTATTGTTAATTTGTTCTTTTAAGTTATGTTTATAGCATGTTTATTCATGTTGTGACTGTAGTTAATTGAATAAATGTGCATCGTAGGTACGATAATGTTAAATAATTTTATGGTCAGAGCTTTGTTCGATACGGGAGCGTCTAATACTTTCGTGTCGACTAAAGTAGCTAAGAAATTGAGTCTACCTTTGGAACCTTTAAGGAATACGTTGGAGATAACCACACCGTTAGGGAAGGTAACGAAAGTAACTAAGATGATACCACAAGTGGAAGTCCAAGTTGGATCTTATCGATGCAAAAGCGACTTCACGGTTTTAGACTTTTCGGATTTCGATGTGATTCTTGGAATAGATTGGCTATCCGAGAACTTCGTCCATCTAGATTGCCGAGGAAAGAAAGTGATCTTTAAGGTACACGGGAAATCGATAAGACTTATCAAGGCAATGTGTACAAGCCTAGCAAGAAGCGACATCCGATAATATCGGCGGTTAAGGCTATAAGGGCTTGTCGAAAGGCCGTGAAGGCTACTTGTTGTACGCAAGTGGATGTGGAACAAGTAAAGCCCGAGTTAAGGGAGACCCCGTGGTCAAGGAGTATCCCGAAGTGTTTCCGGAAGAGTTACCGGGGAACATGCCGGATAGAGAGATCGAATTCGAGATCAAGTTGATACCGGGAGCGACACCGGTTGCCAAGGCACCTTACGTAATGACGCCGGCTGAGTTGAAAGAGTTGAAAGCTCGGCTTAAGGACATGCTCGAGAGGAATATAATTCAACCTAGTACTTCACCTTGGGGAGCCCCAGTGTTGTTTGTCAAGAAGAAAGACGGTAGCATGAGGATGTGCATCGACTACGAGCGTTGAATAATCTCACCATCAAGAACAAATATCCTTTGCCAAGAATTGATGACTTGTTTAATCGCTTGCAAGGAAGGAGCGTGTTCTCTAAGATTGATCTTAGGTCGAGATATCACCAGTTGAAAATCAAGGTAGCAGATATACCGAAGACGGCTTTCAGTACGAGGTATGGACATTATGAGTTCTTAGTTATGCCTTTTGGACTCACTAATGCTCCATCTGCATTTATGGACTTAATGCAGCGTGTTTTCATGCCATACTTAGATAAGTTTGTGATAGTCTTCATAGACGATATCCTAGTATATTCCAAGGATGAGAAAGAACATGAAGAACACTTAAGGATAGTGTTGGAGACTTTGAAGAGGAATCGGTTGTATGCTAAGTTTTCCAAATGTGACTTTTGGTTGAATCAAGTGAGTTTCTTGGGTCATGTCATTTCGGAGATGGCATTAAAGTTGACCCCTCGAAGGTTGAAGCGGTTGAGAAGTGGTCCGGACCGACTACGCTTCGAGAGGTTAGAAGTTTCCTTGGTCCGGCGGCTATTATAGGAAGTTTGTTCAAGACTTCTCAAGGATAGCTACACCAATTACCCGGCTCACTCGAAGAATGTGAAGTTTGAGTGGACCGGTGAGTGTGAAGAGGCCTTTCGGACGTTGAAAAAGAAGTTGACCACGGCCCCGCTTTTGGCGCTTCCGGAGATCTTTGATAATTATGACGTTTACATGGATGCTTCGGGACGGGGTTTGGGTTGTGTGTTGATGCAAGGAGGAAAGGTAATTGCTTATGCATCTAGACAGTTGAAGGTGCATGAGAAGAATTACCCAACATATGACTCGAGTTGGCGGCGGTAGTGTTTGCCCTAAAGACTTGGAGGCACTACTTATACGGAGTTAAGGCGAGGATCTTCACCGATCACAAGAGCTTGAAGTACTTCTTTACCCAAGAGAATCGAATATGAGACAAAGGAGATGGCTAGAGTTCGTAAAGGATTACGACCTAGATATTCAATATCATCCGGGTAAAGCCAACATAGTGGCGGATGCTTTGAGTAGAAAACCCGTGTTCGCGGTTTCAAGTATTGAAGTTGTGGCGAAAGGCTAGACGGGCTGCAAATCCGAAGTTTTGATCGGATTGAAGACCGGCGGGTTGTGGCGCCGTTGTTAGCAAGGTCCGAGTTGATGGATGATATTCGGGAAAAACAAGATGAAGACCCGAGTTTTGGTTGATTTAAAGCGAGTTGCAAGAGAAAAGCCTACGAGTGGGTTACGTGCTAGACAAGAACGGGAACCTTTGGTACCGAGGATCGCCCGTGTGTGCCTAATATTGGGGATTTGAGGCAAAGAGTTATGGAAGAGGCACATAGGATTGCATTCTCGGTTCATCCAGGGATCCACTAAAATGTACGAGAGACTTGAAGGAAAAGTTTTGGTGGCCTCGATGAAACCGGAAATAGCCAAGTTCGTGGCGAGTGTGATATCTCGCCGAAGGTAAAAGCGGAGCATAGGCGACCGGGAGGAATGCTTAAGCCATTGGATATCCCCGAATGGAAGTGGGATAAGATTACGATGGATTTCATTACCGGCTTACCTAAGACAAGAGGCGGTCATGATGCAATTTGGGTGATTGTAGATAGATTGACCAAATCCGCTCATTTCTTACCGTATAAGGTTGATATGCCCTTGAAGAAGATGACAACACTATACTTGGATAACATAGTGAAGTTACATGGAGTTCCTATATCGATAGTCTCGGATCGTGATTCGAGGTTCGTCGATCGATTTTGGAAAGGTTTACAAACGAAATTTCGGAACCAAGTTAGATTTGAGTACGGCCTTTCATCCTCGGACGGACGGACAATCGAGAGAACCATCCAAACACTTGAAGATATGTTGAGAGCATGTGTTTTGGAAGTAGGCGGATCATGGGATGATTACCTACCGGTAGCGGAGTTTGCCTACAACAACAGTTATCATGCAAGTATAGGCATGCCGCCATTTGAAGCGTTGTATGGAAGAAGGTGTAGAACGCCGTTGTTTTGGGATGAAGTCGGAGAAAGACAAATCACCGGACCGGAATTGGTTGAGCAGGCTAAGGAAAGAGTTCAGTTGGTTAAGAAGAATCTGAAGGCAGCTCAAGATAGACAGATGAGTTGGGCAGATGTTAGAAGAAGGCCCTTAGAGTTTGAAGTTGGTGAAAGAGTGTATCTACGAGCTTCACCAATGAAGGGAGTGAGACGTTTTGGACAAAAAGGAAAGTTGAGTCCGGTATGTTGGACCTTTTGAGATTCCGGAAAGGATTGGACCGTTGGCTTATAAGCTTGAGCTACCGTAATCCATGTCAAGAGTCCACAACGTGTTCCACGTATCGATGTTGAAAAGGTGTTTGACCAAGACGGATGTTGAGACTACGGTTGATCCGGAGATCCTTCAAGATAACCTTTCGTATGATGAGAAACCGATCAGAATTTTGGACAGGAAGGAAAAGATGGTTAAGAGAAGAATGATTCCCTTGATTTTGGTGCAATGGAGCAATCATTCACCGGAAGAAGCTACGTGGGAAGTCGAGGATGAGATGATCAGCGAGTTCCCAGATTTAATGGACTTACCAGGTATGTTCTAAGTTTCGAGGACGAAACTCCTTTAAGGGGGGGGGAGAATGTAATATTCCGATTTTCGGGAAAGGGCAGACGTGTCATTTTGCGAAAACGAAATATTGGGTTCGGTTCCTTTTATTTGGAGTTTAAATAATTGGATATTTATATATGTAATTTTCAAGATAATTATGTATATAATAAAAGAGATTTTCTGTTTTTTTTTATGGAAAAATGATTTAATTGGGATTAACTATATAAGGGATCTATTATACACATTAATCCCCTAACCTAAATCATTAGTCAAAAAAAAAAAAGAGAGCAGCCACCATTTTCTTCTTGCCGTCGACTTGGGAGAAAAAAAAAGGGTTGGAACAGTTTCACCAAAATCTAAAGCAAATCTCAATCGTTTTCAGATCAGTTTCGAACGCCGGAATCGTCGTGAGAAGAGCATCGTTTGGATAGCAGCTTTGTTGGAAAGGCTGCAGATTTCAAGGCTGATCAGACCTGGTTTTTGGCTGCAAGACAAGTAAGAAGCTCTTCCTACAATCTAATTGAGGTTTAGATTAAGGTTTTAAGTGTTTAGATGTAAGAAGGTTATGGCTTTTTAGTTGGTTAATGCCATGGTATGGTTAGATATGTTTCCCCGTGATTTTATGTGTTGAAATTGTCGTTATTTAGGTTAGAAACGGATTGAAAATCGTATTTGAAGATTTTAGGGTTTTGGGTAAACCCCAGGCAGACGGGCGTCTGAACTAGTCAGACGGGCGTCTGTGATTTTGGTAGTTCGGACGGGCGTCCTGACTAGCTGGACGGGCGTCTGACGGTAGATTTTTGATTCAGGATTGTAGCGTTCTTAGGAGGACGGGCGTCCGGGATTAGTGGACGGGCGTCCAGTTTCAAACGGGCGTTTGCTTTAAGCGGACGGGCGTTTGAGGGGTGATTTTACATACAGGTTGTAGCGATTTTAAGTGGACGAGCGTCCGGTATTAGTGGACGGGCGTCCATAAGGCTTAAACGAGCGTTTGGATTTGTTACCTTATTTCTATTACTTTAATTGTTTCAAGCTTGATCATCATGTCCTTTATTGTTTTAAACTCTTAATCACGATATATTAAGATTAATTAAACATAAACAAGCTTCGATTGTACTCTTAAAGGGAGTTGAAGTTCAGATCCGTCGGAAGGGCATGAAAGGGCTTGTGCTTTGGTGAACTAGAGTTCATCAATGTCGGTGTATTTGCTAGGACTTGTCCGCGTCTAGTGGTCTAAGTACGAGAGTAGGAGATGTGAGGGAGCTTACTTGAAAACACTAGGGATGGCTAGTTAATTCACATCAATACATACATACGTGTAGTAAAAGATAAAACATCATCTATTCTCGGTTAGACACTATTTCATATCGGCGATGTGATACGTCCATAAAAGGTGGACAACACTGCTGGCCTTAAACGGCTGAAGGGTAGTGGAGGAAATCCATCGGACGTATACGCATACCGGGGAGACCCCGGAGCTAATCGGTGCTAATCACCGTTAGTTAGCAAGTATATCTTCAGGCTGATGAACGCCATGCGCAGTGTTCTTGGGTAGTGATGTAACAAAGATAAGCTAAGTAGAAACGTATAGTCACGACGTGTCGATGGGCATGAAGTGAACCCTAGATTGAGTCGTTCTCGCCAAGATAAGCTTTTAATAATAACCTTAATTAAATTGTATCTTCTACTTCTTACTATGTACATTGTACTTACCTCAAATGCATGTTTATTTATGTGTTTGGGGGAGAGAAGACGAACAGGTTGGTGAAGGTTTCGAGGAGGACTTTGATGACGACGTTTGAAGACGCCGGAGTTGGAGACTCTTATTTATTTTGGTTCTTTCATTTATGCTATTTCATAGACTTGGATTAGTTGGATGTAATAGTTATCTTAGTATCATTGGATTTCGTTGGGTTCTTTGAATGTAATAAGTATTGCATTTATTCTATCTTTAGTGGTTTCTATTCTTTAATGTTTGGAAAAAAACTTTACCCGAGTCTTTGCTTCCGTTTGCTTTTATTTGATACGACGTAGTAGAGGCTTGCGTGTAATATTATTTATTTAATGTTATGCGTGCCGAACGTTTCGATTTCCGGATAAGGACTCGGTGTCCGGGAACGGGGCGTTACAACATAGCTTCTAACCAATTAAACTAAATAGATAGTTACACTAAAAATTGTCTGAAATAATATACATGCAGAATTTTTAATATTATTAAAATGATATGTTAATAAATTTGTACAAAAATTCGAAAGGGCCATGTGGTTCCGCCCATGCCTAATCTCACCCCTCAATACACAATTCAAGGGTGCTTTCACTGTGGAGTGCTTCATTTAATACGCATGATGGGATTTGGAGACTATGTTGTAGAAAATGTCTTTCGGATTAATCGAATAGATGTAAGAGAAATAATATATTATACCATAAGTGGAGTCTATCTAACAGGAATACAAAAGACCATTTTGATGTAATTAATAAAACGGTTTCCCCTGTCGGCCAAATTAGTGACACAGACAAAACGGTGTTGATATTCCCCCCATTTTTTATTGCCGACAAAAAACAGCATAGCCGTCCGTGGCGTTACTGTAAAAAAACTCTCATTTACAAAAACAGAATCTGAATAAACCAACGATTATTGACGAAACAAAATTCGTCGGGAATAAATCTGAGCTATATTCCTAGTGACAATAATCCAATACCAAAAAACCCTACAAAAGATGAAGGAGGTGATTATTTTTTTGGTGATTTAGATTGAGCTTTGGATTTTCCTAAGTTGCCTACGTATCTTGTAATTGTTCAGGAATCAAGTCTCTGTAGTTCCTTAGGATTGTTTATATAGAGAGGGTTTGTGCCCTAGATCTTCGTGGGCCGGGTCCTTGTTGGACTTTAATTTTGTGCTTCCTAAGGAAGAGATAATTACCATTTGGTCTCCTTGATTGTAGGAGATAATCTTGGTATTTAAAAGATGAAGATCAGAGCCTTAATGGCTTAGGATTTTTTTCCATAATTATCCTGCAAAATGTGTAGTTATTATTAGATGCTCTAGCCGACCTGTGGCGAGCATCCGAGGTCAAGATGACAGAACCGCATAGGTCCGTCTTTACCCTATCCTGACTGACCTGCGGTGGACTGAGGGACGGCCTGAGCAGCCCCCTCATTTGGAGGTGGAGATCGGCCCTTAGGCCTACAATGGGACTCATGGTCTTTAAAGTAGGTTCTAGACCTATTTTTATCATTATTCACGTATCGTATAGATGACACGTGGCGTGGTGAAATCCGGTATCGTCATAAGCCCCCCATATCTGACTGAACTTCTCGTGGTGAGGTCGGATCGGTAGACGTGTTGTTCGCCTGTTGTCATCTAGACTTGTAGATATTTCGCTCTAATCTTGCCAGTTGGAGGACTTACGTTATAACACCATTTGAAGTGGCACGGTTTCCGTGGCATGTTCGGGGTAGATAGGATGAGGTACTTCCCTCAACTCCCCGCTATAGTCATTGCTTTGCATGCCAACTGCCGGAGGGCTATTGTGCAATTTTCAAAGAACATGTTAAAGCCGGACTTAGATTTCCTCTAAGTCTGGCCTTCTTAGCCGTGCCGCGATATTATTGTTAGGAAATCTACGTGTGAAAACAGTGAAATTGAAAATTTAATTTCCTTTTTACCAGGATTGACTTCGTTTAAGCAAGAAGCATGAAAGAAGTAGATGAAAGAACTACCTTGGATGATCTAAAATAGATAGTCGCTCTGTCTACGGTTGATGGTCCAAGCACCGAGCCGTCCAAGTGTCTAGCCTTTAACGGTAATCCACACTAACAACCACCGGAATCCTCGAAGGACTGCTACGGGAAATAGTTGACTGCTAGGTCGCATTTTATTCTTCCCACAAAAGCTCTCTCAAAAACTCTCTCTTTCTTTTGCAAGAATATTGTGATACCAAAAGAGTTGGCACAACTCCCGTTTTATAGGTGAGTGTGGCTCTAGAAGAGTACTGAGGTGGAGTGGGTAACAAGAAACTATTTTTCTAATAGAATAAGGATTTAATAAATCAATCATATATTTGATTGATTATCGCATTAAGTACTTTCCTTAATCTTATTAAGGATTTTCCTTAAAATCACATGTGCCATATATATATATTCAATATCTTATATTAAATACTTTCAAAAGATACATTGTTAATATCTAATATTGAATATATGTTTATTATATTATACTACTAAATATATATCTCTTCCACATGTGCACATATATATCACATATACATATATATATATATATATATATATATATATATATATATATATATATATATATATATATATATATATATATATATATATAAAACACGCATATATATACATTTATACATATATTAATATCTAATATTAATACATAATAATATAATACTATAATTAATTAATTTGCAAAATCCATGTGTAACACATATACACAATTTCGCCCCATACATCAAATATGTATATTTAATTAATGAACATAATTAATATCATATATCATTTATTCATAGTAAATAAATACCACAATATTAATTATCACTATAACACTTTATAATAGGCATAAATAAATCCTCCTCCGGTTATCGTTATAACAACAAATTAATATCAGCCAGTTATTCATATGAGTGTGACCCTATAGGTTTTCGAATTTGTTGGCCGTAAGCATAAAGTGCATTTACTAAAATACCCTTCACACCTAACGATCATGGATAGCGTCTAGATCGAAACACGTCCATGACCCCCAATCATCGGAAAGAGTCAAGTGCTATGACAACAACCTTTCATGTGAAACAGTTACCGTGTAAATAGAATCCTATCACTATAATAATATCCATACGGTCGTATCCCGAGTGGCAAACATTAACGAACGTATCTTATAATCTGGATATCATTCTCTCTCGGAGTAACTAATTTACTCATTTGCAAAGAGTCACGAGAGCCAGACATTCCTTATAAGAAGGCCCTTTCGGATATTTATTCCTATTCATAGAATACGCGATTTCCGGACGAGCAACATGTATCCTACGCATGCTTCAGTATCACACCCAATCACTACCGTATGATTGCCCTCATTACAAGGGAAACCTCAGTAGTGTCAAAGTATGACAATCCACACCGTGATGCCATGCAGACTCCGGTCTTAGGATAATTATACAACCGCCACATACTGTGACACTTAATTAAGTAAGTGGCTCAGTCTAACATATGCATTGTCTAATACACATCCACGTACAGTCCAAGTTCCCAATAGTTTCATAGAGAAGATCTGTCCTTATCTTCATAAGATAGAAGACATCCACTACGTGCTAGTCTAATCTTACTATTAATGTCCCTTTTAATAGTACATGCGACTATAGACATTAAAGTATCAAACCTAAAGTGAGTCGAGATCTCATCAACCATAATCACCATTATGATTTCTCTTTCACAGTTTGACACTAGGGACCTTATTATATATACAATATCATAGTTGGTTAGTTAAACGAATAAATATATAATAATAGAAAAGCCATTTAATATATGTACAAACATAAAGAAATAGTAGAAATGATCCGACCCGGTCAGATCCGGTCCAACCCGATTGGGTTTAGGACATTATTTCAACAATCTCCTACTTGGCCTAAAGCCAATCACTCATACATATAATACCAAGTTGATACACAAGAATCTCATGCAATACTCGCAACAAACCTTAAGCGTGAACGGATCAATATCTATGGGGACTCAGACTACCTTTATATCATGCCCCAAATGATCAAGTAAAAAAAAACTACCTCAACACGTACATGAATCTATGACGAGACCCTGGTTCTTGCTTCAAGCAATGAATCCACTACTATACCAGCTATACAGTAAAGGTGGATGAACCACACAAGGTTCAGGATTGAACCTCGTAGATCCATGTACTGCTCCCGCTGCGCCTCTAAGGCACTACTGTGTTTTGGCCCAGTTGTATAATGTTCAGTGATCTCTAGCTAAGAACACTTTCACCTCACTGTAACACTTATTCAAAGTGATTGCAAACCCAGACTGTAGCTCTCACTACTTTCATAAGACTCAGGGTATACATCTATATATCTATGCTTATTCAATTCCAAGTTTCAATAAACTAAGAATCATCCATAACACTTATAAGGATATTCTCCACATTGAATAGAATCACTTTCATACTTGTTCATGACTCTTAATGGAGTATGAACATCTATTTTAACTCACAACACTTATGATGGATCCTATTGCAGTAGCAAAGGGGAACCTTCCATAAGTACCACCGTTCACCTTATGTTTTCGGACTGACGTCCTATCATAGATAGACTCCCAGAACACTGATTAGCAGTGTCTCTCGACGTGGTCTATGCTAAACTCTTTTAGCATCTCATCTATGCAGGTGAACTGTGATATTCAAGCAGTATCCAAATCTATCACTATAAACTCTTATTTCCACAAAAAGAACTGCTACTTCCAAGAACTTTCATAAAGGCCTTGAACTACCAAACATTAATCGACTATGACACGGGGTGTTGATTCCGAGAAGGATATTTAATACCTTGCTCGACAACTGTAACACTCCCACTAACCCTGTTGCACACTAAGAAGATCTTTCTTGTTGGTGAAATCAAACTCTTTTGATCTATCAAAACTTGTTTGGGTCCATAAATGGATCTCGCAAGAACACATATCATGTTATTGTCTATGAACATCAAGCCATTGGCCCAACGTTTTCTACACTATCATACAGACATGATACGCGGCTACATCAAGCAGTACCTGAATAGGTTTAAGCATGGCTGGTAGCATAAAGGCGATTACAAGGTTTACACCCTACAACCTTTAGCCATCAATTCTACTTTAATTAGTAATCGTATTACCTTCCATGTTATTCTCTCATAAAGACCCACTACACCTTTCAAGAGACATTCCCTCCAGGTAGGACAAACTAGGTTCATAACCCGTTTGTCACTACAAAATTTTTATTTAGTTGAAATTATTTCAAATGGATCCACTTACTCGCAAAAATATCCCGACGATTTCTCAACATCGTCATATAGGATTTTCCATAATGCTTAGTTAAATAGATAAATCAATATTAATTTTCAAACATAATAAATAAAAAACTTGATAACCGATAATTATTTTATTACTATTTGGTAATTCTTAATGTTTCTTTTAGACATTTTATTTAAATGAAACGTGTATATGGTCATGCAAAATAAAAATTTAGTAAAAATTATGATGCTCAAGACAAATATATGACAAACAAATTTAAAATGCCAACAAGAAAAAAAGAATGGAAAAAAAAACACTACTCCTTCCATTTTTTTATGTGTCGCAGAGAGAAAAGTCACACAGATTAATAAAGTAATTAATATATCTAAAATTTATTATTGGAAATGTATTTTTTATTGGAGACGTAAATACTTTGTTGGTAAAAAGGTTTTAGTATTGAAAATGTACACTACAAGAAAAAGGGTATCTAATGAGGAGATTTTAATGAGGAGACGAAATTTAGTCATTAAATGGTAGTAATAATGAGGAGATTTAAATTCTTTTGATGTTTGATGACCAAATGTTAATTCTCCTTATTATTGATCATGTTGCTCCTCATTACTGATATGTTAATAAATTTCTCCTCATTATAGAAATTTTAATTAAATTAAATAATTAACATATGTACTTGAAATTTTAATTAAATTAAAGAAGTTAACATATATACTCGAAAAATACAAAACCAATCCACATTATTGCCCAAACCCTTCATCCTGCTTTCACCCTCCGGCGCCGCTCATCTTCTTCGTTCTCCGGTGCCAATCTTCTTCGCTCGTCGCTGCTGCCGTCTTCAAATCTCTGTTGTCAACATCGGTGGTTTGATCTTCACTGCTCTCAACCTTTTAATCAAATAACCCTAAACCTTCATTCTCTACCTCCCACTGCCGCTTATGTTTTTCACTCTTCGCCGTTTCCATATTCCAATCTTCACCACTTAGCTTTTCAATGGGTTTCTTCATAACGGTTTGATGTTTAATTTACCCATCAATTATGTTCCCCTTGCTTCTTCGGATGAGCAACCTGGTGTTTTGGATCTCCTTGCATATAAAGATGTTCCTGTAGCTGAGAAGTTGGCCCCATCAGCTCAGATTGCGATTTCACCAACAATGGAGGTTGGTTCTTCAATCGATTTGCAAAATATGCCTTTCAATGTTGCTGGTTTGCCCTGGGTAGCTTCTAACCCCACTTCTATAGATTCTATGAGGCTAAATTCTGGTAAGCTCCTCCCTGCAAATCAGAATTTCAGATACTCTTGAAGGAAAAACAAAATTACATGGAAAAAAGAGGTACGCAACTCGATTTCTGGGTGCAATTTCGATAGATTTTTCTTGAGGTGGTACGAATCTCATCCTTTGATTTCATTTTTGTGATAATCGACTAATTTTGCAACTGATTTTTGTGTTCTCTGTTTTATCTGATATGAGCCCCAATTGCATTTGATTCAGAGGTGCTTACAATAGAATATTGCGTTTAGGATGCTCTATTTAGCTTCATGTGCAGTTTTTCTTGAAAGCAATTCTAGTGATTGGTTTGATTGTGTAATTGCTCTGTTGGTTGCGGAATTCAGGATGTGGTTTTGGATGAGTGTGATTCAAGAGAGGTGGTTCGCGATTAGGTGATGAATGTTTTGCAGGTAAGATGTTTGAGTTTTGTTCTCAATAGTACATTTCTTTTAAGTACAAGGAACTCAAATTATTGATGTTAATAGAAGATTTTTCCTTTATTCTTTTAGCAAACAATATAGTGGTGCTATTTCGGAATGGATTAACAGTATGGCTCGAGTCGTTTGAGAATGCAATGATGATTTTCATATTGGTGTTACAGACGGCTGAGGACACTTGATATCCCAATGCCATAACGTACTTTATTGCATCTAGGTAAGCAATCAATTCAGGTCAGTTTCATCTCTCGTCCTCTTTCTAAAATCTCATGCATTTTTTGTTTGTTCTCATAATTGGCCTTTTTTTTATTGCAACATCATAAAGGACTTTATTCCTTTACTGAGAGAGCAAAATGAATGTCCTCAATCCATATGTAAGCCAATCTTGGAAGGATGGATTATCGTTTTAGACAATGTTCCAGACATAAACATGCTGGGCTTCCTCCCAAAATTTCTGGATTGTATGTTTCAGACGATATTCGCTACACGCGTTTATAGTTCTTCTATTTTATTTCTTTCATAGAACATGTATTTTGATGCTTTGAGAGAATTTTATCGTGACAATGTAATTGTGTGTTTGCTTTCTTATCCTGACAATGCAAAACAAAAGACTTATTAGAATCTCTCTCTGATTTTTATTTCCTTGTCTCTATTGGATATAAGAAAGAAGAAATAGACTTGTTTCTGCTAACTGCATGGACTGACCAGGTGGACATGGAACAACCATTGAAAACCATAGACCTTCAAGTAACTTTGCATAGTCAAGTCTAAGAAAGGGACTCCTGTTGGTTACTTCCTTTTTGTGGTCTTGGTGTGTTGAGGTATTCAAAAGTTGAACATACATCAACATTTTGTTTGTTATCTTTCATAAAATACTTTCAGTTTTGTTATCTTCCATTGGAAAGCTAAAGTTTTGAAAGCTTTTTAATTATTTTCAAAATGCCAAATGTTTCATGTATAACCCGTGCTCTGCTAATTTGAGCTCCCATGTAAAATAGTTTATTTGCTGGCCTCATAACCTTTAGTACATAATTCTCTAGCACGAGCACAAGTACTCTTTCCTATGAATACTCCTTGCTGTTCAGGGCAGGATTGGATTCTTCATATGCTTTCTTTTCCATCACTTTGAAATGGTGAACAAGTCAATAAAAATTGAGGTAAAATTCTTAAAGGTTCTTCCTTATTAAGGGTTAGTTATGGTGTTTTGTATATTTTAATAGTTTTAGATGTTGGTTTTGAATTAAGATTCGTATTTAATATTTTAGGGTTTAAAGAGTGTTAAGAAAAATAAGATTTTGGTCAAAACGATGAGCACAAAGAGGAGATCCTTCCTACCTGAATCTCGAAGTATTCGTTGAGGTAATTTTCCCTATCTTAATTATTATTATGTTTTCCCAACAGTGTGAGCTTCCTCCTGCCTTAACACTTCTAGATGCATCTCTGTTGTTGAATTCTCTTACCATGGCACAACACTTATCCCACATGACAGATCACGCCTCCCGAGTTGCTGCTATATTGGCTGAGAATGAGTCAAGGAAGAGAGACCTAGTTTTTCATTGTTAATAACTCTAATTATAATGTGTCTTATGTACTTTAGGTCTTTAATCATGATAACTCTAGTTTTTCATTTGTGTATTTAGAAAGATGTTGAGGAAATAACGTGGCAAACATACAAGAGACAAGTAACTGAGAAGCATGAAAAGACATGGGAGAAAGTATTAAAAAGACTTAAAAAGGTAGTACATCTCTCTCTTTTTTATATCATGATTTATGGTAAACTTCAGGTTTTTTTTTTTTTTTTTTTTGTTGTTGTTGTTTCCTTGCCTCTATTGGATATAAGAAACGGGTAACTGTCTGTTTTGTCACTCTGTTTAGCCTTAAATTCTAATCTGTTTTGGCATCCGTTTTGTATATGCTTCGAAACAAGGTTACTATTGATCGTTAACTTTCTGATTTGATCGTTCAATTCTTGGCCTAGCACCCTGTGCTCTTAATATTCTCTCTTGGATAATAATCTATATGTTGATGATGATAAATATGTCTCTTAAGGAATTCTTTGTCTATTCAATTTTATTGTGTGCAATCAAGTCTACTTTTCATTGTCCCTATTTTGCAATTTTTTTGAACAAGAAGATATTTGATTTATACAACTCAACGAGCAAGAAAGTGGACATCAACTTGAAGAAAATTTATTTGTATCTTAGATGTGCTTTATGTGATAAAAAAGTTTTGAGTAATTTGGGGTGTATAGTGGTTTTGTTTCCATTTTGATTTGGTTAAGTGTTGAGTTCTTTTATATTCCCTTATGCCTTCTCAAGAAATTCAAGTATTTTAGATCAAATACTGACAAGATTTTGTTGTCCGGCTAAGTTGGATATGGTGGAACGGTATCAATTGAAAGGAGTAATACTTTGCATCGTTTGAAAAGGAGTGTTCGGGACAATAATCCGGCAATCAAAGATGTATAAACAAGCACTTTCCATCGACCAATTACTTGTAGTACGTAAGCATATTCTGGAAAGCAACGTGTTTTTTTTAGGGATGTTATATATATATTAGAAAATTCTTTAAATTTACATTTATGTGTAACTTATATTTTGGGGAATAATCTATCATTGTTTATATTGAATCATTGATGTATTTCATCAGTATAAAACTTATATTGACTTGCTTTATTTAATGTAGTTTTGGGCTTCAAAATTATTATTAATATTTCATGATTTAATGTGGAGCAAATGGTCTTTTAATGAGGAGATGCATTATTAATGTTTCATAATTTAATGAGGAGCAAATGGTCTTTTAATGAGGAGATGTATTGTTAATGTTTCATGATTTGATGAGGAGAAAATAGTCTTTTAATGAGGAGTTATGTCGTCTTTAAAAATAATTTTAATGAGTAGAATATATCCTCATTAAATGTATGATATAGTCAATGAGGAGTTCCAATTCTCCTCATTATATATCTTTAGCGGCGGAGGCGGCAATGAGGATCGAGATCTCCTCATTAAATAACTTTAATGAGGAGAAATGGACAATTAATGAGGAGATTTCTCCCCATTAAAGACCGAAATTCTAGTAGTGGTATTTTTTATTGGACATGAAAATAGTTTATTGGTAAAGAGGAAAAATAAATAAATGATGCATTGAAAACGTAAAATGATAGATAAACAAAAACAAAGCAAATTCTGAAATGTGACAGATAAAAAAACGAAAGCAGTATTACATAACTATAAATTTGAATAATAGAACAATGATAAAGCTCTAAACGGCTAGAAATTCGTTTCCCTAGACAAGAATGTGCGTTTCGTTGAAAGCATGAATGAAAGACAACGAAAATCATACGGCATACATATGAATAAATACACAATTAATCTTACTCGATATTTAAATTGTGTAAGAATATATTGTATTTTTAATATTCGATTTTCGGGAAATAACGGACGTGTTATTTTGCGAAAACGAAATATTATATTTATCCTTTTTTTATTAAGGTACTTTATATATATATATATATATATATATATATATATATATATATATGTATATATATATATATATATATATGTATATATATATATATAATAAAATGGAATTTATTTAAATGATAATTAATGGGAGAAGTTATTTTTGGCAATAAACCTTCCACCTCTTTAGGAGGTTGTCAGAAATTGGGATTTTCAGAAAGATGTTCAAATATCAGAGCAAAAGAAAATATACAGAGGAAAGAGATTTTCTCAAAACTCACAAGATATCTTTTGGATTACAGATTCAAGTAGATATTCAAAATCAGTGTGAAGAGGGCTACTTTTCAATACTAAAAGTTCAATGTTTTATAAATGTGTGGATTTATGCTCTAGTTGTGGTTTAGTCAATTTTGATGGATTATATTTTCTAAATCCATAGAATCGTTGTATTAGAAGCATGTGATTAAGTCTAATTCAAGTTTGAGGTTGATCACATAGCTTTTAGTTGGAGAACCAAGGTTTTGCTTCAGAATTCTTGAAGTTCTTGCTTAGATATTCTTTGGCCAAGTAAGAGGATCTTCTCTGTTGCTTAATTCATGTTTTACAAAGAATGGGTTGAGTTTTGATGTGTTTTGATGCTAGAAATCATGTTAAGTTGTTGTTAAGGAGGTGTATTATGTTATGGTTTGATAAAGAGGTATTTTACTGTTCTTTTTGCTGTCAAAATGATGTAGAACATGTTTGAAATTGGTTAGTATTCGTAAAAGTGTCGGAAAACTGAAGTTTAAGGCAGTTTTAGGGTTTTAGCACGCACATATGGGCTTTAGCACGCGCTAAAATGAAAACAGTTGGGGAAACTGGTAAAGAGCCATTTTAGCGCCCGCATAAGGGGTACAACGCACCAAACCGGTCTAGAATGCCGGCGAAATCATCATAGCGCTTTTAGCGCATCTTTGTGAAGTATCACGTGCCAAAAGCCATGTTTTGGTGTTTTAAGTAGTTTTGATCCCCGAATCCGAGTTTTGAATGTTGTTTATTGATCTAATAACATTTAATGAACATGGACCATCGATTAAGCTTCGATGTGTTTAGTTCGAACACCAAATGGATTCTTCTTAAAAGTTGAAGTTCGGGATCGTCGGAAGAGCATGATTGGCTTGTGCTTGATGAATTAGTATTCATCAATGTCGGTGTATGTGTTTTGGATGTTATGTCTATTGTCTATGTGAGGGAGCAGAACAGTTAATTGGGTTTTAACTTGAAAAAATTTAGGTGGCTTGTTAATGATTAATAAACTACATACTTGTATAGTAAAAGTCTAAACATCAAATCATTCTTGGTAAGACACAAGTCAATATCGCGATGTGTTGGCGGTCAGCAAAAGTGAATAACTCCGTAGGTTTACAAGTGCTGAAATAGTGTCCTAAACCCAATCAGGTTGGATAGGATCCAACCGGGTCGGATCATATCTGCTACTTCAATATGTTTATACATATATAAATGGCTTGTCTATTATTATATATTTGTTCGTTCAACGAACCAATTATGATATTGTGTATATAATAACGTCATTAGTATTAAACTGTGATAGAGAAACAAAGATAGTGATCAAGGTTGATGAGATCTCGATTCACGTTAAATAGTTTGATACTTAAATGTCTCTAGTCGTATGTACTCTTAAATAGGACATTAATAGTACGGTTAGACTACCATGTATTAGATCTCTTCTATCTTGTGAAGATAGAGATAGATCTCGTCTATCGAATTGTATGGACATTTGGACTGTACGTGGACGTGTATTAGAGAATGCGTATGTTAGACTGACCCACTTACTTTATTAAGTGTCGCACTATGTGGCGGTTGTGTAATTATCCCAAGGCCGGAGTCTTCATAGAATCACGGTGTGGATTGGCATACTTCGACGTTGTTGAGTTTTCCCTAGCCACGAGGAGATTGTGCGATAGTGATCGGGTGTGATACTGAAGCGTGCGTTGGATTCATGTTGCTCGTCCGGAAATCACGTATACTAATAATAGAAGTGAATATCCGAAAGGGCCTTTTTGTAAAGAATGTCTAGCTCCCATTAATCTTTGCAAAGTGGGAGTAAATGAGCAACTTTGAGAGAGCATGATATCCATATTATAAGATACGGTCGTTAATGTATTGACACTCGAGATACGACCCTATGGATATGATTAAATTGATAGGATTACTCGTTAGAAATAAAATTTGATTTTTGATGATGATTCATCTTATTTTTTTACTTGTTTGTTTTTACCCTATTGATGAAGTGCTAAAACTAGATGTTATAGTGAAAGATAAAAATGTCTATAAATAATATGAATAGGATTTATTAGAGTCGATCTTTGTATAGGTTGAATCGGACAAGCACTTTATAACAGATATAGAGAATCATAGAACTCGAAAACTGAAATCATCTAGAAAATTGGAAATTATGCATAACTAAGTATCGAAAGCGATAACTCACAAAAAACGAAAAAGTGTTACTTAGAGCCAAAGAACTGACATTTACTCAGAACTGATGAAGGTAAGTTCCCTGAGGGACACAGACTTGGTTGGCTTATCTAGAAGCAGAAGGCTGAGGGAAAAAACTCAGTATCAGAAGGCCGAGGGACACAGACTCATTAATTGAAGATTGAAGAACTGATGGTTCAAACTCAGTTTATGAAGATTAAAGCCGAGACTGTAAGGTTTGAGTTCGAGCAAGGCGTGATGAACCGAATCGACTTTATGGATCTTGTATCAAGACCCAACATACATAAGGGCAATGATATCTTAGATGATTTATGAGTTATGGCGTACGCTGATTAAGTCAATATGAATCCGATGGAAAATAGAGTACTAAGTTTTGAAGAAGATTAAAAACTAAGTGAATGCTCCAAACTGAAAACTAACTCACTCAGTTTTCTAAAGCTTAAAACTGACCATTTATAAACAACTCAGTTTTAGAGCTGAAGACATCCAAAAAGCTTAAAGGAAATTCAAACGTTACAAATTAAGCATTTCATTGAATTATGGATTGACATGTCAGAATGGTCACTGACGTCTAACATGACCATCAACGGCTATATGGATTTAAACATTTGATAGCTAAAGGATTCAAATTTTAAACAAGATAAACGTGGGACCTCACACTATAAATAGAGAACTTGGCATCAAGGATCAAACACATAGATTACTTAGAATCATCAAGCCAAAGTCATGTCATCTGTGCATTCATCTGTATTGCTATCAACTTTGTGCTCAACAAGATCATTTCTAGAATTCATCAAGTGTTCAAGCTTCAAAGATATAATCAAGATCCAATACTCTGAAGAACCACAAGCAAGAATCATTCACTTGATTCTCAACCCAACTTTGATTTTACCAAAGGTTTAGACCGCGTGAAGCAATCCGGTCAAGAATTTTCCAAGGACGGTTGTTGTTTAGCAGTCGGGTATAGACTGTGTTTGTGGTGGAGCTGGTGATAAGGCAATACAACCCTTCAAGGACCAATGGTTCAAGTAGTTGCAGAGCAGCAATCCTACTTGTTCTATAGTTGCTTAGATAGTGAAGCTAGGGATTAGCCAAGGACTATCAGATTTGGACTTTTTGTAATCGTGTGCCTCAAAGAGTTGTAGTGATTTATCGTAGGGGAAGGGGGGACCTACAGGATTACACCACCTGGAACCTCTATAATTTCCTTCCATACTCTACTTTACGCATTTACTTACTGTTATTTACATTTCAGAATTGTGATTGATTTTATTCAATTTATCCAGAGCAAAATGAATCAGAACTGATTGTTATTCACGTAGTACACAAACTGACATTCACCAGAATTTAGTTTTGTATATATGTTTTTTCATAGATACAACAAGATCAGTTTATAAAGGCTAAAACTCAATCCGCTGCCGGTGAACTCAGTTTCAGCATAAGTCAGTTAGACTTATACTCAGCTCAGTTAGCTCAACTCCACACAAGTTTAAAATTAAACTTAATTTGTTTCAGAATTTAGTTTTTGGTGCCAAGTTTAATCACCCTCTTTAAACTTGTGTCAGCCTTTTTACGGGACCAACAATTAGTATCGGAGTAGTTTTGCTTGAACATGAACTTGTTCTGATAATCTCCACTAGTTGATCTTCTGATAAAGCTCAGTTTTTAAGGTTACATTTTTTCATAACTCAGTTTTCAGAATCTTGCATCAAGGACAACAATCAGTATGCTAGACAGATGCTCATGTGCAACATGGACCGTTTTTATGAATATAGACGTCGATTGCAGACATTTCTTGCTGCCACAAATGATGAGATGATGGATGTGCTCACTGAAGGGACAATTCAAATCGTATACATGCAAACAGTTGAAGGTGATGCTCAAGTTAGAGTTCCTAAGCCTAAAAGCGAATTGAACAATGATGATAGAAAGAGGAACAATCTCAACAATGTTGCTATGGACATTATTCTCAGAACCTTGGATAGGAACGTGTACACAAAGGTCAAAGAATGTACCACTTCCAAAGAAATATGGGAAAAGTTACAGCTAGTATGTGAAGGAACTGACTCAATCAAGGAGAACAAGATCTCACTCGCCAAACAAAAGTTTCATAAGTTCAAGATGAAACCCGGAGAAACAATTGAACAAATGGAGACAAGATTTAGTGCAATCATGGATGAACTGACATTTCTCAAGATAGAATACACCAAGAAGAAAATCAACACCCAAATCTTGAATGCTTTACCCTCATGCTGGAAATGTGGGTGACAGCTATTGAAGAATCAAGAAAGCTTGATGAAGAGGACACTTTCAAAATATTTTTAGACTTCAAAGCATATGAATTCAGTGAAAATTTTACAGTTATCTTAGCTGCAATCAAGACACTCGAAGAACCAAAGACAAGAGCTCTTGCAGCAGCAAATGATAATCTATAGACATCTAGTAGCAGTCTTTAACAACTAGATGAAATGGATGAATAGGTGGCATTGATGATGAACATAATCAGAAGAATGAAAAATGGATAGCCAGTTAGTAAAAAATATATCAAGAAGACTCCTGAAAGAAAGAAGAATGATGAGTATTTGTGCTTCAACGCAAGAAACCTGGACATTGCAAGGCTGAATGTCCGTAGAACAATAAAAGAACTCAGCATAGAAGAACGGAAAGAAGAGCATTATTAGATGGTGACGAATCAGATTATAAAGCCGGAACTGAGAAGGAACTCTTAGAAAACATAGCTTTAATGGCTCACATGGAGGATCCAAATGAGGTATGGGAATCAAATTCTAAGTACTCCTCAACACAGAATTCCATACAAAATGCTTGGTCTTCAACAACTGGTTCTAATCCTCGAAATCTTGAATTAGAAGAAACTCTTGATGAATTGATGAACCAACTTGTAGCTATACAAGCTGGTTATGAATCAATCAAAGCTGACAAAGAATCTCTAATTTTAGAAGTCGAAAGATTAAAGACTGAATTGAATATTTTGAGACTGACAAGAACTGATCAAGAAAAGAATCAGCATCAGCCTACTACTTTTGTAGTAGCAACTAAATCTTTAGCTCATTCAAGTCCTACAACTGGATTCAAATTTGGAAAGCCATATAGTGATAGAATTGGCCTAGGATTTGATACTCAGAAAACTTCAAAGGAAGGAACTAGTAATGCCAGAGAATCTAAAGCCAGAATTGGCATTAAATTTATAGCGAACAACTTCCTCAAACTGAGAATCATTTTGAACCAGTAAATCAGCTCAAAACAAGTCAATCCGGTTTGAGCATTAGTTTCCTAGGAAGTTAGGCGCACCTAATAACAAAGGTAAATCAAATTTGCACCTCAAAGAAACATAGATGGTAGATCGAATGTCAGATCTACAGAAGTGAACCATGCCAAGAACCAGAAAAAGACTAATGAAAGTAAATCCAAGAATGATAATCATTCAAGGAATCACAAACACATGGGGAAAGGCAGGTTATTTCCTTCTGATGATGATTGGAACTTTTCTGAATCTATTGCTAAAACTGATAAGAACAATCATTCACATCAGAGAACTTACTACAAGTCTCAGTCAAGGACTCAGCAGAGAACTCTTTTGAGATCTCAGCAGAATCGTTAGTATAGAAGTCAGGATAGACCTCAACACAAAGTTGTTAATCTGAAACAGTAGAATGATGGTTACTATTCAGCTTTCAACAATAGAAAGCACTATGGAAGTCAGCTTAGACCAAAAGACTTGAGAGAGCATATAACTAAGACTCAATCCAAAAATAGATATTATGGAATGTAGCTTATATATATGAGAACAAGTGCCACAATTTCCAAAGGAGACCCTATGGAAATATTCAAAAAAGTTGTACTTACAACTGACCCTTATGGACCCAAACAGAGCTGTGTACCTAAAGCTCATTAATTTATTTTTGCAGGAAATATGGTTTTTTGACAGTGATTGCTCTAGACACATGACAAAGAGCAAAGACAATTTGATAGATTCAGGCTAAGGATGGACCCAAGGTCAATTTTGGTGGAAAAGACAAACCTGGATATACAAGAGGTTATGGAACCTTAATCAAGAATGGATTGAAGATCAAGAATAGAGCTTATGTTGAAGGACTCAACTACAATCTACTTAGTACAAGCCAATTTTATGACATGGGATACAAAGTCACTTCTGACAAAGAATTATGCGTTGTCATAAGTGAAACAACGTATCAAGTAGTTCTTCTTTGGAAGAAGAAAGAAAACATGTACATTGTGGAGTGGTCAACGGTACATTTTGTTTCGAAACTTTGTTTACTTGTGCATACCAAATCATAAATCGGTGGCTATGCACAAGAAACTGGGTCATCTCTTTTGATGATATCAATCTTCTAGTCAAGAAAGATTTAATGATTGGATTACTAGGTATATCATTGATGGAGGTCAAGTTAAATTATTAACTCGATGCCTACTAACACACTAGCACGAGAACTAGGTTCAATTGTAGTATAGCCAGATAGAGTCGATGTCGATCCCACAGAGACTCGGCACAAACAAAACACAACTTTATCCTATTAGAACTAAATTGAAAAGGCGGTCTACGACCAACTAAATGCAGTAAATCAAATAGTGACAACCACAAGACACAAAAGACCACTAAGACAAACTAAAGACTACTAAAACACGGATAATACGGTTGATATTATCTAAACAAATAGTATTGATTACGCTAGTAGATTATAACTCCCCCATGTGAATTAGGATGATAATGAGACAAAACAAACGTTAAAGATTAATTATTATGACTACGGGAGTCATCCCCTAAGGTAGATTTAGCTCCGGTTAGGCCCTCTAAATCATCGTGCCTCCATTACGTGACTTCGCTTTTTAATGCCTCCATCTCATATAACTTCTGACACAATTACGAGACTATGGATGCCGGTATAAACCGTAACCTCATCTAAGCAACATTCCTAGGGTAAGGCGTACTTCTTAGATGCCGATTCAATCTATATCCTAAGTAACAATCACTTTTTGAGTTTCATGTTAAATTATGATGACAAATAATTAAGTTGATCAGGTTTAATTACTCGTTTTAATTCCAAATCAGAGAATCTGACGTAGTCGAAGCCGATCATAATATTGCCCTACACATTACCACGCTCGGTCGACCGAACGACAACACTCGGGCGACCGAATGACATGTCTCGGTCGACCGAACACAGTTCTGTGTCGGAACAAATCATGATTACTTCTTAACGTTTCTAACCTAAACACATGGGTTCGTAAATAAATCTACATCACGCAATCAATACAAGAAAAACTACTCCATAATAAAATATATCAGATCTACGAATAAAGATTGCATAATTGAATAGTCATACCCTCGAAGACGAGAGTGACTCCCACTCTTCAATGCGCTCCCTAATCGGAGAATCCGACGAATCCACAATGAACGAACATAAAGAAAGTAAAACTAAAAACTTAAAAGCTAAAATTGTAGGAATTGTTTTGTGTTGTAGTGGTGTGTTTTTTTCCAACATCGAGGCTGCTGCTTATATAGGAGTTGTAGCCGACATAGGGAGAATCCAGAAGATTGAGACACGTTAATCTGATTAGGCTCGGGTGACCGAACAGTTACGCTCGGTCGACCGAATGGCATGGCTCGGTCGACCGAGCCTCCTCTTTACGCGTTTTCAATTTTGCTTCGTCGACTTGTTCCCCACTCCATGCTTTTGAATTGATCTGATTAATCTTCTCTTCAATGCTCCGATTTTCTTCTCTTTTATCTTGAGATTTCTCGATTGCGTGATAATTATCTTCCCGATTCTTTATGATCTGCAAAATCAGTATTTATCACACAATTAATTGCTCTTTTATAATAGAAATAGCTAAATACCAATTATCACATTAATAATCACTTATCATTAAATAATAAACATAAACACATGATTTAATATGAAATATATATAATTAACTCCGATTTAAGGTTATAATTGATGACATAAATAGGTATATTTTAACCGTCATCAAAATGCCCCCCACTTAAACTTTGCTTCGTCCCGAACAAAGCATCAACAAGTCATTCTGCAAGACAACATTTTCTGTGGTCAACTCATACTTACACAAGAAACCCGAGTCAACTCATACCGTCATGCTCATAAGATAAGCATTATTCACTACTCGCTATGAATCGAAGTGATTGTGTGCATGTGCATTGGTTTTATATAAATGTAGCAAGATTAGAGCTTATGCAGACTTCATATCAAAATTCACCAACATCAGCATTCATACTTCTTATGCCTCGCAATGGTTAAAGCACTAGAACAATAAGCAAGAGCGTATCTATAGGGTTTTTGGACTTGGAGACCGAGTACTACTCAAAGCCTCTCTAAAAATTAAATTTTTTCAATTTTGCATATTTTTCGAATACTACTAATCTGAAGGTAGAAAACTTTTCGTAGAGTATCCCCCTATCTTAGATCATGCATAGTATCGAATATTACCACAAGCGCGGGGCTACTTTGGTAATGTTACTACAAGCCCAGTGTTTTTAACGCATTGTCAAAACACAGGTACGTCCCAAGCTTATTACTCCGCTTTTGTTGGCTAGAAGATCAGAATACATCAGTCGACCAATATCGACACTAGGTCCTCATAACCAATTATCTACGCAATGTACACATACTTCTTTCAATTATTATAACTCATGCGGTACTAAACGATTCACATGTTGAGTAATTGAACAATACCTAACTACTTGCAATTGTTGGCATGAATATCCTTAAGTGTACTAACAATTTATCGCAAAAGTATAATATGACCACGTACTCACGCAACTTGGTTCATTTCCTATCAATTCTAAGTATAAGAACTTCACAAGTTTAAGGGTACGAGTTAAACAACTTGGCATTTATCCATGAAAATTTTTAAATTTGGCTCAATATTGTCTCAGTATTCCGTTCCCCTTGACTTTTTCAACATATATTTTCAACATATAGCTAAGTCCCTTGCCCCCCACTTAAACATGGCATTGTCCTTAATGACAAAAATAAATGAGAGTTCAAGATGAAAGACTTAGCTCTGGAAACGGCTCCCAAGTAAAGGAACAATATCGGAGTAATCATCAGCACATCGTGGAGAGACGGACACATCTGTATAAGCAAACAAGCTCCACGAAATCGTCAAATACCATGTCTATGGAAGTTATAAAATAATGTGGCAGTAATTAGATATAGATATCTAAAAACGAGTTTAAGCCACTTTACTTTATCTTGCCATGGACAAGACCAAAAGGGATTTAAACCTAAATAAAAACTCACATGACGGCTATCAAGGAAAAAACCTCGTTTATTCCGAACTTAGACTCGGAACATGGCGAGATGAAAAAAACCGTGATAGGCGCACGCTACAATATTAAAAAGAAAAACGAAAAAGATAGGTATACGTAGTAGTTCTAAGTTTATAGTCGCTAGCTCGACTTAATTCAAGATGGTTTATTCATAAACAGGGTCATCGAGGTACAAAACCTCCTCCTCAGCAGCAGGCGGAAGCCCGTGATAATGCTTCACACGATGTCCATTGACCACAAATCGGGACTCGTCTTTGAAATTGAATAGCTCCACCGCTCCGAAGGAAAGACTTGTTGTACTTGAAATGGGCCACACCATCTTGATTTCAACTTACCCGGGAAGAGTCTTAAGCGCGAATTGTACAAGAGAACCAGATCACCCTCTTGAAAGGTCCAATCCAGAATCTTCTTGTCATGGAACTTCTTCGTGCGCTCCTTGAAAATCTTGGCATTCTCGTATGCCTCTAAACGAAACTCCTCCGGGCGAGTTAATTCTAACATCCTTTTCTCACCGGCCAACGTCTCATCAAAATTTAGCATCCTTGTTGCCCACGCGGCCCGGTGCTCCGGTTCCACGGGTAGATGACATGCCTTTCCAAAAACAATCATATATGGTGACATTCCAATCGAGGTTTTATATGCGGTTCTATAAGCCCATAAAGCGTCGTCTAAACGTAACGACCAATCCTTTACGGTCGTATTGACGATTTTCTCCGGGATACGCTTTATCTCTCGATTGGTGACTTCTACTGTCCACTAGTACGGGGGTGATATGCGGTTGCTAGCTTATGTCGAACCCCATACTTAATCATCGACCTTTCAAAAGGTTTATTACAAAAATGACTACCATTGTCGCTTATAATCGCCCTAGGCGTCCCAAACCTTGTAAAAATATTCTTTTTCAAGAATCTAACCACAACCCTAGCATCGTTAGTAGGGGAAGCAATGGCCTCGACCCATTTGGATACATAATCTACGACAACTAAGATATATCGGTTAGATAATGATGAAGTGAAGGGTCCAACAAAATCTATTCCCCAAACGTCAAAAAGCTCCACTTCTAAGATGCTCTTGAGTGGCATCTCATTCCTCCTTGAAATACTACCTGTCATTTGACAAGCATGACATGCCTTTGCATATTGGTGTGCATCCTTAAACAATGTCGGCCAATAAAAACCACATTGGAGAACCTTAGCCGCGGTTTTTTCTCCCCTGTAGTGTCCTCCAACTTCATACGAATGACAATGCTTAAGGATATCATTATACTCTTCCTCTGGCACACACCTTCGAAAAACATTATCAGATCCTAGCTTAAACAAATAAGGCTCATCCCAATAATAGTGTCTAAGATCTTTAAAGAACTTTTTCCTTTCTTGGACAGTGAGATTTGGTGGTAGGTACTTTGCGGATAGATAATTAACAAACTAACTAAACCATGGTTGCTTCTTCTCCTTCGCAACCTCTATTCGCGCAGAAACTGCGACACAATCATCATGTCCCCTGATGGTGGTGATGGAGAAAAGTTGCTCATCAGGAAAAGACTCTCCTATCTCAGGTAATTCCTCACCATCCTCTAATTGTAAGCACGATAGATGATCGGCCACCACGTTCTCACTTCCTTTCTTATCTCGGATTTCTACGTCAAATTCTTGCAGCAGTAGAATCCATCTCAACAGTCTCGGCTTTGAATCTTGCTTTGCTAGGAGATACTTAAGAGCCGCATGGTCGATCCACACCGTGACTTTAGATCCCACTAAGTAAGATCTAAACTTGTCAAAATCAAAGATAACGGCCAAAAGTTCCTTCTCCGTTGTGGCGTAATTTCTTTGGGCAGCATTCAAAGTCCGGCTTGCATAATAAATGGGTCTAAAGATCTTATCTTTTCTTTGACCCAAAGCGGCGCCAACAGCAGTATCACTTGCATCACACATCAGTTCGAACGGAAGATCCCAATCCGGTGCGACCAGAACGGGTGCAGTGATCAGTCTACTTTTTATTTCGTTGAAAGCTTTTATGCACTCATTAGAAAACACGAATGGCACATCCTTGGCCAATAATTCGGTAAGAGGTCTAGAGATTAGGGAAAAGTCCTTGATAAACCTACGATAAAATCCGGCGTGGCCTAAAAACCCTCGCAAAGTTTTAAGATTAGTAGGTGGAGGTAGTTTCTCGATCACCTCAACTTTGGCTCTATCCACCTCTATACCGTTCTTTGATATGCGGTGGCCTAGTACTATACCTTCCGTATCCATCAAATGACATTTCTCCCAGTTAAGCACAAGATTCGTCTCTTCACATCTCTTCACACTCGTGCTAGGTGTGTGAGACATGAATCGGAATCGTCTCCAAATACAGGGAAATCATCCATAAAGATTTCCAAGAAATCTTCCACCATGTCCGCAAATAATGACATCATACATCGTTGAAATGTCGCGGGGGCGTTACACAAACCAAATGGCATTCGATTATACGCAAATGTCCCATATGGGCATGTAAACGTTGTTTTCTCACGATCTTCGGGCGAGATGTGGATTTGATAGTATCCCGAATACCCGTCAAGAAAACAATAGAAAGCATGCCCGCTCAGTCTCTCGAGCATTTGATCGATGAAGGGAAGAGGAAAATGGTCCTTACGAGTCGCATCATTTAGTTTCCTAAAGTCTATGCATACTCGATGACCGGTGATTAGCCTCACAGGAATTAACTCATTCAACTCATTGGCTTGCACCGTCAATCCTCCCTTTTTGGGAACTACATGGATAGGGCTTACCCATTCGCTATCGGCAATTGGAAATATAATTCCCATTTCTAGCATTTTTATAACTTCATCCCTAACCACGTCCTTTAATTGTGGGGTTAAACGCCTACGAGGTTGTGCAACCGCTTTCTTTTCGGGGTCCACGGAGATCTTGTGCATACATACGCTAGGACTAATGCCCTTAACGTCGGCTATGGTCCATCCAAATGCTCCGCGGTACTCTCTCGAACTCTCATTAGTTTCTCCTCTTGTAAGTCCGTCAAGGAAGAAGATATAATTAGCGGCAAAGCCTCATCTTGAAGAAATACATACTTCAAATTTACAGGAAGAGGTTTTAAAGTCAAATTTGTGGGAGGTTCTTCCAAAGAGGTCTTCAACTTCTGACCAGTGAGTTTGAGTTCGAAGTACTTATGCCACGTTGGTCTATGATAGAATTTTTCAATCTCCGCAGCACTTACTTCCTCTACAGGCCTTGGGGTCCCTCTACTACATCCTGGCCATATCATCTTCTCCTCATCACTACTCACGTACTTGACTTCATCTTCTTCTTCTAAGACAGCATCCAAGAAATCCTTGATACTTTCATGTTGTTGAAATTACTGAACGATCATGTCAATGGAATCCAACATGGAACACGCATCCTCTACATCATCAGGTTGCTTCATAGTGTCGAAGACATTGAATGCAACTCTCTCTTCGTTCACTCTTAACACCAACTCGCCTTTGTAAACATCAATTAGCGTTTTACTAGTGGCCATGAAAGGTCTCCCTAATATCAAGGGCACTTCGTAGTTAGCTTCCATATCTAATACCACAAAGTCGACAGGAAATACAAACTTTTCAACCCTTACCAGCACATCCTCAACCACTCCACACGGTTCCTTGACAGAACGGTCAGCTAATTGCAGTGTGATTGAGGTCTTCTTTAGATCTTTCATGCCTAGCTTCCGAAAAATAGATAGTGGCATCAGGTTCACGCTAGCTCCTAGATCACACAAAGCTTTGTTTAAACATACGTTACCTATGGTGCAGGGAATGAGAAAACTTCCCGGATCTTTGCATTTTGAGGGTAACTTATGTTGAAGAATGGCTGAGCACTCCTCATTAAGGCATATGGTCTCTAAATCTAGAAGTTTCCTTTTAGTTGAGACGGCGTCTTTTAAAAACTTGGTGTACTTAGGCATTTCAGCTAGTGCTTCAACTAGGGGTATATTGATTTGTAACTTACTAAACATATCCACGAACTTCTTATACCTCTTATTATCAAACATAGGCTTCGGCTTTGGTGGAGGATAAGGTAGAGTTGAAGGATCGACATCAGTGAAAATTGGATACTTGTTATCGTAAAGTTCAACTCTAGGGCCAGCAGGTTCTTTATACGTTCTCTGCTCAGGCAAAGTCTCGGAAGTATTAGTCTCATTGCTTGGCTCACCATCCTTATTCTTTGTGATCTTCTCTTTCTCCTGCAGGGATGGTGGAGTTACTTCTTTTCCACTTCTTGTCATGATCGCATTCAAATCCTTAGGGTTCTTTTCAGTGTTGCTTGGCAACCCTCCAGGAGGTCTAGTTGAGACTTGCTCAGCTAGTTGTCCTATCTGGTGCGTGAGGTTTTGGACTAGAGCTTCTTGATTGGTCACCTTAGCATCGGTCTTCTGACAATATTGGCTAAAGTTAGTGGCTAAATCAGCCATAGATTTTGAAAGTTGTCCCATATTGTCAGTGACGACATTACTCAGTTTTTCTATCGCGACTTCCCAACCAAAAGTTTTAGTTTGCTTTGTGGTACATAAGTGGTAGGCGGTTTAGGCCTTTCTCTGCATTAATGTCACTATATCGGAATCCGGGGTGGTTATGATTAGGCTGTACCCTCCCCCGATATAATTGGCTTCTTCGGTACCGACATTCTCACTTTGAGGTGCTACCTCGATTCCGGCCCCTTTCTCTACTCTGTCATCCTCTCTTGCATCCCATCTACCTTATTGTTGATAACGAGAAAGTTGTTCTAAGATTTTGGTAGATGCACTATCATCAAATATGTCGGCGGCCATCTTTACGGTAGCTATGTCATTGCCTCCCCATTGGCTATTCATCGCTATTTGCTCCATCTTCCCTTGTGCCTCCTCAGGAGATAAAAGAACAAACGCTCCATTGCTGGAGGCGTCTACTCTAATTTTCTCAGTCTCTCTCAACCCATGGTAAAAAGTTTGCATTAAAAGCCAAAGAGAGATGTCGTGATGAGGACACTTCCTCATAGCTTCCTTGAAACGCTCCCAAGCTTGATCAAAACTCTCCCCCGGTTGTTGCTTAAATCCTAGGATGTCTTGACGTAACTTAAAGGTTTTTCCCAAGGGGAAATACTTATTCATGAATTTTTGCAACAATTGTTCCCAGGTAGTGATAGATCCAGCCTCTAAAGAGAGAAGCCATTGCTTAGCTTTATCTTTCAAAGTGAAAGGGAAAGGCTTAAGACGAATGTTACCCTCCGGGATTAATTCTGGTTTCACTGTGCTAACGATTTCCAAGAAATTCGTCACGTGAACACCAGGATCCTCGTCCTGAATTCCATGAAAAGTAGAATAGTTGGTCACCATTTGAATTACATTAGGCCTAGGGTGATAGACTTCCGCAGCATCTTGCGGTGCTACGATAGCGGGAATGAATTGTTCAATAGTTGGTGTTGCATAACTTTGCAAAGTACGCCTCGCTCCTTGAACTAGGGCTTGGTTCTCATTATTAGCATTTGCATTCACATTATTGGCATTATTGATAACAGGATTAATAACAGGATTAGGTACCTGGTTTGGATTGACCGGATTGCCTTCCATTTCTGTTTCAGATTCGGAATGTTCAGAATGATCGGTTGTATGTCCTTCTTCCACTCTTTGCTCGCTTTCCTCAAGATTTGGATCATCTTCTCCTTGTTTAGCCAGTTCCCTAGCTAACTTCCTATTCCTTCTCGCATATTTCTCTATTTCAGGATTATAAGGTTCAAGCGGTTCCTTCGATTTCCGAGTAGCGTACTATAAAATAGTAAACAACAATAAAACAATTAATCACTAGTAAAGGCTAGGCCTTTAACTAACTAAATAAAATTAAAACAGACTCGAAATAAGTTTGAGAAAAGAAAACGTAAATAAAACAGAAGCTGAATATCATAAAAATAGAACAGAAACAGAAAAGAAAATAAAGTCTCGGTCGACCGAGAGTTGTGGTTCGGTCGACCGAACGCTCTTTTTTATTTTTTATTTTTACGACACTGTTTAATACACAGACTCTTATTCACAGAATATTCACGAATCCAGTTCTAACAAAATAAGCTATATCTTAATTTAATGACTCGAGTCCCCGGCAACGGCGCCAAAAACTTGATGGAGGTCAAGTTAAATTATTAACTCGATGCCTACTAACACACTAGCAAGAGAACTAGGTTCAATTGTAGTATAGCCGGATAGAGTCGAGGTCGATCCCACGGAGACTCGGCACAAACAAAACACAACTTTATCCAATTAGAACTAAATTGAAAAGGCGGTCTACGACCAACTAAATGCGATAAATAAAATAGTGACAACCACAAGACACAAAAGACCACTAAGACAAACTAAAGACTACTAAAACACGGATAATACGGTTGATATTATCTAAACAAATAGTATTGATTACGCTAGTAGATTATAACTCCCCCATGTGAATTAGGATGATAACGAGACAAAACAAACGTTAAAGATTAATTATTATGACTACGGGAGTCATCCCCAAGGTAGATTTAGCTCCGGTTAGGCCCTACTAAATCATCGTGCCTACATTACGTGACTTCGCTTTTTAATGCCTCCATCTCATATAACTTCTGACACAATTACGAGACTAGGGATGCCGGTATAAACCGTAACCTCATCTAAGCAACATTCCTAGGGTAAGGCGTACTTCTCGGATGCCGATTCAATCTATATCCTAAGTAACAATCACTTTTTGAGTTTCATGTTAAATTATGATGACAAATAATTAAGTTGATCGGGTTTAATTACTCGTTTTAATTCCAAATCGAGAGAATCGACGTAGTCGAAGCCGATCATAATATTGCCCTACACATTACCACGCTCGGTCGACCGAACGACGACACTCGGGCGACCGAATGACATGTCTCGGTCGACCGAACACAGTTCTGTGTCGGAACAAATCATGATTACTTCTTAACGTTTCTAACCTAAACACATGGGTTCGTAAATAAATCTACATCACGCAATCAATACAAGAAAAACAACTCCATAATAAAATATATCAGATCTACGAATAAAGATTGCATAATTGAATAGTCATACCCTCGAAGACGAGAGTGACTCCCACTCTTCAATGCGCTCCCTAATCGGAGAATCCGACGAATCCACAATGAACGAACATAAAGAAAGTAAAACTAAAAACTTAAAAGCTAAAATTGTAGGAATTGTTTTGTATTGTAGTGGTGTGTTTTTTTTTTCCAACATCGAGGCTGCTGCTTATATAGGAGTTGTAGCCGACATAAGGAGAATCCAGAAGATTGAGACGCGTTAATCTGATTAGGCTCGGGTGGCCGAACAGTTACGCTCGGTCGACCGAATGGCATGGCTCGGTCGACCGAGCCTCCTCTTTACGCGTTTTCAATTTTGCTTCGTCGATTTGTTCCCCACTCCATGCTTTTGAATTGATCGATTAATCTTCTCTTCAATGCTCCGATTTTCTTCTCTTTTATCTTGAGATTTCTCGATTGCGTGATAATTATCTTCCCGATTCTTTATGATACGCAAAATCGGTATTTATCACACAATTAATTGCTCTTTTATAATAGAAATCGCTAAATACCAATTATCACATTAATAATCACTTATCATTAAATAATAAATATAAACACGTGATTTAATATGAAATATATATAATTAACTCCGATTTAAGGTTATAATTGATGACATAAATAGGTATATTTTAACCGTCATCCATCATACAAAAAGGACAGTTAGTGTGATGATTGTCAAAAAGGGAAGCAAGTGAAATCAAGTCTCAACATTCAACTACTAGAAATCTTTGGAACTACTACACAAGGATTTGTTTGGACCAGTTACACCAATCAGTGTTAGTGGAAAGAAATATACACTGGTGGTGGTTGATGATTACTCAAGATACACATGGGTAATTTCCTTGACAAAGAAAAGTGAAACCAAGCAAAGACTCAAAGAATTGTTGAAGAAACTTCAAAATCGAAAAAAGTGTTACATTTGTAAAAATAAGATCGATAAAGGAAGCTGAATTTCTCTACAATATGATCATTGAATATTGTGAAGAGAATGGAGTGTTACATCGGCTTGCGGCTACGACAACACCTCGGCGGAATGGAGTAGGCGAGAGAAGAAACGGGACACTCAAGTAAGTAGCGAGGACAATGATTTGTGAATCAATGTTACACGAAAGGTATGTTAGTAATATCATCCGCAGCGGAAGCGATTTAAGGATCTAGATCTATATGATACACGTAATAAAACAACTAGATCTATTCTACAAGGGGGATGTAGATCATACCTCTTGAATCTCAAAATTCAAGTTGAAGAACCGCAAAAGGATGAATGTGAAGATGTGAAGAGCACCACAGTCTTCCGATCGTGTGATCCAAGCAATTCCCGGTGGAAGGAATTCTCGACTCGAACCCTTCCGATATGCTACCGGAAAAATCTCCAAGATTTCTCCCACTCTCTCCTTGGCCGAAATATTTTCTTCTCTCTACTATAGGGAGAAGTCGAAAAATGCAAAGTGTGTTAAGGCTTGGGAGAACTCTCTTTATATAGGAGAGTAAAACTTAGCCTCAAGGATTAAATAATTAAGAGATAATTATTACATTAATCCTTTTTCCAAATAAAAGATAAATAAAATAATTATCCCAAACAAATTAGGATAAATCATATTATTATCTAATATTTCATGAATTATCATTTAACAAATAAAAGATAAATCACACATTAAATAATTATCCAAGAAAACTAATTTCTTAACAAATATTTAATCAAACTTGCGCCACCTTTGATCAAATAAAAGGTCACACGCAATTTCCATATTTGACCAATTGGGTCAAAATTGTCAACACACTAATTTGGGCCGAGTCCACGAAAAATGTCTTTTCCGTGTATTTAATTATTTAGCCCAACTAATTTAATAGTCCACTAATCAATTAATTCACATATCGTTTTAATAAAGTCCAACAAGAACTAAATTAATATTATCAGGATTCGACGTCCGATAATAGCTATGCTATATTAGGAGGCACGTCGGGGACCATGGACTAATAATCAGCGGCTCCGATAAATCAAATAAATAATTATAGAATAATTATATTCGATAAATCAATCACGGGAATATGCCACCATAATCCCGTGATTTGCACTCCTCCGATTATAAGATTATATTTATCTCCTCACGAGAATAATAATAAGCGTCCATTGATATAATCATTACATATGGATTAATCCTCCATAGGCTTGTTCATTCTAAATCGGGAAGTTACCGTTAACCCTTTTAAGAACCTCTTATCCTTATTTACCATTAACCCCCTAGTGATCAATTAATTCATACAACTCACTTTGGTAGCTAATCGGTGTAATATGAACTCGCGCGATCGATCGGTTTCTAGGATTAACAAATAAGGGAAGCTGTCTATCTACTTCCATAAATGGAAGGAATGGATTCCGTAAGCGTGATAACACGGACTACTCACTCAATTCGGTACAATGCCAAGATGGGGTAATTCGGATCACGGACTCGGTGTAATCCTTAACCGTCAAGTCAAACCTCATGCTTGATTCAAGCGAGTTGAGCGTGATCACCTCGGGATTAAGATATATCCATAAATATGATCATCCATTGATTCGATAAGACTTCTCGATTACGGAATTATATCGTGAACTCTAATCAAATCGGTCCGGCCCTATATGATATATCTATCATATATAAATGCCCCATTAGGTTCTCTTAACCGAAAGTCCGGATAAGACAATCACACCTATTGTGTTACGGGCGCATTAATAGCACGTTAAAGGAGAGACCCGATACTCTCGATTAACTTCACTACGGGCTAATTGTATTTTAAGTACATCTTCACTAACTCAATCCTCCCGTGTATATACCATACAACGAGTTAAGTGATTACATAAACGATATACTTTAGGGTTTTACGTAGTGTAATTACTATTGTCACATCGGTGAATATGAGAATAATAAATATGAATAATAATATCATTTCATTTATTAAATAAAACAATTACAAAATTGTCTTTCGGGCATCACACCTAACAATCTCCCACTTGCACGAAAGCATGTGATTAATTGTTTTAGAGCACACCCTATTATTTAAAATACAACAAACTACATCTCCCACTTGCTCTAAAGCAATGGAGACCCATCCCGTATTCTAGTACCCATTAAGCATATCATAACCATTGCAGATGACAAAGTACACTCCGAGTGTGCCGTCGTAGGATAGGTCAGTGACTCGGGGAGCACCTACATCCAAACGTCAGGGGTCTTAATGATTAGTCAGGTTGTCGGCTCGAGACGATCCGTAGAATCGAAACGTTACCGGTCCATCTAATCATGTGGTACTTAGTAAACACTGAGCCCGAGATCGACTTAACGATCATCCTCAATCTGACTTAAAGTCAAAATCAGTGTATCACACATATCCAAGTTCACACATGAATATGTCCGCATATTATTCCTCGTTCTCTTCAAGATACTAAAGGACATACTAAACTTGCTTTGTTAACCGCCGAATCTAAGATTCGATCAAAGTTGACGTTCAATAACTTTGACCATCTCTTACTAGAAAGAGAATCTATCCCATTTCTCTTGATCCGAAGATTTAGAGAGTCATTCTGAGGCATAGGGTAGAACTTCCTCGTTGAATGTTGCATACACAGATGCATCATCTTAACTAATAAGATGGATGGGAAACCAGTGACTGATTCTATTGAATTCGACCGAGTCAAACTCTTAAGAATGTTGTCCAAATCTCTGTTGTAGAGAATTGTGGTATTGTCAGATTCTGACTTCAGATAACACGCCCATGTTGATTCCAACTGGTGCAGTGTTATCCTTCACAAACACTAATATATGTATATATTCACTACTGTACTAAAATTGATATCCAGTTTACAAAAGACTTATCAATATTACGGTCAAATCCACATATTGTAGAAATATATGACTTCCAATGACCGAGAGGTTTGCTTTTTATCCACAAAAGGACATAAGCCTTGACGGTCATCTGTCATAAGTTCATAAGGCAATACCATTCATTTTGAATGAATTCGGACTCCGTTTGTTTGGCAAGAAAGTCTCGGGGAATCACCCCTATTTTCTCGCTTTTGAACGAAATCATGCAATACTAAGTGGTAAGAGAGTTCAAGGTCGATTAACTCTCTACTACTCGGGGAATTACCCCTAGACCACTCAAGCTTTGCTCGAAAGATAAACTTTCCTATTCATTCTACTCTTTTCCGTGTAGATCCAAATACTCCCACTTTGGGCACGAGACGCTCGGGTGGTTCTACAAGAGCATTAACGAAGCTGGAGTACCGAACTCCATTCACGGGGTTATGGTTGTTAAACCAACCTCTATTATCGGAATCCTATCTTTGCTCTCAAAAGAGCCATAGGTCATCAATCGATCCTCGGACTACCAAGTCCGCGAAAACCGTAATGGGTAATGGATAAACCATACTCCCAATACTTGCGGGTGGATCGAAATTCGATCTAGTTTAGTAGTATTTAGTGTTATCACCAACAACCGATGTTGGATGTGGTCTGATTTTAATCAGTTAGTAACTACCTTGAGTAAACGTACTTCAAGGTTCAAGGTTTTGCTGTTCATGGACTCTATCAGAAAGGATGCAACAGTATAACTGTCCCTTCCCGATTCCAAGAATCCTATATCTAACCTTTATACTCAATAGATTAAAAGATATAGCACGAATGGTCATTGACCGAACGTATGTGTGAAATTCCCAGTCTTACCTTCAAGCACCGTGTGCTAAATGCTTATATTTATGGAAGTGGGGTGAACCGAATCCACACCTTATCCGTAAATTCCAAAGCATATTCTAGGTAGACTTCTCGGTCTTACATTTCAATGTAAACCGTTATTTCGCTTCCAATATCTTTATTGAGTTAAGCAGTATATTGTAGCACATCTAAAACATATATAAGGCAATTTAACGGTTTCTCACTTAGTGAAAGCATTTCACTATGAGGCAGGCCGAGCATTAGTCCCTAGGACTATGTGATGGCCCATTTCTGAGTATAGAATACTCTATCTCTGTTGAAAACAGAGAAACCTCAAAATATTTTGGATAAACTTTCCGGAGTGTTTGAATAGTTATCAGACAAGAAGTCACTACTCGGAAGCTCCTACTAGCTTGCATCTTTCATCAGACCCCGAAGGTCGTCATGAACAAGCTATGTTACTTCTTTATAACCATTATCCTTTCCCGATTGAAAGGAAACTTAGTCATTGAACCTTTGAGACAATATAACCGTAGGCGGGAGAAAAGGAATCACCCCGAGCCGGTCTTCGGGTCTTGTCTTTTAGGGACTATGCACTAACTATGGAATATGAAGAAGCGTTTATCTAAATATAGAAACCAATTGCTTTTAACGAGTTCTTAAGATGTGTTTTATATACATATTTCGGCGAGTTCTAAGTGGTTTTGACTTTATCAAACAAAAGTCCGAGTCTTGGATTCGTACTACAAATGGTATATTCACTTTCTATACGACAAACAAATTATCGAATAGAAGGTAAATCCATTCTTCGTTCCAACAAATCTTAAACTGAAAATAAATTTTCCGCGATATCCAAGGATTGAATCCGAGATTCATTTCCTTATATCACTCCCACTATTCTAGCTAAAATTAACGGCCCGTTGTTTACTCTTTTAATCGTTAAATGCACTGCTATCTTGTTCTTCCAAAGAACTTAGCTCGAGAAAATCTCCAAGGATTCATAGGTTGGTGATCCAAAATCACTATCCTTATCCTATGATTTTCAGTTAATTAATTTTTCGGTTCAGCCTTAAAGTTTTCTCGGTTTAGATGACTAACACTTTTAGACGATTCTCCCATTCTTGACTTTCCGTGAATGGAAACGATCTTGAACCGGCGGTTCGTTTGAGTAGACACTACTCTTGATCCGTGGGGTGTCTATTTCGAGTGTTACTCGTCGGGACTTCTCGGATTTTCTAATATACCAGAAAAAACAATAAATCATAACATTAAAGCTCCCACTAGTTTATCGGTTCCAAATACCGTCTAACGAGCAATGCTTTATTTTTTATGATTTTCCGATTTTTTTCGATTAGAAAATCTATCGTACATAGTTCCAATGTTTCCAGAAAAACAAATCATAGAACTCCCACTAGTTCATCGATTCCAAATATCGTCCAACTAGCGACATTTCATGACTTTCGGTTTTTCAATTAGAACGGTTACATGTGTAGTCAGTTACACTTTTCTAATGTTCTAGAAAAATAACAAATCATAAAGCTCCCACTAGTTCATCGATTCCAAATATCTTCCAACTAGTAATACTTCATGATTTTCCGATTTTTCAATTAGAAAATTACTTGTGTAATTACTACACACTCAAAATTCACTAGAAGAATTTTAAAGTCCGAAATCACCTAAGTTTGTCTCCCGTTTGACACGAGTGACACTAGTGACATACCTATATGTCACTCTGATTTTTAAAAGGCTTAAGAGAAAATATCTCTTTCGAAAATTAATTGCATTATCGATTAACTAGTTCAACGTCCTAGTTACTTTCCACTTTTTAACGAAGTCAATACTAGTCAATTATAAAATTTAAGCAATTTAGTAAGGGATAATGCTGTAAATAAAATGACATATATTAATTCAAGTTTAACACTACTATATAAGTTTATTTTAGGAATTTTTTAAACTAAAATTAAGTCTACTCTACCATTCCAAGGTTTTAACCTCGCATCTCAGTGCCGCCGTAGGGTAGGTCAAAGAGATGACGGTTAAATCGAGACAATCTCATCAATGAATAACTTGTGAGAATCAAACATCCCACGAGAATCGAACATCCCTTTATTCATTGACTACCTTCCTTTTTTAGCCTAGATATTACCAAAAATATCCTTTATGAGTGTGACCTACTATATCGGATCTCTTAGGTACGCCCCGAGTGTGCCGTCGTAGGATAGGTCAGTGACCCGACGAGTACCCAGAAATCCTATCCTTTCGGAGACCAAGCCATGAATGTTGATAGGGGTGAACACCATCCGTAGGGGGACGAAATCAAAGCGCCGCGAGGCGTCACCCTTCTCTCACTTACTTGTATCTATAGTAGAGGCCGTGGGGTTGGCTGTCGCCTCCCCCGCTCCAACTCAATATTTTGGAAGTGGTCGTGGATTAACTAACCACGTCTTTTTGATGTTAACATAAAAGCTCATCAAATCAAGGATTCCGAATGGTGTCGGTAACGTAGGCAAGCCTACCCGTCTTATTCGTTGGAACATATGTGACAGTCGGACGAAATCGGGTCAAGACAGCCCCATTGAGATAAGAAGGAATCACCCCTCCATTCTCCGGTGTAGCTTAGTCTTGCCGGACCCCCGTGCATACATCACACTAGGAGGGTTAAGTCGGTCGAGCCTAGCTCAGTTGACCACCCAACCTATAGGCGAACCGTTTTTATCCAAGGTTTATTGTTCTTTTACCATCATTCAATCTCGTAGACACTACGAATCGAAAATGTGATCTCGTTTGGGCTTTAAAGCGGTTCACCGAGAACACACACCGAAAGGCTTAACGATTTCATAACCCGTCCTCGGATCTTTAATTAGTTAATAAATTAATTAATTACCACGTATTAATTAAATTTCAACTAATTACACGAGTTTGTATACATGCCTATTTTAATTACCAAAATTAAAATTCTACATGTATGCATGGAGTGGATTTATGATATGATGCATGTCATGGCAATTCCGATTTTATATCTATTTTATGATAAAACACATAAAAAATAAATTGCGGAAAATTTAAACACCGAGATGGATTGTTGGTACCCCCGTATCTAACCTATTAGAAAATAAATAACCAAACCCTAACTAGGGTTTACTACTTTCTAACATAATCTGCAGCTGTTCAAATTCTTCGATGATCGGGACTCTAAACGAACTCGGATCGAGACGAAACTTTCCAGATCTGTTCTTCATTCCTCGGGCTTCAATATGGACGGTTGGATCTGAGTTTTGACTTGTCAATTTTCTTCAGTGAGCCGCCGATCTTGATTCTGCATCTGTCTCTGACTGCAGCGTATCAGTTACTTTCCGGAGCCGATCGGGAGTCGAGATGAAATCCGATCGACCTGAAATTTTTATTCCACATCAAAAACTCCATATTTATCGATCTGACCGGTTGGATTTGCGATTGAACAGTTCAAACTCTCCCAGAAATTCGAGGAAGTCACAGGTAGGGTTTCTGTGAATCCTGCGTTTTTCTGTTACAGCAGCTTCTTTGCACCAATGAACGGATATCAAAACGGACTCCGATCGACGCCAAATTTTGTGGAATTGTTCATCATCTTCCAATATTGATTCTGAACGGAGGGATCGTCGTTTTAACGGCTCAATCAACGGGAAACACGAAATAACTAAACAGCTACTAAACAGATCTAATTACTGGAAATTAAAATTGCAATAAAAAATAAATTACATAATTTCCTATACTCATATGAACGAATTTTCATCGTTTATATGAGTTTACAATAGATCTAACGGGTAAACAAAAACAGTACCAACCCCAATCCATCTCTTCAACCACAACAATCGCAACATAAAAAATAAACATATATGCATCGGCCCCTAAAAAAATTGGGACACAAAAACTACATGTTTTCCACTCCTAGATCTAATATTTTATACGTATAAATATAGATCACCATAGCGACTGATACCACTGTTAGTAATATCATCCGCAGCGGAAGCGATTTAAGGATCTAGATATATATGATACACGTAATAAAACAACTAGATCTATTCTACAAGGGGGATGTAGATCATACCTCTTGAATCTCAAAATTCAAGTTGAAGAACCGCAAAAGGATGAATGTGAAGATGTGAAGAGCACCACAGTCTTCCGATCGTGTGATCCAAGCAATTCCCGGTGGAAGGAATTCTCGACTCGAACCCTTCCGATATGCTACCGGAAATATCTCCAAGATTTCTCCCACTCTCTCCTTGGCCGAAATATTTTCTTCTCTCTACTATAGGGAGAAGTCGAAAAATGCAAAGTGTGTTAAGGCTTGGGAGAACTCTCTTTATATAAAAGAGTAAAACTTAGCATCCAAGGATTAAATAATTAAGAGATAATTATTACATTAATCCTTTTTCCAAATAAAAGATAAATAAAATAATTATCCCAAACAAATTAGGATAAATCATATTATTATCTAATATTTCATGAAATATCATTTAACAAATAAAAGATAAATCACACATTAAATAATTATCCAAGAAAACTAATTTCTTAACAAATATTTAATCAAACTTGCGCCACCTTTGATCAAATAAAAGGTCACACGCAATTTCCATATTTGACCAATTGGGTCAAAATTGTCAACACACTAATTTGGGCCGAGTCCATGAAAAATGTCTTTTCCGTGTATTTAATTATTTAGCCCAACTAATTTAATAGTCCACTAAACAATTAATTCACATATCGTTTTAATAAAGTCCAACAAGAACTAAATTAATATTATCAGGATTCGACGTCCGAGAATAGCTATGCTATATTAGGAGGCACGTCGGGGACCATGGACTAATAATCGGCGGCTCCGATAAATCAAATAAATAATTATAGAATAATTATATTCGATAAATCAATCACGGGAATATGCCACCATAATCCCGTGATTTGCACTCCTCCGATTATAAGATTATATTTATCTCCTCACGAAAATAATAATAAGCGTCCATTGATATAATCATTACATATGGATTAATCCTCCATGTATTGTTCATTCTAAATCGGGAAGTTACCGTTAACCCTTTTAAGAACCTCTTATCCTTATTTACCATTAACCCCCTAATGATCAATTAATTCATACAACTCACTTTGGTAGCTAATCGGTGTAATATGAACTCGCGCGATCGATCAGTTTCTAGGATTAACAAATAAGGGAGCTGTCTATCTACTTCCATAAATGGAAGGAATGGATTCCGTATCGTGATAACACGGACTACTCACTCAATTCCGTACAATGCCAAGATGGGGTAATTCGGATCACGGACTCGGTGTAATCCTTAACCGTCAAGTCAAACCTCATGCGATTCAAACGGTTGAGCGTGATCACCTCGGGATTAAGATATATCCATAAATATGATCATCCATTGATTCGATAAGACTTCTCGATTACGGAATTATATCGTGAACTCTAATCAAATCGGTCCAAACCTATATGATATATCTATCATATATAAATGCCCCATTAGTTTCTCTTAACCGAAAGTCCGGATAAGACAATCACACCTATTGTGTTACGGGCGCATTAATAGCACGTTAAAGGAGAGACCCGATACTCTCGATTAACTTCACTACGGGCTAATTGTATTTTAAGTACATCTTCACTAACTCAATCCTCCTGTGTATATACCATACACTGAGTTAAGTGATTACATAAACGATATACTTTAGGGTTTTCTGTAGTGTAATTACTATTGTCACATCGGTGAATATGAGAATAATAAATATGAATAATAATATCATTTCATTTATTAAATAAAACAATTACAAAATTGTCTTTCGGGCATCACACCTAACAAGGTATTGGGCGAAACGATAAACAGGCTTGCTATAATCGAACGAGCTCTTATGAACAAAAGGTTGGAGAAAACACCTTTTGAAATTTGGAATGGAAGGAAACTGAATGTTTCATATTTTCATGCCTTTGGAAGCAAATGGTACATATACAATAATGGAAAAGATCGGCTCAAGACTTTTCAACCTAAAGTGATGAAGGAATATTCTTAGGATATTCAAGTGTTAGTAAAGCATTCAGAGTTTTGAACAAAAAACACTCAAGCATGAAGAATATATACATGTGGTTTTTGATGATGCAAACTTCACTGGTGAAACAATTGAAGACAATTAGGAACTAGTTTCTCAACCTCAGTTGAAAAGATACCAGAATCAGTTTTTATTGATATGGGAAGGTTAAGGATTTCAGAATCTTTAGATCAAGATTAGTCTCAGTTTCAAACAACTGAACCTACAGTTGAACAACTAGTACAAAATGAAACTGATCCTACACAAGATCAATCTCAAGCAGATCAAATTCCGGAAGCTGAAATTCATGAAGAACCAACTCAAGAATTTCGTGATCCAATAATGCAACCCCCAGTACATCAATGGATGAGAGATCACCCAGAGGAAAAAGTGATTGGTGATTTTCAACAAGGAGTTCGCACAAGAAATCAGTTAGATGCTATGATAGCATGCTTTCTATCTCAAGCCAAACCTAAAGAGATAGAAGAAGCCTTGAAAGATCCAGAGTGGATACTAGCAATGCAAGAAGAAGTCAATAAATTTGAAAGAAATCAAGTATAGTAATTAGTTGAAAGACCAGATCATGCTAATGTTATTGGTACAAAGTGGGTTTTCAGAAACAAACTTGATGAAGATGGAAACATTGTTAGAAATAAATCTAGACTTGTGGCTAAAGGATATTCACAAGCGGAAGGAATAGACTTTGATGAAACTTATTGTAATAGCCCGAATTTTTTCGACTTCTTAATTTAGTGGTAAAGGATTCAAATAAGGATTTATTAATAATTAAGAAGGGATTTTATAATTATTTTATAATTCCTTAATTCTAATCCCTACCTTGGCAATTAAAAGAATTTTACTTCCTTTTCCTTTTTCCCCCAACAACACGTGAAATTCCCTCCTCCCCCTAGCCGCCGTCGCCTCTTGCAAAGAGAAGGAGAGGAATCTCTCCTTCGTGTTAAGGATTGTTCTTTGCCGTCGTCGTTGTCGTCGGTAAGGGTTGTCGTCCTTTTCTTTTCCTACAATTCGAGCATGACGATCGGCCGGCCAAAGGCCATGGCCGATCCACACATGCGTGTGAGGGAGGGAGGATGTCGTTTTGGGTTGTTTTTCTTTATTTCATTGGAATTGTGTTGTAATTTTTAGTGCCTTTCCTTCCACCTATAGATATAGATTCGAGCTTCGTTGAGGAACGGTTCTAACTTGTAAGGGCTTTCAGAAACACGGCAATTCCGGTAAGAATATTTCTACGTTTTGTCAAGTTTTATTCAAGGGTGTCTACGCTTGGTTGTCTGTTTCGGGGATGTTATACGTTCATAATAGCGTGTTGTTGCGTTGATTTAAATCTATAGTTGGCAAGATACTTTTGTATGGAGATTTACGGGCTTAAAATGTTGTATTTGCTTTCTTTTTTTTTGTTGTGAAACGGCTCGAAATCGCGTGTGGAATCGTTAGGGTTCGAGATGAAACCCGGTGGACGGGCGTCCGGGATTTACGGACGGCGTCGCGCGATTTCAGTCCGGACGAGCGTCCGGGTTACACGGACGGACGTCGAGGGGTTGTTTTACATTCGGGATCTAACTCCGTTAGAGCGGACGGGCGTCGGGTTTTACGGACGGGCGTACGCCCGGGTAATTTTTTTTTTCTTGGACGAGCGTTTGGGTTACCGGACGGACGTACGAGGGGTTATTTTACATTCGGGATCTAACTCGTTAACGTGGACGGGCGTCTGGACATTCTGGATGGGCGTCTGACATCTTGGACGGGCGTCCAGCAGAGTACTGGGACGGGCGTCCGGTCTTCCAAACGGGCATCTAGTCTATGTTGTCTTCCTTCTTTGGTAACTGTGGTTCAATCTTATGAATTAATTTTGGGAGTCATGTCTTGACGGGTCAGGGGTATTGACCTCACTATGGGAACTTGGATTTTAGGCATTGAGGTTTGTAGACCTATAGTGGTTGGGCCGGATAGGGTAGCACCCAAAGCCGGGAACCCGGGAAGGTTTCCTTACGACTTCAATGACCTTAGCGTATTTGGGGAGTTGCAGACATTGGTATGGTCGGGCCGGATAGGGTAGCACACGAAGCCGGGAACCCGGGAAGGTTTCCTTGCACCCCAGTATGCGATGGTCCATTCAATTAATGGTACCATTGGATGACCTTTAGGATCCTCCTCTATAGGGTTTACCCTTTTGAGGGATGTGCACATTCGGGGCCTTTAGGTGGATAGTGGTGAGGTATGGTATCCGTTATGGATTAGTCGAAACTTTTATAGATTGGTTGAGTCTTTCATAAATTTGTGGTACTTTTCATGGGTTTGTTTTACCTTACGTATACTAGATTTATTCTTACTCAACTTTATAGTTGACGGTTTTGCTTTCGTTTGACCCTGCTATGATCCATTTTTGGGGAGCAGATTCTTAGCAGGTACTTCTATGGATGTCTGCTTGTTGCTGGGATGTCGCGGGGTTTGAGAGCCACGTAGTCACAGTCACACGCTTGCATTTTATTTGGATTTCTTTCTTAAAAAAAAACCTTGGAATTTTGGATCATTCGCACGTTTTCATATTTCTTTTGAGAGACTGTAATTACTTTAAACCTTTTAATAATGAATGGTGAATGTTTATTTTACGTACTTTGTGTGGAATGTTGCATGTTACCTCCACGACTGGGTGTCGTGATGAGTGGCACCACAGTGACCAATACCGGCGGCCGACGGGATTGGAAACCGGGGTGTTACACTTATGCTCCAGTAGCAAGGTTAGAGGCAATCATATTATTTCTTGCCTTTGCATCGCACAAGAAGTTCAAAGTATATCAAATGGATGTTAAAAGTGCATTTCTAAATGGAGTACTCGAATAAGAAGCTTTTGTGCAACAACCCCCTGGACTTGAAATTAAAGATCAAGAAAACAAAGTTTTCAGACTAGGAAAAACACTCTATGGACTGAAACAGGCATCCAGAGCCTGGTATGAAACTCTATCTTAGTTTCTAGTTGACAATGGATTCATCAAAAGAACCATTGACAAAACCTTGTTCAGAATGAAAATAGGAGAAAGCCCTATCCTAGTTCAGATATATGTGGATGACATCATTTATGGATCAGAGGATCCACGATTTGTGAGAAATTTGCAAGTTTAATGAAGAGCCAATTTCAAATGAGTATGATGTGAGAACTGAATTACATTGTTGGTTTACAAGTTAAGCAAATGGATAATGGGATATTCATACACCAAACTAAGTACACAAGAGAACTTATCAAAAAGTTTGGAATGGAGAACAGTGCTGGAATAGCAACACCCATTGGATCCAACATTAGACTGGATAAAGATATAGATGGAAAAGATGTTGATCAGACACTCCATAGAAGAATGATTGAAAGCCTACTATATCTTACAGCAAGCAGACCAGGCATATCATTTGCAGTAGGTGTTTGTGCAAGGTTTCAGTCTAAACCTAAAGAAAGTCCTATAAAAGTGGTCAAGAGAACCTTGATGTATCTCAAGGACACACTTGGAGTTGGGATATAGTACTCAAGAGAAGGAGAATTCAAGCTGATATCCTACTCAGACTCGGATTAAGCAGGATGCAAAATTGACAGAAAAAGTACCTCAGGCACAAGTCAGTTACATGGAAATAGACTTGTGTCTTGGTTTAGAAAAAATAAAAACTCAATTTCAACCTCTACAGCTGAAATTGAATACATCGCAACCGGAAGTTGTTGTGCTCAAGTTTATGGATTAGACAACAACTGAGAGATTATGAGATTGAAGAAGGGTTAATACCCATTATATGTGACAATACAAATTCAATTGCAATAACTGACAATCCAGTTTTGCACTCATGGACAAAACATATTGATGTAAGACATCACTTCATAAAAGATCATGTGGAAAAGAGGGATGTTACAACTCTCTATATACCAACTGAGGACCAGTTGGCTGATATTTTCACAAAACCTTTGGATAGAGAAATGTTTTTCAAACTAAGAACTGAATTGGGGATCATAAAAGTCAGCTAAGTCAATTGTACAACTGAGATTCGTCAAGGGGATTGATCTTTAACATGCTGGGTGAGCTTACTTGATAGATTAGTCATTTACATCAATGACCTCAAACTGACTAACTGAATCAGGACGGAACTGACCTTTATAAGGAACTCTTTGAAAATTTAAATAAGTTTTTACCGATCAAAGTTATTCAAAGGTTAAAAGGATAAAACCAACAATAATCACAGATCACACAAAAATCCGAATAGTACATGCATCGATTACCGGTTTTCTCAGAAGAATTTGAAAAGTTAGTACACAATCTAGAAAAGATCATGGGATCATTCTTATAACCATCCACCCCCTCTATATATATTTTCAATCACATTTAATTTCAAACACAAAAACATATTTTCTCAAAATACAAGAAAAGTAATCACAATGTGGCCGCTTTAAAGCAATCTCAAGAGTCCAGATTAATAGCCAAAGTAGAATGTTTTACTTTTGAAACTTTTGAAGAAATATGCTATAATACTCTTTTATCAAGCTCTCTGTGTGAAAAGATAAAAAAGATAAAAGGGCTAAGAAACCTTTTGGAAGTTAAATTGGAGAAAGAATTGGACTTGGAAGGACTTTTACAATTTTGGGAAAATATGAAGATGGTGAAAAAAATAGAAGAAAAATAGAAGAAGAAGAAGTCTGATGCATTATCAGCACCTAAGTATGTTTTAAAGAAGAATGATGATGAAGACAAAGATGATGATTCAATGAAACTGACAAAGCAGGTTACAGTCTTACAGACAGAAGAGAAAACTAATGTTCAAAAGGAATCAGTTACTAAGGATGAAGAATTGCTATTTGGGCCATAGACAACTGACAATCAGTTTCAAGCTGAACAAGATGAAAAAGTTGGAAAATAGTTGATACTTATGGACAATCAAACTCAGTCAACAAAGGAAGAAGTTGATCCAACAGAGTTTTTGACACGTGAAGAACTTACCAAAGTGCAAAATACTTTGGATAGTATGCTCAACCAAAAGGAACATTACAACAATCTATTGTCGAAGATCTCAGTTTACTTAGATTACAAGAAAAAGACTGATGTCTCTTTTCATTCAAAGTTAGACACTATCAAGAAAACTGATAACGCACTAAATGGTACCAATAATTATACCTTTATTCACCCTGAATTCTGCTCAAGAGAGGATAGATAGGCTTGTTATTATGTGGAATATATGTTAAATGCTATGTGAGTGTTTCCAGGATCGTAATTCTGCATCTCTGTTATTTTCCCAGAGATTTGGTACTGTTTTGTCTCGTTTTGCATGTTTTATAGGATGTACCGGATCTGGAGCATTGGATAATGGATTAGGACCACAAGAAATATATTGGGCCAAGTGATTAAAATCAAAGAGGAAGTCTGTTGAAGAAAAGGAAGAAAATTCGGCCCGGTTTACCGAGGGCTAGGTCCGGTAAACCGAGGACTTGTTGAACACGAAACTGATTTTCCTGCCTCTACTAGGTCGGTTAGGGTTTTAGAGAGTCTTAAGTCGGCTATTGTATCTATATAAAGCCGCATATACTGAGATTTTTCAAAAAGCACAAAATTATATTCAATTACATTATAAAATTTTGATGAAATAAAGTTATTCAAGCTTTGGATGAGTTTTTTCTAGTTTCCTCCCTATCTCCACTATCTCTAACTTGATTAGATCGAGCTAGATCACCATTGTTGAAGGTATGAAGCGTTGAACGTTCCTTTTTGTCTTCATTTGGTAGATCTGTTTGTATTTATGTGTTTTAGTTAATCTGCATGATTAAAGACGCCGTAATTTACTTATTTTAATCGTAATTGAGCAATATACATCCACGAATAGGAAAAGACACCCCTGGTAACCCGGTGGTCTATACCGGTTTACCGGGGCATAATTTAGAAAACCTAAAACTGGGATTCACTACAGCTACGTTGATCGATTGGTTTATTAACAGTAGGTTAGATCTTGCCAATCTTCTTATTGTAATCATAAACTGGCATGAAATACGAATAGTGAAGTGTTAAGTTTGGACAAAATCTTGAATGGACCCTAGGAACGTGCTGATCAATGTCGACAACTGTCAAGGCAGGTTAGCGGTATGAGTTAGAACTCGATATTCGCAATTCTAGTTCTTTATGTGTATGGGCTATTACGGACCAATTAAGGAGGGTAGCTTGCGTATAGATTGTCTGTTACCATTGTCGGAGTAGATAGGAGTATGAGTTGCACCCGTAGCTGATAATGATAATTAAAACTAAGCTCGCGATTAATTGAAGGAGAGGGGGAGAAATACCAAGTTAGTAGATCGGTGAGAAGAGGGGGAGAAATACCAAGTTTGTTTTCTTTTATGTACATTTATTGGTCCATGACCGCCTCTATGTTGCTTCTTAATTCGGTTAGAATCATTTATACTTATTGTTGGACTGTCTCTGTGGGATTGACCTTGACTCGCATTTACTATAATACGATGTACCTAGTATTCTTGTTAGTAATATCGACGTTAGTGACTTACATGCGATCAAGATTTTTGGCACCGCTGCTGGGGACAATGGTCAATTATAAATATAAACGTTTTAATTTTGATTAAGAAGTCTTTTTTTATTTTATTTTATTTTGAGTCTTGAGTCATTCTGTATCAACCCTGCACATGTTAAACTGCCAGAAAGAGAAATTTCAGGGCCGGTTTACCGTGGCTAACCCCCGGGTTATCGAGCCCTGAAAAATCAATTTCTGAACAGCCCATGTTATTATGTGTTATTCTCTGTTGAATTTAGTTAGTTGGTCCGCAACAGTTTGGATCACACCCAGCTGAAGCGGAAGTTGCAAACCTTTTCCTTGTTTTATTTTGTCTTTTCGTAGGAAGATCAGAACACTTCAGAAATTCGATGAAACCGGAGTTGAAAAAGAGCAAACAAGTCAAGCAATATTCCTAGAACAATATTGAACATCACACCAATTTCCATGTTCCGTGGATCTGAAGCAAGCGAGAATTATGAAGCTATAAAGAAGCGGTTGGAAAAAGAGAAAGACGCAAACAAGTAAGAGCCTAAAGAGAACTTAAAGGAGTATAGCACGTATCGTCTAGGTGAGTTCCCTTATGAGTTAATTGACATATCGTCTCTGGATTATGATTCTGATCATCCTGAAGAGGAACCTGACACGATGTTTTTTGCGCCTGAGGATTACCTAGACTCAGACACCGTGTTGAAGTTAAGAGATCCTGGCACGTTCCGACTCCCAATTTCTGTTAATGGTATATCAGTAGGATTAGGTCTCTATGACTCTGGCTTGAGTTGCAACATAATACCTTTTTCGCTCTGCCAAAAGATCAAGCTTCCGGTCGTAATGAATCAAACCTGAACCATGACATTCGTTGATAGAACTAGAGATATGCCTGCCGGTCTGCTTAAGAAGTGTATGATTAAGGCAGGAGGGTTCAGTTATCCAATTGATTTTACGGTGATAGACATAACAGAGGACCCAAGTGCCCTAGTTCTATTAGGTAGACCTTTCTTAGCGACAAGCAGGGCAGTCATGGATTTTGATAATGGGGAGATTACTTTAAGATTGAATAATGATGCTGTATCTTTTAAGATCTTAGAGCCCCTAGAAAATAGGCCGGAAAGTTGTAAGATGACGTATGCTTCAGGAAAGGTGGAAATTATAGAGATAGAGGGGCATAAGCATAGAGAGGTTGTAATAGAAACTGTTGAGCAGGAATTCATGAGACTAATGCTGTGAGAAAGAGAAGAGAAGGACTATAACAAGATGCTCACGGAAGCTAGTCCTCCAGTGTTGCGTAGTGAATGCTTTGAGCTTAAAGTGGAAAATGTGGAGTCCTTGGATCTAAAGTCTAAATTCGACGTAGATGCGGACCTAGTACGCAAGCCAAGAGAGAGAGGCATGATAGGAAGAGAGCCCAAAAATGTTCTATAAAGGTACAAACCTCTCGGAGCGAAAGTTTGGCAAGTTAAAGCTCCAACCCCCGAATGATCGGAGATCTGAAGAAAGTCGAGCTGGTGACTATAAACTTAGAACTATTTCTTTAAACCCTTAGGTAGATTAGGAATGAATAAAAGTAGCAAGATAAATGGACGAGCTATTTTTCATCCTACCACACCCTTAGGCTTGAAACCGAATGTTTGTGGAAAGGTTTTTTCTTACTCGTTGCGGATTATAATGAAGTAGGTTAGGATTGAAGCGGAAATAATAACAAAAAGAGTAAGAGGCTAGTCAATTTGAGGTTAGAATTGAGCAGAGAGGTTGAGAAAAGTGTGCAGTGAAGGCAGACATAGAAATCTGGGAAAAATAACCCCGGTAAACCCTAGGTTACCTCCGGGTTACCGAGGCTGGATTTTTGGATTTCAGAACGTCAGTTTAAAAAGATGAATTTATAGAGCAACGTGGAGGACACACATGGCATCAGACGCTCCTAGTCAGTAGAAACCATCCAATTTACCATTATTTTCAAAATTTTCATCCTTTCCCACACTCCACCATAACTCCACCTCAATCCCATCAACCACCTCCTCAAATCCCTCACCCCAATAACTTCTCTACCCACTATCCCACTAAATCCTTCCACTTTCACTCATTTCTTCCTATTTAAACCATCCATTCACCACCATTCTTATAATTCTATCTACCATCATCTCTTCAATTCACCAAACTTCTCCCATTTCTTCTTCTTCTTAAATTCAGTCGGCCACCATCACCACCACTGTCACCACCCAACCACTACCAAAATCAAACCTTTCTTCCAGTTAAACCAACCAAAACACCTATTTCCCTTACCCATGTTACTGTCTAGTGCTGCAGTGCTAGTGAGGTGCCACAGTTCTTCATCCTTTATCATCAGAGGCACAGTCCAGAAAAGAAATCAAAAAAAATTAGGCCGGTAAATCGAACCTACTTGCCGGTTTACCGAGGGAATTTTTTCAGAATCAGCTTCAGTTTCAGGTTGTATTATCATCCAGGATCGGTCCCAAACGTAGCCGTTCAGTTGTTCGTCCTAGTGGTTATTAGAGTGTGTATGGAGATGCCAACCCTTTGATAGATGGGGTTGAGAAATTCCATTCTTTAGCTATCTACGAGTCGTTCTGAGGGCATTGGAACGCAAGGCCAGTTGCTCGAGACGAGGGGTAGAACTGGACGATTGCTGATCAATCTTGCCATGAGCCCTACAAGTGCAAGATATTTTGGATATGGCAGAATCCCCGACTCGGTTAAACACCACGGTGGTCACGGAATTTTATGCTTACGTTTCACATAACCCCTGAGCCATGTATTCTATGGTCTGTGGTGTTAAATTTGATTTTTCTATTGAGCGGATCAATGCTCATTTTGGGGTTAGACATCCACCAGTGCGCCTGGATGAGTACACTTCCTCGAGTAACATTGAATATTTGGAGAGGATGGACATGATAGCTGAGTATTTTGGGGTGCAATAGAAGCGCAATCCTGCTGGATCTCCCACCATCTTCCTAGAGAACGAGTTATCCTGGGATCGGAAGATGGTCAACAGATTTGTTTGTGCCCGCCTTCTACCGACCAAGCACACGGTATCTGTCACCACCAAGAGGGTGGAGATGATGTTTTATCTGGAGCAGGAATCTCTTGTCAACATCGGTCTACTAATGCATAGCCGTATTCACGAGCTTTCTGTCACATCTGAGCATGAGCTGTTGCCATACGGACTGATGATTGACATGTTTGCTTTAGAGGACGAGGTGAAAATTCTTGTCAGTGATAATTGGGAAGACCCTAAGCCAATGATCAGTCCACAGTCAGTTCAAAAAGTTCCAAGACGGGTTGAAAGAGCTGAGAAGGAGCGTGCTCCGGTCCTCGGAGCACCCCGGACACAGAGAGCTATGCTTGAGGAACACTCGCGAGAGATTACGAGTTTGCACCATAAGATGGATAAGATCATTGACTTCATTGGCATACCTTCATCGAACCCACCACCTAGGACTGCCCCACATCACCGAGCCTCTTCTTCAACCGCTGCTGGCTCGAGTTCTGGTCCATCTCCCGGTTTTGAGCCTAGAGATGACTGGGAGGGTTATTCTAATGATGACTAGTTTTTATTTATTTTTGTTGTTGTGTTCCATTTTTCTTTTTCTAATTTTATTTTCCTATCTAGTTGATGTAGCAGAATCATATTCATATAATCATTTTGTCAGCTTAATTTGTTTTGGGGTTCATTATTTTCTCTTTTACTGCCGCCTTTTTATTATATGGTTTCTTGTCACTGCCATTCTTCTTGGTTTGTTTGAGATACTTAGCATAGATTCTTCATGGATTACTTGCATGAGCCCGATGATTTATACGGCGATCCACTTCTTCTTTGGTTCCACCCCTAACCAAAGCTAAGTTCCTTTTCATGTTTCATTTTTCATCTTACACATTAGGGACATTGTTTCGATTAAGTGGGAGGTAGAGGAACGTCACTTAGCTTCTTAGCACTATATTCCGTAAATTGTGTGATTATCTTGATTATCTTGATTCTCTTTGATGCACAATTCACCATTTAGACTTTGATTCAATTGACTTCATCTTTGTTTCACGTTGCACGAGTAAGAGTAAATGTCAACTTCTGAACTAGTGGCGTATTAAGCGCATATTCTGTTATGAGCCACCATTTTACACACGTATAACTCACTTCCCTTGGTGTGTAGTCGATAGCATATTTCTTTGACTAGAGTTGACCCTGGCTTCATCACGAATCATGTTCCACCAACGTTTATGAAAGCAATGGAATTTCGGATTCGGTAGTTTATCATAAGTAGGGCCGTGAGGATAGTTAAATCAATGAGAGTTTACCCGCCAAGAAACAGAAGTGCATTGAAATATATACATCTACATTCTCTTTGGAAAAATTTGAGTTGATGGAGAGTAAAACGCATGACTTTTGCATAGACCGATAAACGCGAGCCTATGAGTAATATATAATCGGTTCTCGATCCGCCTTGCCAGCTAGTTTAATTGATAAATAACATGTTTGAGACTGGTTAGTTCGACTACGGGTTGACGTAATGTGAGATTGTCTGCATTACTAAGCGGTTGTGAAATTTATTGCACACACACATTGGCTCATGATGTGAATAGTGTTTAATGCATTACTGATGGATATGAGTGGCATGATCTCGATCTTGACTTTGTAAAGCATAGTTGTTTTTAATTAACTTGTGTACTGATCAGAGTGTTGTTTTCTTTTCACCTTTTTGCTCGGGACGATCAAAAGCAAAGTGGGGGGTATGTGATAACACTCTAATTGGTACCAATAATTATACCTTTATTCACCCCGAATTCTGCATCTCTGTTATTTTCCCAAAGATTTGGTACTGTTTTGTATCGTTTTGTGTGTTTTATAGGATGTACCGGATCTGGAGCATTGAAGAATGGAACTACACCAAAAGAAAGGTATTGGGCCAAGTGATTAAAGTCCAAGAGGAAGTCTGCTGAGGAAAAGGAAGAAAAGTCTGCCTGGTTTACCGAGGGCTAGGTCCGGTAAACCGAGGACTTGTTGAACATGAAACTGATTCTACCGCCTCTAATAGGTCGGTTAGGGCTTTAGAGAGTCTTAAGTCAGCTATTGTATCTATATAAAGCCGCATATACTAAGATTTTTCAAAAAGCACAAAATTATATTGAATTACATAATACAATTTTGATGAAATAAAGTTATTCAAGCTTTGGAAGAGTTGTTTCTGGTTTCCTCCCTTTACTCCACTATCTCTAGCTTGATGTGATCGAGCTAGATCACCATTGTTAAAGGTATGAAGCTTTGAACATTCCTTTTTGTCTTCAATATGATAGATCTGTTCGTATTTATGTGTTTTAGTTAATCTGCATGTTTAAATACCCCATAATTTACTTATTTTAATCGTAATTGAGCAATGTAGATACAGGAATAGGAAAAGCCACCCCCGATAACCTGGCTGTCTATACCGGTTTACCGGGGCATAATTTAGAAAACCTAAAACTGGGATTCATTACATCTACGTTGATCGACAGGTTTAATTAATAGTAGGTTAGATCTGGCCAATATGCTTATTGTAATCGTAAACTGGCATGACATATGAATAGTGAAGTGCTACGTTTGGACATATTCTTGAATGAGGAACGTGCTGATCAATGTCGACAGCTGTCTAGGCGGGCTAGCGGTATAAGTTAGTGCTCGATAACGGCAATTCTAGTTCTTAATGCGTATGGGGTATTACGGACCAATTAAGAAGGGTATCTTGTGTATAGATTGTCTACTACCATTGTCAGAGTAGATAGGAGTAGGAGTTGCACCCGTAGCTGATAATGATATTTAAAACTAAGCTCGTGATCAATTTAAGGAAATTATGTGGGGAAGTAAACGTAACACTTAATGAATCCAAGTTAGTAGATCGGTGAGAAGAGGGGGAGAAATACCAAGTTTGTTTTCTTTTATGTTTATTGATTGGTCCATGACCGCCTCTTTGTTGCTTCTTAATTAGGTTAGAATTGTTTATACTTATAGTTGCATTGTCTCTATTGGATCGACCTTGACTCATTTTTACTATACTGCGATGTACCTAGTATTATTGCTTGTAATATCGACGTTAGTGACTTACACGTGATCACAAACCACTTCTAACTCAGTTTTCGAGATTCCGCAATTGAAGGAAAATCTGGAAATTACAACCATGGAAAATCAAGAATTTGAAGCTCAAGCTGAATGGCACCTAAATAAGAGGATTTATGGGTTAGAGACTCAACTTTTTGAGATTCTAATTTCTCAGAATTGAAATACAGATGGTCAAAAAACAACACATTTGTTAATCAATCGGTTGTATGATGCCAGAGGGAAGTAGAACAAGAAAAGCTGAAGATAAAAGAAGAAAAGATGAAGTTAGAAGCTGAATTAGGGGAACTAAAGAAAGGAAAGTCAGCAATAGATCCTTACATCCGAAATGTTGAAGAACTCAGTGACGAACAACTCTTATTAAAATACAGCAAACCAGGAGATAAAAGAGCTTCTCATACAAAGGATCTGTGGAAAGTTTTAAAAGGATTACAATCATATCAAGGCAAAGTACAGGCACAAAACCTATGAAGAAGCACTTGTTTACTTCTTATCTGATGTATATCACAGTCAGAAGATGGCAACTCACAAGTAGATGAGAACAATGGAAGATAAGTTTGCCACCAAGAACAAGAAGGAACAAATGGAGACTGACATTAATGAATTTGAAAAGTACTACAGGGACAACACTGATCTTCCTAAGTTAGCCTTATGGAGGAAGTGGAAGCTGTCAAGCCTAGTAGACTACCTCAAGACTTTTGCGAAGGAAGATACAAAACTAGAAAGTGAATATCAATTACATGATAAGGGAAGAAAGTATATCTTAGTTACACAACAAGCAAAAATGTTGATGAGTTAATCATTTGTGTAACTTATTCAAGTTTTTGTGAATTCTAATGAAAAATCCAGTTTCCAATTTTACTTTGTGTTTATTTGTTTTTATCTTTAAGATTTTCTTTTTAGGAGGTTTTTGCATCATGAAATAGGAGGAAATTCTTAGAATTAAAATTTTGTGTTTTGATGATGATTCATCTTATTTAATTACTTGTTTGTTTTTACCCCATTGATGAAGTGCTGAAACTAGCTATTATAGTGAAAAGCTAAAAAAATGTCTAGAAATAATATGTATAGGATTTATTAGTGTCTGATCTTTGTATAGGTTGAATCAGACAAGCACTATAATAGGTAGAGAATCGTAGAACTGAAAACTTGAATCATCTATAAACTGGAAATTATACGTAACTAAGTTTCAGACAAACTGATAACTCACAACAAATTGAAAAAGTGTTACTCAGAGCCATAGAACTGACATTTACTCAGAACTGAAGAAGGTAAGTTCACTGAGGGACACTGACTTAGTTGGATTATCTAGAAGTAAAAGGATGTGGGAACAAACTTATTATTAGAAGGGTGAGGGACACAGACTCAATCATTGAATATTGAAGAACGGAGGGTTCAAACTCAATTTATGAAGATTAAAGTTGAGACTGTAAGGTTAGAATTCAGGCCAGACTGTGATGACCTGAACTGAATTTATGAATCTTATATCAAGACCTAAGATACATAAGGACAATGATATCTTAGATGATTTATGAGTTATGGTGTACTATGATTAAGTCAATATGAATCAGATGGAAAATAGAGTACTAAGTTTTGAAGAAGAGTAAAAACTCAGTTAATGCTCTAAACTGAAAACTGACTCACTCGGTTTTCTGAAGCTTAAAACTGACCATTTATAAATATCTCAGTTTTAGTGCTGAAGATATCAAAAAAGCTGAAAGGAAATTCGAACGTTACAAATCAAGCTTTTTCATTGAATGATGGACTGACATGTCAGAACGGTCGCTGACATCAAACAGGACCATCAACGGCTATGTGGATTTAAACGTTTGATAGCTAAAGAATTCAGATTTTGAACAAGATGAACGTTGGACCACACTATAAATAGAGGACTTGGCATCAAGGATCAAACACACAGATTACTAAGAATCATCGAGCCTATGTCCTGTTTATCTGTGCATTCGTCTGAATTGCTATCAACTTTGTGCTCAACAAGATCATATCTAAAATTTTTCAAGTGTTTATGCTTCAAAGAGATAATCAAGATCCAACACTCTGAAGAACCATAAGCAAGAATCAGTTACTTGATTCTCAACCCAACTTTGATTTTATAAAAGATTTTGTTGGACTTATTTCTATGTTATGATGATGAGTGCCAGACTAGCTGTTATAGTGCAAAGGCAAAAAGATGTCTAGATCAAATGTATAGGCTTATTAGAGTTTGATTCATGAATAAGTTTGATCAAACAAGCACTGTAAAGGTCAGCTGATTTATATCAGCAGACTGGTCTATATCAGTAGGGTAGATAGGTCAGTAGACTAGTCAGGAACCTGCTGAAGACTGAAGACTGATGGCTGAGGGCTCAAACTCAGTTACAGAAGGCTAAGGGATCAAACTTAGTAATTTAAGTCAAGGATATGGAATCAGAATTTAGGCAAGTCTGTGATGACCTAAACTGATTACATATACCTTGTATAGAAGGTCTAAGTTCCATGAGTTGGATGATGTTTGGAACATGGTTATTTTTAAAAAAGGGTGTAATCTAACTTCACATATAAAAGTTAGATAAAAGAAATCAGCTGCATTGTATTTTATACACAGCAAATTGCTGTTCAGCAGACTGATGGGTATCTCAGCAGACTGATGAACCTGCTGATAATATACCTTGATTAAATAAAGATTATATTGGAAGATTACATGGATAAGGACATCCAACTACCTCTGACTTATCAAACAAATCAAAGGCCGAGATTAAAAGAACGTTGCGATGATTCAGATTTTTATCCAATGGTTATAAGTCAAAGGGTGGACAGACTGCACTGTCAAAAAGGAATTCGACGGTGTCACTCCTATGAATAGTGACGAAAAGCAAATCGAGATGGGACAAAAACCGGGAATGGTTACATTTGAATTTCAAATGTAAGTCACATGCATTCCTACCTATAAATAGAGGATCCGCAACTCAGAAAAGATGATGATTGATGAACTTTAAGAGAAAAATATAAGAGACTATTCTGAGCTGAAAAACACCCTGCTGAACTTACTGAACTTAAAGCTACTGATCCAGAAAGATTCTTCAAGTGTATTCTGCATTCAAGCTACATCAAGTATACACACTTGAAGACTGCAAGCTACTGATTATATCATCCTAATCAAGCTGCTGCAATTGAATCATTTATTTGATTCAATCTTTATTTTATAAAGAACCTGCTGAAGAAAGTGAAGCACAATTGTGTGAAAGAATGTTGTTTGTGGTGGATCTGGTGAAGAGGCAATCCTACCCTTCAAGGACCAGTGGAAGACTTAGGAGCAGCAATCCTACCTGTTCCCAGTTTTCAGTTTGTGAAGCCATAGTCATTGGTGAAGGACAAGCAATCTTAGGAATCTTTGTAACTGCAACATCAAAGATCTCTAGTGAATTACCTCCAACATCACAGGAGAAGAGTGGACTGACAGGATTACACCACCTGGAAGCACTATAAAATCCGCCTACTTACTTTTAGCATTTACATTCTGCACTTAGTTTATTATATACATCAATCAACTGAATCTAGCAACTGAAATCACACACATACACTACTGAGTATCTAATACTTAGTATCATATTTAACAACAAGTATTAAGGCTTAATTTTGACATAATTCCGCCGCACAAATTCGATAAACCGAACCGTCGGTAGACTACGTTTATCGAGCGGGCTGCGAGGCATCGCAGAACTATTGAACTTCGGCGGGAAGCTGCTTGAAGTTGCTGAATTTGTTAACTCCAAAGTTTTAAGTGTTAAGTTTATTCACCCCCCTTCTAAACTTAACCAAAGCCTTTTCAAGGGACCAACAATTGGTATTGGAGCAGTACTTCTGTTCTGAAGAAATCCTACTTGTTGTGCTTGTGAAAATACTTTGAAACTTTTTCAAGTTACTGATTTTCAAAAACTTGCATCATGGATAACACCCAGTATGCTAGAACTATGCTGATGTGTTCTCTAGATAGATTTGATGAATATAAATGTCGAATGCGAGGCTTACCTTGCAAAACTCATGATGAGATGATGGATGTACTAACCGATGGACCACCTGGAGATTACCAAGGCGAAGATGGGTGATACTACGAGTACATTCCTAAACCAAAAAGAGAATGGAATGCGAGAAGACGAGAAAAAGAGCAAACCTCAACAATATTGCTATTGATATCATTTATAGAACCTTGGATAGCAATATGTACATGAAGGTTAAAGATTGCAAAGCGCAAAGGAACTTTGGGACAAGATACGATTGATCCGTGAAGGCAACGATGCAATAAAGAAGAACAAAATCGGTGTGGTCAAAAAGAGGTTTCAAAAGTTCAAGATGCTACCAAATGAAACCATTGAGCGAGATGGAATCAAGATTTAATGCTATCTGGATGAACTTACCTGTGCGAGTGTAAGTTATTCAAAAGAGGAAATAAACACAAAAATCTTGGAAGCATTACCCGCAAAAGATGTTTGGAAAATGAAGGTGACGCAATTGTAGAAATGAGAAAGCCGCATGAAGAAGACACATTCAAGTTATTTTCGAGATCTTAAGGCTTATGAGTTTAGCAAAAAGCTTGTACACGAGATCGAAAAAGAAGAGCCAAAGACCACTGCATTGGCTGCTTCACATCAGGAAGAAACATCTGGAGGACAAGATGATCTGCTGGATGAGATGCAGGAACAAATTGCCCTACTTAGCAAGAAAATCAGGATGATGAAGACAGGAAAGGCCCCGCAAGAAATTTCACAAAAAGGCCTACTGAAAGAAAGAAAGAAGAACCAAAGAAAGATAATGACTATCTGTGTTTTCATTGCAAGAAACCAGGACACTTCAAACCTGACTGTCCTGAGTTAAAACAAAGTAAGGAACCTGATTATCTTTGCTTCAACTGCAAGAAGCCCGGACACTTTAGACCGATTGTCTAGACCTACGAAGACCGAGGAGTCAACAAAGAAGACATGGCAAGAAGGCTATGGTTGCGAAGATGAATCGGGGTATGAAGTGGAATACGAAAAGGGAAATGAATCGGATGACACAAAGACAAGTTGCGATATGGAAGATTATGCTTTGATGGCCAATATGGATGAAACTGAGGAGGTATACAATACTGTATCAATAAACACTCCTGCTGGAAGTGATTGTGAATCACCATGTGGTTCAAATCCTATAAATTCTAATAATGAGGAGTGATGAAGTCGGATTTCACCTGATATTAACCCACGGGTACAATTGCTCTAATGATAGTTTTCCGGTCACCGTCCGACGGCAAGAGAAGAAATAGTATTGTTTTATAGGGTTTTTGACTGAACTCAAGTTTGTTCTTGAGCTGCCTACGTATCCAATTGCTGGATTGGAATCAAGTCGGCCGTAGTTCTTGAAGCGGTTTATATAGGGAGTCTAAACCCTAAACTCGCCGTATCCTCTAAGGATTCGGTTAATTAGATTTGATCCGACCTCCTAATTACTAGGGGATAAGGATTCTCCAATATTGAGTTACGAACCATACCTCTGATTCAGGCTAGGTTCAATTCCCAAGTTTATACTTGATACAAGTGCTCGACCGCTCAGATCTAAAGGGAGAGGTCGACTGTCGCGCTCTCGCGCATTCCTTATAGACCGACCGTCCCGCGGTGGTAAAGTTGATTTTGGTCTCGTCCCGGTCTCTGCGGTCGGGAACCATTCCCGGCCCTACTTATTGCTATCCAATGGTTGTATGACGCGTGGCCTTGGCCGAGCCGACCATCATCATAAGCCCCCGAGGTCGGCCTAGGTCCCCAGCCTAGGGCGACCTGAGTCAAACTTGGTCGGGATTGGATGGTTCTTAACCGCTGGGTGTCGATTGGGATTTTGTGACGCTTCATGCATTATTGCGGTTGTCATTATTAGCACGAGAAACGAGGCGTCGGTGCCTGCTGACGTCAAGTGGATCGCTAACCAAAGCGTCGTTTGGGGTTATAAACCGTCCCTTCAAACGTCCGTTCCTCATTCTTTTGCCATTATTTACTTCGAAGGGCCGGGTGCAAGCGAAGCCTCTCTTCTTCTTCATTTCGCAAGTAAGTGCACGCTTCTCTCGCATCTCGATTATTTTTCAATTTTGCGATTTATGAGGGTGAGATCTTCAACTCCTTCCGACGAGTCGGTTGATAGAGAGTTGAGCCCCAAATCTATTGATTTTGAGTCCGAGAGAGTATCCGCCGTTCCTTCCTATCTCGAACCCATCTTTTCCGGCCATCTCTCCGGCCATCTCTCACCAAAGATAATTTATTATCCGGGCTTGTTCCCGACACACCGTGTCTCCACCCCTAGGGATTACTCGCTTTCATACGACATTTAAAGGCCGTTTCCGCCACCAAATCTATCATGGGTAGCTTTGGAATTGAGTCAATCGTCTCCCGATTCTATCGATTACCTTTGCAATCAATACCACATAGATGTTACCAGATTCGCTCCTCGTATCCCCATCAGTCCACCTTCGAGGACGGATGCACGGGTCGTCGGTCGTTATGCGTCGGAGCCCCCTACCGATTACTGTGCAGTTTACAAGGATCAATTTGAATGTGGTTTGAGGCTACCTTTATGTCCTGCCATTGTGGCCATTCTTCGTCACTATGAATTGGGAATCGCCCAACTTGCTCCAAATGGGGTCCGATGTATCGTGGGTTTTGCTATTTGGTGCCGTTTGGTACGGACTAGATTTTCAGTTGGGCTATTCCGGACATTCTACCGGCGGTGTAGGGTCCCTAATTCTCCGGGGTGGTATTATTTCCTCCGCCGACCAGGTCCTCTGCTCGATATTCCCATTCAACATGCTGGGAAGACGTCTTTCAAACATTGGAAAGAGAGATTCTTTTTTGTTCGCCATGAGGGGAATACCCGGCTGGGTAGGTGGAACAACGCCACGCTTGACAAAGACGAGACCCCGATATGGCCGACACCGAAGGACCGGATCCGGTTATAAGGCAATTAGACATCTCCATGAGTTGCCAAAATTATCCCTCTGACCTCATTGATCGTGCTCGGTTGCACGAGGCCGGGCCTGAGCCATACGCTCCTCTCACCGAGGATGAAGAGAAATCTTGTAGGGTTTTGCTGTACTCACCGATTTCTTTCCTTGCATAATTGTATTTATGTATCTTACCTTTGTGTTCTCTGTACAGTGGCCGATCTGGCGCATCTACTATCTGGAGCAGGAGCTAGAGCCGACGATGCTCATCCTGAAGAAGCCTCGGTCGATCCTGCGACCTCGGAGAATCCTGAGCCTTCGCTTATCCGATCATCTGGTACGGTGCTCGGCTCTGAAGCGATCCAGGCCCTTGCTGAGCAATCGGACGATGCCATACGTCACCCACCGCGGCCTGAGAGTGAAGATGTGACTATTACGGACCTTCCATCTGACGAGGAGACCTCTGATCTAACCCCTCTGCTCCGATCAGATCAATCAACTGTCAGGGAGTCTTCTCGCAAGAGAGGACGCTCGAGCTTACTCACGGCTGGTCCTTCTGGGGGAGAGCAAGTCGAAGCCTCCACAATTCAAACCGCTCTTCACGCTATGTCAACTGTAGATTTAGCTGAGATGGTAAGCCCAATACATTGCTAATACATTGCTGAGTCGATTTCCTTTTTACATGCACGATTGTATGCACATCCACAGATATGTATTTTTATTTTTCTAATGGTCAGGGTGCTCGGATCGGTCAAGAAGTATTTGATCGTTTGGCCAAATCCAAAGCTATAGCTGATGAGCATGAGAAGACAGTGGCTGAGCTCAAGGCTTCCAGAAAGAAATACAGAGATTTGTATGAGGCCAAGAAAAAGGGTCTGCTCGACCTTAAGGCCAAGCACGAGCTGGAGATGCAGACTCTGCAGGAGGCGCATGCCACAGAGATACAAAACTTGGAAAGACAGCTGACTGAGGAGGCAGAGAAGCGGGCAACGGTAGAAGAGAGCTTGCAAGTGGCGCAATCGGCTCGTGATGCTCTGGAGAGTTCTCTTCCTGCCCTTGTAGCCAAGGGGATCCGGGACTATTACAGTACCACCCATTTTGATGGGGTCATCTCCGCTCTTCTTGTACCTATAGTCAACCATGGATACTCCATGGGAGTTGATGATGCTCGAGCGCAGTATACTGGTTTGGATATTTTGAAGTTGAGGAATGCCAATCTGTATAAACCAGGGATGGGACAAATGTATAATGAGCGTCTTCAGGAGCTCAAATCGGGAGTTGATATTGTTCAGAAATATTCTGCATCCCCCTCTTCCAAGCCGGCTTCTCAAGCAACTTCAGGGCGGAACGTATCCACTGGTGACTCCGAGCCTAAATCTGTTTAATGATCTGCTCAGCTGTAAAAACTTGTTTTTTATTTTGTAACTCATGACCGACATCGTTCTTCAGTTACTGTTTACTGTTTCCCCCCCTCAAGCATGCTCCGTTTTTTTTTGACGTAGCATGTTTTGGGTTATTTTGTTTTAATGCCTGTCTTTGGCCGCTTATGCTTCATTGCCTTTATTTTCTAAGTCATGATTCTGGCATTCTATTTTCTTGCGCTCAGCCTGCGAGAGTTCTCTCGCCTTTGGCGCTTTTTAATTTTACGTTGCGCTCGGTCTCGAGCGTTCTCTCGCCTTTGGCGATTAATTTGGCGTTGCGCTCGGTCTCGAGCGTTTTTTGCCTTTGGCGCTTTGATTTTACGTCGCGCTCGCCTACGAGCGTTCTCTCGCCTTTGGCAGTTTGATTTTACGTAGCGCTCAGTCTCTGAGCGTTCTCTGCCTTTGGCAGTTTGATTTCACGTTGCGCTCAGTCTCTGAGCGTTCTCTGCCTTTGGCAGTTTGATTTTACGTTGCGCTCAGTCTCTGAGCGTTTTTTGCCTTTGGCAGTTTAATTTTACGTCGCGCTCAGTCTCTGAGCGTTCTCTGCCTTTGGCAGTTTAATTTTACGTTGCGCTCACAAATAGATATCAGCTTTATTGAATAAATAGACGGTTGCATATGCAACTTATTACATTCTCATAATATAAGTAATAAATAAAACAGCAGTAAGCCTTGAACCTGTTCTAGGCGTAGAACCTTCGTAAGTTGGCGGAATTCCAGCTTCGTTTAACGGTCTTCCCCTGAGCATTTGCCAGCTGGTAGGCGCCTTTACCGTGCACTTTAATGATCTTGTATGGCCCTTCCCAATTTGGCTTGAGCTTGCCTTGAGGATCTTGTCTGCTAACCTCATTTTTTCGGAGGACTAAATCTCCCACTTTAAAGTACAAATCTTTCACTTTAGCATTGTAATACTGTGCGATCTGTTGTTTGTATTTGGCCGCTCGTATCAATGCTATATCGCGGGTTTCTTCCAATTCATCCTTCTGATGTCTGAGCTCGGTCTCTTGATTGATCGATTATACGGCTCTATTCTAGGTGAGGGTAGTCCTATTTCTCGCCGGGATAACCGCTTCACATCCATATGATAATAAAAATGGGGTTTCGCCCGTAGCCGAGTTAGGTGTCGTTCTGTATGCCCAAAGGACATGGGGCAGTTGCTCTACCCAATGTTCGCCTTCTTCTTCTAACCTTTTCTTTAACCCGGTCTTGATTTGTCTCGTTAGCTTTGTTCAACTTGCCCATTTGCTCGTGGATACCCTACGGATGTAAAGTCTTGAGTTATTCCCAATTACGTGCACCATTCCCGGACCACTCGTCTTCAAACCGGGTACCGTTGTCGAAACCAAGTGTTTAGGGATTCCAAATCGACGGACCACGTTTTTCCACGGGAATTTCCGAATCGCTCCACCTCGTTATCGTTGTCAATGGCTCGCCTCTACCCATCGAGTAAAGTAGTCAATAGCTACTATCGAAACTTCAAATTTCCCCGGTGCCTTTGGCAATGGACCGACCGATCCACTCCCCACCGGTCAAAGGGCCAAGGGGATACTAGAGGAATCATCTCGTTGTGGGGGCCGGTGTTTGAGGTTGTCATGCACTTGGCACGTTCTACGGTCGTCACCAATTCTCGAGCATCCGCCCCCATGGTCGGCCAATAATATCCAAAAAGCCTACACTTGCGAGCTAGAGCCCTAGCTCCCATATGACTTCCACGATTCCCGCATGGATTTCTCGGAGGAGATAATTTCCCTCTTCTTCAGTGGCGCAACGCAGCCATGGAGTTACAAATGATTTGCGGTATAAGATGTCATTGAACAAAGAGTACCTGCTTGCTTGAAGTCTTATCTTCCTGGCCAGGATTCGGTCTTCCGGGACCACACCGTTTTTTAAGAATGCTACTATGGGATCCATCCGGTGGCTCGCCGGTTGATTTGTTGAGCCTCTTTAATTGCATAGCTTCGCTCTGCGACTTGCTCGATCGGGACTTTCTTATCGAGAAGAAATTTGATGCTAATTTGGACAAGGCATCCGCCCGAGCATTTTTTGATCTAGGGATCCGATCCAAATTGACATCTTCAAAGTGTGAAATCAATGCTCTGACCATCGAAAGATATCTCTTCATGGTGTCTTCTTTTGCCTCGTACTCTCCTGTGACATGGTTGACCACCAGCTGCGAGTCACTAAATATGTGTAATCTTCTGAATCCTAATTTTGCAGCCAGTTTGAGCCCGGTTATGAGCGCTTCATATTCAGCCTCTTTATTGGTTGCCTTGAAGCTGAACCGCAATGCGTATGGAAATTCTTCTCCTTTTGGACTACAGAGCAGAAGACCTGCCCCTGCTCCTTCTTTATTGGACGCTCCATCAACATATAATGTCCATTGGTCACTAGGACCATTAGTCTGCTTCTGCTCTAGAGTTATGGACATTCCTTCAGCTATGAAATCAGCCAGGGCCTGAGCTTTGATAGATGTTCTAGGTCTGAACTCCAGATCATAGGCAGCCAGCTCGACCACCCATTTTGTCAATCTTCCCGACGCCTCCGGTTTATCCAGAATCTGTCTAAGTGGTTGGTCCGTCATGACCACAATAGGATGAGCCTGAAAGTACGGCTTCAGCTTCCTCGATGCGTGAACTAAGATCGGTGCCAAATTTTACGCGCTCGAGTACCTCACCTCCGGACCTCTCGAGAGCTTTACTCACATAAAAAATTGGTTTTTGGGTGCTATTCGGTCGCTCACCGGACGGCGCTCAACGCTTCTTGGCACGCGGACAAATACAAGCATAGAGTTTCTCCTTTTTGTGGTGCAGTGAGAACGGGCAAGTTTGTGAGGTATTTCTTCAATTCTTCAAACGCCTTTTGGCATTCTTCGTTCCAAGAGAAAGGGTTGGCTTGTCTTAACACCTTGAAAAAAGGGAGGGCCCTCTGGGCCGACCGCGAGAGGAATCTGTTTAGGGCGGCCATACGCCCTGTCAATCTTTGTACTTCTTTAACGTTCTTTGGTGGAGGGCCCTTTATGCCTTCTTTGGAAATCATGTATCCTAGAAACTTTCCTGACCGTACCCCGAACGTGCACTTCTTTGGATTAAGGCGCATTCGTGTTTGTCTCAATACCTCAAAAATTTCTCTAACATCGCAAGTATTGTTCAAGAGACCCGCTTTCTTGATCAACGGTCATCCACATATACTTCCATGTTCTTCCCAATTTGTTTTTCAAAGATCTTATTTACGGCCCTCGATACGTGGCGCTGCGTTCTTAAGGCCGAACGGCATAGTAAGATAGCGAAGGTCCCTCTTTCGTGATGAAGGATGTTTTTTCCATGTCCTCCGGAGCCATGGCTATCCGATGATACCCTTTGTATGCGTCTAAAAACGCGAAGACTTCATACCCGACCGTGGAATCCACTAAGCTATCAATCTTTGGAAGTGGGTAACAATCCTTGGGGCATGCCTTATTCGGATATCCGTAAAATCCACGCACATACGCCAAGAAACGTCGGGTTTCTTAACCGAAACCGGATTGGCTAACCACTCGGATATACTACCTCTTTAATTATTCCAGCTTGCAATAATTTTGTTACCTCTTTTTGGACAGCCTCTATCCTTTCCTGAGCGAAAGATCGTCTCTTTTGCCGAACGGGCTTTCGGCTGGGGTCCACATTGAGATGGTGTAACGCTAAGATGGGAGATAGTCCGGGCATGTCAGCAGCGGTCAGGGCAAAAACGTCTCTAAATTCTTTTAATAAGTCGATTAGGCTCTGTCTGTATGGCTCTGGAATCCATGCTCCGACCCCGACCCCTTCTTCCTGGTCTTCCCATAGGGCTTCCTGTGTCACCACATCGTTAGTTAACCATCTTTCTTCTTCCTCTGGAACAAGCTCGTCTATGAGGACCTGTTGCACCATCATCTTCTGTTTGATGGTAGCGGTGTAACAGCCCCTGGCTGTTTCCACATCTCCCTTTATTTCTGCAGGTCCCTCAACAGTAGGGAATTTCATGCTAATATGCGCAGGGGAGATTACCGCCCGGAGATCTATCAGAGCGGGTCTCCCTAATATAATGTTATATGCTGAGGTCGACCGTACCACTACATAGTCGACCATAAGAGTCCTGCTCTTTCGTCCACGTCCAAATGTTGTTGGTAGCCTGATCATGCCCACAGGATGTATGGGTGGTCCGGCAAATCCAAATAGCGGGGCTGAGACTGGAGTTAGCTCGGTCTCTCGTATCTTCATAGCCTGACATACCGACAAGTACAAAACGTTTACCGCGCTTCCGGTGTCTACACATACTCGTTTCACGGTGTGCTTATTAACCACCAACTCAATCACTAACCCTTCATTATTGGGAATCAAAGGAAGAGGATCCCCTGGTCCATATACCACTTCTCCCGTCAATTTCTGTTTTTTACCCGTCTCGGGTGGCGAGTTTTTGGGAGTGCTGCCTTCTCCCTTCGGTCTGTATCCTGACGGACCGCCTGCAATAGTATTGATGGTATTGATGGGTTTATTATCAATCTGATCCTCAGGGTCTGGTGAAGGATCCCTTCTGCGTTTTTGATCTGTTCTACCCTCATTCCCCTGATAATAATTTTTCCTTTTGTACTCTCTCCTACCTCTTGGGTTAGGGTTCCACGTTCGATCGATTGCTTCATCAATTTTTCCCTCCAGGGCTGCAGCGTCTATGTCTCTAATTAAATCCCTACAGCTTTCTGAATCATGACCTACGTCCTTGTGATATTTGCAAAACTTTGTCGATCCCTTTTTTCCACCGGTCCCCTTAAAGGTGGGGCGTACGCGCTATTCCTTTTCTCTCCATTAGGGCGAGCACCTGCTCGCGGGATCGATTCAATGGCACTAAGTCTCTGTCTTGGAGGGCTCCCTTCTTCCCGAGCCTGTCGGTAATCGGAGAGGTCATCCTGTCCCATACTTGTCTTCGCTCTTTCTCTGGTTGTCGCGCGGCTTTCCCCTTTCTAGGATCTGCCCTCTCTTGCTTTCTCTTGATCCTGTTCGCCTCTTCTCCCTGACAGTGCTTGAAGACCGTTTCTGCGCAATCTTCCATAGACCGTGGGGGTTTGCTGTTGAGTTTGGCGTATAGCCGACCCTCACGTAGCCCTGCTATGAAGGATGTAACTATCAGATGTTCATCCGCTCCCTGTACTTGCCTCGATTCCTCATTAAACCTTTTTAGGAATTGCAGCACGCTTTCATCGTGCTTTTGTTTCAACGTGAGAAGATGAGTTGCGTTCCTCTGGAACGGACGTGCTGTGATGAAGGCATGCATGAATTTTCTGGCTAAAGTAGTGAAGTCATTAATGGACTTAGGAGGTAGTTTCCTGAACCACTCCCGAGCCCGACCGGTCAATAGCGCAGGAAACGCTTTGCACTTCATCTGGTCGGCCGCGTTGTACAGGGTCATATGCGTCAGATATTGGTGCATATGATCGTTAGGGTCTTTTGTCCCATCATAGGGCTCCATCTTTGGCATCTTAAATCCTTGAGGTCGGGGATAGTTTTCAACCTGCTCAGTGAAAGGGGATTCAAAAGAAAAGGGAGTTTTACCCATTATGGCATCTAGCTCGATGCGGGCTGCGTCTCTAGCTTGCTCTTTGATTTCTCTCCGGCCTGGGATGGAACTGGTGGACAGAGCCTCGACTTGCTCCTCATGTGAAAAATTGAAGGTCTTTTCCTTTTCATCCACAATTGGGTTATCCTTGGGGTGCGTATCCCCGGTGATGTCTTCCCTCCTGACTTTTAATGCGTTTGTTACAATCGTTTGGAAGTTGGCCGGATTAAGGTTGGATAATGCCTCCACCAAAGCCTGCTGTGCGGGATCTGGTAGGGGTTCCACCTGGGAAGGTGTCGCCGTAGTTTCTTTTGTCTTTTCCCCTATGGGTCCTTCGGCCTCTTTTCCAGCCATGGTAGGCTCACCACCTTGTGTAACTTGTTTTTTCTTCCCTGATTGTTTCGGTGGCATGGTGACTGTAGATGATTCTGAAACTATCAGTAGAGGCCCTCCTTCTAGCGCCAATGATGAATTCGGATTTCACCTGATATTAACCCACGGGTACAATTGCTCTAATGATAGTTTTCCGGTCACCGTCCGACGGCAAGAGAAGAAATAGTATGGCTCAGGCCCGGCCTCGTGCAACCGAGCACGATCAATGAGGTCAGAGGGATAATTTTGGCAAATCATGGAGATGTCTAATTGCCTTATAACCTGGATCCAGTCCTTCAGGTCGGCCATATCAGGGGTCTCGTCTTTGTCGAGCGTGGCAGTGTTCCACCTACCCAGCCGGGTATTCCCCTCATGGCGAACAAAAAAGAATCTCTCTTTCCAACGTTTGAAAGACGTCTTCCCAGCATGTTGAATGGGAATATCGAGCAGAGGACCTGGTCGGCGGAGGAAATAATACCACCCCGGAGAATTAGGGACCCTACACCGCCGGTAGAATGTCCGGAATAGCCCAACTGAAAATCTAGTCCGTACCAAACGGCACCAAATAGCAAAACCCACGATACATCGGACCCCATTTGGAGCAAGTTGGGCGATTCCCAATTCATAGTGACGAAGAATGGCCACAATGGCAGGACATAAAGGTAGCCTCAAACCACATTCAAATTGATCCTTGTAAACGCACGGTAATCGGTAGGGGCTCCGACGCATAACGACCGACGACCCGTGCATCCGTCCTCGAAGGTGGACTGATGGGGATACGAGGAGCGAATCTGGTAACATCTATGTGGTATTGATTGCAAAGGTAATCGATAGAATGCTGGGAGACGATTGACTCAATTCCAAAGCTACCCATGATAGATTTGGTGGCGGAAACGGCCTTTAAATGTCGTATGAAAGCAGAATCCCTAGGGGGTGGAGACACAGTGTGTCTGGGAACAAGCCCAGATAATAAATTATACTGGTGAGAGATGGCCGGAGAGATGGCCGGAAAAGATGGGTTCAGATAGGAAGGAACGGCGGATACTCTCTCAGACTCAAAATCAATAGATTTGGGGCTCAACTCTCTATCAACTGACTCGTCGGAAGGAGTTGAGGATCTCACCCTCATAAATCGCAAAATTGAAAAATAATCAGAGATGCAGAAAAGCGTGCACTTACTTGCGAAAATGAAGAAGAAGAGAGGCTTCGGTTGCACCCGGCCCTTCGAAGTAAATAATGGCGGCGGTAATGAGGAACGTACGTTTGAAGGGACGGTTTATAACCCCAAACGACGCTTTGGTTAGCGATCCACTTGACGTCGCGAGGCACCGACGCCTCGTTTCTCGTGCTAATAATGACAACCGCAATAATGCATGAAGCGTCACAAAATCCCAATCGACACCCGGCGGTTAAGAACCATCCAATCCCGACCAAGTTTGACTCGGTCGCCCAGGTGGGGACCTAGGCCGACCCGGGGGCTTATGATGATGGTCGGCTCGGCCAAGGCCACGCGTCATACAACCATTGGATAGCAATAAGTAGGGCCGGGAATGGTTCCCGACCGAGAGAGGGGGACGGACCAAAATCAACTTTACCACCGCAGGACGGTCGGTCTATAAGGAATGCGCAGAGCGCGATTAGGTCGACCTCTCCTTTAGATCTGAGCGGTCGAGCACTTGTATCAAGTATAAACTTTGGAATTGAACCTAGCCTGAATCAGAGGTATGGTTCGTAACTCAATATTGGAGAATCCTTATCCCCTAGTAATTAGGAGGTCGGATCAAATCTAATTAACCGAATCCTTAGAGGATACGGCGAGTTTAGGGTTTAGACTCCCTATATAAACCGCTTCAAGAACTACGGCCGACTTGATTCCAATCCAGCAATTGGATACGTAGGCAGCTCAAGAACAAACTTGAGTTCAGTCAAAAACCCTATAAAACAATACTATTTCTTCTCTTGCCGTCGGACGGTGACCGGAAAACTATCATTAGAGCAATTGTACCCGTGGGTTAATATCAGGTGAAATCCGACTTCATCAAGGAGACTTTGGATGCTATCCTTAATCAACTGAGGAAAATGCAATCTGGTTATGAGATTGTGAAGGTTGAAAGAGAAGCTCTTCAGTTGGACGTTGAAAGATTAAAAGCTGAATTAAGAATTCTTAAAGGGAAAGAAAAGGATGTTGGAGAGAATCAGCAAAAGCCTGCTGAACAATCAGTAGCTGCTGAATCTGCTGAACCATCTTGTTCTTTTACTGCATACAAATCTGGAAAGCCTTATGGTGATAAAACAGGGCTTGGATTTGGAACTCAACAATCCAAAAAGAGTGGATCCAGTAAGGTTACTGAACCTAGTACCAGAATTGGTCCTAAGTTTGTACCAGCACAAGATCCAACTCCAAGTAAGGTTGCTGAGGCAGTAAAACCTACTGAGAATACTTCAAGGAAGCAAAATCAGAAGTCAAAGAAGTCAACAGTTCCTAACAAAAAGAACAAATCCAAAAATAGGACTGCTGGATCTTCTAGACCTACTGATAGCAGACCTGATACCAAGTCTGCTGGACCACAGAAAGGTAATAATCAGAAATATTCCAAGGATAAGAATCCTAAACCGAAAATGTTAATCATTCAAGGGATACTTATCTCAGGGGGAAAGGTAGATTGTTCCCTACTGATGATGATTGGATTATTCCTGTACCTGCTGATAGAAACAACCAGTACAACCATGCTGCTAGGGTAAAACCTAAGCAATGGAATCAGCAAAGGACTCAGCAGAGGACTTATAAAAGGCCTCGGCGGGGACCTCGGCGGACTCCATACTACGAGTGTTCCTAACGACAAAGAAACAAATGGTTGTACTAATGCTTCTAACAACAAAAGTCACTTCAAACAGCATTATAAATCAAAAGGCCAGAAAACATATGTGAATCCTACACAACCAACTGTTAGAACTTATGGATGTGTGGAATACATGTATGAACCAAAGTATGACACCTTTAGGAGAATACCTTATGGAAACATACCAAAGGTCATGCTTACTATTGACCACTATGGACCCAAAAAAGTTTGGGTACCTAAAATGTATTAACTTTGTTTTGTAGGGTGTCTGGTACTTGGACAGTGGATGTTCCAGACATGTGACAAAGAACAAGCACTGTTTGTCAAACTTTGTGGCAACGGTTGGTCCAAGGGTGAATTTTGGCAACAAGAATACACTGGATATACAAGAGGATATGGCACAATTGTGAGAAATGGACTTACAATCAAGAATGTTGCATATGTGGAAGACTGGACTACAACTTGCCGAGCACCGGACAATTCTCGTGACATGGGATACAAGGTCACTTTTGACAAAAACAAGCTCGTATTGTCATTAGTGAAAGAGGTGATCAAGTTGTATTGGTCGGTAGAAGACAACAAAACATGTATGTTGTGGATTGGTCTCTACCGTTGTTCCGAAACTCCTTTGATTGTGCATACCAAGTCCGAACTCAATTGGTTATGTCACAAGAAGTTGAATCATTTGAACTTTGATGATATCAATCAGTTGGTGAAGAAGAAGGCGGTGATTGGTTTACCTGAGATCACATTCAAGAAGGATGCTATATGTGATGCGTGTCAGCAGGATAAACAGATAAAGTCAAGCTTCAAGTCAAAAACTAAACAATCAACTAATAGAGTGTTGAAGCTGATGCATATGGATCTATTTGGACCAATAACTCCAACAAGTGTAACAGGAAAGAAATACACCTTAGTGGTTGTGGATGACTACTCAAGGTACACTTGGGTGATATTTATGAACAAGAAAAGTGAAACACTCAAAAGCATGCCTAATCTTTTAAAGAGATTACAAAATGAGAAAAGTCCGACAAAAGTAGTAAAAATAAGATCGATCGAGGGTACGAATTTCTCAACAAAGTGATAAGAGAATATTGTGAACGTAATGGTGTACTACATCAACTTGCTCGTCGTTACACCTCAGCAAAATGGGGTTGCTGAAAGAAGAAACAGGTCTTTAAAGGAAGCAGGAAGGACAATGATTTGTGAAGCATTGCTACCTGAAAGGTATTGGGCTGAAGCAGTTAATACAGCATGTTATACGCAAAACAGAACTTCAGTGAACAAGAAGCTGCTGAAGACACCTTATGAGATTTGGAATGGAAGGAAACCAAACATATCATTTTTCCATCCATTTGGAAGCAAATTTTTTTATCCTAAATCACAAGGTACATTTAAAGACATTCCAACCAAAGTCAGATGAAGGAATTTTCTTGGGATATTCTTCAGTCAGCATGGCATTCAGGGTACTGAACAAGAGGTCACTGAAACATGAAGAAACAATCCATGTTGTGTTTGATGAAACTAAGTTCACTGGTATGGAAGATGAAGATTGTGAACCTGCTGAGAATCAACAGGTTACTAATCCAGATTGTGTTGAAGTTTTGGAAAGTTTCAATGACTTAAAAGTTTCTGATACTGCCCCTGCTGAACACCCTGCTGGTAATACTACTGATGCAACAACTGAAGCAATTCAAGGATCTGCTGAACCCCCTGTTGTTGAAGAAGCTACAACATACCCTACTGAAGATGAGGTTCCTGATAATCAAACTAACCAGAATCCACAATGGTTAAGGAATCACCCCGTTTGAACAAGTTATTGGCAATGTACGGCAAGGTGTAAGGACTAGAAGACAACCGGAAGCTATGTTTACTTGTTTTCTATCTCAAATGGAACCTAAAGTTGTTGAAGAAGCAATTTCGATCCAGTTGGATAATTGCTATGCAAGAAAAATTGAATGAATTTGAAAGAAATCAAGTTTGGACACTAGTTGAAAGGCAAAGTCATGCAAATATCATTGGTACTAAGTGGGTATACGAAAATAAACTTGATGAATCTGGTACCATTGTGAGGAATAAGGCCGGACTAGTTGCAAAAGGCTATTCTCAAGCGTAAGGAATAGATTTAGATGAAACTTATGCACCCGTTGCAAGATTGGAAGCTATCGATTATTCTTGGCACATGCTTGCATATAAGAACTTCAAGGTATATCAAATGGATGCCAAAAGTGCATTTTTGAATGGCATTCTAGAGGAGGAAGTGTATGTACAAAGAACCTCCTGGATTTGAAGTTAAAGATCAAGAAGATAAAGTGTATAGACTCAACAAAGCACTTTATGGATTGAAACAGCACCAAGAGCTTGGTATGAAAATTTATCTCAATTCTTGGTGGACAATGGTTTTACAAAAGGCACCATTGATAAAACTCTTTTCAGAATCAATGAGAAGGACATCACCCTGCTGGTATAGATTTATGTTGATGACATAATCTTTGGTTCTGAAAATGAACTGTTTTGTGAAAAGTTTCCAAATCTAATGAAGAGCAAATTACAAATGAGTATGATGGGAGAAATGAACTACTTTTTAGGATTGCAAGTCAAACAGATGAAAGATGGAATCTTCATTCATCAAACCAAGTATACCAAGGAGTTACTAAAGAAGTTTGGTATGGAAAACAGCACCAAGATATCAACTCCAATGAGCACAAATATCAGATTGGATGAAGATAAAGAAGGAAAAGATGTTGATCGACATTATACGTAAGGATGATAGGCGATCTGTCGTATCTCACGCTTGCCAGAACTCGATATATCCTTTGCTTGTAGGTGTTTGTGCAAGATTTCAATCTAAACCTAAAGAAAGTCATTTAGGTGCAGTCAAGAGAGTTCTCAAGTACCTAAAGGAGACTTTGGGAGTAGGGATATGGTATTCCAAGGATGGAAGCTTCAAAGTAATATCCTACTCAGATTCTGATTATGCTGGATGCAAGATTAATAGAAAAAGCACTTCAAGAACCTGTCAGTTGATGGGAAGTAGACTGGTCTCCTGGTTCAGCAAGAAACAGAATTCAATATCAACTTCCACTGCTGAAGCTGAATACATTGCTTCTGGAAGTTGCTGTGCACAAGTACTATGGTTAAGGCAACAATTAAGGGATTATGGGATTGAGGAAAAAGAAATTCCAATTATGTGTGACAACACAAGTGCAATTGCAATCACTGAAAATCCTGTTTTGCACTCAAGAACCAAGCATATTGATGTGAGACATCATTTTATAAGAGATCATGTTGAGAAGAAAGATGTGGTGGTTCTATATATCCCTACTAAAAATCAACTTGCTGATATTTTCACTAAACCACTTGATAGTGAAAGGTTTGCCAAACTAAGGACTGAACTTGGAATTATAAAAGTTGACTGATAGTTAGCAATTTAATGGAATTCACCAAGGGGATTAGTCTTTGCTATGTTGGGTGAGCTCACATAGCAGATTAGTCATTGGTATCAACAATTCCATGTACTTATGTTTGGACAATTGAGAAAATGAGGTTGCCAAGGGGATTGGTCTTTGTCATGATGGGTGAGCTCACTTGACAGATCAGTCGTTGGTCTTAAACTTCTTCTTGTATTATCAATTGATCAAAACAAGAAGAAATCAAGGATCAACAGTGTCACATTGTCAGCAGCCTGCTGAAGCAGCTTTGTCAGCAGACTGCTTAGCCAACCCTGCTGAGGACAACCCTGCTGAATGGAACGTTACACAGTCAAACTTTATTAAAGTCAAAGAGCAGTTGGCGGGATATTTATTCTATCCATTATTACCCTAGTTAACACGATCTAACGGTTACAAAACGTTATAGAGGAGTTTTGGAACACGTGCCAAGACAGATTCACTCATATTAATCGTGGTTTACATCAATGTACGAGCACCGACGCTTACAACTATCCACTTGTCTATATATACGGACCTACATACTGAAGATACTCTCTACTCGCAAAATCTGCTTTATCTCTGCAAATTTACACTGTGTGAACACAGATTTACTATCTATCTTCTTCATCTTATTTTTCTCATAACAATGGCGGAAAAGGTTGATGTTCAGATTGAATCAAGCCAAAGTGTTAGAGGTTTTGTTGTTGATGCTAACCAGACTGAACTAGCAATCAACATTGGTCAAAGAATAAGAAGGTATGCTGGTCTGGAGAATGTGCTGAACATAAGACTGGAAACAATTTCATATACAAATGTTGTTAGTTTTTGAAGGAACATGGTAATACAAGAAGGTACAGAGGCATTCAAAACCACTGTGAATGCCCAGGAGATTGAGATTTCCTCAAGTCTACTGAGGGAAGTTTTTGGTTTTGAAGAAGTAGTGGATGGTCCAAGAAATCCGAAGCAATGGGATTGTCCAAGATGGCTTTTGTTGATAAAATCAAAACAAATGAAGCCATCAAATCTTTTCCAGGGATCAATTGCGTACACATTGGGAATGCGTACAAGCCTGCGAGCAAACTCATTGCAAAGAACATACTTGGATTGGTTGGAAGTATGGATACTCTATCAGGACCTAAGATAGAACTGATGATGATTATATGCAGGAGTATGAAGTTTGATTGGGCTGGATACTTTATCCATTACATGAAGAAAGTATCCAAGGATGAAAGAGAAGGGAAAAGGAAATCCAAGGCCTTACCCTTAGGATTGATGGTTCAGACCCTGCTGAATCATTTGGAGATTCCTGATGTTGCACCTGAGAAGATAAATCAATCTAGATACAAAAAAGAGATTGATCAAGCTATTCCTAGTCTTGATGATGATGATGAAGGTGTTACTGAGGCTGCTGATAATGATAGTGATGGAGATGATGGTGATGCTGGTGGTGAGCAGGTCAAGCAATCTGTTAAGAAATCTGTCAAACCTGCTGCACCAAAGAAATCTACTGAGAAAAGAAAGGCTGCAGATACAAGGAAGATAACAGAGGTATTAAAACCTAAAAGAACACGGAAACAAACAGCACAGACTGCTGAGTCTGCTGAGGGTCCAGCTGAAGTTGAAGTTACTGACCCTGCTGTTGCTGCAAGAAAAACTGTTGTTGAGATATTGAGGGAACAACAGAAAGAAGCCAGTAAGAAGAGAAAATCTACTGTGATTGAAATTGTGGAAGATGAGCCAGTTTCCAAGAGAAGGAAAGAGATTATCCACAAGAAGAAACATGGAAAGGGGAAAGAATTGAAAAACTTAGAGGCTCTAAAGGCACAAGAAGAAGAAGAAACAAGAGAGAAGAAGAAGAAGAAGAAGAAGAAGAAGTAGGAGAGGCTATTGATGCTGAACCAATAACTATTATCAATCCTACTGTAAGTGAACAGGTTGTTGTTGAGCAATCTGTGGAAGAACCACAGCAAATCACTGAACCTGCTCCTGCTAGTGGAAGTTGAAGAATTGGTTGAAGACCCTGCAAATGTTGCAAGAAGTCAGGGGGAAGAGCGGTCTGTTGCTGACCCGCTTGATTAGCATGTAAGTCAGGGGGAACCAAGTGTTGTACAGATGGATGTAGTAGGTACAAATATACAACCTCAACAACCTACTGACTTTGAAGCATCTGTTGAAGAGACAATGAATTTACTTGTGGGAACTTTTAGAGGTCAGCAAGCTACTGAACCTGCCACTAGAAAGCCCTCTATGCCATATGAGAAGGCATCTAAGAAGGACAAAGTAGATTCTAACTTCAAAAAGGTGCAAAACTACTTTCAGTGGAAGTTTGGATTCTACAAGAAACAGAAACCAGATGCTGATCCAATGAGTGGATTTGAAGAATGGGCATTTAATCAGCTAGGGGTGGATAGCCTGTTGGATTTGATAGACACAAGCATGCTGCAATCTAGGCCGATGGATCTTTTGGATGAAGGAAAGAAAAGTGGAGCAATTATGTTCGTAGATCCAAAGTACACACTGCATGCTGATTCATCGATTCTCGATGATGACTCCCCCATGTTCCCCGGGGAGACCAATAGAGTGGCTAGAGAAACAACAATTGAAGCCACTGATCAAGGAGCCACTGATGGCATAGAAGCTGAATCCACTGAGACTGGTAAGTCTGCTGAGGGCCATCAGACTGGAGAGATGGATGAGGATCTGCAGGATCTCACCATGGATGATCTGGAGGCACTGATCATTGTGGACTCAGTGGTGCTGCAAATAGGTTGGTTGGTGAATCACCTAGTTTATTTGTTGAAGAACCTATAGCACAATCTGAAAATCAACAAAGTGCTGATTTGGAAGAAGAAAGGATTGCTAACCATGATGAGCCAAGTGCAAGTTCGTAGGACTCAATCCAATATCAATATGGATTTGACATTGAGGGCACTCTTACCGAAACTCGCCATTATCCTAACCAAGATTGGTCATGTCAAGGATTTCAAGTGGATAATGAGGCTATATTCAATCCTCAACCAATGGAACAGGAGGTACAAAGTTGCTAGGATACAAACAACACCTGCACACAGGTTGGAATAGGAGGTACAGGCTGCTGAGTCTCAAACAAAGACTCGGACAAAGGTTGGAACAATCTTTGGGTTTGGAGGAAACCCCTGTTGTTGAGGAGGCTACTGTAGTGGAGCCTACTGGAGTCAATACCACTAAAGGGAAAGATGGTCAGTAGACTGTTGTTAATGAGGAAGAGCAGCTGTTGGACTATGACTTTAGTGATGAGGAGTTTCAAATGCCTGAAGAAGAAGATTTTGCTATTGATCCACCACAGGAATTTGTACCTATTTTTGAAGAACCATTTCTTGATCCTATCTTGGAAGAATATCAAGGACCTAACCCTGCTGGATTAGATAAGAGTTGGGCAATGGTTGTGAGCAATCAGAGGCCACAATATAATGTGGAAGAGCCTGCTGATGGTACTGATGGAAGAATGGCTGGAGAAGTGCCTTATGAGGTCTTGAATGAGTTGAGGACTGTGAAAAATGACATACAACGGTTAAGGACTCAACTGGATAGACAAGAACAGAGATTTGAAGAACTGATGAAACTGGTGAATGAAAACAGACAATCTGCCGATACAGTTGCTTCAAATTTCAAATCTACTCAAAATGCGTTAATGATATGATGCTAGATGTGAGGGGCATCTAGGTAGGAAACACAAGAAAAAGAAAAGTTTCGAAAAATCAACTTGAAACCATCTGCCAGAAACTTGACAAACTTGCTGAGGCACCTAAGCCTGCTGAGGCTGCTAGAACATCTCAACCTGCTGGATTGGATCCTAAGCTCACTGAGAGGATCAATCTACTGGAGCAGACTTTGCAATCAAGGATTACTGCAGTTGATACAAGAACTGAGATTATGGAAGGCCAACTGAGTAATTTGATTATCACACAGAAGAGTGTTCATGGCTTGCTATCCCGGTTTGTTGATGATGTCACTAAGGGGGAAGAAGGCCAAACAACAGAAGGAAAAGAGGCTGCCAGACTTTTTGCACGGAAAAGATGGGAGAATGAGACTAATGCTTATAGGCAACCTGCACCTGGCAGAGTTCAACTTACTACTGATCTTCTTAGACAATACAAGAAGGAGTACTATAACAGAAGCAAACCCTATCATGACAAGGGATTTCATGAAGGTTTAAACTCTTTCTTGGGATTGAAGTTTTCAGAGGCAAGAGTTAAAGCCTTAAGGGCAACTTACAGAGCTGGAAGAGGTGGAAGAGGTTGAAGAAGTTGCAGAGGTGATAGGATTTTTCCTATCACAAAAGCAAAGGACTCACTTGCTGAATTCAAGGAACTGTACATGAGGTTTGGATTCGAGTGAATCAAATCAATCTTCTCCCCGCTCGAAGCATGGAAGTGGTGGAAAGAAGTAAATCCCTACATTGATTTTACACCGATTGAAAATGAATGGATGAGGGATATGATAGAAGAAATCGAGCCTACCAAGAACAAGTGGAGAAGGCTAGACTCGGAAAGAGAAAGAAGACAATAGATCAAGATACTTATCATATTTTATCTTTGCCGCATCTAGATCGTAATAATCGTGAACAAATAATTATAATGAGAATTGACTCGAAATTTGTTCGTTTTTGTTTTAATCATTTTGCTTTGTTTGTTAGGTGAGGGTAGTGGCATCATCACCAAAAAGGGGGAAATTGTTGGACTTATTTCTATGTTTTGATGATGAGTGCCGACTAGTCGTTATAGTGCAAAGGCAAAAAGATGTCTAGATCAAATGTATAGGCTTATTAGAGTTTGATTCATGAATAAGTTTGATCAAACAAGCACTGTAAAGGTCAGCTGATTTATATCAGCGATCGGTCTATATCGCAGGGGTAGGTAGGTCAGTAGACTAGTCAGGAACCTGCTGAAGACTGAAGGCTGAGGGCTCAAACTCAGTTAGAAGGCTAAGGGATCAAACTTAGAAATTTAAGTCAAGGATATGAAATCAGAATTTAGGCAAGTCTGTGATGAACTAAACTGATTACATATACCTTGTATCGAAGGTCTAAGTTCCATAAGTTGGATGATGTTTGGAACATGGTTATTTTTAAAAAAGGGTGTAATATAACTTCACAGATAAAAGTTAGATAAAAGAAATCAACCGCATTGTATTTTATACACAAGCAAATTGTCGTTCAAATAGATCGATGGGTATCTCAAAGACGTGAACTCGCCGATAATATACCTCGATTAATTCAAGATTATATTGGAAGATTACATGGATAAGGACAGCCAAGTACCTCTGACTTATCAAACAAATCAAAGGCTGAGATTAAAAGAACGTTGGGATGATTCAGATTTTTATCCAATGGTTATAAGTCAAAGGGTGGACAGACTGCACTGTCAAAAAGGAATTCTGACAGTGTCAGTCCTATGAATAGTGATAGAAAGCAAATCAGATGGGACAAAAACCAGGAACGGTTACATTTGAATTTCAAATGTAAGTCACATGCATTCCTACCTATAAATAGAGGATCCTCAACTCAGAAAAGATGATGATTGATGAACTTTAAGAGAAAAATATAAGAGACTATTCTGAGCTGAAAAACACCCTGCTGAACTTACTGAACTTCAAGCTACTGATCCAGAAAGATTCTTCAAGTGTATTCTGCATTCAAGCTACATCAAGTATACACACTTGAAGACTGCAAGCTGCTGATTATATCATCCTAATCAAGTTGCTGCAACTGAATCATTTATTTGATTCAATCTTTATTTTATAAAGAACCTGCTGAAGACAAGAAGCATAGTTGTGTGAAAGATCGTTGTTTGTGGTGGAGCTGGGTGAAGAGGCAATCCTACCCTTCAAGGACCAAGGAAGACTTAGGAGCAAAGAATCCTACCTATTCCCGCTTTTCGCCTTGTGAAGCCATAGTCATTGGTGAAGGACAAGCAATCTTAGGAATCTTTGTAACAGCAACATCAAAGATCTCTAGTGAATTACCTCCAACATCACAGGAGAAGAGTGGACTGACAGGATTACACCACCTGGAACCACTATAAAATCTGCCTACTTACTTTCAGCATTTACATTCTGCACTTAGTTTATTATATACATCAATCAACTGAATCTAGCAACTGAAATCACACATATACACTACTGAGTATCTAATACTTAGTATCATATTTAACAACAAGTATTAAGGCTTAATTTTGACATAATTCCGCTGCACAAATTCAGTAAACTGAACTGTCAGTAGACTACTGAGGCATCAGCAGGCTACTGAGGCATCAACAGACTATTGAACTTCGGCAGGCTGCTGAAGTTGCTGAATTTGTTAACTCCGAAGTTTTAAGTGTTAAGTTAATTCACCCCCCCTCTAAACTTAACCAAAGCCTTTTCAAGGGACCAACATATGTAGACTGTGAAGAAATCCGGCCAAGGATTTGCCAAGGACAGTGGTTTTTTGGCAATCGAGTAGATCGTGTTAGTCGTGGAGCCGGTGAAGAGGCAAAACAACCATTCAAGGACCAGTGGTGCAAGAAGTTGCAGAGCAGCAATCCTACCTGTACTATAGTTGCTTAGATAGTGAAGCTAAGGATTATCCAAGGACTATCAGATTAGGACTTTTTGTAATCGTGTACCTCGAAGATTTCTATTGAATTTTCCTCCGCATCACAGGGGAAGAGATGATGTTCAGGATTACACCACCTGGAACCACTATAATTTCTTGACTTATCTACTTTACGCATATACATACTATTATTTACATTTCAGAATTGTGATTGATTTTGTTCAAGTTATCTGGAGCAAACTGAATCAGAACTAATTGTTTTACACACAATAAACAAACTGACATTCACCAAAATTTAGTTGTGCATATAAGCTTTTTCATAGATACAACAAGATCAGTTTATAAAGACTAAAACTCAACCTCGCTACCAAGCTTAACTCGGTTTCGGCAAAGATAAGTCGGTTAGACTTATACTCCGCTCGCTTAGCTCAACTCCATGCAAGTTTAAAACTCGAACTTAATTTGTTTTAGAATTTAGTTTTTGGTGACAAGTTTATTCACCCCCCTCTAAACCTGTGTCAGCCTTTTTACGGGACCAACAGATTCTATTTACATGGCTATTTCACATGAAAGGTAATTGTCAATGCACTTGACTCTTCCGATGATTGGGGGTCGTGACTTGTTGCTAGACACTATTCATGATCATTAGGTATGAGGGGCATTTTATTGAATGTGCTTTGGGCCTACAGCCAACTTATTCGGAAGTCTATCGGGTCACACATATAAGAAGATCCAGCCGGAATAAAATGCGGTTCTAGTGATAACCAAACAAGGAAACTTTTTATCTCAAGACTATAAAGTGTTATAATAATAAATTAATATTGTGGTATTTATTAATTATGAATAAAAATAATACAAGATATTAATTATGTTGATTAATTAAATTTATATGTATTTTTTATGTATATACGGGGCGCATATTTATATGTATGTGATACAAATGGATTTTGCAAATTAATTAATCATAATATTATATTATGTATTAATATTGGATATTAATATTTGTAGATTTATGTGTAGTATATATATGATATGTACATATATGTAAATTGATTTACGGTAATACAATAAAGATATATTCTATATTGGATATTGACAATATTATAGTGATAATGTCGAAATTATCACGGTGAGATTTGTGGTATAATAAAGTGGATATCTGGCTATGATTTGGTGTAAATGCCGGTGGAACACGGCGGTGAAGTAGAATTCACGGTGGTGAAAGTGGTGGTGCAAATGAATGATTACATTGAGCCCTATTTATAGGCAAGCCACCTGCTATGTTTTAAGTAATGATAATACAATGTAGTTAAATACAACACGATTTCGACTAAGTTAAGACTATCTTACGGTGCCGATATGCGCGGATCCACCACACTTGATCATATGCTCAGACTTTCTTGTTGCCCTGGTTGTAGCTTGCTCTTCTTGATAAGAGGCTCAGACCGCTGGCAAGCATATTAGCCTGAATTATTGGTGGATCGGCCCTCAAGCCTTTCTTGGTGCCGTATGGGACTTAAAGTCTTTGTGCAGGTCCGATGGACTGCGGATCCAATCTTGGCTGGTGAGTACTCGGACTACAGTGGCCAATGGCCTTGTTCGCTATCCGTGGGTTATTTTACAGTTTAAACATATCAATGCCCCCAACACCGTGCCTTAAATTTTTTCATAAAATGTTAGGTGGGGAGTAAAGGTTATCCGCAGATCAAATTCCCTCAAGTTCATTTGTGGCATGCTATTGTGGTGGCTCGCCCGTTACCTTTGCCTAAGTGCCTTACTTAGTGTATGTCTATTATGGCCTTTGTGTTGTAGATCAACTTCGCCTTTTGCGGCATGTGTCATGAATTGACGTTGAGTTTTGTGTTCGTGCTATGAAGCGGACGAACTTGTAGGACTGTGCTATAAAGCAGATGCACTTAATATGGCTCTGGTGTCACGGTGTGACTTACATTTGGCACCGTTCTATTAAGCACGCGATCTTATTGATTAGCGGATCGCCTTTTGATGGAGCCAAATTAGCCTTATAACTGACTTGACGATTGAGTGTATGATTTTGAGGAGTTTTCTTGATTCCGCAACTGATGTGGCAGTTGACTTGAATCACTGTGTGTTCTGAATGGTTGAAACGGTTCGGTATTTGCGCCATAATGTTGGCAGTTTAAAATTTCAAAATTCAAAAAGGCCACCTGAACTTGAACAGTTAGATCATCTTCATCTTGACCGTCGGATCGGAAACCTTCAGCCTATATAAAAGGGAGCCCCCAACACTTGTACACTTTACGCAACTTCTACTTTTATAGCAAAAATAATTCCGGCGTGAATTTTAAGTTTCCGGTTGATATTTGAGCTTTCCGGTGCGAGTTCGAAGATTCCGATCAATTTCTTCAACTAATTTCTAGGAAATCTTTCCGTTTTCTTTTGATTTTATGCATTTTCAGTATGATTTCATATCTTCTTGTACCATTAGTTCTTGTTCTCATCTTCTATCTTTAGTTATACTATTCTCCGATCTAATTTAGAAGCAAAAGTGGTACCTTTTTGCTTGGGTAACCTGAGAAAGTCACTCCCGTTCTTCTTCTTTTTCATCTTTCTTGTGTTTGTTCTCCGGTTTCCGGAATTAGCGATGTGTTTCCTTTGAGTTTTTGGATAGACTTAGAGCTTTCTGATGCAATTATCGTCTTTTATTCCTCGTTCGTTTTCATAATCATGCATGTACAACCATGCTGTTGGTTTTCCTTTTGGCTAGATACCTTGTTCTTTTTTGTCGGGTCAAAAGTCGGAAGGGCGTGGTGTCGGGTGAGTGACACGCTGGCCTCGGCCCATCTTCCATTGTATGGGTGATCACTAACTCCACCTCACCCTTTTGCTCTTTTTCAGGATATCTGATAGCTCAAGAACTGTAAGCGAAAACAACAGTGTTCACGGGTATGCCTCCGACGATGCGGAAGAAGTTAACACCTTAGGCGGTAATCATGATGATAGGGTACGGCCCATTTACCCTTTACCAAGTTGGGTCACCGGAAAGGCGTTGTATACAAGGTTCCATGCGACCGAGGCTACACCATCTAAGAATCCTACGTGGAAGGAGGCCACTAGGGCTAAAGGCTCAAGAAAGCAAGCGCCTACTACGGGGGGATCGAGAAGGAATGCTATTGTTGATGGTGTTGAAATAGTGTCCTAAACCCAATCGGGTTGGACCGGATCCGACCGGATCGGATCATTTCTACTATTTCTTTATGTTTATACATATATTAAATGGCTTTTCTTTGTCATATATATGTTCTTTTAAAGAACCAATTGTGAATTGTTATATGATAACGTCCTTAGTATTAAACCGTGATAGAGAAACCATGATAGGCGATTATGGTTGATGAGATCTCTAATCACTTTAATAAGTTTGATACTTAAATGTCTCTAGGCCGATGTACTATTAAACAGGGCATTGCTAGTATAAACAGACTAGCACATATTAGATGTCTTCTGTCTTTAAGGGCAGGGATAGATCTCGTCTATCGAAGTGTAGAGACACTTGGATTGTACGTGGACGTGTATTAGTGAATGCGTACGTTTGACTGACCCACTTACACGGATAAGTGTCACACTATGTGGCGGTTTTGTAATTATCCTTAAGACCGGAGTTTTCATGGCATCACGGTGTGGATTGTCATGCTTTGACACTATTGAGGTTTCCCCTAGGCACGGGGCGATCATGCGGTAGTGATTGGGTATAATATTGAAACATGCGGAGTATACATGATTGGTCGTCTGGGAATCGTGTATCCTATGATTAGGATTGAATATCCGAAATGGCCTTCTTATAAGGAATATCTTAATCTAGTGAATCATTGCAAAGTGGGAGTAAACGAGTTACTTAGAGAGAGCATGATATCCTTATTATAAGATACGGTCGTTAATGTTTGACACTCGACGTACGACCGTATGGATATTATTACAGCGATAGGATTGTAAGTTACACGGTAACTGTTTCACATGAAAGGTAGTAGTCATTGCATTTGACTCTTCCGATGATTGGGGGTCACAGTTTGTTGATAGACGCTATCCCGTGATCGTTAGGCATGAAGGGCATTTTCGTAATTTGCACTTTGTGTCTACGGCCAACATATTTGGAAGCCTATCGGGTCACACACATATGAACATCTAGCCGGATTAAAATGTGGTTATAGATGATAACCAAATAAGGAAATATTATCTCGAGACTATAAATGTTATAGTGGTAAATTAATATGGTGGTATTTATTTATTATGAATAAATTAAATACAAGATATTAATAATATTATATTAATCAAAGAATATTCCGGATGCCAAAATATTGGCTAAAGGTGGCACCACATTGAATTGTATAAGATACACTTGGATTGTGCAATTTAATTAATACTATTACCGAATATTAATATTAGATATTAATAAATATATATAAATATATGTAAATATCTATGTATGTGTGTGCACTAGTGTAAATCAAATTAGTGATTTGCATGCACATGCGCATGTAGTGTATATATGTATATATATATATATATATATATATATATATATATATATATATATTTGTGTAATATATATGTGATATATATACACATGTGTAAATTGATTTATGGTAATATAATAAAGATAATCAATATTAGATATTGACAATATCTTGGAAATATTCAATATAAGATATTGACAATATCCTAGATTTATTTAATAAGATATTATAATAAATGAGATAAATCAATCAATTATATTTTCCTTATTTTATTGGGAAAATGTTTTCTTCTTCTCCACAACTATTTGGGGTGCCACTTCTACTATAAATAAGAGGTGGGTGTCAAGCTCTTTTGTACAATACAATTCCAAGAACTAATAGTTCTTGTGTAAAATAGAGAGCATCTTATAGAGAGTTGGAGAGAGGGAAAAGGGCCGGTCTAGCAACCGGAGTTTTCCAATAGCAATCCATGATGGGATTCCGGCGGGCTGTTCGTGTGGACTAGCGGTAGAGGCCGAACACTTGGGCGGCTCTATGCAGAACTATCCTTAGACGGTCGAAGCGTCGTTCTTTTAGATCAACCAAGGTAACCACCGTCTACTACTTGTTTGTTTATTGCTTAAACGAAGTCGATCTTGGGTCGATAGGAAATAAATTTTTTAATTCAGCTGCGTTCCCGAGTAGATTTCCAAACAGTGGTATCAGAGAGAGCTTTGAGTTTAAGCAATAATCATGTTAAATTGCGTAGTTAATTTTATCGTTTAAATCACGTAATTAAAAGATGAAAGATTTTTTGATTTACAAAATTGACACACGAAAAGAAAAAAAAACAAGATCTGGTGGTGCTCGGCCTAGGCCTAGCCCACTTCCAAAATTTTGATTTTGGAAAGTGGCCAGGCCTAAACCAAAATTATTTGGCCTTTCCAAATATTTGATTTGGAATAGGCCTAGGCCCTTTTCAAATATTTGATTTGTAAAAGGCCTAGGCCTAGGCCACTTCCAAAATTTTGATTTTGGAAAGTGGCCAGGCCTAAGCCAAATTTGGTTTAGGAAGATGCCTTTTGGTTTAGGAAACCAAAGGCATCCCTTTTGATTAAGAATCAAAAGGAAAAAAAAACGAAAGAGAGTCAATTTTAATTTTGATTTATTTTTGGAATAGTTCAAATTAATTAAAATTAAAATTAAAATCATTTAAAATTAATTGTTAATTTTATTTCGATTAAATCATTTAATTAATTAAATGTTAATTAGTTAATTGATTGGATAAAATTATTTAATAGATTAAATGTTAATTGATTAATTAAGACGCAAGTAGTTAAATTTTAATTTTATCTTTTTCGTAAGATTTTATTGTATGAATTAGATATAGTAGATATAATATGATTATATGGACCCCGATTGATCATGGACTCAACCGATATGATAGATGTGAATGATTTAATTTTTCTGTTGGTATAAAAATTGTCCTAGGCCGTTATGAAGAACGTGACCTAGTTTATTTTCTGCATTTATCCCATTCCCGTTAGCTCCCCCCCCCCCCCGTGTGCGGCGGGTGTATTTATTTTATTAGATAGAATTAAATGTAACAAAAATGGAGCAGAAGATGAAGACCAAAGAAAGACGAAAATAAAGATCCCATTGGAGAATGGAGCATTAAAGATCTTATTGGCGGTTGCAGCTACCTTTAGATTGTGACCCGCGGTTTCGTCAGTTTGTATTCGAAATCGCACCTAGGAAAAGTCCATGATCATACCGGTTACTTTACGCATTTATTTATTTTGTGCTTGTATTTATTTTATATGATACGATAGATGCATGACTAGGCACGATCTAGATAAATGTGTAGGATGTATGTCTATAGAGATAGATATATTTGATGAGACCATAATTAAGTGAATTAATTTACGTAAATACTTCCACGACAAAAATCAAGTCGAAAAATTGTCTCCCAATATTATAGCGACGGTGAAAAGCCTTTGTTCGGATCAAACTGATCGGCCCTCGTCGGGAGTGGACCTACCACGGGTATATCGTCGTTATTGAGATATGATCGTATGGGATCTCGCGAATATTGGGTTATGACTTGACTAGAGTATTGCGGTGATTGGCCCTCGTCAGGACCGTCTTATTCTAGAGGCAAGGGGTTGACTACCACATAAAGATGTGAATTGTCAAAGAGTTGACTAGTCAACCATCAAGAGTCACATAGAGATGTGATTGGTAAGTGTTACATACCTTTCAAATTATTCCGGTTGATCGGCCCTCGTCGTGAATCGGGGTAACCAGATGGGATCTTGGCCACTAAAGAATTTTGAAAGATTCTTGAAAGTCAATTGGGAGTAGTTGACTAGTGGGGGCAAAATCATAAATCAAAAGACCATTTTTTTATTTTGCGTGTATAAACAACAACACTCTTCTATTTTCATTTTTATGTTGTAGTTTTAGCGAACTTTATATTTATAATTCTCGATTAGTAAAACCAAATTATGACTGTTAATTTTGAGAAACGTTCTCAAATATGGTTAAGTAATTTTAATCCTTTTAAAATAAGCAATGACATGAGCAATCCCGTTATAGTAATTAGAGACAATGAGGCTACACATTTGATGGAGTACTCCAAGGCTTTAATTATTAATGAAAGCGGAACCTCATAATGTGATTAAATCATTTGAAATAAGTTTCAACGAATTAGTCATATATTGGATACGATCCAAGATGATCATTCAGTCATACGATGACAATTAACTCAAACGTTGGATATGAATGACCACGTCTAATTTTGGAAAGGTTGTTTTCAAAATTGTAAGATTTAAGTATCGACTTAATTCTATCTTTGCTTAAAGGTTAATTAAATAGTAAATGTTTTGAATACGATTCAAAAGGATAAATAAACTATTTAATAAACTTTAGATTTTCCTTATTAAAGGAAATTAAAGACAAGGCTCTTGTGATCTTTCTTAAGTCTTATGAAGACTACAATAAGAAACATTTTTCAAGTGCTTAAAGGATTAGAAAGAAAAGTTAGGGCATGTGCTTAAATAGAGAGCTTATTGAAGTCTCTATTCTAAGCAAGTCTGTTGAGATAAATCTATCTAAGTGAAAGTCAACTATTAGATATATGATATCTTGCGAGTGTGATTAAATTAGAAATATTAAATCCATATATGGAAGGTGAAGCAAACGTTGTGACACTTACCATATTCTGGATCTAGTAAACTGATAAGAGAACTAAATAAATGTTATTATGTTCTGGTTCTTATGAAGAACATACTTTCAATTATTTGTCAGGATTTAGTAGACATATTCAATTGTAAAGAATAAATTTTATTCCGATAAAGTTGGAAGGTCACTGAATCTAACATGCTAGATTGATGTCACTATATAGTTGATATATGTGATGAGATCTCAACTAAATATTTGTATGGCTGTTATACTTAATATTTGTGGTTGTTCTAGACATAGTCTCTCTGGAAAGGAAGCATGTAATTAAACGTCATTCTGATGATGTTGAAACATATGATTATGAATCAAGTGGGTAATGCGTATCTTATCTAAAGATGACTAAAATACCCTTTTATGAAAAGGGTTGTAAAATCTAGAAAAATTGCATTAAGCCTAAACATACCGATGTTTGTTGGCTTATGACAATTAATGCCACAAATAATTGTTTGTTAATCTCTACGACTGTTTTTAGAAATAATCAAGTGTACTCAGTGAAGTGCATAATTCGGAAAGCCCAAAAAGTTTGAGCTAGTATGAATATGAGATTGATGAGCTACTAAGGAATTAATCTTCAATTGAATTGAAGTAATTAATACTTGAAGGGTGTTTCAGAAGTCGTCTGAAAAGGAATAGGATTCTCCCTTGAAGGATAACATCTTTCGGATACGCAATTAGATTGTGTTCCCAATTGGAAACAACACTTTATATGATAAATGTGTGACGCAAGCCATGCGATGTATCCCTTACCTGTTTCGGGATAGTGCCCTTATACTTAACCGAGTTCCAAAGAATAAAGGTTGAATAAATTCCATATTAGATATGGAAGAGGATAATGTCGAGTCTATCTTAACCGATGATTTGAAGTTGTCATAGGCAAAGTCAAAGGCTTGGAGCCTAGTACGACATATGCAACTTTGTGGAATATCTTAGCAAGTACGCCGGATATTATTTACTTGTCCGCGGAGCAAAATGTTTGTCTCCAAACATGCTTTGTCTTCTAAAGGAAGTGTTTATTCCAAAAGAAACAAAGTGGGAGTGAATCGATCTCAAAAGAGTTTGAGAACCACAAAGATATATTCAACCAATGGAACATGAGCAGACGCCGCATAGCGATGAGGTGTAGAACACTACTCAGAGCACACAAAAGTTCTGTAAGTCTGTGGATATCCTCATGCCTGAAAAGGCTACTGGTATATTCATCTTGAAGAATGAATATCTCACGACTTATGAAAGAATGTTTGAAAGACAAGATTGAGAGATATGGCCAGGAGCCATAATATCTGAATTAGATTCCATCAGCGACAACCTGGTTATGAACCTAGTTTGTCTTACTTAGAGGAATGTCCCCGTAAGGTGAGCCCGGTTCTATTCGGATAATACTTGTTACAACTTCGTATCATGACTATATGATAGTGTTGAAGACGTTGGGCAGAAAGCTCGATGTTCGTAGACGATGACATGATATGTAAGCCCATGAGATTCATTTATGGACTCAAACAAGTTTCTCTAGACGATTTCTTTGTTTGATAATCAAAGGAGTTTGATTTATTCAAAAGAAGGAATATGCCCAATGTGCAAGATGGATAGTAGGAGTGCGTTACGATTTTTGAGTAAGATATTAGATATCTCTCTCATGAATTGCCACCCCATGTCACGATCAATTAATGTTTGGTAATTCAAGGTCTTTACGAAAGCACTTGGATTAGCGAGTTCGATTTTGGAAATAAGAATCTATAGCGATAGATTTAACTCGTTGTTAGATTATAGTTTACCTATATAGATGTGATGCTAAAGAGTTTAGCATAGATCACGACGGGGATATTGCTAGACGGTGTTCTCAAGATCTATCTATGTTAGGACGTTCGTCCTAATGATAAGGTGAATGAAGATGCTTATGGAAGGTTTCCTTTGCTACAACGATAGGAACCACCATAAAGGTAATGCCGGATGTTCATAGTCCATGAAGAGTCATGAGCAAGTATGAAAATAAATCGGTGAAAGTCGAGAATATCCTTAAACTAGTTAAGGATAGTTTCCTAGTTTATGAGAACTTGGAATCGGATAAATGTAGTTATACGGACGTATATCCCGAGTCTTAATCGGGCGAATGGGAGAGCTGCGGTATGGGTTTGCGATCACTTTGATTAAGTGATACGTTGAGCTGGAAATGTTCTAGCCTATGGGTCACCGTAAATTCTACAACTAGGCCAAAACACGGTAGTGCCTTGGAGGCGCGGCGGGAGCGATACATGAGTCTATGAGGTTCATTCCCGAACCTTGTACGGATCTTCCTTCTTTTCTATATAGCCGATATAGTAAGTGGATTCGGTGCATGAAGCAAGGACCAGGGTCTCGTCGGAGATTCGTGTGTGTGTTGAGGCGGTTCCTTTGACTTGGTCATTTGGAACATGATATGAAGATAGTCTGAGTCCCCATGGATAGCGATCCGTTTATGGCTAGGGTTGGTTGCGAGTATTGCATGCGATTCTTGTGTTTCAACTTGGTCTTGTGTGTACGAGTGATTGGTTTTAGGCCAAGTGGGAGATTGTTGATATAGTGTCCTAAACCCAATCGGGTTGGACCAGATCCGACCGGATCGGATTATTTCTACTATTTCATTATGTTTATACATTTATTAAATGGCTTTTCTGTTGTCATATATATGTTATTTTAAAGAACCAATTGTGAATTTTTATATGATAACGTCCTTAGTATTAAACTTTGATAGAGAAACCATGATAGGTGATTATGGTTGATGAGATCTCTAATGACTTTAATAAGTTTGATACTTAAATGCCTCAAGGCTGATGTACTATTAAACAAGGCATTGATAGTATAAACAGACTAGCACGTAGTAGACGTCTTCTGTCTTTAAGGGCAGGGATAGATCTCGTCTATCGAAGTGTAAAGACACTTGGACTATACGTGGACGTGTATTAGTGAATGCGTACGTTAGACTGACCCACTTACACGGATAAGTGTCACACTATGTGGCGGTTGTGTAATTATCCTTAAGACCGGAGTCTTCATGGCATCACGGTGTGGATTGTCATGCTTTAACACTATTGAGGTTTCCCCTAGCCACGGGGCGATCATGCGGTAGTGATTGGGTATGATATTGAAGCATGCGGAGTATACATGATTGGTCGTCTGGGAATCGCGTATCCTATGATTGGGATTGAATATCCGAAATGGCCTTCTTATAAGGAATGTCTTACTCTCGTGAATCTTTGCAAAGTGGGAGTAAACAAGTTACTTCGAGAGAGCATGATATCTAGATTATAAGATACGGTCGTTAATGTTTGACACTCGACGTATGACCGTATGGATATTATTACAGTGATTGGATTGTAAGTTACACGGTAACTGTTTCACATGAAAGGTAGTAGTCATTGCATTTGACTCTTCCGATGATTGGGGGTCAAGGTGTGTTGCTAGACGCTATCCCGTGATCGTTAGGCATGAAGGGCATTTTCGTAATTTGCACTTTGTGTCTACGGCCAACATATTCGGAAGCCTATCGGGTCACACACATATGAACATCTAGCCGGATTAAAATGTGGTTATAGATGATAACCAAATAAGGAAAGATTATCTCGAGACTATAAAGGTTATAGTGGTAAATTAATATGGTGGTATTTATTTATTATGAATAAATGAAATACAAGATATTAATAATATTATAATAATTAAAGAATATTCCGGATGCCAAAATATTGGCTAAAGGTGGCACCACATTGAAGTGTATAAGATACATTTGGATTGTGCAATTTAATTAATAGTATTACCGAATATTAATATTAGATATTAATAAATATATATATATATATATGTATATATATATATATATATATATATATATATATATATATATATATATATATATATATATATATATATATATATATATATATATATATATATATATGTAAATATCTATGTATGTGTGTTCTTTAGTGTAAATCAAATTAGTGATTTGCATGCACATGCGCATGTAGTGTGCGTGTATATGATATATATATATATATAGATTTATTTGTGTAATATATATGTGATATATACACATGTGTAAATTGATTTATGGTAATATTATAAAGATAGTCAATATTAGATATTGACAATATCTTGGAAATATTCAATATAATATATTGACAATATCCTAGATTTATTTAATATAAGATATTATAATAAATGAGATAAATCAATCAATTATATTTTCCTTATTTTATTGGGAAAAGGTTTTCTTCTTCTCCACAACTATTTGGGGCGCCACTTCTACTATAAATAAGAGGTGGGTGTCAAGCTCTTTTGTACAACACAATTCCAAGAACTAATAGTTCTTGTGTAAAATAGAGAGCATCCTATAGAGAGTTGGAGAGAGGGAAAAGGGCATGTCTAGCAACCGGAGTTTTCCAATAGCAATCCATGATGGGATTCTGGCGGGCTGTTCGTGTGGACTAGCGGTAGAGGCCGAACACTTGGGCGGCTCTATGCAGAACTCTCCTTAGACGGTCGAACATCGATCTTTTAGATCAACCAAGGTAACCACCGTCTACTACTTGTTTGTTTATTGCTTAAACGAAGTCGATCTTGGGTCGATAGGAAATAAATTTTTGAATTCCGCCGCGTTCGCGTGTAGATTTCCTAACAGATGGTGAAGAGACCAAGAAGAAAAGAAAAACTCCAAGGACGAATAATCCTGAAGCGGCTATGGAAGATCAGCTGATGGATGCCTTGGAAAAAGAGGTCATGGCCAAGTGGGCGGTGATTGGGACTTGCATTAGCGAACCGAGTACCTTTGCTGACTTCAGTATATCCAAGGACTATGTCTTCTCAAGCTTCAGCGCTGATGTTGATCGATCCAGCCAAAGATTGGATGAGGATGCCGTGGTCCTCCACTATGATCATTTTATTGCAGGACTTTGCCCGCCCTTTGATCCCATCTTTATTGAGATGATGGATAAGTCGGCCACTTTACCTTGCGACATTACTCCCGGGACGGTGAGGATAGTGATGGCCTTTGCAGTCTTTTGCCGTACTTTGAAGAATGAGCCTACTTGAGGATTGGTATGGGGAATGTCATCATGCCAATTATATCCTGTCCAAATGTCAAATGTATGGCGGGAAGGCATCTCAGCGGGCACCTAGTGATCCCATGAAACCTCTTCATTTTGCTTCTGTTTTACTTTTTCCAACCTCTTGTACTTATCTTTTACTTGTTTAATCTTTTGCTCTTAGCTTTTCTTCATCCTTTTCATTGTAAGTGATGTTAACCGTTGAAGCTTTGTGCAGGGACAATAGGCAATGCAACCACAAACATGAATGCCCCGTTTGCAAAGGCTCAAGGAGGAGAAGAAATCAAAGCGAGAGGTTGTTGGCTACAAGTAAAAGGGCCAATCTGCCTTTCATTGATATGGCGATTACCTTCTGTTGGTCCTGTGAAAAGTCTAGACAAAATTTTAGAGGCGGGGGGGGGGGGGGGTGGGGTGAATAAACTTGTCACCAAAAACTTAGACTTGAACGAAACTTGGTTTAGTTATAACTTGTGAGGAGTTAAGCTAACAAAGCTGAGTATAAGTCAAGCTGACTTTCTACTTAATTTGAGTTAACCGGAAGCGGATTAAGTTTTAGCCTTTATAAAATTATATTGGTTTATCTTATGAAAAAGCTTGAATGCATAACACAGTTCTGGTGAACGTCAGTTTGGGTTCTGTGTGAGTTTCAATCAGTTTGTATGCTTGAACGAACAATGCTTTATCAATCACAAAAACTTGATTGTAAATAACTGTATCTGATATCCTTAACCTTCCAATAACAATGAAAACTGGCTTTGAAATTCCTTGTGACTGTGATTGAGAATCTGTTTCTTGTTTATCTTCAATTGAGTCTCCAGTAAAGTTTGGTTTATCAAAAACTACGTGTATAGATTCTTCATGCTTGAGTGTCTGTTTGTTCAGTACTCTAAACGCTTTACTGACACTTGAATATCCGAAAAATATTCCTTCATCTGCTTTGGGCTGAAAAGTCTTGAGCTGATCTTTTTCATTATTGTGAATAAAACATTTGCTTCCAAAGGCATGAAAATATGAAACATTTGGTTTCCTTCCGTTCCAAATCTCATATGGTGTCTTTCATGTCTTTAGTTCATGAGAGCTTTGTTTTGTGTGTAGCAAGCTGTGTTTACTACTTCTGCCCAATACCTTTCTAGTACTTTTGATTCACATATCATGGCTCTCCCAGCTTGTTTGAGAGTTCTATTACGTCTTTTAACTTCTCTATTTTGCTAAGGTGTTGTTGTGGCTGTGTTGAAAATAAAATTTATGTTTTGATGATGATTCATCAGTTATTCAGTTATTATTTTTAACCCCATTGTTGAAGCATCATAAGTAGCTGTTATAGTGCAAAGCAAAAAGATGTCGAGATATTAACTGAGAAAAAAATAACTGAATTGATGAGATCATAAAAATTGAGTTCACAATTGGAGATTGAGAAACTGACTCAGAGCACACTGAAGAAGGTAAGTTCGTGGAGGGACACATACTTAGTTGACTTATCTAGAAGCTCAAGGCTGATGGAACAAACTCAGTAAATGAAGAACTGAGGGTTCAAACTCAGTTTATGTAGACCAAAGCCGAGACTGTAAAGTTAGAGTTCAGGCAAGATTGTGATGACCTGAACTGACTCTATAGATCTTGTATGAAGACCTAAGGTACATAAGGACAATGTTATCTTGGATAATTGTTATGCTATGGTGCACTCTGATTAAGTCAATTATAATCATATGAAGAATAGAGTACTGAGTTTTTGAAGAAGAGTAAAAACTCAGTTAATGCTCTTAAAGCTGAAAACTGACTAGATCACAGAAAAACAGTTTCAAGCTGAAGTTATAAAAACTGAAGAAGAATCTGACCATTATGAAGAAATCAATTTTATTGGATACAAAGAATTGTCAGAAAGGGCATTGACATTCAACAGAATAAGCAAGACCACCAACGGCTACAAGAATTCAAATTTAAATAAGATGAATGTTTGGAATACCCCTACAAATAGGTCACTTCTACATCAAGAAGAAGTGCGGAGTTCTAAGAAAAAGGATATCAATGATGTTTTTAGAAAGGGCGAAAGTCAATCAAAAAGAACTCATGCTTTATGCTATATTGCAAGATCAAGAAATCATCAAAGTGTTCTTAAATATTCACGGAATCATCAAGAACAAACACTTGAAGAAAACAGAGCTTGAGAAAATCATACACATCAAGAAGAAGAAGCTCAAAATCACAAGTTGAATCATAGATATTGATTCAAGTCTCAACTTTGATTTTATCAAAGGTTTTAGACTGTGAAACCCCAAGAAGGTGTGAAGGACAGTTGAGTGCAGTCAGGTTGACTGTGTTTGTGATGAGCTGGTGAAAAGGCAATACAACCCTTCAAGGACCAGTGGTGCAAACATATGCAGAGCAGCAATTCTACCCGTTCTATAGTTGCTTGGATAGTGAAACTAGGGATAGTGAAGGAATATTAGTTTAGGACTTTTTGTAACCGATCGACCTCAAAGAGTTCTAGTTGAATTTCCTCCGCATCACATGGGAAGAGAGGACTAACAGGATTACGCCACCTAGAACCTCTATAAATTCTGTCTTATTTATTTACGTACTTTATGCATTTAGTTATTCTTGCTTTATAGTTTATATTACATAAGATCACAATCTCATCAAAAGTAAGAAAGCGTGTCGACAACACTGTATCTCTACTTACAAACTGATAACTGAATTTTCACAATGGCTTTAATAATCCGCTGCCGGTTAACTCAGTTCAAGTATAAGCCAGTCTTGACTTATACTCAACTAAACTAGCTTAACTCTACACAAGTTTGGATTTGAATTCAATCTGCTTTAAGATTCAAGTTTTGGGGACAAGTTTATTCGCCCTCTTCTAAACTTGTGTTAGCCTTTTCACGGGACCAACAATTGGTATTGGAGCGAGTTCTTCCTTTTGGAAGTGATCCAAAGTTATTCTTGCTTCGTGTTTTCGCTTAAATAACGGCCATTAGTTATCTCGTATACCAATTTGGCTTGCTTAAAGTAACTAGTTATCCGTTTATTTCAAATAGTTTTCAAAGTTTTTCAAAACTGCATCATGGATACACAGCAATCACTTTAGAAGTTTAATTAACTACTCATTTTTATGATTTGATGAATACAAAAGTAAATTGCAGGCTCTTGTTGCTGACACCCAAGAAACACTAATCGAGACATTCGTTGAAAATCCAATGGACACCATTAGCAAAGAGAACTCGGAGATTTTTCCATTAAGTCTTGTTGTACAAGATCACACTGAAAGTGATGAAGAAATCATTCTTTTTGGAGTTAAACCAGCAAAGGACAATGCAATAACAAGTAAAGGAAAATAGATAGTGCAAGATAACGAATCTGAAATTGAGAACATATCAATCAATCATCATGAGGTAAATGCTTCTACATCCAACTATCACACTGCCATGTACAATCATAGAAATACAGATTTCAATGAAACATTGGACATACTTATGAAGGAATTAGAGGAAATTCAAAGAAATTATGAGAATGTCAAAATGGAAAAAGAATCATTGAAAGCTGAAGTTCTATGATTTAATATAGAGATTAACTTAATCAAGGCTAACAATGGAATTCAAGGTGATGGTTCAATTGATGAAGTAACGGAAGTAATAAATATCACAGAATCATTAGTTGATCCAACTCCTAAAATTCTATTCAAACCAGGAAAACCATTTGAAGACAGAACATGTTTAGGGTTTGACAATCAACAAAATTCTATGTTCAGACCTAGTTCCGTTGCATATAAGTTTGTGGCTGCACAAAAGTCGAGAACACAAATAATTGATGAAATTGTTAGAACTGAAAAAAACTCAGCATAGTCTCGATCATAAACTGACAAAGAGGTAATATTAGTCAGTAGAACTCGAAAAAGCCGACGGATTCTATAGAAAAGTTCGAGAGAAAGGCGAAAAAGGCGAAACTTATCATAGATCAGTCAAAAGAACATTCAAGTCATATTCATCAAAGAAAGACACTCATTCATGGAATAATAGATTCCGGGGGAAAGGCAGACTCTTTCCTACTGATGAAGACTGGAATGGACCTATGATCACTTAGTCTCACAAAATTTTCAAGAAAAAGACGGTCGAGTTTAAACAGCAAAAGTTTGTGAAAACTGACCTTACTAAGTCAAAAGGTCAAGAAAGATATGTGAGAGAAATGAACACAATTTTGTGGAAATTGAAAGATCTAAAAAAGGGGATTAATTCTGAGAAAAAGAAGTCATCTTTAAGAATTAACCCAAAAGCTAATCAGAAAGGACCCAAACAGATATGGGTACCAATAAGCTCTTAATATGTTTTGTAGATGAAAACTAACTGCTGAAGATATATAGAAATCTGACTTCCCCAAAACTGATTCTCACATCATGTTTACAACTGAGTCTTCAAAGATAGATAAGGAAGACAGAGTTGAGATACAGACTGATCAAGTTGTGCATCAGATCAAGCTGAATACTTACAGCTGGAGCTACACCGTATCAACTGCTCGTACTGATACAAGCTAAGGCTGGCAGAAAAGTCGTAACCTACACAGATCTCAACCGTCCATCTTCTCCACTCACCACCTCGCATCTCAATGCCTGATATGATTTATGACAATAAGTTTTAAAACCCACTCAAAATATTCTAACTGCCAAATCTACCACCTATAAATACCTTCATATTATCCTTATCAATCCTTTACACTCAGTTTTTGTACATCCCCCAGTTTAAAGAGTTATCTCTATCTTCAAATTTTTCAAAATTACCTCCAACAATCAGAAATTATGAATTTTACTAGAGTTGAAGCCGGTTTGATCATTTCACTCGAGCAATATCTTGAAAAGCATTGAAATTCAAACCTTGCTAAGTAAATCATGAACAAAATCAGAAAAATCAAAGGTCTTAAAGAAGTGTTCAACATTACATTGGAGAGTGTATGCCTGGAAAGCATTGGCGATCAAGGTCACTGAGAACCTTATTGCAGAAATCATGGGCTTTGACAAGTCTAATTATTCTTCTGCTATCAAACTGAATAAAGAGCAAAGAGAGAAGTTGTGGAAGGACATTGCAACAAATGGAGATTCGAATGTATTGTTGATCGCGTGCAAAGAACTTACTAGCAATGGGACTAGGTCTATCATAGTATAGTACTAGCGAGTCAAGGTCGATCCCACAGAGACTCGTAAGAACGTCTAATTATGAAGATTGAGCTTGTCACGATTATGGTCTACGACCAACTATAATATAGACAATAGTAAATTTGGTGCCTCAAACTATCAAGGTTATGCTAGTTCACACAGCAAAAAATGAGTTTCTAATGTATTAGTTCAATTATGAGCAATTAGTTATTCCTCCTACACATGCAACATCCTTCCCATTGGTGAATTTATTCATTGTTCAACGACGGGTACAACTCATAACCTATCTACTCCGGTAATGGTAGTAAACAATCTATATGCTAGCTACCCTCCTTAATTGGTCCGTAATAGCCCATACGCATAAAGAACTAGAGCAGTCAATATTGAGCGTTTACTCATACCGCAAACCCACCTATACAGCTGTCGACATTGATCAGCACGTTCCTAGGGTCCATTCAAGATAATGTCCAAACATAGCACTTCACTATTCATATTTCATGCTATTTTATGATGACATGCAAATAGTTGATCTGGCTACTAACATGTAAATTAAATTTATCGATCAACGTAGCTGGCGTAGATTATCATGAATTAGTAATTTACTAGGTATTCAGATCTAGCGATATAGACCGTCGCTGATCTGAAGAACGCAACTACTATTTCATGATTTCTTCACCAACGAATCAGATCTATAACACATGGGCTAAAATAAACAAACTACTACATAATTAAAATAAATAAGCAATTAAAACATACTAGTCGAATAGAACAACGATAGATCTACATCTTGGAAAAGATAGAAAATAATACCCTCAAAGATGAGCGAGATCTCCCTCAAATCTCTCCCTAGGCGGCGACTCCGTCGTCTCTTGGACCAAAACTCATAAAATAATGAAATAAAGAACAAAGAACGTTTATTGCATAATTTGCCTTGAAAAATTTGGGTACATTGTGTTCTGAGGCGAAGTCTCTTATTTATAGCTAGCTAAACCGACTTAGAAACACCTAGTTCTACCCCTCGTCCAAGAAAACGCGTTTCGGAAGGGTCTCGAGCCTCGGTAAGTCGGCGGCCTTCCTCGGTAAACCGGGGGTATTTTTGTCCTTTTACTTCAGCCGACTTAACTAGGAAGGTTCTTGAATACCCTATGCCTATTCTTTTCGTTCAGTCCACTCCAGATTCGTCCATGATGCTCAGCCCAATATTTCGTATCATAAAAATCATCAAATAATGCACGAAATAATATCAAAACAGGGAAAATAAATGCTAAGTGCAGATTTCTTGACTCACGAACCCGACATATGCTATTCAACTCAAATGGTTCATATTTATAGGTCGAAACTACTATTTTTATGCTCATAATGGATAGAATGTTGATGCCGCATGATAGACTATTTTAACCATCATCAACTACCCCATACTATCCTTTTGCTCGTCCGCAAGCAGAGTATCAAGGCAGAATGTACCTCCAAGAGCAATCTCCATCAACTACCACATATTCAATCAAGATTTCCGGCGAAAACATACATTAAACCACAATCCATAAGCTTCTCATTAATCATGACCTATCACGCATCAATTTGTCATGTGATGAAGCGATCATGATAATGTGTTCGTGAAGAGAATCAAGTTGTATTAACCACACAATCATAACTTACCTACGCATACACTCGCTCATCTTGCCTTCGAGACTTGGTTACACAACATGGTACCTTAACGGACTCGGTGATGAGCATCGCTCTTAAGTCCTCATTTGTTTCTTTTTATGCGAGGGTCGTGCCTTTTTTACACGAGTTCGCTTCCCTCACTGCCTTTATTGCATACAATTTTCTTTTTCTTCTTTTTTTTCAATTTTTTTCTGGCAGATTTCCTCACTTTTTTCTCTTTCTATGACAAGTCCTTTGTCCGGTTACCTCTCGTCATCCAAGTTGGTTCCCTTGTCTTATGACAATGTTTTGAAGAATATAGACAGACAAATAATGATTCCCAGTTAAAACAACTCATCATCTAATCTTAAACACTTCTCACTCAGAGTATGTGCTCAAATATTGAATGCAATGATAGAATAATAATTAATAAGTTACTACTTCATGCAACATAACATATGCTCATTCTTCCATACTAAATTGAATATGCAATAGCTCTCTTCAAATTGAACTTGGGCTCATTTTCTAACGATTCCTTACTCGAAAACGTGCAACAAGCAAGCTAAAAATAGTGTTTTTAAAATTTTCAAAATTATTCCCTTTTTCGACTATCCAGCTAAGACGCCTACCCCCCACTTATTATAGACATTGTTCCCAATGACTAAAAATAATGAAAGAAGAAGTTACTTAGCTCTGGAATTGATCAGCTGAGTCAAAGCGAATACCGGAGTAGAATCATTGGCTCCTAGGTCATTCCTCTTCCAAGTCGTTACCTGCGATCCAAAATACTTCCAAAAACTGTGAGTAACAAGCGAAGGGAAATAATAAAATAAGGTGGCAGTAATTGTGCATACCGGAGGAACGCGCAAATACAATTTAAGCCAATTTATTCTTTTATCGGCCTATGCAAGACGGAAAAACTTTTACGAGGGTATCACATGAGAATCGTGAAGGAAAAAACCACATATATCTCAAGTTGATGACCGAAGATATACGTGAGGAAAAAAACCTTGCGATTGCCATGCTACTTTATTGACTCAAAATAACTAAAATAAATAAAAGCAATAAATAAGGGTCTACAAATAGTTCTGAGTTTATAGGCGTCAGCTCGACTGTACTAATAGAGCTCTTTTATTCATATTCTGGCTCTGTCAACGTAAAGACTTCCAACTCATGGTTATACTTCGCTCTAGGTAATACTTCGACTGTGTGGCCGTTAACCGTGAAAGTCTGCCCAGAGTATTCATGTCTAACTTCACACGCTCCTGAATTGAAGACTTTCGTGACTACATGTGGTCCATAACATCTAAACTTCAACTTCCCAAGAAAAAGACGAAGACATGAGTTGTCCACCAGCACTTTATCTCCTTCTTGAAATGAGCGGTTCAGAATTTTCTTATCGTGCAAGTGTTTCGTTCTTTCCTTGTAAATCTTTGCATTTTCGGGCTAAATTCTCATCCATGTTTAGAAACCTCGTAGCCCACAGCGCTCGGTGCTAGTGTTCTACCGGTAAATGACACACTTTTCCAAACACAATCATATACAGTGACATCCCAATCGTTGTCCTATAAGCCGTTCTGTATGCCCAAAGTGTGTCATCTAATATCAAAGACCAATCCTTCCTCATAGGATTCACAGTCTTCTCGAAGATCCTCTTAATCTCTCTGTTCGTGACTTCTACTTGTCCACTCGTCTGGGGGTGATATGTTGTTGCAATCTTATGTCTAACCCTATATCTCAAATTTAATTTTTGAAACAACTTATTACGAATGACTCCCTCCGTCACTAATTATGGCTCTGGGCACTCCAAACCTCATCAAAATGTTTTTCTTAAGAAACCTCACGACAACCCTGGCATCGTTAGTAGGTGAAGCTACTGCTTCCACCCATTCGGAAACATAATCAACTGCTACCAAGATGTAACGATTTGATTCCAACGATGTGAAAGGCCCAACAAAATCAATTCCCCATACATCGAATAACTCTACTTCTAAGATACTCTGCAGTGACATCTCATTCCGCTTAGAAATATTACCGGTCATTTGACAAGAATGACAGGCTAGCTCATGTAAACTCGTAAGCAGATTTATAAATTGTTGGCCAATAGAATCCACACCGCATTACATTTGCTGCTGTCTTGTGTGGCCCATAATGACCTCCAACTTCTTAAGAATGACACATGTGCAAAATACTTAGAATCTCATCATCATGGACACATCTCCTAATAAAGGCATCAGGGCATAACTTGTATAAGTAGGGATCGTCCCAATGATAATGCTTCATATATGTGAACACAGTGACTTTCGATCCCATCAGATTAGGTTGTAACTTGTCAAATGCAAAGATGACAGCTAAGAGTTCCTTCTCTGTAGTCGCATAATTCCTCTAGGCACTGTTAAAGGTATGACTAGCATAATAGATAGGCTTAAAGATTTTATCCTCTCTTTGTCCCAGGGCTGCTCCAACTGCCGTGTCGCTTGCATCACACATAAGCTCAAAAGGTTTGTTCCAATCTGGGGCTACCAGAATTGGGGGAGTTATAAGCATTTTCTTTAATGTGTTGAATGCTTTCTTGCACTTTTCTTCAAATACGAAAGGTACATCCTTCGCAGGTAATTCTGTCAAAGGTCTAGCGATTTTAGAGAAGTCTTTGATAAACCTCCTATAAAATCCTGCGTGGCCAAGAAAGGCTTGCATCGTCTTTAAGTTAGTTGAAGGGGGTAACTTCTTTATTACCTCTATCTTTGCCCTATCAACTTCCATTCCTTTCTTTGAAATCTTATGACCTAACACTATTCCTTCTATAACCATAAAATGGCATTTTTCCCAGTTAAGTACAAGGTTGGTCTCTTCACATCTTGATAGGAACCAACTTTACAGTACATTTATGTACAGTTCAGCCCATGATTATCACATTTCTGGCATGTTTCGGGTGACTTCAGACCCTATTTTGAGTATTAAATGAGGTTTTATTGCACGGCGAGTGACTGTCGGTTTTCCGTAAACTCGACCTTATTTTAGCATTTTATACTCGTTTTTCCCGAGACCCGTAGTTTGCGGGGTTATGCGTTTGCTTGTTGTTTTCATATGGATGCAGGACTAGGGTGTCTCGAGAGCCTGAAAGGCGAGAATTATGAAGTTTAGACGTGCCCGAGGTGAAACACGGAGGTTGAAGGTGAAAAAGTGAAGATTTTGGGTCACATGGGTCCGGACGCCCGTCTGGACACCTTGGACGTGCGTTCAGTGGCTGTCCGGACGGACAAAAACCTCTCATCCGGACGGCTAACTCTCTGGAAAATGGATTCTTGGCTGCAAAAGTTTGTCCGGACGGCTAACTCTCTGGAAATTGGGAAAACTTTGATGAAGAATTCGTCCGGACGGACAGATCCAGCATCCGGACGGACAAGAGCATTTCATCCGGACGGACATCTATTCATCCGTCCGGACACCTGGAAAATCAAGAACAGTCCGGCCGGACATGGCGGATATCCGTACGGACAGAAGACTTTCTATATAAAGCTGCCTCATTTTCTCACAGCCGCAAGCAGAAAATAAGGGGAGATAATATTAGATAAGTTAGGCGATTTGGGGCGATTTTCTTCGTTTCTTAGAGTTAGAATTAGTGTTATATATCATTAGAATCCTCTTTCGATCTTCTCTATGAACCTCTAACTTTTAGCTTCGATCTGTAACATTTCAAGTGACAAGATTTGTTCTTTTGGAGCTCGAATTTGGTAGTTCTTCAAGTAATCGAAATGGGTATGTTTTCTTGTTGTTTTACCATTGTTGTGATGTTTTTCTTCCGTTTGTATTGTTTAGATTCGATTATGAGTAGCTAGAATTGTCGTATGGTCGAACCACGTGAATGCGGGTGAAACACCATTAGAGAGATGAACCGGGAGGTAGTGTAGCGCGTAATTTAACGTTCTAATCGATAATCTACATCACGAAACTTGTTTTGATTGTTTTAATAGATTTGAATGAGATTGACAACCCTGTTCATTGTTGCACACACGTAGCTTATAAATGTATGTTGCGGCAACGTGTGGGAACGGAGTTTCGGGACCGTAGAAGTTTTGGGCTTGAAAGGTAGTCTGACACCTACCCGTGTACTAGATTGACGCCCTAGTCATCAAGTCCGGTTCAATACGGGGTTTGTCCTATGAGTTATCGTTAGACGGCAAGGTAGAGTAAGGCACACTCCCGGGGAAATCTTTCGAGGGTAAAGTAATCCGGCGAAACGTAGTTCGGCCATACCTCTTTTAATTGTTTAGAATTCCGAGTAGTGTAATCTTTCTTTTACGCAATAGTATAACTTCACACCTATCCGTTTGACCCGAACGAGTGCTAAGTCAACCGTGGTACTCAAAAACCAATCTCTCGTGGGTTCGACCTTGGACTCCTGAAGCTCTATCCTACAATCGACCCGGTCCACTGCCTGTTAGAAAGTAGATTTTCCTAAGGTTTCGAGTTTTTACTTGATCGACCGGACCTAGAAAATCCGCTTATCAAGTTGGCACCGTTGCCGGGGATTGGCAATGCTTTGATATCACAAAAGTTGACCGAAAGCTTGGGCTTAGGTCGTTTTTATTGTTTTCTTGTTGCTTTGTTTTGACTTGCAGCTGAAGTACCACACCACCTATTGATGAGGTGGTGGTGACGAGGCACTGTGATTGTTTTCGTGTTGTTTTCTATGATTTTGCAGATTGAGCATAAATGGGTGGATACTCTCAACAATACAACTTTTATGAAGAAAAATCCACCTACCAACCTTGGGCACACGAGCTTGGTCAAAATCGGTATTATCAACCTTATGACCAAGAGCAGGGTGCGTCCATGGGATGTGGAATGGACGACGATTATCGATATGATGAGGGGAACTATAATAGACAGAATTTTGGGGGAAATTGGAACCAGAATCAACCGGGAAACTGGGGAGGCAATCAAAGCCAGCATGACTACAATTGGAGCCCAAATCAAGGACAAGGGAATAAATAGAATTATGACTCGAACAACTCTTGGAATTGGAGCTCTCAAAATCAGCACTTACAGCAGATTGACCTTGCCTATGCCGAAGAGGAACGAGAAGTAGGTATTATTCAGGAGCTGATGGAAAGGGTTTCTATGGCTATGGATGAGGAAGTGTCGGCACATCAATTGATCGATTGGTTGAACCGGATGCTCATGTTATATAAAGAGGCCGAGGATGCTTTGAAACGGGCTGGGGAGATGCAAGACAAGTTTTCCAGCGGGGAGTATAGGACCGGCCTAGCCAATTAAGATTGGCCCCATATGAGATACAGGCTATGTTGGATGTCTCAGGATATCGTGTCTCTCATGACGGCCCGGATGCCGGATCAAAATGAAAAGTCTTGCACACAAACGGTCCGGGTAGACAGTGATATTGACGAGTCAAGTTGCTATAATGAGGTGCTCGTCCCGGAGGATTCAGTGATTGAGTTGGCTTTATCACCGCCACCCCCCATTGTAGTATTTGATTATATGAGTTTCCAAGTCCTCCCGAGTGAACTCCCGAATAGTGAGCTGAAAAATGATGATGTTTTGGTAGAGTCCGTGATGCAAACTGAGTTGGAAGCTAGGAAAAGGGAGTTAGCTGCTGTTAAGAGAGAACTCGCGATGGAAATAGGGCCAGAGAAAGTCGTCAGTGAAGAGGTTCAGGTGGAGAGTGAGGTTGATGAATCGAATTTCTATGAGGAGATTTCTGAGCCAGAGATTGAGATGCAAGAGATTGATATGGGATCGCCCATCTCTCCATTAGTTGATGATGTACCATTCGAGTCGGTGGAGAATTTTTATGAGTATGCCAAGCCACTTGTAGTGGAGCCTACCTCAGTTTTGGGTGAGCCGGAAGCTTTTGGTATTGCCATGCTCTGGGACATGGAGGATACCCATGATTGTAAAGTAAGGGAGGTGGAGCTGTTGTCTATCATACCACATCCCGACGATGACCATCATGACACCTTGACGAGAAGTGCGATAGATTTATTTGAGGTCGTCGATCCGGTGGGATTAGAAATGGAGAAGAAGATGGGACAGCTCATTCTGCCGCCTAGCTCGCTAGTGGTTCGAGGTCATATGGATGAGCCCATTATGTTGACACCCCCGGATAGATTGGTCATCTTTGATATACCGGTCCCGGATTATTACTCCCTTCCATTCTGTGCGGATGAGTTCTACGAGGTTAAGTTCGAAGGGTCCCGGGTGGAAGACACACGTAGAGGTGATAGAGAGGAAAGACCACGGTGGTGGGGTGATTCCAAGAAGAAGATGATGAGATGTTTTGATAGAAGAGGATTCCTGAGTTGGGAGGAGGTTGCATCGAGGGCTATGAGAGGTAAGTTTCTAACGAACTCGGTTTTAATGATGCTTGCTATTTGTATTCTTCTTGAGTTGTTGATCTTTTTGAGTTCGGATTTTGGTTGATGGTTTTGATGATACTTGTTTGAAATGAAATAATTGAATTGTTGTTTTGAGTCTTTTATGGTTTGAGTCCGTTTTGGTGTCACTTGGTCGAGCCAACGACGTAAAACAAAGGCGCTCGGTGGGAGGCAACCCACCATTTGCTTTGTGTTTTGCTTGTTTTGAGGTGATGTTTTTGCTACTTTGCTCTTGATCCGTGGTTGTAAGCCGTAAGGCGCGTACTTTTTCACCTTTTCATGCCTTCTGTGACTATGCCTTGGATTTGACTTGGGTTAAGATTTTATTTTGTGCACGTTTAAACGTGTTGGTTGTTTATTGTATGGTTGATTCGTATTTTGACTATCTCTATGCCATATGTTCAAGTCTTCTGACGTGACGAGGACGTTTATTTTTATCACCCCCGGATTCTCCCCATATTATACGCTTTGGCACGCGGACCATGTCCCGTGCATGTATTTCTTGGATGTTTTTCAATGACTAGGGATTCGGGATGGACTACTTTCACGACCGTTATGAGACTTGATCGTGCCGTTTTGCCGGGCTCAAAAGCTAAGTCTTTCTTTTTCCTTCTCGTTCACACACCGAGGACGGTGCTTCACTTAAGTGGGAGGGGGGACGACTTAGCTTATTCGCTTGTTCTTAAAAGTATTATGCCGTGATGTGATAAACTTGGTTTTTACTCGTTTCCGAGTCGATTTTTAGGCCGTTTTTCAAAATTTTCCAAGATTTTAACACCACGTTATATGCATGCTGTTCACAATTGAGTGGTGGAAGGTCTTTAGTTTTGTGAATGTCTCACAGTGAGTCTATATTGTCATGATACGGAACACTTTTTAGTACACGTTTGACGACGGTTATGTTTATCACGATTACTTTAAACACCTGTACCCCTAGTTTCGAGGAGAAATAGAAGGATTGGCCTTGGTAGGAACACGGGATGACAGTTTTGGCGTTCTTTTTTACCCTACTTTAGCCAAATAAGCCTGAGCCGAATGTTTGACCTTCGTAGCCCCTCTCGGCCTTGATAGAATGGTCCGACCGCCATTCGCTTTATAGCCGTTTCGTTACTTAGTCATAAACCTACCCTTGAGCCTTATTTTGGTCACATTCCCTTCATTTGACCCTACGAGTGGACTTAGTCTCTTGTTAAACCACACTTGCCAAGGCAAGTGTGGGGTGGGGGCAGATGTTGTTTTTGAGTCGGGCTGTTGTTTCCTCAGTTTTAGAGCTATAAGGAGAGGAGGAGCTCAGTGGGGCTGGATGCTCGGGTTTCATTTCAAAAAAATTTTAAAAAAATTAAAAAAAATTCAAATCAAATAATTGTGTTGTATATAGAAATAAAGGGTTGAAAAAGGCAATGAGCTTAAAGCAATGATGATGTTAGGGTTGGGATAGTCAGATAGGTACTAAGTATTCGAGCTCACCTCACGACACTTGAAACATAGTCGAGTTTGGCAATGAGTTCGGGTATTTTAGTGTCCTATAGTTCCCAAAGTGTTGAAAATGACCAAAAAGGAGTTTGGTGGGTTTGTTTGGTAAAGAAGACGTGGTACGTGTTTGGATTATGTTCACTCGTACTTCTTTTCTCCAGTTTCCCAAATTACCCTTTTCGATTAACCGAATTTACCCTAGCCTAACGTTATAACCATTCAAGTCTGTTTGGACCGTGTTTAACTTTGGTTAGTCCCGATTAGTGGAGATTCTAGGAAGGGCGAGGATTGTGTAAAGTCATTTGTCCGGTATTCCAAGCCCGAAATCGTATTAAGCATAAGACGTCGTCATTCAACACACACTCACTCCGTGTCATGATCTAGTAGAGTCAAAGTAATGCATTCACTTAACTAAGTTCTTTTCACCTCGATATTTTGAAATGCATGCATGTACCGTAAAGTTGATTCCTTGGTATTGTTTGAACGCCTAATTTACTCGAGGACGAGTAAAGGCTAAGTGTGGGGTGGTGATAGGAACCAACTTTACAGTACATTTCTGTACAGTTCAGTCCACGATTATCACATTTCTGGCATGTTTCGGGTGAGTTCAGACCCTATTTTGAGTATTAAATGAGGTTTTATTGCACGGCGAGTGACTGTCGGTTTTCCGTAAACTAGACCTTATTTTAGCATTTTATACTCGTTTTTCCCGAGCACCCGTAGTTTGCGGGGTTATGCGTTTGCTTGTTGTTTTCATATGGATGCAGGACTAGGGTGTCTCGAGAGCCCGAAAGGCGAGAAGTATGAAGTTTAGACGTGCCCGAGGTGAAACACGGAGGTTGAAGGTGAAAAAGTGAAGATTTTGGGTCATATGGGTCCGGACGCCCGTCTGGACACCTTGGACGTGCGTTCAGTGGCTGTCCGGACGGACAAAAACCTCTCATCCGGATGGCTAACTCTCTGGAAAATGGATTCTTGGCTGCAAAAGTTTGTCCGGACGGACAAGGTGTTGTGTCCGGACGGCTAACTCTCCGGAAATTGGGAAAACTTTGATGAAGAATTCGTCCGGACGGACGATCCGGCATCCGGACGGACAAGAGCATTTCATCCGGACGGACATCTATGCATCCGTTCGGACACCCGGAAAATCAAGAACAGTCCGGCCGGACATGGCGGATATCCGTACGGACGAAGACTTTCTATATAAAGTGCGCCTCATTTTCTCACAGCCGCAAGCAGAAAATGAGGGGAGATAATATTAGATAGGTTAGGCGATTTGGGGCGATTTTCTTCGTTTCTTAGAGTTAGAATTAGTGTTATATATCATTAGAATCCTCTTTCGATCTTCTCTTTGAACCTCTAACTTTTAGCTTCGATCTGTAACATTTCAAGTGACAAGATTTGTTCTTTTGGAGCTCGAATTTGGTAGTTCTTCAAGTAATCGAAATGGGTATGTTTTCTTTTTGTTTACCATTGTTGTGATGTTTTTCTTCCGTTTGTATTGTTTAGATTCGATTATGAGTAGCTAGATTTGTCGTATGGTCGAACCACGTGAATGCTGGTGAAACACCATTAGAGAGATGAACCGGGAGGTAGTGTAGCGCGTAATTTAACGTTCTAATCGATACTCTACATCACGAAACTTGTTTTGATTGTTTTAATAGCTTTGAATGAGATTGACAACCTTGTTCATTGATGCACACACGTAGCTTATAAATGTATGTTGCGGCGACGTGTGGGAACAGGGTTTTGGGACCGTAGAAGTTTTGGGCTTGAAAGGTAGTCTGACACCTACCCGTGTATTAGATTGACGCCCTAGTCATCAAGTCCAGTTCCAATACGGGGTTTGTCCTATGAGTTATCGTTAGACGGCAAGGTAGAGTAAGGCACACTCCCGGGGCAATCTTTCTTAGGGTAATGTAATCCGCTGAAACGTAGTTCGGTCATACCTCTTTTAATTGTTTAGAATTCCGAGTAGTGTAATCTTTCTTTTACGCAATAGTATAACTTCACACCTATCTGTTTGACCTGAACTGAGTGCTAAGTCAACTGTGGTACTCAAAAACCAATCTCAGTGGGTTCGACCTCGGACTCCTCAAGCACTATCCTACAATCGACCCGGTCTACTGCCGGTTAGAAAGTAGATTTTGCTAAGGTTTCGAGTTTTTACTTGATCGACCGGACCTAGAAAATCCGCTTATCACATCTCTTTAGCACTTTACTCGAAATTGTCCAAGCACTTATCAAAGGTATCTCCAAATACAGAGAAATCATCAATGAAAATCTCTAGAAAATCCTCCACCATGTCCGCAATGAATGACATGATGCACCTTTGGAATGTTGCAGGTGCATTACATAACCCAAAAGGCATGCGATTGTACGCAAAAGTCCCATAAGGACATGTGAAGGTGGTCTTTTCTCGGTCCTCGGGTGAAATATGGATCTGATAATAACTAGAATGTCCATCTAAGAATCAATAAAATGCATGACCGCTTAATCTTTCAAACATCTGATCAATGAATGGTATGGGAAAATGATCTTTATGAGTTGCATCATTCAGCTTCCTAAAGTCTATGCAAAATTGATGTCCAGTAATTAGTCTCACAGGGATTAACTCATCAAAGTCATTAGGTTGTGCAGTGAATCCTCCTTTCTTGGGTACCACAAGAATCGGGCTTACCCATTCATTGTCTGCTGTTGGGAAAATGATTCCCATCTCCAACATCATTATGATCTCTTTCTTAACAACATCCTTTAGTTGTGGCATCAACCTCCTTTGAGGTTGAGCTACCGCTTTCTTTTCAGGGTCCACAGAGATCTTACGCATGCACACCGATGGGGTTATTCCTCTAATATCTGCAATCATCCATCCAAACGCTCCCTTGTGCTCTCTCAGTACTCTTAAAAGTTTTTCCTCCTCTAAAGGTGATAATGACGATGAAATTATGAGGGGGAGAGTAACATCTTGTAAGTACATGTACTTTATGTGAGAAGGCAAAGGTTTCAACGTTAAGTTCCTTGGTGGCTCCTCTAATGATGATCTTAACAGATTACCAAATCAATTGTAAGTCAAAGACCATGTGCCACGAAGGTCTATGAATGGTTCCTCCTACATCCACGAAAGATATAGGCTCTATTTCTCGCACTTGACCTTCGGTACATGATAGCAAAATACTTAACCGCTAACTTTCACCGACAGAGTATCGGGTCAACAGGAGTATAGTGGTTACAAGGTCAAATCCACAGGGAGTAATGTCTAAGTACAAAATCGACGTAGAACTCGGTTCAGGCCAAAATAACTGTGGAAGATATTATACTAATGCGAAAATAAAGATTAAACTACCGGTTTTACTTCTAAATATTAAAGGATATAGCCGAACTATGATCCCACGAGTCTGCTTTTACCCCTTAGGAAGGACTTAACGGGGAGCATGTCTTAACCGACCTACCTATCCAATGTAGTTTAACGACATCCATGGGTGCCAACTCCTAATTCTAGTGATTAGGCGAACAACTCGATCTAATCACTCTATGTAAAACTAACCGACTCTCCCTTTAGAAAACCGATTATCCTAACATGATTAAGGTCTAGAGTTGCTCGAACAAAGATGACAAACCTCTTTATTGGAAACAAATCCTAACAACCGGGCCAAATCTACGCAACGATCCCAAAACCCCTTTTCCCACATATCACGACAAAATACATCTATATGTTCGATGTGTGTGACGGTGACCTAGGTGATGAATCTTATTCAACGATGTTATAATAAGTTTTAGGACGTGGTTTAATCATTAAAATATTCAATTACGCACTACAGAACTCCCAGTCTCATTCTCCTTAGGGTTTTCACTCGCTTTCACATAATTCAACTACACATGCAATTAGCTACTTATGATTATGCTAAAAACGGAATTAAAAGTAGAAATTAAACTAAAGACAATAAACAAAAGAGAAGTCATTACCATAAAAATTGTTGAAAATCTAATCCACAAAATTTGGAAGAAATAATTGCACCAAAAGCCAAATCTTTGATCTTGAAACGTAAATCTAAGATATGGAAAGTATATAGAATCGAAGGACGTTATCTATGCAATCAAAGGATCAAAGAATGATCAACCTGCACTAAAACCGCACCAAAATCGCCCTAGAAGTGTCTAAAGTTGGCAGAATCTAAAAAATGTTGAATGCACTGCGTATTTATACTGTAGGGTTTATTTCTGCAACTGTCGGTGCCGAACGAGCGTTTGCTCCAAGGTGGACGCTCGTCTGCTTGGAATTCTGATGATTATTAGGGTTTATTCTTCAGTGAAACAGCGTTTGGCTCCTCCTGAATGCTAGTTCATGGACCATGCCTTGAGGGAAGATGCCCATCTGGATTGTCTGAACGCCCGTTTAGATTATATGAGCTTTCTTGATTCGGGCTGAGCCCATCCAAACGTGTGTTTGGGGTCATTTGGATGCTCGTCCGTCTTCTAACCCAATTTTCAGTATCAACTGCTAGCTTGACAGACGCTCGTTTGAACTGAACAAACACCAGTTTCCCTGAGCTTTGCCGCAAACGCCAGTTTGTGAATGGCAAACGCCCGTTTGCCTTGATTTCACTCCAAACTTAACTTTTCTCAACTTTCATGGTACTTCCGTGCCACGAACATGTTCCTCATCTCAAAACATCGCCTTCCGGGTCCTCAAGTCACCTATGTCCTGCAATAACATATACGAACAAACACCACACGTAATTCCGTAAGACAAAGGTGCTCGGAAAAGTGATAAATATCGCTAAAAAGGCGGAGTTTACTATCGATGTGACAGTTTAACTCCCCGTGCGTATAACTCTCGATATTACTCTTAATTAGGCCTAGAGCCACCCTAAACATGTCAATTAAGTGATAAACGTGGGTTAAACCGCACAAAGCAAAGTACGAAGAAAGTTGACTCCCATCAACCACCCCAAACTTAGCCTTTGCTCGTCCTCGAGTAAATTAGGCACTTTAAAATAGACCAAGGGATCAACTTTACGAAACATGCATAGTACTCACGACATCAACGTGAACATAAAGTAGACACTGAATGTAAACCACTTGACTCTATCTTACCACAAAGACGAAGTGTGTGTGATAAAAACCGAGGGCTACACTCAAAATGATTACCGGCTTCGAATACCGGCCAAATGACTACACACATCACATACCGGGCTATAATCTCCACTAATCGAGGCAACCAAGGCTAAATACGGTCAAGTAGGACTTGAAGGGTTATAATTTTAAGCTCGGGACGGGGTTAACCGAAAGGAAATTTGGGACTAGAGAAAAGAAAATACGAGTGAACCTAATCATCTTATGTGGATCTCCTCCACAAAAACGTACCAAGGCACACCAAACTCCTTCGATCTTTCTATACTCATTGATAAACAACTCCTACCTTAACATCATACTTTTATTCACTCAAACATCCTTCTTTAACTTCTTCTTTTTTTCAAACATTTTTCAAACCTTTTTTTTCTTTTTTTTTTCTTTTTCTTTTTTGTTCTCCTTTTTTTTCAAATTTCTTTGCATAATTCTTCAAATTTTCTCGAACCAACAAGCCTCACCATAGATTTCTCAAACTCCTCCCCTTCATTGTATTAGCTCGTACTAACCAACTCCTCTAGAAATACGCACCATCTCCCACCCCACACTTGATTCAGAGTGTGGGCCTAAAGTAACAATTAAGTTCACTCGTATGGTGATCAAAAGAAATGTGACCAATAATATAGCTCCGGGTTAGGGTAATACAGGCTAAGTAACCAAAACGGCTCATTTTCAGACGGTGGTCAGACCGTCCTATCAAGGTTTAGAGGGGGTGCGTGGATTAAAATGTTGGGATTTTGGCTATTTGGCTCTGGTCGGATCAAAGAAGAGCCAGGACTCTCATCCTGTATCCTTCCTAGGTAAACCTCTCTATTTCGCCTCGAATCTAGTGGTATAAGTGTGTTTAAAAACCAAACTAAGTATAACCAAGGTCTACGTGCACTAAAAGGGTTCGTATCGTAACAAAATAGAATCGCCCTGCACACATTACTCGACTACTAGGACATTTACCAACTCCATCGTGAGAAACATGCATATAACGTGGTGTCAAACCTTGAAAAGTTCTGAAATTTTATGCCACGAATTCACTCGAAAACCGACATTAACAAAGCATATCATAATTACTGGCACATTTATCCAACGAAACAATATAAATCTAAGTCGTATCCTCCCCCCACTTCGAATGGAGCAATGTCCTCAGTGCGTGAATGAGATAGAAAAGAAAGACTTAGCTTTAGACCCGGAAAAAAGGCGCTATCGAATCCCGTAACAGCCTCGTGTAAGCATGACCCGAATCCCTATATCAAAGTAAATATAAACAATGCAAAGCATGCACGGGACATGGTCCTCATGCCAAAATTTGTAATAGGGAGAAGTGGTGATAACAGTAATAAGGCCCTGTCACGTCAGAAAACTCGATACGCACTATGGAACGCACAAAATGGATCGCTATAGATTGATAACGAACCACTACAGGTAAAACACAGAACATTTAAGCGTAATAGAAAGGCCACAGAGGAACATAATATAAAAATCATCCCATAGTGCGTACAAATAAAATCCAAGACACAAATGAAAGTAGCATGCCTTAAGGCTTACAGAACTATCAAAGTGAAAAAGTAGCATCTCAAAACTGAAAGTATCATCAAAAGTGGTACAAATTTAGCAATCATGCTAGCCAGCTCCTAACCAACAATAACACCGGGCACAGACGACAAAAAGAACAGCATAAAAGAAATATAAAATCACGTCTGTCCGGGTGGAGCATCATCAGCAGCAGTGGGAGGAGCATTAGTGGTAGCTCCAATCTCCGGCTCCGCGGTCTCCTCCTCAAACGAAGACGCATCCTCAGCCACAATCTGTGTGATAGCCTGCTCAATATCATCTAAGAAACGGTAATCCGTGGTACTTGGGGCGAATTCTTTAGGATCCGTCGGCGGCCTACCCTCACTCATCAGTAGAAGGATAGTCAGGATATTATCCTGTGTCTGCTTTTGTTCCTCCATCCAGTCATGAAACTATTGGCCATACTCAACCTCATACGAACTGAGAGAGAAAAAGTGAGAACTGCGGTGCCTGAGCAGGGGTACACGATGAACTAGCCTGCCCCGACGCCATATGAGCCAACTAAGCGGGGTTCTTCGGTTTTTCTCTCTTCAAAACTGGAGGGTTCTTGGTCTTGTGCTCCTCGGTGTACTCCGGAACCTTGGCATCCCGACACAAGCTGTAAATGAGGTGGGGACAAATCAAACTCGCGGGAATAGACCTTCATATTGGCAAGACACTCGTCATAAATCGCCGGACCCACGTCCACATTTAGCTTAAAATTAAGGGCATACAACATCCTAAGATCGGCAATGTGGAAATGAGTCAAGTTGTTCTTGGGTAAAAGACGGTTTTGGATGAACCCGCATTGTACCTTCCAATCTTCACCCCAAGAATAGATGACCAACTACTTCCTCACACCGCCATCTCCCAGTGTCCATTGAACATCCGGGCAAACCAACACCCGGAGGTCCTCCAATGGGTCCCCACAGGCATCATGCCTCGCTTTGATCTCTTCCTTGTAATCCAACCCCTCAAATGGTGCCAACCCTTATTTGATGTTAATCGCCTTAGCCGTAAAAGTCACTTTCACTCTCTGAACCTTCACCATCCCCGACTCATTGCTCGACTCAAAAAAATTGGCGTAAAACTCATGCACTACAGTAGTATTAACCTTTCACTCTGGGATTTTCATCAACGCCTTCCACTTCCGATCAGTCAAATTCTTTCTAAAATTCTTATCGATATCGTAGTCGTGGAAATCTCTCTCTATCAACATCGAGCAGTGTGAATAATGACGATTAAACATATCCCGATCTTTAGCATTGACAAATCGCCTATCAAATGGGATCGGGGGAGGGGGGCTGAGTCTCCTCATCGGGGGCCTAACATTCATCTCTTCCCCGCTCAACCCTCGGCTCTAACCTCGGGTTCACCTCTAGCTTCCTGCACCACTTGTTCAACCCTAGCCCCTGGAGCAACTGTCTTCTTACGTACCAAAGGCTCGTCAACGTATCAGTCTCTGATTCATCTCTCAAAGAAGCCCTAGCCTGAGTTTGGGTTGCCCTAGGAGGGTTATGGCATTCTCTAATCTCGATTCCCCGGTTGGGATTTACCGGCCTAGGGTCCACTACTTTCTTCTTCTTCCCAACATCCTTAGCTATCTCTTTACCATACCTTTTCGCCCCGAGCCCCCTCTTTAACACCAGCACGCACCAAAGTATCTCACACTGTCAACCGAACCAAACACAAGGCAACAACAAGAAAACAACAACCTGATTATCATCCAATCGGGATTTCCCAACAAAAACCAACACAAACCAACCCAAAACCGTAATGCAGACGTCCGACACCAGTCAAAATCATCCACAGAGCATCACCAAAGCATAAACAAAACAAAACAAAGAAAAAGTAAGCCTAATGAGTGATAGTTCGCTTAAGGTTCGAGTCAGAAATTGAACCTCACAAAAATTTGAATTAAAGCATGAAAAACTTAGTGATTCTTACCATTAAGGATGCTAGGCGGAAGATGGAGTTGACGAAACATCCAGATGACGCACAATTTGGCCAAAAATTGAAACTTTGTCACTTTGAAAACCGCCCTAGATAGGGTCTCGAATCCGGCCAAAATAGGGTTGTTGATGGATTTGGGTTAGTGAAATGAAAAGAGGAGATCAATAAGTGTTTGTGGGACTTGAAATCGCTCCGATCGGGTTAAAAATGAAGAATCTAGGTGAAAAGGGGCATGGGTTTTCGGTTTTTTGAAATAATGGCCGAGTTTGAATAATGAAAGCCTGGAGGGTATTTGTAGAAGATGGGCAAATGAGCGTTTGGCTTATGGTGAACGCTCGTTTACATGGGCTCTGATGAACTGAACGAGCGGTTTCATTATCCCAAACGCTCGTTTGGAGTGTTGTAAAAGACATACAGAGCGGAGAGGTTTTTGACGAACGAGCGTTGGTAGAGGTCAAACGCCCGTTTAGGTCAGCATGGTATTGAACGTGCATTTTCAGAGTGTCCAAACGCTCGTTTGAAGGGCCTAGGGCTCAATACTCTGAATTTTTATCCCGATTCGATTCTAACCTCCGTTCTAACACTTTTATTATAAAAAAGACTCAGAAAACTCAGAGAATGGTGGGTTGCCTCCCACCAAGCGCCTTTGTTTTACGTCGTTGGCTCGACAGATGACTTATAATGTACCGGTTTTCTCAAAGTTATACTACCGGCACGAACGAGGAGGCGAGGATAGAAAGATAGGATGGTGGATTGATAAGATCAGAAAATGTCAAGATTTTAAGTCCATGACGAGTGTTAAGGGTGATTTTGTACGTTTTATAACGATATATTTTACGATGATTTTCCCCGTATTTATATTATTTGCATAGGAATTGGCCTTTATATTGAGATATTAAGCGAGTGATGTTTTTAAGGGTCTAATTGCAAAAGTGATTAAATTATGTGTTTAATTGCTGGTTTTATGTTTATTCGTATGATGTTACATTTTTCATGTTTCTATCATGTTGTTAGATACGTTTTCATGATGAGTAAGGAGCTTAAACGATGATCACATGAAGATGGAAGAGTTGAAAGATGTTTAAGTGAAGAATTATTGAAGAAACCGGAACCAGGCACTTCATGGGAATTTTGTCCACTTTTGTAGCCACTTTCAGGGAAAGTTGTCTGGATGTAAGTTGTAGAGGATTTAAATAGCTTTCCAACGCATCTTGAATCACCTCATTCGGAGCCCTAGAAGTGAAGTTATGAGCAAAATACTGGAGCTGAGTAGTGGACGGGCGTCCATAAAAGTGAACTGGCGTCCAGAATCGTAATTTACATTCAGAGAGTTCAGACGCGTACTGAACGAGCGTTCATTCTCCGTTCATAGAGGCTGGACGAGCGTCCAAGCTAGTGGACGGGCGTCCATGGCACCGACTCAGCGAAACCGACCTAAAAACCTATAAATAGGCGCGATTTCTCCAACCCTAATGACCATATTTCGACCCTAGGCGGCCACAAGCCCCTTGGGGGCGACTTTTGTTGTTTCTTTTCAGTCAAAAACATCTTTTTATTCCTTTTATTTTGTTGATCGATTTCGGTGATGATTAGAAGCTAAGGCTTCCTTGAACAAGCATGTGAAGCCAATCTCCGCAACGTTTTCAATTTCAATCTTTGGATGTTTGTGAGTATTTAAATTAAAGTTGTTTCTTTTCGATGTTTATTTGTTATGTTGCAATTGAAATCGAGAGATAAATTGCATGTTGATGTTTACTATATGATGAAAATCGATGTAAACCTAGATCACCATAGGAAAGATTAGACTTTTAACCTATATATAATGAGAGTTGATAGGTTGAATTTCTAGGTTGCTAGATTGAGAGATCTTACACCTTGTTTTGATAGCATCAATCTTATAGATCGAGAGATGAGAGATTGATAGGCGGATTATCTACGAGAGTAGAAGTTCATACCTTTGATAGGTGAACCACAACCTTTATTTAATCTTCACCAAACGATCTAGGGTAGAAGTTGAGAGTTGTGAGATAGGTGGATCATTGCTTGTTCTTCGTTAAATTAATTGAGTTGTTTCCTTAGTTTATAGATTACAATTAGTTTAGTTAGTCTCGGTTCGCAACGATCTTTCCTGGCTTTGGATTGTTGATCCTCTCATCCAGTTTATTTGTTTGTTTTCGTTTTTAGTTTTGTTTTGTGTTGTGACGTTCTTAGGAAGAATCAATAAAACTAGATTAAACAACCTCGATTCCCTGTGATCGACTCCGGTATTAATCGCTATACTACGATCCCTGCACTTGGGGAATACCGGATTTATAAATTATTATTACTTGTTGTTTTGCATAGATAAAATCCGTGACAAGTTTTTGTGTTAGAAATATATTTGACCGAGAGTTTCCAAAGAGTTTGAAATATAAAAATATATATATCTATAAATAGAAATAAATGAATAGAATTTCTTTGCGGGAATTTTGTTTGTAACTATCACCTCGAGTCCATTTGGATACTGCCCCAAATGGGGAGTGTGGTTTACCTTGGACAGTATGGGTTCGAGTGATCTCAGGGTGACTGCCTCTAATGTAGGGGAGTGTGTTATACTTTTGAGACGCGACGATAGGAAATATAAAATATAAAATATACGCTTTTTGGAACACTAAGTCAAGTTGATCTAAACCCAGTAGAGACCCGAGAGGTATTTTCTTGGCACTAAGTAAAGGAATTTAGTTGTGAGTTAGTTACTATGTTCTTGGTAATTAGTTTTTGTTAGGTAAGTGCTGTAGATAGAATGAAGTTTTCGTTTAGTTGACCGGATAACTGTTAGTGCTTGATGTATTATATCGAGAGAGGATCGGTGGAAGTTTAGTAGGTTCTGCACACACATCACCGAGTGAGGTCGATTTGCTGAATACTAGCTTGTCATGATTTTGACTATATCTCGTGTCAGGTTATGTGGATTCTTGATAGTATGTTCTTGTTTTGTTTTGCTCGGGGACGAGCAAAAAGATAAGTGTGGGGGTGTTGTTTAGGGCTAAATTGTAGTGATTTTCACATATATTTTGTATATCAATATTCCCCATATACGTGTTATTTTCATAGAAATCGGGATTATAATTGATTAATTGAGTAAATGAGGTTTTTAATGATTAAATATGAAAACATATCAATTTAAATGTTTATTTGGTGATTTTATATTATTTTGGAATCATGTTACGTTTTGGTATGTTTTCGATGTGTGTAGATACATATTTTCGACTTGGAAAAGGAGTTGGAAGAGTTAAAATCGAAGTTGAAGTTGTTTGAAGTAATCTTGAAGAGATAGAGATGAGGTAAAGAAGATAAAGATGGAAGAAATAAGATAATTATCAAGAAATCGGTTTCCGGCAGAAGGCCGACGCCCGTCCATTCTGGACGGGACATGGACGAACGTCCAAATTTTGCCGGAAACCGATTTCTTGATAATTATCTTATTTCTTCCATCTTTATCTTCTTTACCTCATCTCTATCTCTTCAAGATTACTTCAAACAACTTCAACTTCGATTTTAACTCTTCCAACTCCTTTTCCAAGTCGAAAATATGTATCTACACACATCGAAAACATACCAAAACGTAACATGATTCCAAAATAATATAAAATCACCAAATAAACATTTAAATTGATATGTTTTCATATTTAATCATTAAAAACCTCATTTACTCAATTAATCAATTATAATCCCGATTTCTATGAAAATAACACGTATATGGGGAATATTGATATACAAAATATATGTGAAAATCACTACAATTTAGCCCTAAACAACGAGACTCAGAAAAGATCAATTAAGGTTCGGGATAAGTTAAATGCACAATTTCGAGAGCCTCATCGAAAGGTAACTTCTCATACTTCTTCAAACGAAGACCATTCATGATAAACGTCCCGTGCTTCCGATGAGTAACCTCGATGGCCCCCGAATCAAAAACTCTCAAAACCTTATAAGGTCCTGACCACCTCGATTTAAGCTTTCCTTGAAATAGGTGAAGGCGAGTGTTATATATAAGAACCTCATCACCTATGTTGAAAACATGAGGTTTAATCAACTTGTCGTGAAGCATCTTGGTCTTCTCCTTATACTTCACCGAACAATCATAAGCTTGCAGGCGAAACTCATCTAATTCGTTTAACTGGGCCATCCTCCTCTCACCGATTAATGCGTCATCCATATTCAGATTCTTAATCGCCTAGTAGACCTTATGTTCTACCTCTACCGAAAGATGGCAAGCCTTGCCAAAAACAATCATGTAGGGAGACATACCTATGGGTGTCTTAAACGCAGTTCGGTGTACCCAAAGCGCATCATCTAACTTCTTAGACCAATCCTTCAGATTCAAATTGATAGTCTTCTCAAGGATTCTCTTAATCCCTCAATTGGTTACCTCAACTTGTCCAAAGTCTTGGGATGGTAGGTGGTGCCCGACTTGTGAGTCACTCCAAACTTCTTTAGCAGCTTATCAAACTGTCTATTTACAATGTGACTACCATTGTCACTGATTATCGCTCGAGGTACTCCAAACCGGGACAGGATATGTTTCTTAAGAAACCTTATGACTACATGTTTGTCATTAGTAGGCGAAGCGATTGCCTCAACCCACTTCGAAACGTAATCACAGGCAACAAGAATGTACTTATTCCCGAAAGAAGACGGATATGGTCCCATGAAGTCTATTCCCCATATATCAAAAACTTCACACACTATTATCGGTTTTTAGGGCATCTCATTTCTCTTTGAGATCCGTCCCGAGCGCCGACAGCATCACACGTCTTTACATACGCATGTGCATCCTTGAAAATAGTGGGCCAGTAGAACCTACTTAGTAACACCTTCAACGCTGTTCTCTCGTCCGAGAAGTGGCTACCGGCCGCTTTATCGTGGCAAAATGAGAAAAAACTCACTATCTCACTGTCATCAACACATCTCCTCAGAATCCCATCCGCACATACCCTAAAAATTAAGGGGTCCTCCCACACATAACGGTTCACCTCACTATAGAATTTCTTTTTCTGGTTCTCATCAAACTCGGGATCTATGAACGCACACTCATGATAATTGATGAATGGTGCAAACCCCGGGTTCCCTTTCTTTCCTCTCTACATAAAATTTTTGCACTTAACCGGGAGCATCGTATCCACTACGAACAACTGCTCATCCTAAAAGCGGTCATCTATCTCAACCTTGGTAAGGAATCTCCTCACCCGGTTCCATCCCACTCAGGTGGTCAGCTACCACATTCTCACATCCCTTCCTATTCTTAATCTCTACATCGAATTCTTGAAGGAGCAAGATCCACCTCAACAAGCGTGGTTTTGCATCTTTCTTGGCAAACAGATGTTGCAACGCAGAATGGTCTGTATGAACAATAACTTTCGACCCAACTCAGTACGACCAGAACTTATCGAAAGCAAAAAATGAAGGCTAGAAGTTCCTTCTCAGTGGTACCATACTTCTGTTTAGTGGGATTCAGGGTATGACCTGCATAGTAGATAGGTTGAAACAACTTATCAACCTTCTGACCTAGGACATCTCCTACAGCATAGTCATTCGCATCGCACATGACTTCAAACTTCTTGGACCAATCAGGTGCCACTAAGATAGGAGCTGAAGTAAGAAGTTTCTTGAGTGTCCTGAAGGCATCTAGACATGCCGCATCAAAAACACCGGGGGCTCCCTTCATCAACTGAAGGGTAAAAGGTCTAGCAATTTGGGAAAAACCCGGAATGAACCTACGATAGAAACCAGCATGACCCAAGAATGATCTTAGGGTTTTCAGATTTATGGGCATAGGAAGCTTAGATATTGCATCTATCTTAGCTCTATCAACCTCTATTCCCTTCCCCGACACTTTATATCCTAGCACAATTCCCTCAGTGACCATGAAATGACACTTCTCCCAATTTAGAACTAGGTTTGTCTCTTCACAAGGCCCAAGCACCTTATCAATGTTAGACAAACACTCATCAAAATTGTCACCAAAAATGCTAAAGTCATCCATAAAGACTTCCATAAATCGTTCTATCATATCAGCAAAAATGACGACCATGCATCGCTGGTATGTCGCAAGTGCATTACACAACCCGAACGGCATTCTTTTGAATGTGAAGGTGCCATAAGGACACGTGAAAGTTGTCTTATCCTGGTCATGTATATCAATGTGGATCTGATAGTATCCACTAAAACCATCTAAAAAGAAATAAAACGCATGACCACTTAGACGCTCTAGCATTTGATCAATAAACAGGAGGGGAAAATGATCCTTTCTAGTTTTATCATTAAGCATGCGGAAATCAATACATACCCAATGACCATTAACTAAACTAGTAGGAAAGGGGCTCACCTTTATCATTTAGCTCAACAGTGATGCCTCTTTTCTTGGACACAACTTGCGTGGGACTCACCCACTCACTATCGGATATCACATAGATTATCCCTAGTTCCAGCATCTTCACCACGTCTTTCCTCACCATTTCTTGCAAATGCGGGTTCATCCGTCTCTAAAACTGCCGGACCGGTTTGGCACCCTCTTCAAGGATTATTTTGTGCTTGCAGATGTCAGCACTAATCCCCTTAATGTCAACCATCTTCCATCCGAAGGCCCTTTTGTGTTTCTTCAGAACGTGAATCAACTTAGCTTCCTGCAAAACGATTAGTGCAGACGAAATAATAAGAGGAAGTAATTTATCAGGTTCTAAAAATACATACTTTAAATGCTTAGGAAGTGGCTTCAACTCAAGATCAATCGGTGGTTCCTCGATTGATGGCTTTGGTAGCTTGCCAGTCAAACCGAGCTCTAACTTCTTGTTCCATCCCTCGTCGACATAGGCAGTCAACTCCAAAGGATATATCTGAATTCTCATTCTCGGATCATCATCTTCCGTGGTGCTTGACTTCATCAAGCATTCCTCAAGCGGCTCTTGGTATCCCTATAGGTTAGTGTGCTCCAAAATACAAGGATATATAGAATCAACAGAAAACAATCGCTCTTTTCATCCTTAGGATGTTTCATTGATTTATACACATTAATGAACACACTCTCTTTCCCGACTCATAGTATAATTTCCCCATTCTAAACATCTATCAAGGTCTCTCATGTATTCAAGAAAGGGCGACCTAACAAAAGAGGAGTTTTTGCATCCATGTCCATATCTAAAACTATGAAATCATTTAGAAAAACAAACTTGTCAACCTGCACTAACACATCTTTAGCTACCTCCATAGGTGTCCTAACAGACCTATCCACCATCCGAAGGGTAATCCCCGTCGGTTCTAACTTACCCAATCCCAACTTCTCATAAATTCCTCTAGGCATTAAGCTCACAGAAGCCCCTAGATCACACAACACATTCTTAAACACTATATCTCCAACAGTAATTGGGATGGTAAAGCTACCTCTATCCTGAAACTTAGGGGCTATCCTATTCTCAAAATCACAGAACACTCCTCACTTAGATGCACCATCCGTTGCATCTTCCTTATTCGACAACATTCCTTTAAAAAATTTAAAAAATGGGGGAATGCTTGAAATAGCCTCTTACGGGGAATGTTTACCTCTACCTTCCTTAGGAGATTCCAAAATTTCGCCTAACCTTGGGTCGGTATGTCCTTTACGGGCCCCTTAGTAGGGTAGGTGTTCACGGAGATTATTAACAAGTAATAAATTTATAATCGATATACCTCAAGTGCAAGGATCGTAGTAAAGAGGTTGATACCGGGTCGATCTTACGGGGAACTAACGATTGGTAATCCTAGTATTTGTTTAACTAACTATGTCACGAGAAACTAACCTAAACAGCGAGTAAAACTAAACAGGGAATAACTAAAACGAAAGATAACAATAAGGAAAACTGGACAGAAAATAAATCTAAAGCCAGGGAAGATACGGGTTGCGAACAATTTAAACTACAACTAAACCTAAGATGCAATAAAAAGATTTAACTAAGCTAGACAATTCAAGTTTTAGGGGTTTTAAATCAATAAGTTACGAACGAACAAGCAATTGATCCACCTATCCTATCAACATTCAATTTCAATTCAGATTATTTCGTGATTACTAATCAAGTTGTGATCCACCTGATCAAAGGTATGAACCATAATTTCTTAGGCAAGTTCGTCTATTAATCTCTATCTTTCGATCTAAAGATTAACGCTTTTCTAATCAAATGTGTAAACTTTAAACGTTTCTAACCTAGAAATCTAACCTAATAACTTTCGTTACTTAGATCAAATATCTATTCTTTATCATGGTGATCTAAAGTCTAACATGATTTTCATCAAATAAACAATCAACATAGCAAACATCTTTCGATATAAATTTGCAATAATCAACATAAAGCATGATAAAAGAAACAACTCGTAATAGATACTCACAAAATAATCACGAAAAGAAGCTGAATTGTTGATCGGATGGCTTCACAACGCTTGTTCAATGGAGGTCTAGCCTCTTAGCATCCTCTTGAAACTTGAAATTGTATAGAAAGGCATAAAAAGTAGCTAATCTAATCTAAGAATTTAAGAACATAAAAGTTGATGAAAACTGGAAAAAAACCGCAGCCTAAGCCACCCCTAGGATTAGGGTTTCGAGTATTGTGTAATTGGTATCCTTAGGGTTGAGAAACTGCCGCCTATATATAGATTTTCAAGTCGGTTCAGCTAAGTCGGCTACTGGACGCCCGTCCACTCTTTCCGGACGCTCGTCCGCTCACTTCTGGCCTTTCTTCAGACGCCCGTCCACTCAGCGTCCAAACTCTCTGTATCAACTTTTTCTTCCTGGACGCTTGTCCATATCTTCAAACGCTCGTCCATTCTGGACGCTGGTTCAAGCTTCTGGACGCCAGTCCAGAATCGACTTCATCTTGATTTCTCCGTCTTTATCTCTTTTATCATCAAATCCAATCATCATTATCTCTTTTATCATTAATGAAATTCGACTCTTATCTCTTTTTTATCAACATTTGAGCATCAAACATGTACCTTTAACACATCAAAACATCGCAAAATGTAATATCATCCAAATAATCATAAAATCAAGATTAAAACACCAAAATTAACCAATTTTACGATTAACTCGTTAAAAACCTCATTCACTCAATACTTCCGTTAAACACTCGTTTCTTATGCAATTTATACGAATATGAGGGAAAATATCATAGAATATAGCGTTATAAATCATATAAATTCACCCTTAACAACTCCCCCACACTTAGCTTTTGCTCGTCCCGAGCAAAACAAAACGAAAACTAAGGCTCGAGACAAAAACAGACATCTCAGACAATATAGCATAGATCCAATAAATCAGAGGTTCACCATTGTGTGTGTGCAAAGCCATAGAAAACTTCCACTCAATCCAAACTTGAAAACGTCAAGCAAACTAGCTAATACCCCCTCGTAGACTAGCAATAAATGACACTCATAAGATGTACCCTACAAACGTGACATATCCCGAAAAGGATGATCGATTATATCTAGGGCCTTTCTGAGATACTCAGAGGATAATCCCTACAGCATATCTATCAGTTTCTACTGGGGATAAGATAGACGATAACTTAGTCTTTCATTCATTTCATACCACTTCATTAGTTGATTTAACTATTTCACATTAAAACGCACATCAGAATGAGCTATTGCCTTGTCATAGCAGAATAGGATATTCGAGATATACCCTACCTTACTCCAATCATAAGGCAGCTTTTTCTGACTGTCGTGAGCTTTTAGTCATCATAGTGGTATAGGACATACGTGGTATACCCTATCGCACTCAAATCATTGACTAGCTTTCGACACACCCAAAAATTCTTCATATTTTTCAACTTTTTCATTTGACAATAAGTTACGTGTTACTTATCACATTCAAACCTCAGATATTCACAGTATACCATACTTCGGATCTAAATACAAACTATCATAAATCTCAAGATGTATACGTAGCACTAAGCACATGACTTATAAGAAAATCAAAAATCACTCGTCCAAAAGGGGTATAACTTTATATTTTAGCTCATCGCTTACTATGGCTCGTGAAAAATAGATCTCAGGTGAAACAACTAACTTATCAAACATACGATATATAGCTTGGATGACTATAAAAATAACGAACATTGCATCGAATTTCCTACTCGGGACAAAACAAAAACAAAAATGCCGGAAAATTTTGAAAATGCCAGCTCATTTTTACATAGAAACATAACGAGTTAAGCAAATGTGTAGGTACATATCAAATCATTCCCTCCCCCACACTTAAAGATCAACATGTCCTCATGTTGTGCAGAATTAAAGAAAAGATAAAGAACTTAGCTGATTTTAACAGATACGCGAATCGATGGTCAGGCCGTAGCCTACATAGTGACACTTAGAACTCGTAACCATACAATGTTGCTCGACAAAACCGCTAGAAATACACCTGCACGACTTGACAAACACGGAAACATCTCGGGGAAAAACGGGGAATTATACCCGAATGAAAAGATATAGCAAAATCGGGTATTATCAAAAGATGAAACATTAAACACATCCACAAGTTTAAACAAAGTAGAAACGAAAGTACTGATGCCTTATGGCTTACATGATCCATCGGAAAGAATAAATAGTAGCTAAATGAAAAGTACAACGAATCACGTAATCAAAAGTAGCAAGAATAAACAATCATAGTATCTAGGACAAATCAAAATCGAAAATGGACAAATAAAATCAGGGCTGCCCCGGTGCCGCAGAATCATCAGCCGGAGGTGCTCCACCCGCAGGAGAGTCAGGCTGCTTCTCATCAGAAGATGACTCAGACTTGTCCAGAACTCCGCAATAGCCTGCTCAATCTCATCAGAATAGACATAATCAATGACGTTGGGATCGAAGACTCTGTCGTCCCTCGGCTTCCGGTCCTCACTGATGCACCGCAAAATGGTCAAGATGTTGTTTTGTGAAGTCCGAATATCCTCCAACCAGTTCCGTACACTGTTGCCCATACTCAACCTCATCCGGACTGAGGGAGACAAAGTAGGAAGAGAGGATGCTCGAGGTGGTGCTGATGAAGAACCAGGCTCCTATGGTGCCCCCGACTCAGAATGTCCCGAAGACTTACCCTTTTCTCTCTGTATAGGCCTCGGGTTCTTCGGTTTATGATCCGCTCCATACTCAGGCATACCGGCATCAAGACACAAACTGTGAATCAAGTGAGGGATAATCAAGCTACGCGTATAAATCTTCTGATTGATAGCTACCTCATCGTATAATGCTTGTCCCACATTCACATTTAGGCCAAAAGTCAACGCATAAAGCATGCCTAGGTCACCAATATGAAAATGCGTCAAGTTGTTCTTTGGCAACAACCGACTCTGAATGAACCTACACCGGACTTTCCAATCCTCCGTCCGGTAGTGGTGACTAACTCTTTCCGGTCTCCACCCGGCCTCAATGTCCAAGCCACATCCGGGCAAACCCTCAACCTCAATTCCTCCAAAGGATCTCGCCCCGTACTCGTCTATGAACAATTTCCTCCTTGTAGTCCTGACCCTCAAAAGACGCCAACTTGTGCTTCTGATTAATCACCTCCGGCGTAAACGGAACTTCCACCCCTCTAAACACAACTACCCCCGTCTCCAAGTCGGTCTCCGAGCAATTAGCGTAAAATTCCCGAACTAGGGAGCCATTTACCGGGGTAGTCGGGATAGTCATCAAGGCATCCCATTTCCGGTCCTTTAGCAACTTGACGAATCCCGGATCCACCTTCGCCTCTAATGTAGCCCTCTCAATCAACATGGTCCTCGAGAAATAATGTTTGGTATAAGCGTCGTGGGCTCTAGGGTTCACAAATCGACGAGGCATAGGCATAGGGGCTACGATTTTTGCTTTCTTCCTAGGTTGTGCAGCCCTAGTCTTCACCGGTTCCTCTTCCCGAGGAGCATCCACAGCCTCCTCAACCCTAGATGATGCCCCACCTCTCTGACCCCTAGGCATCCTCATCAAGGGGATATCATCGTCTGTCTCAGATCCCGAAGTCGGCTCATCCCTCAACGTTGCCCTAGTTTGGGTGGCTCTATGGGGTTGCTCTCGAATGCTAACACCTCGATTTGGATCAACTAAGGTGGGATCAAACTCTTTACGCTTCTTCCCGGCCTCCCTGGCCACATCCTTACCATGTCGCTTCACTACCGCCTTCTTATGAACCATGATTCACTCCTAGACTAAACCAAAACAATCCCAATTCAAAACAAGGTACCCGTTTAACATCCAAATCGGGATTTCAAAAGCACCAAACCACAAACCGCAACCATTCATTATCAACAACCAATCCATTCATCATCCATCGCTTCACCACAGCACAAACCAGCAAGAATCAAGAAACAAAACGAGGAAAAAAAACAAACAAGGTGCAATTCACATAAAAGAGTCGAGCCGAAAATCGAACTCCAAAAAACGTGAATTAATCCAAGAAAAATCACTAGAAACTTACCAAAGATGATGAGAGAACGTTGATGATGCTAGAAAGGATCCCTAACAATGCAAATTCGAGCCCAAAAATCGAATTTTTCTTGAGAAAAGTCGGACCAATGATGTCTCTGATTCGTCCAAATGGTTGTGGATTGAGGAATAAAGCTTAGAAAAGTGAAAAGAGGGGATCAAAAGCGGCCTAAAGCAACTTAAAGCGCCCAATTTGGTGTAATGTCGAAGGATTTAGGTGGAGATGAGGCAAAAAGTCGGGTTTTCGATTTTGAAATTCTGAAAAAGTGAGTGTTCATGGGTTGAGGGTGTATATATAGGCAGGGGCTGGACGGGCGTCCAGACAAAGAACACATGAACCGGATGGGCGTCCGTTGTATCAGACGCTCGTCCACACGCTCAAATCAATTACAGGATCGGAGGGAGAATTTCCGACGGGCTTCCAGACTTAGTGGACGCTCGTTCAATAATTGGTCAAGGCGGACGGGCGTCCAATACAGAAAAAATGCAAAAATTATGAAATTTCATACAATTTAAATTCAAACTTACATTGTCTCATTAAACTTAAATAACACTTCAAAAATACAAATGGAAATCAACGAAGTACATAAAATTACTAGAAAATAAGTAACAACAAATAAAAAACAGTGGGTTGCCTCCCACCAAGCGCTTTTGTTTTACGTCGTTTGCTCGACACTGTTTAAGGCTCAGACTGGATCAGGCCATTTGACTTTTCTGCCAGCCACCACCTCGGCTAGACTTGGGTCGGTAGTTCGGCTGCAGAAACAGCACTTAACACATGGGGTGAAATCTTTGATAGCTTTCCAAACACGTTTGAACCTCCCTATGGTTGACTTCTTCTTCTTATGAGTCTTCTGATGACGTTTCAGCTGACGCTCCCTCTCATACTCTTCCATATCCCAACTACCCGCTAGAACTTCTTCAGATTGACCACTACCGTCATCCGCTGAAAACAAGTCGGGTGAAAACTCGTCAACTTCTTCGACCTCTGTAGTACCACACCCGAGGATATCGAGGAAACGAACAATCAAAGGCTTTTCCTTGGGCTCACCAATGTAGTGCTTACACCTTTGACCATTTACACGAAACGGTTTGTCACCATAACCTCGTAATTCTAAAACACCTCCGGGAATAATTTGGAGAATCTCAAAGGGACCGGACCATCGTGTCCTCAGCTTACCAGGGAACAGATGTAACCTGGAATTGTATAATAAAACTTGTTCCCCAACTTGAAATTCTCTCTTCTTAATTTTAGCATCGTGAAGGAGTTTCGTCTTTTCCTTACTGATCCTGGCACTTTCGTAGGCCTGGAGTCTGAATTCGTCTAACTCATGCAACTGTTGCAATCGATGTTTTCCATAAGATTGGGTATCGAAGTTTAAAAACTTCGTAGCCCAATAAGCTCTGTGCTCTAACTCGACCGCGTATGACATGGCTTACCATAGACCATTTGATATGGAGATGTACCCATAGGAGTCTTATAGGCGGTTCTATATGCCTATAGTACATCATCCAACTTTAGACTCCGCCTTTTCTATGATCGTTGACCGTTTTTTCCAGGATCTTCTTAATACTTTGGTTGCTCCTTTCAACCTGACCGCTAGTCATCGGGTGATATGGTGTGCCAGTTTTGTGACGAACACCATACTTCTCAAGCACTTTCTCTAGGGGTCGGTTGCAGAAATGTGTCCCTTCATCACTGATCAAGGAACGTGGACATCCAAATCTCACAAAGATGTTCTTCTTTAAGAATTTCATGACCGTCTTATGATCATTGTGAGGAGTGGCTTGAGCCTCTACCCATTTCGACACGTAAACCACGCAAACTAAGATGTACTTGTTACCACAAGATGATGGGAATGGTCCCATAAAATCGATACCCCATACATCAAAGACTTCGCATTCTAAGATGGGCGTCAAAGGCATGTCAAAACGCCTTGTCAGAGTACCGGTTCTTTGGCACCTATCACAAGCTTTACAGAAAGCTTCTGTGTCCTTAAAGATCGTAGGCCAATAGAAACCGGATTGGAAGATCTTAGCAACGGTTTTCCAAGGACAAAGTGACCTCCAAAGGGGTCCACCGTGGCACTTTGCTCAATAATATCGCGCCGCTCAGATTCTGGAACACATCTTCTAAGCAAACCATCTTTACAGATCTTGAAAAGATAAGGTTCATCCCAAACGAAAGATTTCAAATCAGAGAAGAACTTTTTCTTCTCCTGATAGGACAATTCTGGATCGAGATATCGGGAATGAAGGTAATTGACAATGGAAGAATACCATGGAACATCAGGAGGACAACCGTCGATAAGCATGATATTCTCTAGAGGAAAGTAAAGATCTATATCATCTGGATCATCCTTTTCCTCACTTAGCATTCTTGAAACGTGATCAGCCACTACGTTTTCACTGCCCTTTTTGTCTTTAATTTGAACGTCAAACTCTTGTAGGGTCAATATCCAACGCAGTAGGCACGGTTTGGCCTCTTTCTTAGTCATCAGATATCGCAAAGCAGCGTGATCAGTCCACACAATCACTTGAGCTCCTAACAAGTAAATACGAAACTTGTCCATAGCAAAGACTACGGCCAATAATTCCTTTTCAGTAGTAGTATAGTTAACTTGAGAGGGATTCAATGTGTGACTGGCGTAATAGATTGGCTGGAATTTCCCTTTGATTTTTTGTCCTAAAATAGCACCAACTGCATAGTTTGATGCGTCGCACATAAGCTCAAAAGGTAGGTTCCAGTCAGGCGATATAAGAATTGGAGCAGAGATTAAACGGTCCTTAAGCTCCTCAAACGCTTGCTTGCAGCTCTCATCAAAATTGAACTCAACGTCTTCCTTTAGTAAAGTAGACAGGGGCTTGGCTATCTTGGAGAAGTCTTGAATGAATCTTCTGTAGAAACCGACATGTCCAAGAAAGCCTCTCACTTCACGCACATTCTTAGGATAACTCATCTTCTCGATAGCTTCTACTTTTGCCCTGTCAACTTCTATACCTTTGGCGGAGATTTTGTGGCCAAGAACTATTCCCTCATCAACCATGAAATGGCATTTTTCCCAATTGAGCACTATGTTCTTTTCCACGCATCTGGATAAGACCTGGTCAAGGTTGTCAAGACAATCATCAAAAGACAGACCAAAGACCGAAAAATCGTCCATAAAGATTTCCATGCACTTTTCTACGAGCCCGTCAAAGATAGCCAGCATACATCTTTGAAAAGTAGCTGGGGCATTGCAGAGACCAAACGGCATTCGCCTGTAGGCGAATGTACCATAAGGGCAGGTAAAAGTGGTCTTTTCTTGGTCAGTTGGATCAATGGGTATTTGAAAGTATCCTGAATATCCATCCAGGAAGCAGTAGAATGCGTGTCCCGCCAGACGCTCAAGCATCTGGTCAATGAATGGAAGGGGAAAGTGATCTTTCATGGTTACCTCATTGAGCTTTCGATAATCAATGCGTACTCGTAACCGGTGACAAGTCTCAATGCTATTTCCTCTCCCTTCTCATTCTTCTCAATCGTAATTCCACCTTTCTTGGGAACTACCTGAGTCGGGGAAACCCATTCACTATCAGCGATGGCATAGATGATTCCCATGTCCAGAAGTTTGATGATTTCTTTCTTAACCACCTCTTGCATATGAGGGTTGAGCCTCCTCTGGGGCTGTCTAACACATTTCGCACCCTCATTTGTCTTGATCTTATGCATACAGATGTCAGGAGATATCCCTCTGATATCTCCTACTTGCCATCCAAAGGCTTTTTCATTTTTCTTCAAGACATTGATTAATTTCATTTCCTCTAAACGAGACAAACTTGCGTATATAATCAAAGGAAGCTTGTCACCTTCTCTTAGAAACACATACTTCAGATGTTTAGGCAACGGCTTCAACACCAAATCTGCAGGGGGGTCTTCTAAACTTGATTTGAGATCTCCACTTTTCAACTCAACATCGCTGAGTTTACTTAGCGGTCCCACTGCCAAAGCTTCACCTTCCAACAACACATCCTTAAATTCACTCTTCCAACCGCTCTAGACTTACCACACCATGATTATTCAAATTATCAACCGCCGCTCATACTCGCTTGCAACAGCCATGACTTGCTTTTCCATCAAATCATCGAAGTCGTCAGACGTCTCCTCAATGGAAAAACCGGTTGGGGGACCAGAGGGTATTTGAATGGATTTGGAGACATTATAGCTTACCTCTTGATCACCAACACGGATCGTCACACGCCCGCCATCGCAGTCAATGAGGGCTCGAACTGTAGATAGAAAAGGTCTTCCAAGAATCAGGGGGACATTTTCATCTTTTTCAATGTCTAGGACGTACCAGTCGACGGGGAAGGTAAATCTATCGATTTGAACTAGTACGTCTTTCAAGATTCCCGCTGCTTTCATAGAAGATCTATCAGCGAATTGCAAATTCATGGTAGTGGGTTCTAGAAGATCAATTAAACCCAGCTGTTTGCACACAGACAATGGCATGAGGCTTATAGATGCACCCAGGTCACACAAAGAGTTAGGGAAGACCAGGCCTCCCATTAACACTGTAAGCACGAACTTTCCAGGGTCACCTCTCTTGGTTGGTAAGTCTTCATAAGTGATCATTGAACAATCCTCACCAATCAGCCTTTCCATGTCTGACAACTTCCTTTTTGAAGAAACAACATCCTTGTTAAATTTTGTATACTTAGGCATCTCAACCAAAACCTCGGATAATGGAAAATTCACCTGAGTATTTTTCAAAAGATTCAGCACCTTTTCATACTTCTTATCTTCACTCAAGGGGATGATGCTATTTCTTGGTGGAAATGGAAGCTTTTTCAGATCATTCTCAGAAAAGATTTTCTTCGAAGATGCACTGACAGCTTTGTCTTCCAGATCCTTCCACCTTACAGCTTTTTCAATCTTTTTATTAGTCAAGGGATCAGCCTCCTGACTTCCTCTTGATTCTTCGTCCCTCAGGGGTTCAGCCACCTGAGGACTTCTAGCTTTTTCACCTCTCAGGGGATCAGCCACCTGAGTATTCTCTTTCGGCCAAGGGGAGTGTAGGTGCTCAGCTTCCCCTCCTGCCTTATCAATGGCAGGAGGGGCTAGTGGTTTCTCTGGTGGGAAGGACCACTAACTTGAGTACCGCTTCTTAAATTCATTGCACTGGCCTCCTCTTTACCGTATGGAATTGATGGTACGAGGATAGTACATTGGCCATTGTTCAAGTCGGTTTGAGTAACTTGACCACCCTTTGGATTCTTCTCAGTGAAACTGGGCAGCTGCCCTGTGGGTCTAGAAGCTAACTGCTCAGCCAGTTGCCCAATTTGCCTCTCAAGGTTCTTATTTGTAGTCATCAGGAGTTGGATACTTTTATTTTGCTCCTCCAATTTAGCTTTAAGATTGTTAGATTGGGAGGGGCCTTGAGAGTATTGGAAATTTTGAGAATAGGGCTGGCTGGGCCGGCTTTGAAAAGCAGGATTAGAATTGGCGGGCCAATTCTGATTGAACCTTTGATTAGAATTAGAGAAATTGGAATTCTGGTTCTGAGGAAAACCAGGGTTTCTATTGAAGTTTTGATTCTGATTAAAAGTAGAATTTGGATTGAAACTTGAAGATTGATTTAACCCTTGGTTTTGGAGATTATTCTGGCCAGAAAACTGACTGAACCTTTGATTGTTCTGGCCATAGAACGCATTTACTTCCGCATTCTGCCCGTTCATAGGACAGAATCTAGATGTGTGCCCCACCTCGTCACAATTCTGACATGTGACTTGATTACACTGTCCATAATCATGAACACCATTCACTTGATAAGGTGCAGGGGGATTGAATTGACACTGGCCAATCATGTGGCCAGTCTGACAACAGCTCTCACAATATAGAACCTGAGGGTTCTGTGGAAAAGAAGAAGTTTGATTCATTTGATTTGAAACTTGAGAAGTTGCCATCTGCTTCTGCAGCAGGGCGATCAAACTTTGCATGTTGACTTCCTCAACCTTAGGAGGAGGAGGTGCTTGAATGGCTTGATAAGAGGGGGCATAGTTGTATTTGGCAATGTCCTCGAACAGTGCCCACCCCTCATCAGGCGTTTTCTTCAAAAACGCCCCACCAGATGAACTATTGACCATGCCTTTTGTATGCTCGGTCAATCCACTAAAGAAAGTGTTGACTTACCTTTGCAGTGGCAAGCCATGGTGGGGACACTTTCTAAGCAGAGACTTGAATCTTTTCCAACAATCGAAAAAGGATTCATTCTCTTTCTGATAGAAAGTGAATATGTCGTTTAAACACTGGGCTGTTTTTGAAGGTGGGAAATATTGACTCAAGAACTCTTTTTCAAGTTCGGCCCAGGTGGTAATAGATTCAGAGGGGAGAGAAGTGTACCACTCTTTAGCTTCTCCCTTTAGAGAAAATGGGAACAGTTTCAGTTTAATGGCATCCTCACTTACTCCTTGGATGCGTGTAGTACCGCATATCTCCAAGAACGTATGTAAGTGAGTGTGGGGATTCTCTGACTGATAACCGTGGAAAATAGATGCATGATGCATCATCTGAATAAGTCCCGGCTTTAGCTCGAAGGTCTGTGCAGTTATGGCTGGAATAACAATAGCCGGGTTGACTTTGACTTCGCCTAGCATGGCGTAGTCTGCCAACGTACGTCTATCCTCAGCAGCCATGATTATGAAGTTTTCGAATTCTTCGGCTAAACGATCCTCTAAATCTTGATCGGCTTCTTCAAAAGGAGCCGCAGAGCGAAGTTTCCGCCTGTTTGGCTGGACTATGGTCCGCTCTAAGTCAGGGGTATACAATAATGGTCCCTTCTGACTTCGAGTTTGCATAAACCGAACCAAAATCAGGTGGTTGAAACCTAAAGACTAAGAACTTAAAAACCTAAACTAAAAAGTAAAGCCTAAGAAAAGAGAAAGAAATAAAAAAAAATAGTCAAGACAGGGAACGGACGGACGTCCGTAAAACCGGACGGGCGTCCGCCTAGAAATTGGGTTAGACGGGCGTCTGGAAGTCCAAACGCTCGTCCGATCAGTTGAAGAACCGGACGGACGTCCGATAGGATGGACGCTCGTCCAACAAGTTAAAGAAAGGGTTCAGAGTTGGGAAATTTAGAACAGACGGGCGTCTGGTGGTCTGGACGCCCGTTTGGAAGCAGAAAAACGAAGCAGGAACAGAGGAAAAACAGCAGGAAAGAGAATGGGGGAAGAAACAGAAAAACAAAAGGAAAGAAAGAAATCTAATCATAAGGGAACTATAAAAAGAAGACCTTAAACCCAAACTAAAACCCTAATTACCAAATTAAAATCTACCTAAAACAGGAACAAAAACAATTAAACACGGAAAAAGCAAAAACAAAACACTTAGGCAACCGTTTGGTTCCCCGGCAACGGCGCCAAAAACTTGTTCACGGATTTTATTAACAAGTAATAAATTTATAATCCGATATACCTCAAGTGCAAGGATCGTAGTAAAGAGGTTGATACCGGGTCGATCTTACGGGGAACTAACGATTGGTAATCCTAGTATTTGTTTAACTAACTATGTCACGAGAAACTAACCTAAACAGCGAATAAAACTAAACAGGGAATAACTAAAACGAAAGATAACAATAAGGAAAACTGGACAGAAGAATAAATCTAAAGCCAGGGAAGATACGGGTTGCGAACAATTTAAACTACAACTAAACCTAAGATGCAATAAAAAGATTTAACTAAGCTAGACAATTCAAGTTTTAGGGGTTTTAAATCAATAAGTTACGAACGAACAAGCAATTGATCCACCTATTCTATCAACATTCAATTTCAATTCAGATTATTTCGTGATTACTATTCAAGTTGTGATCCACCTGATCAAAGGTATGAACCCTAATTTCTTAGGCAAGTTCGTCTATTAATCTCTATCTTTCGATCTAAAGATTAACGCTTTTCTAACCAAAGGTGTAAACTTTAAGCGTTTCTAACCTAGAAATCTAACCTAATAACTTTCGTTACATAGATCAAATATCTATTCTTTATCATGGTGATCTAAAGTCTAACATGATTTTCATCAAATAAACAATCAACAAAGCAAACATCTTTCGATATAAATTTGCAATAATCAACATAAAGCATGATAAAAGAAACAACTCGTAATAGATACTCACAAAATAATCACGAAAAGAAGCTGAATTGTTGATCGGATGGCTTCACAACGCTTGTTCAATGGAGGTCTAGCCTCTTAGCATCCTCTTGAAACTTGAAATTGTATAGAAAGGCATAAAAAGTAGCTAATCTAATCTAAGAATTTAAAAACATAAAAGTTGATGAAAACTGGAAAAAAAACCGCAGCCTAAGCCGCCCCTAGGATTAGGGTTTCGAGTATTGTGTAATTGGTATCCTTAGGGTTGAGAAACTGCCGCCTATATATAGATTTTCAAGTCGGTTCAGCTAAGTCGGCTACTGGATGCCCGTCCACTCTTTCCGGACGCTCGTCCGCTCAGTTCTGGCCTTGCTTCAGACGCCCGTCCACTCAGCGTCCAAACTCTCTGTATCAACTTTTTCTTCCTGGACGCTCGTCCATATCTTCAAACGCTCGTCCATTCTGGACGCTGGTTCAAGCTTCTGGACGCCAGTCCAGAATCGACTTCATCTTGATTTCTCCGTCTTTATCTCTTTTATCATCAAATCCAATCATCATTATCTCTTTTATCATTAATGAAATTCGACTCTTATCTCTTTTTGATCAACATTTGAGCATCAAACATGTACCTTTCACACATCAAAACATCGCAAAATGTAATATCATCCAAATAATCATAAAATCAAGATTAAAACACCAAAATTAACCAATTTTGCGATTAACTCGTTAAAAACCTCATTCACTCAATACTTCCGTTAAACACTCGTTTCTTATGCAATTTATACGAATATGAGGGAAAATATCATAGAATATAGCGTTATAAATCGTATAAATTCACCCTTAACAGTAGGGTAAGGTATTAACCTCAAAATCAGGGGGAGGGGAGGAATTATGTTTTGATTACCTTTTGCTTTAGGCGGCAAGGGCTCTTCTTCTTTGATGTCCAAGACCACATAGTCTTTCTTCGATTTTGCCTCTTCTGCCACTTTCTTGTTTGCCTCCGCCAATGCTTTCTTTGTGGCTTCCAACTCTTTCCTCATTGTAGCCATTTCCTTCTCAACACTGCCAATTTCTAAGTCTTCAATCTCGACTTCACCATACATGGCCCCTTCACGGTCAACTATCTTCTCTTTCTCGGCTTTCTCAATTTCCGCTCTCTCTGCCCATAGTTCTTTCTTCTTTTCACTTGGCCCAACCTCTTTACTACTCATGTGAACACAGAATTCACACCCCTCGGGTTTCTCTCAGTATTGCTCGGGAGGCCACCACTCAGATTTGTCTTTAGAGTGTCAGTGATTTTCCCTACTTGGGTCTCCAAGTTCCAAATAGCAGAATGGGTGGCCACTTTTTGCTCCACATCATATTTGTTCAACTCAGAAACACTTTTATCCAATCTTTCCAAATGCATCTCGGTGGGCATTTTCTAAGAACCGAAATTGTTCGATTGTTGATTGTTCGATTGTTCGGTGGAGATGAGCATTCGGGTGTTGATAGGTGCCGAAATTGTTATTCTGGGCGGCTTGCATGCTTGCGATTATTATTGTACTTCTTTGGCCCCGATTCGATTCCATCCTTGATTTTGGCCCCAATTCTTGCTGTTGTTGTTGGCCTTGGACTTGAGATTGTTGATTCTGGTTATTATGATAGTTGCCTTGGTTCTAATTCTGGTCGGAATTCTGACTCTAAGGGTTTAGGTTCCAAGGTCGGTTATATGAGCTTTGGTTTTGTCGAAAACCTTGTCTTTGATTATTGTTATGATCCCCGTTTTGATTTTGCCCCTGATTCCAACCTTGACCTTGCTGATTCTGATTCCATTGTCCCTCACTACCTTGTCCAACATAATTCACATCATGTTGCTGTGAATCATCACCCATACCATATTCAATTGGCGGTCCTTGCTGATTGTCAAAATTCGATACCGATCTTTCTTTGTTGCGACCAAACTCTTGATGATTCATATTCATCTGCCCCATCACATATACATTCATCTTCTGCTAATCATTCTGATTCCCAAACTGTTGTTATGCTGGAGTAGGTGTCAACTGTTGTGGGTAACTAAACTTTTTCGATGATGTACACTCCAATGCTGAGTGTCCACCCCCACAAAATTGGCATTGCACTGTCTTCTTTCTAGCCAACTCTATTTTGTCCATCTTCAGTACCATTTCTTGCATCTTGTCATGCATGGTTGTCTCTCTATCCAACTCTTCTTTCAGAGATTTCACACTTTCCATTGGAGCATTCTTCTTTTTCATAGATGACCCCCATTGCCCTTCTCCATCAGCCATATTCTCAATCTGTCTCATAGCTTGATCCGGTGGAAGATTCATAATATCTCCGCCACTTGTGGCGTTCAGCTTGTTCTAATCCACTAGCTCTAAGGTTCTGAATAATATAATCACTTGCTCAACAGTTGAAAAACCGTGTGGAGGGCATCTCTTCGGTAGGCCCTAAATTTCTCATACGTCTCCTTCGGTGTCTCTCCTCGAGACCATCAAACGAAGAGATTTCTTCTTTTAAATCCAAAATCTTATCCGGAGGAAAGTACTTCCTCAGAAACACTCTAACCACATCCGTCCACGTATGTAACGAATCATTAGGCAATGAATCGTACCAATCCTTAGCAGCTCCTCTAAGTGCAAACGGGAAAACTATCAGCTTTATCGCCTCGTCACTTACCCCATTATATTTCATCGTCCCACAAATCTGAAGGAAGTGGTCCAAAAAGCTATTCGGGTTCTTAGTTGACTTCCCATGGAACAAGGCGTGTCCCCTGGCATTGATAGGGGCACTCTAATTTGATTGTGACCTGTAACTTCCTGTGGGGTAGTCACATAATCTCGATAGACTCTTGGTCCCTGTAACTACTGAGCCCTCTGTGGCTGATGATTCTGTTGTGGTTGCTGTGGATTAAACTGATGCATAGGTGGTTGCTGAATATTTTGGTTCTGGAACACCTGTTGGTTCCCCTGATTCCTAAGAATTTGTAGTACTCGGTTTATAGTAGCTTGGTCGAGTTCTGGATCGAGGTTTTGGGCATTCAGTCCTCCCCTGTTCTGTCCAATCCATGTTCTCGATTAAATTGTGGGGTGATCAATTGTTGTAACACTTGTATTGTCTCCCCTAGGCGATCTATAAGAGGGTCTCTCGGTGGAGTTTGCAACTACGGTGTTATATTACCACCGATAGTGTTTGAGGTTTGCCCGTGTGCATTATGTTCATCGATGGGATCTTTGCCATCTCTATGAGTTGTTATATCATCCATTTCTTCGAGAGGAATGCGAGACGAGCTTTCTACTTGCCCCTTCTTCTTCAAACGAGAGGGCTCGGACTAGCAATCGCATGCAAACACTTCAATCTCTTCAATCGGATCGATAAGAGGTTCTTCGAACTTCGGGTCATTCACTGTAAAACAAGAAACACAAGAAAACGAAATAAAAATGACCTAAGCCCAAGATTTCGGTCAACTTAAAAGATATTAGACGTTACTCCCCGGCAACGGCACCAAAATTCTTGATAGCAAAATACTTAACCGCTAAGTTTCACCGACAAAGTATCGGGTCAACGGGACTATAGTGGTCACAAGGTCAAATCCACAGGGAGTAATGTCTAAGTACCAAAGCTGACGTAGAGCTCAGTTCAAGCCAAAATAACGGTGAATGATATTATACTAATGCAGAAATAAAGATTAAACTACCAGTTTTACTTCTAAATATTAAAGGGTATAGCCGAACTATGATCCCACGAGCTGCTTATACCCCTTAGGAAGGACTTAACAGGGAGTATGTCTTAACTGACCTACCTATCCAATGTAGTTTAATGACATCCACGGGTGCCAACTCCTAATTCTTGTGATTAGGCCGAACAACTCGATCTAACCACTCTATGTGAAGGCGACCGGCTCTCCCTTTAGAAAACCGATCATCACTAACATGATTAAGGTCTAGAGTTGCTCGAACAACGATGACAAACTTACGTATAGGAAACGGTCCTAACAACTAGGCCGAATATTGATTGAGGTGGTCGGTCAAGTGATAATAAAATACTCGATCACCATAAACCAATACTAGCAAGAGGACTAGGTCCATCGTAGTATAGCTATAGGGAATCAAGGTCGATCCCACAGGGAACCAATTTTGTGAATCATTTTATCTGTAAATAACTAATTAATCATGCCAAGCACATATAAACGTTCTATGACCAATAATTGACAAGAAAAGATAAAGGACACGACTCGACGCATAAACATACAAGTAATTAACCTCCCCAATTATTAAGTCATAGTTTGGAATTAGCGAACTATATAATTAAACAATACTTCACAACTATTAACCCGATTCGTATTTCTCTTATATTGGCTACGGGAGTCATCCCATAAACTAGATCTAGCTCCGGTTAGGCCATACAAAATCACTGTGCTACATTACGTGACTTCGCTTCGTAGGCCTCCATCTCATATAACTCGCACGCTTACAAAACTAGGGATGCCGATATTAACCGTATTCCTCACCTTGGCAACATTCCTGTGGTTAGGCATACTTCCTAAGTGATCGCATTAGTCTCCGTCCCATTAACACTAACTTCTTAGGTATCATGTTAATCTATGATTTACGTATAATCAGGTGCGCGCAATTCCCTAATACAGAACAGATCTAGATCTCGCCGAAAGTCCCGGAAGATTAATTCATGAGCTGACCTATGAGCACTATATTGGTATTTCCTAACTACACATTTTAATTAAAACGGACGAGCAACGTAGCCGTAGCCATACCTACTAAGACAAGAAATTCTAGGTGGGCAATCACACCATAAAGACGTGGCTAGATTGACGCGGCGAAAACATAAATCTTAGCGTTTCAATATACGTAACGGATAACATTGAGATTCATAAAGCAATTTTATAGATCTACTAAAAACACGATTATCTAACTAAGCAAAGTCATATGTAGGTCACACGATTTAGGCGTGGGGCGTGTGTATCCTTATAGACGAGGAATCCCCACTGCCTCACGTCGTAATCTTAGATATACAATGTTTAACTAAAAACAAACAATCTCAAACGATAAATAATAATTGGGGGGAATTAATTACAACATAGAAGAAAGAAAAAGTGAATGCAAATAACTCACATTATTGCTTGCCGGAAATACGTACTAAAACCGCTCCGAAAAACATATAATTTGTGTTATGAGTCGATGTATAAATTGACTAATGAAAGGGAGTTTATATAGGTACGTAAACCGACTTAAAGTAGCCGTCAGCCGACCTACATCACGTTTCCTAAACCCTAATGGAGTCTTAAATGCGTCTGGAAAAGCGGGGCCAATTTAGCCAACTCGCTGGCGGCCTGGGTAGGGCTCGCTGCCAGCGAGCCTGAGGATTTGCTTGGGCTTTCTTCTTCTTTGCCTGGTCCATTCCTGGTCTGTTTTGGTGCTTTTATCCACTCCGAAGTCCAGCTAAATTGCTTCCGAATCAAGCCCACTATAAATAAGACATAAAACAAGGCTTGTAATATCAAATAATATAATAAAATGTCTAATTACATAATAACGAGTCGTAACTTGGTTCGGGTGTAATTTATGCACGAGACGACTGATTATTAACCACTTAAAGCCCATTTAAACTAGAATCGGGGCTAATAACTAGATAATTAACGGTGTAAATTGACCATCATCAACTACCCCCCACTTAGCCTTTGATCGTCCCAAGCAAACACAGAAGGCAAAAGAACCACCGAAACATAATTTACTAATTGATAGCAGGCTCATTCAAAATTCCAAAGTAAATAAAATAGCAAACACATTTGTCATTTAGGCATTAACCACTATTTCATCATTTAATCAACGTGTGTCAGTTAGGCATTAACCAGTATTCAAAATTGAGGGATTCGAATTATAATGTCCTCTAGATGCACTTTCACCACTCAAAACTTTGTGACGCCTCCTTATCGTTAACAAATAATACAGGTGTAATAACAGATTCTAGTGAAACGGGGCGGATTTGGAAACCAAGAAACTTTTCTCAGTTCAAGTTTATTTATTTGCCAGGGCCGCGTAGATTCTAGGGACAGTAACTTGCAATGGTGGGTGCCTAGCAAGCAACTACCTTCAAATCTCCATGAACTTGCTACCCTACTGCCTTGTTTTACAACCGTGCATCTTATGCTCCATCGGTTTAGCAGTCTCTAACCTAAATACTCATAATTTCTTTTTTCTCTTTTTTTTATTTTTTTATTTTATAAACCAAATCGTGTTTTTTCTTGCCCGATTTTGCTTCACTATCATTGATATTAGCCTTATCGAATGTATGACAAGAAGTAATCACAAAGTCAAGTAGTTCATGTTTCAACCTTCCGGAAAAAATAATTTCTTATCTAACCTTTCAGACTTAGCATTTAAGTTATACGTGCTTAAAAAGTCTGATTCAACGACAAAATATATGTTTAATACAAAACTACGTACACTGCGTGATATGATATTTACTAAGCAATTCTGAAGTAAGCATGGAAAAAATACGTTATAACTATGCTTAAGAGCTTCTTTCATCATCTATACATGCTCGGTTTTCACAAAAGATAAATGTGATTCAAGCTTAAAATTTTAAAATTTATTCATTTATTCATTCATTAATCATTTGATATATGGAAGCTAAGTGACTCGTACCCCCTACTTAAACGATGCATTGTCCTCAATGTATAAAATAAAATAAAAATAGGAACTTAGCTTCGGTCAAGTGCCGAAGTACGCAAGTCAGTGAACTTTGGTGCACTTCACAAACCATGGACCTAACAAGAAATACGATATAGCTGCAAAACAAATATTCAACAAAGCTCGAAACTCGTTACAGCGTTAGCTCAGAAAAAGTAATAATCGAAAAAAGGGGACCGTAAAAGGAACAAAATAAACCTCAAACATTTTTAAGTCCTTAAAACGATTACATGGAAAAATTACAACTACTAACCAGACATGATTAAGCACCTCATTATTATTCAGGGAACAGACTCTATACAAACTCGACTCAATACTACGTAGACTCAAGACCAAGGAAAACATACTAATTTCGAAACACAAAGATACAGTCAATCTCCTCCAACAAAAGATCTTTCAAAACCCGGAGGATAACGATAGGTAGAAGGCTCAAATCCCTCAAAACCAGGTGGTGGTGTAGGCCAACGTTCACGTCGGATCTGAGAAATGTCATCCCCATCCATATTACTGACAATCCTCCCGACCTTGTGATGCGTCTCAGCCACCGTCCACTCCATTCCATTGATACGAGCAAAAAGTTGCTCCAAGTCTCGCCCTCGTCCGGCGGCATTGCCTGCACCGCTATTCCTTTCTTGTTGGGGTCGAGGCGGTGGTCTTTGATGTGGGTTGGCATTGGTGAGGGCTGGAACGGATGTTCTTGACAAAGGGGTCTCCGGGTCAACATAGATATCGGCCCCTAACTCGAAGAGCCAGCCGCTATTGCAAGATTTGAAATCATAGAACCGTAGGGTAGAACGGTCCTCTTCTTCCTGGCTACATCGGTCATGTTTCCCCGTATGAGGGTGCCCAAGTCTACCGGCCGCTCTAACCATAACCAATACATCAAGGCAGCATGAAAGTCATAAACTGTGGATGTATGGCCGGATGGGAGTAAATCGTAAAATATGAACCAATGTAAAAACTTGTCCTCCCAAGTGGATAATGTGGCCTCCTGAAAATTTCGAGCATATCGACCAACATACCACTCGATGTCAAAGTAATTACCGATTTCTGCTAACAATTCAGTACAATGGTCATACACATTAGCAAAATCCTCAGGGTGATCCACTAAATTGTCCAAATTGAAATAATCATTGATAGTGGTGGGTGATATAGCAAACGTGCACCCTCTAACTATGGCAGTGTGGGAATGGGGATGCACAGCTAAATACGCATAGAACTCTCTTACCAGGGACCCATTACAGTGAGTAGGCGGTACGACCACGTACTCCCAATTATGATAAATTATTAGATCGTTAACGAGCTCCCCGCAATCCACAAGATCTATGCCCCTACCTCGATGCACCGTTGCATTGCTCCAATGGGTACGAAATACATCGTAGACCATGGGGCTAACAAATTGCGGTACCCCTTCAATCACCGGTATTGCATCACCATCGAGAACAAATTGCGCTCCAGCCCGATGAATCTGTGGTTGATTCCTTCTATTCCGATTGTTCCGATTCATCCTGCTATGCTAGAAAGGCACCCCAACTCAGCTCCTGCCTCAAAAACGGACTCGCTGGGGGCGAGCCAGGGTCTTGCTGGGGGCGAGGTACCCAGTCTGGCTTGACTCGGCTCATTTTGCTAACCGTCATCTAGATCGATTTGAAAAGTGTATTTTCCAGAAATTTAAGTGCCAAATTGAATGAGAAATGACCTCATTGCAATTCATAAAATTTGGAAAAGGATAGAAAGTGATTAAATTTGAGTAAAAAATGGTATAAATTGCCAAAGATAGCACCACAACAATTTTTCTACATAAATTGGGTGTTTGGGGGAAAATGGAGGTTTAGAATGTGATGGGTTTAGCGAAATGATAGAGAAAGGATGAGAAGAGTGGAGTGGGTGTGAGAAAAATGTGAATAAAAGAAGGGTTTAATTAGAGAGGGGAGTGAAAATGAGAAAGATGGTGATTGGTGGGCTTAGAAAGTAGAGGATTGATGAGGTGGAAAGTGATAAAGGTGAAGGTGGAAGATTGGGATATGTAGAAGAAGTATTGACCACTTTTTACTTTTTGACCCTCAAAAATTTGAATTTAAAAAAAAGGAGGGTAAACCAAATTTTCCTAACTTTCACACTTTACCCAAAAATATTGCTCTAAAAATAATCCGGATATTGCCTAGTGAAAGGGTAGTTTCGCATGGGCGAAACAACATTTCACCGGGGCAGTCTGACCAGACTGTCTCCGATTAAATCCATCCTGTCTCCATTCAGTTTCACTTTAAAGCTCATGCTTTTTCTGTCTTCCTCTCGGTTCAATTGTATGCTTTTTATTCCAAAATTAGGATACTATCCTAGACACACCTACGGAACTCTATTTCACGTTTCAACAATTCGAGTAAAAAAGCTTTTGCACATCCTTAACCCAACGGTCATCGGAACATGGCAAAAATAAAAAACCTCAAATGTTTTAACGTTACTTTTATTTTTGACTCAAAGAAAAGAAAAAGAAAAAAGATAAGGAAAACTAAAAACCTAAAGAAAACTATGAAAAACCTAAGGGATAGAAGTAGTTCTGAGTTTTGAGTCTTCAGCTCGACTTTCCAAACATCATCATTCCATTTAACTACCGTCCTTTGCCTTCTAGATTTGCACCCGGTTAGCCTTTGCGAGGTTTGTTTACCTTCTCTACGAGAATGCGTACTTTTCCTCGGATCGTGAGGCCTAGGAAAACACAATCATCCTTACCATCCAAAACGAGGCACCAACCTCGGCCTCTGCCTCAGATACTAGTGAGCTCTTCAAAGATCGAACTCTATGAGTTCTCTTTTTAACACGCCTCTGTCTATCTTTTGAACTTAAGCTCTCTCGACCCTCAGCATCTCCTTTGAATGGGGCGAACCCACCTCCGTACACGGTTTACGCCTCGTCGGCCCGAAGCATTGAGGTATCCACGAGTCGTATCTTTGGGATTGAGCGTCTATTTCCCTTCTTAAGACGGACGGGAACTCAACTCACTATTTCTTGAGACAATGTCAACTTTGTGAACATTTCCTTGACTAGGAGTCAAGGCAGTGTCCTTCGGAACCTTGATTACAGAAATAAAAGGCGGAAGCGGATATCGAGGTCTAAGAATCTTATGCACTTCCGAGCCTTTAGCATCAGACAGTGTAAGCTCGAAGTGGGCCATGTCTACTTTAGCCCTCGAGGTAGCATTAAATGCTCTGCCCAACAAAAGCGGGCAGTTAGGATCCTCTTCCACGTCCATCACAATTATGTCGACTAGGAAGCGCAGCTTCCCAATCCCTATAATCATGTTGTTCAGGGATCCAGTATTCACAGTACGAGAGCCATCCGCAAAACGGATGGTCATTGGCGTATTCATAAGAACATAGACACCGATTCTCTCACAAATGCTAAAAGGAAAAATGTTTAGGCTCGATCCAGAATCAATCAGTGCTAAGCCAGCCTTCTTCTTATCTAAGACGACATCAACAATAAACGCTCCGGGATCTCCTAACTTAGGTAGTAAACGAGCACGATCCTCTGTGGTCTTCGCCTCGGGTTGGCAGAGCACTATAGGTTTAGTGTTGAAGTCAGACTTAGGGTCAGAATCAGAACTCGGATATTCAGGAGGTGGGGAAAAAGATGGTAGATACTCGGGGTCAGATTCAGACTCAGAACTAAAGCTAGAACTATAATCAGAATCATCAATAACAATAGGGATACGAGCAGTCATACATTGGAAAAGAGTGGAATTTCTTACTTCCCTTCGCTCATGCCTCCGTCTTTTCTGTTCTTCCAATCACTTTTGCGTATCCGGCCTCAATGGTGTGGTTTTAGTGCGTAAACATTAATATTTTCCTTCCTTGCTTCAGAAAATTGATTAGTCGACATTTTCAGCTTGGCTATTCGATAGAATAAATGATTTCTCTGGCAATCTGTGAACATACAAAAAACATGCAAACGTCAGTAAACTAACAGTCATCATGATTACTCATGCAGCCGTTAGACCAACAGACTACAAAAAGGGGTAAAAACAGACACAACGAAAACCTTGAATGCTGAAAAAGTGACATCGCTGGCAGCGAGCATAGAGCTCGCTGGGAGCCAGCCCAGATTTTCAGGTTCTGGTAATTTTCAGACAGACGGACAGCCAGAGGGACTCAAAAAATGTAAAAAAACAAACTCTAAAACAGAAAAACCGACATGAATAAAAAATTATTTATATATAAAATTGATTTTTGGCTCCCCGGGAACGGCGCCAAAAACGTGATTGCGGTGGTTAGTCAAGTGATAATAAAATAATCAATCACCAAAAACCAATACTAGCAAGAGGACTAGGTCCATCGTAGTATAGCTATAGCGAATCAAGGTCGATCCCACTGGGAACCAATTTTGTGAATCATTTTATCTATAAATAACTAATTAATCATGCCAAGCACATAGAAACGGTCTATGACCAACAATTGACAAGAAAAGATAAAGGACACGACTCGACACATAAACATACAAGTAATTAACCTCCCCAATTATTAAGTCATCGTTTGGAATTAGTGAACTATATAATTAAACAATACTTCACAACTATTAACCCGATTCGTATTTCTCTTATATTGGCTACGGGAGTCATCCCCTAAACTAGATCTAGCTCCGGTTAGGCCATATAAATCACTGTGCTACATTACGTGACTTCGCTTCGCGTACCTCCATCTCATATAACTCGCACGCTTACAAAACTAGGGATGCGATATTAACCGTATTCCTCACCTAGGCAACATTCCCGTGGTTAGGCGTACTTTCTAAGTGATTGCATCGATCTCCGTCCCATTAACACTTACTTCGTAGGTATCATGTTAATCTACGATTTACGTATAATCGAGTGCGCGCAATTCCACTAATACGAACGAGATCTTCATCTCGTTGAAAGTCCCGGAAGATCAATTCATGAGCCGACCTAGGAGCACTATATTGGTATTTCCTAACTACACGTTTTAATTAAAACATACGAGCAACGTAGCCGTAGCCATACCTACTAAGACAAGAAATTCTAGGTGGACAATCACACAATAAAGACGTGGCTAGATTGACGCAGCGAAAACCTAAATCTTAGCGGTTCAATATACGTGACGGATAACATAGAGATTGATAAAGCAATTATATAGATGTACTAAAAACACGATTATCTATCCAAGCAAAGTCATATGTAGGTCACACGATTAAGGCGTGGGGCGTGTGGATCCTCATAGACGAGGAATCCCCACTGCCTCACATTGTAATCTTAGATCTACATCGTTTAACTAAAAACAAACAATCTCAAACGATAAATAATAATTGGGGGGGAATTAATTACAACATAGAAGAAAGAACAAGTGAATGCAAATAACTCACATTATTCTTCTTTGAAATCTGTACTAAAACTGCTTTGAAAAACTTATAATTTGTGCTATGAGTCGATTTATAAATTGACTAATGAAAGGGAGTTTATATAGGCTGTAAACCGACTTAGAGTAGCCGTCAGCCGACCTAAATCATGTTTCCTAAACCCTAATGGAGTCTAAAATGCGTCTGGAAAAGCGGGGGCATTTTAGCCAACTCGTTGGCAGCCAGAGCCGGGATCGCTACCAGCGAGCCTGAGGATTTGCCTGGGCTTTCTTCTGCTTCGCCTGGTCCGTTCCTGGTCCGTTTTGGTGCTTTTATCCACTCCGAAGTCCAGCTAAATTTCTTCCGAATCAAGCCCACTATAAATAAGACATAAAACAAGGCTTGTAATATCAAATAATAGAATAAAATGGCTAATTACATAATAACGAGTCGTAACTCGGTTCGGGTGTAATTTATGCATGAGACGACTGATTATTAACCACTTAAAGCCCATTTAAACTACAATCGGGGCTAATAACTAGATAATTAACGGTGTAAATTGACCATCATCAAATCTACGCAACGATCACAAAACCCCTTTTCCCACTAAAACCTCCACAAAATACATCTATAAGTTCGACTACGCATGCAAATAGCTACACATGATTATTCTAAAAACGGAATTAAAAGAGGAAATTAAACTAAGGGCAATAAATAAAAGAGAAGTCATTACCATATAAATTGCTGAAAATCTGATCCACAAAAAATAGAAGAAATAATTGCACCAAAAAGCCAAATCTTTGATCTTGAAACGTAAATCTAAGCTATGGATAGTATATAGAACCGAAAGACGTTATCCATTGAATCAAAGGATCAAAGGATGATAAACCTACACTAAAACAGCAACAAAATTGCCCTAGAACTGTCTAAAGTTGGTAGAATCTGTAAAAGTGCTGAATGAGCTGCGTATTTATAGTGTAGGGTTAATTTTTGCTACTGTGGGTGCCGAACGAGCGTTTGCTCCAAGGTGGACGCTCGTCTGCCAGGAAATCTGATGATGATTAGGGTTTATTCTTCAGTGAACCAGCATTTGGCTCCTCTTAAACGCTAGTTCATGGATCATGCCTTGAGGGCAGACGCCCGTCTAGATTATCTGAAAGCCCGTCTGGATTGTCTGAACGCCCGTTTAGATTATGTGAGCTTTCTTGATTCGGGCTGAGCCCATCCAAACGTCGTTTGGGGTCTCGTCTGTCTTCTAACCCAACTTTCGGTGTCAACTACTAGCTTGACGAGAGCTTATTTGAAGCGGCCAAATGCCGGTTGCCGAGCTTTGCCGCAAACGCCAGTTTGTGAATGGCAAATGCCCGTTTGCCTCGATTTCACTCCAAACTTGACTTTTCTCCACTTTCATGCTACTTCCACGCCATGAACATGTTCCTCATCTCAAAAAATCACCTTCCGGGTCCTCGAGTCACCTAAGTCCTGCAATAACATATACTAACAAACCCAACGCGTAATTCCTCAAGACAAAAGTGCTCGGAAAAGAGATAAATATAGCTAAAAAGGTAGAGTTTACTATCGATGTGATAGTTTAACTCCCCATGCATATAACTCTTGATATTACTCTTAATTTGGCCTAGAACTACCCAAAACATGTCAATAAAATGATAAACGAGGGTTAAACTGCACACCAATGTACAATAAAGTTGACTCCCATCACTACACCCAGGCCAGGTTTCCTTATAACTTTCCTCATCCTTCAGAAGCAAAGTCTTTGCTACTTCAGGGTCTAGTGCCACTTGCTGATATAATTCTAAAACAAGCTCATCTATGGAATCTATCATGTAGCATGTTTCTCCTTCATCTTGCACATATCTCATCGAAATCATCACAATGAACACTACTTTGTCCTCATTCACTCTTAGAATTAGCTGACCCTTATGAACATCTATCAAGTTCTTACTCGTAGCTAGGAAAGGTCTTCCTAAGATTAATGGAAAATCATGATTAGCTTCCATGTCTAGCACCACAAAGTCCACAGAGAATACAAACTTATCAACTTTTACCAGAACATCCTCCACATTTCCACAAGGTTGCTTCATTGACCTATCTCGCTAATTGAATTGTTTCATTCAACTCTATCATGCCTAACTAATGAAAAATGGAGAGTGGTATCGGATTGACACGCCTCCAAGATCACACAATGCTTTATTTAGGCATACCCCTCCAATTGTGCAAGGTATGATGAAGGTCCCGGGATCTTTACACTTGGGAGGCGGTTGCATTGCAAAGCGCCGAGCATTCCTCGTTAAGGCATATAGTCTCCGGTCTAATAATTTTCTTTTGGTAGAGAGCTTCTTTCAAGAACTTTGCATACTGCGGCCTTCCGGACGGAGCTTCTACCAAAGGTATATTCACTTGCAACTTCTTAACCTCTCTATAAACCTTTTATAACACGCATCATTATTATTCGGCTTATATTTTCTAGAGGGATAGAGCAAAGTAGCAGGATTAATAGTTACAGTTCATGAAGACTTACCTGCTGAGTGCTGCTACTCTGCCTACTTGTATACTGAATTTACAGACTCCCGGTTTACCGGAGTAGTGTCCTGGGCTACCGGCCCCTCTTTTTCTCTAGATTCTGTTGCGTTCTACGGTTGACTGCTTTTTGATTCCACCTAGACAGTTGGTATAACTGGTCCAGGCAGTTCCTTTCCGCTTCTAGTCATGATTGCATTCAAGTCCTTCGGATTCTTCGAGTATTACTTGGCAATCCTCCCGGAGGACGGGCCGACACTTCTTCCGTAATCCGCCCCACTTGGTGTGAGAGATTACGCACCGGTGATTCCTAATTGGTCGGTATTGTATCATTCTTCTGACAATATATGGTGAAGTTTGTATTCAGTTCAGTCATGGATTTCGTAAGTTGATTGACCGTTTCGGTCACAGTGGAGCTCATTTTATCCATGGTGCTTCCCAACCACCGGACATGTTGAATTGACGCATGAATCCACCGGCTTGTCTTATTCTCTCTCCACCGTTAGAATCACTTTGTTGAAAACCCCTAGTAGGGTCGCTCGGTCTTAAACCGGGGTGGTCGCGAGAACACGAGCGATATCCGCCCCCATAAGGATTTCCTTGCTTCCCTATATAGTTCACGTCCTCGGTGTTGGTTGCTTCAATCTCTTGAACACCTTGGCTATGCGATCTTGCATGCCGTCTATCTTATCATTCCTTGCCATTAGCTTGGTATAAGATCTTTTGAGAAGTACCTTCAACAAATATGCCTTCAGCTACTTTGGCCGTTTCAATTTGATGCGTTCCCCATTGACTTGTCAGGGCTATTCTCTTCGGCTTCTTCAGGTGATAGCAACGCAAACCATCCGTTGCTTGATGCATCAACTCTCATTTGCTCACTTGGCCATAATATGTGATGGAAACTATGCCTTCGTACGGGCAAAGTGATATCATGATGAGGGCATCTCCTCTATGCTTCCTATAATCTTTCCCAAGTTTCTTCAAAGGTTTCAGTTGGTTTCTACATGAAATTCATAATGTGTTGTCTCATCTGTAGTGACTTCCCAGGTGGGCAGTACTTGTTCATAAACTTCTGCAATAGATCGGTCCAAGTTTGGATCGATCCTGGTGCTAGAAACAATAACCATATCTTCGCTTTGTCCTTCAGAGTGAATGGAAACAATTTCAACTTAATTTTGTCTTCAGGCACACCTACTAGCTTGACCGTGCTGACTATCTCTAGAAAATTGGTGACGTGTACACTAGGATCTTCGTTTGGTACTCCGTGAAAGGTAGTGTAATTAGTCACCATCTGAATCACATTTGGTTTCGGGTGAAATACTTCACCGCATCCTCGAAATTTGAACAATTCTTTGGCATGAATTGATCGATTGTTGGCATTGCATAACTCTATAGAGTTATCCTATCTCGCTTGTACCACAACTCTTGCTCCATTTTGTCCATTATGTCCGTTCGTGCCATGTCGATTTCTCGTATCCTCCAAAGGTGGAATCTCTTCTTCCCTCTCGCCGTGATCTCCTTCGTGTGAAATCATATCATCCGCCACCTAACGGATCTCTCTTGAGCTTCCTTTCTCTTTTTCCCCGGCAAAATTTTCAATCTCGGGTATGAATCTCTCGAGTTTGGCTGCTAAACTTCGTGTAGCATACTATAAGACACAAAAAGAAAATAAAAAGGTTAGTTACTTGCCTCAACGGCTGTTACACATGCCTGGCAGACTAAAAAATATAGACTCTGACTACGGACTCGATGCTAAACTAACAAAAACGATTCTGCAAAAACTGTGACCCTCGGTTTACCGCGGTAAACTCTCAGTAAACCGGAAGCTATTTTTTCTAGATTTCAACAGAACAGACTCTGTACAACTCTAGTATAAACAGACAATAAAACAGACTCAAATATATACAGAAAACTCAATCTTAAATAAAAAGTATTCTTGACACGAGTCCCCGGCAGCGGCGCCAGAAAATCTTGATCGCGTGCAAAGCACTTACTAGAAATAGGACTAGGTCAATCGTAGCAGAGTACTGGCGAGTCAAGGTCAATCCCACAGAGACTTGTAAGAACGTCTACTTATCAAGATTGAGCTTGTCAGGATTATGGTCTACGACCAACTATAATATAGACAGTAGTAAATTTGATGCCTCAAACTATCAAGGTTATGCTAGTTCACACAAAGCAAAAACGAGTTTCTAGTGTATTAGTTCAATTATGAGCATTTAGTTATCCCCCCCCCCCACACATGCAACAGTCATTCCCATTGGTGAATTTATTCATTGTTTAGCTACGGGTACAACTCCTAACCCTATCTACTTTGACAATGGTAGTAGAGAATCTATACGCAAGCTACCCTTCTTAATTGGTCCGTAATAACCCATACCCATTGTTGGACTTATTTCTTAGTTTTGATGATGAGTGCCATACTAGCTGTTATAGTGCAAAGGCAAAAAGATGTCTAGATAAAATGTATAGGTTTATTAGAGTTTGATTCATAAATAGGTTTAATCAAACAAGCAACGTAAAGGGCTGCCGATTCATATCGACGGACGGTCTAGGTCGCAGGGTAGATAGGTCGATGGGCGGTCCGGAACCTGCTGAAGACTGAAGACTGAAGGCTAAGGGATCAAACTTAGTAATTAAAGTCAAGGATATGGAATCAGATTTTAGGCAAGTCTGTGATGACCTAAACTGATTACATATGCCTTGTGTAGAAGGTCTAAGTTCCCCAAGTTGGATGATGTTTGGAACTTGGTTATATTTAAAATGATGTAATCTAACTTCACAAATAAAAGTTAGATAAAAGTAATCAGCTGCATTATATTTTACAGACAAAATAATGATGTTCAGCAGACTGATTGGTATTACAGCAGACTGATGAACCTGCTGATATATACCTCGATTAACTCAAGATTATTGGAAGATTACATGGATAAGAACAGCCAACTACCTCTGACTTATCAAGCAAATCAAAGGCTGAGATTAAAAAGACGTTGGGATGATCCTTATTTTTATCCATTGGATACAAGTCAAAGGGGTGGACGGTAGACCTTGCATTTGTCAAAAAGTAATCCCGACGGTGTCGATCCTATGAATAGTGACGCAGAATGCGGTGCGGATGGGACAAATACAAGGAACGGTCACATTTGAATTTTAAATTCAAGTCACATGCACTCTTACCTATAAATAGAGGACTTTCAACTCAGAAACAAGAGGATGAATTTTGGGAAAAATTTTAAGTAACAATACTGAGCTGAAAAACACCCTGCTGAACTTACTGAGCTTAAGGCTGCTGATCTAGTTATCTTCTTCAAGTGCATTCTGTGTTCAAGCTGCATCAAGCATACACACTTGAAGACTGCAAGCTGCTGATTACATCATCCTAATCAAGCTGCTGCAACTGAATCATTTATTTGATTCATTCTTTATCTTATAAAGAATCTGCTGAAGACAGTGAAGCATCTGTTGGGTGTGAAAGACTGTTGGTTTGTGGTGGAGCTGGTGAAGAGGCAATCCTACCCTTCAAGGACCAGTGGAAGACTCAGGAGCAGCAATCCTACCTGTTCCCAGTTTTCAGTTTGTGAAGCCATAGTTATTGGTGAAGGACAAGCAACCTAGGATTCTTTGTAACGTATAACTCAAAGATCACTAGTGAATTTCCTCCAACATCACGGGAGAAGAGTGGACCGACGGGATTACATCACCCGGAACCACTATAAAATCTCTCTACTTACTTACGCATTTACTTTCGCACTTAGTCATTATTCATATCAACTGCCGAATCTAGCAAGCGAAATCACACACATACACTACCGAGTATCTAATACTTAGTAACATATTTAACAACAAGTAACAAGGCTTAATTTTGATATTATTCCGCCGCACAAATTTAGCAAGCCGAACGTCGGTAGACTACGTCTATCGAGGAGCTGCGAGGTCTCGACGGACTCGAAGTATCGACGGGCTGCGCGAAGTTGCGAGAATTTGTTAACTCCAAAGTTTTAAGTGTTAAGTTTATTCACCCCCCTCTAAACTTAACTAAAGCCTTTTCAAGGGACCAACAATTGGTATCGGAGCGGTGTTTCGTTCGAAGGAATCCTACTTGTTGTACTTGTGAAAATTCTTTAAAACTTTCTTTCAAATTACCGATTTTCAAGACTTGCATCATGGACAACACACGGTATGCTAGAACTATGTTGATGTGTTCTCTTGACGATTTGATGAGTATAAACGTCGAATGCGGGCATATCTTGCTTGCTACTCATGATGAGATGATGGATGTACTAACGAAGGACCACTTGGAGATTACAAAGGCGAAGAATGGGTGACGAACGAGTACATTCCTAAACCAAAGAGAGAATGGAATGCGAGAAGACGAGAAAAAGAGCAAACCTCAACAACATTGCTATTGATATCATCTACGAACCTTGGATAGCAATATGTACATGAAGGTCAAAGATTGCAAGACCGCAAAGGAACTTTGGGATAAGATTCACTTAATCAGAAGGCACGATGCAATAAAGAAGAACAAAATCGGTGTGGCCGAAAAAGGTTTCAAAAGTTCAAGATGCTACCTAATGAAACCATTGAGCAAATGGAATCAAGATTCAATGCTATATTTGGATGAACTTACCCTACGAGTGTAAGTTATTCAAAAGAGGAAGTAAACACCAAAATCTTGGAAGCTTTACCCGCAAGAGATGTTTGGAAAATGAAGGTGATTGCAATTGAAGAAATGAGAAAGTTGCATGAAGAAGATACCTTCAAATTGTTCTCTGATCTTAAGGCCTATGAATTTAGCAAGAAGCTGGTGCCTGAAACTGAAAAGGAAGAGCCAAAGACCACTGCATTGGCTGCTTCACATCATGAAGAAACATCAGGAGGACATGATGATATGCTAGATGAAATGCAAGAGCAAATTGCCCTACCGAGCAAGAAAATCGAATGATGAAGACCGGAAAGGCCCCTACAAGAAATTTCACAAAGAGGCCTACCGAAAGAAGGAAAGAAGAACCAAAGAAAGATAATGACTATCTATGCTTTCATTGCAAGAAACCAGGACACTTCGGACACTGACCGTCCCGAGTTGAAACAAGGCAAGGAACCCGATTATCTTTGCTTCAACCGTAAGAAGCTCGGACATTTTAGACACGATTGTCCGGACCTACGAAGACCAAGAGTCAACAAAGAAGACATGGCAAGAAGGCTATGGTTGCTTGAAGATGAATCGGGATATGAAGTGGAATCGAAAAAGGAAATGAATCGGATGACACAAGACCGGTTGCCGATATGGAGGATTATGCTTTGATGGCCAATATGGATGAAACGAGGAGGTATACAACACCGTATCTATAAACACTCCCGCCGGAAGTGATTGTGAATCAACTTTGTGGTTCAAATCCTAGAAATTCGACAACAATGAGACTTTGGATGACATCCTTAATCAACCGAGGATAATACAATCTGGTTATGAGGTTGTGAAGGCTGAAAAAGAGGCTCTTGAGTTAGAAGTTGGAAGATTGAAAGGTTTGAATTAAGGGTTTTCAATGGTAAGGAAAAAGAAGTTGGACGAGAATCGGCATAAGTCTGTCGAACATCCGGCGACCTCTCGAATCTGCTTTGAACCATCTTGTTCCAATACGCATACAAATCGGGAAAGGCTTATGGAGATAGAACTGGGCTTGGATTTGGAACTCGGCAATCTAACAAGAGTGGATCCAAGTAAGGTTACTTGAACCTAGTACCGCATTTGGTCCTAAGTTTGTGCCCGCACTAGATCCATCTCCTAGTAAGGCCGCCGAAGCAAGAAAACCCAATGAGAATGCCTCGGAAGCAAAATCGAAGTCTCGAAGTCAACGGCTCCTAGTAAAATGAATAAATCTAAAAATAGATCGCTTGTGCCTTCTAAGCTGGCGATAGCGGACACTGCTACTAAGTCCGTTTGGACCACGAAGGGAAAGAAACGAAATATTCCAAGGATAAGAATCCTAAATCCAAAAATGTTGATCATTCAAGGGATACTTATCTCGGGGGAAAGGTAGATTGTTCCCTGCCGATAATGATTGGAATATTCCCGCATCTAATGCTAGAAACGATAAGTATAACCATACTACTAGGGTAAAACCTAGGCAATGGAATCGCGGAGGACTTACACAAGACCTCGGCAGACTCCATATTACGAGAACGTTCCTAACGGACAAAGACACCTATGGTTATGCAAATGTTTCTAACAACAAGAATCATTTCAAACAAAGCATTATGTACCAAAAGGCCGTAAAACATATGTGGTTCCTACACAACCTATTTGTTAGAACCTATGGATGTGTGGAATACATGTATGAACCAAAGTATGAACCAAAGTATGACACATTTTGGAGAAGACCTTATGGAAACATACCAAGGGTCATGCTTGCCATCGACCACTATGGACCCAAACGAGGTTTGGGTACCTAAAATGCACTAACTTTGTTTTGTAGGGTGTCCGGTACTTTGACAAAGGATGTTCCGGACACATGACAAAGAATAAGCAATGTCTAGCAAAATTTGTGGCAAAAGATGGTCCAAGGGTGAATTTTGGCAACAAAAATACACCTGGATATACAAGAGGATATGGCACACTTATCAGAAATGGACTTACAATCAAGAATGTGGCATATGTGGAGGGACTGGACTACAACTTGCTGAGCACTGGACAATTCTGTGATATGGGATACAAAGTCACTTTTGACAAAAACAATTGTATTGTCATTAGTGAGAGAGGTGATCAAGTTGTACTTGCTGGTAGAAGGCAACAGAACATGTATGTTGTGGATTGGTCTACTGCAGTTCCAGAAACCTGCTGATTGTGCATACCAAATCTGAACTCAATTGGTTATGGCACAAGAAGTTAAATCACTTGAATTTTGATGATATTAATCAGTTGGTGAAAAAGAAGTTAGTGATTGGTTTACCCGAGATCACATTCAATAAGGATGCTATATGTGATGCATGTCGGCAAGGTAAACGAGATAAAGTCAAGTTTCAAGTCAAAGACTAAACAATCAACTAACGAGTGTTGGAGCTTATGCATATGGATCTTTTTGGACCAATAACTCCAACAAGTGTAACAGAAAGAAATACACCTTAGTAGTTGTGGATGATTTTTCTAGATACACCAGGTGATATTTATGAACAAGAAAAGTGAGACACTCCAAAGCATGCCTAATCTTTTGAAGAGATTACAAAATGAGAAAAGTTTGACATCATAAAGATAAGATCATATCGAAGTACCGAATTTCTCAACAAAGTTATAAGAGAATATTGTGAACGTAATGGTGTACTACATCAACTTGCTGTTTGTTGGTACACCTCGGCAAAATGGGGTTCTTTGAAAGAAGAAACGGGACATTAAAGGAAGCGGGAAGAACAATGATTTGTGAAGCATTGCTACCGAAAGATATTGGGTGAAGCAAGAAATACAAGATGCTATACACAAAACGCAGAACATCGGTAAACAAGAAGGCTGCACGAAGACACCCTATGAGGTCCGGAATGGAAGGATACCCAACATATCCTATTTCCATCCATTTGGAAGTAAATGTTTTATTCTAAATCACAAAGTTCATTTGAAAACATTCCAACCTAAATCGATGAAGGCATATTCTTGGGATATTCTTCGGTCAGCGGAGCATTCGAGTACGAACAAGAGGTCACTAAAACATGAAGAAACAATCCATGTTGTGTTTGATGAACCTAAGTTTTGGAATGGAAGATGAAGATCATGAACCTGCTAGGAATCAACGGTCACCGATCCAGTTGTGTTGAAGTTTTGGAAAGATTCAATGACTTAAAAGTTTCGATATCGCCCCCGCCGAACACCCTACCGACAATGTTACGATGCAACAACCGAAGCGGTTCAAGGATCCGCGACCCCCCTGTAGAAGAAACTACGAGCGGACCCTACCGAAGATGATGTTCCCGAAAATCAAAATAACCAAAATCCTCAATGGTTAAGGAATCACCCCGTCGAACAAGTTATTGGCAATGTACGGCAAGGTGTGAGGACTAGAAGACAACCGGAAGCTATGTTTACCTGTTTTCTATCTCAAATGGAACCTAAAGTTGTTGAAGAAGCAATTTCAGATCCGGATTGGATAATTGCTATGCAAGAAGAATTAAATGAATTTGAAAGAAATCAAGTTTGGACACTAGTTGAAAGGCCAAGTCATGCAAATATCATTGGTACTAAGTGGGTATACAGAAATAAACTTGATGAATCAGGTACCATTGTGAGAAATAAGGCCAGACTAGTTGCAAAAGGCTATTCTCAAACGAAGGAATAGATTTTGATGAAACTTATGCACTGTTGCAAGATTGGAAGCTATCGAGTTATTCCTAGCACATGCTGCATATAAGAACTTCAAAGTATATCAAATGGATGTCAAGAGTGCATTTTTGAATGGGATCCTAGAGGAGGAAGTGTATGTTCAGCAACCTCCTGGATTTGAAGTTAAAGATCAAGAAGATAAAGTGTATAGACTCAACAAAGCACTTTATGGATTGAAACAAGCACCAAGAGCATGGTATGAGACTCTATCTCAATTCTTGGTAGACAATGGTTTCACAAAAGGCACCATTGACAAGACTCTTTTCGAGAATCGGTGAAGGGGACGAAGACCTGCTTTGTACAAATTTATGTGGATGACATAATATTTGGTTCGAGAATGATTTACTTTGTGAAAAATTTGCAAATCTAATGAAGAGCAAATTCCAAATGAGTATGATGGGAGAAATGAATTACTTTTTGGGATTGCAAGTCAAACAAGTGAATGATGGAATCTTCATTCATCAAACCAAGTATACCAAGGAGTTGCCGAGAAGAAGTTTGGTATGGAAAATAGCACTAAGAATTCAACTCCTATGAGTACAAACATCGAGATTAGATGAAGATAAAGAAGGCAAAGATGTTGATCGGACCTTATACGAAGGATGATAGGCGTCCGTTGTACCTCACTTGCCGACGGACTGATATATCCTTTGCTTGTAGGTGTTTGTGCAAGATTTCAATCTAAACCTAAAGAAAGTCATTTAGGTGCGAGTTAAGAGAATTCTCAAGTATCTTAAAGAGACTTTGGGAGTAGGGATATGGTATTCCAAGGTAGGAAGCTTCAAAGTAATATCCTACTCGGATTCGATTATCTTGGATGCAAGATTGATAGAAAAAGCACCTCGGGAACACTTTCGTCGCTAATGGGAAATAGATCGGTCTCCTGGTTTAGCAAGAAACGAGAATTCTATTTCAACTTCCACCGCCGAAGCCGAATACATTCTTCTTTGGAAGGCTCTTGTGCACAAGTACTATGGCTAAGACAACAATTAAGGGATTATGGAATTGAAGAAAGGGAAATTCCAATCATGTGTGACAACACAAGTGCAATTGCAATCACGAGAAAATCTGTTTTGCACTCAAGAACCAAGCACATTGATGTGAGACATCATTTTATAAGAGATCATGTTGAAAAGAAAGATGTGGTGGTTCTATACATTCCTACGAAGATCAACTTGCGATATTTTCACTAAACCTCTTGACGGTGAAAGATTTGCTAAACTAAGGACCGAACTTGGAATCATAAATATTGACTGATATTCAGCAGTGTACTGGAATTCACCAAGGGGATTAGTCTTTGCTATGTTGGGTGAGCTCACATAGCAGATTAGTCATTGGTATCAACAATTCCATGTACTTATATTTGGACAATTGAGCAAATGAGGTTGCCAAGGGGATTGGTCTTTGTCATTTTGGGTGAGCTCACTTGACAGATCGGTCATTGGTATTAAACCTCATCTTGTATTATCAATTGAACAAAACAAGAAGAAAACAAGGTTCGGCGAGTACTTTAGTCGGCAGGCTGCTGAAGTCTACTTATCGACACCGCTGTGAGCCAACCTGCCGAGGATTACCTGCCGGAGGGAACGTTACTCGGTCAAAATAATTAAAGTCAAAAAGCATTTTGGCGGGATATTTATTTTATCCATTATTACCACAAATCAAACCATCCAACGGTTACAAACGTTATGGAGGAGTAATGGGCCACGTGTCAAGACAAAGCATTTAATCAAATTTAATCGTGGTTACCTCAATGTACGTGCCGTGACGGCTTCAACTACCCACTTGTCTATAAAATCGGTATCGTTATACGGCGGTTTCTCCACTTGCAATTTCTGCTTTATCTCTGCAAAATCTACATCGTGTGAACACAGATTTGAGAGCAATCTTTCTTCATCTTTTTCTTATTTCAATGGCGGAAAGGATTGAGGTTCAAATCGAATCAAGCCAAAGTATAAGAGGCTATGTTGTTGATGCAAACAGAACGGAACTGGCCATTAATATAGGTCGAAGAATAAGAAGGGTTGCAGGCCTGGAGAACAAACTCAACATCGATTAGAAACAATATCATACACCAATGTTATTAATTTACGGAAGAATATTGTTATAGAAGAAGGAAGCCGAAGCATTCAAAACCACTTGTGAATGGTGAGGAGCTTGTAATCTCCTCCAATCTGTTGAGAGAAGTGTTTGGTTTTGAAGAAGTTGTTGATGGTTCGATCAATCCCGAAGCTATGGGATTGGACAAGATGGCTTTTGTAGATCGATCAAGACAAATGCAACTATCAAATCGGTACCGGCATCAATTGCAAAAACATTGGTAATGAATACGATCTGAGCAAGCTCATTGCAAAGAACATACTTGGGCTAGTTGGCGGTATGGATACTCTATCGGGACCCAAGATAGAGCCGATGATTATCATTTGCGAAGCATGAAATTTGATTGGGGTGGTTATTTCATTCATTATATGAAGAAAGTAGCCAAGGAGGACAAATTAAAGAAAAGAAAATCAAAGGCCTTACCCCTAGGTTTGATGGTTCGGACCTGTTTGAATCATCCGGAGGTTCCCGATCTTGAACCGAGTTGACATAAATCGGTCCGTATACAAGAAGGAGATTGATCATGCAATTCCTGGACTAGATGATGATGAAGAGGTTGCTGGAGAGCATGCTGGTGATAATGATGATGGAGATGACGGTGATGCTGGTGGTGAGCAGGTTCGGCAAACTAAGAAGATATCCATCAAACCTGTTGCATCAAAGAAAACTCGCCGGAAAGAGAAAGAGTGCGATGTTAGGAAGATTACGAAATCTTGAAATCAAAGAGAACAAGAAAGGAAACAAAGCACAGATCGCGAGTCCGCCGAGGGTCAAGTGGAGGTTACGACCTGCTTTGTAGCCGCAAGAAGAAGCGTTGTTGAAATTCGACAAAACAACGAGAAAGAAGATAGTAGAAAGAGAAAATCTACTTGGACATGATGATGATGATGATGATGATGATGATGATGATGAACCCCTATCCAAGAGGATGAAGGAGGTTGCCAAAAAGAAGAAGTATGGCAAAGGAAAAGAATTGAGAATCTTGGAAAAACGAGATAGTCCAAGAAGAGGTGTCGGTAGAAGAAGAAGAGGTTTGTTGAGGCCGAGCCCTTAACTATTATTCCACCGAGTTGTAATCGGTGATTCCTCACCCGATGAGGTTATTAAGTCTCTTGGAAGTGAACGGGTTGTTGTTGAGCAATCTGTTGAAGAATCACGACGGTCTGTTACTGCAGCTTCTTGTAGAAGATGTTATTGGTGAATCTACGAAGCCGCACGGGTTGTTGTTGAGCAATCTGTCGAAGAACCACAAAGCAAACTACGACCTGCCGTGGTAGGCGAAGAGGTGATTGAAGACTTGATTGAAGACCCCGCAAGTTTGGCAATAGTTCGGGGGAAGAGCGATCTGTCTGCTAACCCCGCCGATGAGCATGTGAGTCGGGGGAATCAAGTGTGATACGGATGGAAGTAGTAGGTACAACTACACAATCACGGCAACTGTCTTGATTTTCAAACATCAGTAGAAGAGACCATGAGTCTGCTTGTTGGGACCTTTGGAGGTCAACAAGCCACTGAAGCTGCTCCCAGGAGATCTTTCATGCCCTTTGAAAGGCATGTGAAAGAGAGGAAGAAAACTGAAGAATCTGTGGATCCCAAACTTCAGCCAAATTGCGATTATTTTCAATGGAAGTTTGGTTTCTACAAGAAACAAAAGCCAGCTGCTGAATCTATGACTGATTTTGAGGAATGGGCTTTTAACAATTTGGGAGTGGAGAACTTGCTGGATCTGGTTGATACCACTCTGCTGCAATCCAGACTGATGGATCTATTTGATGAGCAACAGAAGGAGGAGGGTATTAAGTTCAGAGATCCAAGAAATGGAGATGATGATTCTTCCTCATCATCTGACTCAAGGGGAGATTTCCCCTCAGGACCAGGAGAACCCGGTGGGGACCGCATTGATAAATGATCCACCTGCACAACAGTCCACTGGTACTGGTAAGTCTGCTGAGGGCCAGCAGACTGAAGAAATGGATGAGGATCTACAAGATCTCACCATGGATGATCTAGAAGCATTGATCAATGAGGGAATTACATTGAGTGATGGTAGGCTAGTTGATGAATCTGCTACATTTCATGTTGTAGAGCCTGTTTGGACAACCCGAAGATGAACAGATTGTTGATTTGGATCAAGAAAAAGCCGGTGACTTTAGTGAACCAAGTGCTAGTTCGAGGAATCCATTGAATATCAAGATGGATTTGACATTGAAGGCACTCTTACTAAAATCTGCCATCATCCCGCACAAGATTGGTCATGCGAAGGTTTTCAAGTGGATAATACCAATATCTTTAATCCACGGGAAATTGAAGAGGAGGTACGGAGTTCTTTGGGGTACAAACGGCACTGGACAAAGGTTGGAACAGGAGGTACAGAGTTGCTTTGAGTCTCAAACGGCAGACTGGACACGGAGTTGGAACAAACTTTGGGTTTGGAGGAAACCCTGCCGTTGTTGAGGCCGCCGTAGTGGAGCCTTCGGAGCCAAGACCACTTTGTAGGGAAGGATAATCGACAGGCCGGTGTTAATCAAGAAGAACAACCGCCGGATTATGACTACGGTGATGAAGAATTTCAAATTTTTGGACAAGAAGAAGTTGTTTGAGGAACTGCACAAGATCCGGTCATGGAAGACATTCTTGGTGCAATGGTTGAGGAAGGACCTCCCCCCGCCGGGAGAGATTTGAGTAAAGCAATGGTCATCGGTAGACAACGGCACAATATAGAGTTGAGGAGCTCTTGATGGACCTACCGATAGTAGAATGACTAGTGGAGTGCCAATTGAAGTTGTCAATGAGTTAAGAACTGTAAGAAATGACATGCAACGAGTTAAGAACTCAATTGGACGAGCAAGAACAGAGATTTGAAGAACTCGATGAAGATGGTAAATGATAACGGACAATCTACGATACGGTTGCTTCAAACTTTGCATCTACTCAAAATGCTATGAATGATTTGATACTAGATGTCGGGGGTATCAAAGTTGGAAATAAAGCCAAAGACAAGTCTCTAAAAGACCAACTTATTTCTATACATGAGAAACTTGACAAGCTTGCTTTGCTCCTAAACCCGCGAGCCTTTGCTTTGCACAACAACCTGCTATGCCTGATCCCAAACTCACTGAAAGGATCAACAGACTGGAGGAGACATTGCAATCTAGGATCACTACCATTGATACTAGAACTGGAACCATGGAAGGCCAATTGCATAGAGTAATTGTATCACAGGAGGGTATTCATGGCCTCATCTCCCATTTTCTTGATGATGTCACTAAGGGGGAAGAGGGCAAATCGAGCCAACGCACAAAAGGAGGCCGCAAGACTCTTTGCACGAAAAAGATGGATTGATGATACAAATGCTTTTAGGAGACACACTTTTGCGAGTTCAACTCACGATGATCTTCTCGTCACAATACAAGAAAGAATTTTATAACGAAGGAGACCTTACCATGATATGGGATTTCATGAAGGCCTTAACTCTTTCTTGAGTTTGAAATTTTGGGAGGCAAGAGTCGAGCCTTAAGGTCAAATTAGAGAGGAGGCGAGAGGTGGAAGAAGTGGCGGAGGTGATAGGGTGTTGCCTATCACAAAAGCAAAAGACTCACTTAATGAATTCAAGGATCTTTATATGAGATTTGGATTCGAGTGAATGATATCAATCTTGTCCCGCTGAAGCATGGAATTGGTGGAAACAAGTCAACTCTTATATTGATTTCACACTTATTGAAAATGAATGGATGAGGGACATGATAGAAGAGATTAGAGCCTATCAAGAGCAAGCCGAGAAGGCCGGACAAGAAAGAGAGAAGAGACAATAGATCGGCTACTTATCATTATTTTATCTTTGCGATGCTAGATCGTAATACTTGTGAACAATTATTTATAATGAGAATTGATTTGAATTTGTTCGTTTTTGTTTTTATCTTTTGGCTTTGCCGATTAGGTGAGGGTAGTGGCATCATCACCAAAAAGGGGGAAATTGTTGGACTTATTTCTTAGTTTTGATGATGAGTGCCATACTAGTCGTTATAGTGCAAAGGCAAAAAGATGTCTAGATAAAATGTATAGGTTTATTAGAGTTTGATTCATAAATAGGTTTAATCAAACAAGCATCGTAGAAAGGGCTGCCGATTGATATCGACAGATGGTCTAGGTCGATAGGGTAGATAGGTCGAGGGCGGTCCGGAACCCGCCGAAGACGAAGACTGAAGGCTAAGGGATCAAACTTAGTAATTAAAGTCAAGGATATGGAATCAGATTTTAGGCAAGTCTGTGATGACCAAAACTGATTACATATGCCTTGTGTAGAAGGTCTAAGTTCCACAAGTTGGATGATGTTTGGAACTTGGTTATATTTAAAATGATGTAATCTAACTTCACAAATAAAAGTTAGATAAAAGTAATCGTTGCATTATATTTTACGGACAAAATAATGATGTTCGACGGATCGATTGGTATTACAACGGACAGATGATGAACCCGCCGATATATACCTCGATTAACTCAAGATTATTGGAAGATTACATGGATAAGAACGACAAACTACCTCGACTTATCAAGCAAATCAAAGGCCGAGATTAAAAAGACGTTGGGATGATCCTTATTTTTATCCATTGGATACAAGTCAAAGGGGTGGACGACCTTGCATTGTCAAAAAGTAATCCCGACGGTGTCGATCCCCTATGAATAGTGACGAGAATGCGGTGCGGATGGGACAAATACAAGGAACGGTCACATTTGAATTTTAAATTCAAGTCACATGCACTCTTACCTATAAATAGAGGACTTTCAACTCGAAACAAGAGGATGAATTTTGGGAAAAATTTTAAGTAACAATACGAGCCGAAAAACACCTGTTTGAACTTACCGAGCTTAAGGCCGCCGATCTAGTTATCTTCTTCAAGTGCATTCGTGTTCAAGCCGCATCAAGCATACACACTTGAAGACGCAAGCCGCCGATTACATCATCCTAATCAAGGCGCCGCAACCGAATCATTTATTTGATTCATTCTTTATCTTATAAAGAATCTGCTTGAAGACAGTGAAGCATCCGTTGGGTGTGAAAGACTCGTTGGTTTGTGGTGGAGCCGGTGAAGAGGCAATCCTACCCTTCAAGGACCAAGTGGAAGACTCGGGAGCAAAGACAATCCTACTGTTCCCGCTTTTCGGTTGTGAAGCCATAGTTATTGGTGAAGGACAAGCAACCTAGGATTCTTTGTAACGATAACTCAAAGATCACTAGTGAATTTCCTCCAACATCACAGAGAAAGAGTGGACCGACAGGATTACATCACCGGGAACCACTATAAAATCTCTCTACTTACTTACCGCATTTACTTTCTCGCACTTAGTCATTATTCATATCAACCCGCTTGAATCTAGCAACCGAAATCACACACATACACTACCGAGTATCTAATACTTAGTAACATATTTAACAACAAGTAACAAGGCTTAATTTTGATATTATTCCGCCGCACAAATTTAGCAAATCGAACGTCGTCGTAGACTACGTCTATCGGCCAGGCTATCGAGGTCTCGACGGACTATCGAAGTATCGGCGAGTGCCGCCGAAGTTGCAGAATTTGTTAACTCCAAAGTTTTAAGTGTTAAGTTTATTCACCCCCCCCCCCCTCTAAACTTAACTAAAGCCTTTTCAAGGGACCAACACCCATAAAGAACTAGAGCTATCGATATTGAGCGCTAACTCATACCGGAAACCCACCTAGACAGCTGTCGACATTGATCAACACGTTCCTAGGGTCCATTCAAGATAATGTCCAAACATAGCACTTCACTATTCGTATTTCATGCTAGTTTATGATGACATCCAAATAGTTGATCAGGCTACTAACATGTAAATTAAATCTATCGATCAACATAGCTGGCGCTGGTTATAATGAATTAGTAATTTACTAGGTATTTAGATCTAGAAAAATAGACCATCACAGATCTGAAGAACGCAACTACAATTTCATGATTTCTTCACCAATGAATCAGATCTATAACACGTGGGGTAAAATAAACTAACTACTACATAATTAAACTAAATAAGCAATTAAAACATACTAGTCAAATAGAACAATGATTGATCTACATCTTGGAAAAGAGAGAAAATCATTCCCTCGAAGATGAGCATAGATCTCCCTCGAATCTCTCCCCAGGCGGCGACTCCATCGTCTCTCCGACCAAAACTCATAAAATAATAAAATAAAGAACAAAGAACTTTTATTGCATAATTTGCCTTGAATAATTTGGGTACATTGTGTTCTGAGGTGAAGCCTCTTATTTATAGCTAACAAAACCGACTTAGAAACACCTAGTTCTACCCCTCGTCCAAGAAAATGCATTTTGGAAGGATCTCGGGCCTCGGTAAGTCGGCGGCCTTCCTCGGTAAAGCAGGGATATTTTTGTCCTTTTTTTATCCGGCTTAACTTGGAAAGTTCTGGAATACCCTAAGCCCATTCTTTTCGTTCAATCCACTCCAGACTCGTCCATGATGCTCTACCCAATATTTTGTATCCTAAAAATCATCAAATAATGCATGAAATAATATCGAAATAGGGAAAATAAATGCTAAATGCCGATTTCTTGACTCACGAACCTGACATATGCTATACAACTCAAATGGTTCATATTTATAGTCGAAAAACTACTATTTTTAGTTCATAATGGATAGAATGTTGATGCCGTAGGATAGACTATTTTAACCGTCATCAATCTTTGTTAGGGTCAACATGACTCCTCAAACTCCGAATTTAATTATCTAACTAAGATGCTAGAAAATTGTGTAATTGGAAATGCTGGCTTTTAGCAATCTATCGTGTAACAAGATAGATTTGTTGTATGCTACATGGTTTGAAGAAAACTTCAATTGGAAGAGATATATTCTCGGACCAAATTGAAGCACAAGCATCCGTTGTACCAAAGAAGAAAACCGGCATAAGAATAGGAAGATTCTATGACAAGAAGACGCTTGTGTTGATGGCACAAAGGATTATTGATCATTTTGGAATTGCAAGAAGAAGATCAACTACTGTTGTTGATGGAAAAATCACAGTAAATGATGAGGAGAACAAATTTGGAAAAAGGAAAGCTGTAGGTTCTGAAGCTGAACCTAAGAAGAAAAGGAAGTGGTCATCCAAGAAAGTCACCACACATGAAGCATTGAAAGATCTTGAAAGATTGAAAGAGAAATAGAGGAAACTAGAAACCTTGGAAAAAGCAAAGAATGTTGAAGAAACTGAGAAACCAAAGGAACCCTCACCTGAAAGATCCCAAGTTTTTAATACAAAGCAAGTCGAACGACCAAGAAATACAGAACTGAAGAAACCCCAACAAAACCAGATGTTGCTGAGAAAGAACCTGTCATTGAGAAAGAATCAGTTGAAGAAATTCATGTACCCGTTCCATCACTACCAAAAGCTAACACTTATGGGGAACAAACCCTTAGAACGAGAGGTTGATGATGAAAAAACTGATAGTGATGAAGAGCCGATTGGACCAGGGGTAATTGCAATGCTCAACTTGATATCTAAATCAAGATCTACACCATAAAAGTCAGCCTCTGGACTCGAGTATGAAGAATCAATTAGAGAATTAGAAGCCTCTCAGTCTGAAGGCCAAGAAGCTGTTGAGATTGAATTTGCACCACAATAAGTCATCACCTTGGATGAACTTTTTGAAGAAGAAAATCAAAAGAAAGTATATGAAATTGAGGAAGAAAAGAAACAACTTGCTGAACGGGAAACTGAACCAACAGAAGAACCAAGTGACCTTCAGGTTGCTGAATCAAAAGAGAATCCTGAACAAGTTATTGAATCTGTAGCCGGAACTGAGCAAGTTACTGTAGTTCCCAAAATTGAAACTGAATCGTCTATCATCCCAGTTTTGGCAGAGGGGAATCCGGCAGAAAGCGAAGCGAGAAAAAAGCGAAGAACAAGTTGGGACTCTAGTTGAATCGAATTTGGAGGCTCCTAGAGAAACTGAAGACATCTTAACCCAGCTTGACCCTTCTGTCGACATTTGGAAACTGATTGAAGCTGATTGTAGAAGACTTGATGCTTATCATCACTGGAAATTCAGCTCAATTGAAAATCAAAGAATTCAACTAGAAGCCATGGAAAGCACATAGCAATAGGTCTTTGATTTGTTTAACATTACTCATCTATCTCAGCTATTCAGTTCTGAAGAATTTTTAAGCAATGGATACTCCTTGATAAGAAAAAGTTACTGGAAAAAGTTCACTAAAGGAGAAACATCTAAGTCAAAAAAGGAAGATAATGATGATGATGATGATGATTCACAGGGAGATCCTGATCTACAAAAAGGAATTCCTGCATCTTTCCAAGAAAAAGAAGCAAGCAAAGGTGTTATTGAAGAGAAATCAGAAGAAGACATTTCTGAAAAAATGGTGATTCAAACTCTTAAACCAAGTCTAAATCCAGAAAAGAAGAAGATGAAGAAGGTTATATGTCACAACTGACAGAGAAGTGCTTGACGAGTTTAATGTAAAAATTAAACTAATGACGAGTTTAATGTAAAAATTTCACCAGTAAGAGAGACTGATCCTTCTACTCTAGATGAAATAAGGAGACAATCGAAGAGAGAAGGAAGTGTGAAGATTACAAGGAAAAATCGAAAGACATCATCTCTACCCTATCCAAAGAAAAGAGAGAAGCTGATAAAGCATCTGAGTTTGAGAGAGCCAAAACAAAGGTTAAAGCTAAAATTGAAAAAGATGTGCCAACACAAGCTGAGTTTATCAAGTACAACTTCAATGGGCTTGTGAGGATACAAAATGAAGACCTGAGCATCTTTGGAAAAGTGGTACAATCTATGGAGGAAAACAAAAATGAAAGATCTAATATGGAAAAGAGATTGGAAAGTGTCAAAAAGGATTTCCATGACACTTCGATTTAAATCAGAAAAACCTCCATTGAGACAGATGCTAGGAAAACTAAGACTCAAGAGAGATTGTAAGGCATTGTTACTAATGTACATGACATGATGCTTCTACTGGAAAATGCCATGAGAGACTCGGTAGTTGCACAAACCATACTGGCATCAAATCAACAGCACTTGAACTCTTATATGAGAAGCTTGATCCATAAAGATGATGTCAATAAGGGGGAAGGTTCGGACATTTTAAAAGTCAATGCAGCTGAAATTCCTGAAGTACTTCAAAGTATAGATAAGAAACTGGTTGAACTCTGAAAAGCCAGAGGAGACATGAATGATAAATAAATGGAGCTGATTGAAAAAATTTTCTGAACCAACTGAGAAAAGTCTTGGCTTGGATTCACAACTTTACGGCATATTCAGAGAACTACCTAGTAAGAAAGGTGAATCAAGAGAACAAGCTTTAGAAATTTTCTAATCATGCAGAAAGTTCTTCTTCATTATTGGAATAAACTAAACAAATGGGAAAGAAATGATACGCTAGAGAAAGCTGAGAAGAAAGTTGAACAAACTGACTCTGAGTTTTTGAAAGATCTACTGAAGATAGCTACCAGTGAAAAGTTATGGAAAATTGTGTTTGTATTTGCAATCTTGTTCAAGAGTACGTTTTACGGAAAGCACAATATGAGCAACTCATGGAATGTACGGGCAAATATAAATGGGATTGAGAGCGAGTTCAACAAATCATGCCATGAAGGAAATTGCTTTGACTTGTATGACAAGAAGGTTGAGGGAAAGGGAAAAGAAGTCGAAACTTAGTTTCTTTTCATATATTGTTGTATATTAATACTATGTACTATAAACTCGCTTTCTCAGTTCTTTGTGTTTGTTATTGTTTTGTCCTTATCGTTTTGCATTGCTTTTAAGGAAGGTATTGATATCATCAAAAAGAGGGAGATTGTTGGAATTAAAATTTATGTTTTGATGATGATTCATCAGTTATTCAATTATTTTTTTAGCCCCATTGATGAATTGTCATAACTAGCTATTATAGTGCAAAGCAAAAAAGATTTCAAGATATTAATGTATAGGATTTAATAAAGTCCGATATTTGTATAAGTAAATCAGAAAAGTTCTGTAATAGTTCTAGGATCAGAACTGAGAAAATGAGTAACTGACTTGAAGAGATCATGAAAACTAAGTTCACAATTAAAGATTGAGAAACTGTCTCAGAGCATACAGAAGAAGGTAAGTTCACTGAGGGACACAGACTCAGTTGGCTAATCTAGAAGCTGGAGGCTGCGGGAACAAACATAGTAAATGAAGAACTGAGGATTCAAACTCAGCTTATGAAGACCAAAGCCGAGACTGTAAAGTTAGAATTTAGGCGAGATTGTGATGACCTGAACTGACTATATAGACCTTGTATGAAGACCTAAGATACATAAGGACAATGTTATCTTGGATAATTTTTATGATATGGGGTACTCTGATTATGTCAATTATAATCTGATGAAGAATTGAGTGTTGCATTTTTTTAAGAAGAGTAAAAACTCAGTTAATGCTCTTAAAGCTGAAAACTGACTAGATCACAGAAAAACAGTTTCAAGCTGAAGTTATAAAAAATGAAGAAGAATCAGACCGTTATGAAGAAAACAATTTTATTGGATACACAGAATTGTCAGAAAGGACACTGACATTCAACAGAATAAGCAGGACCACCAACGGCTACAAGAATTCAAATTCAAATAGGATGGACGTTGGGAATACCCCTATAAATAGATCACCTCTACCTCAAGAAGAAGTGCGGAGTTCTAAGAAAAAGGATATCTATGACGATTTTAGAAAGGGGAAAGTCAATCAAAAGAACTCATGCTTTATGTTATATTGCAAGATCAAGAAATCTTCAAAGTGTTCTTAAATATTCAAAGAAGAATCAAGAACAAACACTTGAAGAAAATAGAGCTTGAGCAAATCATACACATCAAGAAGAAGAAGCTCAAAATCACAAGTTGAATCTTAGTTATGGATTCAAGTCTCAGCTTTCATTTTATCCAAGGTTTTAGACTGTGAAACACCAAGGTGTGAAGGATAGTTGAGTGCAGTCAGGAAGACTATGTTTGTGATGAGCTAGTGAAAAGGCAATACAACCCTTCAAGGACCAGTGGTGCAAGCAGTTGCAGAGCAGCAATTCTACATGTTCTATAGTTGCTTAGTTAGTGAAACTAGGGATTAGTAAAGGAATATCAGTTTAGGACTTTTTGCAACTGACCTACCTCAAAGAGTTCTTGTGGAATTTTCATCCGCATCACAGGGAAAGAGAGGACTGACAGAATTACACCACCTGGAACCTCTATAAATTATGTCTTATTTATTTACTTACTTTATGCATTTAGTTACTGCTTTATAGTTTATATTACATCAGATCACGCTCTCAGCAAACATAAGAAACTGAGTCAGCACAACATTGCATCTCAACTTACAAACGGATAACTGAAGTTTCACAAAGGCTTTAATAATCCGTTGCCGGTTAACTCGCCCAAGCATAATGCGGTCTTGATTTGGATTTGAACTCAATCGCTTTAAGATTCAGTTTTTGGGACAAGTTTATTCAAATTTCCCCCCTAAACTTGTGTCGGCCTTTTCACGGGACCAACCGGTGCAAGCTTATGTAACACACCATTTTCTCCACAATATTCAATGTTTATAATGTTGATAAATTCAGTTCCTTTATCATATCTTATATTGACAAATGCTACTCCTTTCGGATTTTGGAGTCTCTTGACAAGTTCGGTGAGTTGCTGCTTGGTTTCACTTTTCTTTGACATAAAAATTACCCATGTACATCTTGAGTAATCATCCACCACTACCAATGTGTACTTCTTTCCACTGACACTGATAGGTGTGACTAGTCCAAATAAGTCCATGTGTAGATGTTCTAGGAGTCTTGAAGTTGAATGTTGAGATTTTGTCTTGAAACTGGCTTTCACTTGTTTTCCTTTTTGGCAAGCATCACATAAGCTATCCTTCTTGTATGAAATCCTAGGTATACCAATTACTAATTCCGTTTTGACTAGTGTGTTTATGTCATTAAAGTTGAGGTAGCCATCTGATTTATGATTTGGTTTGCGCAAGTAAATAGGTCTCTGAGACTGCTGTTGACCAATCCACAATATAAATATTCTGTTTTCTTCTTCCAGCAAGAACTACATGATATGATGATTCACTGACAAAGATGCAAAATTCTTTATCAAATGTGACTATATATCCCATGTTAGAAAATTGACTTGTGTTGAGAAGATTGTAGTGGAGTCCTTCAACATATGGTACATTCTTGATTGTAAGTCCATTTTAGATCAAGGTTCCATATCCTTTTGTATATCCAGGTCTGTCCTTACTCCAAAGTTGACTTTTGGTCCATCCTTGGCAAGAAAATCAACTAGACGGTTGTTCAGGGTCAATTTGTAGTGTTTTTAATGATATATTTTACATCAATTTCCCCCGTATATGGATGTTTTTCATAGAAATCGAGCTTATAATCGATTAATTGAGTAAATAGTGTTTTTAATAGGTTAATTGCAAAACGTAACGATTTATATGCTTAAATTGGGATTTTATGTTATTTTGGGATTGTGTTACGCTTTGGTATATTTTCCTATGTTATAGATACATATTTTGGCATGCAAGAGGATTAAATGATGAGGTTTTGCATGGAAGAGAAGTGAAATGGAAGGAAGATGGAGATAAAGCTTGGAATGAAGCTTTCAAGCAGCCGAACTTCCGATGCAGTTCTTGATATGATATGCACTGATTTGACTCTCGACCTCAAGAGAAGATTTGTAGGGCTTGAAGAGAGGATTCTACAGGATTTTGAATCACTTCATTCCGACTTACGAGGCCCGAGATATGAGCGTTACAAGTTTGGATGCTGTTGCTGAAACTAGTGGAAAATCCCGAAAACGACTCGTAATACGACGGGCTTATCAAAAAGGCGTTTTCTGAAGAAGAGTCCTTAATGAAAGTTGTAGAGTTTTCCGAGAGCTTAATTATGACATTCGGATCATAATTTTTGGAGGTCTACAACTCAAGATATGAATTTTAGAAGTTTGAGTCCATAGTTGAACTAGCGTCCAAGGTCCAAAATTGATACAGAGCCTTCAGCCGTGCCTCAAACGAACGTCCAGCCTCCGTCCAACGCCGACTTAAGCCAAACCGGCTCTATCCTCTATAAATACAGCCCTTATGTAAACCCTAATCATCCATATTTTTCTTCACATCAAAAAAGAGAGCACAGCCGCATCTTGGAGACTTGAAGGCCGGTCACCCGAGCCTTGTGCTCGGGTGAACCGAGGTTAGATTAGGAGTAGATTAGTTTCGTTTTTCTTTTCGTTTCCATGGATCAATCCTTGTTCAAAACTATGTGAGTTTGATTCTTTTCAATTTATTTAATTCCAGTTTTCTTCATGATTGTGATTTATTTTGTATCTTTCCTTGCGTTTTGTATGCCATGAGAATAGAATCGAAAGATTTAGTTTCTTATCGATGTTTACAATACGAAAGTTGTGTAAACCTTAGATCACCATAGAAAGATAGGGTCTTTAACCGTTGATTAAGTGACAAGTTAATGAGTTATTGATCTAGGTTGTTAGGTTCTTTAAAAACGAGAGTTAATTGAATCTACACCCGAGTTTTGTTTGGTAAATCGCCTCAAAACTCGAAAGATGAGAGATAGATAATTGAATTCGCTACGAAAGTAGGCTTTCATAGCTTGAGAGATAAGTTCACTAAGAGATTAGGGATTTGTGTCTCGTGAAAGGGTGAAACCACAAATCGAATTAGAATCATGAGATTAACTAGAATTGAAATCACTTAGGTTTGTACTTTGGTTGTTCCCATGTTTCTTAGATTAGATTTATTTGAATTGTTATTTGATTTCTATGTTTTGTTTTTTTCGTTTTTATGTTTATGAGTAACAATTGGTAGGATTAAGGAGATTAGATTGAACATACCTTTTCCCTGTGGATCGACCCTGTACTTACCCTACTATGCTATCAACTACCCGATATTTGGTCGGTTAGGAGTTAGTTTGCATGGTAGTATAGGTTTATAAATTTTCTTTTGTTTTAATGATGCAAAATCCTCCAAACAAAAGTGGCGCCGTTGCCGGGGAATAGGTGTCATGTTGAATCTGATCTTGTTATTTCTCGATTTTGTTACGTTTATTTTTTGTTTTAATAAAAGTAGCGTTTACCAAATCGAGAGTTTTTATTTTGCTGTGTTTCGATGACCATAAGGTTAAGAATGTGCAAAAGTTTTTTACTCGATTTGTTTAAACGTGAAGTATGTGTTTATGTGTTTTCGATCTAACCTCTTTGTGCTTTAATTGAAAGTGGCTGCGCCGTGATCCGTGTTAATATGTGTTTTAAGTTTTTAGGGTTTGTCTGCGTTTTCCCCGCTCTCTGCTTGTGTATTCGTTGTATGGACGAGCGTTCAAGTTAGTGAACGTCCGTCCGCTTCTTTAGCCGCAGGTAAACGAGCGTTTGAAAGTATTGGACGCTCGTCCGTTCAAATATTTTCGACTCTGTTCTTGTTTAAAGGACCAGACGAGCGTCTATGCTTTCTGAACGTCCGTCCGGTTGGTTTTCAAGTCAAACGAGCGTTTGTTTTGCCGAACGCTCGTCCAAAGCCGTATTTTGAGGTGAACGCCCGTTCGTTGTGCTTTGAACGCCGCCCGCAGTCCAGGTTTTTCTTGATCTCATTCCTAATGCTTTTATTTGGTATGGATTGCTTACATTCGAGCATCTATGGCCTATTTATTTTTTACATAGATGTCCTGAATATGAATGTTATACCTTTCCATCTATGAATTCATGCTAAGTAAATGATCTTATTCCTTATACATGATTCATCTATGCAAGTTATAGTTACTGTCGGTTCTCGTACGCTATAACTGTTCTTATTGTTATTTAGTAGCTAATGTCGGTTTCCGTATGCTACATACCGCTGTGATGAATCTTTTAAGCTTTGAGACTTATGTGCTTCCTTGTTATTTTTATAACTCATTTGGGTAGTAACTGTCGGTTTTCCGTTGCTACGATGGAAACCTTATGAGTTATATCTGTTCAGTATAGCTAACTGTTGGTTTTCCATAATGCTATCACTTTCGACGAGTCTTAAAGCGCGTCTACACCGCATGTAATGAACAAGATCGTCGTTTATCGTAACCCGTCATTATACGGTAGACGTTTATTATATACATGTCATGTTGCAAATGAGTGGGCTAGTTTTCTTTCTTTTATTTTCTTTTATTTTTGCATATCATTCGGATGCATATCATTTAGTTGCATGTCATCTAGTTGCATTGTTTTTCTATTTTTCTTTTATTTTTCTTGAGTGTAGTTAATCGTCGGTTTCCGTAATACTACCTCGTTTTTTTTTCGATTACGCACGGGCCGTAGTCACCGTAGGGTTGTCCTCTCAACTTGCTCACTGAGCTCCGTCGAATTTATTTATTTTATTTTTAGGATTGCATATCATGTAGTTTGCATTGTAGTATATTTTCATGTAGTTGCACCTAGCCTACTATTTTGTAATGTTCCATGTATATGTTCCATCTTTCTATGAGCTTAATCTGAAGAATCTCTATAACTTCTTTTCCATGTGTTTTACATGTATAATCCTTTTTCCCCGAAGACTCTTTTTGCACTGATCAAGTCTGCAGGATATTTTTGATAGCTATTGTGCACTTTCACGATGAATTCAGTTTACCTGTGATGCTCCACAGTCTACTGAGCTATGCAGCAATTTTGGTTTTTACCGATTTTTCCGGAATTGCCAGCATCCAATCAGCTAAGTTCTCTAATTTATTATTTCTGCACAACTTGAGGACAAGTTGCAATCTAAGTGTGGGGGAAAGGATGGTTTATATGTATCTATGAGTCGTTTGCTCAATTTCTATTATATTTCTATGAAAAGTGCTTAATTTTAAAAAGTTAAATTTTTCGAAATTTTCAATTTTTGTTTAGTCCTGAGTAACATTTCACTGGCATGCTAGTTTTATAATCTGGCACCTTTAGTTGTTATCAGTAGTCATATCATGTTCTGAGAATAGGTTTAGTAAGTCGATACTCACTTGAACTTCATTTCACGAACCTATTAGATGAAGAGCCAAATATAGAATAGTTTCCGGTTAGTTAAAGGAAAGTTAATTCTTGATACGAGATAACACTTATTTAGCATTAATGAAAGTTAAGAACTTGTGCTATACTCACGGTTAGAATCTCGCACCTTAGTGTTCTTGAGAACTTTGAGAGTCTTGAATGTGTTAGAAATATATTTGACCGAGAGTTTCCAAAGAGTTTGAAAAATATAAAAATATATATATCTATAAATAATAAATGAATAGAATTTCTTTGCGGGAATTTTGTTTGTAACTATCACCTCGAGTCCATTTGGATACTGCCCCAATTGGGGAGTGTGGTTTACCTTGGACGATGTAAGGGATTGAGTGATCTCAGGTGGTGACCGCCTCTAATGTAGGGGAGTGTGTTATACTTTTGAGACGCGACGATAGGAAATATAAAATATACGCTTTTTTGGAATTCTAAGTCAAGTTGATCTAAACCCGTAGAGACCCGAAAGGTATTTTCTTGGTACTAAGTAAAGGAATTTAGTTGTGAGTTAGTTACTATGTTCTTGGTAATTAGTTTTTGTTAGGTAAGTGCTGTAGATAGAATGAAGTTTTCGTTTAGTTGACCGGATAACTGTTAGTGCTTGATGTATTATATCGAGAGAGGATCGGTGGAAGTTTAGTAGGTTCTGCACACACATCACCGAGTGAGGTCGATTTGCTGAATACTAGCTTGTCATGATTTTGACTATATCTCGTGTCAGGTTATGTGGATTCTTGATAGTATGTTCTTGTTTTGTTTTACTCGAGGACGAGCAAAAGTTTAAGTGTGGGGGTGTTGTTCAGGGTCAATTTGTAGTGTTTTTAATGATATATTTTACATCAATTTCCCCCGTATATGGATGTTTTTCATAGAAATCGAGCTTATAATCGATTAATTGAGTAAATAGTGTTTTTAATAGGTTAATTGCAAAACGTAACGATTTATATGCTTAAATTGGGATTTTATGTTATTTTGGGATTGTGTTACGCTTTGGTATATTTTCCTATGTTATAGATACATATTTTGGCATGCAAGAGGATTAAATGATGAGGTTTTGCATGGAAGAGAAGTGAAATGGAAGGAAGATGGAGATAAAGCTTGGAATGAAGCTTTCAAGCAGCCGAACTTCCGATGCAGTTCTTGATATGATATACACTGATTTGACTCTCGACCTCAAGAGAAGATTTGTAGGGCTTGAAGAGAGGATTCTACAGGATTTTGAATCACTTCATTCCGACTTACGAGGCCCGAGATATGAGCGTTACAAGTTTGGATGCTGTTGCTGAAACTAGTGGAAAATCCCGAAAACGACTCGTAATACGACGGGCTTATCAAAAAGGCGTTTTCTGAAGAAGAGTCCTTAATGAAAGTTGTAGAGTTTTCCGAGAGCTTAATTATGACATTCGGATCATAATTTTTGGAGGTCTACAACTCAAGATATGAATTTTAGAAGTTTGAGTCCATAGTTGAACTAGCGTCCAAGGTCCAAAATTGATACAGAGCCTTCAGCCGTGCCTCAAACGAACGTCCAGCCTCCGTCCAACGCCGACTTAAGCCAAACCGGCTCTATCCTCTATAAATACAGCCCTTATGTAAACCCTAATCATCCATATTTTTCTTCACATCAAAAAAGAGAGCACAAACCCGCATCTTGGAGACTTGAAGGCCGGTCACCCGAGCCTTGTGCTCGGGTGAACCGAGGTTAGATTAGGAGTAGATTAGTTTCGTTTTTCTTTTCGTTTCCATGGATCAATCCTTGTTCAAAACTATGTGAGTTTGATTCTTTTCAATTTATTTAATTCCAGTTTTCTTCATGATTGTGATTTATTTTGTATCTTTCCTTGCGTTTTGTATGCCATGAGAATAGAATCGAAAGATTTAGTTTCTTATCGATGTTTACAATACGAAAGTTGTGTAAACCTTAGATCACCATAGAAAGATAGGGTCTTTAACCGTTGATTAAGTGACAAGTTAATGAGTTATTGATCTAGGTTGTTAGGTTCTTTAAAAACGAGAGTTAATTGAATCTACACCCGAGTTTTGTTTGGTAAATCAGTCTCAAAACTCGAAAGATGAGAGATAGATAATTGAATTCGCTACGAAAGTAGGCTTTCATAGCTTGAGAGATAAGTTCACTAAGAGATTAGGGATTTGTGTCTCGTGAAAGGGTGAAACCACAAATCGAATTAGAATCATGAGATTAACTAGAATTGAAATCACTTAGGTTTGTACTTTGGTTGTTCCCATGTTTCTTAGATTAGATTTATTTGAATTGTTATTTGATTTCTATGTTTTGTTTTTTTCGTTTTTATGTTTATGAGTAACAATTGGTAGGATTAAGGAGATTAGATTGAACATACCTTTTCCCTGTGGATCGACCCTGTACTTACCCTACTATGCTATCAACTACCCGATATTTGGTCGGTTAGGAGTTAGTTTGCATGGTAGTATAGGTTTATAAATTTTCTTTTGTTTTAATGATGCAAAATCCTCCAAACAACGGTCTTTTCTCCTTGTCATGTGTCTTGAGTATCCACTATCAAAGTACCATATTTCTTGCGAGACAATTTAAAAGGTTTTAGGTACCCAACTCTGTTTGGGTCCATAGGGGTCAATTGTAAGTACAACTCGGAGGATATTTCCATAAGGTCTTCTTTGGAAATTTTTGCACTTGTTTTCATATATATAAGCCACATTCCCATAGTATCTGTTTCTGGATTGTGCATTATTTATGTGATCTCTCAAATCTTTTGGCTGAAATTGATTTCCATGATGCTTTCTATTATTGAAAACTGAGTAATAACCATTCTTCTATCATGTACCGAGGTCCGTACCGACTTCGGTCTTGTGGCTGGGTAAGTCCTCGATGAGTCCTCGACCGAGATTTATGATAAGTTCTCTATTGTGAATGATTGTTTCTATTAGTTTTAATAATAGGTTCGAGAGAAATTCAAATCATCATTAGTGGGAAATAATCTGCCTTTCCCCCTGACTGTGTGAATCTTTGAATGATTAACATTCTCGGATTTACTCTGACTGAAGTTTTTCTGGTTCTTGGCATGGTTGGCTCTTGTAGACCTGGCATTTGATCTACCATCTGTATTTCTTTGATGTGCAGCTGATCTACATTTAGATTTGGATTTGTTACTGAACATAGCTGACTTCTTGGAAAACTGATGTTGAGACTGAGTTGATTCATGTGGAACTTGTTTTACAGGTTTAACATGCTTCTTAGTTTGAGGAAATTGCTCAGCTACAAACTTAATGCCAGTTTTGACATTAGGTTCAGTAGCTTTGCTCGTTCCTTCCTTTAAAGTTGGCTATGTATCAAATCCTAGGCCAGTTCTATATCCATATGGTTTTCTAGATTTGAATCCAGTAGCTGAACTTGACTAAGTAAAAGATTCAGTTGTTGCTGATCCAGTAGGTTGATACTGATTCTTTCCTTTGTCAGTTCTGGTCAGTTTCAACATGTTCAATTCAGCTTTCAATCTTTTGACTTCTAGAATTAGAGCTTGTTTTTCTGCATTAATTGATTCATAACTAGCTTGTATAGCTACCAGCTGATTCATCAATTCATCAAGAGTTTCTTCTAACTGTGGATTTCTAGGATTAGAGCATGTTGTTGAAGAACAAGCATTCTGAATGGAATTGTGAGCTGAAGCGTATTTAGAATTGGATTCACAAACCTCATTTGAGTCTTCCATATGTGCCATCAAAGTTGTGTCATCTGAGAGCCTTTTAGTGCCAGCTTCATAATCTGACTCATCACCAGCTAAGAGAGCCCTTCTCCCTGTTCTTCTAGGTTAGTTCTTTTGCTAGCCAGTTCTGGACATTCATCATTGTAATGTCCTGACTTTTTGCAGTTGAAGCAAAGATATTCATAATCTTTTCTTTTCTAAGGAGTCTTTTTGATGTAATTCTGAATGACTGGCTGTCCACTTTTCATTCTTCTAATTATATTCATCATGAGAGCCATCTATTCTTCCATTTCATCTAATTGTTGAAGATTGATAAAGGATTTTTTTTATTGTCATTGGTTGCTGCTACAAGAGCTGTTGTTTTGGGTTCCTCTAGAGCTTTGATCACTGCTGCTGTGATTGTGAAATCTTCACTGAATTCATAGGCTTTCAGATCAGAGAAGATTTTGAATGAATCTTCTATATCAAGTCTTCTTGCCTCTTCCATTGCTGTGGCTTTCATTTTCCAGCACATAGGTAAAGCTTTCAAGATTCTAGTGTTGATTTCTTTCTTGGTATATTCAATCTTGAGAAGTGCTAGCTCATCCATTGTTGCACTGAATCTTGTTTCCATCTATTTGAAATTTTCTCCTGATTTCATCTTGAAATCCTGAAACAGCTGAGATCTTATTTTCTTTGATGGAATCACTTCCTTCACACACCAGCTGTAGTTTCTCCCACATTTCTTCTACAGTTGTGCAATCTTCTACTTTTAGATACATGTTGTTGTCGAGAGTTCTGAGGATGATCTCCAATGAAATATTGTTGACATTGTTTCCTTATCGATCATCATTATTCCACTTGTTTTTGGGCTTAGGGACACTGACTTGTGCACCATCAATAGTTTGCGTATGAGTGATTTGAATAGGTCCATCTGTAAGTACATCCATCATCTTATCACGAGTGGCGACGGAAAAGCCCGCAAATGATGTCTATATTTATCAAAGCGGTCCACATTAAACATGAGCATCTATCTGGCATACTGAATGCTATCCATTATGTAAGTAAGTTAATGAAAGAACTAGAAATTGAAAACTGAGCTTTTTTCAGAAGTACAACTAGAGGATATAATCAGAATAGGTGAGCTTTTAACAAGGGCTTGTTAAAGAACACTGCTCCGATACCAATTTTTTGGTCCCTTGGAAAGGCTAACACAAGTTTAGAAGGGGAGTGAATAAACTTGTCACCAAAAACTAGATTTAAGTCAGATTTAGTTCAGTTTTAAACTTGTGTGGAGTTGAGTGACTGAGCTGAGTATAAGTCAAACTAACTTATGCTGAAACTGAGTGAACCGGCAGTGGATATTATTTAGCATTTATACGGATCTTGTTGTTTCTAAGAAAAAGCTGGTGAGTATGCAAAACAAAATTCTGGTGAATGTGAGTTAGTGAACTATGAGTGAATAGCAATATGTTTGTTCAGTTATAAACTTATATGAAAAACAATCATACAAACTAAAATAAAATTGACATTATGTAAAATGCGTAAAGTAAGTAAGGCAAGAATTATAGTGGTTCTAGGTCGTGTAATCTTGTCAGTCCACTATTCTCCTGTGATGTAGGAGAAAAATTCCACTAGAACTCTTTGAGGTAGCCGGTTACAAAAAGTCCTAATTGACTGTCCTTGACTAATCTATAGCTTCACAATCTAAACAACTGTAGAACATATGTGATTGCTGCCCTGCAACTACTTGAAACACTGGTCCTTAGAGGGCTGTATTGCCTCTTCTCCAGCTCCACCACAAACATAGTCTACCCGACTACTGTGACAACAACTGTCCATGGCAAATCCTGAACCAGATTGCTTCACATTCTAAACCTTTGATAAAAATCAAAGTTGGGCTGAGAATCAAATAAATGATTCTTGCTTGTGGTTCTTCTGAGTGTTGGATTCTTGATTGAGTCTTTGAAGCTTGAACACTTAAAGATTTCTAGATATGATCTTGTTGAGCAAAAAGATTGATAGCAATTTAGATGAACAAGACTTAGGCACAATAAAACTTGTATTCTTGTGAGGTCTATATTGTGTGTTTGATCCTTGATGCCAAATCCTCTAATTATTGTGGGAGGTCCAACGTTCATATTGCTTGACTTTTGAACTCTATCAACGTCTATATTTTCAGATGTCAGATGTTAGAGACCGTCTTGACAGGTCAGTTCTTCATCCAAAATATTGCTTGATTTGCAATGTTCATATGTAAATTCAGTTATTTGGATGACTGAATCTATACTGAGTATCTTGATCGGTTTTAGTCTTAGTATGTCAGTTATCAATTTGTCAACTGACGTAGAGCATTAACTGAGTTTTTACACTTCTTCAAAACTTAGTACTCTATTCATCTTATTTCATTTGACTTAATCAGAGTACACCATATCTTTAAATAAATCATCTAAGATATCATTGTCCTTATGATTCTTAGGTCTTCATACAAGATACATAAAGTCAATTCAGGCCATCACAGACTTACCTGAATTCTAACTTTATAGTCTTAGATTTAATCTTCATAACTGAGTTTGAACCCTCAGTTATTCATACTTCAATAAGTGAGTCAGTGTCCCTCAGTTCTTCATCTACTGAGTTTCTTCCCTCATCTTTCAGCTTCAAGCTAAGTCAACTGAGTTTGTGTCCCTCAGCGAACTTACCTTCTTCGCCCCGAGTGAACTTCGCTTCTAGGTTCGAGTGACATTTTAATTTTTAAGTCATTATCTAGTTTTTTAGATGATTTCCACTTCTCAGTTTTACGAATATCTAACTATTACAATGCTTGTCTGATATAACCTATACAATTATCAGACTCTAATAAATCCTATACATTTAGTTCTAGACATCTTTTAGCTTTTCACTATAACAACTAGCTTCAACACTTTATCAATAGGTGTAAACAAACAAATAGATAAATAAGATGAATCATCATTAAAACTCAAATTTGATTTCTAACAATAGTCCTCCCTGCTTCCTTCAAAGTCCTGCTCCTTCTCTCAGCAACCCCATTCTGCTGAGGGATTCCAGCAGCTGCTAATTGATGCAGCACACCATTTTGTTCAGAGTATTCTCTTATGACTTTGTTAAGGAACACGACTTTGTCGATCTCGCTTTTCACTACTGTCACACTCTTCTTATTTTGCAATCTCTTCAAAAGTTCATGCATCTTATAAAGTGTTTCACTTTTCTTGTTGAGTCTTTGACTTGAAACTTTCTTTTGTTTGTTTACCTTGCTGACCTGCATCACATATTCCATCTTTCTTATATGTGACTTCAGGTTGACCTACTACCAGCTTCTTCTTCACCAACTTAGTGATATCACCAAAGTTTAGATAATTCAATTTCTTATGCCATAATCAGTTTAGTTCGGACTTTGTGTGCACAATGACACAGGTTTCTGGTATAGCTGTGGTCCAATCTACAACATACATGTTTTGTTGTCTTCTTCCAGCAAGTAGAACTTGATGTCCCATCTCACTTATGACAATGCAATGATCTTTGTCAAAAGTGACTTGATATCCCATATCACAAAACTGACTTGTACTCAGCAGGTTATAATCCAGTCCTTCGACATATGCAACATTCTTGATTGTAAGACCATTATTCACTAGAATGCCATGTCCTCTTGTATATCCAGCTGTGTCTTTGTTTCCAAAATTGACTTTTGGTCCATCTCTTGCGGCAAAATCCACAAGACAATGTTTGCTCTTTGTCATATGTCTGAAACATCCACTAACAAAGTACCAAACTCCCTACAAAACAAATTAATGTGTTTTAGGTACCCAAATCTGTTTGGGTCATGGCGGTCAGTGGTAAGTACAACCCTTGGCAAACTTCCATAAGGTCTTCTCTGAAAAGTGTTGCACTTTCTTTCATATATGTATGCTACATTTCCATAGAATCTAGTGTTTTGTTGTGTAGCATTCACCTATGGTTTCTGGCATTTTGGTACACAATGTTGTTTAAACTGATTTCAATTTTTTGAAGCACTAGCATAACCATAAGTTTGTTGTCTGTTAGGAACAACCCTATATTGCTGTCTCTGCTGAGGTCTCTGTTGAGTCCTGTGGTGAGGTTCCTGTTCAATCCACTGCTAATCCCAATGCTGAGGTTTAGCCTTAGCATTATGGTTAGATCTATTGTTTCTAGCAGCAGGGGCAGGAATATTCCAATCATCATCAGTAGGGAACAATTTTCCTTGAATGATTAACATTCTTGTGTTTGACATTATTGTCTTTGGGTTATTTCTGGTTCTTCTCTGATGTAGGATTAGCTTTCTATGGTCCAGCAGATCTGTTATCAGCAGGTCTAGAGGGTCCAGCAGACCTACCTTTTGATGTACATTTTTGTTAGGTGTTTCTATCCCTTTGCACTTCTGATTTTGCTTCTTTGAAGCATTCTCAGCAGGCTTTACTGCCTCAACAACCTTTTAGGGTGTTGGATCTTATGCAGCCACAAACTTAGGACCAATTTTGGCATTTGGTTCAACAGCCTTACTTGATCCATCCTTAGAAGGTTGTTGAGTGTCAAATCCAAGGCATGTTCTATCACCAAAAGGCTTCCTGGATTTGAACGCATTTGTGGAACTTGATTGTGCAGCAGATTCAGTTTTCACTACTGGTGCAGCAGACTTATACTGATTCTGCTCATAATCCTTTTCCTTGCCTTGAGAATTCTTAATTCAGCATTCAATCATTGGATTTTGGCTTGAAGTGTTTCTCTTTATGCCTTCACAATCTCTTAACCAGATTGTATTATCCTCAATTGATTAAGGAGGGCATCTAGAGGTTCTTCCATGTCAGAAACTTTTGGATTGAAACCACCAGTAGATTCACATTCGCTTTCAGTAGGGGTGTTAATACATACAGTCTTGTATACCTCCTTAGATTCCATGGGTGCCATGAGTGCAATGTCATCCATATGAGCCATAAGAGCAATGTCATCTGATTCATTTCTTTTTTCAGGCTCTACTTCATAGCCAGATTCATCATCAACAACTAGAGCTTTTCTAGAAGGTCTTCTCTGCTGACCTTTTTGTTTCAGTAGGTCTGGACAGTCAGGTCTGAAATGTCTAGGCTTTTTGCAATTAAAGCACAAGTAATCATGATCCTTCTTTTGTTTTAACTCAGGACAATCAGGTTTGAAGTGTCCAGGTTTCCTGCAATTGAAGCATAGAAAGTCATGATCCTTCATTGATTCTTCCTTTTTCTCACTTGCTTTCTTTCCATAGCTTTTTGGTGATGCTCTTCCAGATTTCATCATCCTTATTCTTTTGGTCATCAATGCTATTTGTTTTTCCATCTCATCCAGTTCATCATCATGAGCAGTAGATGATTCTTCTTTATGTACAGCAGCCAGTGTTGTGGTTTTTGTTACTTCCTTTTCAACACTTGCAATGATGTCCTTACTGAATTCATAAGCCTTAAGATCGGAAGACAACTTGAAAGTATTCTCATCATGAAGTCTCCTGGATTCTTCCATTGCAGTAACCTTAATCTCCCAAACTTTGGTGGGAAGGCTTTAAGAATCCTTGTGTTGATCTCTTCATTAGTGTATACAACATTCAGCAGGGTGAGTTCATCCAAAATTGCATTGAATCTTGATTCCATTTGTTCAATGGCCTCATTGGACTTCATTTTGAACTCTTGAAACTTTTGTTTGGCCACACCAATCTTGTTTTTCTTGATAGCATCAGTGCCTTCACAGATGAGTTGCAGCTTTCCCATAACTTTTTGGCAGTTTTACAATCTTTCACTTTCATGTACATATTGCTATCTAAAGTTCTGTAGATGATATCAATAGCAATATTGTTCAGATTTTCCCTTTTCTATCTTTATCACACCATTCACTCTTTGGTTTTGGAATAGTTTGATTCTGGCTATCCACAGTTATGACTTTAGTGATCTCAAGTGGTCCATCAATCAAGACATCCATTATTTCATCATGAGTTGCAGCTAGATAAGCCTGCATCTGATGTTTATACTCATCAAAACGATGTAGACAGCACATCAACATTGTCCTATCATACTGGTTGTTATCCACGATGCAAAAGCTTTGGAAAGTAGAAACTTGAAAAGTTTTTAAAGATTTTTCACAAGCACAACAAATAGGATTACTTCATAAAACACAAGCTCTGCTCTGATACCAATTGTTGGTCCCTTGAAAAGGATTTGGTTAAGTTTATAGGGGTGAATAAACTTAATACTTAAACCTTTTTGGAGTTTACAAACTCAGCAGGGTCAATAGTCTGCTGACCTTCAGCAGTCTGCTGACTATTGAAACTATTGAATCTGGTGCAGCGGAATATATTAAATTTAGCCTTGTTACTTGTTGTTTTAAAGATGATACTAAGTATTGAATATTCAGTAGTGTATGTGTGTGATTCCAGTAACTAGTTCAGCAGGTTAATATGATTAGGAATGCAAATAAAGTAAAGTGTAGAATGTGAACTCAGTAAAGTAAAGTTGGCAGTTTTATAGTGGTTCCACGTGGTGTAATCTTGTCAGTCCACTCTTCTCCTATGATGTTGGAGAAATTCACTAGAGACCTTTGAAATAGCTCTTACAAAAATCCCTAAACTGTTTATCCTTGACCAATGACTATGGCTTCACAAACTGAACACTAGAAACAGGTAGGATTGTTGCTCCTAAGTATTCCACTGGTCCTTGAAGGGTAGGATTTCATCTTCACCAGCTTCACCACAAAACACAACAGTCCTTGACACTCAGTAGTGCTTTTCTATCTTCAGGTTCTTCTTGAAAAAGAAGGGGTTGAATCAAGAAAATGATTCAGCTTTCAGCAAGTTTTGATCAGGATGAAAAGATCAGTACCTTCTAATCTTCAAGTGTGTATACTGGATAGAACTTGTTTGCAGAAACACTTGAAGAAAATTCTTGATCAGTAAACTTAAAAATCTCAGATTGTAGCAGCAGGGTGAGAATTCACTTGATCGATATTGTTTGTTCCTGCTCAAAATACTTCGTTGTTTTTCTTTGATCTTGTGTGTGAATCTGAATCAGTGGTCCTCTATTTATAGATACAAATCCTATGATTTGAATTTGAATTTCAAAATCAACCGTTACAGGATTGTCTGATTATTCCCTGAAATTCCATCTACTGTACTATACTAATTGTGTTAGTGTCATTCTAACAGTCAGTCTATCAACCAATGAAATAATTCCACTTGATTTGGCTCTGAAATCCTTACAACGTCCCTTTCATCTAAGCCATTGATTGACTGATTAATCCAATGCTTGTAATTCATCCTTATCTATTTAATCTTCAAGAAAAACTTGGATTAATTCGACTTTTACATTCAACAGACGTATAGATCTACTGAGGTCCATATATAGTCATCTGACTTTTAGTCTGCTGTGTTTTATAAACACCTCAGATGACCGCATCTCATCTAACTTTTTATTATGATGTTAGAGTACACCATTTTAAGCATAACCAAGTTCCAATCATCACTTTACTTTGTTCAACTTAGACATTCAATACAAGGCATATGTGATCATTTTAGGCCATTACAGACTTACCGAAATTCTGATCCCATATACTTGGCTTATAAACTTCAATAAAAAGTTTGATCCCTTAACCTTCAATACTGAGTTTGAACCCCCAGCCTTTAGTCTTCAGCAGGTCCTAGACACTCTACTAAACACCTAAACTAGACAGGTCTACTGATCAAGTCAGTTGACCTCTTTACAGTGCTTGTTTGATCAAACCTGTACAAAAATCCAACTCTAATAAACCTATTCATCAATTCTAGACATGTTTTTGCCTTGGCTCTATAATAGCTAGTCTGGCACTCATCATTAAAACTAGAATATGTCCAATAGTAACAGAGATAAGCTAAGTAGAAACCAATAGTCACAACATGTTGATGAGAATGAAGTGAACCCTAGAGCTATGTCGGTCTCACAAAGATAACTTAATAATAAAACGTAAACCTTTCCGTGGTTGAACTTAGTTATTCATTAGCTTCTCACTCTTGATAAGTATCTATGTACTTACCTCTTTTGCATTTTGTTTTGTATGCATTGTGGGGTGAGAAGATGAATAGGTTGCCCATGAGTTCGATGACGAGGATGTGTGATGAAGATGATGCTTGATGATGCGTACAATTCTCCTTTATTTCATGTTGCACTAGACTTTGCTTCTTTCCCTTCTTTAGACAAATGTTGTTCTTTTATTTCTACACATTTGTAATTGAGTTGGTACTTCTTTTAATACAAGTTTATGTTTCTTTGGACATCATACTTGTAAGACGTTCATTGTTTGAGGACACCTTCCTATCTTTAGTATGTTGAGTTCTATTCATAGTAGCATTTATGGTGTTTGCCAAGTCTTTTTAGCTTCCGTTATGCTAAATTCGATACAACACAGTAGAGGCTTAAGTGTAATATTGGATTTATTTATTATTATACATGCCGAGCATTTCGTTTCCAGATAAGGACTCGGTATTCGGGAGCGGGACGTTACAGCAAGAGAAAACTTAGCAGCATTGATTAGTTCAGAGGAATACTTCTTCAAGTCCAAGGAGATACCTGACTCCTGGATACCTTGCAGTAGCGTCGGGCTAACATTATTGGGGTAGATGTCCATAGGAAGCTCAGATGTGTTCCACCTACCCAGATCAGACTCTACCTCAGGACGAATAAAGAAGAACCGGAGCATCCACTCATTGTCCATAGAATCCTCTTTGGGAAGGATCGGGATACCACTTTGAGAATCAGCCTGTCGTGGAAAGAAATTCCACCCAGGCCTATCCCTCACCTGGTTACACTGGTAGAAAGTTCAGAACAGTTTTACCGAGAACTTTACGTTGATGCATCGGCACAAGATGGTGAACCCTATATTGGCTGTCACATAATTAGGGACTATCTGGGCGGAGTACTCTTTATAGGAGGTCAACTATGTAAGTGTGAAGTGGGCCTGCTTCTGTGAGAATTTTATGAAACTAAGACTGTTCCAAAGAAAAAATGAAGACAACGATGAGAACTTGATAATGGTAGTGAGTCGATTGTGTAGGTATAATTGTCTAGGCATACACCAAAGTCTGAGTAATTCAATGCCTAGTTTATTTCTTAGCCGAGTATGTCCAATGGTAGTCTACCAGAGCGTTCTAGAGGTGGCTCCACCGTCTCTCACAGTGTGAGACTTAGTTTCGTCTAGTAGTCGGCTCCGATACCAATTGTAACACCCTCAAACCCGGGTCTAGTAACGCTAAGTGAGTCATAAATGATCCGGTTAACTGATTAGACGTTCGTTCACGCGAAGCAGACATCGGTGCCGAAAGTTATTGCCAGAATACTACCACATGCCCAAACATTCCCCTTTGTCCATGTATTCAATTGCGATTAATGTAAAATCCGACAGCTCCGCATCAGACGCGCCCGCATCACTTGCGATTAAGAAAAACTCGCCTTGCAGAGGCAAATTTGGTTGAGCACATTGGCCTTCAGGCGGCCGGAAGAGATGTCTGAGAAATCTTCTCCGGCGTCTCTAAACTTGCTGTCGGTTTAAAATAGAAGTAAATCCATGATAAGTAAAAATCACCATTTTCAGTTTCATAAAAAAAATGGTCAAGTAGTCTCACCTTTAGGCAAATATTCTTCTGTATTAATGCTAGAAAGTACAAATCATGTAGACATTACGGCATATCAATTAAAAAAAGTAGTTTTCCAATTACAAAATCTTGAGGCATGGTTATAAACTAAAAGGAAAATCTATCCCGGAACAGGGGGGGCGTGGTGAGCAGCGCAGCCATACTCATCTAAGAAGACAAACTTTGACAAGCGATTTTCGCAGCTGTCAGATTCTCAGCTTCTTTTGATGATTTACAAGCATTTTGGGGAGATTCAATAAACAGATTTCCTATCCACCAACAACACTTGAAAGGAATGCAAGCCGATAAGATAAGTGCCATGATATGCTATGATCAATGATCTATTTGGTACAATTTTTTTTAACAACAAGTCTTCAAACAATATCTTTAAAATAAAATGAATAGTTTTAATTTTGCCTTGCAAAATCTACAGAAAAATAGATGGTTGCCAGAAATCTTGAACATTTTTGTATTGGTTTTCACTTAATATATAGGTGCGGCGAGAGTCATTCTGGGATAGGATTCGGAAATTTCCATGAAATTTCATGTGGGTATTGGTTTTCACTTTACACATAGGAGCGGCGAGAGTAATTGTGGGATAGCTAGGGTTCGGAAATATCATGGAAATTCTTTCTCTTCAACAAATGTGGGTACATCCAATTTTGAAATACACATTATCAGAACAACATGTGGAAAAAGCATGAATGGTTTAGTGTAATAAACAATTAACTCAATGTCTTACACACTTACACACACACACACTTATGTAACTTTCCTCTTTGGTATGTGTCTTTGTGTGTTTACTAAATCCGTAATTTCTGATTATCACATGCATATACTGTTGTTAGAATGTTTTTTTTTTTTTTTTTGCATATTGTTTAGTGATTGTTGCGATCGAGTTTTCGTCTAGATATTATTGGCGCAACAAAATGCATACAGATCGACTTCTCTGGCCTGCTCACAGTGGGTCAAGGCCTCAAGGGTTAGCATCGATTCGCCGGGGTTGAGGGATAAACAGACAATCGTGGGGGCTAGGGAGCGCTGCCTCCAAAAGATATAAAAAAACCAACCGATGAAACATAGTCTTTCAAAAAGTGGTGTATGTTGTCATTGTGATGTTTTGCGAAGGCTTGCATAATTTCAGATCAGGCATATTTCACCTATAAAATGCACAGATTGCAAACAAAGAATTTCGTCCCGAAATATGTAGTGCACCATCTTCCAAATACTTTATGTAATTTGGGTTTTATCAAATGAGTTACTTTTTGGATCAAACACTATATGTTGTATGCTGATAGAGATATTTGATTATTCACTGTTGGGACATCTGCATGGGATATGAAACATCTATTAAGAGACAAAGTTTCAACTATGCCTTGGTGTTCATTTTCATATTTGGAAATATCGGATTAGGTTGTATGGTAAGGAAAAGTGGGCTATATCTGCCGAACACACACACACACACTAACGGGAGTAGCCTTTGGATAATAGAGTGATTCTCTAGTAGGTTGCACCTCCGATGAGTGCTTGGTGCTCTTAGACCAAGTGTGGTGCCCTTGAATGCGTTATTTAACAAAGATAAGCTATGTTAGAAAAAAAACTAGAAAACTCACAACGTGTTATGAGCATGAAGTGATCCTTAGAAGTTGTGTCGCTACATAAAGATAACATTTAATAATAATGTTTTTGTTTTTCTTTCATTATAAAACTTGTTGTTCAAAAGATTCTACCTCTAGTTAAGGACGCTATGTACTTACCCTCTTTGCATACCTTGAATTTGAGGATGATGAGTGAGCTTGGAAAATGCTTGGAGATCTTTTCATATTTTTTTATTGTTGTTTTTATGTCATGAGACTTTGAACTTCCCTTTATGTCAATACAAGTTTTATTTCAGTTTGATTGTATTTTAAGACACATGCCATAAGAAATTTCTTTTGAAAGATGAAAAAAGATTTTATTGGCATGTTTGTTATGCAGAAATGAAATTGAATGGAATAAAATAATAAAGCGAAATGGAATAAATTAATTCTATTACTGCGTTTCGAATATGCAAGACTGTAATGAAAAAAAATTATATAAAACATGACACATTGAGTGATGAGTAGAGAAGGGTAGTGAATTAAGGTTGACTGGAGAAGAGTATGATATGGTTCATAAGGTAGGAAATGAGCGAAGGGGTGAGGTAGCTCTATGCCATACCCCATTGCACCCTACCTCTCTTCCCACCATGTCTTACCCACCGTTATCATACCTTACCTGCCACCATATCCTACCCTACCCCATATCACCATATCATACCATCGACATCCTACCTACCTTATCCATTACCTACTCTACTCCACTATCACCCACCCCTACACTTTCCTACTATACCCTACCTTACCCACCATACCACCCTACCTTACCCACCGCCCTACCCTTCTCTACCCTACCGTACCCTACACTACCCTACCCATCATTCCACTCTACTCTATCTTACCCACCACACCACTCTACCTTACCTTACACACTACCCCAACTTATCCTACCCTACTCTACCCTACCCTACCAACCCTACCTTTCCCTCCACCTTACCATACCCTTTCCACCCTTACCCTACCCTACCCTACCCATCATTCCACTCTACCCTATCTTTTCCACCGCACCACCCCCACCTTACCTTACCCACTACCCCAACCTGCCCTAACCTACTATACCGTACCGTACCCTACCGTACCCACCACTTCACCCTACCATACCTTACCCAGCACATCCCTTTACCCTACATTACCCACCACCACCCTTTAGCCTACCTTACCCACCACCACCCATTACCCAACCCTACCCACCACCACCCTTACATACCCTACTTACCACCCCACCTCACTCTACCCTACCCCACCCACCACCCTATCATACCCTACCTTACCCACCACCCCACTTTATTCAATACGCTTCATACCTACCTTACCTACCTTAACATTAAATGATGTGGCTAATTCATAGGGAATGACCTAATTTAAGAATATCTCGTATTAATGGACATATTTTAATTTACTTATTTTTCAAAATATAATTTAATTTCTGAATATTCTGTATCAATAGAGGACTTTAATTTATACGGAATGGTTTTTTCTTAACATATTTGTACAGAATGACTTTAATGTATGAATATTTTGAATTAATTGGCAATCTTGAATATAGTTATTTTAAAAATATAATTTAATGTAAAAATATTTCTCTAATTATATTATATAAAACCGCAAAGAGAAAATGGATAAAATTAATCAAAAATATATAAAAAATAATTAAAAGTAAGAATATTTGGAATTAAATAGGGTTTCTAATTTGTAGAAATAACATTCACGTACGAATATTTCGTATTAATTGGCAAATTCGAATATAATTATTTTTAAAAGCGTAAATAAATGTAAGAATATTTAGAATTTATCGGGGTGTCTAATTTGTAAGGATGTATTTAATGTCTGCATATTTTGCATTAAATTGCATACTTGAGTTTATAAATTTATCAAAATGTAATTTAATGTTAGAATATTTTGCATTAATTGGTAAAATAGAATTTATCATTTTTTAAATATTACAATTAAATGCATAATTTGTGTTAAAAATGCATAATTTTGCATTAAATAACATATTTGAGTTTATATATTTTGAAAATTGTAATTTAATCATAGAATATTTTGCATTAATTGGTAAAATTGAATTTCTCATTTTTGTAAATATTATACATTAAGCCAAAAATACTTCCATCAAATGCCATAAATTTCCAAATATTGAACATTATTCTGGGATGGATAATTTATAAGAGATATATTTAATGTAAGAATACTTTTCATTAATTAATAGTGATATATTTAATGTCTACATAGTTTAGTTTAGATATTCTTGAAAACGTAATTTAATGTTAGAATATTCTGCATTCATTGCGAAAATTGTAATTTAAAAATGTTTTGTATTAACTGGGGATGGTTGATTTCTATGAAACGATTATTGTGGTTTATTAATAAATTAAATTTTATCATAACAGTGTATTAAGCAAGGAACCACAATGATAATAATAGAGTAGATAGAACAATGAAACTTAAAAAAAATAAAATCAACAGAATTTCATATTTTTTAAATATTATACTTTAATTAGTGTGAATTGTAATTAGTGTGAATGGATATAGTTATTTTGAAATTAGTGCATGTTTGACTTTTTTTTATCCTTTTTTAAATATTATAACTTAATGTGATATTTCGCATTAAGTGCCATAAATTTAAGAATATTCGATATTATTCTGGGATGACTAATTTATAGGGATGTATTTAATGTGAGAATATTTACAAATAAAAAATCCAGCTATTTAAAAAAATAAGAACAATATCCAGCCATATAAAAGAATCCTACACAGTAACAAACCAACAGCTTTAAAAATAAAAAACAAAAAAAAACAACAACACGGAAAAATAATCCGTCAATTTACAAAATAATAACAAAAATAAGCGGTGATAGAACATTCTGATAGGTTAACAAAAAATAACAAAAATATCAATACTCATATGTCACAAAGCGTGTCATGCATTTTATTCATTGAAAATATCGCATATTTAACAAAAATATCAATATCTCTACTTGAACGGGTAGATTTTTTAAGTCTTCATTTCTTGTTTTATTGTTTCATGCAACAAATGTCGCAGTTTTTACATCTAAATATGGATTGTATGAATTCGGAACAAAATAAAACAAAATTTCCTACAAATAAAATTAAAATAGAAAGCCAAAAAAATCTTACCTCGTAAAAAAAAACCCTTAACGCGGTAAATAATCCGACTATTTATAAAAAAATAACAAAAATAAGCAATTATAGAACATTCTGATAGGGTAACAAAAAATATCAATACCCGTATATCGCAAAATTGTGGTTTTATGAATTAAAAAAATATTTACTTGAAAATCATACCTTATCCAGTAAAAAATAAATCATTAATATAATGAAATAAAAAAATGGATGATCAATAAAAATAACCTACCGAGTGTATGCATGTAGTAGTCACCAGCAAACGAATCCCTGCAAACGATTTGTAAAACAAATGGGGAAAAAAATTAAAATGAAGGATGATTCAAAAGTAAAAAAAAATATCAAACTGATTAATCCAAAATGTGAGAACGAAAATAAACAAATAAGAAAGATCCATGATATTTGATGAATTGTTTGTTTGAGCAGGTTTATTACACAATATATTTCCCTCTAAAGTTGGACTTTTCTGCTAAATTGGTAGGTTTTTATTTAAAATAAACAAAATTGTGGTTTTATGAATAAAGAAAATATTTACTTGAAAATAACCTACCAAGTGTATGCAGGTAGTAGTCACCAACAAACGAATCCCTGCAAACGATTAATAAAACAATTGGAAAAATATGAAGGACCCTGCAAACGATTAGTAAACAAATGGAAAAGAATAAAAATGAAGGATGATAATCCAACAGTAAAAAAAATATCAAACTGATTAATCCAAAACGTGAGAAGGAAAATTTTGATAAATCAAAAATGTGAAGTTAATGTGGATTTTGTTCTCATACCTAAAGTTGTTAAGACCTCACCTTGACCAAACAAAATCAAAGCTCACTTGGACTATTCCTACACAAACAAATTGTCTACCACATATAATAAAACAAAAATATTATAGAATGATTCGACAAAAAACTTGAAATAGGTAATCAGTAGATGGAAGAAGAAGGAGCATTCCAAAAACCATAACTTAATTTTAGATGACAGCTAGAGAGAATTGGTTTCGACTGCGAGCATTGAACTTTGCCATTGACCATTACTAATATAATAGTTGAATAAAAATTCATATGATTTTTAACAAAAGAAAAAGAAATCACGTGTCTAAAAAAAGCTTACAATTAAAAAGGAAATCACCGTGTGAACATAACTAAATCACCGTGTGAACATAATTAATAAGTATAATTCTAACATTTTAATAAAAAAATTACGGTCATTACAATTTTCTAAAATTAAAATTAAAATGAAAATAACTTCTAACATAAGGGTAAAAAATTGCAATTATAAATCAAATCACCGTGTGCACATAATTAGGTCATTAATAGTGTGGGGATTTGTTGAGATTTTTGCAATATTTTTTTTTGTATTTATTACGTTTGGGGCAAATTTTTTTTTTTAATTTGTTGAGAGATTTTCCGGATTTAATGTTTGGGAGCGGGTCAATTTCCGGGTATGGGGTTTAATTTGCAGGTAATTGGGTTAAATTCACTCCTCTATATATTATATATAGATACAACTAGAAATCCCCTGGATATGGCCTAGTAGTGAGGAGCTGGGGTGTTGTAATGACATCCGGACCCTAAGCTGGAGGTCAGAGGTTCGATTCCCGTAAAAGGGGTTGATTTCCGATGGCTAAAACTTCAGTGATGGGGAAATAAGACAGCCATTGACTCTAAGCTCTAGGCTCCTGATTAACCTCTCATCGCATTCATGTGGGATCGGGGGCGATGGGGCCCTCACGGTTAGGGTTTAACCGTTTTTTTAGATACAACTAGAAAACATTGGTAGGTAAAACAATGGACCATTATTTGCACCACAATGGCCCTAGCGGTGCACCACACTACCAGTGCACAATAATCGATCTTGGGCAAGTCGATTTTTAAGCTAAAAACCGACTTCCTGCAGAGTCAATTCTAAATCGACCTTGGGAAAGTTGGTTTTTTTGGCTCTGGAATCAAAATTCTCAATTGATTCTGTGAAAAAAGTGTGGTGCATCGGTAGGTGGGATGCAGCCAGCGGTAGAATGGGTCGGGTGAAAATTTAGCAAACCATTCCATATTTTAGCATCTAGCTCCTAATTAACCCGTCTGATTCTGATTACGGTGTTTGGCATTTGGTGTTATGTATTTTATGGTGACCGTTAATGTTATATTTGATGTTAATTGTAGTACGTATGTCGAGCCTTGCACGGCTATATAGATCTGTTACTAATTCGAGATTCATGATTCGAAATCCCAAGTTCAATGTCAACAGGGATCCAAAAAACAACTAGTTAAACATCAACCAAGGAATAAAAAAAGACAAGGCCAAGAATCCATGCCCGGATGTGCCAACTCCTGAACAGGCCCGTGTTAAATGAGTTAAAACTTAATAACACTACAGACCATTGCAAGAATTTTCAGTCTAGCTAGAATTAAAACATAAATATGGTGCAAAATCTTAGCATCATGGGCCGTTGATATTTCTTCCGTAGGCCAGCATGTTCACGGGCTAGGTTGTACAATATGGAAGTAGGTTATCATCTCTTGCAGGGCCGGCCCTATAGTGATGCCGGCGAGACCCAGGTCTTAAGCCCAACGGTGTCGGAGGGCCCAACGGTACTTGTTTCGCTTAAAGAAAAAAAAATTCATGTAGATTTAATCCAATCCAACCTTATATAATATGTTAATTTTTCTTTTGATAAAGGCCCAATTTTTTTTCTCCAATCGATAAAGGTCCCAATCAAAAAATTTACTTGGCCCAAAAAAAAGAGACATACATTTTATTAATTTTTTGCATTTACGGATATTAAAAACGCGATAAGTGTTGGAAAAAATGTAGTACTTAGGATTTGACAGAGAATTAGAAACTCCAAAGCACGTTAGTAACGTTTTCTTTTAAGAGATGTTTCGTCCCACACGATTTGTCACTAAGGGATCAAATTAAAATTACTTTCAAGATACAATAGGGGTGTTTGATTCAAACAGTGACTTGTTTGAATCAAACCCGAGGACACTCAAAGTTTTTCTGAAGATGTTGTCTAACTTATGAATTTTCGTGTGCATACTTATGCCTTTTATATGTTGCAAGTACCCGGTAAACGAATGAGGTAATCCTTGCACGAAAGGGTGGGGCTGTCACTGTTCACCGGATGAAAGCATGCAACCCTTACACGAAAGTGTAAATACATATCAATTCGAAAAGGCATGTACCTGAAAATGCATATCCCTTCATGAACTGATGCATGCATATCCCCGTAAACGAATCAGGTCGAACCCCGTTTCGTTGCGATAACATTAATTCATACGGAAACTCGTATGCAAACGATAACCAAAATATTTATTTATGAAAATATATCTAACAATAAGTATGTTTTAAAAAAAATAACTTCAACGAAAAGGCCCAATTCAGGGACTTGGTATTAAGCCCAAAAAAAGCAAAGGCCGGCCCTGATCTCTTGTGTCACAAAAATTGATCAGAGACTTGGATTTGGGGAAAAAGATAGAAGGAAGAGCAGGAAAGTACGGAAGAATTAATAACAACATCAAAATAATAAACCCAGAATATGCCGGAAGCAATTAACAATATGACTTGTTATAATGGATCACGGGGATTGTAAAATCCTAATTACAAGAATCTTATAACAGAAATTAAACACATATTTTAATGCGGTTTCCTAGAATGTGCCGACTAATCCACGGGCGGAAACGAGTAGAATATAATATCACCGAAGATTTTACAGACTTTTTCAATTAATCTAGTTTACAACATATATGTATTTATAGAGACATAACCCTAACTCTAGCTGTCATAATGACAGACTATCAGATTGACTAAAATACCCCAGATGTGATTGCTCAGCTCAGTTGGCTACCACAAGATGTAACCAAACTCATATTCAAAGCTAAACATATGTATTCATCAGATTTCAGCTGAGACCACTCGACTAAACATAGATCTCCGTTGAACACTAATTCGACTGATCTCCCAAGCTTGAAAAATTCAGCTTAGCTGACCAGATTTTCAGCTTTGATAGATTCAGACGTAGAGGTCAATTCACATTTACTAACATGAATATTCATAGTGTTTGTTTTTATAACGTTTACCATCATCAGTATACGAGGTTGCAGTCTCCTCCACAGCATCCAATTATTTCTTGTCGACGGTGTTATTTGAACTCGATGTATCTTCCATGTCTAACCTTTTGCAGATCATGCTCTTGTTTTATCGTCTTTGGCTTTGTACTCCCTCCATACATATCATTGGATTACAGTTGATTAGGGACGAAAGACATACAATATAGGCAGCAAAGATCCCTCCCAGAGAGTAACAGTTATACTTCTTCTACCCAAAGATCCTCGTTGTCCCTTTCTTTGCTCTATGGGCAACAAAGGAATCCTGCAGAATTAATTAGCTCCATATGTGTTATAATAATTAATTCAGCTAATTCCAACCATATCACTTAAATAGAAAACTAGCTTATAAAACCCATTCCAAACCACTACAAGAAAAACGAGTTTTAATGACAGGAATTCCCGTCATTATATGCCATTTTTCTCGTCATTAAAGACTTTTAATGACGGGAAATCACTCTCATGCCCCCATCATAGTTGCCCTTCTTGTTAAAGCCTTCAATGTCAAGAACCAGCCTCGTTATTAATGACATTGAGGGTTTAATGGCGAGATTAGACTATCATTAAAGAAATTTCCAGTGACGAGAGATTACCGTCATTAATAGTCGCCTCTCATTAGAACTAAAATTGAATATTAGTTTCTACCCGTTAATGACGGAGATTACCGTCACTAATAATTGAAAACCCGCTCATTAATTAGCAATGGCCATTATCAACAAAAGACATGTAATGACCGGGTATACCATCACAAAAACTGCTTTAATGACGATAAAATTTATTGTTATGTTACAATCTCACCATCATTAAATCCTGCTTTCTATAAATACCCATATGGTCATTATGAACAAATATTAAAATCTTAATGAACACATTTAAATATATCACAAGCTGTAAGTAAAAACCGTTTGGATTAGTCTACACAAAATATACATAGTTGCAACAACATGCATTCACATATCCAAAATACACATAATGGTAGAGTTTTTTCAAGATATTCAAAAAGATAAGTTAGTTACATATAGATACATAATGATAGGAGTTTCTAATATCACATCCCCAAAATACAAATATCTAACAACCATATATGTCATCACCAAAACATCAAGCACCTTCAATGATTCATTTCTACACAACAAGCTACTTGACCAGCAAAATTACACCATCCTGAGATATGATAAGAAGCAATCCTTACACATATACCTTCCAAAAGCATCAAAACCTTTCAAAAGCCTGCATACATATTAACATAAGAGTAAACTCTCAACCATTGTACTAAGCATGAGATCACAAATACAAGTCTCAGTAATAAAAAGAAGGGCCATTAAGCAGACGAGAAGCAGCGGATAACATATGATAAAAATTGTTTTGAAAATCTGGTAATGGAGATGTGATAATCCTTCTCACGGAAATCAACTATATCAATGCTTCGTATTTGTTTGAAACATCTTTTATTTTATTTTCAGAGGGTTCCCAAAAGAAAATCAGCATGAGCATTCAAAAAGATAGGGGAGATAAGATGGTTTGCTAGCATCAGGTAACATAAAAATGTACAAGACCCCGAAACATGCACAAGTTACATATCAAAAACATGCTCAAAGTATACAAACTGACATATGGTTGTTCATTACGTATAACTAGATAAGAGTACAACTTGACATCACATGAGGCCTGGCAAATCAAATGTGAAACAATGGACTATCAAAACAGACTCATCTTTTCCAATCAACACAATGTAGAGAGAACAGTTTCACAGTCGTATGAACCGAAATCAGTACAAAGAGAAATCATATAGGAGTCTTTCTCAAGTGACATCATTATAACCTCACTAAAACATATATATTTTCAAGTCCACCCAAGTTAAATAGTTTACGACAACAAGAATATGAGCTTCAAAAAACACTACAACTGTGAAGGTCGATGAACAAGAATAGAGGACAGTTCCAATGAACATACGCTAACCAAATATCATAAGAATATACATCAAGAAAATCATACACCTCTTCTTCCATAGAGACAAAAAAATCGAAACGTTTTACCAGAATTGAATTGCACAAATATGAACACCAAAACAGAACAGGGATTCAGCCAGACATGTGTAGTTATTTGTGAATATCGATAAATAGATCAAACAACGACACTTTTCGGAATCGAGTAAGAAATGACAAGAGTCTGTGAAGTTCAAGTGATCACACAACAAGAAACTAATTGATAACAATTCAAATAAACAGTTTCATTGTAATTCACATTAACTTACTACTACCATGATTCATAAGGCAGACAAATTTCAACCACGTCAACTAAATCATACAATTTCACGGAACAATACTTCCAGGTCATATTAAAGGAAAAATCTTTAGGATACAGATCAGGGAATTCAAATGATGTACCAACCATGCGTTGGACCAAATTGAGGCAAGATAAAACATGCAGAAAAGAATCATGAACCAGGCGGATCTAATTGCAAACTAAATCAACATTTCACTTGATATTAATAGAAATTTACTGCTACAACTACATATCAAAAACATGCTCTACAAAGCAGCCTTTTGGAGACCGGGATCAGGGTCTCCATCTCTTTCTACATATCATGAAAACATTCTTATAGGCCTTTTTTCATTAATTGAACATCATGTGTAAGTTAAAGGCTAGTAACTACTACATACATTATCAAGAGCTATTGTCCATTGTCACACCTTGGCAGTGCATCTGGAGTTGGTATGTTTGCACTACCCATTAGAGCCAATAAACTTTCAATCCTATTAACGCGTCTCCTAAGATCATTATTTTCTTCTTCCTTGTCATGGAGCTTAGCCTTAAGAACTTTTACATGAGTAACTTCAGAATCACCAAAATGTTTCCTTTTCATCCCACCACCAAAATGATCCAAAGCAAGTTTCAACCACCTCAATAGGTGAGAGTGATTCATTCCCTTGAATAGTCTTGACAATCTCATCCTACAAACTCAAGTTTCTTTTGTTTAATAAAAAATGATAAATAAAAAATTTATGCAAAAGTGTTAAGTACTAATACTTACGTATTTTTCTTGCTCGCTTGGGACCGAAAATTTCCTTTTTTTCTCTAGTCGCCTGGAAGATTTTTGCAATGTCGGGTGGGGTATCTACCATACCTCCCTGGATGATTTAAAAATGGAAACTAAACATGAAATATATTTCCAACTCAAAACATAACAAATCTAAGACAACAAGACTAATTCTATTTTTACCATCTCATTTATGAAATGTCTATGTGGCTGGCTACCGGTTCGATGAGGCATCACTCCCTTGACCCGATTATCAGAATTTAAGGCACTGACTTTCTACATTTCCTATAAAGAGACATTACAGTCAAAAGCCTTCACTTAAAACATAACAATAGAATATAAATATTTTTTTTATTTTTATCTGAAACTTATCACATAGGAACTTATTTGTGGCAAGCCACTCCCAATTTTATTTATTCATCCCCGGAGGAACATTTTTCAACACAAGAGCTTTTCTTTTGCAAGTCTTCACGTAATTTTTATTCAAGGATGACTCCATGATATCCATAAAGTATCCATATGATCCAAAGTATGTTCACGGTATAATTCCATATGTGGATTGGAAATGATTCCTACAAAATATCATAAAAATAAGAATTAGATGTGCCAAGAGCATTTTGATGTCCATTATTTAAAGAAAGTGTCATTTAACTCATACACACTTACCACCTTGAAACATTACCAAAAAACAGAGAATTTATTTCACATACCTTCACCGCAGCCCACATGTGTTACTTGTTATCTTTAGTCATCTCCCTCCAATAGTGCACTGGTATAGGACACATATGCATGTTCCGCACAATTTTACCAAGTGTCTAGACCAATAACTGTGATTCGGTCCTACTCCATGATTATTATAAAATTCAATCGCAAGTTTTTCTCCTCTTTTTAGAGCACCGATTTTTGGGTTCGTGTTGACTCCTCTAACTTTTCTCACCATATCAGTGGTTGAAACTGATCATTAAATAGAATATTAAATAAATATATGTTATATTTTAGCCAAAACACAACATAATATTTATAATGCATTATATGTTAACAATATTATAATTACCTTTAGCATTTTTTATTGCAGTGTCATAACTTGAATCATCACTGTAACCATCATCTTCCATCACATCTCTCGATGTCATGGGTGGATCTCTTGGGACATAAACTGTAATGGTACAATAGAAAATAAAGTAGTATTAATTTTTTTTCCAATAACAAAATGAAATTTAACTTTTTTCTTCATTGTTACCGTAATCTTCCATCGCATCTCTCACTGGTGAAGCACTTGAGACATAACCTAATACGGTTAAGTGATTGGACCTTCATGCACGCGAAACAAACATTGGAGCTATACGTTACGGCCAAAATACTACCTCATTCCCCAACATTCTCTTTTGTCCTTGTATTCAATTGCGATTAATGTGGAATCCGACAACTCCGCATCAGGCGCGCCCCCATCAACTATAAAAGGAATTTAGTCAAAAGAAAACCAATATTTTAGCCTTTTAAGCTCTTCTTTTCATTTTACCTATTATGAAATTGCAAATGTGCCAAATATTTGAACTCAAAGTGAAGTGCAAGGTGAAATTTTTGTCTTTATTCCAAATGCTATACATTTACTATAATAAGAACAAGAAAAACTCAAGTGTATCCTAAAAGATTGGGCAAGAAAAAATCACCTTGAAGAGGCGAATTTGGTAGAGTACATTGGCCTTCAGAAGGCCAGGAGAGATGTCTGAAAAATCTTTTCCGGCATCTCTAAACTTGCTGCAGCCGGTTTAAAAAATTCCATGATAAGTAATCAGCCTTTTTAGTTTCACCGAAAAGAAAAAAAAAAAGGGTCAAGTACTCACCTTTAGGCGAATTTTCTGCTACTATAAATTAAAAGGAGAAATTAACAAGGAATAGGCGGGGCGGGGGGAGGCATGCAAATACAGCCGTACTCATTAAAGAAGACAAGCTTTGAAAAGCAATTTTTGCAGCAGGATTCTGATCTTCTTTTGATGATTCACAAGCATTTTGAGGAGATAGATCATTGTTCGTGGCATATCATAGCGAGGATGTTATCGGCTTGCCATTTACGATACATCTTGTGGTAAACGTCGGGCAATGATTACCTCTCCACCAACAACACTTGAAAGGAATGCCTTCGCTATGATATGTCAAGAACAATGATCTATCTTGTACAAAAAAACATTTAACGATAAGTCTTCGAACATAACCTTGAGAATAAAAGGAATTGTTTTCATTTTGCCTTGCAAAATCTACAGAAAAATAAATGGTTGCCAGAAATCTGGAACATTTGGGTATTGGTTTTCACTTTATATAGGAGCGGTGAGAGTCAATGTGGGATAGGGTTTGGATATTGCATAGAAATTTCAAGGATATTTCCTTGAAATTTCATTTGGGTATTTGTTTTCACTTTCTATATAGGAGCGGCGAGCGAGAGTAATTGTGGCATAGCTAGGGTTTGGAAATTTCTTGGAAAATTTGTCTCTTCAACAGTTGTTTAATTTGTACATCCAATTTCGAAAAACTCATTAGCAGAACAACATATAGAAAAAGAATTAATGGGATAATGTAAAAAAATTAAGTCAATGTAATACACACCGACAAACACACACACTTATGTAACTTTCCTTTCCGGTTTGTGTCTTTGTGTGTTTATTAGTTCCAAAATTTCTGATTATCAAATGCATATATCATTGTTAGATATTTTTTTCATTATTTGCATATTTTTTAGTGATTGTTGGAATCGAGTTGCCGTCCAGATAAATGTTGCCTTAGCAAAATAGGGATCGACCTCTCTGGTCAGGTCATAGTAGGTCGAGGAGGCAGCATCCTATCGTGGGGGTTGAGGGAGCAACATGAAATCGTGGGGGCTCGGGGGCACCGCCTCCAAAAGCTAAATGGAACCAGCTGGATAAACTTAGTGTGACGTCCGTTTCCGGTTGCAGAGTTCTTATCTTGAATATAACGATCAACACGTATAAAATTCAGAGTAATAGGCCAAAAGGACACAAATCAATTTAAATAGGCAAATACGACAGCTTTACTTTTCATTGAATATAAGGATACAAAATTATTAGATGGACAAAATTAACCTCAATCTAACATAAAAAAAAATGAACTTCAAGTGATAAAATTTTAAACATTTGATGCAGTGACATTTGAAGATGCAGTGAAAATAATAGCTTGTCAATATGGTTTCATTAGATGCAGTGAAAATTGCAAATATGGTGTCATTTGATGCAGTGACATTTAATGCATTGACAATAATAGCTTGTCAATGTATCTTGGGTTACAATTTTTGAAAACCAAAACATGTGTCGTTTGATCTTACGTGGCATTTTACAAAGAGCAAATCAGGTGTCATTGCATCATAAGTAAAATTTTATGAAGATGAAATCATGTGTTAGTACTGCTAGATATACAGAAACCCGAATCCGGATCCGATCCACAATTGGATCGTCAGATCTGATTCACAGCACCGATCGAGACACTCGATCATGCACAGTGGAAGCTACGAATTAAATTCACATGCGATTTTACCACGATTTTAATTCACATAATTAATTAACAATCTACAAGGTGGTTAGTAGATGGAAAGTTAGAAATAGTCGACCAAAGGGAGATGCCGTTGTCTTCCGGATTGTATCTCCAAGCGACGACTGGTGGACGTCGATCCTCGCCATAGAACCTCTTCCAATTTGCACAAGCAAAACCATAGTTTTTCTTCTCTTAATGACTAAGACAAGAAACTAATTTTTCTTCGTTTATTTGATAAGTGGCGCAATTATGTGTGTAAGTTGTGTTAGGAGGAACTCTCTTTATATAGGAAAATAACTAGTCAAGAGAGTTATCATTTTCACACCACAATTACCTATTCCCATAAGGAAACGATATTTTCCAAAAGATAAGAGATAATTCCCAAAAAAATCAATCTCTTATTTTTCTATTAATTATCCAACAAATAGATAATTAATTAATTACACATGTGACATAATCTAGAAAAATTTATTTTCCTAACTTATCACAAAGTGAGGCGCCATTATGTCATTATTTTTAATAGAAAATGTCTTTTCTATTTATATATTATTTACCAAATAAATATTATTTCATATTCATTAAATAGACCAACTATTTAATTTATTCTCGAGGTTCCATAAAACGAGAAAACATCACGTGTTAGGAGCCAACCCAGGGACCATGGACCTATAACCAGTAGCTACAATAAATTGAATAAAATATTCATCGAACATAATATTTCTACTCAACTCATTAATTCCGGAATTACGCCATCATAAATCCGAAACTGAACTCTATCGATTATAGATATAACTTATTCTCAGAATGTCGAGTCGATAAGTGTCCATTGATATAATCATTACATACAAACTAACCCTCCATAGACTATCCGTAATGAAGTGGGAATATTTCCGTAAACCTTCTTCAATACATCTAATTCTTATTTACCATTAACCCACTTGCGATCAATTAGTTCATAACCAATACAACCTCCGCGGATCGTTCAGTTTCTAAGATTAACAAATAATGGGATTGTCTTTCTACTTCCCGCAGGAAGGAATGGATTCCATATCTGTGAGACACACACTTCTCACTCATTCCAAAATAGTGCCAATGTGAAAGTGATTCAGATCGCGCCACTTAGAGATCCTTAACGAACACAACAAACCCTATCCTGAAACAAGCATGATCGAGTCTGTAATCACTTCAGGATTAAGGTTAATCCATATATGATCATCTTGTGATTTAATAAGATTTCTCAATCACGGAATTATATGAGAAACTCATATTAAATCAATTCAGTCCTATATGACTCTCATCATATATAAATGCCCTACTTAGACAACCAATGTCGACGGTCCGGATAAGACAGTCACACCATAAAGTGTTATGGGCGCGTTAATGGTGGTTTAATCAATAGACCCCATACTTTGATTAAGTTCACCGTGGACTAACATTTCTAGTGTATCACAATGAACTTAATCCTCACATGCGACACACACTAAGTTATATGGCTACATATGATAGGACTTAGGGTATTCAGTAGTGTGTTACTTACAAGCACGAAGCAAGTAATAAGATGAGAATAAATCTGTCATTTATTAATTATAAAAATAATTACAGAAATTGTCTTTCAGGCGCTACTTCCAACAAGTGCATCATAAATGAAACATTACGATGAGAAAATATGGTGTGATTTGATGCAGTGACAATAATAGCTTGTCAATATGGTGTCATTTGATGTAGTGACAATTAATAATATGGTGTCATTTGATGCAGTGACAATTTTATATACATACCGACATTACACCATCAGTCACACTACACAAAAATTGAAACCGCACCAAAAGTAAAAAATATTATTTCACTGAACCGTAAATCTTCCCCAACTTCAATTTGCATTTGAGAAACAATCATTTCATTTTAATTCAGGATTATTTCAACTATTCTCCTTCATATATTCTACACAGTTTGGACACATTCACAAAGCATCCATCTCCATCCATTAATGGCCTCTTCAAGAACTCAATCAAATCCACACCCACACTCAGTACCTCCTTCATCCTACCGTATTTTTGTTTTCCGAAGACACAATCGATGCTACAATTCGACACATCTTGAATATCAAAGTATTCATCATTGTTTGACAAAAAAAAACTATTTGATGGAAAAAGTTTTAAAATATGCTTCTAATTTAGCGAAGCTAGAGATATTCATCAATAACCACTGGCAGACTGTGATCATATGAATGCGATTTCAAAATAGACTACTTGTCTAGAAATTCAGTTCAGTAGATCCCTTGATTGGGAACTAAATTGGGGAATCCCGTAACAGGTATATAATTAGCAGGTGGAGGAATATGGCGGGTTTGAGAGGTGGAAGGAGGGTTGTGGGGTTGCCAGAAGGTTGTTCGGAAGGGGAGGTCATGCTGCCATTGGAGTTTTTTTTATCTTTATTTTCCTGGAATGGGAAGGGTCGTCAAAAAATGATAAAATGAAAGGGGGGTAATGTTGTCCAAGAAATGTTAGTTTGTCCTTATAATGAATGATCTTTTATGTGTGTTTTAAATGCCCAATTAAGTTCTAAAATGATCCTTACCAACGAATTACCATCAAATGTTGAATATAATCTAACTTTATACATAAGACTAACATCATTATTATCTAAACCAAGTAACACGGAAGCGAAAGAGATTTGTGATATATGTTACAATACAAGAAAAAAGTTGCAATGCTGCCAACAAATTAATAATTCGATCTTTTACAACATACGAAGCCCCAAAAATCATTACAAGCTACAACATTGTCTTATACAAAATGGAACAAATTTTACGTTAGTCTTGATCTTAATTAATCAGAACGTACTGTGAAGAAAATAAAGTACTACATCAACTTTCAGTAGCAGGAACTCCAAAGCAAAATGGAGTAGCAGAAAGAAGAAACATAACCCTAAAAGAGGCTGTTAGAACAATGATAGCAGAAGCAAGCTTACCAAAGAGATTTTGGGCTTAAGCAGCAAACACAGCATGATATACTCAAAACAGATCAATTATTAACAAATTTCATAGAAAAACACCCTATGAAGTGTGGAATGGCAGAAGACCTAACATATCACACTTACAAATTTTTGGAGCTAAATGTTTTGTTTTAAACAGGAACCAGCTACATACTTTTGATGGAAAGGCCGAGGAAGCAATTTTCATAGGATACTTAGACACTAGAAAAGCTTTCAGAGTGCTAAATAAAAGAACCTTGGTAATTGAAGAATCAATTAATATGGTTTTTGATGAACCTAACACCAGTGGTGAAGATCTACACACAACTAAAGACCAAGTGACACAGAAGCAAGTTCCTAGACCAGTCAATATGGAGACAAAGGCACCATCCATTGTACTGGATAATCTAGCTGGTGAAGATGCACCAATAGAGCCAACAGATCACTCTCTAGAAACTAATGCACTAGCAGATGAAGTAGAAGCAACAGTCCAGGAACAACTTCAACCTGATTTGAACTGGCTCAGAGATCACACAGCTTAAAAAGTCTTTGGAGATGTACAAGCAGGTGTAAGAACTATAAGACAACTTGAAAGTATGTTAACTTTTTTTCTATCACAGTTGGAACCCAAAACATTAGATGATACATTCCAAGATGCTAACTGGATCACAGCTATGCAAGAAGAACTCAATGAATTTGAAAGAAATGAAGTTTGGGAACTTGTTGATAGACCAGACATGAAAAATATCATTGGGACAAATGGGTGTTCAAGAACAAGATGGATGAACAATGAGCAATTGCCAGAAACAAAGAAAGATTGGTAGCAAAAGGATATTCACAGGCAGAAGGCATAGATTATAATGAACCAATTGCACCAGTAGCATGATTGGAAGCTATCAGACTTTTCCTAGCTTTAGTAGCTCACAAAGATTTCAAAGTTTATCAAATGGATGTAAAGAGTGCATTCCTTAATAGACTCTTGGAAGAAGAAGTTTATGCTGAACAACCACCTGGCTTTCAGATCAAAGGAAAAGAAGATAAAGTGTACAAGCTCAAGAAGGGACAATATGGACTCAAGCAGACACCTAGAGCCTGGTATGAGACACTTTCATAGTTCCTGATCAACAATGGATTAAGCAAAGGAACCAATGACACGACACTTTTTAAGCTAGAAGATAGATCAAGCACTTTGCTAGTTCAAATATATGTGGATGACATCATATTTGGATCAGAAGTTGAGAAGCTGTGTGAAAAATTTGCAAATCTGATCAAAAGCTAATTCCAAATGAGCATGATTGGAGAACTCAATTATTTCCTCGGATTACAAGTGAAACAGATGAAAGATGGCATTTTTAACAATCAAGCAAAGTATACAAAGGACTTGATAAACAAGTATGGTATAGACACCAGTGGAACATCAGAAACACCTATGTGTGCAAGAACTATACTTGGGAAGGATGAAATGGAAAGGATGATGATCAAAAGCTATACAATGGGATTATTGGATCATTACACTATCTAACTGCAAGCAAACCTGATATAGCATTTGCAGTAGGAGTATGTGCAAGATTTCAATCTCCACCAATGGAATCTCACTTATTAGCAGCAAAAGGATTATCAAACAACTAAAACACACAATGAATGTGGGAATTTGGTACCCAAAATATGGAGGTTTCAAGTTAATATCTTATTCATATTTAGACTATGCTGGATGTAAAGTGAATAGAAAAAGCACTTTAGGAACTTGTCAGATGCTAGGGAGTAGACTAGTATCAGGGTTTAGTAAAAAGCAGAATTCTATATCTACCTCAATAGCTGAAGCATAATATATAGTAGCAGTTAGTTGTTGTGCACGAGTACTTTGGATCAGACAGCAACTAAGAGACTATGGAGTGGAAGAAAAGACAATTGCTATCATGTGTGACAACACAAGTGCAATTTCAATTACAGAAAATCCAGTACTTCACACAAGAACAAAGCATATTGATGTGAGACATCACTTCATCAGAGATCATATGGAAAATGAGATGTAATCTTGAAGCACATATCCACTGAGGATCAATTGGCTGATATATTCATAAAGATACTAAGTCATGAAAGATTTTGTAAATTAAGGACTACATTGGTCATGATTGAATTGGACTAAGTACATGAGCAGCTAACTGGAGTAACCAGCAAAGTGACTTCACCAGCTGACTAAACCTTTGCCATTTTGGGTGCGCTCAATTGGCAGGTAAGGCACTAGCATCAGCGAATTTCACTTCACTGGTTGTTAGGAAAAGTTGTTTTGATGAAGCAGCTCAGTAAATGCAACAGCTGAAATACCAGCAAAGTCACTCGGCCGTTAACTTCACATCAGAATTAATCAGTGTGAAATGAATAAAACATTTACACATATGGAGAATCAAATTGATTTGGCATTTATTATAGAAGATTACACATGTGAATTATTATTTGAATCAAACACGAGGGATTCAAAAGCTACTTTCCAGAAATTTAAGCCTTTTACTCTCAAAATTCTCATAAATGGCTTCATCTTCCTTCAACATATAGTCTGGCAATTAGTTTGAGAAAACAATTGTCACCGGGCCATTCTTCAGACCCAAACATTATCTCTCTCTATGCAACAACGAACCTCAGGCACAACGCCTGGCAGATGGGTGTACCAATTTAGGGTTGATGACCTTTCTCAATCCCACAATCACTAATATCTGCTATGAAAGCCTTATCTCTTTATGGAAAAATGCTACATTTGTGCCTGGAAAGCTCACTGAAGATCGAAGCATTTGAATTTCCAAGATTTTCTCTAATGTAAATGGTAAAGAGTTGGAGATTACAACAGATCTACTCCATACACATCTAGGGCTTCCCCATATTGGACCTTCAAAGGCAGAGAACGTGGATCAAGATTCGAATGCCCTATGGCAAGAAGTTAGGAAGAATGCCACCACCCAAAACATGAATTTCAACTGCTTTTAGACTGAGCTCAAGAAACCCATCAATGAGTTTAGCTTCTTAATTGGGAAAAATATAGAAGGAAAACTAGGAGCCCGGACAAAATGCATATGACTGAGGTACGTATGACATTAATAGGCATAATTTACCATAATCTATAGTTCAATTGGAAAACCTACATTTTCAGAAGGATCAGGGAGCAAATGATTGGAGAGACCGATGGAGAAACAAAGGGATTAAAGAAAGGGCAACAAAAATCTAGAGTTTTATGGGTGAAGAAATCCTACGGGACCCCCCTTCTCTACTTGTTTCAATGTCTGAATGTTCCCACTGTGGCACTTCATAAATTACATGATTCTAAGGTAATGTTTACCTATGTTAAACAACCAAAAGCTGCAGGAGGTGAAAAAAGGAAGAGATAAAAAACAAGCACATCCAGATAAAGGAAGAAACAAAATTGGAGGCTCAATAAAATTTGGAACAAGAATCCTTTGGAAATTTAATAGATGAAGAAGAAGACCAACAAGAGATACATGAAGGTGAAAATGATATTGGAGAAGATGATCAGATTAAAGAACAAGTGGAACCAATGGAAGATATCCCTGAAATGGAGATTGATGAAAAGGTTGGAAAATATCTGGATTGGAAATTGGGTAACTCTAAAATCCAATTAACAGACTGCACAGATATGTTTGATGAGGAAGAGTGGTTCTTCTCATTTCAGGGTTTCACTACACTAAATGGCATTCTTGATGAAAGGTACTTTTGGGATTTGGTAAGAGCAGCAAAAGAAAGGCTCTTGCATTTAGACAATGAAGACGATGAAGAAGAAGATGATGATAGAAATGATGATGATCAAGATGGTGGGGATGAGGATAATCAATGAGGAGCAGTTGATCTAACGGATGACGATGATAATCTGACTCTTTTTAAGTCAGACCGGCAAACTGTAGCGGCACAACAGCAGAGTGCACTAGCTGACAAGCAACCGGCAGAGGCAACTCACCACCAGTCCAGGACACTGGATCAGTTGCTGGAACGCCAGCTAAGGAAATCCCTAGAATAGAGGAAGGGTGAATCAGAGAACATACTACAACTGAAATCACAACCACGCAAGTACTTGAAGTAGTAGGTGATGCTGATGTTACTCAACCAGCTGTGGTAGTGCAAACCAAGGAACCTGAATTGGTTCCTCCCTCACTCACTCAACTGAAACACCTGCCCCACCACAAACAACACCAGTTCAGACACAACAGAGTGTTGTCATAAATGATCAATCATTTCAAAGGGCGGTAGACTCATTTGTGGATGAATTAGAACAACAAGAACTCTATCTCAGAAAAATGTATGATGCCTCATGTTTAAAAGTCAATCCATAGAACGACAATTTCAAGCAGTTCCTGAGTACATTGATGCACAAAACATTGTTGTGCAAAAGCAAAATGATTTCATGCGTCAGATGAATCTAAATCTCACCAACAGACTCATAGGCTTAAGAGAACATGTCTCACTTCAAAATTATGCTCTGACATCTGCAATTTGCTCTAGAATTGCCTTTGTTGTCAAAACATTTTTTAAACAGGGTGAGAGACTAACTACCTTTGAATCCAAGTTGGACAACTTAGTTGCAGCTGCTGAAATGACCAACAATTTCATACTCCAACTTCCTAGAGATGATGCCAAAAGGGGAAGAAAATGATAAGCCTGAAGGATCTACTTTTAGACCACCTCATTTTACAGATGAACATATTAAAGCAAGAGATAGTGAGATGAAAGTCAGAGATGAGGCTGAGGAGCAGCAAAGGAAAATTTGAGAAGAAAGGGAAAGGATGGGACATGAGTCTTCCATTGGTTTGCTTTTTCAAATAAGAAGACCAGATGATGACAACGACAAATCAGGAAATCAGACGAAACTTGTATCTCAAAATCAACCAAGAGGATCTGGGAGTAGTCAATACAGGTCTAGCATCAATAGAGGGAGTGAAGCAGTCAAAGTCACTCAAGGGGTAGTGATACCAGAAAACACTCATTCACCTTCAAAAAGAAAACACTCATTCACCTTCAAAAACAAATAAGAAGGAGATGCGGAGGTAATTTGGAATGTCAAAGAAATCTTTCGGGTTCATGAAGAAGTCTACCCAAATATGTCACAGAATAAGGCATGGGCAGATTGGCTAGGTCTTCAAGATGCTGAAATAAGGGTAGATATGGCATGAGTGTACAATAAGACAAAAAGAAAGGTATTTGGTTCAAATAAGAGCACCAACTGAGGGTGAATCAAGTTCAGAACAGAAAAGATCAACTGAAGCCCCCAGAGACTTGAGAATTCCTGAAGATCTTTCTAAGAAGTGGAGAGATGAATTTGAAGAAATGAAAAGGACACTCAAACCTACGTCTGGTAAATCAAGTCAAGAACAGTGAGAAACGTAAAAAGAACTAAAACTTGCAAATAGAGACATTGTTGAGGCCAAGAAAAGACTAGAGGACTATTTTGGCGAACCACATGCCTATGAAACCATACCAGACATCAACATGTTTTTTAGAAAAATATCTTTTGGCAATATGGCTAGGGATACTACCTTAGCATACTGGATGTGGAAGTTTCTAGAAGTGGATTTCAGTGACATGTTGGGTGTTCACACTACAAAATTCAAGAAGTATACGAAGAATTTGGAAAAGCTGAAGTTGTAATGCTCTGAAATGCCTTAAATCTTTTTGAAATTTACCCTTTATAGATGAATAAAATTTCTAAGTTTAATCCATTTATTATATGAAAATGTAGTATTCATATTCAGGCTTATGAGGGTTGTGACATCATCAAAAAGGGTGAAATTGTTAGGAATATTTTATTCTTTTGATGATGGCCATACTAGCTGTTATAGAAAGCCTGAAATAAGTCTAAATAAGGTAGTAATTTTTCTATAGGCTTTACTTAGAGTCCGACATGTTGTATAAGTTTAGTCAGACAAGCATTGTACTAGACTGGTAGGACGGCTAAGTGAAATGAAGAATAGAGGATCATCTGAGTGAAGACGGCCAAGACCAGCAGGGTAAAGTGTAGACCTATGGACTAACTTAAAACTAGGGAAGTCTGTGATGACTTTGGATAAGTCTAAGATGTGAATTACAACTGATGAAACTTAATTTTTTATAAATATGGTGTGCACTAATCTCTCACTAAATTAAGATCAGTGAAGTAAAGCTCTATCAGCTGTATTAGTACCAGCATATCAGTATAAGTAGAAACGAAGTAGCAGACTGATAGCAATCTAGTGACCATCAGTTAAGTGAAGAAGTCACTGAACCGGCAAAGCAACAACCGAGTAAAGCATAAACAGCGAAGTCAAGTATGCTGACTACACTTGATTCAGAACATGGAAAATACGGAGATCAAGCAATTAATGCAATCAATCAAAGACAGATTTTATGATGAACGTTTGATTAAATCCGGATCACTGAAATCAAGAAGAATGAAATCAAGGAAGAATCAAGGTTTATTCTCCATATTAAATAGCCAACGGACGGAAATTCAAAACCAAGGATCATAGCTATAAATAGAAGGCATTGACATATATACAAAAAATATACAAGAACAATCCTGCGATGTTCTAAGTGCAAAAACTCGGTCAATTTCTCTAGCCTTCACTTGGATCTACATTGTTTACTCCAGAAAGGATCAACTAAGAATCAGAGATATAAATCAACACCGAGTACTGAGATTGATCAAGTCTTTTGTGAATCTCATTCACATCTGTTTTGGAGCAATTGAATCAGATCGTCTGAGAAGGAATTGCAGCCTTGTGTGATAGCTGCTGAAGGATTTGTTCTCAAGAAGTAGTGTTGAAGACTGTGTCACAAAAGCTTTTGTAGCAAGGGAGTGATAGTCTTGATATTGTGAATCTTGTGTAGCCAAGGACAATCAAACTATTGTATTGGTGAAAAACAATAGTGAATTCCTCCAATCATCACAGGAGAAAAGTGGATTAAGGGATTACACCACATTGAACCACTATAAACCCTGTGTTATTTATTTACAGCATTTACTTTCCGCATTTACATTCAGTGTTTTATTTTATATGTTTGTGATTTCCTAAGAGATTTGGAACTACACAAAGAAGGGTTTTATTTCCGCTGCACAAAATCTTTTCATTAAAGAAAAGTTTTTGAACTCCTAATATAGTCATTCACCCCAAGACTATATTTCACCCTTCTCTAGGACCAACCGTAAACATGCATAAGGACATCTTCCGAGAGAGAGGATGTGATGGTGCTCAGGATTAGACTATCCTGTTGAAGCCATGTTGCGTGCTTCAGATTAGAGGCTTGCTAACCCTTGTTGTCAGTAATAGTCTTCAACGGTGCATGTATGGTACCATTAACGTAGCCGCATACACATATTCCACGAAGATACGGTAAGATTTAGGCTCTCCAAATATGGTAATTTTGCCGAGTCAATCGATGAGTTGGATCATAGAAGAAGGATGAAAAGTTGGAAGAGGAGAAGCATGAGGAGAAGCTTGAGGAGAGGCTTCACCGGAGCTTGTGGTGGTGGTACGGGTTTCGTCTTCCATGAGATCAGTGAGGAAGAAGAATACTTTAGGGTTGATGAACTAGGGTTTTAGACGTAGGGTTTTTTTGTTTTTGAGGAGTAGGAATTGAACATAGAGGTTGGGGATAGGAATGAATAAAAACGTTTAGAGTGATGACGGAGATAGATCAATGCCTAACTCAAAAAAATACGTGGGATTTGGTTCCGTTTTCTCCTGATGTAAAGTTAATTGGTAATAAATGGGCTTTTCATGTTAAGAATTATGTAGATGGTCGAGTTTAGCTCTACAAAGCGTGCCTAGTTGCTAAAGGCTTTATCAGGCAGCTGGCATTCATTATCACGAGAGATTTAGTCCCGTTGTGAAGCCTATCACTATTTAGCTTCTCTCATCTCTCGCAGTCACTCATAACTGGCCACTTAAGCAGATAGATGTGCAAAATGCATTTCTTCATGGTTATTTGACTGACAATGTGTTTATGCAGTTGGCACAGGGTTTTCAGCCTCCTGACTATCCGGATCATAGGTGTCACCTCAAACGCAGCTTATATGGCCTTCGTCAAGACCCTCGGGCCTGGTTCTCTCGATTTACCACTGTTTTAGCTTCATATGGTTTTGTGCCATCCAAGGCAGACACATCTTTATATGTATATCACCGTGGCACATCTCTTGCATATGTTCTCATTTATATTTACTTCCCTGCATAATTTCCTTAAATTAACCGAGCGAGCTTTTAATTTAGTTTTAAGCTACGGGTGCAACTCCTAACCGTATCTACTCCGACCATGGTAGTAGACAATCTATACGCAAGCTACCCTCCTTAATTGATCCATAATAGTCCATACGCATAAAGAACTAGAATTGCCGATATCGAGTGTAACTCATACCGCTAACCTGCCTAGACAGTTACCGACACTGATCAGCACGTTCCTAGGGTCCATCAAGACTATGTCCAAACTAACACTTCACTATCAGTACTTCATGTTAATTTACGAATACAATAAGCAAATTGGCCAGACTAACCTACTGTTAATTAAATCTATCGATCAACGTAGCTGTCGTGAATCCACCAGATTAAGTTTCCTAAATTTTTCCTCGGTAAACCACTTTAGACCACCGGTTTACCGGGGGCGGCTTTTCTTAAATCTGGATCTATATTGCTCAATTATGATTAATCTAAGTAAATCATGGGGTCGTTAAACATGCAGATTAACTAAAACACATAAATACGAACAGATCTACCATATTGAAGACACAAAGGAACGTTCCAAGCTTCATACCTTCAACAATGGAGATCTAGCTCAATCCATTCAAGCTAAATATGTTAAAGAAGCGGTGAAAACCAGAAAATAATTTCTCAAAATCTTGGAATAACTTTATTTCATCAAATTTTATAACGTATATAATAAATGATAGAGTACATTTGAGTGCTTCTGCAATAATCAGCTAATGCAGCTTTATATAGATACAATAGCCGACTTATGACTCATAGAAACCCTAACCGACCAAGTCATTACGGAAGATTCAATTTCGTGTCCCACAAGGCTCTTGGTTTACCGGACCTAGCCCACGGTAAACCGGGCTCACTTTTCCTCATTTTCTTCAGTAGATCTCTTCTTGGACTTTATTTCCTGGCCCAACATGCTCCCTTTAATCCCGATCCATTCACCAATGCTCTAGATTCGACACGTAAAGCGAGGCAAAACAGTACCAAACCTTTGGGAAAATAACACAGATGCAGAATTATAAACCTCTATCCTCTCTTTGAGTAGAATTTGGGGTGAGTAAAGATGTAATTAGTGGTACCATTTAGGGCTTTATCAACTACCCCCACTTAGATTTTGATCATCCTGAGCAAAAAGGCGAAAATAAAACAATACCATGATCAATATACAAGTTAAATAAAAACAGCTATGCCTCACAAAGTCAAGATCAAGATCATGCCACTCATATCCATCAGTAACGCATTAAACACTATTCATGTCATAAGCCAATGTGTGTGTGCAAGAACTTTTCACAACCGCCTATTCATGTTAACCCGTAGTCAAACTAACCAGGCTTGAACATGTTTTTTATTAATCAAATTAGCTGGCAAGGTGGATCATGAACTGAGTATATCTCTTAGGTTCACGTTTATTGGTCTATGCAAAGGTCGTGCGTCTTATGCTCCATCGACTCAATTTTTGCCAAAGAGAATATAGATGTATATATTTCAATGCACTTCTCTTTCTTGGTGGGTGAATTCTCATAAATTTATCTATCCTCACTATCTCACTCTTGATAAACTACCGAATCCGAATTTCCTTTGCCTTTTTAAGCGTTGGTGGAACATGATTCAGGATAAAGCCAAGGTCAACTCTAGTCAAGGTAATATGCTATCGACTACACACCAGGGAAAGTGAGTTATACATGGTTAAGATGGTAGCTCACAACAGAATATGCACTTAATACGCCACTACTTCAGAAGTGGGCACTTACTTTTACTTGTACAATGTGAAACAAAGATGAAGTCAATTAACTCAAAAAGATCAAAGATATCAATTTTTTTAAATTCTGTCGAAATAAATCAAATTCTAGGTGGGGAATAGTGCATCAAAGAGAATCATGCTAATCACATAATTCACAGAATATAATGCTAAGAAGCTAAGTGACGTCCCATACCCCCCCCCTTAATCGAAACATTGTCCCCAATGTGTAAGATGAAAAAGTGAAAACGAAAAGGAACTTAGCTTCGTTAAGGGTGGAGCCAAAGAAGAATTGGATCGTCGTATAAATCAATAGGCGTTGGTAATTAAATCCTTGAAGAATATAAGCTAAGGAACTCAAGCAAACCACGAAGATTGGTGGTGACAAGAAACCGTAGAATAATATCGCGGCAGTAAAAGAGAAAATAAATAACTTCAAACAGTTTAAGCTGACAAAATCATTATATTAGAAATCTTCTACATTACTAGATGGGAAAAAAATGAAAATGGAAAATAACAACAATAAAATTAAAGAAATCTAATCCTCGTCATAATAATCCTCCCAATCATCTCTAGTCTCAAAACTGGGAGGTGGTGCAGAACTTGAGGCAGCAGCTACGGAAGATGATGCTCGGTGACGTGAGGCAGTACTAGGTGGTGGGGTCGCAGGAGGAGCTCCTAGAAAGTCTATAATCCTGTCCATTATGGGATGCAGACTCGCGATTTCTCTTGAATGCTCATCCAACAAAGCTCTCTAATTTTGGGGTGCTCCGTGGACTGGAGTACACTCTCTCTCACCTCTCGAACCGACCTGTCTTGGTACTTTTGAAACTGACTGTGAACTGATCATCGGCTCAGGGTCTTCCCACTCATCACTAACTAGAACTGGAACCTCATCCTCTATAGCGAACATACCGAACATAGGCCCATATGGAAAGTGCTCGCGCTTGGATGTGGCGGCAAGCTCATGAATGAGGTTGTGCATCATGAAACCTATGTTGACTGGAGATCCCTGCTCTAGATAGAACATCAATTATGCCCTCTTTGGTGTGACAGACACCGTATGCTTGGTCGGCAGAAGGCGAGCACAAACAAATCGATTGACCACCTTCCTATCCCAGGATAACTCGTTTTCCAGGAAGATGGTGGGGGCTCCCATAGGATTGTGCTTCCATTGCACCCCAAAGTACTCAGCAATCATATGTATCCTCTTTAGATCTTCAATATTGGTCGAGGATGTATACTCATCTAGGCCCACTGGTGGATTGTGAACCCCGTAATAGGCATTGATCCGCTCAATCATGAAGTCAACCTTAACTCCATGGACCATCACAAAAGTAGCTCATGGGTTATGCGAAAGATAAGCATAAAATTCTCTCACCACTGTAGCCTTGAACCGCGTCGGTGCCTCGGCCATATCCAAAATATTTTGTACCTTTAGGGCTCATGGCAAGATCGTACCACAATCGTCCAACTTAATGCCTTGTTCTTGGGAAACCGGTCTTCCATTCCAATGCCCTCAGAACGATTCATAGATTTATAAAGAATGAAATTGCTCAACCCCGTCTATCTAGGGGTTAGCATCTCTATAGAAATATTGGTGACCACTTGGACGATGGGCTGTTCGGCTACTCTTAGGACCTATCCTGATTGATACAGAGACTAATGATAAAGCTGATTCTGAAAATAAACCCTCGGTAAACCGGCCATATGCCTTGATTTACCGGCTTGAAATTTTCTCATTTTTTTTCTGGGACAGTGCTCTGATGATGAAAGACGAAGAACTGCATCAAATTCACTTTGCGGCAACACTACAAATCAGCAACAAGGATGGAAAAAATGGTGTTTTGGTTGGTGAAATGGAAGAAAAAGGTTTGATTTTTGGTGGAGGTATGGTGGTGATAGTGGTGGTGATGGGGGGCTGAAATTTGTAGAAGAAGAAGAAATTGAGAGATTTTGGTGATGGAAAAAGAAGATAATTGTTGAGGATGATGAGTAATGGTGGTGTAAGGGTGTTTAAATAGGAGAAATGATAGAAGGTGGAAGGATTTGGTGGGATAGTGGGTAGAGGAGTAATTAGGGTGAGGGATTTGATGGGTTTGATTGATGTGATTGAGGTGGAGTTATGGTGGAGTGTGGGAAAGGATGAAATGATAGAAAGGAGGAAAAATAGGGCGGTTTTGCTGAATGGTGGGTGTCTGATGCAACGTGTGTCCTCCACGTGTTTCTGAAAATTCTGCTTTTTAACTTGACACTCATAAACTGAAAAAATCATGCTCGGTAAACCAGAGGTAACTCCTGGTTTACCGGGGCTTCTTTTCCCCAAATTTCTCTGTACTCATACTCTGCACACCTCAATTAAACTCACTGCTCAATCTTGACCTCAAAATGACTAGTTCCATACTCCTTTTGTTGCTATTTCTGACTCAATCCTAACCTACTTCACTAGAATCCACAACGAGTAGAAAAACATTTCCACGACCATTGGTTTCAAGCCTAAGGGTGTGGTAGGATGAAAAAAAGCTTGTCCCTTCATCCGGCGACTTTTATTCATTCCTATTCTACCTAAGGGTTCAAGAGAATAGTTCTAAGTTTAAAGTCGTCAGCTCGACTTACCTTCGGATCTTTAATCAATCAAAAGTCAGGGCCTTAACTCAACAAACTTGCATCTTAGAGGTTTCAACCGTCATGCACTTCCTTTCTCGTCGATCATTATCTTTCAAGAGTGCCTTATCCTTGTTTTCTATAGAAACTTTCTGAGCTCTCTTCCTAGCATGCATCTCTCTTTTTGCTCGTGTGCTAGGTCGTCCTCTACTTCGAGGTTTAATCATTATTCCCAAGGATTCCACATTTTCCACTTTAAGCTCTACTCCTTCACTACGCAATACGGAAGGACTTGCTTTCGTGAGCGTCTTGCTGTGGTCCTTCTCTTCGTGCTCTCTAAGCATTAATCTCATGAATTCTTCCTCACAGGTTTCCACTGAAACCTCTCGTGGCTTATTCCCTACCTTTTCTATCTCCATGATTTCCACTTTTCCTAAACCATAAGTCATCTTGCAACTTTCCGGCCTATTATCTAGGGGCTCTAGGATTTTCATCGATACGGTATCATTGTTCAACCTTAGAGTGATTTCCTCGTTATCAAAGTCCATGATTGCTCTGCTGGTTGCTAAGAATGGTCTACCTAATAGAACAGGGGCACTAAGATCCTCAGGTATGTCTAAAACCGTGAAATTTATTGGAAATAAGAATCCTCCTACCTTAATCGTACAATCCTTTAGCAGGCCGGTAGGCATATCTCGAGTTCGATCGACAAAGGTCATTGACCATGTTTGATCCATGACAACCGGAATCTTAATCTTTTGGCAGATGGATAGTGGAAGAATGTTACAACTTGCCCCGGAATCACAAAGGTCTAAACCTATAGATATACCATTGATAGAGATCGGGAGTCGAAACATTCCAGGGTCTCCTAACTTTTTTTCTGCGTCAGAGTCCGGGTAATCCTCGGACTCTGAGAACATATTGTCCGGATCCTCCTCCGGATCATCGGAGTCGTAGTCGGATCATAGATCAATTAGCTTGATAGGAAACATACCTGGCCGATAAGTCTCATACACCTTCAGGTTTTCCTCGGCTTCTTGTTTAAGCATTTCAGTCTCCTCCACACGCTTCTTATCAACTTCGTATTGCTCTCTGGCTTTTGATCCAGGACACATAGAGATGGGCTTAATGTTCAACACAGTACGAGGCATTGCGTTTGACTCGTCTAACCTTAATTGTTTTTCCTTGACCGATTTTCCGAAGTGTTTGGATCCTCCTGCAAAAGAGACGAAATAAAACAAAGAAAATTTTAGAAACTCCCGCTTCAGTTGGGTATGAAACAAACTGTTGCGGACCAAGTAACTAAAATCAACTGGGAATAACACTGAATAACGAAGGCTGTCAGAATTTGATTTTCTAGACCTCGGTAAACCGGGGGTAAGCCACGGTAAACCGGACCTAGAATTTCTTATTCTGGTAGATGAACATGTGCAGGTTTGATCAAGGACTACTCAAGACTATAATAATAAAAAAACGACTTCTTATTCAGAATTAAAATGTTTATCCTTGAAATTGGCCATTGTCCCCAGCAACGGCGCCAAAAATCTTGATCTCGTGTAAGTCACTAACGTCGATGTTACTAGCAAGAATACTAGGTAAATCGTAGTATAGTAAGGGCAAATCAAGGTAGATCCCACAGAGACAGTGCAACTTTAAGTATAAACGATTCCAACCGAACTAGGAAGACACATATAGGTGGACATTGACCAACAATAAACATGAAAGAAACTTGGTATTCCTCCCTCTCTTCCCACTGATCTACTAACTTGGATTAGTTAATCTTTATATTTACTTCCCCACATAATTTTCTTAAATTAATCGATCGAGATTTTAATTTATGTTTAAGCTACGGGTATAACTCCTAACCCTATCTACTCCAATCATGGTAGTAGACAATCTATACGCAAGCTACACTCATTAATTGGTCCGTAATAGCATATACGCATAAAGAACTAGAATTGCCGATATCGTGCGGTAACTCATACAGCTAACCCGCCTAGACAGCAGTCGACACTGATCCGCACGTTCCGAGGGTCCATCAAGACTATTTCCAAACTAACACTTCACTATCAGTACTTCATTTAATTTACAAATACAATAAGAAGATTGGCCGGTCTAACCTACTGTTAATTAAATCTATCGATGAACGTAGCTGTCGTGAATCCTACAGATTAAGTTTCCTAAATTTTGGCTCAGTAAACCGATATAGATCGTCGGTTTACCGGTGGTGGATTTTCTTAATTCTGGATCTACATTGCTCAATTACGATTAATCTAAGTAAATCATGGGGTCGTTAAACATTCAGATCAACTAAAACACATAAATAGAAACAGATCTACCATATTGAAGACAAAAAGGAACGTTCAAAGCTTCATACCTTCAACAATGGAGATCTAGCTCGATCCACTCAAGCTAGAGATGGTAGAGAAAGGGAGAAAACCGTAAAATAACTCCTCAAAAGCTTGGAATAACATTATTTCATCAAATTGTATAATGTATATAGTAAAAGATAGAATATATTTTAGCGCTTCTACAATAATCAGCTAATGCGGCTTTATATAGATACAATAGCCGACTTATGACACATAGAAACCCTAACCGACCTAGTCGGTGCGGCCGATTCATTTTTGTGTCCCACAAGGCTCTCGGTTTACCGGACCTAGCCCACGGTAAACCGGGCTCACTTTTTCACTTTTTCTTCAGTAAATCTCTTCTTGGACTTTATTTACTTGGCCCAACATGCTTCTTTTAATCTAGATCCTTTCTTCAATGCTCCAGATTTGGTACATCCTGTAAAACATGTAAAACGAGGCAAAACAGTACCAAACCTTCAGGAAAATAACACAGATGCAGAATTACGAACCTAGAAACATACACATAGCATGTAACACATATTCCATATAATAACGAGCCTATTTATCCTCTCTTTGAGCAGAATTCAGGGTGATAAAGGTATAATTAATGGTACTATTTAGAGCATTATCACCTGTATCTTACACAAAGGAAATATATTTTGCAGCTACTTCAGAAGGCCAACTTGGATAAACTATTCAAGCTAAGTCTCGGCTTTCTCAGTGTACTGGCTCCCCATTTTCTGATCTGTATCTTTATCGGACCATTGTTGGGGGCCTTTAAAATCTCCATTTTACTTGCCCAGACTTCGCGTTTTCTATTCAGAAGTTTAGTAAATCCATTCTATCCCCGACACAGGATCATTGGATGGTAGTCAAGCGCATTCTTCGATACCTCAAGCACACTATCTCTGAGGGCCTTCTTATTTCTTGTACCCCTTCAAGCTCTCTACAGGTCTTTTCTGATGCCAATTAGGCGGCTGACTGTGATGACCGCCGTTCTTTTGGGGCTTATTGTGTCTTTCTAGGTTCAAATCTTATTAGTTGGAGTTTCAAGAAGCATCAAACGGTCTCCAAAAGAAGCACGGAAGCCGAGTACAAGGCCCTTTCTCTCACAGCTATTGAGCTTCAATGGCTTTGCCATCTACTTCTTGAGCTTTGGGTGGACCAGCCCCACCCTCCCACCTTGTGGTGTGATAATATTGGAGCGAGATAAACCCAGTATTTCATGGCTGCACCAATCATATCGAGATTGATTCATCATGTACGTGAACTCGTGGCCTCCAAGCATCTTCGGATTGCATTTATTTCTTCTAAAGGCCAACTGGCTGATGCTCTCACAAAACCATTGGGCAATCCACGGTTCTCATAGTTGAAGGCCAATCTCCACGTCCAACCTCTTCCCGTGGGATTGCGGGGGCATATTGAGGATACTATAATTACCACCGAATGATTTTATATTTATTTGTATTTGTATTGTATTCCTTGATGTTCTTGGTCCCCAAATTATGTGACCCAATATATATTTGTATTTTACCATTCAATCAATCAATGAAATCAGGAAATTATTTCGACAATATTGCATTTTTTTCTTAGAGTGCCTTATAATATGACATTGTTTAATGTAAAAATGGAAACAAAGTTGCAATGATCCAAACCATAAGCCAGGTTAAAATGGTCCCGAATGAAACTCCGTCTTGTTCCATTAAGTGCAACGAATAAATGAAATAACTGAGATTAGTTAAATAATAGTTACGCCCTATGTAAAATTATTGACGGATTATTCTGGGTATTACACATTTATCATGCCCACAAAGAGAGAGTTTATCTAGCTTGCTATGACCCTTTAATATACCATGATTTCCTTTAGCCAAATAATGAATGATATTAAATGAAAATTGATCGCGTGTAAGTCATGGATACTAGCAAGAGGACTCTGCTAATCACAGTATAGTGAAGAGAGGCAAGGTTGTATCCCATAGAGACTTGATGACAATCCAAATATAGACAATTAAATTCAAAGTCAAGAGCAAATGAGTGGATTTTGACCAAATTTTGCGTTGAAAAGTAAATCAAAGGTTATGTAGGAAAACACAATATGGGTGAGTTACTAGAATTTTCCCTGCTTCTTATCTGTATAGATCTTCATCCCATGAATTTTCTTTGCTGCACCCAAATCCTTCATCACAAATTCCACCTTGAGCAGAATTTTCAAATCACGAAAATCAGACTTGTTCACAGTAGCTACAACATATTGATGACGGTCAAATTGTACCCGTTATTCTATGATCTTTATCCCCGATTCTAGTTTAAAAGAGCTTTAATGTAGGGATAATAAGTCGTAATATGCCTAATTTATATATACCCCGAGTTACGATTCGTTATTCTGCATTTCGATGATTTATTGCATTATTTGGTATTACAAACTATGTTTTTGTATGATAAATACAGTGAGCATTATGGACGGACTACGGAGAAGGAATTAAAGATCCGGGACAATGCGAGCGCAACGAGAAGATAGAAGACAGAGCCCAGAAGCAGTGAAGGCTCGGTCGACCGAGCCCATCTATTCGGTCGACCGAGTGGACTTAAAGTCCAGCAGAGTCCAGCATATTACTTAACTCGGTTAGGGTTTAGGGAATCCGATCCTTAGTCGGTTTCTAAGTTGGTTTTGAGCTCTATATAAACACATTGTCATTAGTATTATGTATTCATTCATACATTGATTTAATCATTGATCAAAGAGCACTACCAATTGAGAGTTTTTCAGCGAGTTAGGGCTGCAACAATGTAAGCCCTTAATCTTCATGTTTTATTTTCAAGTAATTAATTCTTCCAATTATGTTCTTATCGTTTGAATTGATTAAACATAGCTAGATGATGTGATTCTCGGCTATGACGTTAGGTGGTGGTGACACCTTGTCAATGAGGATCCCATGACCTACGTCATAATCTAGATTTATTCATGACTCTATGTGATTTAATTAATGTGTATCTATGATAGTTTATATAAGTGATGTACGAATTGTTTGTTTAATCGTTACGTATAAGGAAACGCGAGGGGTTATTTCGGGATGTGATTAGGGTTGAGTTCGTCCGGGTGACCGAGCGAGTCGTTCGGTCGACCGAGCCCTTATTCTCGGTCGACCGAGCCCTAGTTTCGTCGCTTAAGTCCGCCACGTCTTTATGGTGGGTTTGACCTAGTTGAATTTACTTTCTCAGTAGGTATGGCTACGGCTACGTCGCTCGTCAGTTTTTCATTAGCGTATTATTAGGAAATACCAATATAGGACGTCTAGTTCGGCTCACGAACGATCTTTCGGGACTTTCAGCAAGATCTAGATTAGTTTTGTATTAGGGAATTGTCGACACCTAGTCATACGTGAATCGTAGATTAACAAGAGACTTACCAAGTAATTGTTAATAGGACGAGGGCTTGAGCGATCGTTTAGGAAGTACGCCTAACCATAGGAATGTTGCCTAAGCGAGGTGTACGGTTAATATCGGCATCCTTAGAATAATGAGCGTGTGAGTTATATGAGATGGATACCCAAAAGGTGAAGTCACGTAACAATACCACAGTGATCTAGTAACCTAACCGGTGCTAAGTCAAGTTAAGGGGATGACTCCCGTAGCCAATTAAATATGAATACAGCCAGATTGACAGTTAATGAGTTAGGTTATCTTATATAAGTTGTCTTGGTCCAAACGATAACGTTGGTGATTGGAAGGTTAATTACGTGTGTGTCTTTTAGGTTTGAGTTTGTTTATTTTATTTTGTCTTTTATGTTGGTCTTAGACCGTTGTTCAATAACGAATTAGGTGAGTTAATTATTTAAACCTAGGGTCCACATTTTGATTCCCTGAGGGATCGACCTTGATTCACCATCGCTATGCTATGTTGTACCTAGTGCTATTGCTAGTATTTGGTGGTCAAGTAAAATAAATTTATAACCTGATCATACCGCAATCACATATCATCAACACATAACCAGGTAGATAACATAACCATCCTTCAGATTGTTGTGATAAACACAAAAATCATATGCACCTTTGTTATAACCCAGTTGGATCATATAAGTATAGAACTTCTTATGCCATTGTCTTAGAGCCTGTTTGAGTCCATACAAGAATTTCCTCATCTTGAAAACTTATGTAAGTCAACTCAATGATACATTATAATATTTGGACGATAAAATTCAGATTGAGAACTATGAATAGTAGGAATAGTCTAAAGCAGTGGTAAACTAGAAGAAGAGTCAAAGACTTGATCCTAGCCGTTGATGGAGACAATGTGGGACCTCATGCTCAGCCGGTTGTTCTTTTCTTTTGTAGAAAGCTAATTATGCATTTATTGTTATTACTGTATCATTTCGAGTAATTCTAGTGACAAATCAGACCCTTTCGAGTAAATAGTATATATTATAAAAATCATAGTTTCATTAATTATTGTTAGAAATAAAACAAACTGGTAGCAGAACCGAGGTGCTTTGGAGCCGAGGATATTTTTGATGTGTTTTTTTCGAGCCATGGTTTTTTTCGAGCCGAGGTTTTTCTGGGGTTAAAAATTAGCTATCATCACGGCAACTAAGTATTTTTTGAGAAGTTCGACCAAAACGTCAACTTCAGGATGTGGCAGTTAAAGATGGAGGCCATGCTGATTCAGGAGGGCTTCGATATTGCACTGCTTGGGAAGGAGAAGAAGCCCAAGAAGATGTCAGATGAGGATTTTGCTGGTCTCGACAAGAAAGCCGGTCAGGTATCATCTTAAATCTTTCTGATAAAGTATTAAGAGAGGTAGCTACTGAGGTTACTACTAAAGATTTGTAGGACATATTAATGTCTTTATATATGAAGAATGCTGTGGAGAATATGCATTATTTAAAGAAAAGTTTGTATATGTTTCGTATGCCTGAAGGGCCGCCTATATTATCTCATTTAGATATATTTGATTCCATGATTACGGATTTGAGAAATATAGAAATCTAAATTTGATTCCATGATTATGGATTTGAGAAATATAGATGTGAAAATTGATGATGAGGATCATGCTATGTTGCTATTGTGTTCACTTCCCCAATCGTTTAAGCATTTCAGAGAAACAATGCTTTATGGTAAGGATACAATTACTTTCTAAGAAATCAAGCCGATTCTAAAATCGAAAGATCATATTGATAAAGATATATGGTTTTGTGGTTAGGGGCCGATCGTATAAGAGGGATGCATATAGTCAAAGATGCAAACCTATATCCAAGTCGAGACAAAGGAATTTGGTGTGCAATTATTGTAAAAAAAAGAGCACATCAAATCGGAATGCTTTAAGCTCAAAAAACAAAGAAAAGAAACAAAACGTAGAGCACGGTAACAAGGAGTCAGGTCAAGCTATTTGATGTGATCCGGTTCATGCTCGGAGGATACCATCATTCGTGCTATTTATGAATATTATTTAATTAATTTGGAGTTGGTTTTATTTTATATTGTATTTTCAGCACATTATTTATTTGTTCTTTTATTAGGCAATAGGAACATTTCGTTTCTGGCCAATAGGAGGTAGGCGCATTTTCTAGTGGGGTTTTCTCCCACGTTGCTTTTGTCTTTCTAGTTCTTTTGGTTGTAATCGTATATAAGGCAAACACTAGTTTTTCATTTAAGACAATTATTATATGAAAAACCAAGTTATTGAGTTTTACTCAACCAAGTCATAAGGCTTGAATATCACTTGCGAGTGAGAATTTTCTTCGTCGTAGAAAGTTCAACCCTTTGAGGATTACCAGCATTGTGAGCGATTGTTGGGCGTTCTCTGCCTAAGATTTAGTTGGATTACTAGGTCTAGGATCATTAGCTCGTCATTGTTCCCCTTAGTTATTTTCTGGGCAAAACATCGGATCTGATTCCAACCGGAATCAAATCAATTGGTAGCAAAGCTCAGCAACTTCGGTGAGCAAATATCCCTTTTATTTTTTAGTTTTCCTTTATTCCGTATAATTCCAAAAAAAAAAAAAAAAACAAACAAACCTGCGTTCTTATTTCCTTCTTAGCCGTTAATTTGTTCTTGTGATCGGTCATCATATTGATTCCAAAAAAATAAAAAATAAAAAATATAGATCCCAGATTTTTTTTATGTTCTTAATTGTTCTTCTTTACCCGATCTGATCCAAAAAAAAAAACCGTTTTATGTTCTTCTTTGTTCTTCATTGTTCGATCATAATCATCCTAAAATAAAAATAAATAAATAAAAAAATCTCGACCTGATCTTGTTTGTCTTCTTAATAGTCCATCATTGTCAAAAAACTAAAAAGATTCAGCCTTTATTTTGTTTCTTGCTTCCTGCGAATTCTGCCTATATACAAAAAAAAAAAAAAAAAATAAAATAAAAAATTTATCTACCTTTTCTGTTCATATTCCTGCCTAGCTTTCTAAGAGTATATAGAAAGAAAATTGAGTTGACCCAATCTAGCTTAGTTTGTTTATTCATTACGGCTGTGAGCACCAAACGAAAAATAACGATATGACGTATTCCTTTTTTTTTTTTAATTTTTATTCAGAAAGTTTCGGCTAATTAAAAATAAAAAAATAAAGTCGACCAAAAAAACAGCCTATGTCACACCTCCGGTGTGACACTTACTGATTTTCAACAAAATAAAAAAAAAGTGGCTTGCATAATTACGAGAATTTTCCAACCCGTGAAATTTTGCAGTCATCCGAATTCATTTCGTCTCTTGAGTCCTTTCCTTTCTTGTCTTTAATAATCGCATTTAGCAACTTTTCACACATTACCCTACTCACTCACATACCTTTCAACCTATTCTCGGTCTGAAAACCTAGTGTCCTTTCTAGATAGTCGGTTTTGATTGCTGTTTAATTTTACTTGCTTTTCTGGTTCATTTGACAAGGGTGCATTATACGACTTAGAAAGAGGGGAGTGTAAACACGAGAGATAGTGAGGTAACATGGGTGGACGTGGATTAGGTATTGCATTGCATGCGATAATGACACCTTTACGTGAGGATATACATGAGATTCGTGAGGCACTTGCTACTTTATTGGCTGCTGCAAACCGAGGTGATGACGGAGGAGGTAGAGGCGGTAGAGGTGATAAAGGAGGTAGAGCAAGAAAGGAGGAAGATGTGCGGAGGTGGTAGGAATCCAAAGTGAACTTGCAGAAACAATTAGACATGCTTACGGCAGAATGGAAACAAACAGGGGCTGCCTCGCAGAAAGCAACGGACTTGCCCACGATTGAGGACACACTCCAGGTGGAACCTTGTGCCGTTATTACGCATGAGCACATTAGTTCTGCAGAGTTGCCTTCCCCTATTGAGGCTGAGGTAATTATATAGGTAGATGCGTTGGTTGATGTTCCTGATGAGCATAGTGAGTGTGTTGTCACTTCTGAGGTTGTAAATGCTGGTCATAATGGTATAGAGGTTGAGATAGCAGTTGAGAATGAGGAGGCAACCATGCTCACAATGTTGCCAAGTCGGCTGGGTCACTTGCGTACTTAAAAGATATACAAACAGCACATCTTTATCATGATCCATTTTTGGTGCATTGTCGTCCTTTCGATTTTGTGGTTGCTAATTATTATGTTGGCCCCGTTCGTTTGTACAAGAAGCTGGTTACTAAAGTGTTCATCTCTTTACTTTTCCTGGATGTACTTCACTATGAGGGCCTACTCATATATGTTCGGCCACGCTTACTTTTTGATCCAGGTGGATTCAAGGACGAATCCTTTCGAACCGGGAGAGAATGATGTGATCCGGTTCATGCTCGGAGGATACCATCATTCGTGCTATTTATGAATATTATTTAATTAATTTGGAGTTTGTTTTATTTTATATTGGATTTTCAGCACTTTATTTATTTGTTCATTTATTATCCAATAGGAACATTTCGTTTCGGGCCAATAGGAGGTAAGCGCATTTTCTAGTGGGTTTTTCTCCCACATTGGTTTTGTCTTTCTAGTTCTTTTGGTTGTAAGCATGTATAAGACAAACACTAGCTTTTCATTTAAGAGAATTATTATATGAAAACAAAGTTATTGAGTTTTACTCAACCAAGTCATAAGGCTTGAATATCACTTGCGAGTGAGAATTTTCTTCGTCGTAGAAAGTTCAACCCTTTGAGGATTTACCAGCATTGTGAGCGATTGTTGGGCATTCTCTGCCTACGATTTAGTTGGATTACTAGGTCTAGGATCATTAGCTCGTCATTGTTCCCCTTAGTTACTTCCTGGGCAAAACATCGGATCTGATTCCAACCGGAATCACATCACTATTGTTGTTGAAGATGATAGTGATGGGGTTATTTTCTTTGCTATTGATAAACCAAGGTCTGATGATGAATGGATCTTGGATTCTGGTTGTATGTATCATATGTGTCCTAATAGGGACTGGTTTTCCACCTATGATTCAGTTCAAGGTGGAGTTGTTTTGATGGGCTACGACGCGGTGTGCAAGGTTGCTAGTATTGGTACGGTTAGAGTCAAGACTCATGATGGTGTTGTCAGAACACTTGTGAAAGTTAGACATGTTCCAGATTTGGAGAAAAATATCACCTCTTTGGGTACACTAGAGGCTCTTGGTTACAGATACACCGTTGAAGGTGGAGTTTTAAAAGTTCTTAAAGGCGCTCATGTTGTGATGAAAGCTAGCAGGTCTGGCAGTTTTTATACTTTACAGGGATCTACAGTTACAGGGATTTCTGTAGTCTCTACTTCATCTTTAGAGGTGGATAAAACGAAGCTAGGCATATGGGCGAGAAAGGTCTATCTATCTGAAGCAAATGGGGCCTTTTGTGTGGACAACATACTGTGAAGTTGGAATTATATGAGCATTTCATCTTTGGAAAGCAATAGCGTGTCAGTTTTAAGTCTCCAGTAGTTCACTGAACAAAAGGCACTTTGGATTATATACATTCAGATCTTTTGGGGCCATCTCGTGTGTATCAAAAGAAGGTGCCAGGTATATGTTGACTTTTATTGATGATTATTCGAGGAAAGTTTGGGTTTTTTTTCTGAAGCCGAAGAATGATGTTTTCCAAACCTTCAAGAACTGGAAAACATTGATTGAGAAGCAGACAGGGAAACAGATTAAGCGGCTTAGAACATATAAAGGCTTGGAATTTTGTGAAGGCAATCAGTTTTGTGTAAATGAAGGCCTTGTTCGCCATCGCACGGTTAGAAAGACTCCTCAGCAAAATGGCATTTTACAACACATGAATAGAAAAATTTTAGAGAGAGCATGTATGATCTCTAATGCTGGTGTGTCAAATGATTTCTGGGCAGAGGCTGTTTCTACAGCTTGTTATATTATTAATCGGTCATCTTCAGCAGCTATTGAGTTCAAGACTTCTCAGGAACTCTGGTCAGGTACCCCTACTGATTAGTGATTACTCTGATTTAAAGATATTTGGATGTCCCGCATATATGCATGTCAGTGAAGGAGAACTAGAACCCCGGGCTAAGAGATGCATCTTTCTCAGGCATGCATCGGGAGTAAAAGGATATCGCTTATGGTGTTTAGATTTAGCCAAGTTTGTGATCAACAGAGATGTTACATTTGATGAGTCTTTTATGTTACGTCTGAAAAGAGTGTCTTATGGTGTTTCTGATGCAAGTAGAAGTGATGGTATGTCAAAGCATGTGGAGTTTGAAGTTAATCATTGTGCCTCACAACCCAGTTCTAGTAATCATTCAGATCAAGAGAAAGAAAGGGAGGAAGATCGTTCTATAGCCATTGACAGGCCCAGGAGAGAGATTCGACTGCCATAGAAGTATAATGATTTTGTTGCTTATGCTCCTTCTATTGCAGAGGAAACCAATGAAGGTGGAGAGACTTCTACATAATCAGAGGCAGTTTCAGGTGTTGATTCATCTAGGTGGTTGGTTGCGATGGATGAAGAAATTGAATCTCTCTAGAAAAATAAGACTTGGGTTCTAGTGAAGCCGCCCATGGGAAAGAAAATCGATGATTGTAAATGGGTCATCAAGAAGAAAGAAAGCATACTAGGGGTTGAAGATGCAAGATACAAGGCACGATTAGTTTCTAGAGGCTTCAGTCAGGTACAAGGTGTTGATTATAATGAAATATTTTGTCCTGTTGTTAAACATAGTTCGATTCGTGTTTTGCTTGCTATGGTGGCCATGTATGATTTGGAGTTAGAGCAACTTGATGTTAAGACAGTTTTCTTACATGGTGAACTTGATGAAACAATGTTTATGAAACAGCCGCAGGGTTTTGAAGTTGAAGGTAAAGTAGACCATATTTGTTTATTGAAGAAATCCTTGTATGGACTAAAGCAATCTCCGAGACAGTGGTATAAGAGATTTGATTCCTTTATGTTGAGTCATGGGTACTCAAGGAGCATGTATGACAGTTGTGTCTATTTTCAGAAGTTAGACGATGCATCGTTTATTTATATGTTGCTTTATGCTGATGACATGCTCATTGCTGCCAAGAATCAGTTACAAATTCACTCTTTGAAAGCTTTGTTGAGTAGTGAATTCGAGATTAAAGATCATGGAGCAGCTAAGAAAATTCTTAGAATGGAGATCAGAAGGAATCGTGAAGATGGCTTGTTATACCTCAGTCAGAAGAGTTATGTTGAGAAAGTCTTTAGAGAGATTTGGCACGAAAAATGCCAAACCTGTCAGTACTCCCGTTGCTAGTCATTTTAAATTATCAGTTACATAGTCGCCAAAATCAGATGAAGATAAGAGGTTTATGAAGAATGTTCCATATTCATGTGCAGTCGGCAGTCTTATGTATGCTATGGTGTGCACACGTCCAGACATTTCACATGCAGTTAGTGTGGTTAGTATATTTATGTCTTGTCCAGGCAAAACACATTGGCAGGCAATGAAATGGATGCTCAGATACTTACATGGTGCTTCAGACACATGTTTGGAGTTTGGTAGAAGTTCAGACACTTTGGTTGGTTTTGTGGATTCAGACTACTGTGCTGATATTGACAAAACAAGTTCCATCACTGGCTATGTATTCTATATTGGTGGTTTTGCTGTTAGTTGGAAAGCTACATTACAATATGTTGTTGCTTTATCTACCAGTGAAGCAGAATATATGGCAATGACCGAGGCAGTCAAAGAAGCTTTGTGGTTGAAGAATTTGCATAGTGAGTTTAGCTCACATCGAGATGATATTACCATCCATTGTGATAGTCATAGTGCAATAGATTTGTCACATGACCAAATGTATCATGAGAGGACGAAGCATATATGATCGAGATCGGAATGAAACGAATAAATAATCGGGTCTTTCTTGTTCTAGGATTCCACAGAGAGTGATTTTTGGTTATTGTAATAATGGACTGAACTTAATGGATAAGCTGCCTACGTATCCAAGTATATACTTGGAATCAAGTCCAACCGTAGTTCAGGCGGTTACCGGCGATAATGGGGTTAATGGGCGGTTATGTAGCCCCCCACGTCTTCACGTATACATGTGCTCCTCATCCCAGATGGTTTCTTCAGATCAGAGGCTTACCCTGGTCTGACTTATCTGATCAGGGACCTGCCCTAATCTGATCTGGCTGCTTCAACTAATCTGGGACCTGCCCCGACCTGACCAGGAATCCTATCCAGTTGGTTGGTTGGTCCGTCTGGTCATGCTGACCTCTAGGTCAGATAAAACTCTACCATGTCCTGCTGATCCATTCGGTATATACTTGACACAAGGACCTGTTCGGGTTATCCCTAATCAAAGCCCCCGAGACCTTAATCGATGTAGTTTCATATTTTTTATGGATTAAGATCAGAGATTCAGGGTTAAGCCACGTGTACCGTCCAGATGGCCCGTTTACCTTTGCCTTGGTTATCTCAAACGCCACCATGAATGCACACGCTTTTCTTTCCAATCGGTGTGTAGCTCAAACGTCCCATCCTCTAGTTAAAAATTATTATACCTATTAAACTCTGTAAACAACCATCATTATTTATAGAGGCAAACGTCAGATTTGGTGGATTTGCTCTTCGATTTGCAAGTAAGTCTTTCTTCCCTTTGCGTAATCTTCTTTTACTCCATATGAATCCAGACCAGCCTGAAGTATCCAACCCCGGCGAAAACCCTCTTTTTTCTATTCTTCCTCCTCATCTGATTGCTTCTATTGTTCCTACTCTTGTCGAATCGCCCCCGACTGAGTATAACATATCTGGCTTATCCGCGCCCATAAGAGCATTGAGAAGGACCTAAAAGACTAAGAAAATGATGGCTTGCCATGCAATCGACTCCACATTGAAGGATTCGGATATCACAGACATCTGTGATAGGTTTGGGATAAATAAGAACACTTATGCCCCTATCCGACCTGCGTCTGGAAAGAGCGCTGCTGCTCCTCCTGCTGGATATTGCACTGTTTACAAAGAACAGTTTGAGTGCGGCCTTAGGTTTCCTCTTCCTCCAGCTCTCCTGGAAATACTCCGATATTATAATTTGGGGCTTGGTCAGATAGTTCCCAATAGTATAAGGGCCATTACTGGTTTTTTGATTTGGTGTAGGTGCTTTGTGACCCCCTTCTCTTTACTACTTTTTAGAACCTTTTACCAATGCAAACAAGTTATGAAGAACCCTGGATGGTACTACTTCAGTAGGAGAAATGACAATTTGAGTGGTGTCCGCTTAATTAAGAAAACAGACCAGTCTTTTCCTGATTGGAAGAAACATTTCTTCTTCATTAGGCACAACACTATTAGAGATCTGGGCAAATGGAACACTTCCACTAAGAATAGCGATGTACTAGAGAGCAAAGCGGATAAGAAGTTGTTAAAGGATGTCAGCGAATCTCCGATATATCTGGGTCTGAAACATTACAGTTCTAATATGATTGATGCTGCTCATTTGGAGACTGCTGGCCCAGAACCTTATGTTGAGTTATCAGAGGAGAGATATAATTTAAGTAGGGTCTCTTATTTTGAACATTTATATTTTTCTTCTATGACATGTTTTTAATTTTTTGTTGGCATTTGCAGTGGCGAGCTTCACTGATATCATCCAAATTGCTGATGAGGCTTCACCACCCAAAGGTCAGAACGCATCCGGTCCTGTTGTCAATCCAGATGTACCAGATCAGACTGCCAAGCCTGTTGACAGTCATCCTACTGAGCCTTCGGTTGAGACAGATCCTGCTGACGACGACTCTGAGGAGACCAATGACTTTCGGATTGTTTCTCACAATGCTCTGGTAGAGACTACAACTGAGACTAGGCGTGCTTCGAAACGTATTAGATCTCAGGATCACACAGATGGAGGTGCTGAGACCTCGGATCGACACCAGGGAGAAAGATACGATTGGGGAGAGTGGTCCAATCAAGACTTATCAACGTTTGTAAGTGTTTTCTTCACAAGTATTATTCCATCTTTTTTAGATAACACATGCTGATCTTGCTTCCTGTATTCCTTTTTAGGGGGCTAAACTAGGTAAAGAGATCCTGTCCAGGCTAAGAAGTTCTGGGAAGGTTGAGGAAGACCTGGCCAACTCTCTGTCCGAATGGAAGGCCAAGTATGAAGATTTGCTGAACACCTCTGCTGCTGAGAAGATGGCTTTATCTGATGAATTGAAAACCAAAACGGAAGAGTTCCGGACCCAGCTTGCTACTGCTAACCAGATCAAATCCGACTTGGAAAAGATGGTGGGCACTCTTGAAAAGGAGAGGGATAATCTGAAGAGCAGGTTGCCTGAGCACATTGCTGAAGCCATTGCCAATTATAGGAGGTCTGATGAGCTAGCCGACAGCATCAAGATGTTATTTGCCCCAATTATCTGGTTTGGGTACTCCTCAGCCATTGAGGACATGAAGACAGCTGGTCTCAATATTGATGCTACCAAGCTTTCACATGCGGGCTGGAATAGAAACGATGGATCTCAAATCTATGAGACCAGATTCAAGGAGTTCAAAGACGGAGTGGACCTGGTCTCCAAGTATGGCAAGAGGCCTCCACCTGCTCAGACTGGTTCATCATCTTAGTCTCAAGTTCCCCCAAGTTCAAAGTGAAAGCATTTAGCCTATCATCTACTTCAGTCTTGATTTCACCTTATGTTTTGCTGTTGTTGCCCTTCAATTTGTTGTTTTTTGGAACTTCTGAAATTTTGGTGCCCTTGGCACTATTTGTAATTTTTATGACATGTTTTAATTTTTGGCAACATAAGTTTCCCTTTGTGCCTTGTATTTGCAATTTTGCATTTGTTGTGCCTTTGTTCCCCCCAGTATGACATGTTATTTGCTATGCAGCATATATCATAATATAACGAATTTCCTTATTTTAGGAACTGTTGACCTGATCTGAGGTCTAGAAATTAACGACCTGATCTGGGGTTTAAAAATGGTCTGACTTATCAGACTTAACGTATCCTTTTTTTTAAGGGTTGCGACCTGACCTGAGGTCTATAACTTTGCGACCTGACTTGAGGTCTTAGAGTGGTCTGGCTTATCAGACTTAATGAAATTTCTCTGTTTAAGAGTTATGACTCGACACGAGGTCCGAAAGTTTACGACGACCCGAGGTCTTAGAGTGGTCGATTTATCGGACTTAATAAATTTTTTCTTTTAAAGAGTTTTCGACCTGACCTGAGGTCTAAAATAGACGACCTGACCTGAGGTCAACAAGCGATCTGATTTTTCAGACTTAATAAATTTTCTCTTTTGAAGAGTTTTCGACCTGACCTGAGGTCTAAAATATATGACCTGACCTGAGGTCAACAAACGATCTGATTTTTCAGACGTAATAAATTTTCTCTTTTGAAGAGTTTTCGACCTGACCTGAGGTCTAAAATAGACGACCTGACCTGAGGTCAACAAACGATCTGATTTTTCAGACTTAATAAATTTTCTCTTTTGAAGAGTTTTCGACCTGACCTGAGATCTAAAATATACGACCTGACCTGAGGTCAACAATCGATCTGATTTTTCAGACGTAATAAATTTTCTCTTTTGAAGAGTTTCACGATGGAAATATATTACAGCCATGATAAATTCAAAGGTTCAACATAAGGTCATAATGCACGATAAACTCGCAAAAATAAAACGACTGTCACTTGCCTTAAACATAAAATTTCTTCAGATTAACCGCATTCCAACTTCTAGGAATGGTTTTCCCTTTGCTATCAGCCAATTGGTATGCTCCTTTTCCATGCACTTTAATGATCTGATAAGGACCCTCCCAGTTAGGACTGAGATTTCCACTTGGTTCCTGCCTGCTAACCTCATTTTTGCGCAACACCAGATCACCAATCTTAAAATAGCATTGTTTCACCCTGGAGTTGTAATACTGGGAAACCTGTTGCTTATACTTAGCCATTCGGATCAAAGCAATATCTCTTTTCTCTTCCAGTTCATCCTTAGTGTGCCTTATTTCTTTTTCTTGGATCTGGTCATTATGTAGCGTTATTCTAGGGGATGGCAATCCAATTTCTGCTGGAATAACAGCTTCACATCCATAGGCCAATGAGAATGGAGTTTCATGTGTTGACATATTTGGGGTAGTCTTATAAGCCCAAAGAATGTTTGGGAGATGTTCCACCCAGTGCTTTCCCTCTTGCTCCAGCCTCTTCTTCAAACCAATCTTGATCTGCCTGTTAGTTTGTTCCACTTGACCATTTGCTTGTAGGTGACCAACGAGAGGTGAAATGCTTTTTCATGCCCAACTCGTACACCATTCCCGAACTCCACTTGTCTTCAAATTGGGTACCGTTTTCTGAAATTATAGTCTTTGGTATCCCATACCTGCATATCAGATTTTTTCCACAAGAATTTTTGGATCTGTTTGGCTGTGATAGTGGTTAATGGTTCAGCCTCCACCCATTTAGTGAAATAATCAATGGCCACTACTAGGAATTTATAACTTCCTGGTGCTGTTGGAAGTGGTCCTACCAGGTCAACACCCCATTGATCAAAGGGCCAAGCTGAGACTACTGGGGTTAAATTTTCAGGCGGCTGGTGGGATAGATTACTATGGACTTGACATGACCTGCATGCCAAGACTAACTCCTCTGCATCCTGCTGCATTTTAGGCCAATAGTAGCCAAACAACCTCCACTTCCTAGCTAAGGCTCTTGCCCCCAAATGGTTTCCACAGATCCCTAGGTGGATCTCTCTCAACAAGTAATTGCCTTCTTCTATAGTAACACAACGCAACCAAGGGGATATGAACGATTTCCTATACAGAATGTCATTGAATAAGGCATACCTATCAGATAAACGTTGGATTTTGCGAGCTTGCATCTTATCCTCTGGTAACAGGCTGTCTTTTAGATATGCCACAATGGAATCCATCCATGTTTCCCTCTATGTAACTGGTTGCACCTCGGATACCTCATAACTCCGTTGATTTAATTGCTCGACCAGGACCTTCTTATCTGACAGAAAATTCGATGCTAATTTAGACAAGGCATCTGCTCTGGTATTCTGTGATCTGGAGACCTGCTCCACCTGCACTTCCTGAAATTGGTTTATCCTCGATTGGGCCAGGGATAAGTATCTCTTCATAGGTTCCTCCTTTGCTTCGTATTCGCCCCTGATGTGGTTTACTACAAGTTGAGAGTCACTATAGACTTTGAGTTGCTTGACCCCCAGCTTTAGAGCTAAGTTTAAACCAGTAATTAATGCTTCATACTCTGCTTCGTTGTTTGTTGCGTGGAAGTTAAAATGCGAGCATAAGGGAATTCCTCACCCTTTGGACTTATGAGGAGGAGCCACATCCCGACCCATTCTTGCTAGATGCTCCATCAACAAATAACTTCCATGACCCGATTCTTTCGTATTCACTTGCTGATTAATAGAAATGGATTTCTCTTCTGCCAGAAAGTCTGCTAGAGCCTGAGCTTTCACTGCTGTTCGTGGTCTGTATTCTAGATCATATCCTGCTAACTCCACGACCCATTTGGCTAAGCGACCTGAAGTATCTGGCCTACTCAATATTTGCTTTAATGGTTGATCGGTCAAGACGACCACCGGGTGACTCTGAAAATAAGATCTCAACTTCCTAGACGCATGTACCAATGCTAGTACCAATTTCTCCGCATGTGAGTATCTCACTTCAGGTCCATGTAAGGATTTGCTGGTAAAATAAATCGGCTTCTGGAGTGAATCTTGTTGCCTAACCAATACAGCACTAATGGCCTCATCACAAACTGATAGATAGAGGTACAGAACCTCTCCTTCCTGAGGAGAGGTTAGAGTTGGTAATTCTAACGAGATATTTCTTCAAATTATCAAAGGCTTCTTGACAATCGTCCCCAATGAAACGGAGAAGCTTTCCTTAAAATCTTGAAGAAAGGCGATGCACGATGTCTGAACGTGAAAGAAATCTGTTTAATGCTGCTAGTCTTCCGGTTAACCTTTGAACCTCTCTAATATTGGTTGGAGGTGGCATCATCTTCAAAGCATCCAACTAGTCCGGATTGGCCCGGATTCCATCTTTAGAGATCATGTAACCCAAAAACTTTCCAGATCTGACCCCAAACGTGCACTTCTTTGGGTTCAGTTTCATCTTAGTTGCTCGAAGCACCTTGCAAACTTCTCTCACATCTCGTAAGTATTGATCTAAAGACCTGCTTTTGATCAGTAAGTCATCAACATAGACTTCCATAGACTTGCCTATCTGATCGTGGAAAATTCGATTAACTGCCCTCTGGTAGGTGGCTCCTGCATTCTTCAGTCAAAACGGCATGGTCACATAATAATATGTGCCAAATTCTGTGATAAAAGCCGTTTTCTCTGCGTCTTTTGGATCCATGAAGATCTGGTGATACCCTTTGTATGCGTCCAAGAACCCAAAAATCTCAAAACCCACAGTCGAATCCACTAGTCTGTCGATTCTAGGTGAAGTATAACTGTCTTTAGGGCACACCTTGTTCAAGTCCGTGAAGTCTACACACATTCTCCAAGATCCATCTGACTTCTTCACTAAAACCGGAATGGCTAACCACTCTGGGTAAACCACTTCCTTGACAATCCCTGCTTGCTTTAACTTGGCAACTTCCTGTTCGATTACTGAGATCCTTTCTGGGGCAAAATGTCTCTTCTTTTGACGAACTGGGGGTCTGTTCTGATCCACATTCAAACTATGGACTATGAACTCTGGGGATAAGCCAGGCATATCATCCGTCTTCCATGCGAAAACATCTCGATATTCTCTGAGCAGGTCTGTTAAATTTTCTCTTTTGTGGGGGTCTAGAATCCACGAACCTATGCTGACTACTGACTCGGTTCCTGGTTCTCCGATCAGAACAGATTCGGTCTGATCTGCAGTTGCCCAAGTCTTCTCTTCTTCCGGCAACAACTCTTCAAGAATTACCTGTTGAACCAACTATTTCTCTCCAACTACAGATGTGTAACATGTCCTGGCTATTTCCACATCTCCTTTAATTTCAACCGATCCAGAACCGACTGGGAACTTCATACTGTTGTGGGCTGGTGAGATAACCGCTCGCAGATCGATGATTGCTGGTCTCCCCATGATGACATTGTACGCTGAAGGTGCTTTAACCACAATGTAATTACCATGAGGGTCCTGCTCTTAGGTAATTTACCATAAGTTGTAGGTAAGGTGACCATGCCCATAGGATGGATCGGCGGGCCTGCAAATCCGAATAGAGGTGTGGATACTGGTTTTAAACTGGAATCTCTTAACTTCATGTCCTGGAAAGCCCTGTAATACAAGATGTTAACAGCGCTTCCTGTATCGACACAAATTCTTTTCACCCAGTTCTTGTTAATCACGGCCTCAATGACTAGCCCTTCATTGTTGATGACTAGCGGTAATGGATCCTCGGGTCCATACCTCACTTCTCCTGATACCTTCTGACGTTTACCAGAGCTCTGACCCTGATCCGTTTGTCCTTTTGAGCTTACTTCTGTCTCCTGGTCTGTCCGCCTAGGACCACCCATAATCGTGTTGATTGTGTTTATTGGACGGTTATCGATCTGACCGTCCTGATCTGGGAGGGATACCTCTGCCTTTTTTGTTCGTTGCTCTTATTCCTTTTATTCTAGTATGGTCCCCTCCTAAACTCTCTGCGCCCCCTGGGCTGTTCGTTACGAGATCTGTCAACGACCTCGTCAAGTTGTCCTTCCATAACTTCTGCGTCTATATCCCTGATCAATTCCCTGCATGACTCCGTATCATGACCAATATCCTGGTGAAATTTGCAGAACTTGGTCTGATCTCTCTTCTCTCTGGGTCCTTTCATGGGAAACGGAGTTCTAGCTATACCTTTACGTTCTATGATAGCAAGAACTTGTTCCCGTGATCTGTTCAACGGAATTAGGTCTTTGTCCTGCAAAGCACCTGTTTTGCCCAATCTGTCAGTTATGGGTGCCTGCACCCTATCCCAAACTGATTTACGCTTCTTGTCAGATTTCTCATCTGCCTTTCCTTTCTCCTTTCTCCAATTCGCGCTTTGCACGATTAGCTTCTTCACCTTGACAATGCTAGAAAGCAACTGCCAAGCACTCTTCCATAGTTCTGGGGTTTTTGCCATTTAATTTTGCATGTAACTTCCCTTCTCGTAGTCCTGCTACGAATGAGGCCACTAAAAACCGGTCATCCACATCAGCCACCTGGGTTGATTCTCTGTTGAACCTTTTGATAAACTGTAGAACCGTTTCGTCAGAATTTTGCTTGATAGTAAGCAAATGAGTGTTGTTTCTTTGAAACGGTCTTGCAGCGATAAACATACTCATAAACTTCTTTGTTAAAACTGTAAAACTAGTGATAGACCTGGATGGCAACTTGTTAAACCAATCCCTAGCCCTTCCAGAAAGGAGTGCGGGAAAAGCTTTGCATTTCATTTCGTCATGAGCATTGTATAACTGCATATGCGCTATATACTGATGCATATGATCATACGGGTCTCTGGTTCCGTCATATGGGCTGATTTTGGGAATTTTGAAACCTCTGGGACAGGGGTATGCTTCAATATACTCTGCAAAGGGTGAAGCAAGATGGAACTCATCCTCCTCATCTTCTAACATTGCATCTAACTCGGCCCTTGCGGCCTCATCGTCGGCATGACGAGCTTTGCTCCTAACAACTTGACCACTTTGGATTCTACGACTTCCTTATGGTCACCCCCGTTTTTTCGACGGTAATTGCCTTTCTTCTCCAAAAGCGTCTACCTTTTCCTTCCCTTTTCTCACACTTTCAAAAAGAACACGAAAATCTTCATCTCCCATGGTCTTTAAAGCATCCACTAGGAGTTGTTTCGCCATTTCCTTAGTATTTGGTTGATCTTGCGGTTGCTTTTAAGGGTTTCGCTCTTGGTTTTGATCCACATTTTCCGGATCGTGTGAAGAGCTGCTAAATCCTTCCCCCGTTGATTCTTTTTAGGTGGCATATTGGATTACTCGCAATTTTCCGGCTAGAACAAGAAACAGCCCTCCTTCTAGCGCCAATGATCGAGATCGGAATGAAACGAATAAATAATCGGGTCTTTCTTGTTCTAGGATTCCACAGAGAGTGATTTTTGGTTATTGTAATAATGGACCGAACTTAATGGATAAGCTGCCTACGTATCCAAGTATATACTTGGAATCAAGTCCAACCGTAGTTCAGGCGGTTACCGGCGATAATGGGGTTAATGGGCGGTTATGTAGCCCCCCACGTCTTCACGTATACATGTGCTCCTCATCCCAGATGGTTTCTTCGGATCGAGGCTTACCCTGGTCTGACTTATCTGATCAGGGACCTGCCCTAATCTGATCTGGCTGCTTCAACTAATCTGGGACCTGCCCCGACCTGACCAGGAATCCTATCCAGTTGGTTGGTTGGTCCGTCTGGTCATGCTGACCTCTAGGTCAGATAAAACTCTACCCTGTCCTGCTGATCCATTCGGTATATACTTGACACGTGGACCTGTTCGGGTTATCCCCAATCAATATAGATGTGAGATATCACTTCATTCGAGAAACGATTGCCGAGAAGAAGGTCTCTATTCAGAAAATCAATACTAGAGACAATCCTACAGATATGTTTACGAAGTCTCTTCCAGTCGCAAAGTTCAAGCAGTGCTTGGACTTGATTGGCGTGGTATGATGACATGGGAGCTTGTGGATAAAGAATAGTATTACTATTTCTAGATGTGGATAATTGTCTCAAGGTGGTGGTTTGTTGTTAATGTGTAATGGGCCAATTGTTGGTCCTTGTTGCTAGTAATTATTAAATTGACAAAACTTCCCACATCGGCAACAACGGGAAGTTTAGCCGACTTAGCATAGTATATAAATCGGCTTTGGGTGTTTATTAAGGTGTACCAATCAAGATAAACTATCAATTGACTTAACTATTTTGGCTATTGTTTTAGGATTCAGGAGAGTTGTATCTTTTGTATTTCTCCACTATAGGAATATTTCTCCTTCGCCCGTGGACTAATCGGCATATTGCCGGAATCCATGTAAATTTGGTTCTTTTTCTTTCCATTATTTATTTTTGTGTTATTGTCGTTAATGGCTATCACTCGGTTTGTTTTTCCTAACAATTATCTAGGCCCTAATGGCAAATTTAGTTTTCGGATTTACGCGTGATAGTCTTTTGTTTTTGTTTTGTACCACAGACTATCGGGCTCGGAAGTCTTGTTCAAGGATGTTCCAAGAAGTGGATTCGATCACGATGCGATTTGATTTGCAGAAGAGTGGGAAATTAAAATTCAAAGCTGTAGGCGTCCCCCAACTGCTTGTGGCGTCCACACTTTCAGTAAGAGCTAAAATTGTAGAATAGGAGAGATAAATGGAGATCTACCGGGAAGATTAAATGAAGAAGAAATCAATGACAGAATGAAGCTAATGAGGGAATGTAGTTGAGCATATAACGATTTACAAGAAGCAAATTTAATTGGAATGCGATAAAATGTTGTATTTGTTAAGTATAACTCTGTATGTCTTACATTGTCATCTTATCGATCATGAAACGATCATATACATTTTTATGTAATAACTTATTCATTAATTCCTGTGAAAACAATAGTGAAACTCACAAAGCCGAGTTTCTAATTTTAGGCAAAATTTTTTTTTTTAAAAAAACTAAAGATTAAAAACTTTATTTTTTTCCTTCGAGTTCTAGCTATCTTATGAAAGGGATCGAGTCAATTTCGCTTTGGTATCTTTATCAGTAATATATCTAATCGACCGAGCATTGGAGAAATCCAAATTCAAATTAATGTTGAAGCTCGGCTTGAATAGATCGACATCAACTCAAATGAATTTCGTGTGGCCAAACCTTCGGAAATCTCTATCTCTGCCCGAATTTACAACTTGATGTTTTTCCCCATTTACAGATTCACCATGCTTGATAGGATTTTCGGTATCTCATTTAAATCCAATTCCTTACCTGCAGAGGTGGCAACCATAGCCGTTTTGAGAAACATTTGGACAGCAAAATCCATATGATGCCATCTTCTCTTTGTGTCCCAAATGCAGTACGATGGTAAGGACCCTTCAATTTCAATTGCCTGCCGAAATCCAGTCTAAGCTTCACTTTGTACGCACACATAAAACTCGATTTGAATCCAATTTTTTTTAATTTTGTAGGCTGAATAATAAACAAGCTGAATCAATTAAAGAATTTGTTGAGGTTACGTTGCAAAACAAATGAAAACAACGTCTTAGCAATAAATCGAAAGTAAATGCATTTACGTTTCAATTTTTAACACTAATTTACATCAATTAAACCTTAATATAATACATATTCTTGATTTCCCAATTTAGCAAGATTTATTGAAATATCATATTCATCCTACTGCCACAAATGAGCAAGACATGCATCATCCATTAACTATTCATAAAGACCATATTATGTGTTGCTCATTTTTTTATAGTACTATTTATCATTCGAAAATCGAAACTTGGTTGGATCAATTTTTTTCGGAGATGAAATGAAAATTGAAGTAATTTTGTTTTAGCGGTTGTTTCGATATTACGATATTATGATGTATTTTTGTATTTATCTTATAAGAGTAGTAATTATTGATAGAGGGGAAGCCCATGATTGTATTATATATATTGTATCTGTGAGATTGATCAATGAGAAGAAAATCTTTTCCTTAATTCTTAATATAGTATCGGAACCAAATGTCATGTGAAATCAAACCCTGGTGTGAACATTATTTTCCCCATTTATATTACGCAAGTGTTGGAAAAGATAGCCACACTTGAGGGGGCATGTTGAAGATTGTATAAATGTTCGGAGAGATTGTCACACTTGAGATTGTATAAGATGTTAATTATCAAACTCCCCATCAACTTATGCTTTTGGGAGATATGGTAGTTTAACATGATATCATGTTAAGAATTACGGAAAATATTTTCCTGTCATTGATCAATCTCACAGGTACAATATATTTAGTACAATCTAAGACTTCCTCTCTATCAATAATATATTACCAAACTACCCTTATAAGATAAATACAAAAATATATCATAATATCGTAATATGATAATAGCGGTTAAAAAAGTGATCAAGCGAAAAAGCATGAAACTTTTTATCTATGTAGAACAATCAAATATAGCTATCACATAAAATATTAAATTACCTAAATAGTATGTGCCAGCGTACATGTATTCAAACTTAATTCTCTTAATTAATAGAAAAAAAAAAAAAAAACACACACACACACACACAAAAAAAAAAAAAAAAAAAAAAAACCTAAAGGTGTATGCAATCACCTGATTACCATCAGGATTGTTTGCTGTTCCCAGTCTCAAGGTGAGATCGATTTCATTAGGCATTTTTTCCATTTATTTTTGCACCAATCAATCTTCCCCTGCACATGAAAGCATATTGAATTTTAGACGATTTATCGATTTCTTTCCAGAAGTTTTTCTTGTTTGTGCGAGACCTGGCTACCGATTGATCAGTGTTTAGGATGTTTTTATCAACGACTCTCTTTAAGATAAAATGAGCATAATTAGGTGGGTTTACTAGTTGATACTAGATTTTGGAAGTTGTCATTCATTAATGATATGTTTAGTACGTAGAACATGGGTAGAAATAATGTTTCGTATCTGATAAATTAACACTAATCTAAATCGATTAAGCCATAATCTAATTCGATTAAAGAATTTGTTGAGGTTACGTTGCAAAACAAAAGAAAACAACTTCTAAGCAATAAATCGAAAATGAATGCACTTACGTTTCAATTTTTAACACTAATTTACCTCAATTATACCTTAATATAATACATGTTCTTGATTTCCCAATTTAGCAAGATTTATTGAAATATCTTATTCGTCCTACTGCCCCAAATGAGCAACACATTATGCATTAACACCGTTGATAAAGACCCCATTATGTCACAAATCCTAATTTTTTCGGGAGCATTGGCTGATGGCCGGATATACCTGGAAAAAAAACAGCTAATGCCGGTGATGTGAAATCACTCAATGGGTACATTTGGAGGTCCGGTGGAAAAATTAGACATGTAGATAGTAAACATTCAATGACTACTATGAACAATCTTTTTAATAAATTAGATAACTGAATGTATTGTTTGTTCTAAAAGGGCAGCAACTAATACATTACACAAAAGTGAAATTGAAAAAGAACAATCTTGCAGCGTACCTATGATATGTCATGATCAACGATCCCAGTGATACATAATTTCTTAACGATGACTCTTCGACCAGAATCTTCAAATTAAAAGGCGTTGTTTTCATTATTTTTTTGCAAAACCTTTTTAACAATAGACGGCTGTCAGAAATCTTGAGAATTTGGGTAATGGTATACACTTTACGTATATATATAGGAGCGCGGCCGCAAGAATCTAGGGATAGGGAAATTTGGGTAATGGTATAAACTTTATATATAGGAGCGGCGCGCGGCGTGCTACTAAAGGGTTAGGGTACGGAAATATGTCAAAATTTCATAAAAATTGGGTCAATAAATGGAAAACAAATAATGGGTAAATGTAAAATATAGAGGTCCATTTCACAACGCGAGAACGCACCATATATACAGGGCCGGTCGTAGGGCGGGCAAGATGGGCAACTGCCCAGGGCCCATTTTATAAGGGGCCCCAAAATTACAATTTTAATAATAGTGTAAGCTAATCTAGTATATAAACAGTAGTTATGTACTCCTATTGGTACTAATTTGATCTTGATATTGACATATTTTGTTTTTCTATATTTATTGTAAAGATATATGAATTTACTGTTAAACCATTTTAAAATAATGACAATAATGAAAATTCTGCCCTAGATGACTGCTCATGACGGTTGAAATGAATGATATGTTAGACAATATAAAACTTAATACGATAATTGATGATTTTGCATTTAGATATGCTCATATATTATTATTTTTATGATCGATTTGTTTTATTAGTTATGTTGTGGATCGTTTTTGCGCAATCTCTTGATGTTGTTGGTTATTGTTATGGAAATAAATAATAATACTCGGGGACCAAGTTGTATATCTTGGGGATAATACTTGGGGATCAAGTTGTATATTTTGGGGAACAAGTTGTAATAGGGATATTTTGGGAAATTGTTAATGCCTAGGGAAAATGATGTAACATTATAAATATATATATTTGAATTGTGATGAATTAAAGGACAAGCTTTACGTGAATATTTTAACATGGTATCAAGACAGTGTGATCCAGTCTTAAAAAAAAAAAAAAAAAAAAAAATAAAAAAACAGATATAGGTTCGCTAGAGCCATTCATTGAGGAAGACAACAATGGCATCCTTTGGGCCTGAAAAACAGCTCCATGCTTCTGTTATGAGCACTACCGACCACCAAGACCTACTGAGGGGTGGATTCGGTGTGCTGCAACGGCGTGATGAAGAATAGGTGATGGCTTTCTGTGTAACATCCCGACTTTTCAGAAAGGGTAAAATAGTCATTGGGCGTATTTACTATGACCTAATTATTATTTATCCTATTTATTTAATTAAAAAAGATTTAATTAAAAGGATTTAGTTATTTAATTAATGTGTTTAATTAAATGGCTATAAAAGGGAATAATTCCCAAACTAATTCATTATTAGTTCACACGCATATTTCTGAAAAAAGAGAGGATGGAACGGCGCTAAAGAAGAGGCAACGCGGAGAAGAAAACGAAATAAAAGGAAGAACCGTGTGATCAATCCGTTCATCTGATCAAGGTGCCGCAGGAGAGAAAAGTGATCAGCACGATGAGACGCAACTTTGGAAAACAACATCTCTCGATTTCGTAAGTTTTCAGTTTAGCCCTAGTTTTCGGTATTCGTAGAGTTCAATTCTTGAAAAATTCATATCTTTTAATCCGTAGCTCTGTTTCGCAGCCATGAGTAGTCGAAACGATCGTCTTGAAGCGTAGAATAATCTAAAAATAGTTTCATAGAAGTAAACCTAGGTAACCTTCAGTTTTACAGGCTGTTTCTTTTTCGTTTTTCTGCAAAGAAATAGGATTTTAGGGTTTCTTGTTGATCACATAGGTTTTGGGATTGAGGATCAACAGTTGATGCAGTTGCTTGGTGTTTTGCTGTCGGTTTTGCAAGCAAATAAGGTAAGAGGCTCTTCCTATGATTCCAATTATCGTTTATAAGGTTTAGATCAAGTCTTAAGGTGTTTAGATGATAGAAAGATGTGTCTTTTCGTTGATCAAAGGATCATAGATGTTTTGGAATGTTCAACTATGTTTATCTATCTTTTACTGTGTTTAATTTGATGTTAATTAGGTTAGAAACGATTCAGAAATCGAGTTGTGAATATTTTAGGGTTCTGGGCAAAACCCAGGCAGACGGGCGTCTGTATTAGGCAGACGGGCGTTTGCGATCGTTGCAGCTCAAACGGGCGTTTGGGTATTCTGGACGGGCATTTGAGGTGTGACTTATGATTCAGGATGTAGCCCTTTTTGACGGACGGGCGTTTGAGGTTAGGGAACGGGCGTTCGGTTTCGGACGGGCGTTCGGGGTTAGACGGGCGTTTAGGCTTTTCAAACGGGTGTTTGATCTGTTTTATTTGTTTTCACTGTTTTCCTCGTTTCAGCTTAGTTTCAGGTTTTATACTCATGTGTTTACTGTTTTAAACCCTTAAACATGATATATTAACATTGAATAAATATAAACACGCCTGAATTGAGCTTCTGATTCGTTCAGTTAAAACACCGAATGTACTCTTAAAGGGAGTTGAAGTTCGGATCCGTCGGAAGAGCATGATAGGCTTGTGCTTTGATGAATTAGTATTCATCAATGTATGTGTAATTGATAGGCCTTGTCCGTGTCTAGTGGTCTAGGAAGAGAGTAGTTAATGTGAGGGAGATTAATTGAAAACACTTAGGTGGCTAGTTAATCATCCTAATAAATACGTACTTGACTAGTAAAATATTAAACAACATGTCTCTCTTGGATAGGCACCGCCTATATCGCGATGTGTGTGCTACCTCGAAGGTGGAAGAACCCGTAGGTCAAAAGAACCACAAGTTCGGGGGACTCGCCGAGGTGTGCGTACTATCGGAGCCTACCTAGTCTAGCCTCCGTGGATATTGGTGTGATCCACTAATATGTTGCAATTGATATCTCCCGGTGGATATACATCGGGCGTAGTGCCCTTGAGTGCGGTTGTAACATAGATAAGTTAAGTAGAAACGTTTAGTCAATTCATGTTGATGGACATGAAATGAACCCCGCATTGAGTCGGTCACACATAAACAACTAAACGATTAAATATCTTTTCTTTATAAATCTTAATTGTTGTCGTATCTTCTCACTTTTACTAAGTACTTCGTACTTACCTCCTTTGCATTTTCTTTTATATGCATTGTGGGGTGAGAAGACGAACGGAGTTGATCAAGTGTAGACGACGGCTTTTGAAGACTTAAAGTCTTGACGAAGCTTCTAGATTATTTTCTTTGTAAAGGTTGTATTAGACTGGTTGTATTTCTTCTCTTAGTTTTGATGTACTTCTACTTTTAAGGCATCGTATTGACGAGTCTTTGGGTTTTCATCGTTGTAATCTGTCACGGATTTTATCTAACAAAGCAAACAAGTAATAAAATTTATAAATCCGATATTCCCCAAGTGTAGGGATCGTAGTATAGTGATTAATACCGGAGTCGGTCACAGGGAATCGGGGTATCTAGTTCATTAATTTTCCTAAGGTTGTTACTATTAAAATGAAACTAAAAACGATAAAATAAACTGGACAGAGGATTGTCAGTCCAAAGCCAGGAAAGTATCGTTGCGAACAAAAGCAAATAAAATAAAACTACAACTAAGAAAACAATAAAACTAACTATCATGATAATGACTGAAGCAAATCAACATAGAACAAACATGATCCACCATCCCGCAACCCTTAATTCTTCCCTAGATTATCTTATGATGATTCAATCAAAGTTGTGGTTCACCTAATCAAAGGTATGAATTCCTACTTCCGTAAGTAATCCGTCTATCAATCTCATCATCTTCCGATCTATAGAGATTAACGCTCTCAAAACAAGGTGCAAGATTTATTAGATCTAACAACCTAGAAATCTAACCTATCAACTTCCGTTATGTCAAGGTTAAAAGTCTAATCTTTCCTATGGTGATCTAAGGTTTACACCGATTTTCATCATACGGTAAACATCAAATAGCAATACATCTTTCGATATCGATTGCATAAACAAATAAACAAAGGAAAGATACAAACTCTAAATAAAATCACTCACAAGATTATCCAAGAGAGAAATCAAAAACGCTGCTGAAAAGTAACCATGGATGCTCCAGTTCACAGCTTGAAGGCCATCAGCATGGACGAACAAGAACAGAAAAAAAACCAAAATAAAACCTAATCTAACCGCCACCCCAGCCTCCCAAAAGGGGGCTGGGGCGCTTAGGGCTCCTCTCTAATGTTTGTGTGTCAAGAGGGATGGAATTATATATCCATTAGGGTAGAAATCGCGCTGTATTTATAGACTTTTGAGGCGGCTGCGCAATGGCGGTGGACGGACGCTCGTCCAGAAGCTCTGGACGCCCGTCCAGATGCTTTGGACGCTAAGGCAGACGCTCGTTCACTCAGCGTACAAACTCTCTGTTCAACTTTCTTCTCCTGGACGCCAGTCCAGGCTTTGGACGCCAGTTCAGACCCTTTTTCTTCCAAATTCATCTTGATCTTCATTCCAACTTCATCTCTATCTCTTTCCTTCCATGCAAATCATCACTTGAACATCTTTTAAGCTCCTTTCACCTCATAGCGTACCTACATCACGATAAAAACATGCAAAATGTAACATCTTACATCTAAAGATATTTATCCAATAAAATCACATAATTAGCTCGATTTTGCACTTTAATACTTCTAAAACTCATTTGCTCAATATTTCAATATAAAGCTCGATTTCTATGAAAAACATTCACATATGGGGAAAATTGACATAAAATATATCCTTATAAAACGTACAAAATCACCCTTAACAACTCCCCCACACTTAAACCTTGCTCGTCCCGGGCAAGACAAAACATAATCAAGACTCGAGACATATAAACATTTATGCAACCATAAAGCATATTCAATAGTTTAGAGGTTCACCCAAGTGTGTGTGCATAGCCACAACAAATTTCCACTAAATCCACACTTGAAATTGATTCAAGCAAAACTAGCCAGCATCCCATTTAAATCAGAAATATAAAAATGATTATAACATGCACCTCACAAAACATACATATTCCGAAAAATAATAAGGAGTGTTTACAATATTTCCGACATACTTAGAGGATAATCCCTACAACATATCTTTCAGTTTATACTGGGGATAGTCAGAAGATAACTACGGTTTTTCACCCATCTTTTCACACTACTATGCTCTAATTTTTCTTAAACTTCTCTTAATTACACACTTATCGCATATGCCCTCATTCCCAGCAATAGGACGTTTCGTGATAACACCCTAGCTGGACTACTATCATCAGGCAGTCGGGAGCTATTAACCTCATAGTGGTATAGGACATTTCGTGATAATGCCCTACCGCACTCAAATCATCGGCAGCTACTTCCGACATACACATATATTATATATATCTTATTCATATTATTCATCTTAGAGTGGTATTCAAACCTTAAATTATATCCCTCCTATCACATTCAAACCATCAGATATTCACAGTATGTCATACTTTAATTCTAAACACAAACTATTAAAATTTTCAAAAATCATATGTAAGCGAAGAATCATGCGATAATCATCAAAAATCTCTAATCAAATGGGCATAGCTTTAAATTGTAGCTCATCATTTACTATGGCACGTGAAAAATAGTGTTGGGTGAAACATCCAACTTACTAAACATGCAAAATAATGCACCAATGATATAAGAACTCAAATAAAGATTAAAATTTAGCACTTTTTCATAGAAATATAATAGTATGGCAAATGAATGTAGATACATAAAACCATTCCCCTCCCCCACACTTAAATTACAACATGTCCTCATGTTGTGCAGAATTAAAGAAAAGATAAAAGAACTTAGCTGATTTGGTAATGATATGAAGATAGGTCAAGAAGGATAGATAATCGATCCGCGGTTCCGAGGCACGAGATGTCATAGGTATTCCTCTCCCGATTCACTTCCAAGGCCGGCTTCGACAAAAACAACTAAAAATGTGCCTGCACCACTTGAAAAACATGGCAGTATCTCGGGGAACACGGGGGAATATAACATGGCAAAAATATAATGAAAGACAAGAAGTAAGCACATGATATAATGGCTCGATGGACAAATCACCACACGGGGAAAGTACGGGACACCTAAGCGTCAAATATAAAGCCACGAAGCTTTACAATACAAATAAGCCCAACATGTGCATACGGAAATAAGGATAGAGGACACTATAACGTAGCGGGGCTAGGTGCACTAAAAAGAAAAATAAAAATAAATAAGAAAAACGAATAAAATACAATGCAACTAAATGATATGCAACTATACTAAAAAGGCAAAACGAAAATAAAGAAAATAAACTAGCCCAACTAATTCCATAGACGTCGCCCTAATCTAAGCACGGTCAAGAATATCAACGTCTACTAAATAACGCCACGAAAGCGTAACAAAATTCGATTATGCAAAGCCACGAAGCTTGCCATGTGAAATGTAGACGTGCCTTTAAGGACCCTAACACCCTAGATAGACGACAAAAGGTACAAAGATAAATCAAATTGGAATCACATCTAACTAGGTGAATTACTCAACACGGATTGCAATAGATGGAAAGAAAACCATAACGGTGAAAGAACAGGACATCTACGCATATATACTACGGCCACAGAGGCTCACATGGAAAAGAAGTGATAGAGATTTTTTCGATTAAGCTCATATAAAGATGGAACATATACATGGAACATTACAAAATAGTAGGCTAGGTGCAACTACATGAAAATATATTACAATGCAATCTACATGATATGCAAAAATAAAAGAAAATAAAGAAAGAAAACTAGCCCACTCATTTGCAACACGACATGTATATAATAAACGTCTACCAAATAATGATAGTTTACGATAAACGACGATACTATTCATTACATGCGGTGTAGACGCGCCTTAAGACTCATCAAAGGTGATAGCATTATGGAGAACCAACAAGCTAGCTATACTAAACGAGATATAACTCATAAGCCAACGATAGTAGCAACGGAAAACCGACGGTAGCTACCCATATGAGTTACAAAAATAACAAGAAAGCACATAGGTCTCAAAGCTCACAAGATTCATCACAACGATATGTAGCATACGGAAACCGACATTAGCTACTAAATAACAATAAGAACGAGCTTATAGCATACGAGAACCGACATTAACTATAACATGCATGGATGAATCATCAATTATTTAACATGGATCCGTAGATGGAAAGATGTAAACATGCAAGTTCGAACATCTACGTAAAAATAACTAGCCACAGAAGCTCATATAGAAGTATCCACGTCAAATAAAGCATGTATCAGAAACAATTTCTAGTCACTAGAAACTGACACACTGGACGGACGTTCAGACAAGACAGACGTACGTTTAAAGCATATTCAGGGCCGACGGGCGTTCACTTACTATGGACTCCCGTTTGACTCAGCAGAAAAGCACAGCAGACTCGACCTATATCAGAAGACAGCGGCAACCCCAGAAATAACCTAATATCATATCATTAAAACAGAAACCCTAGTGTTTATTGAAAACAAAACTATGAAACCTAAATTCACGTTTCATAAATTGAGTTAAAAAAACTTTTTGCACATTCTTAACCCAACGGTCATCGAAACACGGCAAAAAAAAAAAAAAAAAAAAAAAAACTCTCAATTTATTTAACGGTCCTTTAATTGAAAACTACCTAAAAAGGTACGGAAACAGAAACCTAATCCTAAACTACGAAAAATTTAAAACGAAAAAACGGAAAACACTAAAAAAAAAAAAAAAAAAAAAAACGTGTTGAAATCTTCGAGCCCAAAATGGAAGGGAAAACAGTGGATTTTGACCTCGAAAACGGTGTTGAACGGCCTACGGCATTCACTATGTCGTCGGCGTCGGAACGAGCTTTCCGAATTGGGGTCCTGCGCGCCAATCAGACACTCGAGCCGAAAGTTATGGTCAAAATACTAACGAGTGCTAAAACGAGCCCTTTTATCCAAAAATTTGACCGCGAAAAACGTGGAGTCAGATGATTCAACCTCAGAACCCTACCTACGAAACCTACCTACGAAAAACAGAAACCCTAAACCACGATATCTCGCGCTAAAACAAAAAAAAAAAAAAAAAAGCGAGAGACGACGAACGGAGCGGACGGGCGTCCAAGTTACTTGGACGGACGTCCGCTGGAGAAAGAACAGGACGGGCGTCCAAGTTAGTGGACGCTCGTCTGCCTGGGCAAAACACAAACAGAGACGATCAGATTTGGACGGACAGGCGTCCAATAGCTCAGGACGCCCGTTTACGTTCAAACTGAAGCACATAAACGCTGCTAAACACCAAAACAGGTCCAAACAAAACACGAAAACTAAACAAAACCCTAATTGGAACCTAAACACAAACCTATAAAAATTAATAATCACTAGATAACACAAATTACATACGAAAAACAAAATAGAACAACTTTAGAAAAATTAATAATGAACTGGACAACCGCACCGATTCCCCGGCAACGGCGCCAAAAACTTGTCACGGATTTTATCTAACAAAGCAAACAAGTAATAAAATTTATAAATCCGGTATTCCCCAAGTGTAGGGATCGTAGTATAGCGATTAATACCGGAGTCGGTCATAGGGAATCGGGGTATCTAGTTCATTAATTTTCCTAAGGTTGTTACTATTAAAACGAAACTAAAAACGATAAAATAAACTGGACAGAGGATTGTCAGTCCAAAGCCAGAAAGGTATCATTGCGAACAAAAGCAAATAAAATAAAACTACAACTAAGAAAACAATAAAACTAACTATCATGATAATGACTGAAGCAAATCAACATAGAACAAACATGATCCACCATCCCGCAACCCTTAATTCTTCCCTAGATTATCTTATGATGATTCAATCAAAGTTGTGGTTCACCTAATCAAAGGTATGAATTCCTACTTCCGTAAGTAATCCGTCTATCAATCTCATCATCTTCCGATCTATAGAGATTAACGCTCTCAAAACAAGGTGCAAGATTTATTAGATCTAACAACCTAGAAATCTAACCTATCAACTTCCGTTATGTCAAGGTTAAAAGTCTAATCTTTCCTATGGTGATCTAAGGTTTACACCGATTTTCATCATACGGTAAACATCAAATAGCAATACATCTTTCGATATCGATTGCATAAACAAATAAACAAAGGAAAGATACAAACTCTAAATAAAATCACTCACAAGATTATCCAAGAGAGAAATCAAAAACGCTGCTGAAAAGTAACCATGGATGCTCCAGTTCACAGCTTGAAGGCCATCAGCATGGACGAACAAGAACAAAAAAAAAAAACGAAAATAAAACCTAATCTAACCGCCACCCCAGCCTCCCAAAAGGGGGCTGGGGCGCCTAGGGCTCCTCTCTAATGTTTGTGTCAAGAGGGATCGAATTATATATCCATTAGGGTAGAAATCGAGCTGTATTTATAGACTTTTGAGGCGGCTGCGCAATGGCGGTGGACGGACGCTCGTCCAAAAGCTCGGGACGCCCGTCCGGATGCTTTGGACGCTAGAACGTATGCTCGTTCACTCGGCCTCCAAACTCTATGTTCAACTTTCTTCTCTGGACGCCACCCGAGCTTTGGACGCCAGATTCGGGCCCTTTTTCTTCCAAATTCATCTTGATCTTCATTCCAACTTCATATCTATCTCTTTCATTCCATGCAAATCATCACTTGAACATCTTTTAAGCTCCTTTCACCTCATGCAAGCGTACCTACATCACGATAAAAACATGCAAAATGTAACATCTTACATCTAAAGATATTTATCCAATAAAATCACATAATTAGCTCGATTTTGCACTTTAATACTTCTAATACTCATTTGCTCAATATTTCAATATAAAGCTCGATTTCTATGAAAAACATCCACATATGGGGAAAATTGACATAAAATATATCCTTATAAAACGTACAAAATCACCCTTAACATAATCTTAACTATCTATCTTTAGTATGGTTAATTTCTATTCATAGTAGCTTTTACGTTTTTACCCGAGTCTTTTTAGCTTCCGTTTGCTTTTATTTGATACGACGACGTAGAGGCTTGCGTATAATATTAGACTTATTTAATGCTATACGCGCCGAACGTTTCTCTTCCGGATAAGGGCTCGGTATCCGGGAGCGGGGCGTTACATTCTGACCTCCGTCAGAAGGACGGAATTGGGAAAAGTCGATGGAAATTTTAACCAAGGCTCACAATGCAGACACTACAAGAATTGTAAGCTGAAGGGACAATCTTTAAAGGGACGACAACATCGTCCCTTTAAATACCTTTAGTGCGACGACAAAGTCGTCCCTGTAAATGAATTCAACAATAGTCAAAGTTTTGGGTTGATTTTTTGGAAGGAAACTTTAAATGGACGACAATGTCGTCTCAATAAATAAAATATTGACCCCACCGTGCCAGCTTAGATTTCTACGTGGACAGGCCTATTTAAAGGGACGATATTTTCGTCCCATTAAACAATATGTTATAATACGTTGTGTTAAAATAAAAGAAATTATAAAATTTTGGTTTGTAGGGACGACACTTGTCGTCCCTTTAAGGGAAATTAATTTTTTTTTATATAAAACGCTGTGTTAAAAATTACGATCCAGTTTTTTTTTATAAAATTCTCGTTTAAAGGGACGACATTGTCGTCCCATTAAACTATTCTCAGAAAATAATATGTTATATAAAATAAATTATAAAATTTTGGTTTGTAGGGACGACAATTGTCGTCCCTTTAAAGGTAATTAAATTATTTTTTAATATAAAACATTGTGTTAATAAATAAGATTCAGTTTTTGATAAAAATTTTGTTTGAAGGGACGACGATGTCGTCCCTTTAAACAAAATCAATTTTTTTAAAGATACATATTCTAATAAACATTGCGTTAAAATATAAAATTCATAATTTTTTATAAAAATTCCTTTATCGAACGATAATACAAGTGATTCTGATAATACTCTCTACTATAGATTGTCAGTTCGTTATCGAGGGATTCATTTGAATCTCGGGGTTCGTTAATGAGCGATTGATCTCAATCCTGAGATCCGATATCGATTAAGCGATTTCAAGCCGATATCTTTCTTTGTAAATCAATGTGATAGTACTCTCTACTATAGATGTCAGTTCGTTAGCGAGCGATTGATTTGAATCTCGGGGTTTGTCACCGAGCGATTGATCTCAATCCCGAGATCCGTTATCGATTAAGCAATATCAAACCGATATCTTTCCTTACAAATCATTCTGATAGTACTATATACTATAGATCGTCAGTTCATTATCGAGCGAATGTGTTAGATTGTTATCGGTAAGGAGAGATCAATTTTAATCTCGGGGTTCGTTATCAAGCGAATGAGTTAGATCGTTATCGTTATCGATCATTGTGATAGTAGTATCTACTATGGCTCGATCGATCAATATCGAGCGAATGAGTTAAGAGTCGGGGTTCGTTATTGAACGATCGATTTGAATTTCAGGGTTCGTTATCGAGCGATAGATTTGAATGTAAGGGTTCGTTATCGAGCGAATGAGTTAGATCGTTATTGATCATTGTGATAGTACTATCTACCATGTCTCGATGGATCGTTATCATGCGAAGGAGTTAAGAGTTGAGGATCATTATTAAGAGATCGATTTGAATCTCGGGATTCGTTATCGAGCGAATGCGTTAGATCGTTATCGATCATTATGATAGTACTATCTACTATGGCTCAATCGATCGTTATCGAGCGAATGAGTTAATAGTCGTGGTTCGTTATCGAACGATCGGTTTGAATCTTAGTGTTCGTTATCGAGTGGTTTGCTATCGAGCGAATGAGTTAGATCGTTATCGTTATCGATCATTGTGATAGTAGTATCTACTATGGCTTGATCGATCGTTATCGAGCGAATGAGTTAAGAGTCGGGGTTCATTATTGAACGATTGATTTGAATTTCGGGGTTTGTTATCGAGCGATCGATTTGAATCTAAGGGTTCGTTATCGAGAAAATGAGTTAGATCATTATCGATCATTGTGATAGTACTATCTACAATGTCTCGATAGATCGTTATCGAGCGAAGGAGTTAAGAGTCGGGGATCGTTATTAAGAGATCAATTTGAATCTCGGGGTTCGTTATCGAGCGAATGAGTTAGATCGTTATCGATCATTGTGATAGTACTATCTATTATGGCTCGATAGATCGTTATCGAGCGAATGAGTTAACAGTCGTGGTTCATTATCGAGCAATCGATTTGAATCTTGGGGTTTGTTATCGAGCAATCGATTTGAATCTAAGGGTTCATTATCGAGCGAATGAGTTAGATGGTTACCGTTATGGATCATTGTGATAGTAGTATCTACTATGGCTTGATCGATCGTTATCGAGCGAATGAGTTAAGAGTCGGGGTTCGTTATTGAACGATTGATTTGAATTTTGGGGTACGTTATCGAGCGATCGATTTGAATCTAAGGGTTCGTTATCGAGCGAATGAGTTAGATCGTTATCGATCATTGTGATAGTACTATCTACTATGTCTCGATGGATCGTTATCGAGCGAAGGAGTTAAGAATCGGGGATTGTTATTAAGAGATCGATTTGAATCTCGGGGTTCGTTATCGAGCGAATGAGTTAGATCGTTATCGATCATTCGATAGTACTATCTACTATGGCTCGGTCGATCGTTATCGAGCGAATGAGTTACATCGTTATCGTTATCGAAGAAAATATTGTTATATATATATAATATGAACGGAAATATTGTTCTATATATCCAGAAGCAAGTGTAGTTCACCGGTTCCACCGAATGCTCCTATCTCTCGGCAAAGATCGTGTGAGTGTGCAGTTATCCTTCGCCCTAGAATAGATCGACCTAGTTCCCCTTCTTTTACTTTACGGTGCACTTGCTTTATATCTCCGACACACAAGGAAGGACGCGCCGGGAAGGAAGCGACCCTAGCCTCTCTCCGGCCGATCATTCCGCCGGCATCTCGCATTCACGCCCCCGTTTGAGCGCCGCGAGTTCATAAAATTATTTTTTTATAAAAGTTTATTTAAAGGGACGACATTGTTGTCCCTTTAAACAAAATGTCAAAAAATTTATGAACTTTGGGGGGGGGGGGGGGAATTTGGCCGCCAAAACTTTTTTGGGTTTTAATGGGACGAAATGTCGTCCCAAAAAAGCATGTGTCGTCCCATTAAATGTCCCATATAATTTAATAATTTTATATAATTTTAATAAATTAATAATTTTATATAATTTTAATGGGACGACATTGTCGTCCCAACAAAGCCTATGTCGTCCCTTTAAATGTTAAAACCTATATCAAATCGGGCAGCCTTCCTTCTCCTTCTTCATTTCATCATTTCTCCTCCTTCTGCGATTTTCACCCTCCGCCGCCCCTCCTTCTACGATTACGAATATTCAACCACCCGCCCCTCCCCTCCTCCGGTCACTCCCTCAAAATAGCAGCTCGCTCAACCCCCAGCCGCCCTCAGCCTTAATTCCCCTTCTTCCTCAACTGCATTTGTCCCCCTCCTCCCCCCTGCCGCCGCCAGACCATTGTGCTCCAACCTCCTACAGCCACAACAGCTCAACCGCCGCCCCCTCCTTCTGCTTCCATAATTCCATTCCAGGTAATTTTAATTTGTTTTTATTTTTTATTTATAAATTCTTTTATACTTTTATGTTCTTGCAGCTTGTTTAGTTGCTTTAATTTGTTTATACTTTATGTGCTTGAAGCTTGTTTAGCTGTTTAATTCGCAGCTTGTTTATTTTCGATTTGGCTTTTATACTAAGCGTGTTGTTGATTGTTGAATAAATTTATTTAAGTGTGTTGTTGATTGTTGAATAAATTTTTGGTGGGATGCCCATTATCGAAACTTTTTTTATGCTCAAGGGCGCTTTTGCATCGCTTTTTGAGGAGATATATTTATTCCCTTGATAGTGTAGTGTAGTGAATGGTGTGTAGTGAGTAGTGTAGTGAATGGTGTGTAGTGAGTAGTGTAGTGATAATATAGTAATTTTGTACTTTTTGATGGATAAAGGGATAGTAGTTTGTGTGTTGAAATGAGGGATAGTAGTGTTTATGATGGATAAGGGATAGTAGTGTTTTTGATGGATAAAGGGATAGTATTGTGTGTGTGTGTGTGTGTGATAATTTTGTAGTGTGTGTGTAGTGAATGGTGAATGGTGTGTAGTGAGTGTAGTATGAAACTTGTTTGAAAAAAAAGCTACTTAGAGTTATGAAACTATATCCCACAAGAAGGTGTATGAAACAAAGGCTTGCTTTTTTGGTAGTAGATGTACTATACAGTTGATTTACTTCACAATGTTAGTGTATAAAGTGTGTGATTAACTAGCATATGTGTGTAATTTTATATAATTTTAATGGGACGACATTGTCGTCCCAACAAAGCCTATGTCGTACCTTTAAATGTTAAAACCTATATCAAATCGGGCAGCCTCCCTTCTCCTTCTTCATTTCATCATTTCTCCTCCTTCTGCGATTTTCACCCTCCGCCGCCCCTCCTTCTACGATTACGAATATTCAACCACCCGCCCCTCCCCTCCTCCGGTCACTCCCTCAAAATAGCAGCTCGCTCAACCCCCAGCCGCCCTCAGCCTTAATTCCCCTTCTTCCTCAACTGCATTTGTCCCCCTCCTCCCCCCTGCCGCCGCGGACCATTGTGCTCCAACCTCCTACAGCCACAACAGCTCAACCGCCGCCCCCTCCTTCTGCTTCCATAATTCCATTCCAGGTAATTTTAATTTGTTTTTATTTTTTATTTATAAATTCTTTTATACTTTTATGTTCTTGCAGCTTGTTTAGTTGCTTTAATTTTTTTATACTTTATGTGCTTGAAGCTTGTTTAGCTGTTTAATTCGCAGCTTGTTTATTTTCGATTTGGCTTTTATACTAAGTGTGTTGTTGATTGTTGAATAAATTTATTTAAGTGTGTTGTTGATTGTTGAATAAATTTTTGGTGGGATGCCCATTATCGAAACTTTTTTATGCTCAAGGGCAGCTTTTGCATCATTTTTTGAGGAGATATATTTATTCCCTTGATAGTGTAGTGTAGTGAATGGTGTGTAGTGAGTAGTGTAGTGAATGGTGTGTAGTGAATAGTGTAGTGATAATATAGTAATTTTGTACTTTTTGATGGATAAAGGGATAGTAGTGTGTGTGTTGAAATAAGGGATAGTAGTGTTTATGATGGATAAGGGATAGTAGTGTTTTTGATGGATAAAGGGATAGTATTGTGTGTGTGTGTGTGTGATAATTTTGTAGTGTGTGTGTAGTGAATGGTGAATGGTGTGTAGTGACTGAAGTATGAAACTTGTTTGAAAAAAAAGCTACTTAGAGTTATGAAATATCCCACAAGAAGGTGTATGAAACAAATGCTTGTTTTTTTGGTAGTAGATGTACTATACAGTTGATTTACTTCACAATGTTAGTGTATAAAGCGTGTGATTAACTAGTATATGTGTGTGATTGACTTGAAATTTTATTTCGTCAAGTAGTAATGTATTAAGTAGTGTATGAATCTTGGCCTATGTGTTGGAAATGTGTTAAAGAACATGATGATATGTCTAGCATGATGATGAAGAACATAAACTAGTTTTGTCTAGCATGTATTGGTTTAGGAAAAGTGTTGGAAAACCGTTATGTATGTATGTGATTGAACATGATGAAGAAAGTCTAGCATTGAAGGTGTTCTTGTGTTAATTTGTTATAAATGAAAATTAGAAAATGAACTAACATTGAAGAACTAGGAGTGGTAAGTGTTAAAGACTTAGTTTTATGTCTTCGTGTGATAGTGTATTCAATGTGTTTAATGAATAGTATTAGTTTTTAATGAAAAAAAGTATACTATATTAAGGTGAATGGATACATCAACATATATGTGTTCTTTATATATATTTACTAATACTACATCAACATATATGTGCTCTTTATATATATTTTTTATTATATTCAAATACTTGATCGTATAGGTGAATGGCTTGCACGGGATCGGCATGTGGTTCTCAACCACCGCACGAGCATCCATTTAGGATACCGGGCCAATGCGAGGACGGTAATTAATTAACTTTTTTTTTTTGTCTAGTATGATTATTCTTATTTCGTTGAATTAACATTGACACCGATACAACGGATCATACGGTAGATTATGAGGAATGGATACAACCACCTCCTCCCCCGAAAAAGAAGTAGGGTGAACGTGGGCCTACAAAAGGTTTCACCGTCCAAGCCCTCGAGAAAGTTAGGTGGCTTGATTCCTCTTATATGGGATCTAGATTTCCCAAAGTTCATAAGGTTTTGGGAACATATGCGAAGGATTTTGAGTCCCAGACAAGGAAAGTCGTCAGGTCCCATGTTCCTTGTTGCGTCCCACAATGGCAAAAGATGGAAGACCGACTTAAAGAATTAATTTGGCAAGAACTTCGGGTACTTAGCTAATCAAATTGTTAACACTTTCAAATTGTAAGTTTCATTATATTAATTTAGATACCAATCGTTTCATTTCTTGTGTTTTCAGGCATCGTTCGAACCCCTTGAGCTTATTCACCGCGATGCCGTGCTGAAAAACGCCGGTGCTTTATTCAGAAAAAGAAAGACTAGACTAAGGGAGGAGGTAGATGAACACAACAACAAGGGGTTGCCAGGGCCTTGTCCTCGACCCAGGGATGTGGGTTCACAACAACAATGGGAAAGTATCTCCGCTACCTTAATAGCGATGCTTTTAAGGTAAAGCTTTTATTCCATTACATGTGTTACGTAGATTCGATTATTATTACTTGTTCTTGCTTATATATAATACAAAAGTACCATTTTTTTGCGAGAAAATATCGATTAGAATAAGAAGAATCACGCCGGGAGTAAATATGTAGGCCACCAAGGACGAACGCCTATGACCGTAGTTCGATGGGAAAGGTTAAGAAGGGTAAGTATTTGGAAAAAAAATCCCTATCACTTATTTTTTTTGAATTTTCATGACTAATACTTATGTTTTTTCATGGGTAATGTGAGTCGAGTGAAGATCCTTTGGGGCATGATCCTATCCATGTATGGGCGAGCAAGCATAAGAATGCTGACGGATCGTTTCTCAACAGTGATGCGGAGGATGCTTACGTAAGTGATATACGTTGTATATATTTCAATTCAATACATTCACATTTTCATTTTCCTTATCTTATTTTCCAACGATATATGTGTTTAGCGGAGGCTGGAGGAATGGCGTGCCATGATTGCACCAGGTCGACCGATGACTTTTGAAAAAGATGAGGCAGTCTTTCAGGGTGCCTTAAGAACTAGGCGAGATTATTTGATTGGCCTTGGCCCTACGCAATCCGTATCCAATTCATCACAATCGTCCCGCCTTGACATCATCATCTTCTTACCGGCAAGAATGTAATACGCGAGATTGAATAACTTAGAAAGTCTCATGATCGGTTGGTGAAGTTAACCAAAAAACAAGGAAGAGAAACAAAAAACAAGGGGCCCTTCTCAAATTGTTGCTGACTAATCTTAAGGCTAAGGAACCGGATATGCAAATAGAGGTTAGCTCATCATCTTCCGATGAAGATGAAGACGATTCTGAAGTTGATCTTGACGATGATGCGTAGACATTCTAGAGGAGGCTTGTTGTTACTTTTGGAAACATTGCACAATTTTGCGTAATTTTTTTTCACTAAACTTGTGTATTTCGTTTTGTTATGAATCCCCATTAATTTCTATTTTGTGAGCTTCTGTTATGGATTTTGGAAAAACCATGATTGGTTTGTAACTAGCATTGGAGGCCATGCGAAAACAAAATAAATATTAAAATAGAAAATGTTTAAAGGGACGACATGTCGTCCCAACAAATGTATTTTTGGAAATGTTCTCTGTTTAAAGGGACGACGACATGTCATCCCAACCAATATTTCATAAAAATATTTTATACAAGTATTTTATAAAATATTTTATTAAAATATTTTTAAAAAAATAAATTTTTCCCAAATGGTTTTAAAGGGGCGACTTTATCGTCCCAAAAAACATTTTATAAAAAAATTACTACATCTTTTCGTATTTAAGGGACGACATTGTCGTCGCAAAAAAGCATTGAAGGGACGACATTGTCGTCCCAAATTTTTTTATATAAAAAACTATTTTCCTAATAATAAATTAAAAAAGCTTATTCATGTTTATAGGGACGACATTGTCGTCCACGCAAAAAGGCCATGTCGGCACGTTTAATTTTCTTTGAAAAGTTCGTGCCACGTCGGCATACATTTAAAGGGACGACAAAGTCGTCCCATTAAAAGTCGATTATTTAAAGGGACGGAGCGATAGGGACGTCTTTATAGGAACGACTTGTCGTCCTTTTAAACATTTAATGGGATGACAATGGGTCTAAAGGTACGACAAAATGTCGTCCCAAAAAGCAAGTTTTGTTGTAGTGAGATGTGATTGGCATGATGAAGACAGTACCCCGATCGGTGGGTTGATCGTCCACGTGGAGGGCGTGGTAATGAAGCGAAAATCGCGGCAGCAGACGGGCTGGAGATGGAGGTAGAGGACAAGGCGGTCCCGCTCCCTCAATGAAGGTGTCAAGGTGAATACAACAACAAGAGTGGGTTTGGCTCGGCCCACTCCCATGATTCAGAATTTGAGTTTGGATCAATCCGGGCTCACGAACGTAACTCCGGCCCAATGGAAATTAATTCGTGAATTTTTGAATATTCCGAAACCGCAAGATCGATTGACTAGTAAGTATGCCTGGATTATTGATACCAGGGCCACACATCACGTGACAAGTGACCTTAATTTGTTCGTTAATTCTCAGCCCATTGTGCATTGTCCCATTGGCTAACCAGATAGGAGCTCGTCACTTGCAACTCATAAGGGCCGAAATTTGCACATAAATGATGTTTCATATGTACCCAAGTTGAATTGTAATTTTCCCTCGGCGACCCAATTCCTTGATGATAATCATTGCGTTATGCAATTCATGGGTAAATTATGCGTAATGCAGGACCGAGTAACGAGGATGCTGATTGGACTGGGTGAGCGTATAGAAGGACTTTTCTTTTCTCAAGCGTTCCAGAAGCTCGTGTTCTAGACATTGATAGTGGAAAGTCGATGGAATTTTGGCACTGGCAGTTGGGGCATCCCTCACAAAAGGTTTTACGGAATGTTCCTAATATTATTGTTTCTAGGCATTTAAATAAGGATTGTTGTGAGGTTTGTTTTCAAGCCAAACAGCCACGTGAACAATTTTCCCTTAGTGATAGTCGTGTTGGTCACATGTTTGAGTTGGTTCATTGAGATCTATGGGGTCCATATATGGTTCCTTCCATGTGTGGGGCCACATACTTCTTAACCATCTTTCATGATTTTTCACGGTCTATTTGGATTTACTTCTTTGTTGAATAAAAAGGGAGGTTGAAATAGTATTATTGGATTTTAGGGCATTGATTGCTCGTCAGTTTGATGTAACAGATAAGCAAATCCGGAGTGATAACGGAACCGAATTTAAATCTTTGTTACCGTACTATAAAGAGCATGGAATAATTTTTGAAACTGCTAGTGTTGGGACACCCCAACAAAATGGATGTGTCGAACGCAAGCATAGGCATGCATTGAATGTTGCTCGAGCTATTCGTTTCGAGGGGCATTTACCTCTTAAGTTTTGGGGGAGTGTTTGATGGCTACTTCTTATATCATTAATCGCACACCTTAGAGTGTTCTTGATTTTAAAACTCATTATGAGTGTCTCTTTGGAAAACCTCCGGATTTGTCAATGCTTTGAGTTGTGGTGTGCTTATGTTTTGCACACGATCAACATGTCCCTCTAGAAATAAATTTGGTAGTTGATCACGTGTTAGTCGCTTCTACTAGCAAGGGGACTAGGTCAATTGTAGTATAGCAAGGCGATCCCACAAAGAATATTATTTAATTACGTTAAACACAACCACAATTTATATGTCAACCGGAAGGGGTGGTTATTGATCAACATAAAGGAATAGTAAATAAAGAGATGCAAATAAACCAATAGTCAATCATATACTGAAAAGGCATTAACCAAACTATTCCCAACTAATCTCTTCTTAACCCATATGTTAATAAACATAGACGAGAAACTTGCAGTTTAAGAAAGATTAAAACAGAAGCAATGCAAACATAAAGTATGACGAAAAAGATAAAACAAAGAAAACAAAGAGAACACAGTGATTTAACGTGGTTTCCAGCATTGTGCCGACTACTCCACGGACAGAAAAGGAGATATTTTACTATGCACAAAGTTACAAGGTTTTTTCACACACATTGCATTGATTACAAAATTAGTATTTATAGGCACACTTCCCTAACCCTAACAGCCATAAGATCTTTGTCGGAACTGTAATAAATACCCCTAGATGTGGACCTCAGCTCCAGCTGTTATCCACCAGATGAAACACTGCTTCAAAACTGACTTTCCCAGACTTGTAACTAACTGCTCAGATGCGCACCTCAGATGTACTCAGTAATAGCTCAGCTTACAAGACTAAAAGTTGACTTCAGAAGAAACTCAGTTTACACTTCACCACAACTGACTTTCACAGAACTGAAACTCTTACAAAGCTGACTATCATTCTCAGCTCAGTTTCACAGATTAGCTCCACTAGTTTGTAACTCATTTTAGAGATCAAGTCACTTAACTAAAAAATCTCCACCTTGACTTGAACTCTCATTCACGATCAACCGCAGTTGCATGATCAGACATACTTGTACGAGATGCATTCGTCAATGCCATGATGTACTTGTACCGGACTTCTCCATAGAATCCACTCAGTTGATCTTTCTTCAATTGATTATCCAGATTTTTATTTTATAAGCTTTGAATATTCGAAAGTCCAAACACAAACTTTGCAACTTTCTATGCTAAACGGGTTTAGTGAACATATCGACGGATTATCCTTGGTGCCGATCTTCTTCACTACAACCCTCTTCTCATTTTACAGAAAATGATACCTCACATCGATATGCTTGGTTCTCTCATTATGAAACTGATCCTTAGCTAGACAAATTGCACACAAATTCCCTCACAATAAATCTCAGCTTGATCTTGATATAGCCCTAAATCACTGATTAGACCCTTCAACCATATACCCTCCTTGGCTGCTTCAGTAAGAGCCATATACTCAGCTTCAGTAGTTCATAAAGGCACTGTTTCCTGAAGAGTTGCTTTTCAGCTGACAACTGAATTCCTCAATATGAAAACATAACCAGTGATGGTCCCATGAAAAGGCTGACACAAGTTTAAAGAGGGGTGAATAAACTTATCACCAAAAACTTGATATACTAAAGACAGATTAAGTTCTGTTTTAAACTTGTGTGGAGTTAATCTAACTGAGATAAGTGTAAGTCAAACTGAGTTAACCGGCAGCGGATATATTAAAGCCTTTTGATCAACAGTTCATTGATCAGTTTGTATAGAAGAATGCAGTGCTGACTCAGTTTCTGATGTTTGATGAGTTTGTGGTCTAATGAGATATATGATAAAATGCTGTAAGTAATTGCATAAAATAAAAGAGACAGAAATTATAGAGGTTCTAGGTGGTGTAATCAGGTTAGTCCTCTCTTCCCCTATGGTGTAGGAGGAAAAATTCCAATAGAACTCTTTGAGGTAGATCGGTTACAAAAAGTCCTAATCTGATAGTCCTTGACTAATCCCTAGCTTCACTATCTTAGCAACTATAGAACGGTAGTATTCTTTGCTCTACAACTTCTTGCATAGGTTCTTAGAGGGTTGAATTACCTCTTCTCTAGCTCATCACAACCATAGTCTTCCTGACTGCACCTCAACTGTCCTTCACATCTTCTTGGTGTTTCACAGTCTAAACCTTTGAGAAAATCAAAGTTGAGACTTGAATCAATGAATATGATTCAACTTGTGATATGAGCTTCTTCTTCTAGATGTATATGATTTGTGCAAATAACTCTGTTTCTCTTCAAGTGTGAATCTTGATGTATTTCTTGAATGCTCAAAACCACTTGAAAGATTTCTTGATCTGGATCTTGCAATCTTCAAAATTTAGTACTCTATTTTCATCTGAATCTTATTGACTTAATCAGAGTACACCATTACACATAAGTTATCTAAGATAACATTGTCCTTATGTGTCTTAGATCTTCATACAAGATCCATAAAGTCAGTTCAGGCCATCACAGACTTTCCTGAATACTAACTTTACAGTCTCGGCTTTACGTCTTCATAAACTCAGTTTGAACCCTCATTTCTCCAGTCTTCAATAACTGAGTCTGTTTCCCTCAGCCTTCTAAACTGAGTTTGTTCCCTCAGCCTTCAGGTTTAGATAAGCCAATTGTGTTTGTGTCCCTCAACAAACTTACATTCTTCAGTTTCTGTATGTGTACTCAGTTCCTTCTATGAAGTAAGTTTCTACTTGTGAATATTCTTTTTGTAAACTCAGCAAGTTTTCAGTTTCTCAGTTTTAGGCCTATTCTATTACAAGGCTTGTCTGACTTACCTATACAAATATCAGACTCTAATAAATCTTATACATTTAATTCTAGACTTCTTTTTGCTTTGCACCATAACAACTAGTTATAACACTTCATCAATGGGGTTTGAAACAATAACTGAATAAGTGATGAATCATCATCAAAACAAAATTTTATTTCTATCAATTCCCCCCTTTTTGATGATGCCAATACCCCCTTAAAAGAAATGCATAACAAAGCGAGAACGATACTTTATTAAGATTTACGCTTGAGTTACAAAGTACTAGAGTACAACATACGAAAAGTAAAACTAAGTCCCCATTTTAGTTTCCTTTGTCGATTATCGGTATCTCCTTGTCATATTCATCGAAATTTGCTTCCATTATGGCATTGTAGGTCGGATGACTTCCACACAATTTATGCTTGCCCAAAATTGCCAAGACGTTGTCATGCTGCATTTCCTGAAAAACTTGTTGTTGAATAACGTTGTAAATCTCAACATGATTTTGTTTAAATCTTCATCAGTTGTTGATTTTTCTAGTACATCTTTGACAATTCCTAAATCAAATTTCCCACCATTCTTTTTAGCTTTTTCAAGCGTTCCATTTTCTTCCCATTTATTCAGTTGTTCCAGTAATGAACAAGAATTTGTCTTCATTGTCGAAAAAATTTTCCAAGGCTTGTTCTCTGGTTTCATTTTCTTTGGGAAGTAAGCTGTTGAAGATCTTTGTATAGCTCTAAATCCAATCCAAGTCTTTTCTCTGTAGGCTCAGAGAATTTTCTATCAGTTTCATCTCTTCATCATCCATGTTAGTTCGGGCTTTCTTCAGTTCAGTCAGTTTCTCATCTATGCTTTCAAGAACACCTGACATATCCTCAGCATTTGCTTTTAAAATGTCCAAACTTTCCCCCTTATTGACATCATCCTTTAGAATCAAACTTCAGATAAAAGAGTTTAAGTGTTGTTGATTGGATGCCAATATGGTTTGGGCTATTACTAAGTCTTGCATGGTAATTTCCACTTGGTGCGACAGATTCTGCACTAAGGCTTCCTGATTGGTCAGTCTTGTATCATTCTCTTGACAATATGTGGTGAAGTTTGTATTCAGCTCAGTCATGGATTTAGTAAGTTGATTGATCGTGTCGGTCATAGTTGAGCTCATTTTATCCATGGCTGCTTCCCAACCACCTGACTTGTTGAATTGAGGCATGAATCTGCCAGTTGGTCTTGGTCTCTCTCCACATGTAGAGTCACTTTGTTGAAAACACCAGTAGGGTCGCTCAATCGAAAACCAGGGTGGTCATGAGAACCTGGGCGATATCCGCCCTCATAAGGATTTCCTTGCCTCCCTATATAGTTCACATCCTCAGTGTTGGTTGCTTCGATTTCTTGAACTTTCTCTACCTTGGCAATGCGATCTTGCATGCCATCTATTTTCTCGTTCATCGCCATTAGCTGTTATAAGATATTTTGAGAAGTATCTTCTCCAAATACGCCTTTAGCTACATTTACGATCTCGATTTGATGTGTTCTCCATTGGCTTGTTAGTGCTATTTGTTCCAATTGCTCTTCATCTTCTTTAGGTGATAGCAACGCAAAATATCCGTAACTCGATGCATCAAATCTCATTTGTTCAATCGGCCGCAATCCGTGATAGAAACTATGCATTCTTACGGGCAGAGTGATATCATGGTGAGGGCATCTCTCATTGTGTTTCCTTAAACCTTTCCCCGATGACGGTCAAATTATACCCATAAAAGTCATCAACGTTGTCCTTAAATCGAGCTTAATAATATATATTTTATATTAAATCACATGTTTATATGATTATTTAATGTTATGTGATTTATAAGATATAAATTGGTATTTATCTGTTTTTATTATTTAAATATTATTTACTGTGCGATAAATATTGATTTTATAGATTGCGATGAATCGGAGGATATCTACCAACGGAGGAAGTAAATCTCAAGAGAAATCAAGGCAGAATTGGACTGCAATAAAGATGAATACCGAAGCAGCACGGAAAGTGGAGTAAGGAACAAGAAAAGCCAGCGAGCCAATCAGTGGCAGACTGACTCACTGGCAGTGGGCTGAGGGTTCGCTGGGGGCGAGCTGGAAAAATCTCGGGGATCGGCTAGGAGTTATCTCTACGCATTTTAGGGTTTTCAAACATATCTTTAATTTGGCCTAAGTCTCTATATAAAGGAGCGACCACGAATTTTATAAGACACACCTTAGAAAAATACAATTCCACAACATTGGTTCTATTTTCAATTCAAGTTTTCTTTATTCTATGTTATTTCGTTATGGAGTCGTTAGAATCACCGGTTAGAGATCGTATTGAGGAGTGGGAATCACGCTCGTCTTCGAGGGTAATGTCTACTCAATTATGCAATCTTTATTCGTAGATCTAATTTATTTCATGATGGAGTAGTCGTTTTATGTATTGATTTCGTGATGTAGTTAATTAACGAACCCATGTTTATGTAGATCGAGACGTAAAAGACGTTTTACGAGCAAATCGGTTCGGATATGAGCTCGGCGCGGCGAGCCTATGTCTCGGCGGGAGCGAGATGTGTTATGTTCTTGATTTGTACGTGAACGGCTTCGACTACGTCAGGTTCTCTGCTTTGTAATTAAAACGAGTAATTAAACTTGATCAACTTAATTATTTGTCATCGTAATTTAACATGAGACTCAAAAAGTGATTGTTACTTAGGACGGAGATTGAATCGGTGTCTAAGAAGTACGCCTAACCATAGGAATGTTGCTTTGATGAGGTTACATTTATACCGGCATCCCTAGCTTTTGTAATTGTGTCAGAAGTTATATGAGATGGAGGCCAACGAAGTGAAGTCATGTAACGGAGACACAATGATCTAGATCCTACCCGGAGCTAGATCTATCTTAGGGGATGACTCCCGTAGTCGAATAATTAATCTCAAATGTCTTATTTTGTCTCGTCGTCAATCTACATAGCATGGGGGAGTAATTACTACTAGCGTTATCAATACCGTTTGTTAATTATTTATAAAACCTATAAAAATAAGTGTCTTAGTGTTGTTGTGTTTTTTGTTGGTTTTGTGTTTCTATTGTGTCAATTTTAATTCTATGTTAATTGTTGGTCGGAGACCGCCTTTAATTTACTTTTAGTTTAATAAGTTATATTTCGTTTAAGCCAAGTCTCTGTGGGATCGACCTCGACTCTATCAAACTATACTACGATTGAACCTAGTTCTCTTGCTAGTGTGTTATTTAGGTATCGAGTATTTTTATTACTTGACCCGGCATCAAGTTTTTGGCGCCATTTCCGGGGACTCGTGTCATTAATCAAGTATAGCTTATTTTATTAAAAGTAGATTCGTAAATATTGTGAATAGAGTCGTTTAATTAATTTTTGTAGCATAGAATTAACTTTGTTAGTGTCGTAAAACAAATGCGGGCGGTTTCCCGGTACGCATGCGGGTCTCGGCGCGGCGAGCTCCCGGTCGGCGGGAGCCGGCCGATTTTTACGGCGATTTTTGTTCCGTTTCATTTTACACGATTAATACTGCTTTGTGTTTTCGTATTATTCATAATCTTTAAAGTCTGTTTTAGTTTTGTTTATATTAATTAGTCTAGTTAAAGGCCTAGCCTTTAAAGTTTTTAATTATTTTATTGTTTTTTGCTATTTTATAGTACGCTACTCGGAGATCGAAGGAACCGCTTGAGCCATATAATCCTGAAATAGAGAAATTTGCGAGACGAAATAGAAAGTTAGATAGAGAACTGGCTAAACAAGGAGAAGAGGATCAAAATCTTGAGGAAAGCGAGCACGAATTGGAAGAAGGACACACAACCGATCATTACGAGCATTCGAATCGAGGCGAAATGGAAGGCATTACGAAAAATCCAAACCAGGTACTTAATCATGAACAAGTTATTAATAATGCCAATAATGCTAATTATGCGAATAATCTTAATGCTAATAATGGAAACTAAGCCCTAGTTCCGGGAGCGAGGCGCACTTTACAAAGTTATGCAACGCCTACTATTGAGCAATTCATTCACGCTATCGTAGCACTTGCAAGACCACTGAGAAGTCTATCACCCCGGGCCTAATGTAATTCAAATGGTGACCAACTATTCCACTTTTCATGGAATCCAAAACGAGGATCCTGGTGTTCACGTGACTAATTTCTTGGAAATCGTTAGCATTGTGAAGCCGAAATTAATCCCGGAGGGTAACATTCGTCTTAAGCTTTTCCCTTTCACTTTGAAAGATAAAGCTAAGCAATGGCTTCTCTCTTTAGAGGCTTGGATCTATCACTACTTGGGAACAATTGTTGCAAAAAATCATGAATAAGTATTTTCCTTTAGGAAAAACCTTTAGTTACGCCAAGACATCTTAGGATTTAAGCAACAACCTGGGGAGAGTTTTGATCAAGCTTGGGAGCATTTTAAGGAAGCTATGAGAAAGTGTCCTCATCATGATATCTCTCTTTGGCTTTTAATGCAAACTTTTTACCATGGATTGAGAGAGGCGAGAAAATTAGAGTAGCGCCTCTAGCAATGGAGCGTTTGTTCTTTTATCTCCTAAGGAGGCACAAGGAAAGATGGAGCAAATAGCGATGAATAGTCAATGGGAGGCAATGACATAGCTACTTGTAAAGATGGCCGGCGACATATTTGAGGACGGTGCATCTACCAAAATCTTAGAACAAGCATGACTGTTATCAACAATAAGGTAGATGGAATGCAAGAGAGATGGCAAGAGTAGAGAATGGGACTAGAATCGAAGTGATTCATCAAAGTGAGAATCTTTGAGTACTTGAAGAAGCCAATTATATTATGAGACAAGGAAATCAATGGGGAGGATATAATCCTAATCATAACCATCCTGGATTCCGATATAGCGACCCTAATGCAGGAGAAGGGCCTAAACCGCCTACTACTTATGTACCCCAGCAAACTAAAACTTTTGGTTGGGAAGCTGTGATAGAAAAATTGAGTAATGTCGTTATTGACAATATGGGACAACTTTCAAAAACGATGGCTGAGTTAGCCACTAAATTTAGCCAATATTGGCAAAAGAACGATGCTAAGGTGACCAATCAAGAAGCCATAGTCCGAATCTCACTCATCAAATAGGACAATTAGATGAGCAAGTCTCAACTAGACCTCCCGGAGGATTGCCAAGCAACAACGATAAAAATCCTAAGGATTTGAATGCGATCATGACTAGAAGTGGGAAAGAAGTAACTCCACCATCTTTAAAAGAGAAAGAGAAATCCGTAGAGAGTAAGGATGGTGAGCCAAGCAAGGAAGCAAATGCCTCGGAACCTTGCACAGAGCAAGAAACCTATAAAGAACCCTTGGCCCTAGAGTTGAGCTTTATAATAATAAGTATCCTATTTTCAACGATGTCGATCCTTCAACCTTACCTTATCCTCCACGCAAATCTAAGCCTAAGGTTGGTGATAAGAGGTATAAGAAGTTCATAGATATCTTAAGAAAGTTACAAATCAATATACCTTTAGTCGAAGCACTTGCTGAGATGCTTGAGTACACCAAGTTCTTAAAAGAAGCTGTCTCTACTAAGAGGAAACTCCTAGATTTAGAGACCATTTGCCTAAATGAGTAGTGCTCAGCCATCCTTCAACATAAGTTACCCACTAAGTGCAAGGATCCGGGAAGTTTTCACATTCCCTGCACCATAGGTAACGTATGTTTGAACAAGGCCTTGTGTGATCTAGGAGCGAGCGTAAATCTGATGCCTCTATCCATTTTTCAAAAGCTAGGTATGAAAGACCTTAAAAAGACTTCAATAACTTTGCAATTAGGCGATCGTTCGGTTAAGGAACCTTGTGGAGTGGTTGAGGATGTGCAAGTAAGAGTTGAGAAGTTTGTGTTTCTGTCGACTTTGTTGTGCTAGATATGGAAGCTAACTATGAAGTGCCCCTAATCTTAGGAAGACCTTTTATGGCCACTAGTAGGACGCTTATCGATGTTTACAAATGAGAGTTAGTGCTAAGAGTTAATGGAGATGAAATAGCATTCAACGTGTTTGACACGATGAAGACACCTGATGATGGAGAGGATGCATGTTTCATGTTGGATTCGTTGACAAGCTTGTCAATGACTTCCAACAATATGAAGATATTAAGGATTTCCTCGAGGCTACCACTAGAGTTAGAGGATGAAGTGAAATATGAGAAGAACGAGGAAGAGAAAGTGATATGGCCTGGATGTAGTAGAGGAACCCCTGGCCATGTTGAGGAGATGAAGTCTACCAAGGTTGAGAAATTCTACCATGGCGACATGGCATAAGTTCTTTGAACTTAAGCTAACCGGACAAAAGTTAAAGACCTCGTTAGAAGAACCACTACCAATCGACGTTAAAGCCTCTACTGCACATTTGAAGTATGTATTCCTTCAAGATGAGACCTTGCCGCTTATTATTTCTTCTGCCTTGAGTGAAATACAAGAAGAAAAGCCGATGAGAGTATTGAGAGAGTATCGCGGAGCATTTGGATGGACAATAGTTGACATTAAAGGCATTAGCCCTAGCGTTTGCATGCATAAAATCTCTGTCGATCCTGCAAAGAAAGCGGTTGCACAACCCCAAAGAAGGTTGACTCCACAATTGAAGGACGTGGTTAGGGATGAAGTTATTAAGATGTTAGAAATGGGAATCATCTTCCCTATCTCTGATAGTGAATGGGTTAGCCCGATCCATGTAGTTCCTAAGAAGGGAGGTTTGGTTTGTACAAGCCAATGAGTTAAATGAGTTGATTCATGTTAGACTCATTCTTGGTCATAAAGTGTGCATTGACTTTAGGAAGTTGAATGATGCAACTCGCAAAGATCATTTCCCTCTTCCCTTCATTGATCAAATGCTCGAGAGCGAGCGGACATGCGTTTTATTGCTTTCTTGATGGTTACTCGGGATACTATCAAATTCATATCGCACCCGAGGATCGTGAAAAGACCACTTTTACATGTCCATATGGAACCTTTGCTTATAATAGAATGCCCTTTGGTTTGTGCAACGCACCAGCAACGTTTCAAAGATGCATGATTTCTCTGTTTACTGATATGGTTGAAGATTTCCTAGAGATCTTTATGGATGATTTCTCAGTATTTGTAGATGATTTCGACTCATGTCTCACGCATTTAGCACGCGTGTTGAAGAGATGCGAGGAGACGAATCTGGTGCTTAACTAGTAGAAATGTCATCTTATGGTTCTTGAAGGTATAGTACTTGGCAACCGTATTTCAAAGAACGGTATAGAGGTGGATGGAGCAAAAGTAGGGGTGATTGAAAAACTGCCTCCACCAACCAATCTTAAGACATTGTGAGGTTTTCTGGGCCACGCGGGTTTCTATCGTCGGTTTGTGAAGGACTTTTCCTTAATCTCTAGACCTCTTCGAGTTATTGGCCAAGGATGTGCCATTTGTGTTTACTAATGAGTGCATGAAAGCTTTCAATGAGTTAAAGAGCATGCTTATTACTGCACCCATTCTGATTGCGTTTGATTGGAATCTACCTTTTGAGTTGATGTGCGATGCAAGCGATACTGCTGTAGGTGCTGCCTTAGGACAAAGGAAAGATAAGATCTTTAGGCCCATCTACTATGCTAGTCGAACTTTAAATGCTTTGCTCAAAGGAATTATGCAACTGCGAGAAAGAGCTTATGGTTGTTATCTTTGCGTTTGACAAGTTTAGATCTTATCTAGTGGGATCTAAAGTCAACATTTGGAATGACCATGCGGCTTTGAATTACCTTTTAGCCAAACAAGATTCCAAGCCAAGGTTATTGAGATGGATTCTACTATTGCAAGAGTTTGATGTAGAAATCCGTGATAAAAAAGGATACGAGAATGCAGTTGCGGATCATCTTTCCCGTTAACAAATAGAGGATGATGAGCCAATGACCGAGATTGGAGAAACATTTCCTGATGAACAGTTATTCTCCATCACGGCCATACATGGAAAGGATGATTGCACTGCAGTATCTTCGCGTGTTGAGGTTGTGAAGGAGAAGAAACAACCATGGTTTAAAGACTTTGTGAATTATCTATCCGCGAAATACTTGCCACCAAATCTCAACCCCCAAGAAAGAAAGAAACTCTTCAAGGATCTTAGGCATTATTATTGGGAAGAGCCCTATCTTTTTAAACTAGGATCCGAAAATGTCTTTAGGAGATGTGTGCCGGAAGAGGAGATGTATGATATCCTTAAACATTGCCATGCTTATGAAATCGGAGGACACTATAGAGGAGACAAGACGGTTGTGAAAGTTCTTCAATGTGGTTTTCAACTGGTCCACTTTGTTCAAAGATGGGCATCAATATGCTAGATCTTGTCATTCTTGCCAAATGACGGGAAATATCTCGAGAAGGAATGAAATGCCAGCTTTGAAGAATATCCTAGAGGTGGAACTCTTTGATGTTTGGGGTATTGATTTTTTGGGATGTTAAGGGTGATTTTATGCGATTTATAACGTTATATTTTATAATGATTTCCTCCATATTCGTATTATTTGTATAGAAATTAAGGGTTTAATCGAATTATTGAGCAGATGAGTTTTAAAAGTCTTTAAGTGTAAACTTGAGCTAATTTCGTGATTTTATTGGTAATTATCTATGGTTTTACACTTTGCTTGTCTTTGTGGTTTTGTAGGTCATAAACATGTCATAATTGGAGATTTAATGGAAGGAGGAAGATGCAAGTTGAGGATTGGAATGAAGATTTACAAGTTGAACGTGCGTTCACCATGCGTCCGGGATGGACGGACGTCCGACAAGCCCGAACGTGTGTTTGAGCTGAATGAAAAGTGAACGGGCGTCTAAGGGAATGGACTGGCGTCCAGGAAGAAGAAGTTGATTCAGAGTTTTGAAGTTTTTGATGAATTGGCGTCCAATTTTGCATGGGACGTGCGTCGATCCGGCTCGGCCCAACTCGAAGATTTTTATGAGGGGGCGGCGACGGCCGGCTTAAGCATAACCGACCTAGTTTTCTATATAATGCCGCATTATTTTCAACCCAAAGGAATATATCATATATTGACGGCGGCCCGCGAAAAACACAAAATTCGAAAACGAGTTGTGCTCGGTCGGCCAAGCCTTGGTGCTTGGTCGACCGAGGGTTAGAATAGTTGTTTTATTTTGTTACGTTTTCCTTTCGATTCATGAGGATGGCTTGAAGGTGATCAAACTTGGGGCAAGCATGTGAAACTTTTCTGCGCGCGTTTTTATTTCTTCCTTTGGATGATTTTGTGAGTTTTAATTAAGTTGTTTCCTTTCTATGATTTTCATGCTATGCAATTTAAATCGAGAGATGTTTTGCTATTGATGTTTACTATGTGACGAGAGTCGGTGTAGACCTAGATCACCATAGGAAAGATTGGATCTTTAACCTATAAGTAACGAGAGTTGATTAGGTTGAATATCTAGATTGTCAGATTGAGAAATCTTGCACCTTGGTTTGAAAGCGTTAATCTTTAAGATCGAGAGATAAAAGATTGATAGGCGAACTTTTCTAAGAGATTAGGAGTTCATACCTTTGATACGTGAATCACAATTTTAGTTAAATCATCATAAGATAATCTAGAGAGGAAATTAAGGGTTGCGGGATGGTGGATCATCGCTTGTTCTATGTTTAATCGCTATAGTCATTATCATGCTTTTATGAGTTTTATTTTTTTCTCGTTTATAGTTTAGTTATGTTCGCAACGATCTTCCCTGGCTTTGAATGACAATCCTCTCATCCGGTTTACTTTTCGTTTTTAGTTATTTTAGGTTTTTATAATAATGGTACCAAACTTAGGAAAATTAATATACTAGATACCCCGATTCCACGAGATCGACTCCGGTTGTAATCGCTATACTACGATCCCTGCACTTGGGGTAAACCGGATTATTTTATTACTTGTTTATTTTGCTTAGATAAAATCCGAGACAAGTTTTTGGCGCCGTTGCCGGGGAATCGGTACGGTTGTCTAGTTTATTAATTTTTCTGATTTTATGTTATAAGTTGGGATAAAAGGGATCGTTAGGGCACATGGTAGTATTTTGGCCGTAACTTTCGGCTCGAGTGTCCGTTTGGCGACGACGTGGTGAACAGCCGGAGGCCGTTCGGCACCGTTTTCGATGTCAAAATCTGCTGTTTTCCCTTCCATTTTGGGCTCAGAAGATTTGAACACGTTTTTCTCCCTTTTATCGTTTTCTTGTTTTCTGTTTTAAATTTTTCGTAGGTAGGTTTCTGTTTAAGTTTTCCGTATTTTTTTTTTCTGTTTCTTTATCTTTATTATAAATAAAAATAAATAAATAAATAAATAAAAGGATTTCTAGGGTTTACGAGGTTTCTAGGGTTGATTTTATCTAGGGTTTGTCTCGTGTTCGTTTTGTGCTTTATGCTAAGACCGGACGGGAGTCTGCTCTCTATTAACGCCCGGCCACACTTTTTGGTTACCAGACGTGCGTCCATAGTGAGTGAACGCCCGTCCGTCCAACATGCACCAACTCTGTTATGTCTTAAGAGAACCAAACTAGCGTTTGTCCTTTCCAAACGCCCGTTCGGTTCATCATTTACGGGAGGACGACCGTCGGATTGTACGAACGTACGTCCGGTGTGTCGATTTCTAGTGAATAGAATTTGTTTTTGATACATGCTTCATTATTTGACATGGATGTTCTAATGCGAGCCTCTGTGGCTTTTATCGATATGGGTAGATGTCTGTTCTTTCACCGTTATGGTTATTTTTCCATCTATTGCGGTCCATGTTGAGTGATTGTGTGTGTTTCGAGTCTATTGATGCAAGAGCACCGAGCTAGACGTAATTCCAATTTGATTTATGCTATTCCTTTTGTCGTCTATCTAGGGTGTTAGGGTTGTTTAGGGGTCGTGTGTTTTTGTTGTCCCTTACTTGATTCATCTGTAGCTACTGTCGGTTTTCCGTTGCTACTTCCTTTTTGATGGATCTTGTAAGCTTTTAGGGCCCTCTATTCATTCATCTTTTATTACTTGATTCATATGTGCTTAAGTTTGAGCTACTGTCGGTTTTCCGTCGCTTTCACTTTTAGATGGATCTTGTAATCCTTAAGACCGTTTACACTTTCAATTCTCTTTTCTATATGATTTACATTTGCTTTAGTATAGCTACTGTTGGTTTTCCGTTGCTATCACTTTCGATGAGTCTTAAGGCACGTCTACACTTTACATGGCAAGCTTCGTGGCTTTTCATAATCGAATTTTGTTGTGCTTACGTGGCGTTATTTAGTAGACATTTATATATTTGACCTTCCTTCTATGGTTGACATGTTTCATCGCTTAGTCCGAATTGTAGATTAGGGTGATATCTATGGAATTAGTTGGGCTAGCATTTTTCTTGATTTTCTTTTTGCCTTTTTAGTATAGTTGCATATCATTTAGTTGCATTGTGTTATATTTTATTTTTATTTTTTGTAGTGCACCTAGCCTACTACATTGTAGTGTCCTCTATCATTATTTCTTTTTGATAAATCTTGTAAGGCGCATTTGCACTTTCATTTGGAGTTTGATATTTCTGTATGCACATGTGGTCCATATTTGTATTGTAAGCTTCTGTGGCTTATTTGACGCTTAGATGTCCTGTGTTTTCCTCGTGTGGTGATTTTTCCATCTGAGCAATTATATCCTGTGCTTATATCAAACTTTTCTGCGCCATATGTTATGTGCCCCTATTCCCCGAGGTACGTTTTGTTTTATTTTTCAAGTGTGCAGGATATTTGCGATAGCGCTTGTGAGCTTTTAGATGAAGCCAGTTTTCCGGTGGATGGTCCACGATCTCGATTTCTTCAAGCATTTACGGATCGACTCGCTGACCACTTCAGGACTTGCACCTTCGAACTACAATCGACTAAGTGCTTTATCTTTTCTTTAATTACGCACAACATGAGGACATGTTGTCATTTAAGTGTGGGGGAGGGGAATGGTTATGTGTATCGATCATTTGCTTATTTTGTTATGTTTCTATGTAAAGAGAGCTAAATTTATCCCAGAGTATAAAGTGATAGATATGTTGTAGGGATTATCCTCTGAGTATGTCAGAATGGTCCTAAATGTATTCTATCATCTTTTTCGGGATATGTTATGTTTTGTATGGTGCATCTTATAAGTATCATTTATTTCTAGTTTGAAGGGGGTATTAGCTAGTTTGCTTGACATTTTCAAGTTTGGACTTAGTGGAAGTTTACTATGGCTTTGCACACACACGGGGGTGAGCATCCGATTTATTGAATATACTTTGTACTTCTTTGGAGTGTCTATTTTTTTTCTCGAGCCTTTATTACGCTTTGTTTTGCTCGGGACGAGCAAAAGCTAAGTGTGGGGGAGTTGTTAAGGGTGATTTTATATGATTTATAATGTTATATTTTCTAACAATTCTCTCCATATTCGTATAATTCGCATAGAAATTAGGTGTTTAATTGATTTATTGAGCGAATGAGTTTTTAAACGGTTTAATCGCAAAATTGGTTAATTTATGTGTTTTATTGATGATTTTATGTTGATTTGAATGATATTACATTTTGCGATGTTTTGATTACCTTGTAGATACACGAAATTGGTTCAAAAGAGGATTAAAAGATGTCAAGGATCGAATGTGTATGAAGAAAAAGAGATAGAGATGAAAATCGGAGTTGAAGTCACTCTGAACGAGCGTTCAGAACTAGCGTCCAGTGGACGGGCGTTTGAGAGTTTGGACGGGCGTCCAGGATGGAATATTTGATTCAGAGTGTTGAAGAATTTGCTGGACGAGCGTCTAAAATAAAGAAGAACGGGCGTCTGGCCATGACTCGGCCCGATTCGAAGTTTGCACTGAAGGCTGGACGGGCGTCCAGCATAGCGGACGGGCGTCTGAGCGCCGACTTAGCAAAACCGACTTGAAAATCTATAAATAGCTGTGGTTTTCTCCACATAAATATCATACATTCGAACCACAAACCACTAGGGGCGGCTCGGCTGCGTTTTTCCTTAGTTTACAATCGGTTTTATTCAAATACTTTTTATGCACTTTTATTCAAACAAATTCGAGTTTCAAAGAGGATGTTGAGAGGCTAGACCTACCTTGAACAAGCATTGTGAAGCCATCCGATCAACAATTCAGTTTCGTTTCTTGATTATCTTGTGAGTATTTTATTCAAGTTGTATCTTTATTATTGTTTATCATTGTTTATTGCAATTATATCGATAGATTATTGCATGATTGATTGTTTGTTTGATTTGGATGAAAATCATAATTGAACCCACAGAATCAATATAATAAAAATTAGATTTTTAACCTATAAAATAACGAGAGTTAATTAGGTTGAATTTCTAAATAACTAGATTGAGAAATCTTACACCTTTGTTTTGAAAGTATTAATCTTTAAAATCGAGAGATAGAAGATTAAAAAACGAACTTGTCTAAGAAATTAGGAGTTCATACCTTGGCTAGATGAATCACAACTTGGTTAAAACTCACGAGATAATTGAGATAGGAATTGATAGTTGTAGGATAGGTGGATCAATTGCTTGTTCGTTCGTAAAATATTGATTAAACCACTTGCATTCGAATTGCTTAGTAAAACTGCAATCTTTACTTCATAATAAACTTAGAATAGATTTAGTTAGTTAATTTTGTTAGCAACCTTATCTCACGGCTTTAGATCTCGATCTTACGTCCGATTATTTTTATTGTTAGTTTCACTCTTCGTATTAGTTCTTCCGTGTTTTAATTTCACATCTTTTTAGTAGTAATCGTGACATAGTTAGGTTAGAAATCAAAACTACAATTCACAACCCCGATTCCCCGTAAGATCGACCCGGTATCAACCTCATACTACGATCCTGCACTTGGGCTAACGGTGTACGGAGCTGGATGGAGGATATTTGGACTTCTCGAGAATAATATCTTGACTATTTTGCGGTGCATGAGTTAGGGCCGAACTCCGAGGGACGACGAGTCTTCGACCCGAGCATTATAGAGTACGTTTATTCGACGAGGTTGAGCGAGGCCATTGCGGATGTTCTTCAAGAGTCTTAGTCGTCTTCGGGTGAGGAGCGGCTGACTCTCCTACGGGTGGATCACCTCCGGTGATGATTCTGCGGCACCGGGGCGGACTTTGATCTTATTTTTACGATTCTAGCTTTTGTTCTTTCTTTGATACGATGGTTGTATTGTCCTGCTACTTTTCATTACTTGATTCATTGTACTTTTCATATAGCTACTTGTCTATTTTTCTGATGAATCATGTAAGCCATAAGGCATCCGTACTTTCATTTGACATTACTATGATTTTGATTTTCATTGTATTGGATGTCTTCTCTTTTGATCTAATCATTTCGTTATCTTTCATCATGGTATACTTTCCCCGTTTTCCCGAGATTTTTCCGTGTTTGTCAAGTAGTGCGGGTATATTTTTAGCGGTATTGTCAAGCTCGCTTTTACATCGTCTGGTTACGTGTTACATGTTTGTCACTACATAGGCTCCGGCGACCAACGATTCGAGTATCTCATTGCAATCGGCTAAGTATTTTGTCTCTTTTAAGTTACGCACAACTGAGGACATATTGTGGTTTAAGTGTGGGGGAGGGGAATGGTTATGTGTATCTACCATTTGCTTAATTATATTATGATTCTATGCTAAAATGAGCTAAATTTTTCAAAATTTTTGTTACGTCCCGGAGTAAGCAATGCATAATCTTTGTTCGTTATTTTTATAGTCATTGATGCTATATACCGTATGTCCGATAAGTTAGATGTTTCACCCGATATATATTTTTCACGAGCCATAGTGAATGATGAGTTATAATATAAAGCTATACCCTTTTGATTAGTGATTTTTGGTTATCTTATAAGTCATGTGCTTAGTGCTAACGTATGTATCGTGACGATTATAATAGTTTGTGTATAGATCCAAAGTATGATATACTGTGAATATCTGAGGTTTGAATGTGATAAGTAAAGCGTAACTAATGTTGTTGAAAAAGTTGAATTTTAAATGAATTAATTGGGTGTGTCGGAAGCTGGTCGATGATTTGAGTGCGGTAGGGCGTATCTCGAATGTCCTATACCACCATGATGACCAAAAGCTCACGACGATCGAAGAAATTTGCTTTGATGATTTGAGTAAGGTAGGGTATATCTCGAATGTCCTATTACGCTATGACGGGGCAAGAGCTCATTCGATGTGCGTTTAAATAAGTGAAGTTAATTAAATCAACTTATATAAGAAGTGGTATGAAATGAATGTAAGACTTAGTTATCGCATACCTTATCCCCGGTATAAAGCGATAGATATGTTGTAGGGATTATCCTCTCGAGTATTTCAGAAAGGTCCTAAATGTATTCTAACATATTTTTCGGGATATGTTACGTTTTGTAGGGTGCATCTTATAAGTATCATTTATTTCTAGTTTGAAGGGGTATTAGCTACTTTGCTTGACATTTTCAAGTTTGGACTTAGTGGAAGTTTACTATGGCTTTGCACACACACATGGGGGTGAGCATCGATTTATTGAATATACTTTGTACTTGCTTTGAAGTGTCTATTTTTTCTCGGGCCTCTATTACTTGCTTTGTTTTGCTCGGGACGAGCAAAAGCTAAGTGTGGGGGAGTTGTTAAGGGTGATTTTATATGATTTATAACGTTATATTTTGTAACAATTCTCTCCATATTCGTATAATTCGCATAGAAATTAGGTGTTTAATTGATTTATTGAGCGAATGAGTTTTTAAACGGGTTAATCGCAAAATTGGTTAATTTATGTGTTTTATTGATGATTTTATGTTGATTTGAAAGATATTACATTTTGCGATGTTTTGATTACCTTGTAGATACTTGAAATTGGTTCAAAATAGGATTAAAAGATGTCAAGGATCGAATGTGTATGAAGAAAAAGAGATAGAGATGAAAATCGGAATTGAAGTCACTCTGAACGAGCCTTCAGAACTTGCGTCCAGTGGACGGGCGTTTGAGAGTTTGGACGGGCGTCCAGGATGGAATATTTGATTCAGAGTGTTGAAGAATTTGCTGGACGAGCATCTAAAATAAAGAAGAACGGGCGTCTGGCCATGACTCGGCCCGATTCGAAGTTTGCACTGAAGGCTGGACGGGCGTCCAGCATAGCGGACGGGCGTCCGAGCGCCAAATTAGCAAAACCGACTTGAAAATCTATAAATAGCTGCGGTTTTCTCCACATAAATATCATACATTCGAACCCTAAACCACAGGGGCGGCTCATTACGTTTTTCCTTAGTTTACAATCGGTTTTTATTCAAATACTTTTTATGCACTTTTATTCAAACAAATTCGAGTTTCAAAGAGGATGTTGAGAGGCTAGACCTCCCTTGAACAAGCATTGTGAAGCCATCCGATCAACAACTCAGTTTCGTTTCTTGATTATCTTGTGAGTATTTTATTCAAGTTGTATCTTTATTATTGTTTATCATTGTTTATTGCAATTATATCGATAGATTATTGCATGATTGATTGTTTGTTTGATTTGGATGAAAATCATAATCGAACCCCTAGAATCATTATAATAAAGATTAGATTTTTAACCTATTAAATAACGAGAGTTAATTAGGTTGAATTTCTAGATAACTAGATTGAGAAATCTTACACCTTTGTTTTGAAAGTATTAATCTTTAAAATCGAGAGATAGAAGATTAAGAAACGAACTTTTCTAAGAAATTAGGAGTTCATACCTTGGCTAGGTGAATCACAACTTGGTTAAAACTCACGAGATAATTGAGATAGGAATTGATAGTTGTAGGATAGGTGGATCAATTGCTTGTTCGTTCGTAAAATATTGATTAAACCACTTGAATTCGAATTGCTTAGTAAACCGCAATCTTTACTTCATAATAAACTTAGAATATTTTTAATTTAGTTAATTTTGTTAGCAACCATATTTCCCGGCTTTATATCTCGATCTTATCCGATTATTTTTATTGTTAGTTTCACTCTTCGTATTAGTTCTTCCTCTGTTTTAATTTCACATCTTTTCGGTAGTAATCGTGACATAGTTAGGTTAGAAATCAAAACTACAATTCACAACCCCGATTCCCCGTAAGATCGACCCGGTATCAACCTCATACTACGATCCCCGCACTTGGGTATGCCGGATTTAAATGAAGATTGGAATGAAGATTTACAAGTTGAACGTGCGTTCACCATGCGTCCAAGATGGACGGACGTCCGACAAGCCGAACGTGCGTTTGAGCCGAATGAAGAGTGAACGGGTGTCTAAGGGAATGGATCAGCGTCCATGAAGAAGAAGGCGATTCGAGTTTTGATGTTTTTGATGAGCTCGGCGTCCAATTTTGCATGGGATGTGCGTCGATCCCGGCTCGGCCCGACTCGAAGATTTTATGAGGACCGAACTGAAGGCGTCCGGAAGGAGTGGACGGGCGTCCACGGCCGACTTAAGCATAACCGACCTAGTTTTCTATATATAGCCGCATTATTTTCAACCCTAAGGAATATATCATATATTGACAACGACCGCATGAAAAAACCCAAAATTCTCGAAGCCGAGTTGTGCTCGGTCGGCCAAGCCTTGGTGCTTGGTCGACCGAGGGTTAGATTAGTTGTTTTATTTTGTTTCGTTTTCATTTCGATTCATGAGGATGGCTTGAAGTGATCAAACTTGGGGCAAGCATGTGAAACTTTTAACGCAAATAGCGTTTTTATTTCTTCCTTTGGATGATTTTGTGAGTTTTAATTAAGTTGTTTCTTTTCTATGATTTTCATGTTATGCAATTTAAATTGAGAGATGTTTTGCTATTGATGTTTACTATGTGACGAGAGTCGGTGTAGACCTAGATCACCATAGGAAAGATTGGATCTTTAACCTATAAGTAACGAGAGTTGATTAGGTTGAATATCTAGATTGTCAGATTGAGAAATCTTGCACCTTGGTTTGAAAGCGTTAATCTTTAAGATCGAGAGATAAAAGATTGATAGGCGAACTTTTCTAAGGGATTAGGAGTTCATACATTTGATAGGTGAATCACAATTTTAGTTAAATCATCATAAGATAATCTAGAGAGGAAATTAAGGGTTGCGGGATGGTGGATCATCGCTTGTTCTATGTTTAATCGCTATAGTCATTATCATGCTTTTATGAGTTTTATTGTTTTTCTCGTTTATAGTTTAGTTATGTTAGCAACGATCTTCCCCGGCTTTGGGTGACAATCCTCTCATCCGGTTTACTTTTCGTTTTTAGTTATTTTAGGTTTTTATAATAATGGTACCAAACTTAGGAAAATTAATGAACTAGATACCCCGATTCACCGAGATCGACACCGGTTGTAATCGCTATACTACGATCCCCGCACTTGGGGTAAACCGGATTATTTTATTACTTGTTTATTTTGCTTAGATAAAATCCGAGACATGGGACTCTTTACTTCGTCTTTGTCCAACCGCTATATTTTAGTGGCGATCGACTACGTGTCCAAATGGGTTGAGGCCATTGCTTCGCCTACTAACGATGCGAAAGTTGTCTTTGATGTTCTTAAAGAAAAATATCTTTATGCGGTTTGGAGTACCTCGTGCCATTATTAGTGATAATGGAAGCCATTTCTGTAATAGGCCATTTGAAAAGTTGATGATTAAGTATGGGGTTAGACACAAGTTAGCTACTGCTTATCACCCTCAAACAAGTGGAAAGGTTGAGGTTACAAATCGAGAAATAAAGCGCATTTTGGAGAAAAGCGTGAATACGACTAGAAAGGATTGGTCGTTGAGATTAGATGATGCTTTATGGGCCTTTAGAACTCGCTTATAAAACTACCATTGGAATGTCCCTTATAAAATTGTGTTTGGAAAAGCATGTCATCTACCGGTTGAACTTGAACACCGTGCCATGTGGGCTACGCGTATGTTGAATTTTGATGAGAGTTTAGGTTTGGAGAAAGAAGATTGTTGGAATTGAATCACCTAGAGGAGTTTCGTCCGGAAGCTTATGAGAATGCAAAAATATTTAAGGAACGCACAAAGAAATTTCATGATAAGAAAATATTGGACCACACCTTTAAGGAAGGCAATGCGGTTCTTCTTTACAATTCGCGCTTGAGACTATTTCTGGCAAGTTAAAATCGCGATGGTATGGACCTTTTCAAGTGAGTAAGGTTTTCCTTCGGAGTTGTTGAGGTATTAAACCTTAAGGATCAATCCACTTTTGTGGTTAATGGACACCGTGTGAAACATTACATTGGTCTTGGTCAAGAAAAGTAGGAAGAAGTCTTCACTCTCGAAGATCCCACCTATCATTAGACCGTCGTTGAACTAAGTCGAGTGATGACTATAACCTCGAACTATTTCTTAAAACTATCATTTGCTTTTGTTTTTGTTTTGTTTGAATAAATTAGCATGAGGTCATTAAGGTTTTTTTATCTCACCATGTTCCGATTCTAAGTTCGGAATAAATGAGGTATTTTCCTTGATAGCCACAATGTGAGTTTTGTAGTTTTACCTCTTTGGTTTTCCTTGTTGTTGGTTGTATGAAATAAAGTGGCTTAATTTGTTTTTGGATATACTTGTATCTAATTCACTTACATTATTTTATAACTTCCATTGACATGTTATTAACGGTTTCGTGGAGTTTCGTTTGGTTTGCTTAAACATGGTTTTGTTTGCTTCTCCATGACGTGCTTTGAGTTCCCCTACATT